>JARGCV010000327.1:0-1352500 GCA_034064705.1 Bothrops alternatus
CTAACCCTAACCCTAACCCTAACCCTAACCCTAACCCTAACCCTAACCCTAACCCTAACCCTAACCCTAACCCTAACCCTAACCCTAACCCTAACCCTAACCCTAACCCTAACCCTAACCCTAACCCTAACCCTAACCCTAACCCTAACCCTAACCCTAACCCTAACCCTAACCCTAACCCTAACCCTAACCCTAACCCTAACCCTAACCCTAACCCTAACCCTAACCCTAACCCTAACCCTAACCCTAACCCTAACCCTAACCCTAACCCTAACCCTAACCCTAACCCTAACCCTAACCCTAACCCTAACCCTAACCCTAACCCTAACCCTAACCCTAACCCTAACCCTAACCCTAACCCTAACCCTAACCCTAACCCTAACCCTAACCCTAACCCTAACCCTAACCCTAACCCTAACCCTAACCCTAACCCTAACCCTAACCCTAACCCTAACCCTAACCCTAACCCTAACCCTAACCCTAACCCTAACCCTAACCCTAACCCTAACCCTAACCCTAACCCTAACCCTAACCCTAACCCTAACCCTAACCCTAACCCTAACCCTAACCCTAACCCTAACCCTAACCCTAACCCTAACCCTAACCCTAACCCTAACCCTAACCCTAACCCTAACCCTAACCCTAACCCTAACCCTAACCCTAACCCTAACCCTAACCCTAACCCTAACCCTAACCCTAACCCTAACCCTAACCCTAACCCTAACCCTAACCCTAACCCTAACCCTAACCCTAACCCTAACCCTAACCCTAACCCTAACCCTAACCCTAACCCTAACCCTAACCCTAACCCTAACCCTAACCCTAACCCTAACCCTAACCCTAACCCTAACCCTAACCCTAACCCTAACCCTAACCCTAACCCTAACCCTAACCCTAACCCTAACCCTAACCCTAACCCTAACCCTAACCCTAACCCTAACCCTAACCCTAACCCTAACCCTAACCCTAACCCTAACCCTAACCCTAACCCTAACCCTAACCCTAACCCTAACCCTAACCCTAACCCTAACCCTAACCCTAACCCTAACCCTAACCCTAACCCTAACCCTAACCCTAACCCTAACCCTAACCCTAACCCTAACCCTAACCCTAACCCTAACCCTAACCCTAACCCTAACCCTAACCCTAACCCTAACCCTAACCCTAACCCTAACCCTAACCCTAACCCTAACCCTAACCCTAACCCTAACCCTAACCCTAACCCTAACCCTAACCCTAACCCTAACCCTAACCCTAACCCTAACCCTAACCCTAACCCTAACCCTAACCCTAACCCTAACCCTAACCCTAACCCTAACCCTAACCCTAACCCTAACCCTAACCCTAACCCTAACCCTAACCCTAACCCTAACCCTAACCCTAACCCTAACCCTAACCCTAACCCTAACCCTAACCCTAACCCTAACCCTAACCCTAACCCTAACCCTAACCCTAACCCTAACCCTAACCCTAACCCTAACCCTAACCCTAACCCTAACCCTAACCCTAACCCTAACCCTAACCCTAACCCTAACCCTAACCCTAACCCTAACCCTAACCCTAACCCTAACCCTAACCCTAACCCTAACCCTAACCCTAACCCTAACCCTAACCCTAACCCTAACCCTAACCCTAACCCTAACCCTAACCCTAACCCTAACCCTAACCCTAACCCTAACCCTAACCCTAACCCTAACCCTAACCCTAACCCTAACCCTAACCCTAACCCTAACCCTAACCCTAACCCTAACCCTAACCCTAACCCTAACCCTAACCCTAACCCTAACCCTAACCCTAACCCTAACCCTAACCCTAACCCTAACCCTAACCCTAACCCTAACCCTAACCCTAACCCTAACCCTAACCCTAACCCTAACCCTAACCCTAACCCTAACCCTAACCCTAACCCTAACCCTAACCCTAACCCTAACCCTAACCCTAACCCTAACCCTAACCCTAACCCTAACCCTAACCCTAACCCTAACCCTAACCCTAACCCTAACCCTAACCCTAACCCTAACCCTAACCCTAACCCTAACCCTAACCCTAACCCTAACCCTAACCCTAACCCTAACCCTAACCCTAACCCTAACCCTAACCCTAACCCTAACCCTAACCCTAACCCTAACCCTAACCCTAACCCTAACCCTAACCCTAACCCTAACCCTAACCCTAACCCTAACCCTAACCCTAACCCTAACCCTAACCCTAACCCTAACCCTAACCCTAACCCTAACCCTAACCCTAACCCTAACCCTAACCCTAACCCTAACCCTAACCCTAACCCTAACCCTAACCCTAACCCTAACCCTAACCCTAACCCTAACCCTAACCCTAACCCTAACCCTAACCCTAACCCTAACCCTAACCCTAACCCTAACCCTAACCCTAACCCTAACCCTAACCCTAACCCTAACCCTAACCCTAACCCTAACCCTAACCCTAACCCTAACCCTAACCCTAACCCTAACCCTAACCCTAACCCTAACCCTAACCCTAACCCTAACCCTAACCCTAACCCTAACCCTAACCCTAACCCTAACCCTAACCCTAACCCTAACCCTAACCCTAACCCTAACCCTAACCCTAACCCTAACCCTAACCCTAACCCTAACCCTAACCCTAACCCTAACCCTAACCCTAACCCTAACCCTAACCCTAACCCTAACCCTAACCCTAACCCTAACCCTAACCCTAACCCTAACCCTAACCCTAACCCTAACCCTAACCCTAACCCTAACCCTAACCCTAACCCTAACCCTAACCCTAACCCTAACCCTAACCCTAACCCTAACCCTAACCCTAACCCTAACCCTAACCCTAACCCTAACCCTAACCCTAACCCTAACCCTAACCCTAACCCTAACCCTAACCCTAACCCTAACCCTAACCCTAACCCTAACCCTAACCCTAACCCTAACCCTAACCCTAACCCTAACCCTAACCCTAACCCTAACCCTAACCCTAACCCTAACCCTAACCCTAACCCTAACCCTAACCCTAACCCTAACCCTAACCCTAACCCTAACCCTAACCCTAACCCTAACCCTAACCCTAACCCTAACCCTAACCCTAACCCTAACCCTAACCCTAACCCTAACCCTAACCCTAACCCTAACCCTAACCCTAACCCTAACCCTAACCCTAACCCTAACCCTAACCCTAACCCTAACCCTAACCCTAACCCTAACCCTAACCCTAACCCTAACCCTAACCCTAACCCTAACCCTAACCCTAACCCTAACCCTAACCCTAACCCTAACCCTAACCCTAACCCTAACCCTAACCCTAACCCTAACCCTAACCCTAACCCTAACCCTAACCCTAACCCTAACCCTAACCCTAACCCTAACCCTAACCCTAACCCTAACCCTAACCCTAACCCTAACCCTAACCCTAACCCTAACCCTAACCCTAACCCTAACCCTAACCCTAACCCTAACCCTAACCCTAACCCTAACCCTAACCCTAACCCTAACCCTAACCCTAACCCTAACCCTAACCCTAACCCTAACCCTAACCCTAACCCTAACCCTAACCCTAACCCTAACCCTAACCCTAACCCTAACCCTAACCCTAACCCTAACCCTAACCCTAACCCTAACCCTAACCCTAACCCTAACCCTAACCCTAACCCTAACCCTAACCCTAACCCTAACCCTAACCCTAACCCTAACCCTAACCCTAACCCTAACCCTAACCCTAACCCTAACCCTAACCCTAACCCTAACCCTAACCCTAACCCTAACCCTAACCCTAACCCTAACCCTAACCCTAACCCTAACCCTAACCCTAACCCTAACCCTAACCCTAACCCTAACCCTAACCCTAACCCTAACCCTAACCCTAACCCTAACCCTAACCCTAACCCTAACCCTAACCCTAACCCTAACCCTAACCCTAACCCTAACCCTAACCCTAACCCTAACCCTAACCCTAACCCTAACCCTAACCCTAACCCTAACCCTAACCCTAACCCTAACCCTAACCCTAACCCTAACCCTAACCCTAACCCTAACCCTAACCCTAACCCTAACCCTAACCCTAACCCTAACCCTAACCCTAACCCTAACCCTAACCCTAACCCTAACCCTAACCCTAACCCTAACCCTAACCCTAACCCTAACCCTAACCCTAACCCTAACCCTAACCCTAACCCTAACCCTAACCCTAACCCTAACCCTAACCCTAACCCTAACCCTAACCCTAACCCTAACCCTAACCCTAACCCTAACCCTAACCCTAACCCTAACCCTAACCCTAACCCTAACCCTAACCCTAACCCTAACCCTAACCCTAACCCTAACCCTAACCCTAACCCTAACCCTAACCCTAACCCTAACCCTAACCCTAACCCTAACCCTAACCCTAACCCTAACCCTAACCCTAACCCTAACCCTAACCCTAACCCTAACCCTAACCCTAACCCTAACCCTAACCCTAACCCTAACCCTAACCCTAACCCTAACCCTAACCCTAACCCTAACCCTAACCCTAACCCTAACCCTAACCCTAACCCTAACCCTAACCCTAACCCTAACCCTAACCCTAACCCTAACCCTAACCCTAACCCTAACCCTAACCCTAACCCTAACCCTAACCCTAACCCTAACCCTAACCCTAACCCTAACCCTAACCCTAACCCTAACCCTAACCCTAACCCTAACCCTAACCCTAACCCTAACCCTAACCCTAACCCTAACCCTAACCCTAACCCTAACCCTAACCCTAACCCTAACCCTAACCCTAACCCTAACCCTAACCCTAACCCTAACCCTAACCCTAACCCTAACCCTAACCCTAACCCTAACCCTAACCCTAACCCTAACCCTAACCCTAACCCTAACCCTAACCCTAACCCTAACCCTAACCCTAACCCTAACCCTAACCCTAACCCTAACCCTAACCCTAACCCTAACCCTAACCCTAACCCTAACCCTAACCCTAACCCTAACCCTAACCCTAACCCTAACCCTAACCCTAACCCTAACCCTAACCCTAACCCTAACCCTAACCCTAACCCTAACCCTAACCCTAACCCTAACCCTAACCCTAACCCTAACCCTAACCCTAACCCTAACCCTAACCCTAACCCTAACCCTAACCCTAACCCTAACCCTAACCCTAACCCTAACCCTAACCCTAACCCTAACCCTAACCCTAACCCTAACCCTAACCCTAACCCTAACCCTAACCCTAACCCTAACCCTAACCCTAACCCTAACCCTAACCCTAACCCTAACCCTAACCCTAACCCTAACCCTAACCCTAACCCTAACCCTAACCCTAACCCTAACCCTAACCCTAACCCTAACCCTAACCCTAACCCTAACCCTAACCCTAACCCTAACCCTAACCCTAACCCTAACCCTAACCCTAACCCTAACCCTAACCCTAACCCTAACCCTAACCCTAACCCTAACCCTAACCCTAACCCTAACCCTAACCCTAACCCTAACCCTAACCCTAACCCTAACCCTAACCCTAACCCTAACCCTAACCCTAACCCTAACCCTAACCCTAACCCTAACCCTAACCCTAACCCTAACCCTAACCCTAACCCTAACCCTAACCCTAACCCTAACCCTAACCCTAACCCTAACCCTAACCCTAACCCTAACCCTAACCCTAACCCTAACCCTAACCCTAACCCTAACCCTAACCCTAACCCTAACCCTAACCCTAACCCTAACCCTAACCCTAACCCTAACCCTAACCCTAACCCTAACCCTAACCCTAACCCTAACCCTAACCCTAACCCTAACCCTAACCCTAACCCTAACCCTAACCCTAACCCTAACCCTAACCCTAACCCTAACCCTAACCCTAACCCTAACCCTAACCCTAACCCTAACCCTAACCCTAACCCTAACCCTAACCCTAACCCTAACCCTAACCCTAACCCTAACCCTAACCCTAACCCTAACCCTAACCCTAACCCTAACCCTAACCCTAACCCTAACCCTAACCCTAACCCTAACCCTAACCCTAACCCTAACCCTAACCCTAACCCTAACCCTAACCCTAACCCTAACCCTAACCCTAACCCTAACCCTAACCCTAACCCTAACCCTAACCCTAACCCTAACCCTAACCCTAACCCTAACCCTAACCCTAACCCTAACCCTAACCCTAACCCTAACCCTAACCCTAACCCTAACCCTAACCCTAACCCTAACCCTAACCCTAACCCTAACCCTAACCCTAACCCTAACCCTAACCCTAACCCTAACCCTAACCCTAACCCTAACCCTAACCCTAACCCTAACCCTAACCCTAACCCTAACCCTAACCCTAACCCTAACCCTAACCCTAACCCTAACCCTAACCCTAACCCTAACCCTAACCCTAACCCTAACCCTAACCCTAACCCTAACCCTAACCCTAACCCTAACCCTAACCCTAACCCTAACCCTAACCCTAACCCTAACCCTAACCCTAACCCTAACCCTAACCCTAACCCTAACCCTAACCCTAACCCTAACCCTAACCCTAACCCTAACCCTAACCCTAACCCTAACCCTAACCCGAACCCTAACCCTAACCCTAACCCTAACCCTAACCCTAACCCTAACCCTAACCCTAACCCTAACCCTAACCCTAACCCTAACCCTAACCCTAACCCTAACCCTAACCCTAACCCTAACCCTAACCCTAACCCTAACCCTAACCCTAACCCTAACCCTAACCCTAACCCTAACCCTAACCCTAACCCTAACCCTAACCCTAACCCTAACCCTAACCCTAACCCTAACCCTAACCCTAACCCTAACCCTAACCCTAACCCTAACCCTAACCCTAACCCTAACCCTAACCCTAACCCTAACCCTAACCCTAACCCTAACCCTAACCCTAACCCTAACCCTAACCCTAACCCTAACCCTAACCCTAACCCTAACCCTAACCCTAACCCTAACCCTAACCCTAACCCTAACCCTAACCCTAACCCTAACCCTAACCCTAACCCTAACCCTAACCCTAACCCTAACCCTAACCCTAACCCTAACCCTAACCCTAACCCTAACCCTAACCCTAACCCTAACCCTAACCCTAACCCTAACCCTAACCCTAACCCTAACCCTAACCCTAACCCTAACCCTAACCCTAACCCTAACCCTAACCCTAACCCTAACCCTAACCCTAACCCTAACCCTAACCCTAACCCTAACCCTAACCCTAACCCTAACCCTAACCCTAACCCTAACCCTAACCCTAACCCTAACCCTAACCCTAACCCTAACCCTAACCCTAACCCTAACCCTAACCCTAACCCTAACCCTAACCCTAACCCTAACCCTAACCCTAACCCTAACCCTAACCCTAACCCTAACCCTAACCCTAACCCTAACCCTAACCCTAACCCTAACCCTAACCCTAACCCTAACCCTAACCCTAACCCTAACCCTAACCCTAACCCTAACCCTAACCCTAACCCTAACCCTAACCCTAACCCTAACCCTAACCCTAACCCTAACCCTAACCCTAACCCTAACCCTAACCCTAACCCTAACCCTAACCCTAACCCTAACCCTAACCCTAACCCTAACCCTAACCCTAACCCTAACCCTAACCCTAACCCTAACCCTAACCCTAACCCTAACCCTAACCCTAACCCTAACCCTAACCCTAACCCTAACCCTAACCCTAACCCTAACCCTAACCCTAACCCTAACCCTAACCCTAACCCTAACCCTAACCCTAACCCTAACCCTAACCCTAACCCTAACCCTAACCCTAACCCTAACCCTAACCCTAACCCTAACCCTAACCCTAACCCTAACCCTAACCCTAACCCTAACCCTAACCCTAACCCTAACCCTAACCCTAACCCTAACCCTAACCCTAACCCTAACCCTAACCCTAACCCTAACCCTAACCCTAACCCTAACCCTAACCCTAACCCTAACCCTAACCCTAACCCTAACCCTAACCCTAACCCTAACCCTAACCCTAACCCTAACCCTAACCCTAACCCTAACCCTAACCCTAACCCTAACCCTAACCCTAACCCTAACCCTAACCCTAACCCTAACCCTAACCCTAACCCTAACCCTAACCCTAACCCTAACCCTAACCCTAACCCTAACCCTAACCCTAACCCTAACCCTAACCCTAACCCTAACCCTAACCCTAACCCTAACCCTAACCCTAACCCTAACCCTAACCCTAACCCTAACCCTAACCCTAACCCTAACCCTAACCCTAACCCTAACCCTAACCCTAACCCTAACCCTAACCCTAACCCTAACCCTAACCCTAACCCTAACCCTAACCCTAACCCTAACCCTAACCCTAACCCTAACCCTAACCCTAACCCTAACCCTAACCCTAACCCTAACCCTAACCCTAACCCTAACCCTAACCCTAACCCTAACCCTAACCCTAACCCTAACCCTAACCCTAACCCTAACCCTAACCCTAACCCTAACCCTAACCCTAACCCTAACCTAACCCTAACCCTAACCCTAACCACCCTAACCCTAACCCTAACCCTAACCCTAACCCTAACCCTAACCCTAACCCTAACCCTAACCCTAACCCTAACCCTAACCCTAACCCTAACCCTAACCCTAACCCTAACCCTAACCCTAACCCTAACCCTAACCCTAACCCTAACCCTAACCCTAACCCTAACCCTAACCCTAACCCTAACCCTAACCCTAACCCTAACCCTAACCCTAACCCTAACCCTAACCCTAACCCTAACCCTAACCCTAACCCTAACCCTAACCCTAACCCTAACCCTAACCCTAACCCTAACCCTAACCCTAACCCTAACCCTAACCCTAACCCTAACCCTAACCCTAACCCTAACCCTAACCCTAACCCTAACCCTAACCCTAACCCTAACCCTAACCCTAACCCTAACCCTAACCCTAACCCTAACCCTAACCCTAACCCTAACCCTAACCCTAACCCTAACCCTAACCCTAACCCTAACCCTAACCCTAACCCTAACCCTAACCCTAACCCTAACCCTAACCCTAACCCTAACCCTAACCCTAACCCTAACCCTAACCCTAACCCTAACCCTAACCCTAACCCTAACCCTAACCCTAACCCTAACCCTAACCCTAACCCTAACCCTAACCCTAACCCTAACCCTAACCCTAACCCTAACCCTAACCCTAACCCTAACCCTAACCCTAACCCTAACCCTAACCCTAACCCTAACCCTAACCCTAACCCTAACCCTAACCCTAACCCTAACCCTAACCCTAACCCTAACCCTAACCCTAACCCTAACCCTAACCCTAACCCTAACCCTAACCCTAACCCTAACCCTAACCCTAACCCTAACCCTAACCCTAACCCTAACCCTAACCCTAACCCTAACCCTAACCCTAACCCTAACCCTAACCCTAACCCTAACCCTAACCCTAACCCTAACCCTAACCCTAACCCTAACCCTAACCCTAACCCTAACCCTAACCCTAACCCTAACCCTAACCCTAACCCTAACCCTAACCCTAACCCTAACCCTAACCCTAACCCTAACCCTAACCCTAACCCTAACCCTAACCCTAACCCTAACCCTAACCCTAACCCTAACCCTAACCCTAACCCTAACCCTAACCCTAACCCTAACCCTAACCCTAACCCTAACCCTAACCCTAACCCTAACCCTAACCCTAACCCTAACCCTAACCCTAACCCTAACCCTAACCCTAACCCTAACCCTAACCCTAACCCTAACCCTAACCCTAACCCTAACCCTAACCCTAACCCTAACCCTAACCCTAACCCTAACCCTAACCCTAACCCTAACCCTAACCCTAACCCTAACCCTAACCCTAACCCTAACCCTAACCCTAACCCTAACCCTAACCCTAACCCTAACCCTAACCCTAACCCTAACCCTAACCCTAACCCTAACCCTAACCCTAACCCTAACCCTAACCCTAACCCTAACCCTAACCCTAACCCTAACCCTAACCCTAACCCTAACCCTAACCCTAACCCTAACCCTAACCCTAACCCTAACCCTAACCCTAACCCTAACCCTAACCCTAACCCTAACCCTAACCCTAACCCTAACCCTAACCCTAACCCTAACCCTAACCCTAACCCTAACCCTAACCCTAACCCTAACCCTAACCCTAACCCTAACCCTAACCCTAACCCTAACCCTAACCCTAACCCTAACCCTAACCCTAACCCTAACCCTAACCCTAACCCTAACCCTAACCCTAACCCTAACCCTAACCCTAACCCTAACCCTAACCCTAACCCTAACCCTAACCCTAACCCTAACCCTAACCCTAACCCTAACCCTAACCCTAACCCTAACCCTAACCCTAACCCTAACCCTAACCCTAACCCTAACCCTAACCCTAACCCTAACCCTAACCCTAACCCTAACCCTAACCCTAACCCTAACCCTAACCCTAACCCTAACCCTAACCCTAACCCTAACCCTAACCCTAACCCTAACCCTAACCCTAACCCTAACCCTAACCCTAACCCTAACCCTAACCCTAACCCTAACCCTAACCCTAACCCTAACCCTAACCCTAACCCTAACCCTAACCCTAACCCTAACCCTAACCCTAACCCTAACCCTAACCCTAACCCTAACCCTAACCCTAACCCTAACCCTAACCCTAACCCTAACCCTAACCCTAACCCTAACCCTAACCCTAACCCTAACCCTAACCCTAACCCTAACCCTAACCCTAACCCTAACCCTAACCCTAACCCTAACCCTAACCCTAACCCTAACCCTAACCCTAACCCTAACCCTAACCCTAACCCTAACCCTAACCCTAACCCTAACCCTAACCCTAACCCTAACCCTAACCCTAACCCTAACCCTAACCCTAACCCTAACCCTAACCCTAACCCTAACCCTAACCCTAACCCTAACCCTAACCCTAACCCTAACCCTAACCCTAACCCTAACCCTAACCCTAACCCTAACCCTAACCCTAACCCTAACCCTAACCCTAACCCTAACCCTAACCCTAACCCTAACCCTAACCCTAACCCTAACCCTAACCCTAACCCTAACCCTAACCCTAACCCTAACCCTAACCCTAACCCTAACCCTAACCCTAACCCTAACCCTAACCCTAACCCTAACCCTAACCCTAACCCTAACCCTAACCCTAACCCTAACCCTAACCCTAACCCTAACCCTAACCCTAACCCTAACCCTAACCCTAACCCTAACCCTAACCCTAACCCTAACCCTAACCCTAACCCTAACCCTAACCCTAACCCTAACCCTAACCCTAACCCTAACCCTAACCCTAACCCTAACCCTAACCCTAACCCTAACCCTAACCCTAACCCTAACCCTAACCCTAACCCTAACCCTAACCCTAACCCTAACCCTAACCCTAACCCTAACCCTAACCCTAACCCTAACCCTAACCCTAACCCTAACCCTAACCCTAACCCTAACCCTAACCCTAACCCTAACCCTAACCCTAACCCTAACCCTAACCCTAACCCTAACCCTAACCCTAACCCTAACCCTAACCCTAACCCTAACCCTAACCCTAACCCTAACCCTAACCCTAACCCTAACCCTAACCCTAACCCTAACCCTAACCCTAACCCTAACCCTAACCCTAACCCTAACCCTAACCCTAACCCTAACCCTAACCCTAACCCTAACCCTAACCCTAACCCTAACCCTAACCCTAACCCTAACCCTAACCCTAACCTAACCCTAACCCTAACCCTAACCCTAACCCTAACCCTAACCCTAACCCTAACCCTAACCCTAACCCTAACCCTAACCCTAACCCTAACCCTAACCCTAACCCTAACCCTAACCCTAACCCTAACCCTAACCCTAACCCTAACCCTAACCCTAACCCTAACCCTAACCCTAACCCTAACCCTAACCCTAACCCTAACCCTAACCCTAACCCTAACCCTAACCCTAACCCTAACCCTAACCCTAACCCTAACCCTAACCCTAACCCTAACCCTAACCCTAACCCTAACCCTAACCCTAACCCTAACCCTAACCCTAACCCTAACCCTAACCCTAACCCTAACCCTAACCCTAACCCTAACCCTAACCCTAACCCTAACCCTAACCCTAACCCTAACCCTAACCCTAACCCTAACCCTAACCCTAACCCTAACCCTAACCCTAACCCTAACCCTAACCCTAACCCTAACCCTAACCCTAACCCTAACCCTAACCCTAACCCTAACCCTAACCCTAACCCTAACCCTAACCCTAACCCTAACCCTAACCCTAACCCTAACCCTAACCCTAACCCTAACCCTAACCCTAACCCTAACCCTAACCCTAACCCTAACCCTAACCCTAACCCTAACCCTAACCCTAACCCTAACCCTAACCCTAACCCTAACCCTAACCCTAACCCTAACCCTAACCCTAACCCTAACCCTAACCCTAACCCTAACCCTAACCCTAACCCTAACCCTAACCCTAACCCTAACCCTAACCCTAACCCTAACCCTAACCCTAACCCTAACCCTAACCCTAACCCTAACCCTAACCCTAACCCTAACCCTAACCCTAACCCTAACCCTAACCCTAACCCTAACCCTAACCCTAACCCTAACCCTAACCCTAACCCTAACCCTAACCCTAACCCTAACCCTAACCCTAACCCTAACCCTAACCCTAACCCTAACCCTAACCCTAACCCTAACCCTAACCCTAACCCTAACCCTAACCCTAACCCTAACCCTAACCCTAACCCTAACCCTAACCCTAACCCTAACCCTAACCCTAACCCTAACCCTAACCCTAACCCTAACCCTAACCCTAACCCTAACCCTAACCCTAACCCTAACCCTAACCCTAACCCTAACCCTAACCCTAACCCTAACCCTAACCCTAACCCTAACCCTAACCCTAACCCTAACCCTAACCCTAACCCTAACCCTAACCCTAACCCTAACCCTAACCCTAACCCTAACCCTAACCCTAACCCTAACCCTAACCCTAACCCTAACCCTAACCCTAACCCTAACCCTAACCCTAACCCTAACCCTAACCCTAACCCTAACCCTAACCCTAACCCTAACCCTAACCCTAACCCTAACCCTAACCCTAACCCTAACCCTAACCCTAACCCTAACCCTAACCCTAACCCTAACCCTAACCCTAACCCTAACCCTAACCCTAACCCTAACCCTAACCCTAACCCTAACCCTAACCCTAACCCTAACCCTAACCCTAACCCTAACCCTAACCCTAACCCTAACCCTAACCCTAACCCTAACCCTAACCCTAACCCTAACCCTAACCCTAACCCTAACCCTAACCCTAACCCTAACCCTAACCCTAACCCTAACCCTAACCCTAACCCTAACCCTAACCCTAACCCTAACCCTAACCCTAACCCTAACCCTAACCCTAACCCTAACCCTAACCCTAACCCTAACCCTAACCCTAACCCTAACCCTAACCCTAACCCTAACCCTAACCCTAACCCTAACCCTAACCCTAACCCTAACCCTAACCCTAACCCTAACCCTAACCCTAACCCTAACCCTAACCCTAACCCTAACCCTAACCCTAACCCTAACCCTAACCCTAACCCTAACCCTAACCCTAACCCTAACCCTAACCCTAACCCTAACCCTAACCCTAACCCTAACCCTAACCCTAACCCTAACCCTAACCCTAACCCTAACCCTAACCCTAACCCTAACCCTAACCCTAACCCTAACCCTAACCCTAACCCTAACCCTAACCCTAACCCTAACCCTAACCCTAACCCTAACCCTAACCCTAACCCTAACCCTAACCCTAACCCTAACCCTAACCCTAACCCTAACCCTAACCCTAACCCTAACCCTAACCCTAACCCTAACCCTAACCCTAACCCTAACCCTAACCCTAACCCTAACCCTAACCCTAACCCTAACCCTAACCCTAACCCTAACCCTAACCCTAACCCTAACCCTAACCCTAACCCTAACCCTAACCCTAACCCTAACCCTAACCCTAACCCTAACCCTAACCCTAACCCTAACCCTAACCCTAACCCTAACCCTAACCCTAACCCTAACCCTAACCCTAACCCTAACCCTAACCCTAACCCTAACCCTAACCCTAACCCTAACCCTAACCCTAACCCTAACCCTAACCCTAACCCTAACCCTAACCCTAACCCTAACCCTAACCCTAACCCTAACCCTAACCCTAACCCTAACCCTAACCCTAACCCTAACCCTAACCCTAACCCTAACCCTAACCCTAACCCTAACCCTAACCCTAACCCTAACCCTAACCCTAACCCTAACCCTAACCCTAACCCTAACCCTAACCCTAACCCTAACCCTAACCCTAACCCTAACCCTAACCCTAACCCTAACCCTAACCCTAACCCTAACCCTAACCCTAACCCTAACCCTAACCCTAACCCTAACCCTAACCCTAACCCTAACCCTAACCCTAACCCTAACCCTAACCCTAACCCTAACCCTAACCCTAACCCTAACCCTAACCCTAACCCTAACCCTAACCCTAACCCTAACCCTAACCCTAACCCTAACCCTAACCCTAACCCTAACCCTAACCCTAACCCTAACCCTAACCCTAACCCTAACCCTAACCCTAACCCTAACCCTAACCCTAACCCTAACCCTAACCCTAACCCTAACCCTAACCCTAACCCTAACCCTAACCCTAACCCTAACCCTAACCCTAACCCTAACCCTAACCCTAACCCTAACCCTAACCCTAACCCTAACCCTAACCCTAACCCTAACCCTAACCCTAACCCTAACCCTAACCCTAACCCTAACCCTAACCCTAACCCTAACCCTAACCCTAACCCTAACCCTAACCCTAACCCTAACCCTAACCCTAACCCTAACCCTAACCCTAACCCTAACCCTAACCCTAACCCTAACCCTAACCCTAACCCTAACCCTAACCCTAACCCTAACCCTAACCCTAACCCTAACCCTAACCCTAACCCTAACCCTAACCCTAACCCTAACCCTAACCCTAACCCTAACCCTAACCCTAACCCTAACCCTAACCCTAACCCTAACCCTAACCCTAACCCTAACCCTAACCCTAACCCTAACCCTAACCCTAACCCTAACCCTAACCCTAACCCTAACCCTAACCCTAACCTAACCCTAACCCTAACCCTAACCCTAACCCTAACCCTAACCCTAACCCTAACCCTAACCCTAACCCTAACCCTAACCCTAACCCTAACCCTAACCCTAACCCTAACCCTAACCCTAACCCTAACCCTAACCCTAACCCTAACCCTAACCCTAACCCTAACCCTAACCCTAACCCTAACCCTAACCCTAACCCTAACCCTAACCCTAACCCTAACCCTAACCCTAACCCTAACCCTAACCCTAACCCTAACCCTAACCCTAACCCTAACCCTAACCCTAACCCTAACCCTAACCCTAACCCTAACCCTAACCCTAACCCTAACCCTAACCCTAACCCTAACCCTAACCCTAACCCTAACCCTAACCCTAACCCTAACCCTAACCCTAACCCTAACCCTAACCCTAACCCTAACCCTAACCCTAACCCTAACCCTAACCCTAACCCTAACCCTAACCCTAACCCTAACCCTAACCCTAACCCTAACCCTAACCCTAACCCTAACCCTAACCCTAACCCTAACCCTAACCCTAACCCTAACCCTAACCCTAACCCTAACCCTAACCCTAACCCTAACCCTAACCCTAACCCTAACCCTAACCCTAACCCTAACCCTAACCCTAACCCTAACCCTAACCCTAACCCTAACCCTAACCCTAACCCTAACCCTAACCCTAACCCTAACCCTAACCCTAACCCTAACCCTAACCCTAACCCTAACCCTAACCCTAACCCTAACCCTAACCCTAACCCTAACCCTAACCCTAACCCTAACCCTAACCCTAACCCTAACCTAACCCTAACCCTAACCCTAACCCTAACCCTAACCCTAACCCTAACCCTAACCCTAACCCTAACCCTAACCCTAACCCTAACCCTAACCCTAACCCTAACCCTAACCCTAACCCTAACCCTAACCCTAACCCTAACCCTAACCCTAACCCTAACCCTAACCCTAACCCTAACCCTAACCCTAACCCTAACCCTGACCCTGACCCTGACCCTAACCCTGACCCTAACCCTAACCCTGACCTGGTCCTGGACCTGGATTCTGACTCCAACACTGACCTTGACCCTGACCCCTAACCCCTAACCTCTAATCCTAACTCCAACACTTAACCCTAACCTGGAAATCCTAACCCTAACCCTAAGCCAAAACTGAAATCTGACCCTGACCCTGACCCCTAACCCTGACCTTGACCCTAACCCTAACCCTAAGCTGAAACCTGACCCTGACCTGGTCCTGGACTCTGACTCCGACACTGACCTTGACCCTGAACCCTAACCCTAACCTCTAAGGTCAGTGTCAGAGTGAGAGTCCAGGTCCAGGACCGGGTCAGGTTTCAGGAGGTTAAGGTCAGGGTTAGGGGTCAGGGTCAGATTTCAGTTATGGATTAGGGTTGGGGTTAGGGTTAGGGGGTCCGGGTCTAAGTCAGAGTTTGATTTCGGGTTAGGGTTCATGATAGGGTTAGGGCTTAGGGCTTAAGGTTAGGGTTAAGTGTCGGGGTTAGGATTAGAGGTTAGGGGTCAGGGCTAGCCCTGTCCCTGACCCCTAACCCTCTAACCCTCACCCTCACACCCTCACCCTAACCCTCACCCTCACACCCTCACCCTAAAACCCTCACCCTAACCCTCACCCTCACCCTCACCCTCACCCCCTCACACCCTCACCCTCACACTCACCCTAAAACCCTCACCCTAAAACCCTAACCCTAACCCTAAAGCCCTAGCCCTAGCCCTAACCCTAAAACCCTAACCCTAAAGCCCTAACCCTAGCCCTAACCCTAAAACCCTAGCCCTAGCCCTAGCCCTATAGCCCTATAGCCCTATAGACCTATACCCTAACCCTAGCCCTAGCCCTATAGCCCTATAGCCCTATACCCTAACCCTAGCCCTAGCCCTAGCCCTATAGCCCTATAGCCCTATACCCTAAGCCTATAGCCCTATAGCCCTATAGCCCTATACCCTAGCCCTAGCCCTATAGCCCTATAGCCCTATACCCTAACCCTATAGCCCTATAGCCCTATAGCCCTATACCCTAACCCTAGCCCTAGCCCTAGCCCTATAGCCCTATACCCTAACCCTAGCCCTAGCCCTATAGCCCTAACCCTAGCCCTAGCCCTAGCCCTATACCCTAGCCCTAGCCCTATAGCCCTAACCCTAACCCTAACCCTAACCCTAAAACCCTAACCCTAACCCTAACCCTAACCCTAACCCTAACCCTAACCCTAACCCTAACCCTAACCCTAACCCTAACCCTAACCCTAACCCTAACCCTAACCCTAACCCTAACCCTAACCCTAACCCTAACCCTAACCCTAACCCTAACCCTAACCCTAACCCTAACCCTAACCCTAACCCTAACCCTAACCCTAACCCTAACCCTAACCCTAACCCTAACCCTAACCCTAACCCTAACCCTAACCCTAACCCTAACCCTAACCCTAACCCTAACCCTAACCCTAACCCTAACCCTAACCCTAACCCTAACCCTAACCCTAACCCTAACCCTAACCCTAACCCTAACCCTAACCCTAACCCTAACCCTAACCCTAACCCTAACCCTAACCCTAACCCTAACCCTAACCCTAACCCTAACCCTAACCCTAACCCTAACCCTAACCCTAACCCTAACCCTAACCCTAACCCTAACCCTAACCCTAACCCTAACCCTAACCCTAACCCTAACCCTAACCCTAACCCTAACCCTAACCCTAACCCTAACCCTAACCCTAACCCTAACCCTAACCCTAACCCTAACCCTAACCCTAACCCTAACCCTAACCCTAACCCTAACCCTAACCCTAACCCTAACCCTAACCCTAACCCTAACCCTAACCCTAACCCTAACCCTAACCCTAACCCTAACCCTAACCCTAACCCTAAAAAACAGGGATTACAGCTCCATATGTGCATACACCAGACCAATTCTGGGGTATTGACCGATATGCATTTTTTCCACATAGGATCCAATCTTTGTCAGATGTGAGAACATTGTCTTTTGAGGCATTGTACAGAGTTTCAAAAATCTCACCAAAATCAAACAAGGGAACACAGTCAGCACATGCTTTCTTGTTGTCAATGTCTGTCTTATTATAATATCTAGCTTTATAATCTAGTTGCCAAGGGATAGTTATGTTACAAGATTGCCAAATACCTAGAAAGGTGCTATTACTGTTTGGCGAGGCTGTGCGGTTGATGCACACTTGGGCAGGGTGGCGCAAAGCTAGAGAGACTCGTAAGGGAGATTTCAAAGTGAAGGAGGGGGAAGTTTCATTCTTCCAAGGGAACGTATTGAGGGAAGAGTTGCGAGGCAAGGCAGACACATAGGGCACACCATGAAGGGGGAAGGCATGTTTGCTTTGTGCTGGCATGTGCATGCAAATCCAGCAATTGGATGCATTCATCAATTGAGCATAGTGAGAAACATCTTTCATATATGCATTATCATTCCAATAGTCTGGTCCCAAGTCACCCGTACGGGTAACCAGGGATCGACGAATTCTTGGTGAGCCTGGAAAAGGGGAAGTAATATACAAAACAGCAACAATTGTTATAAAAATGGTCAAAAAGGCTAAAAAACACAGATTAAAAAACATCCAGGAACGAGGCACGGGAAGGGATGGGGATTGAGGCTTTAGGGCTGTGGAGTGGGGAATGGGAGGAGGGGATAAAGGGGACAAAAGCACTGAGACATCTGCAGGTGGAGGTTCAGTTTCTGTCATCTTTCCGTTTGTCTTCAGCCGGTAATGGAACTAGATAGGGTCTCACGTGGCGACCAGGAACCCACAAAACCTTATTGTCCAACTGAATTGCGGCGTATCCACGACCCCACGTGAGTAGGGATGCAGGGCCTTGCCAAGTCAGATCCGGTAACTGGCGGTAATACACCTGTGGTTTTGGAGCAGAAGAAGAGGGAGGGGGAGAAAAATGGCGCTCTGCCGCAGACGTCTCAGGGGAACCTGTCATGTTAAGAAAGTTAACAGTGAACAGGGCTTTATTAAGGCGATTTTGAATCGATGGGAGGCCAGGAGATATTTTCTCCTTTTGTAATCTTTGTAAAGCATGTTTCAATGTTTGGTTGGCCCTTTCTACTATGGCTTGGCCCTGAGAGTTATAAGGAATGCCAAATTTGTGCAAAATTGACCATGTATTACAAAATTCCGCAAAGGATGTGCTAGTATATGCTGGCCCATTATCAGTTTTCAATTCAATTGGGCGTCCCATCGAAGCAAAGGTACGAATGCAATGGTTAATAACATACTTTACAGTTTCACCCCGTTGAGGGGAGGCCATGATAAATCCAGAATATGTGT
The DNA here is from genome assembly GCA_034064705.1 of Bothrops alternatus. Classification (NCBI taxonomy): domain Eukaryota; kingdom Metazoa; phylum Chordata; class Lepidosauria; order Squamata; family Viperidae; genus Bothrops; species Bothrops alternatus. Next base: position 19,399 of record JARGCV010000327.1, read on the forward strand.
CTACAGTAACATGGAGAAATTTCCATGGGGCAAATGGGGCAAATTGGGTAACATCCATCTGCCAAACAGAGGCTCGTGACAATCCTCTGGGATTAACTCCCATGGGGAGAGATGAGCCCTGCTTACTACAGGTAGGGCATTGTTGTATAATAGCAGAAGCTTCAGTGGAGGAAAGTGAAAATTGCTTCCTCAAGGCTTTTGCATTTTGATGAAAATATGAATGACTGTCCCAAGGAGTAAGGGGAGAGAGTGCTAACACACTTTTACTAGCATCATCAGCGAAGGCATTGCCTTCTGATATGGGCCCTGGGAAAGGCTGATGACTTCGAATATGGGCAATAAAATAAGGGTGCATACGATGTTCCACACAATGCTGCAAGGAAGAAAATAGTGACAGCTCCACTGCAGGAGAAAGATATGAGTCAAAAATATTTGTGACAATTTGAGTGACATAGAGAGAGTCAGAAATGAGATTAAAAGGGGCATCCTGTAATTTGGTGAATGCTAAGATCACAGCAGCAAGTTCAGAACGTTGTGCAGAGGTTTGAGGAGAAGTGTGATGAACAACCCATTCTCCATTAATCTGATAAGCACAAGAACCATGATTTTTGGAGCCATCAGTAAAAACTGTAATTGCACCCTGTATAGGGTGAGTAGATTGCATTTGATTCCAACGGACAGGGATGGTTTGTAATAAAACAATTCGATAGTCAGGAGGACAATGGCAAGAGATAGCACCAGGCCAATCAATCAAAGCCATCTGCAAGTCATGGGATAGTTGGAACAAATTTTGCCAAACTTGCAAGGGCACAGGGATGTACAATGTGGATGGTTCTGTGCCTATCAATGACTTTGCACGTTTGCGGCCTTTATGAATTAAAAGAGACCACAAAAAATATCTACTACTTAGAGTTGCACGAGGGGTGTGTGGTAAATGAAGCCATTCAACAATTAGCAATTTGTTATCTTTTACCTGCGCTAATGCAGCAGTAGGAAGAGAAGGAGTATTTAAAAGAATCATTGAAAGGGGGAGATCAGACACGCATCTATCAACCCAGGTGAGAGATAATGCGTGATTCACAAGAGAAAGAACTGATTGCTGCTTGGGTGTCAAAGAAATAGGATCTGAGGGGGTTTTTCCTCCTGCAAGAGCAGAAAAAAGTGGGGCAAGTTGTTGGGTGGTTAAACCCATATAAGGGCGTGCCCAATTAATAGTTCCAAGATATTGTTGAAGCTGGACAAGAGTGGTTTTTGCTGGGAGAACTAATTGTGGCAATATTGGAACAGCCCTAGAGGCCATAATTTTAAAACCCAAATATGAATAGGGTAGCACCTTTTGGATTTTTTCTGGAGCTACAGATAGCCCATATGAGGCTAAATGGGCAATAAGACAGTCTAAAACTTGCTGTACATGAGAATGAGGTAGAGGGGAAGAAAGCAAAATATCATCCATGTAATGTAAGCAAAGAAAATCAGGATATTGAGTGCGGAAAGGAGTCAGAACACAATGAATATAATGCTGGCACATGGTTGGAGAATTCAGCATTCCCTGAGGTAGAACTGTCCATTGATAACGAGAGGCAGGAGAGTAAGAATTCAAAACAGGGATAGTGAAAGCAAATAATTTACGATCCTTTTGTAGTAAAGGAATGGAAAAAAATGCATCCTGCAAGTCTATAACAAATAATGTGTGATCTCTTGGAATAAGAAAAAGAAACACCATCAAGGAAAATAGTAAGCATAGGTTTAGATGGAGAAACATGAGTAGCAAAGAACATTTCATGAGAGGCGGAAACATGATCTGAGGAAAAATTGTGAGAAACAGTAAAAAGAGAAGCCACATCCTCTCCCACCTTTATTGTTAAGCTATGGTCTGGAATGGAAACCAGAGCAAGGGAGGGTAGGTCTTGTGATGTAACAAGGGAAGGAGAAGCAAGCACACCTCTAGAGATAAGATCTCTATGAGGAAATAAGAGTAATGGAAAAGTTGAAGAAATTTTACAATTAGAGAAATCCAAAGGTAAAAAATAAGTGAGTCCAGGAATTTCTAATGAAACCTCTTTTGCAGCTTGTACCACAGAAGCAACAGAGAAGGGGTTTGCAGTAGAAGAGGAGGGGGTTGCAGTGGAGGAGGAGGGAGTTGATGAAGGGGGTGTGACCTTAAAAAGGGGGCTGGCCACGTGCCCCCCCTTCAGTTTCCCGGAAGGTGTAACAGGAGCTGATTTTGGAGGCATAGGATTAGAACGACACTCACGTGCCCAATGAAATCCTTTCCCACAGCGCGGACAAACTGTTTTTGGGCGAGTGGGGGCAGGATTAGTGCTTCCTGCAAGGCTTCCTGCAAGGGAGCGACATTGAGCACGAAAGTGTTGAAGGAGACAGCATGGATGCAGATTTCCTTGGGGTGAAGCGAACCCAGAAAGAAGGCTGCCTACCCTATTTATTGAATGTTACAGTGGGCGGTTACATAAGGCATCACATGGTTACAACAGCCAATGACAAAGTTATAGCTGTGGCCAATAGCAGGGTTACACTTGCAAAGCTACACCTGTGGCCAATGGCAAAGCTTATACCTGTGGCCGGTAGATTCAAATCTTGGTACACCGTTCCTCCACCTGTTGGCCCCTCCCTCATTTCCTGTTTATTCCAAAATCTCATAGCCTTTTGTTTCAGGCCGCATGGTCAAGCCTCATGGTCTTTTGTGTTCCTTTGTCTTCTTTGTTCCAAGCACATGGCATGGCAGTCTCTTTGTCCCAGGCTTCATGATTTCTTCATCCCACCTATGCTCCATCCAGTTCTTACAGATCCTAGGGCACAGGCCATCCATCATAGCAACAAGCATGGCTCAGCATGGAAACTCTCCCTTTCCCCTCAGCTCAGGAATTCTGGGAGTTGAAGTCCACGAGTCATAAAAGAGCCAAGGTTGCCTACCCCTGCCCTACGAATTGGCTGCTTTCCATGGCATGGCCTCAGCAATTCCTAAGCTTGCTCTGGATTCCTGTGCAACCAATCATTCATCACTACCACCCTGTAAGAACATTTCCTGGAGCCCTTCTCCACCTGCCAAGGGTTACTTTGGATTCCATCTGTTCACTAAGCCTGCTCAACCACCAGGGGTTGCAGGGCCTGTCTGGCTCCCTGAAGAGATTTTCTGATGAAGAACTTCCAACTGCTTGGAGGACCGTTGCCGGCTGCCATTGGAGCAGCAACAGCCAGCAAAGTCCGTTCACCTGCTGAAGAGAATGGGGAAGGTCTTTCACTTCAGCCTCTGCGTCAGAGCATTTCATCATTGTCTGCAATCCTCTGTAACAGGACGTTGCTTCATGTAATGTGTCAATAGTTGCGAACTGCCTGTCAGCCCTTCCTTTGCTCACCCAGGTTGCTATTAACCCCCCCACACACACTCCTGGCACTCTACAGCCTTCCCTCCTAGGTCAAGGCCTGATCTGCAAAGAAAACAATGCAGAACATGGGGGGGGGCGGATGGAGCGGCTATGCTGGTAGGTGAGGCAGGAGAGAAGAGCCAGAGTGGACTTTTAGAATGAGCAAACAAACCGTGGCTAGATACTAGCATCCATGTTGTCAATGCTGCTTCCTACATTTCCTAGTGCAGGGGTTCTCAACCTTGGCAACTTTAAGACTTGTGGACTTCAACTCCCAGAATTCCTCAGCCAGCAAAGCTGGCTGAGGAATTCTGGGAGTTGAAGTCCACAAGTCTTAAAGTTGCCAAGGTTGAGAACCCCTGTCCTAGTGGAACCTGTAATTGCATTGAACTGTTTCCTCCGCTAAAAGCATGTTCAGAAACAGTTGGAGGATACTCTATTGTCTCATTCCTCGCCACTATCTTCATTTTCTCATTTTCTTTTCCACTTGGCTACTCAATGTGTTAAGAGTTCAACAACAGAGGGAGCAACACCCAACAGCCAGAAGCAGAATCCTGCCATATAAGTCATGGAAAATGTCTCAGACCCTCTGTTCATTCTTGACCTTGTATGCCCTTGTTTTAGCCCACTCCCATGGTATTCTTGCACCTGTGTACACAGAAGTCCGTAAAGATGTGTCCTGCTGCATTTTGGATCAATCATGGTTCTCAAATACTTTTTAAGAACAACTCCCAAGAACTGTAGTCTGCACATTACAGTACTTGCTAGTTATAAGGAAATGAATTACTGCAGTCGGGTCCTTCTGCTCCAGGTGTGTAACTGGCACACCTGCCAAAATGGGCATATCCTTTGTTGGCTGTAACTTCCATCTGCTGAGCCAACAAAAAACATTAATGAGAAACATCCAAATTGTGAACCTACTTCTTGAAACGTAGTACAGGAACCTGATATATCCATGGCAACTTGCCAGGAATCAACTGCAGTCCAATTCCATCCAGACCTTGACAATCTCTAGGAACTGCTAAACGATGTCAACAACAACATCTCCCTTAACAGTCCATTGATGATGTACAATTGAATATTACCAGCACATTGATGATGCTGTACCAAGAACCATTGGATGAACTCTCCTATATACATAGGACTGACTTCTGAGGCAACCCACAAGTAAGGGACCTCCAGGCCAGCTTCTCTTCCCCCACCAACACTCAGTGGAACTGCCCAATATGGAATGAGCAGTTCAAATTGATTCCTCCATTGTAAGATAACACCAACTCTTACAGACAGTCCAAAGATAACCAATAATACCAAAATTTGTCAATAGATCTAATAAGACCAGGAGGGGGGTCCAGCAGGGGTCCAGCCAGCAGGTAGCAAAAGACAACGGTTACATCAGCCCCTTTGCTCCCTCAGAAAGCTCATCCCAAGGTACTCCCTGGAGGTGGAGGAGGAGGTAATGGTTCAGTCACCAATTAGGATGGTCCATGTGGAGGAGTCCACCCTACAGTGATTTTAAGCAACTCTATTTGCAAAATTCTGCACAAACTGTCACAGCAACCATGTAGGAAATTATAAAGCTAATTCATTCATAAGACTGCTAGATGGCAGTCATCCAATACAAGACGGGAGAAGGAGGGATAATTCACACACCCACACATTGACATGGTGTAGACCCAAACATGGACATGTATACGTGCTCAGCCAGCTTCACCTGGAGACTTCTTCCAAAGCTGCTCCACATGTTGTTTCTGGCACTTCATCTCCCTCAGTAAACCAAGGTGCCATTCCCAGTCAGACCCACAAAGAGGCACCTGGCTTACTACCTGAACAGAATTTCCTTATCAGAAATCCAGGAGAATCCCCAAATAACAGGATCCATTAGGCACCCAAAGCAGACCATCCAAATTGGTTCCTCTCCCCTAAGGAAGTTCCACGAGGGTAGCAATTGCAACTGGTCCAGGGCATGAACTAACAACGATAACGGGTTAAGTGAAATCCCCTCCATTTCCGGCTCATTCAACAGGAGACAAAAATGAGATCCAGAGTCTACCCATCAGTACATATAGAGCCAAGATGTAAGAATGGAGTTACTTGTATGTAACAGAAACAAACCTTATTCCGATGCTTATTCACAGAACATTGGATAACAGATTTGGAAGGGACCTTGGAGGTCTTCTAGTCCAACCCCTGCTCAAGCAGGAGACCCTCTACCATTTGCGACAAAGGCTGTCCAGTCTCTTCTTAAACATCTCCAGTGATTGAGCACCTACATCCTATAATGAATTCACAACCTTATTCATTGCTGAATAAGGAAGGGCCTCTTGTGGCATTCCAGGCATTTTAATTAAGAACTGGCTAAGTGTGCCTTTCCATACTCGGGGCCAAATGAATAAGCGGTGACTGCCCCAGCACCTCTCCACTTCGGGTTAGGGCAGGCTGGGCAGCCCGGCAGAAGCGTCTCCTTCCTTCCTCAATGGCGGCGTCTTCTCAACAAGGCACTTTTTCCTCGGCAGATCCGGGACACCCAGCTGACGCTCCCCCCCAAGGGGCCAGGCGACTGGTCGACCTTCAGGGCGCAGCCGAGGGAGGCTCCAGAGAAAAGGCGGCCCCAAGCGGCTTTCCCAGCGAGCCCCTCCAGGCCCCCAGTCGGGCGCCGCCTGCTTCGGAGGCAAATGGAGAGGCTCACTGGCAAAGCCACCCGTTGCCCCCGTCCGCTTCCTCCACGGCCTCTCCTAGCTGCGCTCGTCCGCTTCGACGGCCTCGGGGCCAAGCCCTGCCGCGCTGCCCGTCCAACGCCGCAGCCTCCTGCCCTCCTGCCGGCCCCGGCCCGAGACGGCAGCGCTGGGCAGCCCCGCGGGACCCCCGGCTCCTGCAGCAGCGGGCCGGGGGGAAAGGCGGCTGCCCAGCCTACGAGGCAGAGGCGCTTTCACTCGACGACAACGCCGTCGCAGCGCGGAAGGTGCCAGGGCTAGCGGGGTGCGGCGGTCGGCGAAGAAGGGAGCGTGCCCGGTGCCCTCCCGGCTCCTGCCCTCGCCCTCCGCCCCGCGCCTCCCCCCCCGCCCTCACCGGTGGTGGTAGTCCCGCTTGACGGGCCCGTGGGGCTCGAGGGCGGCCGGGAAGAGAGACTCCGCGGCCCGGGGGGCCTCGAGAGGGACGCTGCCCATCTCCGCGGCGGTGGCGGCAAGAAGCCTGGGCTACGGCTGCCCGCTGCGTCCCCTGGCCGGGGGAGAGGCTCCCGGCTCTGCCCAGTCCGAGGGCCCCTCCCCGCCAGCCCGCCCAGGCTGCCCGCCAGTCGCCGCCCCGGTCCTGGCCTGACCCTGGCCGAGATCCGGGCGGCGGTCCAGCCGCGCTTCGACGGCAAGGCCGCTGCTGCTCCGGAGCCAGAGCCGAAGGGGAGGGAGGTGGCGAAGCTGGTCGGTCCAGGCCCTTCAGAGTCGCGGGTGACGAGGGGGGTGCCGGCCGAGCAGGAGCTTTGGGGGGCTTGGTGTCTTCTGGATTAGAGGGGCTCAAGGCATCCCCATGCCTTCCTAGCCCAGGAAGGAAGATCCGTCATTTTCCCCTTCTCACCTATAAACTTTTATGGCAAGTGTGAAGACTTTTGCTTAATGTTGCAAGATGTGGTAATGAATAAAATGAAGGCAAATTCTTTTGAGCCTCTTATTTCCCAGTTTATCTGTTTGCCTTTTGCATCTTCAAATGTACCACTGAACTTGTGGTACTGTAAAAGAATTGCAGCAACCAGAGAGAGCCTGAAAGACACATTGAATCTGCCCGTCTTGTAATCTTGTAACACATATCTGTAACTTGTACAGCAACCAGAGAGGACAGGTATAGACTTCGACAGATAGGATGGCAGAAAAAACAATTACAACTAGCCTGCCTTCTTCCATCAAAGACCTGTGTATTGCATGGATCAGAAAGAGGCTGGGAAAGGTGGCAAAAAGACACGAGGAAGGGCTTGTCCCTGACAGATGAGAACTTAATCGAACAAGTTAGAGAGCAGGGGATCATGCATATCAAACGAGTGTACGGTGCTCTGATAGAAATGGACTCTGAAACTGTGTTAATCAAGACCTGTATGGTAAAGTGGGAACGAGATTTTGGGCATCCCATCACGATGGAAATGTGGGAGGAAATCTGGGTGAGAAATGTAGAATTCACGAAAGCGCAACATCTAAGGGAAAATTTCTACAAGATGTTCTATAGGTGGCATCTAGATCCGAAAAAACTTATCATACATCTATCCAGACACCCAACCTAAATGTTGGAGGTGTGGCAATGGGGAGGCTACATATTTTCACATATGGTGGACATGCAGAAAAATTAAAGCCTTCTGGAGGAAGATATGGTGGACAATTCAAACCATTTTAAAAAAGCGTATTGAATTTCTACCTCAGGTCTTTTTGTTAGGGATCATAAAAGATTGCACTACCACTGAGATGAACTTAATTCTGAATTTGATCACAGCAGCTAGACTGCTGGTGGGACAATACTGGAAGAAGCCAGAAATACCACCTATTGAAGATTGGACTTTGAAAGTAACACATTTGGCAGAAATGGCAAAAATTTCGGCATATTTGAAGGATCGCTCAAATGAACAATATATGACAGACTGGAAACAATGGATAGACTATATACAGGAGAAACACCAATCAAATAAAATGTATCTGGCATATAGTTGAGGCTTGACGTGAAGAGTGAAGAATGTTTACCAAATCAGACGTCCAAAAAGACTCATATCTAATGTTGTATTTTTATGTGTTATGACGATTGCTTCTTCTTTTTTTTTTTATAAATTTTTTTTTATTAAAACAATGAACATTGAACATAAAAACATATTATGCAGTAATCATCATGGCACCTGATATACAATGCTATGCATTAGTCTTTGAAAACGTCTGAGTTAGTAAGCCTTTTTCCCACTCCTCGCGTCTAGCCTCAACTATACTCCTGTTACACTTTGTTTGATTGGTGTTTCTCTTATCTGGTTCAATATTAATGTGATCAACATTAAACATAAGATCCTATTGCTAAGCAATCATCCTAGAACATAGCATACAACATTAGGTATTAATCTTTGTAAACATCTGTTTTAGTAAACGTTCTTCCCTCCCCCCTTCCATCTTCAAGTATACTCCGAATACATTTTGTTTGATTGGTGTTTCTCTTATATATGGTCTATCTACTGTATCTAGTCTATCGCCTATTGTTCGTTTACGCTTCTGAATTGACTTCATCCCATTACTAGTGCAATCTTTTATAGCCCCTAACCAGAGATCCTGAGGTAAAAGTTTCCTATCCTGAGGTAGAGATTCAGTCCGCTTTAACAATATTAAAGCAGACAACATTAGTCATAAGGTTATGTTAAGAGGCATTAGTTATAGAACATATAACCTTCTTGCCGGGAATGGACGAAGCTGAGTGGTGGTAACAGCGTACTTCCCCCTGCGGCCTGCGGTGAGGTGAGAAGCCAGCTGGGAGTAGGGAGGCCACCGCGAAAGAGAAGAGCTCGGCGGCGGCTCCCCCCTCCCCCACCATGTGAACGAATGACTCTTGAAAAGACTGCTGAGAGGCTCCTGGCTTTGAGAGGCCGCCGCGAGGGGGAACACCTTGGCAGCTGGCCTCCCCCTCCCCCCTTCTACCATCATTATGCTCAGGTAGGCAGTCGAGAGGCGTTGGTGCTGGGAGGCCGCCGCAAAAGGGAAGATCAGCGGCGCCCCCCCCCTACCATCATGTGAGCTAGTGGTTCGGGGAGACAGCTGAGAATTGCAGGGGATAGAGGGGGCAGCATGGACCTGGCAGTGAGGGAAACAACGTGGTCATGCTTCCCCCCTCCCCTATGAACTGGTGAACGAGCGTCCAACGGTGAGGCCAAATGGGAGAACTGCAGTGGCCTCCCCCACCCCATGAGCTTTGTGCGGGAAGGAAAGTTGAACTGAGCACTATCAGGAGGGGCAGTAAGACAGCCCTGAAGAAAGAATCCCGGATTATGACTCTGGTGCTGCCCTTATGGACCCCTTTTCAGAGACCTGGTCCTTGCCCCTGGCAGCACATATGCGAATCTGTGGATCGTGGATTAGACGAAGCAGGATGGAACAACATAGGGGCTTTTCCTGCTCGGACCACTCAAAATCTACCTTCATTATTGTTATTATTATTATTATTATTTTTACCATCACCCTGATAGAAACTTGGTACTTGGACCTTAATTCAGACTTGACTGCCTGGTTTCTTGCCGGACCCTATCGATTCATCTTACTTGACTGGCTGCTTACTCGAAGTGGACGCTTCTTGCATTGCGAGACTCCCCCCTCTCGCAATTATGGCCCTCTGTTCTATCAAGGGCCCATCTCGAGGATGGACTTTGGAGTCCTGAGAGATGGCATGCATCAAAAAAGGGGCTTTGGGGTTTTTTAAATAGGTACTTAGTCAAAGTTTTAAGGGTGGGGAGGGGTGGGGAAGGAGTGTTTAGGGCAGGGGAAGAAATTGTCAGAAGGGAACAAGAAGACAGGCCAGGCGACGGAAGGGGACGGAGTCCTGAGGGTGCGGACGGGGGGCTGATTAAGACTAACTCAGTTCCAATAAGTACCGTTAGCGGGAGGGGCAGGTATGGTGGGAGCAGGGGGCCGTATCATAATAAGGGAGCGCGCACCCGCTGCTTACGAGCGGTCGTGCGCTGCGACCCCCAAGGCTCAACCTGTTCTCGGGGTTGTTCAGAACCACAGGGCCCTGGCTGTAGGCTGATGCTGTGCAATGCCAGGTCTGTGGTAAATAAGGCCCCCCTCATTCAAGATTTAATCTCAGAGGGGGGAGCAGACCTGGCGGGTATAACGGAGACCTGGTTGGGACCAGAGGGCGGTGTCCCTCTGGTGGAAATGTGCCCACCGGGTTTCCTTGCATTCCACCAGCCGAGAGCTCAAGGCAGGGGTGGGGGAGTGGCGGTCGTGATCAGGGAAAGTTTCAGGCCGAGGGAGGTCACTGTTCCTCAGACGGCAGGCTGTGAATCCCTTCTGGTGAAGTGGGACCTAGGGGGTCCGAGGGCGGTGTTGATTACGTACCTGGCGCCCTGCCACGTATCAACCTCCCTGCCCGAGCTCCTGAGCGTTGTCGCTGCGGTGGTGGTTGAGGTCCCCAGGCTAATAGTCATGGGTGACTTCAACCTGCCGTCCGGGGGCGGGGCGTCCGGGGAGGCTCGGGAGTTCATGGCTTCCATGACAGCCATGGACCTGACCCAGGTAATTCAAGGCCCCACACACACAGGGGGGAACACGCTTGACCTGGTTTTTGTCTCTGGACAGTGGCTGAGTGGTCAGAGTGTAGGGGATATAGTCATTGAACCCCTGTCATGGTCTGATCACTCTCTCCTATGCTTGGACTTTCGGACCGTTGCACCCCACCGCAGGGTGGCGGAACCGGTGAGATGGTACCGCCCCAGGCGGCTGATGGAACCCGAGCGGTTCCAGGCAGAGCTTGGGCCAATTCCTGAGGTTCTGACACACGACTCGGTTGGAGAGCTGGTGGCGGCCTGGGACAGGGCGGCTGCCGGTGCCCTGGATCGAGTTGTGCCTTTGCGGCCTCTGATTCGGCGTGGGTCTCGACCGGCCCCGTGGTATAACGAGGGGTTGAGAGAGATGAAACGCCGGAAAAGACGCCTAGAGAGCAGTTGGAGATCGAGCCGTGCCGAATCTGACCGAACATTGGTAAGAGACCATATTAGGTCCTACCTAATGGCGATAAGAGCAGAGAAGTGTTCCTACCTCACTGCTCTTATTGCGTCATCAGATAACCGCCCAGCCTCCTTGTTTAGGGTGACCCGCTCCCTCCTTCATCAGGAGGTGAGGGGAGACCCCTTAGAGGGTAGAGCTGAGGATTTCGGAAAATATCTGTATGATAAAATCGCTCAGATACGGGAAGGCTTCGACTTCAACTGGGTATGTCCAATGGGAGAGGCGGAGGCTGGTCTTGAGACTGTTACCTGGGTTGAGTTTGACCCCGTGACCCCCGAGGACGTGGACAGGTTGCTGGGGGGACTTAGGGCGACCACATGTTTACTGGACCCGTGCCCCTCCTGGTTGGCGCTGGCCTCCCGGGAGGTGGTACGAGGCTGGTTCCGAGCAATTATCAACGCTTCCTTGAGTGAGGGTGTCTTTCCCGCTGCCTTGAAAGAGGCAGTGGTGAGACCCCTCCTCAAGAAGCCTGCCCTGGATCCAGCTGTTTTATCAAACTACCGTCCCGTCTCCAACCTTCGCTTTCTTGCGAAGGTTGTTGAGAGTGTGGTTGTCCGACAGTTCCCGCAGCACCTGGAGGAATCGTCATATCTCGATCCGTTCCAGTCGGGCTTCAGGCCTGGCTACAGCACGGAAACAGCATTGGTCGCGTTGGTGGATGATCTCTGGCGGGCCCAAGACAGGGGTTGCTCCTCTGTTCTGGTGCTATTGGACCTCTCGGCGGCTTTTGATACCATCGATCATGGTATCATGCTGCAACGGTTGGAGGGGCTGGGCATAGGAGGCACTGTCTTGCAGTGGTTCTCCTCCTTCCTCTCTGGCCGGATGCAGTCTGTGTTGACAGGGGGCCAGAGGTCGACCCCGAGACCCCTCGTATGTGGGGTACCTCAGGGGTCGGTCCTCTCGCCTCTACTGTTCAACATTTATGTAAAGCCGCTGGGTGAGATCATCCGTGGTTTTGGCGTGGAGTACCACCAGTACGCTGATGATACCCAGCTGTACATTTCCACGCCAAACCACCCCAACGATGCCCTTGCCGTGCTGACCCAGTGCCTGGAGGCCGTGCGGGTATGGATGGGGAGAAACGGACTCAAGCTCAACCCCTCCAAGACCGAGTGGCTGTGGTTACCGTCGTCCCGGTACAGCCAGCTGATTCCATCGCTGTGTATTGGGGGCGAAACAGTGGCTCCCACAGGAAGGGCTCGCAATTTGGGAATCCTCCTGGACTCACGGCTGTCCTTAGAGGACCATCTGACGGCCATGGCCGGGAGGATGTTCCACCAGGTTCGCCTGGTGCGCCAGTTGCGTCCCTTCCTAGACCGGGACTCGCTACGCACAGTCACTCATGCCCTCGTGACCTCCAGGCTGGACTACTGTAATGCTCTCTACATGGGGCTCCCCTTGAGGTGCATCCGGAAGCTCCAACTTGCCCAGAATGCGGCCGCGCGGGTAGTGATGGGAGCGTCGTGGCGCTCCCACGTAACACCGCTCCTGCGTGAGTTGCACTGGTTGCCGGTGGTCTTTCGGGTGCGGTTCAAGGTGTTAGTGACCACTTTTAAAGCGCTCCATGGCATCGGACCCGGATACTTACAGGACCGTCTACTGCCAGCAAATACCTCCCGCCGTCCGGTACGCTCCCACAGAGAGGGCCTCCTCAGGGAGCCGTCGGCCAGACAGTGCCGGCTGGCGACCCCCAGGGGGAGAGCCTTCTCTGTGGGAGCTCCCACGTTATGGAACGAGCTCCCCCCCGAACTCCGTATAATAACAGATTTACGCACCTTCCGTCGGGAACTAAAAACATTCCTTTTCCGACAGGCCGGCCTGGCATAGAAGCTTCGGTTCCAATAGGGTCAAAATGTTTTAGGGGGACTGAGTATTTTTTAAGATTTTAAATTTTGTATGTTTTGGGTTTTAAATGGGATTTTGGCCAAATGATTTAATTTATTTTTAATTATTTTAAATTTTGTATATTTATATGTTTTTTAAATTTTAGGCTGTACACCGCCCCGAGTCCTTCGGGAGAGGGGCGGTATAGAAATTTGATTAATAAATAAAATAAATAAATATACATTCAACATTGGGTGTTAGTTTTTGTAAACATTTGATTTGTTAACCCTTCTTCCCTCCTCCCATCGAGCCTCAGCTAAACGCCAGCTGCATTCTGTTTGATTGGTGTCTCTCTTGGATATAGTCTATCCACTGTTTCCAGTCCGTCACAAATTGTTCATTGGAGCGATTTTTCAAGTACGCTGATATTTTCGCCATTTCCGCCAAATTTGTTACTTTCACAGTCCATTCTTCAATAGGCGGTATTTCCGGATTCTTCCAGTATTGTCCCACCAACAATCTTGCTGCTGTAATTAAGTTCAAAAATAAATTTGTCTCTGAGGTAGTGAAATCCTTTGTGATCCCTAACAGAAAAGCCTGAGGTAGAAATTCTAGACGCTTTTTGAAAATGGTTTGGAGTGTCCACCATATCTTCCTCCAGAATGCTTTGATTTTTCTGCATGTCCACCATATGTGAAAGTAAGTAGCCTCCCCGTCCCCGCACCTCCAGCATTTGGGCTGGGAGTCCGGGTAGATGAGTGATATTTTTTTCGGGTCTAGGTGCCATCTATAGAACATCTTGTAGACGTTTTCCCTTAAGTGTTGCGATTTCGTGAATTCTACATTCCTCACCCAGATTTTCTCCCACGTGTCCATGGTGATAGGGTGTCCGAAGTCTTGTGCCCACTTTATCATACAGTTCTTGACTAGCTCGGTTTCAGAGTCCATTTCTATCAAAATGCTGTATACTCGTTTGATGTGCCTGATCCCCTGTTCTCTAATCTGTTTAATTAGATTCTCGTCGGTCTGGGAGAATCCCTTCTTCTTATCTTTACGCCACCTTGATTACAGTTGTATATATGATAGCCAGGTACCTCCTATTCCTTTGTTTGCTAGCGTTGCTTGGGGTAGCAAGAGGAACCTATTTTCTTCTCCCAGTACAAGTTCACTGTAGGGCACCACTTCTTGCCCTTGGGATGTGTTCATATCCCCTGTTGCGTGTCCGGGAATCGTCCAGATGGGAATCTTGTCGTGTAGGAGGTGCTTATATTTCTTCCAGACCCATAACAATGGGATTCATAGTGGGTTCTCCTTGAAGTTCCTGTCTGCCTTTTTGTCGTATACTAAGTATGCGTGCCAGCCGAATAGTGGACCATGCCCCTCAACATTCAGAATTCTATCATTTGTCATGTTGATCCAGTCACTCACCGCCACCAATGTCGCTGCATAGTAGTATAGCTTTAGATTAGGCATTTTGAGTCCCCCTCTCTCCCTTGCGTCTTGGATGATTTTTAGTTTCACCCTCGGTCTCTTGCCATCCCAAATAAATCTGTTGATGCCCTTCTGCCAGTTGTCTAAGTCCGCATCCTTCTTGAGTATGGGTAGCATTTGAAAGAGAAATAAAAATCTGGGTAAGACGTTCATCTTTACTGCCGCTATCCTGCCCAGCAGGGACAGACGTAGTGATTTCCACCTTTCCAGGTCTGTTTGTATCTTATTCCACAGGACCTCGTAGTTGTTCTTGTATAATTTCGCATTTGTTGATTCTATTTCCACTCCTAAGTATTTGACTTTCTTGACTATTTCACAACCCGTTATTCTTTCCAGGTTCCGTTTTGCTTTGTTGTCTAGGTTTTTGACTAGCACCTTTGTTTTTGATATATTTACTTTGAAGCCTGACACCCTACCATAGTCTTCCATTATCTCCATCAATTTCCTTGCTGACTGTGCTGGTTGCGACATTGTCACCAGCAGGTCGTCCGCAAAGGCACATAGTTTGTAGTCTTGCTGTTTGATCTGTATGCCCTGTACGTCCTCTGCCGCTCTTATCCTGTTCAGTAAAATTTCCAGTGTTAGGACAAATAGCAGGGGTGACAGCGGGCACCCCTGTCTCGTGCCTCTCTCTATGTTGAATGGGTCTGTTAGGTCTCCGTTCACAATGATCTGGCCTGTTTGTTTCTGGTAAATTGCCCTTATGGAGTTGAGAAACTGTGCTCCCATTTTCATCTTCTGGATCAGGTTCGTCAGGAA
This sequence comes from Bothrops alternatus, assembly GCA_034064705.1. NCBI lineage: Eukaryota > Metazoa > Chordata > Lepidosauria > Squamata > Viperidae > Bothrops > Bothrops alternatus. The sequence continues at coordinate 34,586 of JARGCV010000327.1, forward strand.
TGGCCAATTCAGTCTGTCGAAGGCTTTTTCTGCGTCCACAAACATAAGGGCGGCTGGTACCTGTTTGTGCCTGTCCAAGTACTCTATTATGTTCAACAGCTGACTCACATTGGTTTTCATCTGGCGTCCTTGTATAAATCCCCTTTGGTCCGGGTGTATTGTTTTTTGTAGTACAGTCATTAGTCTATCGGCCAGAATTTTTGTGAATATTTTGTAGTCCGTGTTAAGTAGTGAGATGGGTCTGTAGTTTGTGGGTTGTGTATTATCTTTCCCCTCCTTGGGGATTAATGAGATATAGGCTGTTTTCCAGGATGGTGGAACTTGGCCTCCTTCTTGTATATTGACAAATAGCTGTCTAAGGGGTTCTAACATCTCTTCCTGGAGACACTTGTAATAAGTCGCTGTTATCCCATCCGTCCCTGGCGATTTTCCTGGTTTCAGCTGTTTGATCGCTGAGTGTATTTCCTCCTTTGTGGTTGCAGCATTCAGGGCCTCTCTCTGTGTATCGGTGATTGCCTGTATCTTTTCGTTTTGTAGAAAAGTTTCTGTCTCTTTGTCCTGTGTCTTCTCCTCGGCGTATAGCTTCGAATAGAATTCTGTGAAGGCTTTCTTGATGGTTACTTGTCGGAATTCCTCCTTGCCTTTATATTCTATCTTTTCAATTATGCGGGATTTCTGTTTCTTTCTTAGGATGTAGGCCAGCCATCGACCCGGTTTGTTGGCCTTGCAGAATGTCTTGTGTTTTGCATATTGTATGTTCCTCGCAACTTGGTCTGCCATCAACATGTCAAACTGCTTTCTTAAGATCTTAATTCCTTCTTTGGTGATTTTGTCTTCTGGTCTTTTTATTAGTAGCCTCTCTTTCTTGCTTATCTCCTCTTCTAGCTCTTTTCTTTTTCGTTCTTGTTGGCAACGGTGCCTTTTATTCATGTCCATAAGAATCCCCCGCATGTACGCCTTGCTGGTGTCCCAGATCATTTCTATCGGTGTTTTGTTGTTCATATTTATGCTGAAGAATTCCTTCATGGCATTTTTGCATTCCGCCACCTTTTCTCCATGTCTAAACAGGTTTTCATTAATTCTCCAGGATCTCTTCTGTCTCCCGCCATGTCTTAGTTCCATCTTCACCGGATTGTGATCTGTTAGTACTTTGGGCAGGATTTTCACCGCGTTTAGACCAACTAACAGGTCGCTTGATGTTAATATAAAGTCAATTCTGGAGAATGACTGATGTCTGTCGGAGAAAAAGGTGAATTCTTGCTCTTTGCCGTGCTGTTCCCTCCAGACGTCTGTCAGTACAAGGTCTTCCTTCATGTCGAAGAAAGATTTAGGCAACTTGGAGTACTTCTGTGGGTTAGGTTTTGTTTTCTTCTTGTCTAGGGCAATCTCTATGACCCCGTTCCAATCTCCCAGAATAATACATGATTTGTGGTTGAGTTGTGTTAACTTCTTGTGTATCTTTTTGTAGAATTTTCCTTGTTGTTGATTTGGTGCATATATGCCCATCACTAGAATTTTCTTGTCATCCTGTGTCACTTCGATTGCTAGGTATCTACCCTGGGAGTCTGACTCTATTAGCTTGGCTATTACATATTTCTTCACGTATATAACAATCCCGTTCTTCTTTCGTGGCGCCGCTGCGACAAAATGTGTACCTAGTCTGTTGTTGATTAGGTATTTCTGGTCCGCTGCTCTGATGTGTGTTTCTTGTAGGCAAGTTATGTCGTTTCTTCCTTGAAGCAGATAATGAAATATCTTTCTCCTTTTCTGTGGGGAATTTAGTCCGTTAACGTTCCATGTCAAGTATTTAGTTGTCATTGTCGGTTTCAGGATACTCTTCCGAGACCGCTTCTGTTCTATCTCTTGTGTTCTTCTTTGGTCTTGTTCCCATGGTATCCAAGTTGGTGCTCAAGTTGCTTAGTGTGGTCATATCGTGTTGTTCCGTGCATTTGGCGGTGGATCTTGTTATCCTGCCCTCTGCAGTCTGTCCTGTTCCCTTGTTGTTGTTGCTTCCTGTTCTCTGTGTCGTCGTGTCTCGGGTTGGTCCTTCCCTTTCTCTTGCTCCTGCATCGGTCTGTCGTTCTGGTGGCTCTCCTGCGTCTTCTCTCGTGGTGTATTGAAGTCCATCCGACGTCAGTTCCTTTTCAAGGAATTCTCTGGCTTTTTGGACCGAGTCCAGGCAGTATCTTTTATTTTTATAGAAAAGTGTCATCCCCGTAGGGGCTTCCCATCTGTATCGCAGAGCGCGTGATCTCAGTTCGTCGACCAGGAACCTGTATTCCTTCCTGTCTCGCAGCATCGTCTGGGGGATCTCTTTCAGTACTTTCACTTCTTGCCCCTCTATGTATAAACTCTTGTTGTACGATGTGGCTGAGATGAGGTTCCGGAATCCCTGCGTCGCGAAGTGGATGACCACGTCCCTTGGTTGGCGCCTGTTTGTTGTCGTCCATGTGCCCACTCTGTAAATTCTGTCGAATTGCCATGCGACGTCTGAGATTGGCTTTCCCAGAAATGTTGCCAGGGCCTCTATGAAGGTTCTGAGCAGGCCCCCTTGGGTCTCATTTGATGTCTCTTTCAAACCTCTAAACCTGATTGCGGATGCCAGTTGCCAGTACTGTATCATGGAAGATTGGTCTTGGGCTACTCCTTTCATCTCTGCTATCTCTGCTATCTGTCCCTCTACTTGATTCTCCACTTTTTCCATCCGCTTGTCCACCTTCTCTCTGATCTCCTGGAAGTTTTTCTCCATTTCCTCCCCTATTTCTTTGTAGTGTGCTTGCAACGCCTCTTTCATTTGTTCCAGGTCTGTGGCCATCGCCCTGCGTTGCTCCTTCCATTTTCTCTCTAGCTCTTTACCTTGTTCTTTCAGCATTTGTTTTAAATCGTTGTATCTTTTCTCCGTCTTTTGTTCTGCCTCTACACACCTCCTCTCCATCTTTGCGTCCATTTCCACTAACTTTTTATCCATTCCATCCATCCTTTCAACCAGCATTTCTATTACCTCTTGTAATTTTTGTAACATGTGTGTTGTTGAGCTGGCCTGTGGGGGTAGATGGGTCTGGGGGGCCTGTATTTGGATGGGAGGGTGTGGGGGCAGGTAAGGTAAGTCCTGATGGTTTGGTACGCTGAGCTGGGGAGGATACAACTCCCTTCGTTTGTGTCAGTGTGGTCTGTTTGGAGGCCATCTTGAGCTTGTCTTCCTATTGTTCTGGCACTGGTTTGGTTTCTAACTTGGACCAGGTTAGGCACTAGACTGTGATCTGGTGCTGGTCCAGTAGTCTGACCTTTCAGTGGGAGGGGAGGCTTCAGGGTTCAGGCATTGCAGGCCTAGGGGCCTGTGGGCAGGAAGGTCTGTCCGTGTTCAGGGAGTCTATTCAGTGCCTCTGCCTGTCTGGTATTCCAGGCCCCTTCTGCCTTCCCTCCACAGCAGCCCAGGATGCCTTTTTGTCTTCCTCCTATGCCCACCTTTCTCCCTGGTGGGTTACCCACAGTTTATATTTTGACAGCAAAAAAAATAATAATAATTGTCCACTAGGGGGTGCTATTTGCTTTCAAGTAAGCTGCTTGACTTACAGCTTGGCGCGGCGTTTTCGGGCCTGCCGGTCGCTCTGCTGCCGCCGGCTTCCGCTGCTCCGTCCGCGGCTTCCCGGGACCTCCCGGCGGTAAGTCTTACTTCTTTTGAGAGGTCTGAAGTTCCTCTTTAATCTCGACCTCTTTCTTCGTCGCTCTCTTTTTCTTTTTTTTGTTTAATTTGAATTTCGCGCGAGCCCCGTCCCGGAGCTCGCAAGGAAAGGCTCCGGTCCTCGTGACCGGAACCGGAAAAGGACTCACCGGAAAAGGACTCACGATTGCTTCTTAATGTGGTCTTATGTTTAATGTTGAGTGCTTTAATATTGAAAAAGTGTATTGAATTTTTAAATCAGGTTATTGAATTTCTACCTCAGGATCGTTGGTTAGGGATCATAAAAGACTGCACTACTACTGAGACGAATTTAATTCTGAATTTGGTCACAGCAAACAGACAGCTGGTGGGACAATACTGGAAGAAGCCAGAAATACTACCTATTGAAGATTGGACTCTGAAAGTAATACATTTGGCAGAAATAGCGAAAATTTAGGCATACTTGAAGGATTGCTCGAATGAACAATACGTGATAGACTAGAAACAATAGATAGAACACATATAAGAGAAACACCAATCAAATAAAATGTATCAGGCGTATAGTTGAGGCTTGACATGAGGAGTGAGGAATGTTTACCAAACCAGACGTTTACAAGGACTACTACTTAGTGTTGTATTTCAGGTTCTATGATGATTGCTTCTTAATATGATTTTATGTTTAATGTTGATTGTTTTAATAAAAAAATTTAATAAAAAAAAAGAAAGAGGCTGGGAAAATATTTACAGACCTCTCACATCCTGGACATAAAGTGTTTCAACCCCCACCCCCTTGAGATGCTGTTACAGGGCATTGCATGCCAAAGCCACTGAACACGGGGACCTTTTCCCCCCTCATGCCATCGCTCTGCTAAGCACCTAATCCTCACAGTATTGCTTTATTCTAAGTAAATGTACCCATGCTGTAGTATTACTACAGGTAGTCCTCCATTTACAATCACAATTGATCTCAAAATTTGTGTTAAGTGAGTTTTGCCCAATTTTACAACCTTTCTTGCCTCAGTTGTTAACTGAATCCCTGCAGTTGATAAGTTAGTAATCCGGTTTTTAAGTGAATCTGGCTTCCCTGTTGACTTTGCTTGTTGGAAAGTACAAAAGGTGATCACATGACCTTGGGACACAGCAACAGTCATAAATATGAACCAGTTGCCAAGCATATGAATTTGGATCACTTGATTAAGGGGATGCTGCAAAGGTCGTAACTGAAAAATGGTCATAAGTCACTTTTTTCAGTGCCATTATAACTTAGAACAGTTGAAAGTTGAGAACTATCTGTATTCTTCTTTACTATCCCATCTTATTAGTATTATTATGGGTTATCATTATTCTGTTGCTTTGCATGTACACCGAGCTTCTGCAAGGGAGACAAATTCCTTGTGCCCATCTCACACTTGGCCAAATAAAATATTCAGTTCAATTCATAACGTGGGACATTTGAAGAAGTCAAAGTACAGATTAAGTAAAGACGTGATCAAATGAATGCAGAATTTGAATGCAGTGATAGAGATGCAACAATGGAAATTTAAATGGAAGAACATTAAATTTATTCTGAACATGAGAAAATTATTTTAAGATGTTTTATCATCTTGATCTGCTATTAGATGTCATAAAGAAAATTTTATAAACTGTGATTTTTTACAAAGGTAAAAAATACATTCAAAAACTTACTTTTTAGCTAAACTTCTTAAACATTTAAGTTTAAAAATAAATTAATTTTAATTTTTTCCTATTTGTTTGGAGTAAATGTTAACTATGTACCAGTTTGTTACTTGGAAAATTCTCCTTTCTGACTTTAATCAAAGGTTGGAGGCTTGCAGCTCTCTTCCCTCCTCAGCTCATAGCTATTTTGTCTGCTTACCTCCCTCCTGGCAGAGACCTGCCCGTGGCTTCCAATGGAACAAACTCTCTTCCACCTGCAGAGGGATCCCTTTGCACAGGATCTTCTCTTTGGCTACATGCTCTAATAAGCATCTCTCAGAGGATCTACTCATCAGAGGGATGTCCATCACCTGCCTGGAAAATAGCTGTCAATCTTCTCAGGGTCAGGTGGCATCAGTACAATCAGGCTGCTAGAGCAAATTGGAGAGCTTTTGCCCCTGAATGCTGTTCAAAGGTGCAAAAAAGTACCAATGTTTCTCTTTTCTTCTGGGCAAAGCCATGCCATGCAGAGATGCCTATCACCACATACATGTCACACCTGTCATACAGCAGAAACCAAGTTCTCCACACCCTGCAGGAATGGCCTTTTGCAGAGGTTCAGATTCAGAGATTTGCCTTGCCCACATCCTTATGAACTCAGGTGGGTGTGCGCTGGCACAGGGATCCTGGGCAAAGAGCAGACAGCAGCTGCATTACAGGTAGTCCCTGACTTACAACAGTTTGCTTAGCGACCTTTCGAAGTTATAACGGCATTAAAAAAACTGAGTTATGATCATTTTTCATACTTATGACAATTGCAGCATCCCCATGGTCACATGATCAAAATTTAGATGCCTGACAACTGACTCACATTTATAACAGTTGCAGTGTCCTGGGGTCATGTGATCACCTTTTGCGACCTTCTGAGAAGCAAAGTCAATGGGAAACCCAGATTCACTTAACAACTGCACTCATTCACTTAACAACTGTGGCAAGAAAAGTCGTAAAGTGGGGCAAAACCTACTTAATGAATTTCTCACGTAGGAACATAAATTTTGGGCTCAATTGTGGCCTTAAGTTGAGGATTCCCTGTAATAGAGCAGCAGGCCCAGAAGAGTCACTGTCAGAACTGACAGTAGCAGGGAAGATCCAGGGAGGGAAGGCAGCTGCTCCCTCCTGGTAGATGAGTGGGACTCCTTCCGCCTTCAGTCTGCACAGCTGACCTGGCTGCCAGGAGATCAGGGAAGCTCCCATCCACACCAGAGTGCTCTGGGGAACAGCTGCAGGCGGATGCCATCCGATGGGCTGGGAAGGACATCCCTCCCTTGCCTTTCTCCTCTTCTTGCAGGGAGCAATAGCTGCCCACAGGAAAATCCCGGCAATAAAATGGGCCACAGGTACAGGGATCACAGAGCACCCAAGGCTGCATTAAATGACAGAAGCAACACACTTCCTAGGGGAGCTGCCATCCTGGTCAGTCATGCCTAGCAGCGACAGGAGAGGCACAATCCGCTTAGGACAAAAGGGTTTATAGACCTGGTTCCAAAGGGCAAGGGTTCCCAACCCCAGGCCACCATCTGGTACTGGGCCACGGACTGTTCAGAACCAGGCTGTGCAAGTGGCAGATGAGTGCATGCACATCTCTATCTGCATGATCAACAGGCACTCACACACACACACATACACACACACACAAAACTCCATTTGTGCAAGTAACATGTCTTTGTCCTTGCCATAGTAATGTGCTACCATGGAGTCCCTGAGAATTGATCAAAGACAATTGTCTAGAGAACACAAACCAGAGGAGAACCAGCAGCAAGGAGATGGACTCGGTGACAGTAGCAATGAGTGCATCAAAGTTGTGAGACCTGAAGAACCAGGTGTCAAGCCCTCCCGGGTTCTACATGCAGAGGGAGGGGAGGAGAAGGACGGCGCGCTGGGGGAGAGGACGGCCAGCACCGGATCCACGCAGCTCAACCTCCACAACGCAGCAACCTTTCCGGTGAAGCGTTTCAGACTGCAGTGCTCCGGCAGTGGCTTCTGAACCGCCGTACAGCTGACGGGCAGTCGCCGGGCAGCTGACGTTTGGCTGGACACCGGACGACGTTCGGAGCCGCGCCCACGCAGCGGAGGCCGCTGAAACAGCTGACAAGCAGCCCGCCAGACAGCAGACGGGCAAGAGAGCCGCGCTGACAGGGCGGAGCTTCTCAGGATGCCGGAAACCGGACAAACGCGCGGGAGGGAGGGGGATGGTTGGGACAGCTGCCAGGATTTGTATTGAATACGGCCGGATGCTGGTTGGGCAATTAGAAGGTGGGGTTGAGGGTTAGTTGGGCGGAGGGTGGGGTGTTAATGATGCGGTTGCATTTCAACCACGCTGGGAGGCGGTTGCTCCCAGCGCGAACTTTGTTCAGCAAGGAACTTTTTGCAAGTCTGTTCTGTTTGCCAACAATGCCTCAAAGTAAAGCCGCTGCTTCCTGAGTTTGTTTGTCTCAGCGTCCTTATTACCAGGAGTACGGTAGGGCCGTTGACACCAGGTTAATAACAGTTCCTCCTGGAGAAAATCTATCTTTGTGGTCCTTAAGAGTCAACAATGATTTGATGGCACATAAACCCGGTTATTTCTGGTGGACTTATAGAGCAGGGGTCCCCAACCCCTGGTCCGTGGATCGGCACCGGTCTGCGGGATGCCAGAAACCAGTCCATGCAAACAAGCAAAGCCCCATCCGTGAGATGCAGGCAGTACATGAAACCACGCCCCCTCCAGTGCACGGAAAAACCTCTCTCCACGGAACCTGGTGCTCAAAAGGTTGGGGACCTCTGACTTAGAGAACAAGAGACTTTAGGTCCCCCACCTGAGTTTGAGTTTCCCAGTAACATAAAAAGTCCCTGGAGCATCAAGGACTACACATTCCACACCCACTCCCTAAATAAGAAAAAGACAAGAGGAACTTTATGAGGAAAAAGTATGCATCATAAGCTTATAATATTTAGAATGTATAAATATTCAAAATTATTTCATTTAATAGAAATGTAGAAAACCTATAATATATTAAATGTAGAAAACCTATATATTTATTGTGCATTTAAAATACATAATTGTGAAAATAAACTTTCAGTTAAATACATGTTTCCACTAATCAGACTTATCTTGCATGAAGGTAAACCATTCAGATCCCTCCTTCTCTGAGTAAGCATGGGCAGCAAAGCCATGTTCTTGGAGGGCCTGGTTTCTTGAATGGCCTGCTAGCTCTTCCAAACAAAATGGCTAATCAATATTGCTAGCCCAAACGGACCCCAAAAGCACGAGGGCAATGGATGGACAGAACCTGAATATGAGAGAAGGGTGGAACATCCAGTTCATGGAATAGATGAAAAGAACATCCCATTCCAGAGTTCCAGGTCAGAAGCCTGGGAGGAATAGCTGTGAGACCAATTGATCAATTACAGCACAGGGGTCATTCTGATCCAGAGAACTGCTGACAAACTGGAAACTTCATTCCTAACCCAAGATGCTGGTGACAATGTTGAAATTCTGGGGATTTTTCTGCAATCTATCAGGATTTATGATATTTTTTGTGAAATCAGAGAAAGGCTGTTCAATATATTGTCCCTGCTAAAGATTTCCCCAAAACAGAAGATCAGAATGATTTATTCTATTTGCATAGTTATGTCCCTTCCCCTTGTCTTCTTCATCAGCCTCTAATATATACTGCTCTGCCTAGGGCACAGCCAGCACAATATACAGCACAATTTCTTTCTCCAGCATTCCCTAATGCTATTACTGCAATTGGCACAGAATCTGACATCCAAAGCTCTTCAGAGTCATGGTTTGGTCTAAATTAGACAACTACCACTTCTGATTATAATTAATTATGCTAACCCTTCCAATGAGAAATATTAAAATATTTAATAATCAGGGTTTCTAGAAAAGTGTTTCATCAACTCCTTTTGATATTTCAATTATTATTTTTTAATTTACATTTAAGCAGATTTAACTTTTAAAATCTTTTGTGAACTTTATTCTCATTGCTGCTAATAACTGACATTTTTGTATTGGTGTGCCCAGAAAGTGTTGTGACCTGCCAAAACCATTGATCTGAGCACATGTAAGAGTCCATGTCAAGGCTTACACCATTGCAATAAGAATTGTAAAATGTCATTATTTAGATAATCAAGTCAGCAACTGTTTAAAATGACGCTGGAATATCGAGTTACTGTGAAGAATATCTAAGTATAAAATTGCTGTGGTGATGTCCCGTTGTCTCAACAAATACTTGGAAGTATTTGTTTCTTTGACTTCTAAAAAATAAACAGGACTTGTGATGGTTAATTTGGCCAGTTAGTCTGGGAGAGAAGCATTGGCTCCAACAATTTTGGACAATTTTTCTCCAATCTCCAATTTTCCTTTTCTCAATAAAGCAGTGCAGAACATAGTTGGGCTGCAGCTTCAAAGAAGTCTGGAAGAAGTGGGTAGACCACAGGGGTCCCCAACCTTTCTGGCTTTGTGGACTGGGGGGGAGGAGGAAATGGTTCCATGCAAGCAGCAAGTGCATGTGCACAACTCCATTTGCACGAGCAGTGGGTTCTTCCGCGTGCCTGAAGCTCCATTTGTGCAAGGCACTAAAAGTTCTTTTCTGAGAACTGCATACTAGAAAAGCTACTACAGGTAGACCTTGACTTACGACCACAGTTCAGCCCAACATTTCTGTTGCTAAGTGAGACATTTGTTAAGTGAGGTTTGCCCCATTTTACATAATTATAATTCGTCATCATAATTGTTAAGTGAATCACTGCAGTTGTTAAGTCAGTTGTTAAGTCAGTAACATAGTTTAGTGAATCAGGCTTCCCCATTGACTTATCAGACCACAAAAGGTGACCCCAGGACACTGCAGCCATCCTAAATACATCATGGTTGCCAAGCATCTAAATATTGATCATGTAGCCATGGTGCAGTAGTCAGCAGGTGTGAAAAATGGTTAGAAGTTATTTTTCAGTGCTGCAACTTCGGTCATTGAACGAACTGTTAAGTCAAGGATTACTTGCACCTGAACATGAGCTGCACCTTCCTGACCTTAATCCTACAGAAACGCTGTGGGCAATTCAGGCATGGAACTTACCAACATCCAAGTGGAAGAGGAATGGGCTAAACTCCTCCATGCCATACTGAAGGACTGATTTAAGTTATTGGAAATGATTAATGGCAGTTATTGCTGCCTCGAGGGGCACACCAGTTGCTGAAAGCAAAGGTTCATGTACTTTAGCCACAAATTATACCTTTGGATCATTTTCCTCATTCGAAAAATGATTTTTACTTGATTAATTGGGTTCTTATGTAGTCTTAAGAGCTTGGATGTGGAGATCATATTGCATTGAAGGTCGTATTCATGCAAAAATACTGAAAATTCAAACTTGCAATAGCACTTAAGACTTATATACCACTTCACGGTGCTCTACAGCCCTCTCTATGACCCCCAACAATCTGGGTCCTCATTTTGCCAACCTCAGAAGGATGGAAGACTAAGTCAACCTTGAACTGGGGAGAAGCTGAAGCCAAATCATATAGCCTATTCGATTCCAAGGCTGCACACAAAGATTCGCAACTAATGAAAAATGATGTTCTTCCATTAAGGTCTCATTCTATTTCATCCCCTAACTTTGAGTTCTGTTGGGCTAGATCTTTTATTTTTTTTAAATCTGGCCTTCAGGGTGGCAAACATATCCAATAATCCGTCCTCCTCTAAATTTTACCTAAATTTTCTCACCCGCCCTGTGAGTTGGTCTTTGAGGATATGACTGGTCCAAACCACATTCAAGCATTTGCCATGGACCAAATCTGAAATTTATACAGTATGTAAGAATTTACACCAGTGATCCCCCAACCTTTCCAGCTTTGCCAACCGGCGGGTTGGGGGGAGAGGAAATGGTTGTGTGTGAGCGGCAGACTCCATTTGTTTGAGCAGGTGCACAGGCCTACTGTTTGTGCAGCCCGATTCTGAACAGGCTGTGGCCTGGGGGCTTGGCGGCCCGATTTACACAGAACTGTACTTGATCTACAAAAGTAGAAGCATTTCCCAAAACCGGATCTCTTGTGCTTATGTCAGGTCTACCATCACCGACCTGCACCTTCCTTGTACCAGGATTTTCAAGGCCATTTGCCCCCAGAATGGAACGTTACCAATTTGACATCTCAAAATTTTTCAAAACATCTTACTGGCATCACATTGGCTGGTCATGGGGGGAGGGTGTGGGAAAGGAAAAGAATAGCTTTGTATTTTGCGTGGGAACACCAGATTGCACCTGGCTGCAATGATTTTCGTTCAGTAAAAGTTCCTCTGCTTCAACCAAATGGAGTCACAAGAATGACCTAATTAATCACAGCCAAACTATTCCTCGTGTTTGAAGACACTGATCAGGTTTTGACAAAAATATTAATTTGTGACTTAAGAGAAACAGGAGGCCAAAATCTGGATTCAGCCTCTTCAGTTTAATTTTTTTTTCAATTAAATCTATCCTGGCAATTCCATCTGAATTTAGTATTATAGTTCTTGAAAGAAATTAGTTCTTGGAAAGGAGGCAACAACTAGCCTCAAGGTTAAATGAAAATTCCAATGGCTTTTAACAGGGCAGAAATATTTAATTTCATTCTTAGAACTGTACAAGATATATAATACAGAACTTTTCAAACACAGTTCCTGCAAAGTTTGTTAAATATTTATTCATCTGAATGTTCCAAGAATTATTCCAGGTACCAAAAAAGTATTAAATAAGATACTGTATCTCTCACTCTCTCACACACACTTAGCAAAGGATTTTGGAAATTATTTGTCCCCCCAAACAAGAATCTTACAACTCTTTCAGAAAGGAGTAAGAAAGGCTTATTATCCAAACCTCTCTGCTTTTTAACAGGCCTTTTAATTGTATACAGATTTTTTTTTAAACTAATTCAGTTATTTTTGTAATCTCCAACTACTTTAGGTACTGCTACTGCAAGCACATCATATCAAGAACACAACTATTATAAAATCATCATTGCCCCACCCATACATTTATCCCAGAGCCTGTTTTTTTATTTAAAAAGTTTTATTTATAAAAGTGGTATTCACCACAGATTTTCTGCTAGCTTACGTTCTCCTCATTGTGCTCACTAAAGTTTGTGTTTAGCTTGCAATACAATGATACCTCTGACATTAAATATGAAGTTAACGCCAAATAAAAAAAGTTTAGAAATATAGACACAATGATTTGTAGACCTAGCTCTTTTCTAGTTCCAAGGAAGAGGTTGTGCATAAAAGCAGATACAGCACAAATAACACACTCTGCCCTTTTTGCAATTGGTGGAGCCACCCTAACACTGTTTCAGCCACTTGGCAAGAAGATGCAAACAGATACTTGTGCAGCAAAGCTACCAGGTGCTCAGCACACCTGTTTCACACTCCCAGGATAGGGTACTTGAGTAGAGCCATGATGGCTGCACTGATGACTCCGGAAATGGGGACAGTAACAAACCAGGCCATAAAGATATTGCGGAACAGACGCCAATCAACAGCTTTCCTCGAGCGCAGCCAGCCTACAGATACCACTGATCCTACCTGGAAGAGATAAAAAGTACAGAACTTAACAAAGCAGCAGTCAGTGCCCAGTTGGAACTAAATGCCATTCATAGCAGTTCCCACACATATTTTCCCTGGACTCAAAGCTTGCACCATGTTTCCCCAAAAATAAGACCTGGTCCAATTTTTTTTTTCTCCTCCAAAACAGGCACCAAATCTTATTTTCGGAGTAGGCATTACCTCATCTCTGGCACCGACAGCCCTACCCAGCCGGTCCACTTCTGCATTCGGGCCTGCATTTTGCAGTCAGGCCTTTCCAGAAGGCCTATGTAGCCAAGTACCGAACTATGGATTCAACCCATAGCTCAGTCCTTGGCTGCTGAGGTCTTGCAGAACCCAGCTATGGATTGAATCCATAGCTCGGTTCTTGGCTGCACAGGCCTTACGGAAAGTGCTGTGAGAAATACAGGCCTGGCTGCAGAAGAGGCCTAAGAAGTGGGCCAGCAAGGAGAGGCGGGGCTGCCAGGTAAGTGGGTGCGGGGCAGGTGGGGCAGCTCTACACCCCTGCCCTAGCTTGTTTTAGGTATGTGCCTTGCCCCAAAACTAGGGCTTATTTTGGGATAGGGCTTATATTAGGCCCATCCCCAAAAATCAAGCTAACAGTACAACCCTTGCAATGAAGCCCAAAGAACATATACTCTAATATAAAGGCCAATGTGATCTCTACATGGGGCTCCCCTTGAGGTGCACCCGGAGGCTCCAACTGGCTCAGAATGCGGCCGCACGGGTAGCGACAGGAGCGTCATGGCGCTCCCATGTAACACCGCTCCTGCGCGAGCTGCACTGGTTGCCGGTGGTCTTCCAGGTGCGGTTCAAGGTGTTAGTGACCACCTTTAAAGTGCTCCATGGCATCGGACCCGGATACTTACAGGACCGCTTACTGCTAGCAAATACCTCCCGCCGTCCGGTACGCTCCCACAGAGAGGGCCTCCTCAGGGTGCAGTCGGCCAGACAATGTCGACTGGCGACCCCCAGGGGGAGAGCCTTCTCTGTGGGAGCTCCCACGCTATGGAACGAGCTCCCCCCCCCGAACTCCGTACGATGACGGACTTACGCACCTTCCGTCGGAAACGGAAAACTTTCCTTTTTCAACAGGCCGGCCTGGCATAGAAGCTTCGGCTCCAACCGGGTGAAAATGTTTTAGGGGGATTGTGTAATTTTTAGGATTCGCACATATTGGGTTTTATATGGGATTTTATGGCCTAATTTGTTTAATTTATTTTTAATTATTTTAATTCTGTATATTTATATTTTTTTAAATTTTAAGGCTGTACACCGCCCCGAGTCCTTCGGGAGAGGGGCGGTATAGAAATTTAATAATAAATAATAAATAAAATAAATATAATGGGTAGACAGTTGACTTGGGAGAATCAAGTACTATTCTCTTTCAAGCCAAGTATTAGAATGAAACTGGAACTAGCTTCCGAGCTTTCTAGAGAAAAGTCAGAGATGAGCATAGAAGAATCACAGGCCTTAACAAGATGGCTGCCACCAATCATGTTAACATTTACTTTACAGACGTCCTTTTTACTTACTTTACAGTGAGTTGTGCTGATAGGCAAACCAATATTTGATGCAATGATCACAGTCAAAGCAGATGCCAGCTCAATGCTGAAGCCACTGCAGAAAAGAAAATTGCAATCAATATAGAAATGAGAAAAGAACAGAAAATTCAATGGGATTACAAAAAAAATGTTTATGAAAAGTTCCAAAGGATCCTTGAGTTTCAAGCTCATGAGGCCCTCACATCACTCCACTCGGTTCCAGCCAGGCTCCCCAGGCTACGATATTATCCTGCGTGGACAACTCTTACCTGGAAGGTGTAATGGGAGTGAGGTCCTTGCCCATGGTCTGAATGACTCTTCTTCCCCAGATCCACAGGCCAGTGCATATCCCAACACCTCCGTAGAGCAAGAGCCAAATAGGAGTGGCTACATTGGAAGACACATTGCCCGTTTGATACACCAGGTACAGGGCAACAAGAGGACCGATAGCATTGCTGCCAAGAGAGAAAACACATCAGGTCAATCAACCATCTCAAATACCCCTAAAGCGGCAAAAGAAAAATAGCCCCCGCCATCAACCTGGGTAATATTTTTATCTCAATAAATGGACAAGAGTAACCTGCCAAAGGCCAACTCTGCCCTAACAGCACCTTTATTCTTGTGCATAAATTACTTCAGGTCACCCAGACCAAGCCAGCCACTCACCTCACATCGTTTCCTCCATGAGCGAAAGAGCCAAAGCAGGCAGTCAAGATCTGCAGGAACTGAAAGAGCAGAGACACTTCCGGCTTGTCCTGGTCATGCCAATCATCCAGAGAGCAACTGCTATCCTTCATATTAACAGCCCCCATCTCCACTTGCTGCAAATCCATATCGGTGGGGTGGGCAGCATCTGCCACAGCGTTACAGTAGCTGGTATAGCTGTCCATGCGGATCCTCTTCTTGGAATCTACTCCGGGCCATGTCCACTTCTCTACCTCCTCTGCTCCCTTGGATTCTGTCTCCCTGACTCGGAAAGAATCTAGAGGCATGCCGCAGATTGCCATTGTGTAAGAGGTATAGCTGTTGTTACGCCGCAGAGGCTTATCTCCAGAATCTCCCATGCAGTCCCCCACCTTGGCCAGGTGGAGTTTATGAAGGAGCTCCTTATACAGCCCAGAATCTTTATGCACAGTGTGATAATGTCCACTGGAGCCTATCTGGTTGCTCACCATATGGTTCAATTGAACAAGACTCCCATTGGGAAGCTGCATGGCTCCTGCAAACATAAAGTAGGCAGTCTGACTTCAACAGCATGTAAGTTGCTACATAACTACCAAGTGCTTATTCTCTAAATCATTAGCAGAGCTCCACTGAGCCTACACCCGCACTTACTAGAGTCACCTCTACTCACCACTGTCAATGACTGTTTCCTTCATCTTCTCCCGTTCCGGAATCTCCTCCAGGTCTCCCAAGTTGAAAGAGACGGCCCTTTCCTCAAGAGCTGCTTTGTGAGGCACAGTATCAACTGTGTTGCTCCTCTTTTCATCATCAGCAATGCTGTTATCTGTAGTCTTAATTTCATCTTGTTCTTTCAGACTGTTCTTTTTCCTCATTAATGGGCTCTCGGAAGGGCTGGTCTTTATCTCTTCTGCAGAAATAAGCAAGTTACAACTAAGAAAACCATCCACCTCCCCAACTTATTCCAAGGCCAGTATCCAAAGTTTAACCAAGTAGCAAAGATCTGCAAATCACAACAAGGGATATGAAAATTCACTCCGTAATACCTGAAAACTACATTAACTCCTCCTTCCCACCATAAAGTTATATGCAATAGTTTTACATATTGTCCTGTGCCAGATATAAGCAGCATGTGGCGGCCTAAGTCACAAGACTTCTGCAGAATGCTTAATATTTTAGGATGAGAAAATAATTTCCATCTTATATTTCCAAGTATGCCTTGGAACAGGACAAACGAAAACTCATTCTAAAGAATGGGTTGGAGTAAGAAAAAGGAAATTGCTTGCTAGAGCTAAAAACGTAATGTGCATGGCTCTAGAAACTCTAAAGATTTCACATCGGAAAGGCAGCAAACTATTTCACTTTTATGACAGCTATGACAACAGAGATGCCAACAACGTTCAGCTGTGGGGATCTTAGGCATAAACTCTCTGCAGTCTGAGTGACCCTTTCCTCAGCAAGCACAGGACTGCTATCAGTATAGCATGGAAAGCATCCTTCCCACTTTTGCAATTGATTAGTTGAGATTACACTGGATCTGCCCAGGCTGTGTTCAACACCCACTCTGGACTTTGCTTTAACTATGTAAAGTTATCTGGCACTAAAAACAACTTGCAGCATACATGAACATAGCATCATTTCTTTCAAATTGTTTACATTTAAATTCAACTGTTTAAACTAGACAGTCATCTAAAACAGGGGTCCCCAACCCCCAGTCCGTGGCCTGTGAGGAACCCAGTTCATGCAAGTGAGTGAAGCTTTATCTGCACATGCATGGATCTAGGTAGCACATTAAAGCATTCCTCCCCTCCTGTGGGAAAAATTGTTTCCCACTAAACCAGTCCCTGGTTTCAAAGGGTTGGGAATGGCTGGTCTAAAAGCATAACATCTAAATACTCAACTACTCAGCACCATCACCCTCAAATTCAATTACATTTTATCTACTTACGTTCAATTTTCTTCTTCATTCTTGGACAGATAAAAAACCAGACGATGAGAGCACACAAAATAGCACTCCCCAAAGAAATAAGGATGATGCTCCAGGGGGGAATTTTGTCAAAGCCCAGCACTAGGAAATAAAACAACACATCTTGAAACACGGTAACAAGAGCCCCCTTCTAAAAATACAAAAATACTCAAGATTAAATGTAGAGTTCCATATGCTCATACTAGTAAGGATAATGCAGCCCCATTCCTTTCGACGTTAATATCTTTCATCTCCTTTTTGCATGTTACAGTAAATTTCTGCAAGATGACATGACTTTTACATAACCAAAGCACCTATATGCTTAGTCCACTGCATGTCTGCCATTTGCTGTCCCTCACTGTGGAATAGTCTGTTAAACCCAAGTTAATACAATTGCAATGTTCATCTTACATGCCAAGCTAATAAGCCATTTTGCTTTACATTGCATTCTGGTTCACAGAATTAACTAGGACAATAGGGTTTCCACCACACATTGAACAAAAATATACCCAAGTCCATTTTTGCCCAGACTAATGTGTGAATACAGTCATTAATAAATAAATAAAATATGGTTTCTCGTAGAAATGGTAATTCCGGGGAAAAAGAAACCAAGATATCTTGACTGATCCTTATTAAATCAACTTCACTCTGGCCTTACTTTCTTCGCTTGCTCATATTTTGCCAACTACTTCAATGCTCTCCCATACAAGAATGTTTATCACTTATTTTCTTGGCTGAAAGGGAGAAAGATAATATGCCAGTAACGACAGAAAGCCTATCTGAAACAAAACCTGGGATCCACAAATTTGGTATCACGACTGATCTAATTATTTTCCAATTAGCGCAGCATCTATAATCAGTCAAAGCAGCATCTAATATAAAATAAGTAATAAAAAAAATGAATAGGAACATTTTTTCAGGATTAGAAAAATTAGGTTGGTAAGAGGATCTTGGGAATAAATTCCAGGTGAGATGATTATGGCTGAGGTATCTTACTCATTATTCATATATACATTTCAAGTAACACACAAAAGGGTTGCTCTAGCACACTGTAAGCACCAAAGGGAAAAGGCAGTTTCAGGCACTTAAAAGTTAATTCAACTACCTGTTGCATCAGGCTACATTCCAGCAGAAATGCCCTTGTAAATATGACATCTCCCTGGTTTATAGCAAAAATGCTAAATCCAGCTTCTTTCTCCCACAAAAACCCAGTTTATTATTTGAAGAGATTCAGAAGATTCCAGCACAGAAATATGACATTCCTCTTCCACGCATTTGTTGCCAGCACATCATGGACAAGGGGAAAGCAGGAAAATTCTTTGGAATCTAATATTCAAGGCATGGAGACCCAGAGTGAAAAATCCACCCAGAGCCTCCTAGCTGGTAGGAATTTGATTAGAAGAATGCGGGGAATATTCTGGTTTAGCAGCAACTAGAATCCTGAGTTTCCGCAGAAGACAGCATGAGAAGGAAAGGGAGAGGTCAGATCAGAGTCTGCAGGCAACTGGGGGGGGGGGTTGTGGAACACCAGCGGCAAGTCAGAAATAGTCGCTCCTGTGTGGATTAAGAAGAAAGGACTCTAGTAATTTACAGAGTGAACAGGCCTCTTGGACAGGATAACTAGCTAAGGTTGAACTCAGCGTTTGCTAGCCTGCAGCTTTCTGTAATGGCCCAGACCAGTTGCCTTCTAGAAGAGTTCAGTCCTGAAAAGCAAAAGGGGTAAAATTCTGTGTTTGATTAAGAAGCTTATAAAATATTATAAAATTAAACCTCAATATCTGAAGCTTTACTTACCACTATACATGACTGAGAAGAGATTGATCCCAATTGTGCAAGCATAGAAAATGGGCAATGCACGTAATCCATTTGGAACAGGATCTGCCTACAAAAATTATATTTTGACATCCATTACTATAAAACAACATATCCAGAAATTTTATTTCTCTAAATACAATGCAAAAACGTGACATATTTTTAAATATTTATTGTTTTTATGTTTTTACTCTGTTGTGAACCGCCCCGAGTCCTACGGGAGAGGGGCGGTATAAAAATTTAATAAATAAATAAATAAATAAATATTTTAAAGAAGCAACGCTAATAATCTTGGTACCCACAGGGAAGAAAAAGGAAATATTTACTATCTTTGAATCTTCTGGAAAAAATACTATTAACTTCAGAACTATAAACTTCATAGTTTTGCAATTGCGGCGGAAAACACTGAGGATTCTGTAGCTTTTTCAGCCTCTCCCATCCCAATCCAACCCCACTTTCTGTGGTCTTCCCAGAAAACCATCAGAGGACCAGGAGGTTGATTGTTTGGGGGGGGGGAATAATTTTTCCTCCAAGACCTGATCTCGGGAAAACTTAAAAGGGTTAGTTATAAAGAGAAGCCAGGTAGCGACCATGACCTGCTAACAGTGCAGGATACTCTAAAGCTTACAAAAATCAATACAGGTAGTCCTGTACAGTTCATTTTGTGACCGGGCAGTTACATCATTGAAAAAAGTGAAACAACCGTTTTTCACATTTACAACCGTTGCAGCATTCCCATGATCATGTGATCAAACGTGAGGTGGTTGACAAGTGATTCATACTTATGATGGCTGCAATATCCATGATTGTGTGATCACCTTTTGTGACCTTCTGACAAGCAGTCAATGGAGAAGCCAGATTAACAACTGCAATGATTCAACTGTGGCAAAAAGGTCATAAAATGGGGCAAAACTCACTTAATAGCTCACTTAACAGAAATTTTGGGTTCAACTGACGTTGTAAGCTGAAGATTACCTGTACTAAGGAAAAACTTCCCTATACTCAAAACCTGACAACTGGGAAACCAGTTACCAAAAGAAGCAGTAGGCTGTCCTTCACTAGACACATTCAGGCAGAGCATGTACAAGGAACAACTAACTAGTGTTGAGAATGATATTGGGGTGTTTCCATCAATCTGACCCCTTGAACAGCACTCCTAACTATAAAATTCTACAGTTACAATCTAATCACACATCACTACATCAGTTAAACAAGTATACAGGGCAGCAGTGAAGAAATATTTTATTTAAGCTTTGAAAATTTCAAAAATTTAGAACAGCAGGCCCACTTTCTCAACGGGAGAAGCATCTCATTGTATATTACTCTGTTCTTGCCCACCAAACCTCTACAAAAGGAGGACTACACTGCAGGACACAGATCGTCCCATCAGGAAAGATGGAGCTTTTTAGACATGGGCGGCTAACAGGCCTCCGGAGAGTAACGTCTTAAACTAGCATTTTTCTCCCCTGGAGACTCCCATTAGACAGCACCTATCCTGACCACATGCACACGTGCAGGCCAGGTTGTCAGGGCTAGTGTCCCCTCCCCCCCCCCCGCCGAAGGGCCTCCTGGGGCTGCAGTCGGCCGAGAGACACAGGCCGGCCACGTGCTCCCTTCCCGACCGCTGAGACCAGAGATTAGGTCTTATCTGCCCGCGGCAGGCGCGGCGGTGAAGCGGGCCGCTTTTGCAGGCCCCCGACCTACCTTGTTCAGGATAAACGTCCGGACCACGAAGAACAGGAGGGCGGACATGACGCCGGAGAGAAGCGGCGAGATGAACCAGGACAGCACTGCGGGAGGCAGAAGCAGCCGGAGCGGCGCCGTTACGGGAGGCAAAGGCGCCAGATCTCTTCCCCGCCCGCCCCCCCCCAGCCGGCCCGCTCCCTCCCCGCTTACCGACTTTCAGCAGCGCGGACCACCGGATTCCTTCCTGTCCTTTGGCCACCAACGAGAAACCGATGGTCGCCCCGACGATGCAGTGGGTGCCGGAGATGGGCAGCCGCAGGAAGGAAGCGGCCAGCTGCCACACGGCCGAGCCTGCCGGGAAAGGGCGTCAGCAACGCCGCCCTCTCCCCTTGCCGTGCCCCTCGCCGCCCTCCCCCCCCCGATGGGCCCGCCACTCACCGAACATGGCGCTGACCGAGCCGGCCATGAGCAGCTCCGGAGCGGCGGCGTAGAGGCCCACGTCGATCAGCCCTCTCTGAATGGTCTCGCTGACCCGGGCACCCAGCAGCACCGAGCCCGCCGTCTCGAAGACAGAGGCCAGCACGCAGGCCCGCCGCAGGCTCACCACGCCCGAGCCCACCGCCGTCCCGAAGGAGTTGGCCACGTCGTTGGCGCCCACCGAGAAGGCCAGCACGAAGGCGATGGCGAAGCCCAGCACCAGCATCCACAGGAAGGCGCCCAGCGGGCCCGCCGCCCCCGCCGCTTCCGTGGCCAGGCCCACCGCCAGGGCCGTGGGCACGGCCGACGCCATGCAGCCGAGGGCCGCCCGTCCGCTGCTACCAAAGAAGCGCAGCCGACCGGCTCCGCAGACCTCCCCGCAACCCCGCCATGGCGGCCCGCCGCCGCTGTTCTTGCAATGGAAAGCCGCGCCTCAGGCGGGCCTCGCGGGCAGCCGCAAGACGCCTTCCCGGCAAGGACCCCGCGCCGGAGCCAGACGCACCGCGAAGAGCTGCTCGCTGATCGGCGCCCGACCCGCCTCGTGCGCACCTCGCTCCTGCCCGCCCAGCTACCTTTCCTCCCCTCCGCAACTCGCCGGCTCAGTCTGGCGCGCGCGGGAGCCCTTATAGCCCTGGCCCACGTGACGCCGCGCGCCCCGTCTGCGGCTGGCGGCGGGGGGGGGTGGCTCCAGGCGGAAGGGGCGGGGGGCTCTTCCTGCCCAGGCAGCGCGGCAGCGCCGCGGGGAAAGGATGCGGTCGCTTTCCCGGCGCCCTGCCTGGCAAGGGGGAGGCGCGGGCCGAAGCCGCCCTGAGCGGGAAAAGGCTCCCTGGGCATCGGCGGCCTGCAGGCACGGCTCCCTCGGCCTCTCCCGGGCCCCTGGAGTCGCCAGGGGGCTCAGGCGGCCCCTCGGCGGGCCGCCAGCGCATCTACCCCGGAGACTAAAGCCCGGAATTTGGATCTGGGTGCCCTCGAGATCCCACCTCCCTGGCCGAGCGCCGCGGCTCCCGTTCTCTTCGTCCAACCCAGATCACCCAATCTGCCGGCTCGGCTCCCCGGAGCTTTTGGCCACTCCGCGACACGGCAGCCGGTATGTTTTGTCTTAACTTTCGAGCTGCAGGAGCTGTTGGTCTTCATTTCTAATTTTTGCATCCGATTTTCTATGCTACAAAGTGAAGCAAACGCTGCCAAGTTTCTTCGGATAACTGTGGTTTACAAAAGCTAAGGGATATATATTTTCCTGGTTAATTGTCTTAAGGTTTCTTTTGTTTAAGTTATATATTAGTGCTTTTCTTGTGTTTCTGTAGTTTTAAAACTAAATTATGTATTTGGTCTGAGACTGTAATAAAGAAAAAATTGGAACTGAATCAGAAATAAACCAATGATTGTTTGTTTGTTTATATCCCACCTTTATTATGGCCCAGATATGGCCTGGTTGCCATCTGGGCACATAGAGTTATATAGAAGGCTTGCCCATTTGTAAGTTTTGAAAGCAAATGATAGAGAAGAATTTTGGAAATTATCCGTCTGGATTTTTAGATTACTAAGGTGATTTTGGAGCTGTAGGCCAAAGAAAAGGGTCCCAAAGAAAGCAGCTGCACTCACATTTCTATTCAAGAAACCTACATGTACCTGTCCATGAAGTCTCCCATGATGCCATGCACTTTTCAACAACAGATCTAGAGGCTGAAAGAGAACAGAAGATCCTCCTTCCTCCCTGCTGCTAGATCCAGATTGGTCCATGTAGTTCTGTGGAGCTGCCCTGGTCTACTAAATGCCTCCATGTATTCTCCAGACACAGGTCTGCAAGAAGAACGTTATTAGAATGGCACACTAGGCTTGGCAAAGGTGGGCCACCAAAGATTTACAAAAGAGCCTTTGTCTAAGCATGAAGTGCTTGGTTTGATTCTGCTCCGTTCTCAAGGTGTGTTAACTGTGATTATGGGGAATATTTATTATGAAATGACTTTATCCTTTACAAGCCAGCATATAAAACTTAGTGTTGCAATAGGAGCTGAGAGCAGTTCCAGAGCAGTTTGGGCCATGTTTGAAGTTCAGTAATCAAACCCTTGGAAGTAGGGAAAGAAATAAGAAGTAAGGCTCCATTTTTGTACCCTTAAACATACTTGAGGTTCAAGTTACCAAAACCTATCTCAGAGTAAAGGTCTATCTGCAACACTGACTTGAGTACCTCTCAGTTGCTTGAGTTGCTAATATGCTCATTTTACCAATCTCAGAAGGATGGAAGATTGAGTCAACCTTGAGCCACTCAGAATCCAACTCCTGGATTGAGCAGTGAGTTAGCCTGAAGTGCTGCATTCTAACCCCTAAACCACCACGGCTCTATCCCAGTAATTCTTTTAAAAATGTTGTAGAATACCAGGCCTCGGTATCATGAAATCCCATCCTTATGAAATCCAACTCAGTGCAGAGCTATTAATGCTGACTTTCAGTGTGGTGAGCCAGTTATACGGTACATCTACCCTCATGTTGGCCACATGACCACAGATGGGTCTTTGGACAATGCTGCCTCCCTCAGCTAAGAAACAGAGATGAGTCAGACACAACTCGAAAGGGGAAACCTTTTAAGATCTGTACAAAAGGAAAATAGATGTAGGACACCACTAGGCTGAGCCCAAGGGCAGGGTTAAATACATCATCGGTTCCTTTCCCCCCCCCCAGACCTAATCCAACCCCCTCTTAAAGTCTGCTGACTTATCTGGCGCTAATTTGCCTCAGCCTGTTAATAGATCAGCTTCTTGTGAATACGTGACATGGAAAAAACTCAATGCTTTTAAACTCTATCCAGGCTCATCACCTGACAATAGTCTCTCCATCCCCGGATGTTTAAGAAATCACCTAACAGCCATCTCTTGAAGATGGCTTAATTGCGTTTCTTACCACAGATTGAACTAGACAATCCTTGTGATTCCTTTCGACTTCAGAGTTTTATTTTTTCCTTCAATCTGTCTTTCATTTGGGTCCTTATGCTTCCTTTTTTCTCTTCTGCTCTGAAAGTTTCCCCTCAGCTGGCAGCTAGATGTGTTCGAAATGGGTCAGCAGAGTCCAATGACTCTGCTGTCCCCCTCGCTCACTCCAGTTGTAGGAGGAGAAGCTAAGAGAAGCTCCAGGGGCTGCTGAAATGCTGAGGGGGCAGAGCCTGAGCCCTGCCCTGGCCGTGGTTAGTCCAGGCCTAGGGGCAAAAAGCTGCCCTACCTCATCTTCTTGTGCCATATCTGTTATCAGATGTTGGCGATCATGTTGGCAATCATATTGGCAAAATGGATTCTCATGCAGAATCCATTTGTCTACCAGGCACCATATTTAAATAAACCTTGAGCTTTTTTAGTGGCTGAACTAATATTGGCACCCAGCTGTATACACGGCCAGATATTTACACATATCAGAGGGGGGAAATGTACTTTATTTACACATATCAGAGGGGGGAAATGTACTTTAAATCATTTCTACTGCCAAGTTAATGGTCTCAGGACACCTGATCCAGCTATTTCCTGAGGTTAAGCAAACCTGAGGTAATGTGATAGTCCATGATGAAAGAACAGCAGTGCATGCAATGCTCCAATCCTGCTGTGCTGGGCATTTTATTGGCCTCCATGAAATAATGGAAAATAATTCTGAACAATCTATTTCACCAACTTCATTGAAATGTTACTTTTTTCCTATACAAATCCAGTGGGTTAAACCTTTTACTTTCCCACATTGACTGCTCGGCTCTCCCAATTTCTCACCCATCCTCTCTGTTGCTCAGAAAACACCCTGTTTAATGCGGTTACAGAGCTAAAGGCTTTTTTTTGCCTCAAGCAGGATTCTTGGTTCTCCATCATTATATTCAGTTGGTTTTTCTTCTTTGCTACAGTATTTTAAATGGTTACTCTGCCCACTCCTGGAAGGTTTTTTCAGGTTCCTATTCTACTTTACAGATATTGCTTGAATTATGACCATAATTGAATTACGGTTTTAAGTTGAGCCAGTTGATTTCCAGATCAACACATGACCGCACCCAATTTTATCACCTTTTTTGTGGAAGTCATTAAGTGAACATAGGGGTCCTTAATTGACTCTATTGTCCACAATGACATTTTTTTGCCAGGAACTGGAAGCAAATGCCAGCTTTCAGCAAAGATTAGGTATATAAATCACGATCACATGCAAGATGCTGCCAATGGCCATAAACGTGAACCATTTTCCAAGGGCTTAAAATACAATTATGTGATGAGGGAAGACAGCCATCAGAACTTTGAACCTATCTAAATAGCCTTTTGGGGCTTCCATCATCAGTTCAAATGGTCGCTAAGCCGAGGACTGTCATATTGCTCAGCCAATTCAGCCAAGTCCTGCTCTGCTTAGTTTTCAAGTTCAGCCCAGCGTTGCCACCTAGCAGGGCCCACAGGCCACAACCTGCATGAAAACTGGAAGCCACTACCATAAATAAGTGCTCTGCAATGCTGAAGAGGGATTTGGGGAGGGATTCAACAGCCTCAAAAGCCTGACTTACGGTAGATATCTGAATCAGAATCCCATCCCTGCCCATCCAGGGTTGTGCCAGGGTTAGCTTGACTGCAACCACCTGGCAGGCAGCACCTGTGACTTTGAGTTCAGAGGACAGGGCTGTCCTTTGCTATTAACTGGCAAGACTGAATCTGCTGCCTTTCCTGGGCTGAGCTGGTTGTTGAAAGCTGCGTCACCAGAGTCCGTTTTGTCCTCAGAAGAGAGCGGATTCCAAAGACGGGATCTACGCTTGGAGGGCAAGGCAGGAGTCCAGAACTGCCATTAACAACCAACTCTGGCAAGACAGGAACAAGTTGCAGCTCGAGTCAATGTTCCACCAGTCGGGTGATCTCTGACACAAGGGACACTCAATTCTCCACCATAACAACTCCCCTGTAGTTTGTCAATCTGTGCGGAACACTTTTGAGCATCTGGGTAAAATAAGCCTAAAGCAACACAAGCAGCAGGCGAGGGAAAGAGGCACTTGCCACTCCGTCAAAAGGTCTGGTGTTGCTGCTTCTGCGTCATTTTATTTATATATAGGTACAGATGTGGGTCATATTTCCCGTTAGATATTATGCTAATATACATAAACTGGGCATTTATCATTTATTATTCTATGGAATTTTTATATCACCCACTCAGTCCCTAGACCCAGTAAGACAATCTTTATTAGATTAACTATGCAAAATTACTGAAAATTGTTCTGGCAAGTTGATTATGGAAAAAATGCGGTCATCTGATTGCATTACCTACATTACCTATCTTAAGTTGCAGCAAGTCCTACTTTGCTGAGAAGACACCATTTTTTGTAAATGCTCAATTGTAAATATACCAGCTTTAGTTATTTTTCCCTAAGTATCAGACAGGTCTTCTGGGACCTGAAACACCTCCCAATTTTGCAATAATGAAAAAGTAAGCATTATGGGAATGCAATGTGCTATAGTAGGGGGAAAAAGCACTGCTTTTATCTTCTCTGCACATATTGGGAAGTACAAATTTTGAAGTAAACATGAAAAGGCTAGGATGATTAGAATGATTTTCTATTTGTGAATCTTCAGCTAATAGTGAGGACTTGAGGAAATTGACCTGATATATCACATTCTACTAAAAAAGGTGGAGGAGGCGGTTCATACAAAATACTAAGCTTAGAATGTGGTATAGCAATTAAACTGTTGGATTAGAACCAAGGAAATGTAGGTTCAAGCACAGTCTTTAAGGCAGTTGTTCACTTAGCTCAACTTAGGTGGTCATTGGGAGAAATAAAGGGTCACGTACGCTAGCCTAGGGGGTGCTTGTGGAAGAAATG
Organism: Bothrops alternatus; assembly: GCA_034064705.1. Taxonomy (NCBI): domain Eukaryota; kingdom Metazoa; phylum Chordata; class Lepidosauria; order Squamata; family Viperidae; genus Bothrops; species Bothrops alternatus. The sequence goes on from JARGCV010000327.1 coordinate 61,497, forward strand.
GGGTATAGACCTAATGAATGATGTCCGTTTAATATATTGTGTAAATCCACTTATTGCATGGTAAATCATTTAGCATCTTGTAGCAATGCACCCTATTGTAATGCTTTCGGTAAACAGAACCCAACCTGCCATCTGAACTAAGTGACAGTATACAATTCCAATGTTATTTGTGGGCAGTTACATCAGTTGCTAAAGGACCAAAAGTATATATTTATTTGGGGAGAAAACTTCCCTTCCACTGAACAGAAACAGCACCAGTTGCAAACATCTATGTTCCACAGGGGGCAGGTCTTATGCTACAAAACTGTCATCTAGTAGTGGATAAAAATATATTGGAAGGTGCAAAACTTCATGGTTGGACTATTGCAATGCCCTCTACGTGGGACTGCCTTTGAAGACCATCTGGAAGCGACAGCTGGTTCAAAATGTAATAGTGCAAGCAATAATGGGCACACCTCATTATGCCCAGATCATTGCTACACAAGCTGCTTCCTGGCACAATTCAAAGTGTTGGTATCACCTATAAAGCCCTTTGTGCACAGGTCCTGGTATATGAGGGACTGCCTGCCTCCAGTTGCTTCTGCCTGACAGAATGGGGCAGAATGGGTGTGCCATTCCCTTCAATTGAATGCTGCCATCTTGCAAGATTGTGGAAGGCTGCCCACCCTTTGGAACAGCCTGCCCTGGGAGTTGCATACAGCTCCCACTCTAGGTTCCTTATATCTTTGTGTTGAATGGCCTGGACAGGACAGCATGGCGAAACATATAAATTGATAAGCACCTAAAGCAAAATTAAGTCTAAAAAAAAGTCTTCCTGGAAGGGAGCCAAACAGATAGAAAAGAGAAACTGAGCTGTATATTAAGGTTATGGCTTGTGCTAAGGAAGAGAAAATGAATGTCACCAATGCTGCCGCCAGTGCATGACTTTGGCTGTTTGCTCTTCTGTACTGGGATTTAAAAATAAAGTTGTCTATTGGCCCTGTGACTAACACCGAGTTACTTCCACAGATGTCACTGGCAAAACAGTTCTAAACAGCATTTAGGCATAAACCAACAAAGTAAACAGTGCACTCACTAGGAAGTGCTCCAGACGCCACCACCTAGGAAAACAACTGGGCCTCTTCAGTGGCAGTTTATGAAACAGGACAGCCAGGGTGGGAAAACAGATGGCCAGTGGCCAGAAGAACAGAGGGCCACTCAGCTGCAAGGATTACATCCAGGATTTCAGCAGCCAATTTCAATCTGCTCATGACACATGTAACTGAATCTGGCTTTCTTGGCCACACATTGTATTGTCATTTTATCCCAACCGGTTCACACCTGATGGAAAGAAGTATGGCCAAGGGAAATATAAATACAGTCTGGGCTAAGCCCAGTAGTATTCACTCCCACTGCCCAGTTTAGCTTCCTGGGGGCTTCTGAGCTTTGGACTCCTTTCTGAAGGGCAAAGTTAAAACCATCAGGAAGCTGGAGCTTGGCCATGTGCGTTTCTCTGCTTGCATCATTAGTTTTGTACAGTTGGCAGTGCCAGGAACCTCATGCCCCGTCTTATAAAGCAGAGTCAGAGTTCAAAGCAACAGAAGAGTTCTGAGTGGCCCCTTTACTGCAGCTCATCAGAAATCTCTGGCTGGAAATGGCCTGTCTGCAGCCATAACCTTTCCTTGTGAGCATTACTTGCAACATCCTATGTCACAGGATGATCTTACAGAGTTCCTTTATACTGAATGACATCCGCTGCATCGATGAATGCTGACTCAGCAAAGTGGTACATGCTAAGATGGATTACCATTCACTTTGGATTTAAAAAAAAGAAAATGGTGGCAACCTTGTGCAACCTCCAAAGATAGGTCAATTCAGTAATTCAGTTAAGTACACACTTCTGAAGAGTGCTTTCAATGAATTCATGTTTCAAGTCACAGTGGTGAACCTCCACTTTACAATTACATGAAAACTCCCTGCCCATCATTTCCAGGAAGAAAAAAAATGGCAAGATAATTGGACCCAGCTGTTTTAAACAACTACCGTCTGTCTCCAATCTTCCCTTTATAGGGAAGGTTGTTGAGAAGGTGGTGTCACTCCAGCTCCAACCGTCCTTGGATGAGGCTGATTATCTGGGCCCTCAACAGTCAGGATTCAGGCTCGGCTACTCCACGGAAACTGCTTTGGTCGCGCTGACGGATGATCTCTGGCGGGCCCAGGATAAGGGATTATCCACTATCCTGGTGCTACTTGACCTCTCAGCGGCTTTCGATACCATTGACCATGGTATCCTTCTGCACCGACTGGAGGGGTTGGGGGCACTGTTTTGCGGTGGTTCACCTACCTCACTGGTCGGTCGCAGTCGGTGTTGGCAGGGGGTCAGAGGTCGACCCCTAGGTTCCTCCCTTGTGGGGTCCCTCAGGGATCGGTCCTCTCCCCTCTGCTGTTTAATATCTACATGAAACCGCTGGGCGAGATCATCCGACAACACAGGGTGAGATATCATCAGTATGCTGATGATACCCAGCTTTACATCTCCACCCCGTGTCATTTCAGTGAAGCAGCGGAAGTGATGTGCCGATGTCTGGAGGCTGTTAGGGTTTGGATGGGTGCCAACAGGCTCAAACTCAACCCCGACAAGACAGAGTGGCTATGGGTTCTGCCTCCCAAAGATATTTCAATCTATCCATTAGCCTGGGGGGGAGCTTTTGACCCCCTCGGAGAAGGTCCGCAACTTGGGCGTCCTCCTCGATCCACAGCTAAATTTGGAACATCATCTTTCAACTGTGGCGAGGACATTTGCCCAGGTTCGCCTGGTGCACCAGTTGCGGCCCTATTTGGACCGGGAGTCTCTTCTCACAGTCACTCATGCCCTTATCACCTCGACGTTCGACTACTGCAATGCTCTCTACATGGGGCTACCTTTGAAAAATGTTTGGAGACTTCAGGTAATGCAGAATGCAGCCGCGCGAGCAGTGTTGGGCTTGCCTAGAAATGCCCACATTTCGGCATCACTCCGCGAGCTGCATTGGCTGCCAATTGGTCTCCGAACCCAATTCAAAGTGTTGGTTATGACCTATAAAGCCCTACATGGCATCGGACCAGGTTATTTACGGGACAGTCTGCTGCCTCATGAATCCCAGCGGCCGGTTAGGGCCCACAGAGTGGGCCTTCTCCAGGTCCCGTCAGCCAGTGTCGCCTGGCGGGGCCTAGGGGAAGAGTCTTCTCTGTTGCGGCCCCGGCCCTCTGGAACCAACTTCCCCCGGAGATCCGTGTCGCCCCCACCCTCTCCGCCTTTCGTAAATTGCTTAAAACATACTTTTGCCGGCAGGCCTGGGGCAGCTAACACCTTGCCCCTAGCCAGTGTATGTTTGTGTGTATGTTTGTGGAATGATTGGTTTCTTTTTTAACTTAAGGGTTTTTATATTTATGTATTTTATTGTAATTTCTATCATGTTGTAAGCCACCCTGAGTTCTCCGGAATAGGGCGGCATAGAAATTAAACAAATAATAATAATAATAATAATAATAATAATAATAATAATAATAATAATGCTGGGCTAGGCTGACCTCAAACAGGAGGGCACTCCAATCCAAAGGAGCTTGTGCTGGCAAAAACAGAGCCTCCCCCAAGACCATTTGGAGTCTTCCCCTCCTGTCCTAGTAACAATTCAAGCTTGCATGGGTACTATCGCAAGCCCTCTTGGCCCTGGCCTACCGGTAGTCAGCGAGTACATATCTTGTGCCAATGGAAGTGGCGGCCAAGGGGCACAGCTCTTTTGCCAACCAGCTTTCAGTTGTGGGGAGTGGTACTCAGGCAAGCAAAACTACTCTCATGGTCATTTCCCCAAGGCTAGGGACCTGGTTTTCAGAATTCAAGCTCAGCTGACACACACACACCTAGCAGTAGAAGTACTTCAAAGGGAAAGAAGAGTTCCTGGAAAAACATCCTTTCACGATCTATTCATCTTCTATAAAAAAAGCCGAATCTCCTTCAAGTCAAGCTCAATTTCTAAACAAGTCCAGGAAGAGAGATTTGCTACTTCCCTCTTTGCCCAATTCCCAGTCTGGTTTACAGCCCTGAGATTTTCTTGGTGGTTTCCTATCCAAGCGTTAACTAGGACTGGCTCTTTGGAGCTTTTTTTGAGATCAGGCAAAATCCAGCTGGTCACATTGTTTTTAGCACAAAATAAAACGGCTATGACACTTTGATAGCACTGGTCCATCATGAATTTTAGCAATTACTCAGCCCTGTTAACCATTACAACTTGAAGGAAACATGACTTGTGAGGGGAAATCATGTTTTCCTAGACTCTCACTACACAGAAAATCACCTTGAAGTTCAAGCTGTGCTTCTACCGTAGTCATGCCTGGGCTACACATAGATACGGACTGCCAGGAAATTGTTCATCACATTTTGCAACTTCCCAATGTGTGAATACTTTTATCTCCAAGATGTAACTAAAGGGAAGTACATTGAACAGATTCTCTTTTCCAGAACAGAAGCAATAATTTTTCCAGGGTGCTACATATGCATTTTGGGGCCTATTTTTCCCCCAAGGAGCCTCTCAGATTGTCATTCCATTTCAACTACCCCAGGCCATTCTTCACTGGTTGTCTGAATAGCTCTTTATAGGGTTTAATTCTGCACTTGGCCTGAAAAGAACCTAGCATGTTGGTGCCATTTTGTCCGTCTTCACTCTGCCCTACAAGCCTGCTCTTTACAGGCTAGATTCCTTCCTATACTGAAGCATTTACCCTGCAGTCTGTGAAGAAAGAGAACAGTGAGGGGGGAGAGAGGCGATGGAACAGCCATAGTCCAGCACTTTCACCTTCTGTTCAGCAGAAACTCACCCATCCCCATTTGCCCTGGCATGGCAACCTGCAGACTCTGTAGGTATATGGAACCTCAGCCTGGAGCAACCCATTCAATGAAGCAAAGTAAAATGATTTTCCATTGCTACAGAGAGCGGTGCAGGCCAAGATTCTACAGCTAAAGAGACAAAGAACTGGGAAGAGCCATAAATAGGGACAAATATTCATTGTTTGCATTTCAGCAACTCATTTTTAATAATCAATAAGATTTCTCCTTTCTCATGGTGCTTCCATCTATTTCCAATTTCTGGAGAAGTCAATGGCTGGAAAACACCAGTCTGTTCAAGGACAAAAAAAGCAAGAATCCCACTGGGTCTAGTATAGAGCATCAATATCAACCAGGAGTCAGGAACATCTTTCTATGATAAGATAAACCAGGATTAGAGACATTTGTAAATTATCTTCTCAGATATGGTCTGCACCTCCATCTTAACAGAACACTTGTAGAAAAAGGAAAGCAGCACCTCTGTGTAGCCAACCAGGAAGTAAATCTTATATGGTGGGAGATTCTGCATTAGAATGGCGCAGATTATCAAAGTGTTGGCCCGACGCTTCAGCACAATCTCATTAGCCAAACAGCCATGAAAGGTGCCAAAGAGGAACTTGCGAATGAAAACATCCTCCACCGTGCGCTCAGCTGCGTCAGTCTCACCATTCAGGTTACCTGCAGGACAAACCGAGGAAGCGAGAGCCAACTTTATTCTTCTTGTGATGCAAGAGAGGAGGCCTTAGGGCTGAGCCAGAGAGGGGTGCTCTGTGCCACACTGTCGCTCCAGCCGACCAGATCCAGAAAATGGCCTCACCCAACCCATCTTCAGACATCTAATCCCAAAGACTTGCTGTAGCTGCCATTTAATGTGAAACATTAAGAAGGGGCTTTATTTTTAGAGCCTCTGAACAGCCATTTTGACCTCCAGACTGCAGCCCTGCTTTTCCCAGCATCCTCTGGGCTCCATAAATTGTGGGAGGGGGAGGGGCGGGAGCAGCTGCAGTCCAGAGGTTTCCCCCCTTCCCAGCCCCTCCCCCCACTGAAAACTGCTAGGTGAAGGGGATCTTTGGGGGGTAATGAGGGAAGCCTGGCGGGAAAAGCCGGGGATTATTGTGTTGGAGGTGGGGGGAAGAGATCAGATGGAGGGAGCCCCGGTGGCCGTTTGCGCGGCCGTAGCCGCCTTCGCCCCCGAGGGTCCTGGGTTCGAGCCTGGGGTCCACAGGGCCCTCCGGGGCGTCGACTCCCCTCCTCCTACCCCAGACTGGCGCTCACCGGTGTGCAGGGAGAGCCAGCCCTTGCGGTGGGCGATGTGGTGGGGCGGGTGGGCCTCTTCGTACGACACCGGCTGGTTCCCCTTCCGAGGGCGGACGCGGGCCGCGTGGCACTGCAAGGGAGAGCGGGGCGCGTGGGCGAGGCGGCCTTCCGTGTCCCCCGCTCAGCTTTCCCGGAACACCCCGCCGGCCCGCCCAGCGGCTGCGCAGCCCCTACCTTCTCAGAGACGGCGCTGCTCCGGAACCCGCGCCCGGCGCCCAGTAGCCCCCAGGCGCCCCTCAGGGCCCGCGCCGAGGCCTGCAAAGAGAACGCGCGGTCAGGGGCGGGCACGCGCGGAGCCCCCCCTCCCAGGGGAGCCCCTCTTTCCCCCTCCTCGTCCTCCTCCTCCTCCCGCCGCCCCCGCTCGCCTCCGCGCCCCGCCGCCCCGCCGCCATCGCCATGGGAGCCTCCGCCGGAAGTGCCGCCAGCTGCGCCCCTACCCTGCCCGCCCGGGCTCCCGCTTTACCTCCGCCGCCGGTTTGGTCCGTGGCCCGCAGGGGGCGCCGCGCTTTCCCGCACTGAGGCGGATCCCGCCCGCCTGGAGGGAGCGCTGGGCTCGAGTGCTCGAATTCAGAACCGAGCCGGGAGGAATCCTGGAGCTCCTCTAGTGCCAGCCGTTGCCCAAGCAGGAGGCCCCGCGCCATTGTAGACGGGCGGACGGACGGATCTCCTTCAAAGCTCTCCAGCGATGGGGGCGCCGGAAGTCATTTGCAGGTTGGATTCCCCCCCCCCTTCCCCGTGTAGTCGCTGCATCCCGTCCTGCCCTCCTAAGATATGCAGATGCTACCACTCTAATGGCAGAAAGTGAAGAGGAACTAAAGAGCCTCTTGATGCGGGTGAAGATGGAAAGTGCAAAAGTTGGCTTGAAACTCAACATTAAGAAAACCAAGATGATGGCATCCGGCCCTCTCAATTCCTGGCAAATAGATGGGGAAGAAATGGAGGTAGTGACAGATTTTATTTTCCTGGGCTCCAATATCACTGCAGATGGGGACTGCAGCCAAGAAATTAAAAGACGCTTGCTCCTGGGGAGGAAAGCTATGGCAAATCTAGACAGCATACTAAAAAGCAGAGACATCACCCTGCCAACGAAAGTGTGTATGGTCAAGGCCATGATTTTCCCAGTTGCAATATATGGCTGTGAAAGTTGGACCATAGGAAAGGCTGAGCTACAAAGAATTGAGGCCTTTGAACTATGGTGCTAGAGAAGACTCCTGCGAGTTCCTTGGACTGCAAGGCATTCAAACTGGTTAGTCCTAGAGGAGATCAACCCTGACTGCTCTTTAGAAGGCCAGATCCTGAAGTTGAAACTCAAATACTTTGGCCACCTAATGAGAAGGTAGGACTCTCTGGAGAAGAGCCTAATGAGGGCAATAGAAGAAGGGGATGACAGAGAATGAGGTGGCTGGATGGAGTCACTGAAGTAGCAGGCGTGAGCTTAAATGGACTGTAGAAGATGGTAGAGGACACGAAGACCTGGAGGAACATTGTCCATGGGGTCACGATGGGTTGGACACGACTTTGCAACTAACAACAATAACTCCCTGGATGTAGAAAGTGAGGAAAAGGAACCAGATGGAGATAAGTCAACTCTATTGCCATAGTAACAAGGAATGAAACATCTTTTAAGTTCAGATCAGATGCAGAAGTGGCTTGGGCAGACAGCACCTTAATTCACCAAACTGTAGCGAAAAGGAGGACTTCCAGCATCCTCAAACTTCTAGGGTTATGTTTTATGGCCAATGTTGCCTTCCTGTAGAATTGCTTTCTGGGGCTGGTCTGCCTAGTGGGGCTGACACTTGACAAACTTTATATATTTTTATTACATTAGTTAAAACACCTGAGTACTTGACTACTCTTAACTAAGATGCCTTGGTGATGGTAACTCAAGCCGATTGCAACACTGTAGAACTATAGCAAAATGTGAGAGAACCTGGAAGCTCCAATTAGTCCAAAATACAGCATCCAGGATATTGATGGGATAACTGTACCTATGATCCTAAGATATTTGACTTGCTATCTGTTAGCTTCCAAGCTCAATTCAACATGCTGAATTCAACTGCTCTTGAATGAGTTTCTGACCCTGTTTTTTTTTTAATTATATTTTTTATTATTTTTTTACACAAGCATAAGTCATTCAATAGTTGGTAAACAGTGTGATGTCTGGGTTACATTTGTTAAAAACAGTCCTTAAGAATTAATTTTTATAGTCTGTATTCCATATATTAATTTTGTTTACTTTCCTCTTTCCCTGAAACATCCTTTTTTGCAAATATTGCGTTAATACAATTCTTGTTTTAATAAATGACAATTTAGTATATATTTTTCCGATATTCCTAAAAAATAATCATATTAATACATTTCTTTCCATTCATTTGGATTACCTTATCATCAATCCTGTTACAGTCCTTATTTTAGTTTATTTCTCCCACCAAATTCTAAGTATTTTTACTGGTAAAAGTTTCCTCAGTGATTAGTTACATTTACATTGACAGACTTGATTCTATTTTTTCCATATAAGCCATCTCACATTTTTACGTTTCTTAAGTATTAAATATAAGAGTAAAAAGAAGGGGGGGAGAATGAAAAATAAAAATAAAAAAGAAAGCTGTAATAACGGAACATAGAAAATAACATAGTACTTAAAATATATATCCCTCCTAGATTAATAGTTGGATCAGCAGGCAGGATGGGGCCAACAGCAACTGGGGGCACCACGTCAACAGCAGAGAGCCCAGCAGCCGTTGGATCAGCAGGCAGGATGGGGCCAACAGCAACTGGGGGCACCACAAGCACGGAGACTAGTCCAGCAGCTGTGGAACCAGCAACCAGGGTGGGGCCAGCAGCAACAGCCCCAGTGGGGGCCGCAGCAGCCTGTATTGGCACCACCTTTCAGAGCAACCTTCAATGGGGACCGAGGAGCTGATTTTTTTTCTCAACCAAGGGCGCTCTCACTTGAACCGCTGGGCCTACCAATAGCCGGACCCAGGTACCATGGTCGACCTAGAGAGAGAAGCATCTGAATGGCTGAACAATCTATATAGTGAACAAGCCCCAGAACTGGGAGATCCCCACCTTTTCCTCCTAGGACAGAGAGAAAGATTTCAGGACCCATCCATAGGCCTCAAAGCAGCAGAACAAATCCACAAAATAAAACAAGCTGGAAGGCCTGCCCTGGAGTAAGTGCGAGAGTTCCGCAAGATAGCAGGCCGAATAGAGGGGTGGCCTGAACAATCCCTGATTCAATGCTTCATCGAGGGATTAGACGATCACCTCTCTCAGGCCTGCATCTATCGAGAAGTACCTGATTGGCTACAGGAGTGGTACCAGACAGCAGTGAAGCTAGATGTTAAGCTCTCTCGCTATAAGAAGCCTCCCCCACATGAACCCGAGTAGCAACCAGAGCTACCCGGACAGCAATCACCCCCACGAAAGCCTTCAACTACTGCAATGGCTGAGAGACCCAGGCCACCTACACGCCCTTCCTTTAAGTGTTTACAGTGTGGACAAGAAGGACATTGAGCGGCCACCTGTCCAGTCCCCTACCCCCAACTGCAGAGCAGACCAGAACCAGCAATGCAAAAGAAACCTGCTCAGCAGCTAATGAGAGAAAAATCCAACCGGCTCACGCAGGAACCTGTCGCCCAGATTACACCCCCCCACACACACGAGGACTCCGGGACTCCAGGTGGACCCGCCCCTGCTCTACTCTCCTTTGACAGCGATGATGAAGGAGAGAATGACCCGATGGTGAGTCGACAAATCCCGCCTTTTTCACTGGCCGCCAAATTTATAATCCCTAAGTCTGGGGCACAAATGGACTTAAATGTGCTAATTGATTCTGGATGCACACGCTGCATTATTAGTCTGCCATTTGCCATGAAAATGGGCATACGGGCAAGGGCTAGCCTGATTAGACAAATGGAAGCCGTTTATCTAGTGGGAGAAAGGAATGAGAACTGTGAGACTACTTATAGGGCCTAATCCCCCCATTGATTCAACAGATGTTGCTGGGCATCTTAGGCCACTCAATGAGCGAGCGCACATGGCCGCCTCACTGCCTCCAGGTGAACCAGTCATCCTCAATGAATACTGGGACCTGGCGGAGGCATTTAGTGAAAAAGAATGTGATACCCTACCCCCTCACAGACCCAATGACTGCTCCATCGAACTGGTGCCAGGAGCCAAACTCCCACGACCGAGAATGTATGCCATGTCCCCCCTCGAAATGGAGGAGATGCAGCGATACGTGAACAAAAACCTAGCGAGGGGTTATCAAACGGACCAAATCTACCGTGGGAGCCCCTGTGTTGTTCAAAGAGAAAAAAGATGGGTCTCTTCGTCTCTGCGTAGACTATAAGGGTCTCAACACTGTGAGTGTGGAAAATAAATACCCCCTCCCCCTCCTCAAGGATTTATTAACCCATGTGGCTAAGGGGAGTATCTTCACTAAATTAGACCTAAGAGAGGCATATTACCCGGTGAGAATAAAAGAGGGAGACGAGTGGAAGGGATACCTGTTGTCTGAAGCCACCTGGGTGAAATCCAGTGAGGTGAAAGCTGACAGGCTCATCAAAAGGTTTAATGCGAAATACCCCAACAAACCGAGAACTAGTCATTAACATATGCTTTGTCTACATTACAGGATCTGTCCTTTTTGTAAGGGGGGCCAGATGTCAACGCTGCTAATATTGAATATTCTTGCTTTGACAATATATACAGAACTGTCTGGTATTTTTAGAGTTAAATCAGGTGACAGTGAAAGGGAAGGAGAATATAAGGAAAGCCCAGAAAAAGAAAGGGAAGTAAATCTTTGCCCTCCAAGTTAACTGGAAGATATGAATCATGACCCCAAAATAGGGGAGGGGAAATGCCTGGAATGTTATGTGCAAAGAAAGGGAAATTCAGATCTTAGCATCCACCATGCTGACACTCTGTAACACTAATAAAGGCTTTTTAGGTTAAAAAAAATGCCTGAAAGTTCTTTGAAGTGTTTCATTAATCAGACACATGACAATTGCATCAGTGAAGGATAGAAACAAAACACTTTAAAAATGTTTTTGAGGACTGTTCCCAGCCACCCCCATCCACCATCAATATAGAACAGGAATCAAAATATTAGACAATATTAGAACTTCCTTCCATTTTTCTTGAGAGGCAGAAGTATTTAACACTACTGAGAAGAATCAGGTAGATTTTAAAGCAGCCTACATGGTCAATGGATTAAACTAGAAGCTGATCCTGATACAGGAGGGGAAGTAGCTTCAGTGACAGTGGTCAGGTTTTGATCCACAAGTTCTTTTCTTCTGGTTTTATCAGTAAGATCAAAAATTCCTTCCAAGAAAACTACAGTTTAATTTAGGGAATATTTATTATACAGGCAGTCTCTGGGTTAAGAACATCTGTCTTATAGACTACTCGTACTTATAAATGGACTGCCTATTAGTAAAAATGGCAGATAGCATTCTGCGTTCAAGTCAACATACACTGAAGCCAGGCAAGGTTTTCATGAACTGCTGAAGCTGTGTGTTTTTAATACACAAACTGTTTTCAGCAGTTTTCATAAGTATAAGTTCCAACTTACATTGGAAATTTGATTTTAAGGCACACTTGAGAACACATCTCATTTTTAACTTGGGAATTGTCCTTACTGTTGTCTATGGAACTCAGGGTGACAAAACAAAAAAAATCCAGCACTGAAGAGCTGAGCATCAACCAGGTGTCCACAACTGTCCCCGGTAGAGACTTTTTGGGACAGAGAATTATCTGTCTAGTTCTGAGCTAAGGTTTGGTTGCCAGGCCCAGATTGTTTGCCTGTTCTCCCTAGTTGATTAGGATTTCAGACGAGGTTCCCCCATTCTAGATAGAAACCAAATTCATGCAGTGTTGAACAGATACAGTCAGAAGATTCTGAAGGATCTTATTTTGGGGCATCAGCGGCTAGATATACACATAGCTTGCCAAAGCTTCTCTCCTGCAGACCAGTGTGGAAGCTTCTAGAGCACGGCTTTTCAACCAGTGGTATGGGTACCACCTGTGGTACATTGGCACCTGGCAGGTGGTACGCAATCATCCTAGAAAAGTGGTAGCGGGGGAGGGGAATGAGCTGAACCGGTGGCAGCACTGCACAAGCAGTGAGCGAGAGATGGCTGGAGCTGCAGGGCTGTCAGGGCTCAGCGAAAGCGCCAGGATCAGTGCCGCTTTCCAGCTGATCGGCGCTTCGGGGCTGTCAGGGCTCAGTGGAAGCACCAGGATCAGCGCCAGGCTCCAGCTGGAGCTCGACGTTGATCCTGGCACTTCTGCTGAGCCCAGAAGAAGCGCCAATCAGCTGGAATGTTGCAGCATCTCCAGGATCTTGTGATTTACATTCAGATGCTTGGCAATGATTCATATTTATGACAGTCACAGTGTCCCAGGGTCATGTGAAGTGACCAAAACCTGCTGCAACCACCCAGCAGACGGGGGGGATAAAAACCAAATACCCCCCACCCCACCTCCGCTGCCAACCCCCAACAGAAATGCTCACAACAATGAAAACCTCAGACAGGAGGAAGAGCGCCACTGGGTGGGCAGGCAGGTGTCTTGCTCAGCTGTGGCTTGGGGGACACTTTTCAGTGCCATTGTAACTTCAAACAGTCATTAAGCGAACTGTTGTAAGTCGAGGACTACCTTTTCTTTATCACTTTTTTCCTTTTTTTTTTTTTTGACACTTTGCTGTCCAACTGGTGGAACTTGGATATTGCCATATCCTAAAAGTGCTACAATGAGTGAAAAGGTTAAAAAGTCCTGTTCTAGAGGCCAGCTTTGGCCAGGTCACGACTTGGGGCTGTAGCCGGGCTGTGATGCAGAGTGGTCTGGTCGATGCCAGGAACTTCTTTGCCTTCCGAAGGGACGGAGGGGTTGTCCATTCTTGGCTGCAGCTCTGGCCTTGCTTGACAGACCGAGGGCCCTGAGAAGAGAGCAGAGGAGTCAGGATGGAGCATAGAAGGACCCACCCGGGTGGGATGATGTCTCATCTCTCTGTAGGGCTCGGAGCGCCTGTGTTTTATTAATGCCCAAATCAGGTTGAAACTGTCCAAGCGAGATGAAGACCAGTTGAGCAGCAGCCTCCCACCTGTCCTTTTCAGCAGCATTTCTGTCAGCTCTTTGACAGACACCAGATGGACACCATCTGTACGGATACTAGAACTGCTTCTATTGTACAGTCACAGCAACAGAATCCTGCAACTCTGAGTGTGCCTCCCTCCCTCCTCCCTGCCTCTAACCTAAAGAGGGTCAAATGTGAGCTGTTTTCTCACATTACATCCTGCAGATTTTCCCTTCCTCAAGGTTATTTGCACAGCCCATTATAGTTCCCAGCTCTTGAACAAAAATATCATGTCTTTCTCCTCATTTGCTAGAGAGTCACAGGCACCAAATAATGAAAGTGCTACAAGGAGGCAGAATGCTGCTGATAAAAAAAATTCCTAATCCTAGGAGCAGTTTGTCAGAGGAAGCCCTTGGCAGAGGGCCATTTCCTTTTTCAGGATAGGTTCAGGGCAGCCTTTTGGATTCTGCTCCCCTCAGCCTTCCTCTAGGGAAGAAGCCCTCCCTTTGCCACACCCTACCACCCCTCTCTATTCTTCAGCATGCACGCACACACACGAATACACACACAGAGCCATTGAGTAGGAGGCATTTCCATTTTTTACTGTAACGTCAAATGCAACCGCACCTATAGCATTTTTCCTACTTCTGGTTTTTGAGCCAGGAGGAAAGTTCCAAATGGAAGACCAGGACAACAGACGGACCCTTTCAACAAGCCTGCAGATGCATCCATGGAGTGTGGAGAGCCTCCTTTGCTTTTATAGGGTAGAGAAGCCAAAGGATCCGGGGAACAAGGAAGAGAAACGTACCAAAGTAGCTGAGGATGACAGGCAGAAACACCAGGCCGTGCAGCATTCCTAGGAGTGTGATGATGAGGTTCAGGCGGAAGAAGAAGAATTGGATCACTTGAGCCTTAGCAAATGCCAGGACCACAATGCCTGGCAGGTTGGTCATTGCCACACCAGCAAACACCTACAAGAAGTGGAAGGGCACTCAGAGTGGTGGGAATCAGGGCTGCTCCTAGGAATCTCAAGGGAAGAAGTCCCTTGCCCTGGAGAACATCAGAATGGCAGATTTGAGATCACCCACCAGCACCGCAGGTAATGGGAGCAACGGCTGACCCCATGGCTGCAAAGTGAGAAGTGAGAGTCCCATTGATCTCATGGCCATGCACAGCTAAGGCCAACCAGGCAGTTGGGAAATAGCTACTCCTTTGGGAAAGCTGTGCCTGGCAGCTTCTGAAGCCTAAGCAATGTAGCTAGTGAACTGCAGGCAAGAGACCAACTTGGCTCAGAGCCTCAGTCACTGGAGATGCTCAGAGGCAACAGCTATCGGAGCTGCCATCTCCAATTCCAGTGCCCACAATACGTGCCATTTGTGGCACACACATCCCTCCATCCCAGCTTACTTAGCCCCATTTTTGCCTCTTTCCCCTTACCGCACTTCCCATGTTGATTGTGGCTTCTCGGGAGCGTTCTAGTTTGGTAGGTTGTTTGCTGATAGCGAATGAGTGGGTGATGTGGGAGACAAATTCCACAGAGATGCCCACTGCCTGTAGGAGAGTGGAGCAATTAGTAATGAAAGAACATCTGTTCCATATGCCATTGTTGTTCACCCATGCAAGAGTATTGCCAATCCTTTTTGTGGGAGAAGAGACAAAAAGGATCAGGGATTCTGCTATCTGAATTTATTTATTTTTCAGCTTCAGAATGCAAATTCTGACTGAATGTTTGGAAAAGTTTCCTCAGAGCAATAAATCTAATTCTACAGAGAAATGGTGGGTTCCCCTTCACTTGATAGATTGAAGCAGAGGGTGGAAAGGAATGCCTGGCTCAACAGCAGTAATTCTGAGACAGATCTAGGAGTCCACCACTTAAGTAGGAGCCAGCCGTGTGCTTCAGCTGCCAAAAAAGCCAATGCAGTCCTTGGTTGCATCAACAGATGGATAGTATCAAAAGCACATGAAGTATTAGTACGACTTTATGCTGCACTGGTAAGACCACACTTGGAATACCATGTCCAGTTTTGGTCATCATGGTACAAAAAAGATGTTGAGTCCCTAGAAAGAGTGCAGAGGCAGCAACAAAGATGATTAGGGGACTAGATGCTAAATTATATGATGAACAATTGCAGGAACTGGGTATATCTAGTCTAACGAAGAGAAGGACTAAGGGTGACATGATAGCAATCTTCCAATATTTGAGGGGCTGCCACAGAGAAGAGTGCTTCAGCCTCTTCTCCAAGTCACGTGAGGGCAGGACAAAAAAGGTGGTGGATGGAAGCTTATCAAAGGGAGATTCAACCTACTAGAATTAAGGGGAAATTCCCTGACAGAACAATTAACCAATGAAACAGTTTGCCTCCAGAAGTTGTGGGTGCTCCATTGCTGGAGGCTTTAAAAAAGAGATTAGACATTCATTTGGCTGGAATGGTATAGGATCTCCTGCCTGAGCAGAAGTTGGACACTAGAAGACCACAATGTTCCTTTCAATCCTGTTACTCTTGTTCTGTTTCTAATATTTTGGCAGCAAAGGCACACACAAAAATCAAGGCTAGAGGCTGGAAAAGCCCAAAGGGGCAGGCCAAACATCATACATTGTGCAGAGCAGAGAGGTACCAAGACAAAAGGAGAGGTGCAGTAAGTTTAGGGTAAACGTAAAAAATTAATATGAAAGGAAAACCTAACTATTTCACCCTCTGTGTGAAAGACTGTGACTGAGAAAACCAAACAGGACTGGAATTGGCTTAGCAGGAGCTGCTTAAGATCTCCCAGCAGCTGCAGATAAGGGAAAATCCTTGAAGACAGAGAAGTGGAATCTTTGCAGACTGTAAGAAAAGTGAAGCTCTGCCTCCTTTGCAGCTCTGGGACAATAAAAAAGTCAAAAACCATGCATCAGTTTGAGAGCTGCCTTTCCTGCACCGAAAGGGTTCCCACACAAAAAGCTTCCACAGAAAATAAAAACAGTTCCCAGAGTGAGTTTTTAAAAGGCACCATTCTACAGATTTCATACATTTGGGAAAACACTGATGCTGCTTTTATTTTCATCTCATTTTTGGGAGGTCAATTTCTCCCTCTGCATGCAAATACACTTTCCCCTGTAATATCCTTCACCTCCAGAAATCTCCAGTGAGGATCCTGGAAGAGGATACTCCAGAAAAGCACTAAGCACAACCAGTGCAATCTACTTATTTTCAAACCTAGGCACATCTGGCAGGATTGGTCCCAGCATGCCGTTGGTGCCTCTTCCCTCCCCCCCCCCCGCACACCGCCATGATGATCATCCCCAGGAAAGATGGGCTTACTGTGACCAAGTTGATGAGGGAGACAGCATTGTAGGAGATTCCCCAAAGATTCATGGCACCCACAGTATCCACAATAATCATGATGATGGTAAGCAGATTAATGAAGGCTGAGCGCAGGTCCAGGCCCAGCAGGATGTAACAGACTGCAAAGGTGGGCACCAGGCACAGGGCCAAGTTGATGATGCCAACGGTGGTGATAGTCAGATACTGCTCATAAAACACATAGGTGATTCTGTGGAAAGAGAAGCGGTTCCTGGAAAAGCCCACCACCCTCCCTGATAAGGGAGATTAATCATCTAGTTTAAGCCCTACCCAGTTCAACCACAATATTTATAGTGTCCTTGACAGATTGTTATCCTGTCTCTACCTAAACACCCCAGGGAAGGAGAGTCCAACAGCTCTCAAGGCCATTTCCTTTGGTTCAACATCAGAATCAGAATAGAGCTGGAAGGGACCTTGAAGATCTTCTAGTCCAGCCCCCTGCTCAAACAGGAGTCCCCAGGACTTTTTTTCTCATAGAACACCCAGAACGGAGTTCCGGCACCTTTTTTGGATGGAACCTTGTAGGGTAGGCAAGGCGGGTTGTATGACGTGTGTGAGTTCCGGCACCTTTTTTTTTTTTTTTTTTAGGAAAAAAGTACTGGGAGTCCCTATATCATTTCAGACAAGTGGCTGACCAATCTCTCCTTAAAAACCTCTAGTGATGAAGTGCCCATAACTTCTGAAGGCAAGCTGTTCCACTGGTTAATTATCCTCACTGTTATGAAGTTTCTCCTTAATTCCAGGTTGCTTCTCTCTTTGGTCAGTTTCCATTCCTTGTTTCTTCTCTTGCCTTCTGGCGCTTTGGAAAATAAATTGACCCCATCCTCTTTGTGGCAGCCTCTCAAATACTTGAATACTGCTATCATGTCCCCCCTAGTCCTTCTTTTCTTTAGACTGGCCATTCGCAAATCCTGCAACCGTTCTTCATATGTTTTAGTCTCAAGGTCTTTAATCATCTTAGTTGCTCTTCCTTGCACTTTTTCCAAACTTTTTCCTAGTGTTGAACCAAAATCTACTTCCTTGTAATTTAATATTGTTTCTTGTTGTCTTATGGAATAATTTTGACAATCCTCCACATGACAGCCCTTCTGCTGATCTTGGAGAGTTGTTATACCCTCCCAAAGTCTTCTCTACACTTCAGCTTTCCTCATATTCTGTGATCCTGTCTCCAGGCCCCTCTTGCATTGACTGCTCTCCATTGCAGCATCTTTTCTTCTTCAAGACTGTTCTCACTGACCTCAACTTTTCTATCTGAACTGCTATCTCAGAGTGACAATATACCGCAAAGGAAGGGACTGAAATTGTCCAAATGTTGTGTGTCTGTCATCCTCAGCTGGATTGTCCCTTATCTCAACCTGCATGTTCTTAGGAACTTCCATGCAAAACAGTGCATTGAGGTCAGTCCTTTGAGGTTGGCCAAGTCAGGAAACAGGCTCTACACAAAATATCAATATTATTTTATTTACTTGCCTGTTTGTTTATATCCTGACTTTATTATTTTTATAAAGAACTCAAAGCGGCGAACATACCTAATACTCCTTTCTCCTCCTATTTTCCTCACAACGACAACCCTGCAAGTGGATTGGGCTAAGAGAGAAATAGCGATTGGCCCAAAGTCCAGTCTCCAGCATTCCTTCTCCAAGGCCTTTGCTGTGGCTCTCCGCCATTTGGCAGCTCAGGGCCTTTGAGCCTCAGGGCCTTTGCTCAGCAGCCATGCCCATTTGCTGGTTCATGTCGGTAGAGGATCAGCCTTGGACTCTTCCAAGCAAAAACCAAGCCCGATCACAATTTCATGGCTGGGACAGGCAGCCCTGAAGCTGCCTTAAGAGTAGATGGCTTCCAGATCCTTCTTGCCCCGTGATGAGGGGCACTGCAGCCCTTTCCTTCCTCAGCTGCATCCCCCCTCCCCATTCTGCCAGGTTTCTCCTTCCTGCAACTTACGTGTATGGAAAGACCTGGAAGTTTGGGTCAGTGCCAGGGACTTCCCTCAAAGTAGCCGTAATATTAGCTGCCAGCTGCCGCATCGCCTTTAGCGCTGCCGTGTACTGCTGAGAGTTCCTCAGGGGTGTGTGGTAGGCCATGAACCGGGAAGCTGTTGGGAGCAAGAGAAGTGTTGTTCCATGCCCAGCCCAGTCTTCCTCCAGAAATCACAATCCCACTTCTGAAATTAGGCAGGATGGCATAGAACTCAGGACCATTTGCTGCTGGCCCACATCGATAGTGCCTTCCTTCGATGTGCTCTACTCACCCAAGATCTGCCCATCAGAGCCCAGTTGCACCGATGTGTCATAAGCTCCGAGGCCCCTGTAGAGGGAGGAAGGGAGGGATGAATGCGACAGGAAGGCTGATGTCCCTCTGGACAGTGTAGGCAAATGGTGCCAAATGGAAACAGACACACAAGGCATGTTTGTGGCACTCACCCCTTGGGACAGTTGAGGTTGGGTATGTCATGAAGGAACCAGGGCAGAAATTTGTTGAACTCTTCTGGGTTTGGCCGGAGGGTGCCTTGCAAGCTGCGCATGCATTTGGTGCAGGAAAAGGAGTCTACCAAAAGGAGACAAACTCTTGGACACTGCCCAGAGCCCCACACACATTTTGCCACCTGCCCTGAAATGAGGTCAACTTTTAATTTGTTCAGTCCTGCCAGTTCCCATCTCTCCCCATGCAGAGTTCCTTACTGATGGTTGAGGGACAGAACTTGCCCTTGTCAGGGCCAAAACTGTAAATGCGGCAACATCTGGATAAAGGGTTCAACCAGTCAATGAAGTCATCTACCCAGGAAGAAGCAGGAATGGCCAGAAAGTACCTGAAAGCACAAAGATAATTCAGGACTGAGGTCAGCCTCAGGACTGAGGTCAGTACTGAGGGAAGGGCAGCCTTGACAGAAGCCTTGGCTAGAGACGGCTTTAAACATCTGAGGTGCTTTTGGTGCCTGGGTTTTAATTGATGCCACTCCAGTTTCAGCCAAAGCATCGAGTCTGGGACATGCTGGGTGACCACAAACGTGACTGAGCAGCTTTCTACAGCTCTGTGTTCTACAGACTCATGTTTAAAAGCTATAAGGTAGCCATGCTGTTACTTTGGCTTCAAACACTATTAGCATCTTTCATATGGAAAATTAAAAACAATGTGTATTTTTTAGTAGAGGGAAGGTAAGCATAGTGCAAAAAGTTTAATTTTGAGTTGAAAGCAGCTTCAAAGTGACTTACTTCTCAGGGAACCTGGTGGCCATTTCGATCTTCTGCATCATGGAGTTATTATTACACCCAGAACTGGAACAGATGCCATTCATTCCAGGCACTGTGGAGTAGTTGTAGCCACCAGTGGCAACAAAGAAGGTTGGGGCACCCACCATAAAATATTGGTTGAAAAACTGGAAGAACTGCAGCATGTAGGAGTCCTGAAACAGCAAAGAAAAGCAAGGGGAAGTTCAGCCATCCCTTGGCCATATAATCTGCCTTTCTGAACATTTTCCAGAAATGCAGGATTGGTCGGAGAATGCCATTCCCTGGAAGAGCTTCCTTTTTCTGCATCAGTCAGGAGAGAGTTTATAAATGCACCGAAATTCTATGTTTAACTGGTGATTTGGTTGGTTTGCTTCATTCATTTCTCACTTAATTTTCTGCATCAGCCATAAACCATCCCAGGTATTGATGTTTAAAATGGTTCAGAAGGAAGGCAGATTTTCTCAGGACAGGCCTCAGACACGAGCAGGGGTGAAATGAGGCTCTCCTGCTGCTCGATCTGCCACTGTCCTCTACTCACCTGGGGTACCGCCAGTTCTTGCTCCAACCCCACATCGATGTGGAATGTCAGGTAGATGCCAGCACAGAAAAGCAGGGCAAAGAGCAGCACCTAGAGAGGGTAGAAAGTGCCAGAAGGAAAGTTGGGAGGTGGCTCCCCATTCTGCTCACACCCCGAGGCCCCTTTCCAGGCCATCCCGCCCAGGCAGGGCACTCACCACCAGAGCCCGGACCATGCTGCTGCCGAGCAAGGCTGGCGTGTAGATCTTGCGCATGAACGTGCGGAGGAGCCCCTCGTGTGGCTTCACGGAGTCGCACTCAGCCAGGCGGAGGCAGCAGCAGAGATCAGCCCGAGAGGCCTGTGGGCAGAAGGATGGAGAGCTCGTGGCTGGCTCCGCGGGAGAGACACCCCCAGGAGCAGCTCAGCCCACCCCCACGCCCTGCAACCGGCCCGACCTTCTGCCTGCGGATATCAAGGGACATCAATGCCACAAAGAGGGACATCTGGAGCAGGAAGACGAAGAAGACTGCCAGGGCTGCGGAGAGGGCAAAAGTCTGGACTGCAGGCATGGGGGTCAGGGCCCCTGGAAAACCAGAGAAAGGGATACAATGGAAGGAATCACATGGGGGGCGCAGGTCAGATGAGGAAGCCCCAGCGTTCAGGACATTTTGTTTTACCTAGTTATCTTCAACGCAATGAGCATGAACCTGGACAGACTCTAGGAGACAGGAGGGCCTGGGATGTCTTTGGGGTTGCAAAGAATTGGACACAACTTAGCAGCTGTCAACAACAACAACTTATCTTCAGTCTGGCTGGGTTTGCATAATTTGGCTACTGATTTTTTTCAGCCTATAATAGTATCCTATTTCCTGAGTTAACCTAATATGCTGAAATACACATTTTTAAGAATTGCATTCACATGCCACAGAGAGCATCCTCCCAACGCTCCATTCACTTTACCTGCAGTGTCTCCCCCCAAAAAGCCGGTCAAGGTCACCAGGGGGTCATTAGCTATCAAGGGAAAATAGAATCTCTGGGTCAGGATGTGGGGAGAACTGCCTGATTTGCCTCCGGCTTCACTCACCCAGGAAGAAGCAGATGACTTCAGAGAGGCTGCACAGGAGCATGCTGGGGGCAACATTGCCCAAAGTGCGCCCAAGATGCTGCTCCGGGGTCTCCCCAGGCGCTGGCTGGGATTGCTGCAATGGCAGGGGAAGGGCAACACATACCCAGATTCAGTCCGGTTCAACAAGAGTGGCCTTGCTCCATTTCTCCTCCACACCCCAATTCAAAATGGGAGCTTTAGCTTGTTTTGGACAACCCCCCCCCCGTCCTGGGAGATGGGGAGGCACTCGCACCTGGTGTCCCAACACGAAGATGAAGATATTATCAGCACCAACCGCCAACACCAGAAAGGGCACCACTTCGATAATGATGAGGGACGAGGGCAGCCCTACAAAGCTGTAGAAGCCCAAAGATGACAGCACAGCCCCCAGCACCACCACAATGCCTCCCAGAGCAAGGGTCACCTTGGCGTCCACCTGAAAAGAAGAGGGTGAGCTAAACCCCCAGCCCCAGCAGGGATCCAGGCCCACCTTCTCCTTCCCCTGAATGGCCTGGGGAACATAAGTGGGCAATGAGGAGGGAAATGCCCGAGGGGTCCCCACAAATTGGGGGAGCAACACACGAGCCGAAACCTCCCCTCCCTTGGGGTCAGGGAGAAACCCCTTTTCAGCCTGCCTGGGTAAACCAGACAGGAAACTGACTACATAGGCGAATTCTGCTTTATCCTAAGGCTACTTTAACAGAATCTTGCAAGTCTGAAAGACTTCCTGCCTCCACTTTTAGCCACTTGATCCATTAGGTGGGTCCTTCCTAAGTTTTTTCCTCTGACTGTTAAGCCACTAGGGGTTCCTCCATCTCTTGCTGATTGTTCCCTGGACAGCATCTCTTTCCTTTCTCTTCCCCGAAGGTCATCCACACACATTCCATTACAGTCAGAGGAAACCAGCCCCCAGGACAATTGTGAACTCTAGCCCAGTCAATTGTTTGTACCCCCAGACTTGCACTGGCCCATGATGTAAATCACACTGAAATGGCACAGCTAACAAAAAATGGAGGTGACTATCACATATTGTTCATTCAAACGATCCTTCAAATACGCCAAAATTTTCGCCATTTCTGCCAAGTGTATTACTTTCAGAGTCCAAACTTCAATAGGTGGTATTTCTGGCTTCTTCCAGTATTGTCCCACCAGCAGTCTAGTGTTGTATATCAGGTTCTATGATGATTGCTTCTTAATATGATCTTATGTTTAATGTTGATTGTTTCAATAAAAAAAATTTAAAAAAAATGGAGGTGACTGGGATAGAGGCAGCAGCTGTCTCCTTAATCAAATCATTTAAAAATAGCAGGATCCAATATGTGTGTGTGTGTGTGTGTGCGCACGCGTGCCTGTCTGTCTGTCTGTCTTTCCATCCTACCAAGATGTTCCTGCAGCTGGAGTATTCTCCGAGGGCCACTGTGATGTATATGAAGATCACCAGATAGCTGACAGCAAAGATGGGGAGGTCTTCCCACGTGGTTCTGCTCACTTCATCCTCTAGGGAGCGCTGCAGTTGTGGGAACAAAAGGAGAGTTGAATTGGCTCCAGTGGGAAAATCAGATAGCAATAATAGACCAAGCCAGCTCAGCATTTGTAACTTTACACATCCACTTTCGGCTTTTCTTATCATTCTTGGTTAGTTCTGAATAAATGAAAATCAACTGCAAATGGAAGGGAATCCTTAATTAGCTGCATAGTCAAAGAAACAGTATTTCAAAGCAGGCTTCCCATAACTATTTCTTTAGGCTAGTATCAGACTGGGGTTACATTTTTGCAATCTGCTAACCTTGGCTAGTTCTGAACCTTATTTAATTTTTCATGATGTGTTCGTTCTGCAAAAACTATCTATTTGGTTCATTTATGTATTTTGAAAACCTAGAAAATGGGTTCAAAGATACCAGTTTAAATATTCTATGTGAAAAGCCAAAAGAATGTTTGTTTAAATGAACTTCATTTTGTTTCTGTTGCTTTGTTCACAAAAAGAGTAAGTAATAAACATCTAGAATTTAAATGTCTGCATTCTTCTGATCTTTATTGACAAAAGTACCCCAGAAAGATGATGGAGGATTTGGCGAGCTGCCATCAAAATGACCTCCCTGGAATTCTTGGATGCCAACTGGCAAGAACTGGCCAGGTCTTTCTTGTTTTCTTAGCACAGAGCTACTAAGCCAGGGCTTAAAATGGACCCAGACAGAGAGACAGCTTAAGCTATACTGATTTCCCAGATAAGCTCCGAGGGCATTGCTATCACTTCTCTCTGTGGGGAAATGATTGGCCCCAAGCTCTACAGTTTATTGTGGGCTAACAGAAGAAGCCACCTGTATTGGGCAGCCTAAACTGCCACTTTATGTGTTTTGAGGTATTGCCCTTCAATGCCCTCTGGAAAGGGGGGGGGCAGAACTTCTTGTACCCGGAGAAGTGGCGGCCCAAAGCTTCTCCCCCTACTTGTCTCACTATGAAGGCAAGACAAGAAACAATGGATGAAAACTAACCAAGGAGAGAAGCAGCCTAGAACTAAAAAGAAATTTCCTAACTGAACAATTAACTGATGGAACAGCTTGCTGTCAGAAGTTGTGGGTGCCCCATCACTGGAGGTTTTCAAAAAGAGACTGGATAAAGATTTGTCTGAAATAGTAATGAGTCTCCTACTCGAGCAGGGGGTTGGACTAGAACACCTCCGAGATCTCTTCTATCTCTATTATTCTGTGTTCTATGAAGGCTGAAAAAGGAACTACTGTGGCCATAGCCTAAAAATGAATCAAGCAGAGAGGACAAATGCCAGGAGTCTCAATGAGATCCCTATTAAAAGGGATAAGGAGGAAGCAAACTGTTAAGAATTGAAGGCCCTACCGAGAAACATCAGCAGGCAACAGACCACAGAGGCTGGCTTTGGAGTGCAAAGAACCCCACCCACCCACACTTGGGACCCCCAAGAAGGCCTTGGCAGGAGGGGGGTTATAAAAGGAGTCTTCCTGCTCCTGGAGTCCAGCTTCGACAGCTTTCCTTTCTCCAGCAAGTGCTTGGCTAGCTTAGTGGAGCAGGAGCAGACAGACGGGGTGAAGGGAGAGCAATTTCCTTCTTCCATGGGAAAAGCTGTGCTGTGGCCTTCAATTTGGTAAATTTCTGAATATTCAGTTAAAAACCTGAGCATCTCAGTGGTCATTTGAAAGCGACAAGCCTGTGCTCTTGACTGTCGACCAGGGCTGGGTGTCCCCAATGTTGGACACCCATCTAGCAAGCTGGGGAGGGGGGGTATGCAGAATCTGCAAACCTAAACAGGCTGCCAGGTGGAGCCAGGGGCTGTAAGTCACATGTGGGACTTGCCACAAAGGGAAACCTGGGGGAAGAGGGCTTGACTAGGGCCAATTCTCCAATCCCTTCAAGAGATGGTTGGGGGTCAGGAATGTGAACTTTCAAATTGCAGAAAACATCCTGCACTCTCGACTTGCTCCTAGTGCAGTAGAGGGCAAGTCAAAAGAATATTTTGCTTATTACTCTGTTCCCAACAACCATAAAAATCCCGAAGAAACTAAAAAAATCTTTGTTAAAAATGGTTTGTTCCCTTCCAGTATAACTTGGAGAGCCTGTTGATATGGCAGGAGACCAGAAGGCTGTGAGTTCTAGTCCTGCCTAAGGTGGAAGCAGCCAGCTGCGTGTATCTGGGCCAGACCTTTCCTTTATTCCAGGAAGAAAATCTTGCCATGGAAACTGGTAGTTGCCAGATGTCAAGTCTGATTCAAAGAGACACACCAACCCTCCAAACCAAATCTTGATTGCAATAACCCCATCTACATAATTAGCTTTTATTTGAACACTCTGAAAAGGAAACCATTGACAGACTTTGAAATAATCTTCTGCTTGCACAACTCAGGTTGGAGCAAAATCTTAAGCTAGCAAGAGCAGTGGTCCCCAACTTTTCCGGCTTTGCAGACCAGCCTGTGGGGGGGGGGGATGTTTCTGATTGCCGCTCGTGCAAATGGAGCTGTGCACACGCACACTCACGTGCAGCCCAGTTGTGAATGGGCTGTGGCCTAATACTAGGCTGTGGCCCAGGGACTGGGGACCCCTGAGCCAGAGGACTTTTTGCCCCCTCAGTGTGGGAAAGACGGGCCCACAAGACCCATTTCAAAGACAGTCAAATTATGATGTATCCGCTGAAATACATTTGCCTGGAGAGCTTTTTCTGCTCCTGATGCCTCTCTGGGACCCAGGACGTTGGTTTGATTGCTAAAAGCAGCTTTCCCCGCATATGATGAAAGGTGGAGGCAGATGGGTAACTGGAGGTTCTATTCACATTTGTCCCAGCATCACCATGTGTGCAACAGACACGGGTCATTTTAAAAGTGTAGAGCAGTGGTTCTCAACCTGTGGGTCGCGACCCCATTTGGGGTCGAACGACCATTTCACGGGGGTCGCCAAACAACGCAGTCCGCCATTTTCCCCCCTTTTCCTTAGCTGTGCTACTCCCTCTTATTCTATTGGCTTTTGAAAGCCAATAGAATAGACTCTCTTGAATAGAGTCTAATTCTATTGGCTTTCAAAAGCCAATAGGAATTGTCCAGGCTGTCTCTGCCCTGCTGAGCCCGCCAAAAGTCCCAGTCTGCAAACGGTGCTGCAAGTTGTCTGCAGCAAAGGCGAGCTCTCCGGAAGTTTCCACCCCTCCCTGCTGAGCAACTACTAAAACTGTAAGTAAAAGAGGGCCAGGGGTGGGAGGTGGGAGGCCGGCAGGCGCAGGGAGGGTTTTTGGCGCGCGTGTGGCCCGGCGGGTGGCTTACCTCCCTTGGGCTGGGCCAGCTGGTGGCCCAGCCCGTGGTCGCCCTGCGCCGTCGCTGCCGCGGCCGCCCAGGAGCATCTGGGCCTGCCTGCCGCCGCCCCAAATGGGTGGCAGCGAAGGCAAGGCTAGCGGGGCAGCGGCGGGCGCAGGGAAGGTTTTTGGCGCGCGTGGGGCCCGGCGGGTGGCCCAGCCCGTGGTCGCCCTGCACCGTCGCCACTGTGGCCGCCCAGGAGCACCTGAGCACCTGGGCCTGCCTGCCGCCACCCGAAACGGGCGGCGGCCTATGCCTCGGCTGGCGCAGGGGGCAGCACCGCGCATGCGCGGCGCAGCACCGCGCATGCGCGAGGCAGGTCATCGCGCTGCACATGCACGATGCAGGTTGTCGCACCGCGCATGTGCGGTGAAGGTCGTCGCGCTGCGCACGCGCGGTGCAGGTAATCGCGCCGCGCATGCGCGGTGAAAGTAGTCGCGCCACACATGCGCGGTGAAGGTCGGGGTCACGCCGCACATGCGCGGCGCAGGTCAGGGTCGCGGCCTGAAAAAGGTTGAGAACCGCTGGTGTAGAGGGAGCCTTCAGGGCCTCTTAAAATGCAGCTAAGTGACAGTTTCTAGAGTTATTTCCTCAAGTATTGTTTTTAATGTGCATAGTTTTATCATTTTATTATGGTTTTTATGCTGTTTTATTTTTGATTGGGAATTGCCCTAAGTTGGTCATAAGGTGGGCAGCTACATAAATGGTTAAAATAAAAGCACAGATAATATATGTGCCTTTCCCAAGGAATTCTACTGTATTCAGAACTTGGAATTGTGCCAGCATTTAGACACTTTTTGCCCAGGTCTCCCTTACTGGGTTCCCAGGACTGAAAACAGCCTTGCCCACATGAAGGCTGTCTGGTCCTACAGCTGGATTCAGACTCCCAAGCAGGAGAGGGACAGTGGCAGTCATTACCTCTGCCATGTAGGCGATTGCATATGTCTCGGTGTGATTTTTCTGAAATTCCTGTACCACCTTCAGGAAATGCTTCTCCCACAAGAGCACAAAGTCAGAACGTGGGTCACTGGAGAGGAAGTTGTTCAAGGAGAAGGTGAGGATGAGAGCTTCTGCTTCGGAGTACCCCAACCCTGTCAAGCATAGAGAAAAGTCACCCAAATGCCGGAGAGGCAGGTGCACCTAATTCCAACCGATGCTTCCAACGGAGTCCCCAGGCCACCCCCCACGCCCCCACCCCCAAGAGGAAGCCCAAAGAAGCCCAAATCGGGCCCTGGGTTCTAGCTGGTCCTATTAGAAAATGGCTGGTGGGAAATACATGGACCAGATTATTCTGGACTCCCATTTCTCATCAGAATAAGTTGCAAGCTCTACCTTAGCCCTGATTCTAAAAAAGCTGCTTTTCAGCCTTTCAGGATTCTAATTCACACAAAAAGACCTCACAGCCCGTAGTGGTTAAGCTCAGAACTAGTGATGGACCACAAATGTCACACCCTGTCACAGAAAACAACAGTCGTTGTGTGATCCATGTGAAAACTTTAAAGCCACTGTCTCTATTTCTGCTTCTCCTTATTTTCTTCCCTGCCCAAATGCAATGAAATACATCGACAAGCATTCCTTCTTTTTCTGCTTGACCAGCTGCTGCGTGGCCATCTGTTTCTGCTTCCCATCCTGTCCAGTTTTTATATTTTTTGACAATGTAAGAATAAGAATAGAATAGAGCTGGAAGGGATCTTGGAGGTCTTCTAGTCCAGCCCCCCACTTGAGCCGGAGAACCTATCCCATCTCAGACAAGGGACTGTCCAGCCTCTTCTTGAAAACCTCCAGGGACGAAGCGCCCACGACCTGTTGTTGCTAAGAAAAATCTCCAGCCTCTTGTATAGGGAGTCCTCGATTACGACCCCACAATTGAGTCCAAAATTTATGTTGCTGGGTGAGACATTTGTTAAGTGGGTTTTGCCTCATTTTATGATTTTTCTTGCCACAGTTGTTAAGGGAATCTCTGCAGGTGTTAGTAACATGGTCGTTAAGTGAATCTGGCCTCCCCATTGACTTTGCTTGTCAGAAGGTCACAAAAGGGGACCACACGACCCCAGGATGCCACAACCACCATAAACCTGAGTCAGCCGCCAAGCGTCTCAACCTGGACCATGTGACAGTGGGGATGCTGCAGTGGTTGTGTGAAAAACGGTCATAAAGTCACCCCCTTCACCTCTGTTGTAACTTTGAATGGTCATCAAATAAACTGTTGTAAGTCAAAGACTAGACTGCAGTTGCAGGCAGGCCTTGATTTACAACCATTCATTCAGTGACCTTCTGAAGCCAACAACAGCACTGAGAAAAGTGGCTGAATGACCATCTCTCACACCTCGACTGTTGCGGCATCTTCATGGTCAAATTTGTTTTGCTCTAAATTTTAAACATTAAGATTTGTTTCTGAACTGCTGATAAATCTTTTATCTGTCTCTGCTGCTAATATATTTCAACTAGTGGCACTTATTCTGCACCAACCTCTCTGTAAGAACCCGAGATTCATTGCGATAAAATTCTCCAACTGAGTATGAGTGCTCCTTTCTTTCTGCACATATACTTTCTAGAAAACCATAATTTTAATCATTTCTTTTCTCCCATTGCTGCTGTTTCACATCTCCATAGGCGGATGGCCAGTGGGTTCTTTCTCACAACTGTGTTAGTGCATTCCGAAAAAAAAATGAATACCAGTTGCCCCGCTCCTGCAATTGAGCATCGCTGCGCCTTGGTCCTGCAGTGCCTTAACAGTGGTGGGATGGGAGGGCTTTGTCCCACCTCTCCCAGGTCAACCAGATGGGAAACGCAACCAGATGAGCTAATTCTACTTTATTGTAAAGTTACATTAACAAATTTTGCAATTTGTTGAAAGTATAACCTTGAGGGTTAGGGTCCTTCCTAAGTTTCTTTCTCTGCCAACTAAGGTCAGGGGGCTCCTCCTCCTCCTGTCTGATGTTCCCTTGGCTGCATCTTTTCCTCTTGTCTCCCAAGGACCTTCCCACGTGCCATTAGACTTGGGCCTTTCCTTCTAGCTTCATCCCACCCCTTTCCCATGCCTCATTCATTGGCCAGTCACCCAGATTTTACAGTTAGAGCTCTTTTTTATTTTATTTTATTTTTATTTTTTTCGAACTTTTATACCGCCCCTCTCCCGTAGGACTCGGGGTGGTTTACAGCCAAATTAAAACACATAACAATAATAAATATTTAAAACTAAATTAAATTTGATACCTAGGCTGTCACTAAAACCAATTAAAATCCCATTTTTAAAACCCTAACTACCTTGTTTAAAAATTTACTTAAAAAACCCGAGGAGATCTAGGCCAGGCCGGCTTGATTGAAGAGATGAGTCTTCAGTTCTCTTCTGAAGGTGCGGAGATCATGACACATCCGGAGTTCCGGGGGGAGCTCGTTCCACATCGTCGGTGCCCCCACAGAAAAGGCTCTCCCCCTGGGTGCTACCAGCTGACATTGCTTAGCTGATGGCACCCTGAGGAGGCCCTCTCTGTGGGAGCGAACTGGTCGGTGGGAGGTATTTGCTGGCAGAAGGCGGTCTTGTAAGTAACTGGGTCCTATGCCATGGAGCGCTTTAAAGGTGGTGACCAACACCTTGAAGCGCACCCGGAAGACCACCGGCAACCAGTGCAGTTCGCGCAGGATGGGGGCATTCGTGCCCGCCAGGGCGCCCCCACTACCACCCGCGCGGCCGCATTCTGTGCCAGTTGGAGCCTCCGCGTGCACCTCAAGGGGAGCCCCATGTAGAGAGCATTACAGTAGTCCAGTCTGGAAGTGACGAAGGCATGAGTGACCGTGCGTAGCGCGTCCCGATCTAGGAAGGGGCGCAACTGGCGTACCAGACGAATCTGATAAAACATCCTCCCGGCCACGACCGTCAGATGGTCCTCAAGGGACAACCGTGAATCCAGGAGGACTCCCAAGTTGCGGGCCCTTCCCGTGGGGGCCACTGATTCGCCCCCAATAGACAGCGATGGAGTCAGCTGACTATACCGGGACGACGGTAACCACAGCCACTCGGTCTTGGAGGGGTTGAGCTTGAGACCATTCCTCCCCATCCAGATCCACACGGCCTCTAGGCACTGGGTCAGCATGTCAAGGGCTTCATTTGGGTGGTTCGGGGTGGAAATGTACAGCTGAGTGTCATCAGCGTACTGATGGAATTCCACCCCAAAACCTCGGATGATCTCACCCAGCGGCTTCACATAAATGTTGAACAACAAGGGCGAGAGGACCGACCCCTGAGGCACCCCACAATCAAGGGGCCTCGGGGTCGACCTCTCACCCCCTGTCAACACAAATTGCGTCCGGCCAGAGAGGAAGGAGGAGAACCACCGAAACACGGTGCCCCCTATGCCCAACCCCTCCAGCCGGCGCAGCATGATACCATGGTCGATGGTATCAAAAGCTGCTGAGAGGTCCAATAGCACCAGGACAGAGGAGCAACCCCTGTCCCAGGCCCGCCAGAGATCATCCACCAATGCGACCAGAGCTGTTTCCGTGCTGTAGCCCGGCCTAAAGCCCGACTGGAGCGAATCCAGATACGACGATTTTTCGAGGTGCTGAGAGAACTGTCGAGCAACCACACTCTCAACAACCTTCGCAACAAAGCGAAGGTTGGAGACAGGACAATAGTTGGGTAAAACAGCCGGGTCCAGGGCAGGCTTCTTGAGGAGGGGTCGCACCACCGCCTCTTTCAGGGCGGCAGGGAAGACACCCTCACTCAGCGAAGCATTGGTAATCGCCTGGAGCCAGCCTCACGTCACCTCGCTGGAGGCCAGTACCAACCAGGAGGGACACGGGTCCAGTAAACATGTGGTTGCTCTAAGACCTCCCAGCAACCTGTCCACGTCATCAGGTGTCATGGAGTCAAACTCAGCCCAGATAACAGTCTCAAGACCGGCCTCAGCCACTCCCGCTGGACCCCCTTCGTCGAAGTTAAAGCCTTCCTGAATCTGAGCGATTTTGTCATGTAGATATTGCACAAAATCCTCAGCTCTTCCCTCCAAGGGATCCCCCCTCACCTCCCATTGAAGGAGGGAGCGGGTTACCCTAAACAGGGAGGCTGGGCGGTTATCTGATGACGCAATAAGGGCAGTGACGTGAGAACACTTCTCTGCCCTTATTGTCACTAGGTAAGTCCTAATATGGTCTCTTACCCGTGTTCAGTCAGACTCAGAGCGGCTCGCCCTCCAACTGCTCTCTAGGCGTCTCTTCCGGCGCTTCATCTCCCTCAGCTCCCCGTTGAACCAGGGAGTTAAAAAGTGAGCTTTCTCTGTATGAACCTGCTTCTTTCTACACTACGGTTCTCCAAAATCATCAATATTGATCCCCAAGGGCTGATGGGTGGTGATATTATTATGTATACTACAAGGTGAAATCACAGCTGCCAGTTCTTTAGCTGATGTTGGCCTTCATACGCATCAAGTTCTTCCCAAGAACCTAGGATGTTGTGCCTGGCTGCGTAGATAGTCAGATATTGCAATTGGATTTAGCATTTTTATCCAGCTACTGAGACCTTCTGAAGGATCTGGGATAGGCAGATATTGTTTGATGGTATAAAGCACGGATGTCAAACTCGCCGTGTCACGTTGTTGCGACATATCGCAACTTTTTTTGCATTGACAGAGCTGGGGTGGGTGTGGCCTCCGCATGATGCAACTGGTCCGCAGGCCAGCAGTTTGACACCCCTGGTATAAAGGGTATAGCTGCAGGATATAGGCTGTTCTAAGTAAAGTTGCAATTGACTGAGAATGATTTTTGTCAATGCCAATGGTTGGTCTAGATGTTTTGGGATAGCACCCAAGGGGCCTATGACTATTGATGCTACTTTGCTTTCTTTTGCCACCATTGTCCTATTTGCAGGTCTTTTTATTTTGTGATTTTCTCCAGTTCTTTATCTTCTATTTTGTTGCATCCTATTACTATTACTATTATTATTATTATTATTTGTAATACCATTAGTTAAAGTATTATTCATTACATTATTTACATATAATAAACATTTGGGGATCAATGAACAATCTGAAACACCATTATGGGGTCAATGAGCTGAAGAGTTTGGGGACCCTTATTCTATACCTTTCAAACACCTTGCTGATAGATCAATTGTGGAGAAATAAAATAAACATTATTACCACTATTATCCTTAGAGGACTATCATTCTTCTGGAAGATTAATATTTCTGGAAAAATGGGGCTTGAGAGCCATTGACCTCCTCACACTTTGAAATATATTCATATTCTATATATTTATGACAATCCTATGGGTTTAAAAACAGGTTTGGAAAGCACTATATGATACCAAATAAAATTTTAGCTAAACTTCATTACTGGAGGAAAACTATGATGAGGGAGAATGTATCCAACAGAAGACAACACCCCCCCCATATCCCCTTCCTTTCCCCATCAGTAGCAGTTCAATTAAGCAAATATCCTGGGGCCAGCATGCCAAGGAGAACCATTTCAACGTGAGGTACAACCATCTATCAGGAAATCGATAGACTACAATTAAAATACAATGCCATAAGGCTGAGATGGGGGAAGAAGAAAACTTCCTCTGTCAGAGTTCACTGAATTCCTGGGATGTTGATTTGTGAATGAAAGGTGGGGAACTTTCAATGGGAAGAAAAGACATGAATGCAATAAATACAACAAATGATGCTCAGTTAGAGGTCCATGCAGCAACTGAAGGTCCTCATTTTTCAATCCTCTTCCACACTACATTGGCCCAAAGGTCTCGTCAAGAGTTCTTTGGCCAAAGACTCAGGAAATTCTGGACAAGAAGATGTCCCCAAATTTCCTTCTGCCTTACCTTATGGTTTCTCTTTTTTAGCAAAGATGTGACTTTAGCTTATGTGCAAAGATTTGAGGATAATCCTGAACTGAGAAATGTCAAAGCACCTCTTTGTATGTATTTTGGCACTTATAAATTTCTTAATTCAAATCTAAAGAAGGCACAGCTGAGACCTCAAGAAACAGAAAAATAACTAGAAAGCAATGCCAGCTCAAGGTAATCTACTGCCAGAGCCCAGTAATGACATGGACCTTCCTGCCACAGCTGGTGAACCAAGGTTATCAATGATTCCATTCTACATTCCAGCTGACCTCACTCTCTTCCCCTGACTAAACAGGGTGAGTCGCATTGGGAATGACATGAAAGAGATGGCCACTGCTGTCTGGACTTAGCACCTGGGAGGGAGTAGGCTCTCTTACCTGAGTAACCACCTATAGCCAGGAAGGGGAACACGGGGGCTCCATAGTCTGCCATACAGCTCAGCTTGAGCTCTGTGATATCTTGAAAAGAGGCTGGAGAGCTAAGGTAAGAGCAAAGAAGAGAAGAACACACATTGTAAGATGGGGGTGTGGTGGGAGAAGGAAAAAACTTTCCCTTGCAGACGTGGGAGAAAGAACAGCCCCAACAGCCCCATTAACCAAGAAAACACCTTACATGGAACACCTGCAATGACTCTCCGCAGGCTTTAAACAAGGAAGCGGAGGGGAGGTAGAAGAGGCAGGACCAGCCAGTGTCTGTGCTTATTGGTCAGGCTCCCCATATTGTCAGTTGCAAAGTCCCCCAAAAAGTGGGCAGCAGCCTGTCACCTGCTTCCCAATCACCAGGACCCAACTGGACCCAACCAGGACTCATCTCTCTTCCCTTCAATTTAGGCTAGCTTGGGAGGTACCAACAGAAGGTGGGTGGAGGGGCAGCCAGCCAGTTTTAAAAAGTCCAGCCCATCCCTATCCTTGCGCCATGCCTGGAATGACATAGGGCCAAGGAAGGCAAGGGGCACACTTCCAAAGCAGACAAGGCCAGCTGTTGGGGCACAAGAGGCAGCAGCAGGACTGGCACAGAAGACAGCAACTTTAAACTGACATTCTTGTGCCAATTCAGAGATGGGCGGAGAAGACGTATGAATGGATGGCAATGAAAAGGAAACAATGTCACCAAAACATGGCACTGACGTTTCCCTCCACCTGCTACCTTTCTTAGCAAGGATGAAAAGATGAAACAAATCCACCCTCCTCACACATAGAAGGAGGCTTCCCAAATGCACACTCACTGGATGCAGTAAAGGAAGTGGTCTCTCCAGTCAACCGTGCCATTCTTCTTCCCCATGGTCTGGTTGGCTTTCATCTCCAGGAGGGTGTGATTGTTCTGGAAGAACTGCAAAAGACTATTAACACAGCAGTCCGAGAGACTGGCATTCTGGGGATTCAGAGGTGCATAGCAAATGTCCTGCAAGGTGATGTTCTGATGATGCTTTTCAGACCAGATCTTCAAGTCCTGCAGTTTGATTTGCAAGTCCATCAAGTCCAATAGCACCTCTTTAGAGAGGACCCCACTAAAGTTCTTCTTGCCCCAAAAAAGAGAATCATAAATGTAGCTTGAGCGGTTCTTGGCTGTCAGGATGATTTGGTTGGTCCGGAAGAAGGGCCCAAAGTGCTTCTCGTAGAGCGCTTTTTCCTGCCGAACCTGGCTATCAGGAGAGGCCCAGAGCTCCAGAGGGTCTGTGGTGAGTTGCATCCAGATCATTCCACTGGAAAGTCCTACCACAATGGCTAGAGAAATGATCATGACTTTGATGGGATTAGAGGCCACCCATGTGCCCCAACTGCTGAAGGCCTCAACTAAGAAATCATACATGGCCTGACTCACCTTCTCAGAGACAGTCAACTTAGTCACGGCATCCTCTCTGTTGTGTCCCTTTTGCTTCTCAGACGAGGGGCACCTTTGCCACAGCAGCAAGGCCATAAACGATAGTGCAATAACACCAAAGAGAAGGACACAGACAAACAGGACCCCATCCATGCTCCCCACTTTGAAGGGCTGATATTCAGGCGGAAGCTGAATGGCCGGACACGACTGTTCACAGTCTGAGCATGAGCACTTTGTGCTATTATTTACAGCCTCACTGCATTTCCAGACTGTTTTATTGAGTGGCAAAATCTTTCTCTCCTCAGTTGCCCACTCTCCTGGTTTCAGCTGGAAGGAGATGGCCACAGGGGCCATCCCATTGCTCGTATCACCTTGGAAATCTAACCATCGCTGAGTGTTGCATGCAGCTGCCCCGTACTTGCCACATGTGACACTTGTGATATAATCTCCAATGGCTGGCATCCTGACTCCCTGGCATGACTGAAAGATTCCCTCAGCAAACTGCTGGTTGTAGTAACACTGGAACTCCAGCACGCCCTTCACCGGAACATTCGAGATGGTGTGATTGAAGTACCGGGTGACGTTGATGAACAGGCTCTGGTCTGGGCTGCAGATGTTTTGGCAGTGGATGTTGGAAAAGTTCTCCCTGCAGGCTGGGCAGCGAGACAGAACAACCAAGAGCCCTGAGAGGCTGCTCCCCAAGAAGTGTAACTGCTCTTCCGAGCAGCAGGCGTAGGTGCTGGAGTCTCCCTTGAATAGCATTGGGCAGATGTTCTTCAGGAGGCTGAGGTGCGGGCCATGCAGCAGCCGGGCTGGGGTATTGGAAAGGCAGGGCACAGTGCGCTGGATGAGCCCAGGCCCAACTTCAGGATTGTTACCACAGTAACCATAGAAGGCGCAGTATCCTGCCTGATGGATTTGGGTCAAAGCAGCAGCCTAGAAAGCAGAGACCCAGAGAGGCAGGGAAAGCTCATTACTCCCCATGGCTGTTGAGGGGGGCATGTTTGCGCAGGTGGGAGAGGCCGGGGAGGAGGCCAAGGAGAGGTCCCTCTGTCCCAATAGGTTGCAAAAGGAATGGAAGGCAGGACTGCAGATATGACCAGCCTGGGATCAAAGCAAAGACCTTTTCCCCTTAGCAAGCAGGGCTTCTTCCTCTTTGGAAGTTCAAAAATTAAAGAATGGAGCACATGGAACATGAACTGCTAGATTAGAATCAGGGGTTGCGGTCTTTCATTTCCCCCTCCCCCAGATCTTCAAAGTTTTATTTCGCCTTCTCCTTCTCACAACTAAGAAAGAATCAGAAAATAGAGCCCTTTCCACATTGCGTTAGGTTCTAAGGGAGAGATGGGCAAACCGCAGCCCAGAGTTGGATGCAGCCTCCAAATCCTCTTTTTGTTGTCCTTGGAACCATCTTTAAATATGATGACTGAAAACTGATTTCCTGGCATTCTGATGTGAAAATATTTATTAAATCTGTATACTCATTTCACAAATATTATATGAAAACTGTGAGATTAGCCTTAAATAGAAATGTAACATTTGAAAAACAATTTTCCTCAGATTTGCCACCAAATTCACCCTACCCACATATGCTCCCCCCATATTAAGTGCAGCCCCTGGCAGACAATAGTTTGCCCTCTCCTACTCTATAGAGGAAAAGCAGGTGGTGGCGGCCACATGTCCACTTGGAGAACATCAGTAGTAGTTATCCCCTATTCCCACCCAGGGTGCCAGCCAGCCATGCCCTTTTCCAGAAGATGCCAATCATCTTCTGTGACAGGAGCAAAGCTGAAAACCTTCCTTGTTTTACTAGTCTTTGTGTTCCCAGAAACTGGAAGAATCACGCCAACCTTTGCTTCTTCATCCCAGAAGGCCAGTCTCCAGTACGGCTCTGGCTTACTGAGACTTTAGCCTGCCATCTACTTGACACGGACCAAGAAAGGCTGGCCTCATAACTTGAACAGCTTCCCTATGACTGGACAATCAGGGGACAATCTCCTCCTGAATGAACGTAAAAGGATATTATCTTAAACTTTTTTGTGTGTCCAAATCTCCAGTTGCCCAAAACTACTGATATATCTGTTTAGGGAAGCCTTAAGGGAGAAGTGGTACTTTGCAGATAAATTGAGCCCGATTGATGTGTCCCTCCCTTCAAAGGACTGAGGGAGTTCAGAAGCTGAGGGCCTTACAGTTGGGGACACCAGGTCCTTCAAAAGCACACCTTGCTACTAAATCCCTCCAACCCACAGCCTCCACTGCTGCCATCATCACTGCTCACTGACCTCAGTCATCAGGTCCAGACTGGCGCTGAGCACCACTAAGGCAAACAGGACCATCTGCAGCATCCTGGCAAGTCTGGGCTGCTGGCAGGGCTCCTCAGAGAAAAGGGAGTGCCAAGGTGCACGCTCACTCTTCATCCACTTTCCAGATACCACACACCAATCAGGCTGCACCAGCACCATATCCTGGTTTATCATTTACCTGGAGATAGCATTGGGGTTCTTTCCATGCTGCGTTAGTCCCCACCCCTGCTTATTTGGGATCTTGGCTTTAACCCAGCTGAGAATCTGAGGTGTGCCTTAACATCAAGCATTGTTCTGACCGAGAGAAGAGATCGATAGGGACAGTTGCCTTAACCCTACTTGCCAGATACCTGAGGTTTATCATCTTATACCCAGGCTTCCTCATATACTGGGCCCACTTTATTATAGTGTAACGAAAGGCTGAAACTGCCTCATTTTTAATCTTTCCATTGGAGCTTTTTTGGCCTGACAAATAGAATTGAAACAAGAACAGTGAAATCCATTCCCAAGGCATAATACTGTGTTGGAAAAGAGCACAAAGTTCTTTAATAAGTCCTAGAGAGTACCTGCCTATTTCTTTTTTAAAAAGAAATTGCTCATCTATATATCTGCAATCTTACACATTCCTAACAGTCATTTTTGCCTCTGTAGTTTCCTCCATGATATGAGCAGAGCGCTTGGTGGTAAGTTGCAATTCCTGTAAAATAAAAAACAATAGTAGCAAATGCAAAAATGAACTTGATGGTTCAAGGTGTCTTGGTGGATTAGAGGTACAACTCGGGCCAGCACTGCGATGCTACTGCCAAAGCCCCCAAAGGGCTTCTGGGCTGCATCAAAATAATATGATGTCAAGTTCAAGGGGTCCTTTTATTTGGCTTTTGTGGCCTTGGTGCAGAAGCTTTAGAAGGGAGAGCAAGGGGGGAAATGGCTCGGCTTCCGCCAAGTCAAGCAGCCCAACAGCTGAAGGAAGCGAGAGGTAAGGGGAAAGCCTCAGTCGGGCGTATTCTATTAGGCGGTGCAGAAGGGAGGGAGGGTTGGGGCAATGAAGCAACGGTCATGGTCAAAGACACAACACAAAAGAACAGTGAGATAAGGACAGGGATGCAGGTTCAAGGCCATTGTGAGATTGAAAGGTAAAAACAAAGCCCAGCTTTGTTTGATCTTGTGATGCATACTGTTCTCCTATTGAAAAGGATGGGAGAAACCAACTATCTCGACAAAGCCACATTATTCTGTTGCCAAAGAAAATGGGAGAGTTTTGAATCATTATCAACAAAACCAGTGAAATAACAACAGCTCTAAGAATTTAAAATGGAGGAACTGAAAGACAATTGTTATTTGCTGGGACTTCGGGCCAAGGGGGAAAGTGTGTTTGGACAGGCAAGAATGTTAAGAAGGTAAGCATCAAAAAGCTCCCAAAATGAATGGAATTCTGTCACTGAATAAAGAAAAGACCAGACTTGCTCCAACTGACATTGCTCACTTCTGCAGAATTGGTTTTCACAGGTAATTTTTGACAGGACCTGTTCGGAGAAAGCATAGCTGCTACAC
Organism: Bothrops alternatus; assembly: GCA_034064705.1. Classification (NCBI taxonomy): domain Eukaryota; kingdom Metazoa; phylum Chordata; class Lepidosauria; order Squamata; family Viperidae; genus Bothrops; species Bothrops alternatus. Next base: position 100,248 of record JARGCV010000327.1, read on the forward strand.
CTATTTAAACAGGGCACAGAAAATGGCTTCCATTTGTCACTTTTCAGCGAAAGAAGATTTGACACTCCTTGGATATTTGATCAGCTGCAAGGCTGTCGTTTCAAAGGGAGGCCAGGCAGCCACTTGTTCGGGATCCTAATTTAATTTGGATTCCTGGGCTGAGCAAAGGCTGGACTCGGGGTCCTCAATGGCCCTTTTCCCTCCCATCCAAGGACATCAAGCCTCACATGCCAAGCCTTGCCATCTGCCTTCCTTTTTCATGCTTCAAATTTTTGTTTATCAAAATATAAAACAAAGGAAAATAAAAATGGGAAACTAGAAGGAAAAAAGAAAGAGAAAATGTTAAGTGTTGACTTCCGACTCTTTTTAGCACAGTAGAAGATAGCAACATTACAGCCTCAACCTTTTACATTTACACATTAGTACCGGTATGTACTAGCCATTTCTATAATAACAAATCTCTCTAATCAGCACAACCAGAGTTTCACTTTTTTTCATCCCAAGCACAAAACCCAGAAGTGATCTTCCGGTGAAGAGGGCCCTTTCCCCTTCCCTCCAAGGACACGAATCCTTTGGCCATCTGCCTTCCTGACAGAGCATCTGCCAAAAGCCAAGGAACTCCTGCCCCCCCCCGCCTTTTCCTTAGGATGCCTTCCTCCTCCTCCTCCTCTCTGAAATATCGCACAAAAATCACCATAGCTCTGGCCCTTTAATATAAAGGGGAAATCCCCCCTCCTTGATAGGTGAAATTTGAGGCTTACAAAAATGGGGGACCACACAGCAAGTCACTCCAAGGGAGGGCCATTTCTGCAGCCCTGCTTGCCCTCCTGATCCCTGCTGTGCAACGTCACATCAGACCAGGCCACACAAGGCGACACCTTAAGCCTCTTATCCTGCCTCTTCAAGGTTTACAATCCTGTCCTGGCCTTGACGCCTGATAAGGCCATCAGCCCAGGCAAGAGTCCACCAGCTGCATCCCAGCCCACTGGTTGGCAAGGTGCCCTGGGGTCGGCTGCTTCAGCCTGCTGAGAGGAATGGGACTTTTTCTGGCAACAGGCCCTACCAATGGTTTCAGTTACCTTGCCTCGGGTCATACACGCAATCCCACACATGTAGATTTATATGAAGATAGTATACGACTTTGCTCCATGAACTCTACTGGCTCCCAATGTGCTTCCCTGAGCATTCAAGGTGCTGCTCGTCATGAGGCTGGGATGCCCTTCCCCACTTATCTGCTCCTTTAAATTCCACCCGCACAAGAGCATTTAACACAGTAGGTCAGAAATTAGCATGAACTACTCATCATATGGTCTTTTGTCTTGGCAAGTGTAAACCGAGCCAATTGGAATTTATTTAGCAAGGGACAGTTTGGCAAGAGAAGCCAAGTGACTTAAAAAAGCTGAAAACAGGAGAGGGCAGTTTTATTGCACTTCTGACATCTGGGAAATGAAAACCAGACTCTGATAACTTCCACTCGTTCTGCAGCTGGTAGGAACCAAGGTCTCCAGGGGCTTATTTGAGCTTTGCCGAGATCCGCAATTTCTTCTTGGTGTTCTTGAAACTGTGCAAGGGGTTCCGCTGGCTCTGCGAAGGGGGTCGTGGCATTAGCCCCCTCAGGACAACCTGAGGCACATGGCTCAGAGAACTCCGGCCAAGCCCTGAGCTGCCAGGCTCACCCCTTGGAGTTGCTCTCCTGGGAATGGGGGGGGGGCTTAGCAGAGGAGAACACCCACCTGGCTAGTGGAGGCCGGGCATTTCCGACGCTTGCGTTTCCCAGCAAGAGGTGGAACTGCTGGCCGGAGACCGTGAGGCACTACAAGAGGAACAGCCTGTCAGCTTCCAGAAAGGCAGACCTCCCCATCCCCTTTTGTCCTCACCCTGCACATCACACCAATGGGCTTCAACGTCCTTGGGAATCCAGTGAATACGTCTATTAAAAATCAGGAAGGTCGAAAACCCATTTAAAAAGAGAAACGCACATATAAACTAGAAAGAGGGGAAGTCAAGTCTATCCTAAATGCGGGGAGGTCTTCTCTTTCCCTCCCAACAGGAGAGGGAGATGCCACTGCAAAACGTGATCCCTACCCAAGTATTCTGGGACATTGCGCAGGTGAGGTTTAACGATTGCCGGGTGAAGGGGCTTGTCATGGCGCAGCAAATTCAGATCCCTGGGATTGTCTTCAAAGTATGTCTGAGAGAAAAAGAGCCAATGGGCTGATCAGCCTCCATCAAGCACAGAACTGGACAGATGCTACTACTGGGAAGGAGAAGGGAACAGGGGGGATTGGGGCCAGCTTCTCTACCCCAAACAGGATACCTTGAGCTTCTCTGAGTTGAGCAATTCTTCTTTGATTTCACCGAGTTGAGCTTCTTTGATAGCCTGCTTGGTGACCGACCGCATGGCATCCTGAGGGAGGGGGGAAGAGGAGGGAGAAAAAGTGCCAGAGGTTTAATAATGCAGTGCTAGCTTCATGCCGTAAACCAGCCACTATAGAAGGAGGGAGGGGAGGCAGTGAGAGGTGTCAGAAGACACATTTTGCTCAGACTGCTGCATAAAGACCTCCAGGGTGTTCTATCATGTCTCTCTCTTCTACTCTATTTGGCCTGGATTCCCTCTAATGCTTGATCATGGCCACTTGCTACAGAAAATAACTTTATTTTCCAGAAAGTTTCTCCTGGAACCCTGATGGCAAAGACTCAATACTCACGATTCTCAGCGAATGCCCCAGCTTCTGTTTTTCCTCAGGAGACAGCAATGGCAATGCAGCTCTTGCTTACAATTACCGTATGTAGGCGAGAACAGCATCTGCTTTTCAACGCAGCCATGTCTTTCCCGAGGACCCCATGTTGGTCTCCTCCCTGCAAAACTGCTTTTTACCTGACAGCGGTAGCGGAGTCCCTCGATCTCCCCCATCTGGAACTGGTAGGGCGTCAAGGTGTACTTGCTTGCGCTCTCTAAGGGACCAATCAAAGAAATGGGTCTGGAGGAAAGGCATGCATCGCTCACAACACACTGTGACCCCAAAGCTGGCCAGGGAGGAAGACACCAAGAGACCCGGCCCTCAGTGCTCTGGCTGATTTCTCTAGAGCCTTGGGGACACCCACCCTCTTCCCTGTCCCCCGAACTCTTCCCTCACCCACCGGCCGTAAGCAACTCTTCAATCTTGGCAAGCAGAAGCCTCTCAGAGGGCAAGACAAAGGTCAGGACAGCGCCTGGGTTGTGAACACGGGCTGTCCTGCAAAAGAGAGTCAACAGCTGACACACCAACATCTTGAAACCTCAAGGCAAACCAGGGCAAGAGGAACCCTCGTGCCTCAGGAAATGACGGGTGAACTGCAGAAGGAGACTAAGATGGCAGCTGCCTCCGGTCAAAAAAGGGCAGGAGAGCAGCTGAACTTCTTTGACAGCACCAGCACCTGGTCTGCCTGTGCAACTTCAAGCACAGCACTTGCACTTGCTTTGTGCCCAAGTAAATCTTTGGGGATTTCAGAAGTTTTCACCTTGTTATTTGCATTTTTTTTGTTCAATCCTCTTCAAAGATAATTAAGATCTGGGTGTATCTAGTCCTCCTCTCCCTCTGAGGCTCAAAGACTCAGGAGAATTTGAAAAGCTGCATTACACCCACATTTTAGTCATAGGAAGAGCAAAACAGACCTATGGTAAACCTGTATTAAGTAGAAGCAGATTTTTTGGATTTTTCAAATAAAACCAGAAACCTGCATCCAGAACAAGGAATATGAGTTCTTGCTGGATTATTTATCATCCTGGGGAAAGTATACAGCAAGATCCTAGTGGGAAGTGGGCAGAGAAATGCTTCTAGGGAAACAGACTTGTGTGGAACATGGAAGCATTCTCCGCTCCACATTTTAAAAAAAAAAAACAGGTTCCAAAAGCAATAGAATGTGCCTTTTCAAAGTGACCCAGAAGCCAAATTTTGTGCCAGATTCATTACCAAAACTGCACACGTCTGGCGTGCCAGGCTAGAGCCTTGAGAGAAGCTGGGCATTCCTGCATTGCCACATTTCTGCCAAAGATGGCCGCTGCTGCCACTGACCTGCCTGCTCGATGGATGTAGGATTCAAAGGAGGGAGGGAAATCAAAGTTGAAGACCGTGGACACGTTGTGGAAGTCGATGCCTCGGGAGACCCCGTATTCCTGATCTTTGCCCCTGAAAGGCAAAGCAGAAAGATAGATGGAGGCGAAGTCCAAGGAGGCTACTTACTGTTGCCTGGCTATCAAGCCAAAGAGGAAAACCTGAGGCCTCTTGAATCCACACTCGCATATGAAGAATGTGAAGAATTCCGAGGGGAGCAAAACTCACTTTTCTCCTTTGGTGCCCTTCTTCCTTTTCCTGCTGGTCCCCTCTGGTTCTGCCAGGTCCTGCTCATCTGTTGCAATGATGTAACTGTAGATGCCCCGATTGAACTGGCTGATGATGTGGCATCTGGAAGATTATCAGTCCAGGACCTTTGTGGGTTAGGATTAGTGGGTTCTTTCCAAATCCCTGAGATCATCAAGCCTCCCCACTTCCCAGCAGCTGGAAGCATGCTATGTTTGTTTATTCATGTCAGAAGCATCACAATTAAAATAAGGCATACTATATGACACAAAATGTAGAATATAAAATGCAAGATTAAAATATGTACAAGTTAAATACCGTAGATCTTGCCCTGAAACTAGCAACATTCATCGCGTTCTGTCGTGCTGCCATGAAGACCTCTAACCCTAACCCAAAGAATGTGTGCTGTTAACACATTCAAGCGTCCTCTGGGCAACAGCTTATGGCTGGGCAATCCTTTCAATCCAGAAGCATCCAAAGCAGAGTGAGCAAGCATGGTATTTCCTGGGAAGACAGCTGCACCCTGTCCAGCAAATATCGGCCATTTCTGCCAACAGCCCTTCCTCACCCAACCCCAAGCTCCAGTCTGTGGAGGCTCACCGGGACTGAGCGGGCAGCTCTGAATTGAGGACACAGGCAGCGATTCCAAACTGCTCCAGGAAAAGTTTGAGGCGGTAGCAGCGGTCAATCCTGCGGACAAAGAGGAGAACTTTTCCCCGCACCAGGGAAAGCTTTAGGAGGGCATAGAGCAGCAAGAATTTGTCCTCTTCAGTCTCACACTGGATCTGGAACTGGCTCAGCTGGGAGCTATCTGGCAATGGTGATTCTTGCAGCCTGAGAGTCACCTGCATAAGAGGAGCATGAACGCCTGCATTAGACAACCAAAAGAACGCAGCAGATGGCTTCTTCCGGGCTCCATGCCACCATAGCTGGGCAAAAGCCAAACCCAACTCAAGGCTGGCAAACTGCAGTACAACACATGTTAAGTCAGGCAAGTACCAAGCCAACCCATTCCTTACAGCGTTGTGCAGCACCAGCTCCTTCAGTGTCTGCACGTCCTCATTGAAGGTAGCTGACATGATGAAGGTCTGGTAGATTTTGGGCAAATGGCTGCAGGGAAACAAGACTGCATCAGCCCTACAAATGAATATAACTAGCCACTTCTATAGCAAGAAATCTATCTAATCAGCATAACCAAAGTCAAAGTTTCATTTTTTTTCATCACAAGCACAAAATCCAGAAATGATATCCAAATAAAACACATAAATATATTATCCTCTTTGAATAGATCAGTTTAACCATTTCTGCTTTACTTTCCTTGCTGTTGAAATAATATGTATTTCTATTTGCACTTAATGTTCTTTATAAACTACCACCATTTATATTAACTGCTCTTGCCGTGCTGACCCAATGCCTGGAGGCCGTGCGGGTCTGGATGGGGAAGAACGGACTCAAGCTCAACCCTTCCAAGACCGAGTGGCTGTGGCTACCGTCGCCCGGTTTAGTCAATTGACTCCTTTGTTGTCTGTTGGGGGCGAAACAGTGGCCCCCGCGGAAAGGGTTCGCAATTTGGGAGTCCTCCTGGATTCACGGCTATCTTTAGAGGACCATCTGGCGGCCGTGGCCGGGAGGATGTTCTATCAGGTTCGCCTGGTACGCCAGTTGCGTCCCTTCCTAGACCGGGACTCGCTATGCACAGTTACTCATGCCTTCGTCACTTCCAGGCTGGACTATTGTAATGCTCTCTACATGGGGCTCCCCTTGAGGTGCACCCGGAGGCTTCAGCTGGCCCAGAATGCGGCCGCGCGGGTAGTGACAGGAGCGTCATGGCGCTCCCATGTAACACCGCTCCTGCGCGAGCTGCACTGGTTGCCGGTGGTCTTCTGCGTGCGGTTCAAGGTGTTAGTGACCACCTTTAAAGCGCTCCATGGCATCGGACCCGGATACTTACAGGACTGCTTACTGCTAGCAAATACCTCCCGCCGTCCGGTACGCTCCCACAGAGAGGGCCTCCTCAGGGTGCCGTCGGCCAGACAATGTCGACTGGCGACCCCCAGGGGGAGAGCCTTCTCTGTGGGAGCTCCAACGTTTTGGAACGAGCTCCCCCCCGAACTCCGTACGATGACGGACTTACGCACCTTCCGTCGGGAACTGAAAACTTTCCTTTTTCAACAGGCCGGCCTGGCATAGAAGCTCCGGCTCCAACCGGGTGAAAATGTTTTAGGGGGATTGTGTAATTTTTAGGATTTTTGTAATTTTTAGGATTTTAGGATTTGTATATATTGGGTTTTATATGGGATTTTATGGCCTAATTTGTTTAATTTATTTTTAAATATTTTAATTTTGTACATTTATATGTTTTTTAAATTTTAAGGCTGTAAACCGCCCCGAGTCCTTCGGGAGAGGGGCGGTATAGAAATTTAATAAATAATAATAATAATAATAATAATAATAATAATAATAATAATAATAATAATAATAATAATAACAACAACAACAACAACAACAACAAAATTCACTGTATGCTTTCAGATTCTTTAACCTTTAAGGGAAAAATACTTTTTTTCATCCATTTTAAAACACTTAAGCTTTCTTTAAAAACATTTCTAAAATCAAAACATTCTAATACACCTTTTTTTAAATTTCCTCTTAACATATATACTTTAAAGTTCACTTTCAGATCAATAAAATTCCAACTAACTCCAATTAACTCATTAAATATAGATCACTCCCTCCAAGTTACCCTCATAGAATTTTTTTGGGGGGGGGGATTACTTACCGGTAAGCATTATATATAAAGGAAAAAAATGTATTTTCAAACTTTAGATTAAGATTTCTTCCAATTACAAATATCAGACTGATGGAAATCCATCCTAATTCCAGTTGATTCCTTAAGTCTAAGTCACTCCTTCCAGCTTGTCTTCATGGAGTAAAGCCCTTTTCCTCTCTGGAATGTTTGTCAAGTAGTTACAAGCTTCTCTTTTTCTCAAGGACTTCTCAACCTTGTTAATGTCCAGGAGGAAGTCCCAAACTTGTCCTTTTAAAAGTTTCAAATGTTCTTGGAACTCCTCTCTCAATTGTGTTGGGAGGTTTATATTTAAACCATCATAATAAAAATTGGTTTCAGGTTTATATTCCAAAATCCTCTGCATTGTCAGCTACTTGTGAAATTGCCTCAGTGGTTTGGTAACTTTCTACACATATTTGCAACTCTGAAGTAGTTTGAGTGGTTTTTTTAAAAACATCCTTAGAACACAGCTGATCTATGAAGTGATGAATTTGATTTAAATATTTTCAATTACATCTCTAATAATTTGTTCCTCCATCTTCCTAACTCCCTCTTTAAACAAAGAATAGCTCTTTTGTAAGTCACTTAAGAATTGCTGACCAATCAGGAATCATAAAAATCGGAAAAGTTTAGTCACCCACAGCAAAGCAGACCAACCTACAAATTACTAAAAATAATAAACTAGAACCACAACTTTCTGCCTTTATATTTCTCCATCAATTTTTTTGCCTTCCAATGAAAAGATGGCCAACTGATGACATGGCCAGGGAAGGATCCCTGAGGGGATTTTCTCTGGAATGTAACTTCTTCAACTTACTAACTGAAGGAATCAGCATTTATTTAGTTTATATGGCTCTCCTGGGTTAGGGAAAATCCTAGAATCATGCCACAAGATCCTCCAATATAGCAATGGGTCTGCAAATACCTTCAGGAGCTGTGTTTTGAAGTAGCCTGGATGTCAGCGGAGGGGAGGAGGGGCTGCAATCAGTTTGTTGTTGAAGCAGCAGCCATTTTGGAATTTGTTTTTCAAATGGACAGTAAGTTGTGCCTTTCATTTCTTAATCATTTTAAAGGATTATTAATCTTTATTAAGCTAAAAGAGGCCCTCTTTAGCCACAGCCTGTTATTCCTCTTTGAAGATCTGTGCCATTTGGGGGATTTCTTGTTGTTAAACAAAAAGGAAGAAGGCTGCTAAGGCAGGCTAAAATAACAAAGTGTGGACTATCTTTTTTAAAAAAAAATGATGGAGGGCAGACTGTTCCACAGAGTGGGGGCAACAGCAGAGAAGACAGGGTCAATTACCTAAGCAAGTGAGATGGGCCAATGTAATGGGATGAAGACCGTTCCATTTTCTTTCTCTTTCTTCATTTTCTCTTATACTTTTTATTATTTTTTTCCTATTTTCTTTCTCTCTGTTTGTATTCATTTTTACCATTGTAATTAAAATTCTGAATAGAAATTATGATGAATCACACAATCACAGCACTTCAGAATCAGAACTCACCACAGGAGATTCTTCAAGTCTTCCTCAAAGCCAAATGAAAAAAGCAAGTCAGCTTCATCTATCACCAAAATTTCTAATGAATTCTGCAGTCTCAAGTTTTGCATTTGTAGATGTGCCAAAACCCGTGATGGTGTTCCTATCACCACATCTGGTTTCTCCATCAAGAGGGGTCTGCAAGACGAGAATTTAATTAAACAAGTTAGAGACCAAAGGTCTATGCATATCAAAAGATTGTATAATGTATTGATAGAAATGGACTCCGAAACTGAACTAGTCAAGGACTGTATGATAAAGTGGGGACAAAATTTTGGACAACCTATTATGATGGAAACGTGGGAGAATTTGGGTGAAAAATGTAAGATTTACGCAAGCGCAACATTTAAGAGAGAATTTTTACAAAATGTTTTATAGATGGCATCTAGATCCGAAAAAACTATCATATATATACCCTGACCTCCAATCTAAATGTTGGAGATGTGAAAGTATGGATGCTACTTATTTTCATGTATGGTGGACCTGTAGAAAAATTAAAGCTTTTTGGAGAAAAATATGGTGGGCTCTTCAGAACATTTTGAAAAAGCGTATTGAATTTCTACCTCAGTTGTTTTTGTTCGGTATTACAAAAAACTGCACCACCTTGGAGACGAACTTAATTTTGAATTTGATCACAGCAGCAAGACTGTTAGTGGGACAATACTGGAAGAAACCAGAGTTACCATCTATTGAAGAATGGACCTTGAAAGTCATAAATTTGGCAGAAATGGCCAAAATATCTGCATATTTGAAGGATCATTCAAATGAAAAATATATGTTGGACTGGAAAAAATGGATAGATTACATACAAGGGAAATATCAATCTAAGAAACTGTATCTAGCCTATAGTTAAATGTTTTATATGCTGATTGAAAAATGTTTACAAGTAGAAAATGATTGTATTGTTGAGTTGCGCTCAACCTGATTTCTTCGTTTCCTCTGTTTACATTGACAAATATATAATTAATAAAAATTATAAAAATTTAAAAAAAAAGAGGGGTCTGCAAGACAAAAGACTGGAGGGTAAAAACCAAGTGCTGGAGAAATCGTAGGCATCTCCCTTTGAAAGAATGCTGGGAACACTCAAAGCCAAATAAGCCAAGGCAGGCTCAGCGGCATCATGCAGATGGGAACTCTTTCCTCTAACATTTTTATATATACCGGTAATTTTTTTATTAAGAATTGTGATTATAATAGTAAAATGCAAACTAAACTTAAATTATTTATTTACTGTATGGTGAAAATATGACAAGATGTAAACCTATATATACAGTCCACGTAATAAATACAAAGAATAAAAAATATAGAGAAAAATGAAGAATGTATATTTGAAATATTAAAAATTAACTATACTTTTCTAGATGATTTTGCCTTTAAATTCAAATTACCCATGTAGAGAACAAAAATGAAATTATTTATTCAATAATTTTCTGTTAATTCCCAAAATATTTAAACATTAATCACAATTATGTGATCAATCCAAACCATATTAAGGTTTATTGTTTGTTTTTCAAAACTGATGCATTTTCAAATCTAACTTTCTACTTCTGAATCTGATTTTTGGTTTGGTGGATTGCTTTCAATTTATATCTCATTTCTATTATTATTATTAGGAGCCCTGGTGGCGCAGTGGTTGAATGCAGTACTGCAGGCTAATTCTGCTGACTGCCAGAGGTTCGATCCTCACTGGCTCAAGGTTCACTCAGCCTTCCATCTTTCCGAGGTTGGTAAAATGAGGACCCAGATTGTTGGGGGCAAAATGCTGACTCCATAAACTGCTTAGAGAGGGCTGCAAAGGTCTGTGAAGCGGTATATAAGTCTAAGCGCTATTGCTATTATTTTTATGAGGCAGACCTCAGCTTACAACCACAATGGATCCTTGAATTTTGATCATAAATTGTTACAGTCATAAGTTGAGGCAACACATCTGGACTTGATTTTTTGACTAAAGTGAATCAGTGTGGAGGTTAAGCGAATCACCTGGTCATTAAATGAAGCCAGCATATCCAGTGGGTGGCTTTTGCTTTTTTTCTACTGGAAAATGGTAAAAAACATTGGAAATCACAGTCACATGACCACAGAATGCTGCAACTGGTCATAAATACAAGCTGCTTTCCAAGCATCCAAAATGTGATCAAGTGACTATCAGGAGGCACTGGCAGTTGTAACTTCAAAGACAGGTTGTAAGTCACTTAAGAAGTCCAAGTCTGTTATAACTTTGAATGATTAAATGTCAGATCATACTTAAAACTTGTACATCTGCTTGAGTTTGTTTGCCATAATTAATTGTTTAATCATAGGTACAGCATGCAAACTTTTTTTTAAAGTATTTCTGTTAAGTAGATTTCAAATAAAGCAATCTCTATCTTAAAACTTCTTTAATGCATTCTAAATAAAAGGAAAAAAACCATCCATGGAAGAGGAAGTCTTCTATTATGGCCACAAAACAGAAAATATACAGAACAATCCAGGGCCCTAGAAGTCCAGGCATTGCTCTGCAATCCTTTGCCATTTCAGAGCTGCAGAGGGACAGATACCAAGAGTCCATCTCTCTGTGGCCAGTAGTACTTCTCAGGAAACTGGGCTGAGAAAAGGCAAGTGGATCGTGCGCCTCTAATTCATTCTCACATTAGAAAACATATGCGCTAAACTGCTGATTTGGGGCTCAAATGAGACACACATTTTGGTCCATTTAAGTCAGTGTTTCTCAACCTTGACCATTTTAAGGCGTGTGGACCAAATCCCAGAATTCCTTATGCCTTAAAATGGTGAAGGTTGAGAAATACTGATTTAAGTGATGAAAGAGCACTGTTTCTTCGCGAAAACTACCGTGAGAGGTTTTAACTGTCAGCCAATACCGGGGTCCCCAACCCGGGCCGCAGCCGGGCAGGCAGCTCCATTCGCGCGGGTGCCGGCCACTCGCGCAGATGGAGGTGGACGCCGAACTCTTTCCTCCCCCCGCCGGTCCAAAGCCGGAGCTCGCGGGAGGAGAGCGGCGGGGCTCCTCCGCCTTTTCATGCGCTCTGCTCACCTCTGGACGGCCGGGTCCTCCGGGCCAGCGAGGTCCACTGCGCGCACGTCCCGAGCGCAGTAGGCGGCCAGCCGCCGAAGCATCTGCAGCGCCTGCCGCGCCAGCTCCCTGGTGGGCACCAGCACCAGGCCCCGCACCGCCTGTTCCGCCACCAGCGCCGACTAGGAGGGAAGCAGCCCGTCAGGCGAGGCCGGCGGGACCCCCCCCCACGCCCCCCGCGTTTCTCCCGCAGCGCTGATGGCGGCGGCACACTCACCGCCTTGGCGGCCAGCAGGCGCTGTAGCAGCGGCAGGGCGTAAGCGCCCGTCTTCCCGGAGCCCGTCCTGGCCCGCGCCAGTAGGTCCTTGCCCTCCAGCGCCAGCGGAACCGCCTTCTCCTGGATTGGGGTCGGTGCGGCCCAGCCCAGCTCGGCCACCGCCTGCGGGAACACGCAGCAAGCGCGCCCGTCAGCACCAGCGCCTGGCGGGCCACTGTCCCGCCCAGCCTCCCGCCCACCCCCCTGTCCGCCCGGCCTGCCTGCAGAATCCGCGCGTCCAGTCCCATCTGGGCAAAGCTCCGCTCCCCCGCCGCCGCCATGTTCTCGCTGCCCCCGTGCGTGCCGGAAGCGGCAGCGGGGTCGTCGGGCGCGACCAGAAAGCCGCCCAAGCAGAGCGGCCCGGTACTGCCACAGCACCCTCTGACGGCGGGCAGGGACACGGCAGCCTCCCCGGAGGCCCCGAAAGCGCCTCCACCCCTCCCTCTCCCGGGGATTGGGAGAGGGCGAGGATCGGGCGGCCCCTCCGGGCAGAAGGGAAGCTGCTCTCGGAGCCTTCCGCTGGTGCTGGCTGCGTTGCGCGCGGCTTTGTCCCCCTCTTTTCCAGGGCCGACCGGCTCAGCCTTGCGAAGCCCGGAGCCTTCTGCGGTGACGGACAAGTCCGACCCATGGCGGGGGCCGAAGCTGCCGTGAGCAGCTTTCCCTCAGCCCAGGCTCCCCGGGGGATCCCGCGGGTAAAGAGAAGGTTGCGGGCGCTGACACCCCCCCCGTGCTCATTTCCGTGGATCAAGCGGGGCTTTCCGGCCTTCGGCCGACACAAACCCACGCAGGAGGCCAGTTGATGGCTTGTGGCGGATTTCAGAGCCCAGTTAAGGGTATTTGTAGCTCAGGGTTAAAACAAGACTTCCTTGGTACACTCGAAGCTTGTTTGTTTTCTTGCACGCGTTACATTACCCAAAGTAGGAATGATAGGCTGGAGCCGAGAGCCCTGAGCTAGTTCAGAGCACAACACAATTCCAAGGATCTGGCTGTGTCTGGGGCACAACACACACTGTGATGGGAGATGGGAGCTATACAGGTAGTCAATTTACAATTTACCCCAAAAATGTGTTGCTAAGCAGGAGAGCTGTTAAGTGAGTTTTGCCCCATTTTACAACTTCTTGCCAGTAGATAAGTAACATGGTTGTTAAAAGAATCTTGCTTCCCCATTGATTTTGCATGTCAGGTCACAAAAGGTGATCACATGACCCTGGGACACTGCAAAAGAATAGGAAGAGACCTTGGAGGTGTTCTAGTCCAGCCCCCCCCTGCTCAAGCAGGAGAACCTATACCGGGGTAGGCAACCGAAAACACTGAAAGAGCCACTTGGACCTGTTTCCCACCGGGAGCCACAAAACCCTTTTGATATCTAAAATGAAGATAACACTGCATATATCTTTTTACCTTTATTTTGTGTGTGTGTGTGTGTGTGTGTGTGTGTGTGTGTGTGTATACACACACACATATATACACGCACCTATAATAAATGTAAAAAAGGATATATGCAGTGTTATCTTCATTTTAGATGTCAAAAGAGTCTTTCTTTCCCTCCCTCCTTTTTTCTTTCATTTTCTTTCCTTTCCCTCTTTCCTCTCCCTCTCCCCTCCCCCTTTCTCTCTCTTTCTCTCCCCCACCTCTCCCTTTCTATGATCTTCTGCTCACCTGGCAAGCTGGCTTCAAGTTGTTCTCCAACAAGCTCAGGGATAGGCAACCTCAGCTCTTTTATGAGTCATGGACTTCAACTCCCAGAATTCCTGAGTCCGCATAGCTTGGCTAGATAGGTCTCTTCTGCTTCCTGGTGAGACGCAGCAAAGAGAGGAGCTCAAATAAGGTTTTCAGCTAGCCTTTTTACAGAGGGAGGGAGGGAGGGAGAGAGAGAGAGGTTCCGGAGCTGCAGATTGCCGACCTCTGACCTATACCATTTCAGACAAGTGGCTGTCCAGTCTCTTCTTAAAAATCTCCAGCGATGGAGTACCCATGATTTCCTCCTTAATTTCAGGTTGCTTCTCTCTTTGATCAGTTTCAAACCATTTTTTCTGCGACCATAAATATGAATTAGTTGCCAAGCGTCCAAATTCTGATCACATGACCATAGAGAAGCTGTAACGGCCGGTGCAACTTTGGTCACTAAACAAACGGTTGTAAGTCAAGGATTACCTGTGGAGCAAGAAACCCTGGGATATGGATCCTAGCATTTCTTGTGGAAGTTGCTAAATGGATTTTTTGGCCTTTTTGCTGTTAAGAATTTGTGGACTTTTACAATTCAGCAAGTTTTCACACTTGACCTTTCTCACCAACATATAAAGAAAGCCTCTTTCAAAAAAGCTTTATTTCAATCCAAAACTGTAACAAACGGGCCTCAAGACAAATTTGCCCACGCAAACAGAGAAGGGAAAAATGCCCATTTTCAGTCCTGCTACTTCAGAGGTCCAATTATGCTGCCAAACTGCAACAGTGTTGTTCTGTAGCTGGATTATTTACAGGTTCTATTCCAAATTATAGAAAGGCTGGTAAAAAGAGATAACACCACCTGATGGAGAAATCCCTTTCTATGCTCTTCAAGAAATATCTCCATCTGATAGCAACTCTAAGTCAAACTATTTACAAATTTCAGGGGCTTCTTTATTCAACATTTACAACAAACCTGGAGGCAACTTCTACTACTTCCTCATTTGCATTGACTCTCCAGCCAAGACAATTCTGTGCTTAGAAAACACAGAACTACAAAGAATTGAAAACACAGCAAGAAATCCTTCGATCCCCTGGATGCCTGACAACCACTGAAATGTTAAACAATATTTTGAACAATATTTGAACAAGGAAGGTGTGCTACACAGTTCTGACATAAATCTATTTTTCCTCTGATTACATTCTGTTGAATAGTTCTAGAGTTATAGGGGCCTTTAGAAGAGAAGCTTTTAGGCAAACTGCAACTATTACAAATGTAATGGAGGGAATCCTTTCAGTCTTCTGTAAAGCAGCTTCTTGGAATGTTCCAGGAAAGCTCGACAATCGAGGCAAGCTATCCTTACTCACCGCTAGCTTCACGTGCTTCAAAGCACAAAAATATGGTTACGCTTGAGATGTTTTCGTGGATTGATATAATTGGGCAGGGGCATTGTCTGCTGTGCTTCTTTCTCAGTTTAGTACTTAAATTAAAATCAAGATTTCTTTAATGGAAAACAACAACAGGGCATTGGTTAATAATGACCTATGTGATGCTGAAGACATTAAACCAGTTTTTTGGCTTCAAAGAAACTCTTGAGGTGCCTCATTTGCCAAATCCCTGTAAGGATAAGGATGACTGTCTGTGCAATGGACCACCACAGCACCCGCTGGTTGGTGCTCTCACTGGTCATGCGGAACCTCTCCTCTCGGAACTGCAAAGGGAACACAGCGGTCAGCATCAGAGCACGCCTGGCCCAACTCCTCCTGTCACACTTCATTCACTGTTACCCTCCACCTGACCAAGGACTAATTGAGATGCAGAACTTTTCCAGTTTTGCATTCAAAGCATCTTGCACCACTTTGCCTACCTTGTTCCATGCAGAGAGAAAGCCAGCCAGTTTACCCATAGTAAAATACTGTGGGCTTTTTCATGCCCCTCCATTAATAATAGTTTAAAACACTACACAGCAACCAGTTTCTTCTGGCTCAAGACCAACACAACTTCTAAGGACCTTTCCAACTTCCGTGGGGTAATTACATCATAACATCTTTCTTGGCAGCCTTAGCCGTTCTGGCGTCAAAACATTTTTCTAATGCCATCCACAGGATGTCTAATGTCAGTTTGGCCACTCTTTATCTTGGAGGGAAATTAGGGGCTGCGTGACTGGCAACGCACCTGTCAATCTCCACCAAAGCAGAAAAGCCCCCGCCTTGGCTCACCCCCTGGCAGAGAGCCAGTGGGGAGGGGCTGGCAGGCTCACCCTTTGGTAGTTCTGTTCCTTCTGGATCTGCTCCACCTGGTCCAGCAGCTGCCTGGCTCGCAGCTGCAGCTCCGTCAGCTTGTCCTTGGCGGCGATCTCCGGGTAGTTATTGGCGTGCTCTCCCACCTGGATGTCCAGGTGCACCCGCTGCACCAGAGACACAGCGCTTTGGGACGGGGCAGGAGAGGGGCGCGGGCCTCCCGCGGGGAGTGTGTGTAGCTCCCCGCTCTCCCCCCGCCCTCCAGCTTACCAGCTTCCCCCCCGGCGAAGAGCGCCAGGCGGGTGGAATTGGAGTGCAGGCAGATCTGGTGCTCGCCGGGCGTGTGCGAGGTGAAGGTGAAGCGGCCCTCCGAGCCGTACTGCCGCGAGAGGATCACCTGCGGGGCGGAGCGGGTCAGCGCCACGGGGCCAGCTCCCCCTCCCCCCTCCCAGCCACCCAGCCGAGGCAGGGGCCGCGTCACCTTGGCATCCGGGTCCCGGACCTCCACGAACATGCCCAGCCCCGGCGTGGAGGGCAGGAAGGCCTCGGCCTGCTTGTCCCACAGCCGCGTCCTGTAGTTGCCTGGGGGGGAAAGAGGAGGGGAGGGGGCGGTCAGCCGGCGGGAGGGCGCGCCCAGCCCCCTCACCCCCCTGCCAGACCCCCTCACCGATGACCATGGTCTCGTCCGGGATCTCCTCGATGAAGCAGCGCTTCTCCGTCTCCCTGATGTGGAAGTAGAGCGCCCGCACGGCGCGGCCGGCCAAGAGCATCGCGCCCAGCAGCAACACGAACCCCCCGGCCGCCATGGCCACCCGCCCGCGCATGCGCCGCCCGTCACGTGGCTCCCTCTGCAGCCTGCCTGGCCTCGGCCGAGGGGAGACCGAGCGATGGCGACACCTGCCTGGAAACTCCGGCACTGAGTTGCTCTGGAGTTGAACATCTAGTCCAGGAGTTCTCAACCTTGGCAACTTTAAGACTTGTGGACTTCAACTCCCAGAATTCCTCAGCCAGTTGAGAACCCCTGATAGTCAGACTACAGAATAACAAGAGTTGGAAGGGACCTTGGAGGTCTCCAAAGCCAGCCCCCTACTCGAGCAGGAGGCCCTGTTCCGTGTCACACAGGGCGCTGTCCAGTCTCTTCGTAAAAGCCTCCAGGGATGGAGCACCACAACTTCTGAAGGCGAGCTGAACCCTGATTAATTGTTCTCACTGCTGGAAATTTCTCCTTAGTTTTAGATTGGAGCTATGTTTGTTACTTCTTGTCCTGCCCTCAGATGCTTTGTGTGGAACAAAATGAAAATCGCTCTGAAAAAGGCTTCTGAGACATATAAAACATATAAGAGATATAAAAAACAAGAGGATAAAAGGTCGTTCCAGGTTGGGGGAAAAGTTTACTTATTCACAAAATATCTACGACTCAAGTTGCCTAGTTGGGGCCAAAGTATCTGGGTCCCTTCCCTATTGTAAGAATCATAAACCCAGTTAACAGTGGAGTTAAAGCTTCCCAGACTCTTAGGGAAAGTCCACTCTGTGTTCTGTTGTAGCCTACTGAAACCCTTTTGGGGTTCTACCTTACGACCTCCCCCTAAGAAGGCACCTGGCCCTCTGGTGGTAGCTGGACAGCCCCATTATGAAGTGAAGCATATTCTTGATTCTAGACTTTTCAAGGGAAAGTTACAGTACTTAGTGCAGTGGAAAGGATATCCATTATCCAAAGCCACTTGGGTAAAATCTAGTGATGTAAAAGCTGACAGGCCCATTAATAAATTCTATGATAAACACCCAAATAAACCGAAAGGCAACCCCTAACCTATGATTATGTTTGAATTGTAGGCTTTATCCTTTTTGTAAAGGGAGGCCAGATGTCAACACTGTAAACATTGGATGTTCCTGCTCTGACAACTGATGTAAATCGCAGCCATTTTCTCTTTTTGCTTTTAACATGCTTTTTCTTCTATTTAGAGATTAGGTGCAGAAGAGGGGGTTGGGATGAATGCTGAGCTCAGCTAGCCATAATAATAAATGCTGCTTTGTGGGAACCCAAAGACGAATTGATAACGTTTTGGCAGGCTGAGGAGCTGGGGAGAAAGCCAGCCTTTCAAGCTAATTGGAGAATGTGATTTATGACTGCTTGTTGGGGGTGGGAATTGCAATTTGTTACTTTGTATGGGGGGAAGGGAAATTAGTTTTGGATTCAACTATGTAGTGCCAATACTTTGTTTCCTGAATAAAATGTTCTTTAAAGAAGAATTCTTGCCTTGAAGTTCTTTTGATGGGTTTCGTCTATCGGAACCATGACATAAGAATATTCTCAGACTAGACTACACTTGTAAATTTTTAAATTTAATTTTAATAGATAATAAAACAACCATGAAGAACAAATGAAAAAAGAACTAGAAGAAAAGATTTATTGTAAAATTGAACAAGAATTTTCAAAACAACATTAAATCACTACATATAAAGTAATCCTGTTACTGGAATTGAATCAAAAGCTGATATTGAACAAAAATAGCCAATGGAATAAGAACTATCTATTATAATGATATATTTAAAATTTGCACCAAATTTTAAGAGAGCCATAAAAGAGCAGTCAAGATCTACATTTTAAAACCCAAATCATGGAGATTTGGTCACGCCTGTTCAGATACTTCCGGCTGTTCCATAGCTTGGTGGGTGAAACCCTTCAGAGGTTCCAGTTGACGCTCAAATAAAGGGAAGCCATGGGCAACTCACAAGGACAGGAGCAGTTGGCTCAGCCAGGTATGGTAGTGCCCTTGGAAGGTGATAATTCTTGGCTTGTATACGCCATGCAGTCAGACAAGATGCTTGCTGTGTTCTGACAACATTTATTTACTTTTTGGAAATGGAAAGTCTTTGTAATAGGATGCAAAGAAAAGTTAATGACTTTTTAAAGGAGAGACTATTTGAGAACTCTATATTATTTGGTAATAAGAGTTCCTGGCTGCACCTCCCATCTTAATTTATTTTGAATACAGTTTTTTAATATCTATATTCTTTGTTATGAATACAACTTCAAGTTGAATCTATACTTTCATTTATGTGCTGTGGTTTCAGTTCCCCTTTGTGTATAGCAATGGGAACCCATTCTATTACTTTGGGGAAGTTTAATTTCAGCACCCAAGTTGCAACATTAATTGCAACATACACGAAAGCTGTTGGAAATTAAGCAGGTTTTGTCACAGAACTGCCACGTCTGGCAATAACGTACATTCCAGTTATATGGTTGTCATGGACTGTATAAAAAAAAGTCAGCTGGGCTGATCCAGCAGAGATGATCAGTTTGTGGGACACAATGGAGTCTGGCTGGTTTTCAAGAAATAAAACTGTCCTTTTCCTGCTTTCTGTTCTATGTGCAGCTGGGAAGGAGGCCTGGGTTCAGGGAGCCATCTTCAAGTCACGGTAAGTGTCCTGTGCTCCTGGGGGAGCCGCTTGGGCAAGGGGCAAAGAGGGAGGCCCCGGAAAGCCTTCCACATCTTAGAGCCCACCAGCCTCAGAGAGGCCTCTCCCCGTTCTCCCTCCTCCAGGAAGGGACCTGAAGCCCCACAGAGAAGGGGGCTGAGTCCCACTAAGCAACTCTTTGTTCATTTCACTGAAAACCGGGTTCCCCCGTCCTCTTGAGAAAAAGGCAGACTCCAACCTAAAGAAATGAATCTCTGAATGGTGGAAACAACTTTCTTCTGGCCAAAAATCTTGCTTCCTTTAGAAGGAGAGATGAACTGATGTTCCTCCTCTACGCTGTCATGGCATTTCCAGAATATTCTGCCCCACCATTTTGAGATTGTTTGTGAGACTCAAATTGTAGGTCCCACTATGAATACATTTACTATAGTATCAATTGGTACCGTAGCACCGTTTCCTCCATGATGAGGCCTGTGTTATAAAAGGATTTGCCACTGGAAGGGAAGCTTTAGAGAAGGGACTTAAGGCATAGCTCTGCTTTCTGGACCAGTGTTTTTATGGTGTTTATTTAATAGTTTAGAATTGTATTGATTTTAGGTTTTGTAAGCTACCCAAAACCACAAATGGAGTGAGTGGCATATAGAGTTCAGTATGGCTTTTCCCCCATCATGAATATGAGGACTTTGCTTTGGTTTTCCTGCCCAAAGGAGATTTGAGCGAATAGGCAAAGGCAGGAGTTGAGAGTGGATGAACAGCAGCTCATACTATTAAAATCAGACAGCTCTTAAATCAACAAGAAGCATTTGGGCCTACCTGTTGTATAATGTTTTTTATTTATTTTTATCCCACCTTTGTTGTTTTTATAATTGATTCAAGATAGCAAATATACTTGGTACACTTTCCTCCTACTACTTTTCCCACAAGAGCCAATGTACAGATTTATGGCTGAAGAGAGAAAAAAGTAGGGTTTTTCTTTTAAAACACAAATCTTGACATTTCAGACTCTGGGATATAAACCAGAAATCCCTCTACCTTCAGAACAATGAACTAATAGCTGGATACTTGCAAGCCCCCAACTCTGCACTGGAAGGTGAGTTTTTCCTTAAACTGCATAGAGGAGGGATAAGAAATCACCTCTGCACCTTAGATTCTTTGGAAACTTTTCTCCTAAAACCACCCTCGGCTCAAGCCCTTAAGAGGCTGGAGCAGTTCCCTAGTAACTTAGAGGTTTCTTATGGTGAGGTGGGGTGGTTTGCACAATTATGCACACATTCGTAGCTTGCTCTTTTTCTTTTGGGTCTGGCTAGTCTAAGGAAAAGAAGAAATAGGGGAGACATGATAGCAGTGTTCCAGTATCTGAGGGGCTGCCACAAGGCAGAGGGGGTCACGTTGCTCACCAAAGCACCAGAGGGAAAGGCGAGGAACAATGATTGGAAACTGATCAAAGAGAGAAGCAACCTGGAACTAAGAAGAAGTTTCCTGACAGTGAGGACAATCAACCAGTGGAACAGCTTGCCTGCAGAAATCGTGGGCGCTCCATCACTGGAGATTTTCAAGAAGAGACTGGACATCCACCAGTCTGAGACGATATAGGTTCTCCTGCTTGAGCAGGGGGCTGGACTAGAAGACCTCCAAGATTCCTTCCAGATTCTATTCTATTCTATTCTATTCTATTCTATTCTATTCTATTCTATTCTATTCTATTCTATTCTATTCTATTCTATTCCATTCCATTCCATTCCATTCTCAGTGCGTCTGCTTGATTCAAATAGACAAACACAAATAGCTAATTTATCGTGAGATGCTAGAATTTTTTTCAAAGAGAATGTAAAATAAAATCAAAAGAAGAACCGATGATAGAAGTTATAGTTTTCAATGGCTGAGATGCTAGTTTTCTGCCACCTGGCTTCCTTGCTGCCCCAGCTGACAGGAAGGGGGCAGCACTTTCATTTGTACAGTGCCTCATTTCTTTTTCACCCCCAACATACAATGCAGCTCTCACCCCATTTCCCTAACTTCGCTGTGGCTAGACCCCTAATGTGAATTCTTTGTTCCAAATCTTATTTATAAAAGAGTTCCTCCAGGTTTCCTCCCCATTTGTGAAAAAATGTTGGTTTGACTTAGAGAAGGGGAAGGAAATGCCATCCATTGCAGAAAAAAAGTATATGAATCTTGGGAAAATAGAAAGGATGAGAAAGAAATAACTCTACCTTGATTTAGTTAGGTATGCATGGAACTACAGTATATGCAGTATTCTGACTCTGAGTTAAAAATGCCTTCTTTTAAATCAAGTCAGATAGACAACTGAATAGAAATGATTTCATAACAAAAATATATTTCAATCAGAAAGATTACTTGCAATCATGCTGTGGTTGTTACTTATGGAAAATACATCTTTTGTCCATTCCTATAGGTAAAAGGATGATGCTCTCTTCCATACCATCTTTATAACGTCTCAGGCTCATCGGGTGACATCTGATGGCCCATGCTTCTTTCAGACAAAGACATTCCAAACTGGCTTGTGTCCAGGAAGTCTCCCAATGCCCTTTAGAGACTCCTCCCACTGACCCATTAACAAATCAGCATTTAACCCAATAACTGCCAGATATTCTAACATACTGATACATGCTCTCTAGTTAGGGTTACATAGAGCTATACGAGGTTACATAGAGCTATACGGTCCAGAATATGCAGGGTTTGGCAACACTCTGTTTCAGTATCTTAATCACATTAAGTACATTGCAAGACTCTTACACAATCCTGGGGGGGGGGAAGTGCTGCAGTCCAGCAGCAGTTGGGGGGTTAGCCTTCACCCCATTTCATTTTGCAATGGCTGTGGGCAACCTCTTTTCAGGGTGGCTTCTATTCCTTTCAAATAAATAGCACTGAATGAAGAATGGAATTCAGATCTTTCATATCAGTTTCTCAATTCCTCCCCAGTCGTCTTCTATTGCTCTGGAGTACATCAGCAGAGTTTTTTCATGGGATTGGGACTGAGATATTCATATTTTTCATGGGAACAGAGAGGTTCAACCACAGAGATTCCTGAATGGCTCCCAAACCTAATTTATCTTGCAAGATTGTTCCAAAAATAAACTGATTAGGGAAGGAAATTTCTGTCTGGAGGGATGAAGCATTTAAGTAAATCAATCCATAAAATAAAATGCTCAGTGGATGAAGGAAATACACAAAGCTGGATTTTTTTCAGGCTGTTCACAATCTTTCCTGCCTTCTTCTTCTCCCTTCCAGAAAAGATTTTTTGGGTCCATAACCGGGCCTTTGGCCAAGAGAACTTCCCCGTCATCCTGAGCATTCAGGGTGGGAAGAGCTGCCTGGCCTGCTCTCCTGGGTCCCCGCCTGAGCTGCAGTTGGAGGTGAGAAGTAATGGTCTGACCATGCCCGAGACCACCTTTATCTGAACTACTACTTGGTACTTCCTACACACAGTGATTGGACATCAGAGCTCTCTGTGTGTGCACACATGGGAGGAGGGGAGGGAGAGACATTGCAACTTCGTTTAGACAAGTTATGTGTTTGTATGGAAGCGTCTCCTAGCAAAGATTACACCCAGGTAACCAGGTTGTAGATCACAGCATTGTATGACCCAGGCATGACCCATGGTAAAGGAGCAGTGCAGTCCAGATTGTACCCTCAACCCATCCCATTTTTTTGTGGGGGGAGGGAGCTTCTCTTTTTCTTCTCCTAATTTGCAGCTACTTTCAAAGTGAAACAGATGGCACCAATTTTCTTCAAGATGGACTGGGGTGCATAGAGACACTTACTCTTTTTTTATTTTGTTCATTTCTCTCATACATTCATACAGACAGAAACCCACAGAGGAGACTCAATGGAGGTATCTGGTGGAAGGCAGGAAGTTGTGGATTCAAAACAGGGGTCCCCAGACTGTGTCCTGCACTGGGTTTTGGCCTGTTTGGAACCAGGCCGCCCAAGTGGCAGGCGAGCATGCACAGCTGCATTTGTGCAAGCGACAGGCACTTGCGCATGCAAGAAGCTCCATTTGCGCGCCCATCACTCACAGAAATGGAGCTTCAGGTGCGAGTGCCCACCACACACTGCATGTGTGCACAGAATCATTTCCTCTTCCGCCAGTCTGCAAAGTCAGAAAGGTTGGGGTGCCCTGGGCTAAGACTTGAAAGGACCCAGACTCCCCGGCGGGATTTCCCACCTCAAAGGCCTCCATTTCTTAAGCACAGTCTCCCTGCCCTGCCTCTACAGGAGTTTGAGCCTGACTTCACTCATTTTGACTCACTGCAGCTCCTGCTCAGCAGTTCCCACTGGTGGGGCAAGGTTGTCCTGTTGTGCCACTTTTTAGGTCCTTCATTTGTAACTGGAATCTCCAGAGGCATGATAATTGGCAATTTGCAAATAGTGCTGATAGAATTATTTCATTTTTGGGAAAACAGTATGTTATTGTTTTTCAGAAAACTAAAATTAGAAAGCTGCTCTCATAAATTTTATGCACAAAACTAATCATGCCACTCATTTAAATACCAGGTCAATCACTATTATGTAAGTTCCTCCATAAATTAAATGGTATTAGTACAACTTAAGTAATTAAGTATTATATATAAAAAGCAGTATTTCCACACACTCATAAAAGCACGCATCATCGTTTCTTTCTTCAGTTTCTAGTCAAGTTTCTCCTGAGGACTTCAGTAGTTTCTCAAGGACTGAGCCTCAAGAAAGCAAATGGGAAATTGTGTGGAAATGGTTATGCTTTCTCTGCTCCACACCTATAATCCTGGTTACTCTATAATCATTTTCATTAAGAGGAATCCGTGTTATGCTCTCCTCTCCTGGGGTAAACACATACGGTAGCTTAGGGTTCCTTCACCATCAGCTTCCCTTGTTTTTGCTATCGGAAGCCCCCTTCAGGGCACCTTTTCAGCCTGAGCAGGCTGCAGAAGGAGAGCTTCTCAACACAGAGGCCTCCAAGAACATCCCTCTCCTTGAGGCTGTTCCCTTCCCTGAAAACCTCTTTCTTCTCCTCCTCAGAGCATCAACATCACAGACCTGTGCAAAGATAAAGAAGCCTCCACACGCTTCACCTTCTTTGTGGCTAATAAAGATGGAATATGGCGTTTTGAGTCAGCTGCCAACCCAGGCTGGTTCCTCTGCACTTCTTCCAAAGCCAATGAACCCCTTGGGCTGATAAAGAATCCAGGATCTTCTCATCTGGTGGACTTTTATTTTCAGCCTGAATCTTAGCTGGCCTCCCCACCTCCCTTCATGGGACAAAGCCCACTCCTGAAGTCCAGAGTCTCACAGCTACCACTTTCTCTAAGCATTTCTTGCAGGGGGGGTCACTTTTCAGAAGAGATGCAGCGTTTCTAGAGTTGGCTGATCTTCACAGCTCACTTTCTGGATTCAGAAATGCAGGTTTTGCAGCTAGCAGCCACAAAGTTACCTGCAGATCTCGAAAGCTACGAGTACAAAATATGCCAGAAATTTAAATACATTTAAAGTAACTGTATTGACAACATTTAATTCTAATTATTTCAAAATATGCATTAAATAAAAAACTTATTTTGTCTTAGCTCCACATAGCTTTGGAGTGTGAATCTACAACATGTTATTCAGAAGTCTGCTGCAGCCTGTGACATATCCTCATCCTGTCAAATTGGGAGGGGAGGTGGCAGGGAGGAAGAGGAGTTAAGGCAGCAAAAGAATTCTTTTCTAACTCCTCATCTTAAGATCCAGGTGTACCTCCATCTCTCCTGATACTCTTAAATGCCAGCTCTGCCTATGATAAATCTGTCTTCATCCATGATTCGAACTGGGATGAGAGACCTGACATGCCTCACCAAAACTTGGATAGGTGAATAGTGATGAGTGTGCTTCAGAGACTGCATCAGCACAGACCTAAGGTAGAGATGGACACTCTGCAGGTGACCAAGAGTACTATTTGTGAGGGTGTGTTTAACAGATATTGCAACTGCTGCATAGCTTCCATCTGTCCTGCTGGTGTTGGTGTTCCTTAGTCTTTTGATTGTGGTGGATTGTGCTTTCTGGGGAGGGAAGGAACTGGATTCCTAAGTGGCCTCTCTTTAATCAGCAATTTACAGGAATTCCTTGGCTTATTGATCACGCTACCCCAGAAAGTAGCAGCTCAGATTGATATATTAACTGATTTCAAGATTTAGTTTTCTAATACAATGGTTCTCTGGAATTGAAGTGCCATGTAAGTTATAGATGTAGATAGGTGGATAGAAAGGGGGGGGGGAAAGATTGAAAGTGTTCACAGTGGCACCAATGCTAATTATGCCATTGCAGCTCTCTTCCTCCCTCCAGTCTCTTGACAGTGGCTAAGAACATTCAGAAAATGACAATTTTCTAGGTAAACCTCTAGCTACCGTATGTGCCAGTGGTACATAGGTGTAATTAAACCTGGGGAGCAAAAGATCAAGCCAGTTGGATTGCCCAAATGCATTGATATTTCCATTGCTCTACATAATTTAGGCTTTGGGATTATTTTTGGCATCTTATCAGGTGCTTCCAAACAAGGCTTGTAGTTTTTCCATGCAGTCCTCCTTCCTCATTCATGCAGTTTTTCAGAAGGCCCAACCAGCATATTCCTCTTGATTTCTGCTTTGTCCGTAAAAAAATAGAGGACTGTGGCATGATGCAACTGGACCATCGGATCTGTTCCGTTTTCTTGACCTGTGATGCTTGTGACCTCCTCTAATGCTTTGAAGGGACATTTTCAGCCACTGCCTAGCATCTTCCTTGTTTGAGTATTTGCAACAATGTTTTTAGCAAGACAATAAACATATTTCCAATAAACCTGTACATCCTGATTTTTTCTGATTAATTTCCCAACTCATATAGGTATCTTTTTCTTTCTAATCAGCTCCACACTAACATTCTGGTATTTTTGACTGCATTCTTTCAGAGCTAGGTGATACAATTAATTGTATCCTCAAATGCCTCTCTTTGGACATTGGTAAACATTGGTTTCAAGTGTTGTTCCTTCAAAAGGAGAAAACAGTATTTGAAATAAATATGTTTTAAATCAACTGTGCTTTCCTGCCTTTAAAATATAATAGGTAACACTTCAGTAATCTCAGAATATTCCACACTGGTGTTTTTTTTCTTTTTCATAATTTAAAATTATCCAATCTATAGTTTGAATGAAAACAAACTAACCCAGCGGTCCCCAACTTTTCTGGCTCCACAGAATGGCAACGGTGGCAACCGCAGGAGAAGGGATGGTTTCTCACATGCAACTTAATCCCACACATGCGCAAATGAAGCTTCACACACTCACACGCCACTTGCTTGGACCAGTTCCCAACAGGCTGTGGATCGATACTGGTCCATGGACCAGGGGTTGGGAACTCCTGATCTAGACAACCATTTCTTCTTCTAGAGCAGAAGCCCTAGTCTTAAGAGGCCTTTGGTTATCCCAGCTGATCCGGACAATTTTCACCCAGTCTCCAACCACCTCTTTTTAGGGAATGCCATAGAGTGATTGGTAGCCTGGCAGTTGCAGAGGACCCTGGATGAAGTGGATAATCTAGACTCCTCCCAGTCAGGGTTCAGCCTGGGGTTTGGAACCAAAATGGCATGGATGATGTTTTTAGACGACTTCTGGTAGGAGCAGATGGGGGCAGTGTATCAATCCTTACTCTTCTTGAGCTCTCAGTGGTGTTTGATACCACTGCTCACGGTATCCTTCTGATTCGGTTCCAGGAATTGTGTCCTGGTTTTCCTCTTTCCTCTGGACCAATGTCAGTTGGTGTTGGTGAGAGGGAAGAGATCCAGCCATGGTCCCTATTATGTGGGGTGCCTCAGAGTTCGGTTGCCTCTCCTCTCCTATTTTATATCTACATGAAGCCCTGGGTGAGCTGATCTGACAGTTTGGAATGAGGTTCTATCAATATGTGCAGTATCTACATTTCATGCCTGCTGATTGAAGCCATGGATGTCCTGTCCCAGTGTCTGGAGAATATAGGGGCCTGAATGGGGCACAAGGAGAGGGGAGGGGAGGGGAGGGGAGGCAAACAAATTCTTACTAATAGAGAAGAAATGATAGAGGGGTTTGAAGTTGGGGAAACTTTAGGAAAGAGTGACCCTGTCATATTGGAATTCGATATATTGCAGACACAAGCAATAGAACATAATCAAGCCAGTGTCTTAGACTTTAAAAGAGCTGATTTCAACAAAGTCAAGAGAGCTTGAGAAGGATTTCATGGTTGAAATTCTTAAAGGAGAAAACTACTCAAGAAGCTTAGAAAACTAAAAAATATGCTCAGTCCAACACAACACCACTGAAAAAGAAAAATAAGAAATACAAGAATACACCAAAAGGATAAGTATAAAAAAATGAAAAGAGGAGCACGTAACTAAGGCAGAATACCAGCATATAGCCCAAAGATGAAATGTTTCTTTCATTATATAAAAACAAGAATAAAATCAAGGAAACAATTGGTCCACTAATGAGAGAAGAAGGCAAGGAAGTGACGGGCAGCAGGGAGAAAGCAGAGCTGCTTAATTCTTTCTTTGCATCTGTCTACACACAAAAAGAAAAAATAGCCCAACCTACCAAAAACAGAATCGTAAAACACAGACTAGGAATACAAATTAAAATAGGCAAAAAATGGTAAGAGAACACTTGTCCACTCTAAATGAGTTCAAATCACCAGAACCAGATGGATTACATCCCAGAATTTTGAAGGAGCTGGCAGACATGATCTCAGAACCATTGAACCCTATCTTTCAAAGAGCCTGGAGCGCAGGGAAAAGCACTGATGTGGTTCCCAACTTCAAAAAAGGGAAAATAAACAAATCCAGGAAACTACAGACCACTGACATCAATACCTGGGAAGATCCTGGAAAATATAATAAGCAACAGATCTGCGAACATGTAGAAGCGAGCAAAGTTATAACCAGAAGCCAACATGAAACAGATCATGCCAAACAAATCTTATTTCATTCTTTGACAAAGTGACTAAATTTATATTTATTTATTTATTTATTCGATTTCTATGCCGCCCTATTCCGGAGAACTCAGGGCGGCTCACAACACAGTAGAAATCAACATAAAAATACATATAAATATAAAACCTCTTAATTTTTTTTTTAAAAAACCCAATCATTCAGCATACACACAGACATACACTGGCTTGGGGCAAGATGTTAACTACCCCAGGCCTGCCGGCAGAGGTGTGTTTTGAGTAATTTACGAAAGGCGGAGAGGGTGGGGGTGACACGGATCTCCGTGGGAAGTTGGTTCCAGAGGGCTGGGGCCGCAACAGAGAAGGCTCTTCTTCCAGGCCCTGCCAGGCGACACTGTCTGGCTGACGGGACCTGGAGAAGGCCGACTCTGTGGGCCCTAACTGGCCGCTGGGATTCATGGGGCAGCAGACGGTCCCGTAAGTAACCTGGTCCGATGCCATGTAGGGCTTTATAGGTGATAACCAACACTTTGAATTGGGTTCGGAGACCAATTGGCAGCCAATGCAGCTCGCGGAGTGATGCCGAAATGTGGGCATTTCTGGGCAAGCCCAACACTGCTCGCGCGGCTGCATTCTGCATTACCTGAAGTCTCCGAACATTTTTCAAAGGTAGCCCCATGTAGAGAGCATTGCAGTAGTCGAGCCTCGAGGTGATAAGGGCATGAGTGACTGTGAGAAGAGACTCCCGGTCCAAATAGGGCCGCAACTGGTGCACCAGGCGAACCTGGGCAAATGTCCTCCTCGCCACAGCCGAAAAATGATGTTCCAAATTTAGCTGTGGATCGAGGAGGACGCCCAAGTTGCGGACCTTCTCCGAGGGGGTCAAAAGCTCCCCTCCCAGGCTGATGGACGGAAAGATTGAATTATCCTTGGGAGGCAGAACCCATAGCCACTCCGTCTTGTCGGGGTTGAGCTTGAGCCTGTTGGCACCCATCCAAACCCTAACAGCCTCCAGACAAATTACTGGACCTGCGAAATCTTGTGGACATACCGTAGTATATATACTTGGATTTTGGTAAGGTATTTGACAAAGTCGACCATAACCTAGTTCTTGGTAAGCTAGAAAAATGTGGGATAGACAGCATCACCAGATGGATTTATAACTGGCTGGCAAACAGCACTCAGCGTGTAGTCATTAATGGAACTACATCTACATAGGGAAATACATTGTGGGGTACCCCAAGGTTCTGACATAGGCCCAGCACTCTTCAATATCTTCATAAACAATTTAGATGAGGGATTAGAAGGGGAACTCATCACATTTGCAGATGACATCAAGCTGGCAGTGGAATAGCTTGCCTTTAGGAGTTACAAGTGCTCCATTACTGGAGACTTTTAAGAGACTGGGCAGCCATTTGTCTGAAATGATATATGTCTCCTGCTTGAGCAAAGTTTGGACAAGAAAACCTTCCAACTCTGTTTTGTTCTGTTCTGTTCAGAGAGGAATGGAAAAATCATTTTTATGTCAATTTTTACTGAATCATTTTAGACTTTGTTCAGTGCTTGCTCAGTAAAAGTTAGAGGCACTTCGGAAATGATTTGGAAGTGATACTTTAAAACATGCAGCAGTGAGTGCAGCAGCTCACTTTAAAACTGCTTTTCTTTTAGCTTCACACTTTGAGGTGCTATGATTCAATGTATTTTGAAGCAGCTCTTCCAAATATGCACTGACCTAGTTTTTCTTGTATTAGTGGATGGAAATTGGTGTAAATGAGGGGACCTGGTCCTCATCCTACTTCCCTTGCCTTGCAGTCTGAGGCTAGTTCTGCTTGGGCTTCCTGCTTCGTGGCCTTCATTTAAAAGTAGCTCTGAGAGGCAGTAGCCGCCTCCTGTGCGGTTTGCACTGCTCTCCCAAGAGCTGTAAGTTCCGGTTCAGACAGCAGCACTGCAACATGTGCAGGAGGCAAAGCAACACTTCTTCATTTGCACAGCATTTTGCAAGACAGAGAACCTTCTCTACTCCTTTGTTTTTGTTTGAATGCTTTTCAAAGAGAGGTCGGTGTCACAGAGTTAATGGCCTTGAGTCAGGTTGTCTTGCAAAATCATGTAAAAACAGCAAAAGACCAAGCAGGATCTGTCCCATTCTCACCAGGGGCTCTTGGGAAGAAGCAGCACTGATTCCCTAGGGATCCTTGCTCAGGCCTCGGCAAGATGAAAGGGTGAAAGGTCCGACAGGAGGTAAGTACAGTAAGGAGGAGCCCGAAAAGAAGCCTCCGGAAGGGTTGGGGCTCTGGAAGCCCAGCCAGATGCCTCCGCAGTCCTTTCTCACAGAGGACCAGCTCTGGAGCGGAGACAGCTGAAAGCCAAGGGCAGGAGGCCCCGTGAAAGCAGCGCTGAGATGGAAGGGGTGCCCAGCCCAGCAATGAAGTTGGGTCTCAATGCTGCCTGTGTAGTACTGCTAACACGGGGGGGGCAACGGTCGCTCTCTCCCAGCACAAGCAAATATGCAAGTCAGGGAGCCCCCATTCCCCCCCTCCGCCTCTCACCTCCAATGGAGGCCATTTAGCAGGAAACCCTAACCCCCCCTCTAGGGTTTGGCAATCAGCTCGGTTCCTCCGGGGCTGTGGGGGGAGGGTCTGGTCAGTCCTCTGGAGGTTCCCCCATGTTGGGCCTGGTCCGAGGCAGGGCGAGCACCAGGAAGGGAAACGCTAAACTGAGCCCTAAATTCCGAGCCAGCAGCGATCGGTGGGGCTGCCCCGCTTCCCAGAGTCGTGACCTTCGCGCTCGGGCCCTCTAGGGCCTGCCCGGAGCCGCCTCAGGCCGGGGCCCCTACGCAGCGCCAGGGGGAGCCGGGGGGAGGAGAGCCGGCTCTGCTGGGGCAGCCGCCGCCGCCGGCCCCGGCGGGGATCGCGGGGTCTCCCGGAGTCACCGGTCCACGAGTGGACTTCCCGGCGGGGGCCCCGGCCCGGGAGGCGTCGCGGGACCCGGCCGGGTTCGGGGCAGAGGAGCGCGGCTGCGTGGCCGCCTTTCTGGGCGAGGCGGGCCTTGTGCTCGGGCGGCGCGGAGGCCGGAAATGCTGCCGGCTGGCCGGTCGCGGCGAAGCGGGGCCCGCGGTGGTAAGTGGGCACCGGGGCCGCCCGGGTGGGCTTTCCCGAGGCGGAGCGGCTCCGCCCGCCCCTCTCCCTCCCAGCGGAAGCGGCCAGCGACCTCTCCGGAGGGAAGAGCCGCGCCTCCGCCGGGCCGGCCTCGTGGAAACGGCTTCCCGGGAGCCTGCGGAGCCAGCGCCGCCCAAGGGCGCCGAGGGCCGGGCTGGCTGGCACAGCCTCTGCGCTCCGATCCCGACCGGGCAGCGCTCCCGGGCTCTGGCTGGGCTCCGGCGCTCGCGAAGTGACGGCCCCGGCCGAGGAGGCTGCGGGCCCCTCGGGCGGTGGGGAGGAAGGGGGCCCATCCGCGTTTTCTTGGGGGAAAGTGAAGGACGAGCCTGGACGTGGCTCCTAAGGAGAGAAGGAAGCAGGTCCATCACTTCGCGGCCCCTGAGACGGAACCGGCTCTTTTGAAAGGCACTCTATCCCCGGGCTTCCCCGTGGAAGTCGCGCGCCCAAAGGAGCGGGCATAAGTGGGTTTGGGGAAGCTAAATCGACCCGAAGGGCGGCCTTTGCAAGCCCCGGGCCGGCCCTTCCGCTCACGACAAGCCTTCCCTCCCGGAGGCGGCGGCGCTGCGGACGTTCTCCCGGCTGCTCCTCCAGAGAGCGCCCGCCAGGCAGGACTCGAACCCGGCTCTCCGGCGACCTCCAAAGGGCTGCTGCTCTCTGAAGGCATAATGATGATGGGGGGGGGGCATGGGGCAAAGTGGCGTCTCCCCTTTGGGGATTTCTTCCCTGCCTCTCCCGAAGAAGCTAGACTAGAGACCATTCAAATCTCGGGCCTGTTTTAAGGGAAGGGTTAAAACCATGTGGGAGATTTACTGGAATGCTGCAGTCTGTGCTAAAATAAATTAGCTGATATGCCTGCCCTGTTAGAATGAGTAGAATGCAAGCTCAGGAAGGACAATTTCCTAGTTCTATCACTCCTCACACTTTCCATTGACTTTTTGCCCCAGGTTGCTCAAAACCAGCTGATTTTCTTTTGAACCTGTTTACCCTATAATAATTTCATTCACTGAAACACTTAATTAAAAATCAATCTTTTGTAAAATTTATAATTACCCTCAACATTCACTCCTTGCAAAAAGTAAGAATAGCTACCGGTAGATGAAAAGCTGATGCTGTCAAGACTGGGGTGGTAGAGCTACTTCGTCACAAGATTTTGCATAGATTTTGGACCCTCCTCCATTATACTGTGCTATAAGAACAGCCTTAACTTGGCTCTGAGGCAGCTGTAGTTTCTCTTGGTCAGCAGGGAATCCCTATGACAATCAGACTGGAGGTCACTCCTCCCCAGAGACCAAATTAAGTCTCTCTCTGTGTTGCAGGTTTGGATGACCTCAGGGGATTCAGCACAGGGAAGGTGTGTGGGTGTCAAATTGGCAATGGCTGGGGAGTTCCCGGGTACCATCCTTACTGGGAGAAGAGGTGTACTGGCAAAACTGCCAAGGGAGCAGTTTAATAGTGATAATGAAGGGCTTTTTCCTTAGCCCCACGGGCCTGGTGGGTCACTGATGAGCTGGAGGTTGGTGATCTCTCTCGTAAGCACTGCCTGATGAGGAACAACCAGCTCCTATGGATTCCAACCAAACAAGGGCTTGTGTTTTTCCGTTTGCGGTGACATTGTCATCTAGAACGTGGGGCAGCCTTTCTTTGCGTCTCTTTCACTGCTGGGCAGAGTTTCTTTCTGAGAATAGAGGAAAAGTCCCCTCCCTGCTTGACTCAGGAGGCCAAAGCTTAGGTGGGTTGCATTCTTTCAAGTTGGTCTGTGAGGGGAGGTGTCCCCTCTTTGTCCCTCAGCAATTGAGAGAACTAAAGGGGGAAGATGCTGCTGTACCATTGTTTAAAATTTATCCTACAATTAGGGATTTTTTTACAGGCTTCTTTTGCAAAACCGCTATATTCTGAGAGTCCAAGTGAAGCCAGTGATACGCAGAGGTTGGAAGTAAATAAATAAAATAAATACCTTATAAATAAATAACGTGGCTGACTATATTTTAAGACATATTCTGAATATTTAGAATGTTTATTTCCCATCTCTATTGCTTTGTCTGTTGTGGTGCAAGGTCACTTCTTGTGAGATGGGCAATTATATAAATTCGATAAATAAATATCTATGGAGATTCTCAATCATCCACATCATAGTTGTCCCAAAGATGCTTTTTCATGAGGCAACTGGACTTTCTTTTTTTGTTTTTTTGAAGACGTAGCTGAAGAAGCTTCTTAGATGAGAATTGAAACATCTTCAAATAAAAACAAGAAAGTACAGTTGCCTTCTGAAAAATCATCTTTGGGATTGATAAATAAATGTGCATAACAATTTTACTTTACTACTGAGTTTTGCAGTAGCTGAAAAAGACAGCAGCTGAATTTGAATATACAGAAGAGTGAACAATCTGTTTTTTCTTGTTTGGCTTTCCCTAGTTTAACTATTTAGGCAACTCTCTTGGATTTCAACCATTTCAATATGTCCCATATTGTATCTGTTGGTGGTAAGTAGTGGAAGTAACCACACAGCCTAACTAAGTTCTCCACCGCCTATCATTTAAAGATGACTAAAGCCTTCACCACTAAAAGTTTGTTTGATAAGGGGTGGATGAGGGGTGGGAGGTGGGGGTAGAATTAAGACCAGAGTGCCATGAAAAATACAGTTCAAAAATATACTTTTTGGCTCTTTAATAGCCACTTGTGTTTCTTCTTTTTCCCTTTCCCTTTCTTAGTTCATAGATTCATATATATCAATCTGTATTATATTTGTTATAATATCCTAAATCTTGATGTGCAAAATGCTGATGGACTAGCAACTCCTTTGATGGCATCTGCAGGAGTTTATACTGCCACGAGGGGCTGTTTTTCCAGTAGCTGATACTTGGCGTCTTTTGGTTCCTTTTGTAATTGATCTGTTTAATTATTTATATATTTAAAATATTTTGATATTGCTTCTCATTATAGAAAGTAAGCACATCGTGAAACTATTCATTTGGCGCAAGTGTTAACCAGAACATATATTTCTTTCTTTTTTGCAGGCCAAACAAGAGAACCATGGAGATTGCTTTTTAAAGGCCCAATTTCTTAGCCTATTGAAAATCAGACTGGAACCCTAGTTACTTCTGTGCAAGTTTTCATGGTAGATACTAGAATGGAATGCCCTGAATGCTCCAGTAGCTCAGACCTGATGGATATGCCCTCTGAAGACAGAACAAGGGAAGTGAACTCTGACCCTGGAGAGTGCTTGAAACAGACTTGGGATCTGCTTGCATTTTCTGAAACTTGCCAGGTTGAAAATGCTATTACCCCTCCTTTGTGTCTTGTACAGGATAGGTTGGAGGATGTTCACTGCAGAACTGAAACATCCTCTGAAAAGTCCATTCCAGTGTTAATGCAGAATAATTTTGAAGTATTGCACCCTGAACTGGGCCACCCTGTTTCAGAAAGCTTGGACTTCTCAGAGAGATTTGGACAGCCTCTTGAGCTGATAAAAAACTTGAAAACTCAGGATAAATGTAATAGTGATGCTACCCAATCTGTTTTTTGGGCTGGTATTCTACAAGCTCAGATGTGTGTCTTAGATCTTCAAGAGGAGTTAGATAAGCAGAAAGAATCTCCACAGACTCACAGTGTGAATTCTAAAAACATACCGGTGACAGTCATGTCCCTGGGCACAGCTACCATCAATGAACATTTACTCCTGGAAAGCGATAGTGGGGAGGAGCCAGAAGAGAATTTAGAGAGACAGGAGGAGGAAGAAAGTGAGAAGGAGGAGGAGGAGGAGGTTGAATATTTATTTTTCAATAACCCACTCTTTCAGGAAAGTCCTCATTTAACCAGAACTTTTGAAGGACAAGTTCCATGGACACAATCAGAAAGGGAAACTTCCACTGAGAATTACAAGAAAAACCTTAAAAGTGATGTGGACTCTGGAAACCATAATGGTGACTTGTTTTCCCAGGCCATTGTGGCAATAAACCCTGTGGCCAGGAATTATTTTTCTGTATGTGATCCAGATGCTAATGAGGACACATCCACCTGTTCTTTTCCAAGTTATGTGCCCCATTATCGTTCCTTGTCTCCATTGATAATCACAGAAAGAGATCTTGAAACCACGTGCTCTTTGGAAGAGAATTCAAAGGTAAGGGGCTTGAACTGAACTGAACTTGATTTGGCCAAGAGTGATTCAGTACACAAGGAAATTGTCTTTAGTATAGAAGCTCTCAGTGCACATGCTTCTATGTACGGCTGACCGGTTGTACTCAGTGTGTGGTCCCCAATGGAACTGCATCTACATGGAGGGAAGTGTGTAGTGGGGTGCCCCAGGGCTCTGTTCTGGGCCCAGTACTCTTCAACATCTTCATCAATGATTTGGATGAGGGGATAGATGGGGAACTGATCAAATTTGCAGACAACACCAACCTGGCAGGACATTGGGCGCTAACAAAATGAAATTCAGTGGTGAAAAAAGTAAGGTTCTACATTTAGGCAAGAAAAAACAAATGCACAGGTATAATATAGGTGGTACCTTACTCAATAGTAGTAACTGTGAGAGGGACCTTGGAGTCCTAGTGGACAATCACTTAAATATGAGCCAGCACTGTGCTGCAGCTGCCACAAAAATCAACACAGTGCTAGGCTGCATTAACAGAGGGATAGAATCAAGATCATGTGAAGTGTTAATACCACTTTACAATGCCTTGGTAAGGCCACACTTGGAATACTGCATCCAGTTTTGGTTGCCACAATGTAAAAAAGATGTTGAGACTCTAGAAAGAGTACAGAGAATAGCAACAAAGATGATTAGGGGACTGGAGGCTAAAACATAAGGAATGGTTGCTGGAATTGGGTATGCCTAGTTTAATGAAGAGAAGGACTAGGCGTGACATGATAGCAGTGTTCCAATATCTCAGGGGTTGCCACAAAGAAGAGGGAGTCAAACTATTCTCCAAAGCGCCTGAAGGCAGGAAAAGAAGCAGCAGATGGAAACTAACCAAAGAGAGAAGCAACCTACCTAGAACTAAGGAGAAATTTCCTGACAGAACAATTAATCAGTGAAACAACCTGCCTCCAGAAGTTGTGAATGCTCCAACACTAGAAGTTTTTAAGAAGAGACTGGACAGCCATTTGTCTGAAATGGTATAGAGCAGCGGTTCTCAACCTTTTTCAGGCCGCGACCCCAACCCGCATCGCGCATGCGCATGTGCGGCATGACGGCCCACATGCGCGGGGCGACGGCCCGCATCGCGCATGCGCGGTGCTGCCCCCTGCGCCGGCCGAGGAAAAGGGGAAGAAAAAAAATGGCGGACTGCATTGTTTGGCGACCCCCGTGAAATGGTCGTTCGACCCCAAATGGGGTTGCGACCCACAGGTTAAGAACCGCTGGTATAGAGTTTCCTGCCTGATCAGGGGGTTGGACTAGATGACTTCTAAGTCCCTTCCACATTCCATTCCATTCTATTCTATTCTGTAGTAGACTCGTGAGCATACATTTCCTACCGTGTTTGCTCTACATGAACTTAGTTGGAGTTTTAATTCCTATTTAGGTCCAGTCTTCTCCAACAAAAGAATGCATTCCACCAGCTGCCCAACCCCTCTTTCAGGGCCAGGATGACAGCACTGGACCTGCAAGAGACTTTCTTGTCCAAACCAAAATCCTCTCTTGTTTTGGCTAGCTGTTAATGCTGCATGCAGATGTAGGCCAATGTTTGGGGTATTCTTATATTAACCACCAGTTATTTCATCTCTTGTCTTGGAAATCTTGAGATTTGGAGACAGCAGAAGGACAGTTTCTGAAAGCAAACTAGAAGTAGCTGCTTGAATATACCATTTACCTGGTAAATAGCATAGATAAGCTTTCCACAAAACCAGGCCCTTGCCTTCAACAAAACTGCATCCAAACAATCTGCAAACTCATTTGCACCATGCTGGGCTGATTTTGTTTCTGTCCCCTACTGTTGATGTGCAGCGATTGTTCTTTCCACAGTTCTTGGGAAATGCTTGAAAATCCACTCCTGAAGGCAGGGCGCAGAGGGGTCAGCAGCTTTCCATGTTGTCAGCTGCCTCAGCCTTTGTGACTACCAAAATTTATCTTCCAGGCTGAGGGCTGTTTTCTGGATCCATTCCAAGGAGATGTTCTGGAAAACATTACTCCAGGTAAGTCTTGCAGTGATCTTTCTAAGAGCATCAGGCAATGCACTGCCCCATCACAGCTTTCTAAGCTGCACAGCACCACAGAGGCTGTGGTCTTGCAAGATGTAGAAAGGAAACCGTCTTGTAACTGACTTGTCCCTCTGGTCCAGATGCAGACCTGCCTGCGTATTTGCCAGCAGAAGGCCTGTTGTTTTCTGCCTCCAGCACTTTGATGTCTGCTTTGCTGCAAGAATCCACGGAGAGCTGTCCCCCTCCTAAGCCTACATCTCCAGGGAAGAGTTGCTGCATTCCCTCCAGCTTCCAGGTCTTCTCAGGTCCTGCTGCAGAACAGAATCTGCAGCAAGAGAGGTTTGAGCCACAAGTATCATTCCATGGCCACCCTTCATCTTCCTGCACATGGTTAGAGGAGCCTGAAAGAACTTCCTCTCTACAGAAAGACGTCACCAGAGCAGATGTGCACTCAGTCCCACTTTGTGGTATAGAACGGAAGCTGGTGAGCTCAGTAGAAAGACTCAAGATGGTGGAGTTGCCAGCTATGCCAAGCGATGGGAGGTCAAAAGACAGAGAGGAAGAGCCAATGTTATAGTAAGGATGCTTTGTTTTACGTCTTTTGGGACCATTGGACTTTCTAGTCTGCTCACCACACAGAGCATCCTCCTGCTGAGGTGGGAAAGTGGGCTTGGGCCAAGAGGCAACCCGGCAGGTTTCTGGAGGCTGCTTTGAAGTGATTGTGGCTTTTGTCCTGCAGTCACGAGAGTTTGCTTGACTTGTTGCCTCAGGATGGCTACATTTATGTGTCAGCATTTATTCTCTTGAGCTGTGACAAGGGTCCCAGTCTTTTTGTCTGTCTCTCCATCCTCTGCAGCTGCCGTGAAGAACTTGGGGGGGAGTTCAGCAGAACGGGGGAGAGACTGCCTGCCAAGGTCACAGCAGAACCGAATGGCACCCTGCTCCTTGCAAATAGTACCTCTGGAGACCTGGCCGCAGCACACAGGCTGGCAGCTCGCCTCTACCATCTGGACGGGTTCAAGAAGTCTCAGGTGGCTGCTTTTCTCCACAAGAAGTAAGATGGCCTTGAAAGTCTTCAGTTACATACCTCCTTCCGTTTGGGGATTTGAATGTTTGTCACTTTTATTACTTGCATAGTATGGGGGCGCGCACACACACACACATATCATGCTGAGTTTTAAGTTCTTTCATCACCCAAAGAAGAAGCTAATGCATTTCCACGCCAGTGTTCTAGAAAACAGGGCCCTCTGCTGACTGAAAGCCAAGTATGGAGGGCATTTTGAGCAGGTGGCAAAGCAAACACTGCCCTCCTCTGAGGCAGCCCCAGCAGCAGAATCTTGCGGTCCTGAAGCAAATACAAAGGACAGACGCTTTGGTCAGCAGGAGTCCAGCTGAGGGAAATATGAGGAAGAAACAGTAAAAGCAAGGGCCAAAGGGGCTGAATGGGGTGGCAGTAGCACCTTTTCTCTTTTTGCTTGAATTTTTGCATGGTCCTTGATGGCTCTTCCACGGTCATGGGACCTGGAGCGCAGGAGGAGGGCTTTAGGAGCCAGGCAAGTGTGAGGAGCCCCTAGGAGGAGAATGAAAGATTCTCTTAGAGGGCTTGCGATGCTTGGGGTTTTCTGAGCTGTTCCTCTATATTTGTCCACAGCAATACCTTCAGCCAGATGGTAGCTGAGGCCTACCTTTCCTTCTTCCACTTCTCTGCGCAAACTCTGGATCAAGCCCTAAGGTAATGTACTCCTCGCCTTGGGCTGCCTTTCCATTTTCAAGAAGGGAAGTGAAACTTCATAGTTCATGGCCAAATTTCCTGCCCTTCCTGATTAGGAGAGAGGGTGTCCTTCCCTCTCCCAAATTCAGGAGGCCAAGAGCTAATTTGGGGAATGGCTGGACTATGTGGGGAGTAACAGAATGAAAGGTGGGAAGAGGAAAATGAGATGATATGGGAAGAAAAGATCAAGTGGCCTCTTCCTGCAGCTCTGCTACTAGTCAAGGCCTGCTTGATTGGATGACCTTCCTTGAGCTGTGGGAAGGGACCTGGATGCAAGGAAAATCCTTGAAACTTTGAGCAGAGGCGGCTGTGTCCAAAGTCACCTCAGTCCTTGGCATACTAAAGGGAGCTGGCTGAGAAGCTCCATTGTGAAGGTAGAAGTGCCTCCCAGCCTTAGGATTTCAGCTGCCTCAGCCTCCTTGTATTGTCCCCATGCCAAATGGGCGACGGTGGAAGCCCGGAGGATGCTTCTTCCCCAGGCCTCCTCCTGCTGCTTCTGCTGCTGCTGCTGTTTGCCCGTCCTGGGGAAAAGAAGCATCGCAGCTGCCCTCCCTGCTCTTCTGTGCTTCACAGACCTTTCTCTTGGCAGGTCTTTCCTGAAGTCTTTTGTGCTCACTGGGGAGACTCAGGAGCGGGAGCGGATCCTGATGCATTTCTCTCGGCGCTACCACTGCTGCAATCCTGAGGCCTCTCTTAGTCCAGGTGAGACTCTCGGTCCAGACCTCGCAGTGCATAAGCTTTGGTTCAGGCAGCAAGCGCTCTTGTGCTTACCCTGCTTTTATTCTGGCCGCAAAGTTGGGATGGAGGTGGGATCATTGCTTTCCAGCTGAATCGGAGAACCCAGGCTCAAAATAGGAATTGAATAGCTTACCTGTTAGCATATTATTGTCATTTTTCTTGGGCAGCCGGTAGACCAGTTCTCTTTATTTCCCTTTGAGCATACTGTATATAAAGAGAACTGGTCACCCTCTGTAGTTGTATGGTTTCAGGCAACCAGCAAATGATTTCCATCTCCTGGAATTTGGGTAGCCAGATTAGTGTCTTCTCTTGGGGCTTGTTCACTGTTGTACTTACAGTTTTACCTCTTTGGCAACTAAAATTCCTCTTGAACACTTTTTCCCATTTCTTCCTCCTACCTGGAAATCCTATTTTTCATTGCTTTGAGTTTATTCAAAGCATTTTTTTTTGGTGGTCCATTTACACCCAGTTTTATTTCCTTCCCTTAAAACCAGGAACATTATTAGTCCCATATATAATGTTCTTGAGGGAGACTGGATGGTCCATTGGGCAGAGGAATCCAGTGGATAGGGACGATTTTTCTGCATAGCGATTTAAAGGAATGTGCCAACCCCTTCATATTTTGCATTACTCTATATTTTTTCTTTGAAAAAATGTTTTTATGTCCATTAATAAATATTTAATTGATTATTTTTGGATTTAAAAACATCCTCAATTTTGTTTTTTCCACTAACATTTTCTGGGCAAAAAAATAATCCATTCGTGTCTTGATACCTTTTTTGATGGAGTGGAAATTGGAATAGGTAAGGAGAAGGAAGAGGGAGAAAGGACATTGTGACCATTTCCAATTTACTTATATATTCAGCAGCTTTTTCATTAACATCTCTGCTTCCTTTTTAAAGTACAGTGCCTAGATGCATCAGTATAAAATAGTATAATAGAACAGTTATTCTCTATGTTGGTGCAAAGCACACATTTGCCTATGATCCTACTCAAATGCATGGCCATTAAGCCAGTCACCCTGAACATATTCCTATATAGCATTTGCTTTTTCCTGTCCAGATTCAAGATTTACACTTTTCACAATTAAACATCCTATGCACTGATGGATTTGGCTCACTACTCAAACTTTTCTAGGTTATTTTGAGTTGTGATTCTCCCCTCTAAGTTAGTATCGTCTCTAAATTTGTGAAATCCGTTTCATCCCCTACGCCATTTCTGCAGCTGTTGAACAGCACAAGCCTGGCAACAGAGCCCTGGGCCACTCCGCTTCAGGGCAAAGCAGAACCATTTCTGAACAACCTTGTGCTGCTGGTTGTTTAACTGATAGTTCATTCCCTGGACTGCAGAGTCATCTAGGTCACAGTTGTTCATTTTATCCACAAGGATACAAGAGACCTGGTCAGATGCTTCATTGAAGTCAACACACACTACATCCATGGCAATCCTTAGGTCTACCAAACTAGTCCCTTTGTCATAAACACAGCTAAGGTTTCTCTGACAGCTCTTGCTCTTTGAAAAACACGCCAACTCACTTTTCAAACACTTTCTGTTTTTTTCAGACAGACATATTCTCTCCTTCTATAGCTACATT
Organism: Bothrops alternatus; assembly: GCA_034064705.1. Classification (NCBI taxonomy): domain Eukaryota; kingdom Metazoa; phylum Chordata; class Lepidosauria; order Squamata; family Viperidae; genus Bothrops; species Bothrops alternatus. The sequence continues at coordinate 141,879 of JARGCV010000327.1, forward strand.
CCAATAATAGGAGCTATCCCACAAGTTTCCATTATACCTATTAAATCGTATTTGCTACAAAGACTTTACATTTTATTACGTTCTGAATCAAAGCTCGTGATCAAATTGTTTACTTCCTGTCCTCTGAGCTTTAGTGATTTTTAGTGGTAAAAATAGGATTTTATAGGCATAATGGTGACAGGTGAGATACGTGCTATGATTGAATAAGAGCAAAAAAACAGAACATGTTTAACCTTAACAGAAAATAGAAATTTACATTGTATGTTAAAAAACTACAGTCCCACTCAGAAATAAAAGTGAAGAAAGTTGGTAGAGACAACCTGGATTAAAAATAAGTGGAAGAACAATAAAAGCAGTGGCATTCTTGGTATCCACCATCCCCAAACCATCATGGAGAAGTTATAAAGTCTTCCAAAAGCAGATTGCAGGAATGAAAAGACCATTTTTCCTCTATGCTATCACTGTGCTAAACACATAATTCCCACAGCACTGTCTTATGCCTAAGGATATCTAATCATGTAGTAGGACTGTATTACTATTATTCTTCTCATCTTTTCCATTATCTACTCTTATTGGTATCTTATGACTACCACTTGTTGGTTGTATCTTATGACTTATGATTGAATCTTATCATTGATGATTTATTATTTTGTTGCTTGTATATATACTGAGAGCTTATGCATCGGAGACAAATTCCTTGTCTATCCAATCACACTTGGCCAATAAAGAATATTCAACTCTATTCTATATTCTATTCTATTTACATCTCAAGATATGATACTTAAGAATAGTACAAAATGTCTGTCTGAGAAAAGGAGGAAACCAGCACTTACAGTTCATCTAGTAGAGAAAAAAAACAACTGAACGTTGATGGCAAATCTTAAGATTCAGTTCATTTTCTCTGGCCTTTTGTTTTAATGAAGGGTCAAATTCCGTTTTGCTGACATTTCAAATTAGATGTGGGAGAAGCCTATGGAATCTCTCACATCTCTCTTCAACAGCCTTTTTTTCTGCAGATGCTGTGCATACACTCACCTGTGCCATGATGCTCCTCAATACCGACTTGCATGGGCAGGTAAGGAGACTCTCTCAGAGGAAGGAATCTTGGCTCACCTTCACTCACTTCGGCCTTTTACAGTGTCTGAACAAAGAAAAACTATTTGTGGGAAAGGTTATATGGTACCCATAGATTAGGGTTAATGTGATAGTTCTTGTTTAGATGTGCAATATGGACAGTGCAGCATCTTCAATTCTCTTTTTCTCTCTCATCAACATGCTTCTGGAATCAGAATATTGGCCGAAGCATGAGCTGTCAGGACTTCGTTGTGAATCTCACAGGCTTAAATGATGGCAAAGACTTCCCCAAAGAACTGCTAAAGGTATGTGTAGCTTCCTTCAATGCAGGCAATGAAAGGGATGCCTGTAGCCCAGCAGGTGTCGAACCTCACTTCTAGCCAGTATGGCCAATGGAGAGAAAGCCTTAGCGCTCTAATTCAGCAACCCGCCCTATATAGCAGTAGTGCCCCTGATGCAGTACTGACCCTGGGGGCTCAGTGGTTAGAATGCAGGATTGCAGGCAAACTGCTCACAGCCTGGAGTTCGATCCAGACGGGGCTTGAGGTTGTCTCAGCGTTCCATCTTTCTGAGGTTGGTAAAATGAGGACCCAGATTGTTGGGGACAACATGCCGAGATTATAACTGACCAGAGAGTGCTCTAAAGCACTATGAAGCAGCGTATAAATCTCAGTGCTGTTGCTATTGCTATTCATCAAATGCTCTCTGCAGAGGAAAGGACTAGGACTCAGCTCCCATTCTCTGGGAACAATCAGCCAGTTCCCACAGTTGCATCATTGGGAACGTCAGTGGTGGTGTTTTTGGTAGGAAAAGGTGCTCATGGTTTTTTTTTTTTTCTATTTATTTATTTGTATGTTGTCTTTATTATTTTACTAATAATTCAAGGTGGTGAACATATCCAGCACACTTCTCTCCTCTTACATTCTCCATAACAACAACCCCATGAGGTGGGTTGGGCCAAGAGAGAGTGACTGGCCCAAAGTTACCCAGCTGACTTTCATGGCTAAGGCAGGACTAGAATTCACGGTCTCCTGCTTTCTAGTCTGGTGTCTTAACCACTAGATCAATCTAGCTCTAACTGGTTGAATGTATCAGAAGATATACATATAGTCCTAATTATTTTTGTAGGGAATGTTCCACATCCATATTGGAACAAGGCAGGGACAAATTCAGCTTATTATTACCTGGAGGTTACAGAGTTCATATTACAGACTGTATTTACAGACACCGAGGAAGGAGAGAATCAAATGCCAACGCTCAGGTTTGTATGTCCAGCTTGGATGTAGCCATTCCATGTTCTTCCTGAGGAAAGGAGTGGTATAATATGGCCATCAGCTGGGACATGTCATACCAGCCTGACGAAGATGTCACAAGACTGCTATTGTGGCTGCCTACACCACGGCCAAGCAGAACAGGAGTGTGTTTGGACAGCTCCCTATGAGGCAGCAGTGCCATGCCAAAGGCTACAGCAGAAGAGGTTGTGGCCTCATCCTTTTTCTGGGCTTATCATGGAAGCACCTGGGGAAGCAGAAGGCTGGCTAGATAGTAGTTTAGCTCTCTGATCCAATTTATTGACTGTTCTAGTGCTGTGAATCAGAACAACAAAATAACAGAATTGGAAGGGACCTTGGAGGTCTTCTAGTCCAACCCCCTGCTCAAGTAGGAGACCCTATACCATTCCAGACAAATGACTGTCCATCTCTTATTGAAAACCTCCAGTATTGGAGCACCCCCAACTTCCAGAGGCAAGCCATTCCACTGTTCTCATTGTCAGGAAATTTCTCCTTAGTTCTAGGTTGGTTCCCTCCTTGATTAGTTTCCATCCGTTGATTTTTGTCCTGCATTCAGGTGTTTTGGAGAACAGGTTGACCCCCTCCTCTCTGTGACAGCCCCTCAAATACTGGAACACCGCTGTCCTGGGAGCCATAGTCCTACTTTTCATTATACTAATCATACCCAATTCCTGCAACCATTCATTTTTTGTTTTAGCCTCCAGCCCCTGATCAGCTTTGTTGCTCTTCTCTGTACTCTTTCTAGAGTCTCAACATCTTTAATCTGCCACTGCACCAATTTTTGCAATCTACCATTTCTTTGTCTGTTTGTTTATAAAACATTTATATAGCTGCCCATCTTATACCAAACACTGGACAGCTCCCAATCAAGAATTAAAACAGCATAAATATATAAAAACTATTAAAACCATCAACTTAAAAAATGAACAAACAAACAAAAACCTTGGCAGCCAAGCGAAGTTTCCAACAGGGAATCCCCTCATCCTATCCCAGCCCTTGGGGGGAAGCTGGGTCTTCAGTGCTTTATGGGAGCCTAGGGGGAAAGGTGTTCCTTAGGGCAGGGGTTGCCCTGGAAAAGGTATAGTTATCCCTCATTTCCCCCCCTCCCACCCCAAAATCATTCACTCAGTTTCAGTCCTTGTTAGAATCTATATCCCAACTTTGTTGACAAGGCAGCTTATAAAAAAAATACAAGATACCAGAAGGGCCATTTCTTAAAAATGGCAGCAGAATCTCCCATCAGCTGTTATGTACAGGAAAATTAACTTCATGCGTCTTCAGCAGGTGGCCTATGAGGACAGCTGTGGTTTTGGACACAGCCACACTTGCCCTCTGCAACTGTCCAACAGAGGACAAAAGGGGCACATGAAGGGCAATGCAGAGAGTGCCGACCCCCCAACCAGTCCTGCATGAAGAACTAGTGAGATCAAGGGTCTGGCTGTAGGGAAGGGGAGAGGCTCTCCCTAAATTCATGCCCCTGAAGACATCGGCCAAGTCAGTTGGAGAGCTGGGTCCGGCCATAGACCAGATGCAATGCCCAGATTCTTCGGGACTCCCAGCTTTTCTTCACAGCTGATAATAGCTGAGGAAGGATTGGCGGTACTTTTGAGAACAGAACCCCAAAATTGACAGTTCGGGGGGGGGAGCTTATCTTGAAGAGTGGGGGTTAGATGCATGGGAAGTAACCTTACATCTCAGCTTTTTTGTATTTGTCCAGGCATTGTATAACTCCATCCGTCATGAGAAACTGGAATGGGCTACGTAAGTAAAAACAAGATAGCATGGGGGTGGGGCTTTGAGGAAGGAGAAGGGAGGGCTGAGGTCCAGCACAGGGGGAAAGCGTGACAGCCCTGGAGCCCCTCCCTTCTCCCTTATAAAGGAGATGGGGAGGTTGCTCTGTATAAGCTGTGTGGGTGGGTAACTGTGACTCTGCAACAGAAGTTTTAAGTATTAAACCTGGAGGGATGGATGTCAGGATGGACAAGGAGAAGGGAATTTTTCCAAAAACTAAACTTGGTGCAGAGGAGCTTGTTTGCTCCTACCGGAAACCTAAATTGTGCCTCAAATTGACGTCCGGATTGTGCTGTGCTGCCACAGGAAAGGAGGAGGCCCAGTAATATTTCCCAAGTTCATTGCCTGCTTAGGGAAGAGGATGCTTAAGATTTCAGGATGGTCCAGAAGGTTGAAAGCTGTGAGACGGCAGGAGGAATACCCAAGTGGCATGATAGAAAAACACTGATTTTTCAAATTGCGAATGGTGTCTTTCATACTTCCTTAAATTTATTTTTATTATTTATTAAACTTTTATCCTACCTTTGCTATTTTTACAAATAACTCAAGGTGGTGAACATATTCAACACATCTTCTTCCTTCTCCTATTTTCCCCACAACAACCTTGTGGGAGGGACTGGCCCAAAGACACCCAACTGGCTTCACGGTCGCCTGCTTTCTAGCCTGGTACCTTAACTGCTAGGCCAAACTGGCTCTAAATTTGAAAGGCATTTCCTTCCATTCCATCATAAACACAGATTTTTCTGCCAACCTCTTTTTTTGTCCCTTAGTATAATTAAGTCATCCAAAATCACACTGTCTGGTTCCCAGACAGAAAAGGCTCCTTCAGGGAGTCTTTTTTTCCTTTCACGTGTTTTTTTTTAATATGCAAAAATGTGCCAACTTTCTGTTTTCTGCCCCCCCACAGGGATGAGGAAGAGACAATTGATGCAAAGATACCCCCGAGTCCTGCAAACACCCAAAGGAAAACCAACCCTTTTCTGACTGTGTGGCAGGACCCCGGGGCAAAAATGTACCAGCAGGGTCTCCTTGCTCGAAAGGTGCATGCAGAGGCTGATGGCAAGAAAAGTGAGTGCCGAGTTACGGCCCTGGACAAGCAGAGACGAGAGAGGGGTTGGCAGAGTCTCTCACGGAAGTCATCTGGGGCTTCGGGCTTTGCTCTCTTGCCCACCCACCCATACCCCCCTGCGGAAGCTGCAGGTGGTCACCCATCGGCCGCTTGGCACCAGGTCGAGGGCGCTCTAAGGCCAAGATGCAAACAGCCAAGCCCTCTTGGCTGCAAAGTGAAGGAAGGGGGAGGGCAAGCCGGTGAGAGGAAAGCAACTGACCACCCTTCCCTCCCTCCCTGCAGCTCCCTGGGGCAAGCGAGGCTGGAAGACCTTCCATGCTGTGCTGAAGGGGACAGTGCTGTACTTCCTCAAGGTAACAGGGACCAGGCAGGCAGGCAGGCAGGACTGTCCTGCATCAGGCCACCAATGTATGTGCTGGGGAGTGGTTCACAATCCCCTCAAGGCGTGGCTGCCACAAGCCGCCTCAGAAGAGGCCTCCCAAGCCTGTGCTCTGTGTGTGTGAAGGGGCTCAGTGTAAAAAGAGCTGTAGACAGACAGCAGAAGAGCTTCTCTGGCCTGCGAGGAAAGCCTCAGAGAGGCTTCAAAATCCAGGGGAAGTGAAGGCTGGAGAAGGATGCTATAAATAGCGTTTCTGTGGCTGTACAAGAGTAAACGGAGAGCTGGAGGGAAACAGCAGGAGGAGCAGGCGCCCTGCTTAGAGACAAGGTGACATGCTGGTTAAAATTGAAGCAACGGGAAGATTGTCTTTTCCAAATCAACAAAGGATAAAAAGAGGGATTTGAAGGTCCAAGTAGTTAAAGATACGTAGATGGGTATAGATAGTGGATATTACTTAAAGCTTCTGTATACAGGTAGTCCTCGTTCATTTAGTGACCATTCAACATTACAATGGCAAAATGTGACTTATGACTATTTTCCACAGTTATGACCTTTACAGCATCCCTATGATCATGGGATCAAAATTCAGATGCTTGGCAGCTGGTTCATACTTATGACCCAAAGTCACATGATCCCCCTTTGTGACTTTCTGACAAGCAAAGTCAATGGGGAAGCCAGATTCACTTTTACAACTGTGTTACTAACTTAACACCTGCAGTGATTCACTTAACAACTGTGGCAAGAAAGGTTGTAAAATGGGGGGAAAACTCACTTAACAAATGTTTCACTTAGCAACAGAATGTTGGGCTCAATTGTGGTCGTAAGTCGAGGACTACATGTTTGAGAGTTCTCATAAAGCGAGATGGGTACCAAATGACTGGGGATGATCTCAGGGTCCTTGAGGCTCTTCTGGAGGGGATAAAGTTGGTTCTGGCCTGAACTAAGCCTGGTGAATGTTCAGTAAGTCCTGTAAATAGACGTAGATATTTTAGTGGAATATAAATTGAATATAAGCTAGCCTAATTTTGATTTGCATCCTTTAACAGAAGTAGCATCTAAGTCATAAGAAGTAGTTTTCTCCTTTATTTTGTGTTGCACAGCTTTCTGATCTCAGAAAACTAAGGAGGATTAATGCATGCATGAGAGATGGAAAATATCAGAAAATGGAGGGTGATAGGCTAGATGGGGCAATTGAAAAAAAGACATTCTGGAAAAAGGCAAAGAGAATATTTCCGTTTGTTGCCAGGAAAACGATATGGATCTGAAGTCGCCAGGAGTCAAGCTGAACTTGAAGTAGATTTTCCCTTTTCCATTTATATTCTACATTAGACCACATTTGTCCCTATCTTTCAAGAAGAACAATGACAGATGAGTCTTTCCACAAAGATGAAGAAGCAGAAAACCAAGCTCTAAGATGACTGGTTGAAAACAGTGGATATGTTTAGAACAGATAATTAAGGGGAGGCATGATGGAAGGACCAAATCATCTAAAACAATGTTTCTCGAGCTTGGCTACTTTAAAATGTCTGGACTTCAACTTCTGGATTTCTGGGAGTTGAAGTCCAGACATCTTAAAGTTGCTAAGATTGAGAAACATTGATCTAAAGGACTGTTATAGAGAAGGCAGAGGGCAGGACTAGTCGCAGTAGATGTAAATTGGAGGGAAATGGCAAGTGGCAGTGGGTGGTGTCGAGGGGGATTGGTGCTTGTTCACAACTGCATGTCATCCCTCTCCCCTCCCCCAACATCTCCTCTTGCAGCATTAATATAACTGTCCCTCCCAGGACTGACTGGATGCTGGGTTTTTTTTTTGTTGTTTTTTTTTGGCTGCCATGCAGGATGAGCAGCATTTGGAGGTGTCAGGCTCAGAAGAACTCATTGGAATACCTCATGCCCTGGCAGAAAAAGCCTGCAAATACACCAAGCGGCCACATGTCTTCCGGCTCCAGACTGCAGACGGGCACGTCTTCCTTTTCCAAGCCCCGTGAGTTCCCACAAGGTTTAAGGAAGCTCTCCCTTGCCATCATTCCAAATGTCTAGTGCAGAAAAGTAGTGGAAATAATTTATAAATAAGAAATGAGAGACCTTTTCTAGATTTCTTGTCTTCTTAGGGGACTCCTTAGTATGGCTCTGGGCATGTCTCTTGGATTCTTCGCCACCACCAAATTTTAAAGTATTATTTATTTATTTATACAATTTAAAGGCCACCCATCTTATCTATCACAGTCTTTCTCTAAGAGGAGTCTACAGCTGTCTGTCTGTCTGTCTATCCATCTATCTATATTTATCATTTATCTGTACACACACACACATACACATAATGTGGAGGGAGGGAAAAATTAGAAAAGCGACTTGTCAGTCCGTGTCCAATTGAGTCAAGGCTGACTGGCGCAGTGCGAGTGCAGAGGGACAGATGGAGAACATGCAGGTTAGGGATATTTTACCTGAGTAACTTGTGACCTTCCCCGCAAGATTCTCCATTGATTTTCACCCTGGAAGCTTCCCCGCTGACTTGTGGGAAGATGTCAGGGACATATGTCATCGTTTCAGAGAGATTTCTTCACCTGAACAGAATCCGAATGATCACAGATGGACAAAAAATCAGTGGGATTGGAAGCAACTTCTGGCTTCCTGTCAGCTTCCCCACTGAATTTCCTTATTGGAAGCTGGCAGTGAACATTGAAACCCTTCCTTCCTTCCTTCCTTCCTTCCTTCCTTCCTTCCTTCCTTCCTTCCTTCCTTCCTTCCTTCCTTCCTCCCTCCCTCCCTCCCTCCTTCCCTCCATCCTCTTTCTTCCCCCTTCCCTTCCTGAAGACAAGTGGCTGCTGCTAGTTGGAGAAGGGAGGGTCAGATTGCCGAATGGCTGGGAAATGGTCATGGAACATTGAAAACGAGGATTATGGGAGCGCAGCAGCAGCAATCTGGAAGTGCTGAAGCAGCCACAACTCCAAAATTTAATTCCTCAGGAGTCATAGATCCCATCATTCTGTAAGTTAGCTACCTTTGTCCTATGATGCACCATTTTGACCAGTTAAATGTTACAGAGAAGAGAGTTTTTGTGTTATGTAAATTGTAATAAAACCAAAAATGTTCTAAAACAGTAATTATAAAAGTGTAAAACAAAGGTATTTTGAAACAAAATAACAGAAAAATGTAAAGGCATTGTGGAACAGGAGAGATGCTGGGGCGCAGCCTGGGCAAACTAATCAGGAGTATGTATTGATCCTGATTATTGAGATGTGTTCACGTAACATATTTAATCAGAATAAAAATCCGGCAGATGCATTCATACAAAATATTGATTTGGGCTAGTTTTAAACATTTTGGAGAGATGGTTTACCTATTTGTGGCTGGGTTATGTTAATCCCCAAAATTGGGCTAATTCAAAAATTCAATTCTACCTTTTCTAGAACTTCTGAAGAAATGATTTCATGGATTTCTCGCATCAACCTTGTGGCAGCCATGTTCTCTGCCCCACCCTTCCCTGCAGCAGTGGGCTCCCAAAAGAAATTTATAAGACCTATTTTGCCAACTACTCCCTGCAAGAATTGCATAGTAAGTTGAGTGCTGGGGGATGGAATGGTCGGATCTCAGGTCCTTCCGCAGAGTGGTTTAGATGAAGTCACTAAGGGGTGCCAGACCCGAACTCAGATCCTTGGGGAAGTATGTCTCTGTCCTCGGGAATTCCAGTTGCACAGCCGTGTCTCTGATGATCTAGCTGGGGGAGAGAACTGGGGCACCTGGCTTGAGGCAAGGCTGCAATCCTTTTCTATCACTGCAGGAAGACCAGCACCTGATCCACGAAGCCTGTATGGACAGGACGTCCCACGAACTGCTGGAGCTCCAGCGGAATCTGCCAGAGAAGCGTGGCCGTGGGAGAGATCTGGAGGAGTACCAGCTCAGAAAGGAGTACTTGCTCTTTGAGGTGAGCAAAGTTTGTTCTTCCAGGAGAGGTGGGGGTGACTGGGCTGTGCTCTTCTGTTCTGTTGGGGAAAGCCATCCTCTGCTGACACCTTGCACTGCTTTCCTACAGTGGGAGGTAACGGTTCATTGAGTTTGAATGGGACACCCCCCAACACCCCCGCTGTTGAGAATTGCCTGCGTCATTTTTCTGGGGAAGGAGTTGGCAGATCCATATCTCTGCAGTACTACTTGTTCCTGGCCATTTTTCTGTTTATGTGACTGTTATCTTTCAGAATATCACTCTTCCTCTGTTCGACCTCTTGTTAGATACCAAATTGTAGATCACAGAGATGTTCACTGCATCCCTATTTGTGGGATATGAAAGCAGAAGGGGAAAGGGAAAATCTGTGCCCAAAATAGTATCCAAGAATGGGTCCAAGGCAAGGAGAGCTTTGCTGGAAATGTTCTAGTTCAGTATTTCTAGCGAAGGATCGCCCACAACTTCCTCTCCTCCCCCCATGGAACCAGATTCTGCTACTTGGCTCTCACCCCCTCTTGCCCTGTGTAGAAACGCCGCTATGAGACATACGTGAAGCTCCTGGAGGTGAAACTTGGCTGCAGCACAGATAATCTGGACCAGTGGGAAGCCCGGCTGACAGCAGTGGTTGAGAACTGTTCCAGTTTGCAGAAGTCCCACTCCAGCCCATCCCTGAACATGGATGGGCCTCCTGTTGGTGGGGCCAGAGTGAAGCGGAACATCTCTGAACGCAGGACCGTTCGCAGAATCATCCCAAAGCGCAACAAACACTTGTTATGAGCAGCTCTCCTGGCCTCTCTGGGGTTGTCCTTGGATGAAGGGGGAGAATTGGCAGAGAGCTGTTTGCTCAAGCCAAGTGATTAGCAGTTGCCTTGGCTGGGCGCCATGTTAGGTCTGCATCATGGTAAACTCAGCCCCAAGATTGTGGCCTGGAGGCCCCTTTGGCCTTCTCTAGGTTCCAGCTCTGGAGATGCTTTTGAGAAATGCTGTTCAGCTCCTCTGCGGGACTTAACTTGCCTCCCCTTCAAAATCCTCTCTCTGGCTACTCAGGGCAAAGGGAGGTCTGTGTGCAATAAAAGAAAGAGAAGGGTGACGACCCAGCTCTCTTTTCTGGATGTGCGTTTTGAGCAGAGGGAGCTCTGTTAGAGGAGGGACTGTGAGGTTGGGAGGTGTGGCATCTGGGCACTTCCTTTTCTTGCTGCACCCACATCTCATCATCGGGATAGAGATTTTGGGAACCCTTTAGACACAATACCTACAGAGGAAAAAAAGCAACTTGACAGCTTTGGAGCAAGCTGTCAGGTCTGGGCCTTACTTTCTTAAGATCCCTGAAATTTTCATCTCTCATCTTGCCCTGGTCTGCTGCCACCCCCTCCCCCAAAAAACATTTACTCACAACGTAGTGCAGACACTGGTCTGTGTTGCTGTGAGAGAGATCTAGGTGTCCTAATGGGCCACCATTTAAGTATGAACTTCAGCTGTCAAAAAAAGCCAATGCAATCCTGGGCTACATCAACAGAGGGATGGCATCAAGATTGCTTTATACAACATTGTTGAGACCACACTCAGAATACTGCATCCAGTTCTGACTACCACAATATTAAAATTAATTTGAGACCCTAGAAAGTGTGCAAAGAAGAGCAACAACAACAGTAAAGGATCTGGAGGTTAAATTGTATGATGAACGATTGAGGGAGCTAGGTATGTTTAGCCTATTGAATAGAAGGATTAGGAAGACATAATTGTCTTACAGTACTTTGTTGGCTGTCACAAATAAGACGCAATTGACTTACTCAATGAGCCGTGGTTAGAGTGCAGCATTGCAGGCTACTTCTGCTGACTGCTGGCTGCCTGCAGTTCGGCATTTCGTTTCTCATCAGCTCAAGGATGACTCAGGCTTCCATCCTTCCGAGGTTGGTAAAATGAGGACCCAGATTGTTGGGGACCATAGGCTGACTCTGTAAACTTCTTAGAGAGGGCTGCAGAGCACTGTGAAGCGATATATAAGTGCAAAAAGAATTTCATTGGAGGTTTATTTTGATAGAACAGGACATAGACGGATAGACAGGAGGTAGAGGGATAGATAGGTGGATAGACGGATAGCAGATAGATAGATAGATGGTAGATAGGAGATAGAAAAGAGAGATAGGAGATAGACGGATAGACACAGATAGAAGGAAGATGATAGATAGATAGATAGATAGATAGATAGATAGATAGATAGATAGATAGATAGATAGATAGATAGGAGATAGAAAAGAGAGGAGATAGACAGACACGGATAGAAGGAAGATAGAAGAGGAGATGGATAGACGGATAGATAGAGAGGATGGATAGATGGTAGATAGGAGATAGAAAAGAGATAGCTAGACAGGAGATAGACACGATAGGAGGATAGTAGATGAGAGATAGACGGATAGAAAGAGACGGAGATAGATACATGGATGGATGGACGGATAGATAGGAGAGAGAGATTGAAACATTTTATGAAAATGAGAAGTGCAAAAAGAATTTCATTGCAGGTTTATTTTGATAGAACAGGAGATTTCTGAATACACCACCAAACCTTGAATCCTCAGAAAAGAAGATCCTCAGTGACTTCGGCAAAGAGCAGGAGCGCACGGTGCCCAACAGGTCCAAGCTGCTGACTCAGGATCACAAATATAGTCAAGGAAGCCTTGGAAGTAGTTTCAAATACTTTAATGTTTTTTTAACACAATAAGCATCACATCTTCCAAGCATAACAGCTGCAGCAGTTTGTACAGTTCTAAAGATATAATACATAAAAGCATCATCCAATATTTTAAGGATAAAAAGTCACATAACCATAAAAATTGCAAAAAGCTCTTGGTAAAGAGATGGTGATAAGAAAGGATACATAAAAACAGGCAAAAGACAAAATACCTTTTCTACCATAAGCATCACAACTATTTAACAACAGTAAATCAGGAGTAAAACTCAGTTGTATTAAAAAAAATACATGTCAAAGAGAATGTTACCAAGCGTGAATCCCATTTAGAGATATTTCAGGAACAAAAAGACGTGTGTGACAAAAGAAATCAAAATTCTTGAGGTGACCGCCACATACTGTGTGTCATGATTAATATTTATCAGTCAAAACATAACTTACACATTTTAAACAACAGCAGAGGATAAAATTATTCCAAATAGAAATCTTTTATCAATCACTGGCCACACCAGACATTAAAAAGAGCTGTTGAGGTTTTCTTTCTTTTTCTAAGAACCATTGCTGTGGCTAAATTTACGCCAGGCAGAAAACTATAAAATCTATTATCAATCAGTGGCACATGCAGCATTAAAAAGGGCCATTTTATTTATTTATTTATTTTATAAATTTCTATACCGCTCCTCTCCCGTAGGACTCGGGGCGGTTTACAACCCAATAAAAACATATAACAATAAATATTTAAAAATAAATTAAATTACTACAAGGCTGTTACTAAAACCTGTTAAAAACCCAATTCTAAAACCCGAACAGCCTTGTTTAAAAATTTAAAACCCGAGGAGATCTAGGCCAGGCCGGCTTGATTGAAGAGATGAGTCTTCAATTCTCTTCTGAAGGTGCGGAGATCATGACACGTCCGGAGTTCTGGGGGGAGCTCGTTCCACATCGTCGGTGCCCCCACAGAAAAGGCTCTCCCCCTGGGCGCCACCGGCCGACACTGCTTAGCCGATGGCACCCTGAGGAGGCCCTCTCTGTGGGAGCGAATTGGTCGATGGGAGGTATTTACTGGCAGAAGGCGGTCTTGTAAATAACTGGGTCCTATGCCATGGAGTGCTTTAAAGGTGGTAACCAATACCTTGAAGCGCACCCGGAAAGCCACCGGCAACCAGTGCAGCTCGCGCAGGATGGGGGCCATTCGTACCCGCCAGGGTGCCCCCACTACCACCTGCGCGGCCGCATTCTGCGCCAGTTGAAGCCTCCGCGTGCACTTCAAAGGGAGCCCCATGTAGAGAGCATTACAATAGTCCAGTCTGGAAGTGACGAAGGCATGGGTGACCGTGCGTAGCGCGTCCCTATCTAGGAAGGGGCACAACTGGCGTACCAGACGAATCTGGTAAAACATCCTCCCGGCCACGGCTGTCAGATGGTCCTCAAGGGACAGCCGTGAATCTAGGAGGACTCCCAAGTTGCGAGCCCTTCCCGTGGGGGCCACTGACTTGCCCCCAATAGACAGCAATGGAATCAGCTGGTTATACCGGGGCGACGTTAACCACAGCCACTCGGTCTTGGAGGGGTTGAGCTTGAGACCGTTCTTCCCCATCCAGATCCGCACGGCTTCCAGGCACTGGGTCAGCACGTCAAGAGCTTCATTTGGGTGGTTCGGGGTGGAAATGTACAGCTGAGTATCATCAGCGTACTGATGGAATTCCACCCCAAAACCTCGGATGATCTCACCCAGCGGCTTCACATAAATGTTGAACAACAAGGGCGAGAGGACCGACCCCTGAGGTACCCCACAATCAAGGGGCCTCGGGGTCGACCTCTGACCCCGTCAACACAAACTGCGTCTGGCCAGAGAGGAAGGAGGAGAACCACCGAAACACGGTGCCCCCTATACCTAACCCCTCCAACCGGCGCAGCATGATACCATGGTCGATGGTATCAAAAGCCGCTGAGAGGTCCAATAGTACCAGGACAGAGGAGCAACCCCTGTCCCAGGCCCGCCAGAGATCATCCACCAATGCGACCAAAGCTGTTTCCGTGCTGTAGCCCGACCTGAAGCCCGACTGGAGTGGGTCCAGATACGACGATTCCTCCAGGTGCTGAGGGAACTGTTGAGCAACCACACTCTCAACAGCCTTCGCAACAAAGCGAAGGTTGGAGACAGGACGATAGTTAGATAAAACAGCCGGGTCTAGGGCGGGCTTCTTGAGGAGGGGTCGCACCACCGCCTCTTTCAAGGCGGCGGGGAAGACACCCTCACTCAGCGAAGCGTTGATAATCGCCTGGAGCCAGCCTCGCATCGTTGAGATGCTTTCTGGTTCTAAGAACCAACATCGTGCCTAAGTTAAACCAGGCAAGACATCTACTCAAGGTTTCAATGGCCACATCTAGAATTTAAAAGGGTCACACAGATTTATTTTCCAGTTCGAGCACATAATGTCTCACCCTAGCAAAAAACTAGTTATTAATTTATTGAGATGGCAATACCTCGTATTAAAGTGCGTCACCAGGTTTACTTTTGGTTCCAAGAGATCTGGCTGCAGCTCACATTATTTCTCAGGGTATGAAGTTGGAAGGGAAGTGATTCAAAAGGATTCCCTTCCAGTTTGAGACTTAGCTGGGGATCCTCAGGCACCGGAGAAGGCTTGTAATTGAGCGCTGTTGACTCCTCCAGTGTGATTCGCCCTAGCTGCTCACTCAGGGACTGAAAGGGTCCCCCTCCCCATGTGAGTCTCACAAAGTGTGTGCTCAGAGACTGAAGGAGCCTGGGAACGACTGGCCGCCTTCTCATTCAGTGTGAGTTTCACAGAGTGGTAACTCAGGGGCTGAAAGACCCCCGGTCAGGAGTGCCTTGGCATCACCTCTGTGAGTCAAGATGGCCTCAGCAGCAGTGCAGCCTTTTGCCCAAGAAATGCACCCAATCAACTCACCCGTGCTCATGCCACAGGATAGACAGGAGATAGGGGTTCCCCTCCAGTATGAGGGTCAGTTGGGGATCCTCAGGGACCAGGAGAGGCTTCCAGCCGGGGGCTGTAGTCTCCTCCAGTGTGATTTGACCTTGCTGCTCCCTCAGGGACTGAAAGGGATACCCGGGGCGACCCCGGAGAGTCTTCCAGTGTGAGCCTCACAGAATGTCTGCTCAGGGACCGAAGAAGCTTGGGGGTGACTGGCCACCTTCTCCTTCAGGGTGAGTGTCACAGAATGGTAACTCGGACTGAAAGGCCCCCATGAGGGGAATGGGATGTTTAGGCGTGGCCCCTTGGCCACGCCTCCTTCGTCCCCTGCCACTCGCCTCAGCCCATTTACAGCCACCTTTCCTCCTCCGCTGCCCTCCCGCAACCATTCTCCACGGCCGATGGGCTCTTGACCCTCTGCCCATCGCCCTTCAGTCCGGCCACTCACCCAGACACCTTTTGTCCTGGGTCTTTGGCTGTACGGGGAAAAATAGCCCCCAGCCAATCGGGTGGCAGGCAGGAGCCACGGGGCTGCGGGGGCAGTGTGTGATGGTCAATCCCAGGGGCTGGGGGGGCAGCTGTGATGCAAGAATCATCAGAATTGGAAAGAGGAGTAGCAGCAGGAGTAGCAACCGCCGGTACCACTGGGGGGGGGCAGTCAGGCAAGACCATGTTGAGTGGGACAAGGGAGGGAGGGAGGAGCACCACAAGGGGGCTTCACAAAGACAGCTTGACTTGCAACTCAAACAAAAGAGGAGGAGCAAACACGATAGCTCCAGTCCGGAGCTGTTTCTCTGTCGGCTGACAGACCCAGAAGCAAAGACCAGCCTCAGCGTGAGAAAAACCTTTTAAAGAGGCACGGAGACAGACGGACTGAACGCAAGAGCTTAAAAAAGCAAGTATTTCTTATATTATACCGCTGATTAACTACTTTCACAATAAACAAAAAGTATCCAAAATGGCGACTACTCTTACTTTAAAGAGAAAGTAGCCGGAAGAAAGAGAAAGTGGAAAGTGAGACGGCATTGCAAGAGTGAACACTAGAGGGCAGACTAGACCCAAACCTGAAAAACCTTACCAAAAATACATAAGAAAAAGAATTCAAAGGCTACAAGAGGATAATAATAAAATAAAAAAGACCATAAAAGGAAACATCTTGGCAATATAAGAGTAAGGATTAATCTTCTGCATAAAAAAGCCGGGCTAACAGTGGACTGAACTCAGGATGGCCACTAAGCAGTCCAAAATAATACCCTCAAAAGTAGCAGCACCCTCCTCAGGCCAGCTCCATAAAATACCAGGGAACAACCTACCTGTCCCCTCATCTTCCTCCATACCTACAGAATCCCAGGGCCCCCTGTCTACCCAGGCCTCTCCAGAAATGCATATGATGGAAGAATTAAAAGAGATAATGTCAGCAATGTATGAAAAACTAGAGAAAAAGCTGGAGGCAGTGGAAAAGAGGGTGGAGGAAGTGGATAAGAAGATAGAGGGAATGGGTACGAAGATGGAGAGACAAGGTAAAGAACTAGAACAGAAGTTGAAGGAACAAAGCAGTGAGTTGGAGAGGAAGTTGGAAGAACAAAGCAAAGCTGTTACTGAAGACCTAGACCAAATCAAGGAAACAATGCAAACACACAATAAGAGAATGAGAGAAGATATTGAGAAAAATTTCAAGAAGGTCTGGGAGAGGGTTGAAAAAAGGATGGAAGAGGTGGAGAGTCAAATTGAGGGACAAATGGCTGAGATGAAAAGTGAGGTGCAGGACCAATCGACTATGATGCAATATTGGCAAATGATGACAGCAATCAGGGTCAGGGGACTGGGAGAATCAACAAATGAAAAGCAAGAAGATTTGAAAAGAATTTTTGTAAAAGCCTTGGAACAATTTCTGGGAGAGGAGGCTAAAAATATCTCTTGGCAAATTGACAGAATCCACAGAGTTAACTCATGGATCGCAAAAAACAAAAATCTACCAAGAGATGTGGTTATTCATTTTGTAACAAAGGGATTCCGAGATCTTATTTTGACAACATCCTATAACAAGAGATTGTATGTAGAGGGGCAAGAGGTGGTGATATTGAAAGAGATCCCCCCCAAGATGTTAAGAGAAAGAAAAGACTACAAGTTCTTGGTCACTGAACTGAAAACACGCGCTCTACAATATCGATGGGAAGCCCCAACTGGAATGTCACTACTCTATAACGGCAGAAGATACCATCTGAACTCAATCCGGAAAGCAAAAGAATTTTTTGAAAAGGAACTGAAGGTGGGGAGATCCCTGCCCACAACACTGGAAAATGCAGATTGGCCACATGAAAGAGGAATGGACTTAGAACAACGACCAAAATACCCAGAGGCACAGACCGCTGCAGCAGCAGGAGAAGATAAAGGAGCTTCTCGGGAAGCGACTGCACAGAGTATGGATGTCAATAAAATCGTGGAAGCAGGAAAGAATAAAGAGCTAAGGCAGATGAGAGCTACTACTAAACGTATAGAACAGCAAGAGAAGATCCCACAAGGCAATACAAACACCAATCTGGATACCATGGGAGCGAGACCAAAGAAGAAAGCAGGTGAAAAAGCGGAAGTGGTCTGACAGGAGTGTCCCGAAGCCGACCATGACAAGTAAATATTTGACTTGGAACGTTAACGGGTTAAACTCCCCACAGAAAAGGAAGAAAATATTTCATTATCTGAATCAAGGTAAAAATGATATAATTTGCTTACAAGAAACACATATCAGAACTACGGACCAGAAATATTTAACCAACAACAAGCTAGGCACACAATTTGTTGCAGCGGCAGCGGTAAAGAAGAATGGCATAGTCATCTATGTGAAAAAGCATATAAGAGCTAAATTAATAGAGTCAGACTCTCAAGGTAGATATCTAGCAATTGAAATAATAAAAGATGATAAGAAAATTCTCTTGATGGGCATATATGCACCAAATCAACAACAAGGAAAATTCTACAAACTGGTACATAAAAAGTTAAGACAATTCAACTACAGATCAAGTATTATAATGGGAGACTGGAATGGTGTCATAGAGGTCAGCCTGGATAAAAAGAAGACAACACCAAAGTCGCAAAAACACTCCAAGTTGCCTAAATCCTTCTTTGACATAAAGGATGAATTCGACCTGATAGACATCTGGAGGGAAAGACATGGCAAAGAGCAAGAATTTACCTTTTTTTTCAGACAGACACCAATCATTCTCCAGAATTGACTTTATATTAACAACCAGCGACTTGCTAGTTAGCCTAAAGAAGGTGAAAATCTTACCCAAAGTACTAACAGACCATAACCCGGTGTGGATGGAATTAAGACATGGACAGAAACCTAGGAGATCCTGGAGAATTAATGAAAACCTGTTTAAATACGATATTAATGTGGATGAATGCAAAAATGTTATGAAGGAATTCTTTAGCATAAATATGAATAAGGAGACACCTATAGAAATGATATGGGACGCCAGCAAGGCATAGATGCGTGAGATTCTCATGGACATGAACAAAAGGCACCGTCGCAAACAAGAACAAAAAAGAAAGGAGTTAGAAGATGAGATAAGTAAGAAAGAGCAACTATTAATAGAAAGACCGGAGGACAAAGATACCAAAGAGGGAATCAAGATTTTAAGGAAATAATTTGACCTGTTGATGGCAGAGCAAGTGTCAAGGAATATACAATATGCAAAGCATAAGACATTCCATAATTCCAATAAACCTGGTCGGTGGCTGGCTTATATATTAAGGAAAAAGCAAAAATCTCGCATAATTGAAAAGATAGTGTACAAAGGAAAGGAAGAGTTTCAACAAGAAATGATCAAGAAAGCTTTTACAGAATTCTACTCCAAGTTATACGCTGAAGAGAAGACACAAGACACAGAGATAGACAAGTTTCTGCAAAAAGAAAAGTTATTGATAATCACCGATGAACAAAGAGATGGTCTGAATGCATTGATCACACAAGAAGAAATACTTTCAGTGATTAAACAATTGAAAAAGGGAAAATCGCCTGGGACTGATGGGTTAACAGCGACCTATTACAAGTATCTTCGAGAGGAGATGGTAGAACCCCTTAGAGAACTATTTGTCAACATACAAGAAGGTGGTCACGTTCCACCGTCGTGGAAAACAGCCTACATCTCTCTAATCCCTAAAGAGGGAAAAGACAACGCTCAACCAGAAAACTACAGACCCATCTCGCTATTGAACACGGATTACAAAATCTTTGCAAAAATCCTGGCTAACAGATTAATGACAGTGTTACAAAAAATAATTCACCCGGACCAAACTGGATTTATACGTCAGATGAAAACTAATATAAGACAACTTCTTAATATAATAGAGTATTTGGAAAGGCATATCCAGGTGCCCGCTACTCTAATGTTTGTAGATGCAGAAAAAAACTTTTGATAGACTGAATTGGCCGTTTCTGAAAAAACTGATTGGGGGGGGATGAAAATGGGGGAACAGTTTATTAATTCCATAGTGGCAATTTATCAGAAACAAACAGGCCAGATCATTGTGAATGGGGACTTAACAGACTCATTCGACATAGAGAAAGGTACTAGACAGGGATGTCCGCTATCCCCCTTGCTGTTTGTTTTAATGCTGGAGGTTTTACTGAACAAGATACGAGCAGCAGAGGACATAAAAGGTATACGGATTAGACAACAGGACTACAGACTATGTGCCTTCGCGGATGACCTGCTGGTGACACTGACTCAACCAGCACAATCAGCCAAGAGACTGATGGAGATAATTAAAGACTATGGTAGGGTATCAGGCTTCAAAGTAAATATATCTAAGACAAAGATGCTAGTTAAAAATTTAGACAACAACTCAAAACAGGACTTAGAAAGAATAACGGGCTGTGAAATAGTTAAGAAAGTTAAATACTTAGGAGTTGAGATTGAAGCTACAAATGGGAAATTATATAAAAATAATTACGAGGTGTTGTGGAACAAGATACAAGCAGATCTGGTCAGGTGGAAAACATTACAACTGTCTCTGCTTGGCAGGATAGCGGCAGTAAAAATGAATGTATTGCCAAAATTTTTATTTCTCTTTCAAATGCTACCTATACTCAAAAAGGATGTGGACCTAGACGAATGGCAGAAGGGCATTAACAGATTTATTTGGGATGGCAAGAAACCGAGGGTTAAATTAAAAGTCATCCAGGATACAAGGAGAAGAGGTGGTTTAAAAATGCCCAATTTGAAGTTATATTACTACGCTGCGGCGCTGGTGGCGTTGAGCGACTGGATTAATATAACAAACGACAGAGTACTGAATGTTGAAGGACATGGTTTACTATATGGCTGGCACGCATACCTAGTGTATGACAAGAAAGTGGACAAGAGCTTCAAGGAACACCCACTGAGAATCCCGCTGTTGCGGGTCTGGAAGAAATATCAGTACTTACTACACGAAAAGATTCCCATTTGGACGATCCCCGGACACACAATAGGGGACATAAACATAATACAAAGTCAGGATGTGGTGCCCTATAGTAAACTTGTAATGGAAGAAGGAAATGTGTTATCGTTAAAGCCATCAAATACGCTGGCAGATGAAGGAATAGTGTGTACCTGGCTTTCATATTTGCAACTGCAGTCTAGATGGCAAAAAGACCTGAAGAAGGGTTTATCCCTAACAGATGAGAATTTAATTGAACAGGTTAGAGAGCGGGGGCCTATGCATATCAAACGAGTGTACAGTGTACTGATAGAAATTGACTCTGAAACTGTACTAGTCAAGGACTGTATGGTAAAGTGGGAACAAAATTTTGGGCAACCTATCACGATGGAAACGTGGGAGGGAATCTGGGTGAGAAATGTAAAATTTACGCAAGCGCAACATTTAAGGGAGAACTTTTATAAAATGTTTTATAGGTGGCATCTAGATCCGAAAAAATTATCATATATCTACCCAGACATCCAACCTAAATGTTGGAGATGTGATAGTATGGAGGCCACATATTTTCATGTATGGTGGACATGTAGAAAAATTAAAGCCTTCTGGAGAAAAATATGGTGGACACTCCAAACCATTTTGAAAAAGCGTATTGAATTTCTACCTCAGTTGTTTTTGTTAGGGATCATAAAAGACTGTACCACCACAGAGATGAACTTAATTCTGAACTTGATCACAGCTGCGAGACTGTTGGTGGGACAATACTGGAAGAAGCCAGAAATGCCATCTTTTGAAGAATGGACGTTGAAAGTCATACATTTGGCAGAAATGGCTAAAATATCGGCATATTTGAAGGACCGCTCAAATGAACAATATATGTTAGACTGGAAACATTGGATAGACTACATACAAGAGAAACACCAATCAAAGAAAATGTATCTGGCTTATAGTTAAATCTTGTCATACGGAGGGAAGAATGTTTACAAATCTAAATCGAGTGTATTAAGTTGGATAGCAGTTAACTTGAATTTTTTCCTGGTTTACATGTACAAATATATATCTTTTAATAATAATAATAATAATAATAATAATAATAATAATAATAATAATAATAATAATAATAATAATAATAATAATAATAATAATAAAAAAGAGAGGAGGAGCAAGGCCGGAGCAGCTTCTGCCATTGCCACGGGGGCTGGGGGGGGGCGCACAGGCAAACAGCAAGGCCCACGCTTCCCTCCCATGATGCATGCAGTCCTATCAGCCCCAGCCTTTGCCATTTGCCCGCGCTTCCCTCCCACAACACATGCAGTCCCATCATTCCCAACCCTTGCCATTTGCCTGCGCTTCCCTCCCACAACGGCGCACACAGTCCCATCAGCCCCAGCCCTTGCCATTTGCCCGCGCTTCCCTCCCACGACACACGCAGTCCCATCATCCCCAGCCCTTGCCATTTGCCCACGCTTCCCTTCCCTCCCACGACAACGCACGCAGTCCCATCAGCCCCAGTCCTTGCCATTTGCCCGCGCTTCCCTCCCACGACAACGCACGCAGTCCCATCAGCCCCAGCCTTTGCCATTTGCCTGCGTTTCCCTCCCACAACGGCGCACGCAGTCCCATCATCCCCAGCCCTCGCCAGTTGCCCGTGTTTCCCTCCCATGACGGTGCACGCAGTCCCATCATCCCCAGCCCTCGCCATTTGCCCGCGCTTCCCTCCCACAATGCATAGTCCCATCATCCCCAGCCCTTGCTATTTGCCCGCGCTTCCCTCCCACAACGGCGCACGCAGTCCCATCAGCCCCAGCCCTTGCCATTTGCCCGTGCTTCCCTGCCACGATGACGCACGCAGTCCCATCATCCCCAGCCCTTGCCATTTGCCCGCGCTTCCCTCCCACGACGCATGCAGTCCCATCATCCCCAGACCTCGCCATTTGCCCGCGCTTCCCTCCCACGATGGCGCATGCAGTCCCATCAGCCCCAGCCCTCGCCATTTGCCCGCGCTTCCCTCCCATGACGCACGCAGTCCCATCAGCCCCAGTCCTTGCCATTTGCCCGCACTTCCCTCCCATGATGGCGCGCGCAGTCCCATCAGCCCCAGCCCTCGCCATTTGCCCGCGCTTCCCTCACCCGATGGTGCACGCAGTCCCATCAGCCCCAGCCCTCGCCATTTGCCCGCGCTTCCCTCCCATGACGCACGCAGTCCGATCAACCCCAGCCCTCGCCATTTGCCCGCGATTCCCTCCCACGACGCACGCAGGCCGATCAACCCCAGCCCTCGCCATTTGCCCACGCCCTCCCACGATGGCATACGCAGTTCCATCATCCCCAGTCCTCGCCATTTACCCGCGCTTCCCTCCCATGACGCACACAGTCCCATCATCCCCAGCCCTCGCCATTTGCCCGCGCTTCCCTCCCACAATGGCGCACGCAGTCCCATCAGCCCCAGCCCTTGCCATTTGCCCGTGTTTCCCTCCCATGACGCACGCAGTCTCATCAGCCCCAGCCCTTGCTATTTGCCCGCGCTTCCCTCCCAAATGGCGCACGCAGTCCCATCAGCCCCAGCCCTTGCCATTTGCCTGCGTTTCCCTCCCACAACGGCGCACGCAGTCCCATCATCCCCAGCCCTCGCCATTTGCCCGTGTTTCCCTCCCATGACGGTGCACGCAGTCCCATCATCCCCAGCCCTCGCCATTTGCCCGCGCTTCCCTCCCACAATGCATAGTCCCATCATCCCCAGCCCTTGCCATTTGCCCGCGCTTCCCTCCCACAACGGCGCACGCAGTCCCATCAGCCCCAGCCCTTGCCATTTGCCCGTGCTTCCCTGCCACGATGACGCACGCAGTCCCATCATCCCCAGCCCTTGCCATTTGCCCGCGCTTCCCTCCCACGACGCATGCAGTCCCATCATCCCCAGACCTCGCCATTTGCCCGCGCTTCCCTCCCACGATGGCGCATGCAGTCCCATCAGCCCCAGCCCTCGCCATTTGCCCGCGCTTCCCTCCCATGACGACGCACGCAGTCCCATCAGCCCCAGTCCTTGCCATTTGCCCGCACTTCCCTCCCATGATGGCGCGCGCAGTCCCATCAGCCCCAGCCCTCGCCATTTGCCCGCGCTTCCCTCACCCGATGGTGCACGCAGTCCCATCAGCCCCAGCCCTCGCCATTTGCCCGCGCTTCCCTCCCATGACGCACGCAGTCCGATCAACCCCAGCCCTCGCCATTTGCCCGCGATTCCCTCCCACGACGCACGCAGGCCGATCAACCCCAGCCCTCGCCATTTGCCCACGCCCTCCCACGATGGCATACGCAGTTCCATCATCCCCAGTCCTCGCCATTTACCCGCGCTTCCCTCCCATGACGCACACAGTCCCATCATCCCCAGCCCTCGCCATTTGCCCGCGCTTCCCTCCCACAATGGCGCACGCAGTCCCATCAGCCCCAGCCCTTGCCATTTGCCCGTGTTTCCCTCCCATGACGCACGCAGTCTCATCAGCCCCAGCCCTTGCTATTTGCCCGCGCTTCCCTCCCAAATGTTGTAAGCCGCTCTGGGTCCCCTGGAGAAGAGCGGCTTATAAGTCTAATAAATAAATAAATAAATAAATAAATGGCGCACGTAGTCCCATCAGCCCCTGCCCTTGCCATTTGCCCGCGCTTCCCTCCCACGACAGAGCACGTAGTCCCATCAGCCCCTGCCCTTGCCATTTGCCCACGGTTCCCTCCCACGACGATGCACACAGTGCCATCAGCCCCAGCCCTTGCCATTTGCCCGCGCTTCCCTCCCGCGACGGCGCACGCAGTCCCATCAGCTCCAGCCCTTGCCATTTGCCCGCGCTTCCCTCCCGCGACGGCGCACGCAGTCCCATCAGCTCCAGCCCTTGCCATTTGCCCGTGCTTCCCTCCCATGACTGCGCACGCAGCCCCAGCTTTTGCCATTTGCCCGCGCTTCCCTTGCTGTTTGCCTGTGCGCCCCCCGCAGCCCCCCTGCCATGTGGCGCCCCTCCCTCCCTCGTCCCCCCAACATACTCTTGCCTGACTGTCCCCCCCCCCCAGTGGCACTGGCAGCTGCTACTCCTGCTGCCATTCCTCCTCCTTCTGATTCTGGTGACAGAGCTGCAAGGCCCTAGAACCTGCAGAGCAGCCACAGCACTTTAAAAAATCTTGCCTCACAGCTGCCCCCCAGCCCCTGGGATTTCCCATCACATTGGCCGTGGAGAATGGCTGGGGGAGGGCAGCGGAGGAGGAAAGCTGGCTTTAAGTGGGTTGAGGTGAGTGGCAGGGGGTGAAGGAGGTGTGACCAAGGGTCCATGTCTAAAGATGAGGGTCGGCACAGATGGAATCAGGAATAGTGCATCTCTTTTGTCTCTCTGGTTTCACCGACTGCACTGATCATGATCATCATTGGCGAGTGAGGGAAGCGATTCAAAAGGATTCCCTTCCTTTTTGAGACTCAGTTGGGGAGCCTCAGGGACCTGGAGAGGCTTCCAGCCGAGGGCTGTTGACGCCTCCAGTGTGATTTGCCCTCGCTGCTCACTCAGGGACTGAAACGGTCACCCAGGGTGACCCGGAGAGACTTCTGGTATGAGTCTCACAGAGTATCTGCTCATGGACTGAGTGGGTCTGGGAGCCGATAATTATCCACATCCATTCAGTGTGCGTGTCACACAGGGGAAGCTCAGGGACTGAAAGACCTCTAAAAATGAGTCATCACTATTATTTACATTACAGGTTTTCATGTGGAATGCTTGTGTGGCCCTTCTCAAGTTCTAAGAAGTACAGCTATGGCTAACATTACATCAGGCCAGAATACTAATTACTGTTTTAATAACCAGTGAAAAGCCTAGCAATAGAAAGGGCCATAAACATTTTCTTTTGGGTTTTAAAAACCATTGCCAGGTCTAACAGTAAGGAGGCAAGAAAAGTATGGAATCTTATGCACATCATGGAACACACCTAGAATGGGCTAAAAATACAATAGGCAAGAAAACTAGAATCTCTATTATATATCAACGGCCACAGATAGGATTAAAATGTGTAGTGTGGTGTGTTCATGAAAGTGACTTACATTTTCAGCAATTGTTCTAAAGGTCAGTTTTGACATACTTGGTGAAGTAGCATTCTTGATGG
The DNA here is from genome assembly GCA_034064705.1 of Bothrops alternatus. Classification (NCBI taxonomy): domain Eukaryota; kingdom Metazoa; phylum Chordata; class Lepidosauria; order Squamata; family Viperidae; genus Bothrops; species Bothrops alternatus. The sequence goes on from JARGCV010000327.1 coordinate 167,615, forward strand.
ACATCATGTTCATTCTTGCGTTCCATTCCTTCTTCCTCCTTTTTCACCATCAACACTGCAGGCTGACAAGTGAGTCTTCTGTCTTGTAAGATGGTGTAGAGTACATGCCTTTGAAATAAAAAAAAAAATCAATCTTACTTCAGCTGCCATTGAGATTTTACACCTAAGAACGCACAATACACAATAGTTACTATTATCTCAGATGCAGGTGTTACCCCTACTTCCCTAGGAAGAATGGACCATCAATATTAGATGAACCATCCATCTCCCTCCATATCCTAAAAGATGAATATTTGAAAAATACAAGACTCAACTTACCTCACAGCGTAGGAGGTGCCATCACAGCCAAAGGCTAATAGGGCTTGAGCTGCAGACATTTTCTTGCTGTCTTGGTTCTTCTTTTTTTCGTTCTTCGCCATGTCTTTTCTGAGAAACATTTGGCAACAGGCGTGCAAATGTTCCTCCCCTCAATCTCAGGGACTCTAAAGCTATAAATTCTTTTATAGATCAATGGCCACACCTAGGATTAAAAAGGGCCGTTGAGGCTTTCTTTCTGGTTCTAAGAACCATCGCCATGGCTAAAATTATGCCAGGCAAGAAAGATATAAAATCTATTATTAATCACCGGCCACGCTGGTCATTTAAATGGGCTGCTGAGTTTTCCTTTCTGGTTCTAATAACCATTGCCAAGGCTTAATTTATGCCAGGCCAGAAAGGTATAAAATCTATTATCAATCAGTGGCCACACTTAGAATTAAAAAGGGCCATTGAAGCTTTCTTTCTGGTTCTAAGAACCATTGCCAGGGCTTAATTTATGCCAGGCAAGAAAGATATAAAATCTATTATCTACGAGATCATATTTATTCTTGATTTCCATTCCTTCTTCTTGTACTTTTACCATCAACACTGAGTCTTCTGTCTTCTAAGATGCTGTAGTACATGCCTTTGAGATAAAAAAAAAATGTTACTTCAGCTGCCACTGGAGTTTTACTCCTACAAATGCACAATACACTGTGGTTACTACCCCTACTTACCTAGGAAGAATGGACCATCAGTTAGTGGGAGACCATCTACCTCCCTCCATATCCTAAAGCTTTGAAGGATACAAGACTCAACTAAACTTACCCCACAGCATAGGAGGATCCATCACAGCCAAAGGCTAAAAGGGCTTGAACTGGAGACATTTTCTTGCTGTCTTGGTTCTTCTTTTTTCTTTCTTCGCTTTTGTTTCTTCCTCTGCCGCGTCTCTTTCGAGGAACATTTGGCAACAGGCGTGCAAATGTTCCCCCCCTCAATCTGAGAGACTCAAACATTCAAAAATCTTTTATAGATCAACAGCCACACCTAGCATTAAAAAGGGCCATTGAGGTTTTCTTTCTAGTTCTAAGAACCATTGCCATGGCTAGAATTATGCCAGGCAAGAAAGGTATAATATCTATTATCAATCAATGGCCCCACTTAGAATTAAAAAGGTCCACTGAGAGGTTTACTTTCTGGTTCTAAGAACCATCACCATGGCTAAATTTACACCAGGCAGAAAACTATAAAATCTATGAGAGATCAACAGCCATGCCTAACATTAAAAAGGGACATTGAGAGATTTCCTTTCTGGTTCTAATAACCATTGTCATGGCTAAAATTATGCCAGGCAGAAATCTATGATTGATCAAAAGCCATACCTAGCATTAAAAAAGGCTGTTGAGGTTTCTTTTCTGGTTCTAAGAACTGTCGCCAGAGCTTATTTTATGCCAGGCAAGAAAGATATAAAATCTATGATAGATCAACAGCCATGCCTAGCATTAAAAAAGGCTGTTGAAGGTTCTTTTTTGGTTCTAAGAACCATCGCCATGGCTAAATTTACAAGCAGGCAAGAATGGTATTAAATCTATTATCTACAGCTCAGTTGTGATTGATGGAGATGATGGAGTAGTATTGATGGAGATGATGGAGAACCATATTCATTCTTGCTTTCCATTCCTTCTTCTTGTACTTTTACCATCAACATTGAGTCTTCTGTCTTCTAAAATGGCGTAGTAGATGCCTTTGAGATAAAAAAAATTTTGATGTTACATCAGCTGCCACTGGAGTTTTACTCGTAAGAATGCACAATATACAATGGTTACTATTAGCTCAGATGCAGGTGTTACCATTCCTTATCTAGGCATAATGCAGAGGTTCCCAACCTTTTGGGCACCAAGGACCGGTGCCGTGGAGAAAGGTTTTCCGTGGACCAGAGAGAGTGTGGTTTTGAATACTGCCTGCATCCTAAGGATGGAGCTTTGCTTGCTTGTGTGGCCCATTTTCTGGCATGCTGCAGACCGGTGCTGGTCCACCAACTGGGAGTTGGGGACCCCTGGCATAATGGATCCACCTCCCTCCATACCCTAACACTTTGAAGAATATAACACTCAACTAAACTTACCTCACAGTGTAGGAGGCGCCATCACAGCCAAAGGCTAATAGGGCTTGAGCTGGAGACATTTTCTTGCTGTCTTGGGTCTTCTTTCTTTCTTCTTCTTTTTATTTGGTTTCTTTCTCTGCTGTGCCCAACATGCATTGTCTCTTTCAAGGAACATTTGGCAGAAGAGTGCACTTGTTCCTCTGCTCAGTCTGCAAAGCTAGGAAACTATAAAATCTTTTATAGATCAATGGCCACACCTAGCATTAGAAAGGGCCATTGAGGTTTACTTTTGGTTCTAAGAACCATTGCCATGACTAAAATTATGCCAGGCAGAAAACTATAAAATCTATAATTAATCACCGGCCATGCTGGTCATTTAAATGGGCCGTTGAGGTTTCCTTTCTGGTTCTAAGAACCATTGCCATGGCTAAAATAATGCCAGGCATAAATCTATAAAATCTATTATTAATCACCAGCCACATTGGTCATGTAAATGGGCCACTGAGGTTTCCTTTCTGGTTCTAAGAACCATCACCATGGCTAAAATTATGCTAGGGAAGAAAGGTATGAAATCTAATATCAATCATAATACCAGGTAGCAGCCAGAATATATAATGAAAATTCTTTAATTTCACAACAAATTCAAAGACCTAACCATAGTTCCAGTTGGGAAACTGAGTATCCTAGATCAGGGGTAGGCAACCTTGGCTCTTTTATGACTCATGGACTTCAACTCCCAGAATTCTGGGAGTTGAAGTCCACAAGTCATAAAAGAGCCAAGGTTGCCTACCCCTATCCTAGACCAAGCAATGTCCAAAAACACTAATAAATTTCTAGGAGCCTGTCACTCTGACAAATTAGCCATCAATAAACAGACAGAAACAATAAGTACCCCCTTTGCAAAAAAAAAATAACACCTCCTCACCAGCAATCCACACTGAGATATGCATAGATTAACATCAGACCAACAATCAAGAAGTAAACAATGTCCTAATCAAGGAACTGCCAAAGAAGCTAACAACAAATAATGCAAGACCATTTTTTAAAAACTGCTAGCCTTAGGGCAGTGATGGTGAACCTTTTAGATCTTTTAGAGTGTCCAAAAACTGCCTTGCCCCCACTCCCACCCGCCTGCCTTCCTGTCCCTCTCTGCCATACCACAGGGCCACCTACCGCCTCCATGGCCCGTCGCAGATCTCCCAGGTGGTCCTGCAGTGCCATGGCAGCCACGCCTTCTGCCTATGCCCCACAGCATCATCTGCATGTGACAGGGTGCAAGGGCGGAGTCTTGTCCCCACTACCCGGCTGCCATGTCCTTGTCTGGGCTGCTGTGCGCGGGCCACGCCCAGGGGTGATTCTCTTCTGGGGGTCTGCTGGTGAGGAGGGGGCCGCGGGGGGAGGCGGGGCTAGGGCAACGACGCACATGCCCATAGAGAGAGCTCAGAGTGCCACCTCTGTCACACGTGCCATAGGTTCATCACCACTGTCTTAGGGTAAACTTCAGCAAGGCCCAAACAGTACTTGCCAGGCTTCTTCACTTTCATAATATACCGAAGAGTGAATTAAACCATCTGTCTTACTGTTGATGTCTTCTTCTTCATCTACAGGTCATTTTGGATTCGTGCCTTTAAAATAAAAAAGTCAACATTACTTCAGTTGGAATTGGGGTTTTACTCCTAAGAATGCACAATACACAGTGGTTACTATTACCCCAGACAAAGGTGTTACCCTTGCTTACCTAGGTATAATTAGTGGAAGACCATCCACCTCCTTCTATATCCTAAAGCAGGGGTCTCCAAACCTGGCCCTTTTATGACTTGTGGACTTCAACTCCCAGCACGCTGGCTGAAAAATTCTGGGAGTTGAAGTCCACAAGTCATAAAAGGGCCAAGTTTGAAAACCCCTGTCCTAAAGCTTTAAAGAATACAAGACTCAATGTACCTCTCAGCGTAGAGGGCGCCATCACAGCCAAAGACTAAGAGGGCTTGAGCTGGAGACATTTTCTTGCTCTCTTTTTCTTCTTTTTTCTTCTTTTTTAATTTCTTTCTTCTTCAGTCTCTTTCGTTGTCTCTTTCGAAGAATATTTGGCAGAAGAATGCATTTTGTCTGCTCAGTCTGCAAAGCTAGAAAACTATAACATCTTTTACAGGTCAATGGCCGCACCTAACATTAAAAAGGGCCATTAAAGTTTTCTTTTTGGTTCTATGAACCATTGCCAGGGCTAAATTTCCAGACCAATAATCAAGAAGTAAACAATACCCTACTCAAGGAGCTGCCAAAGAAGCTAACAACAAATAGCACCAACAAAGAACCTCCAAGATCATTTTCACCAACACTGAGCCACTAGAACCTAAACTGGGAGCAAACTGCACTCTCTTCAAGCACTTATGATGTTCCCTAGTTTGGTAAAGAAATGTCTACAACAGGGGTGTCAAACTGCCGGTCCACGGGCTGGATGTGTCATGTGGAAGCCACGCCCACCCCATTGCCGGCAAGGGCCAAACTGGCCCGATACATTGCACAAATGATGTCACGTGACGTCACGAGTTTGGACATGCCTGGTCTACAAGAAAACCGCTAAGCTCAGAGAGCAGCAAGGATGCCTTATTTCAATCGTGAGCCATAAATATTCTCCTTTATTGGTATTCCTCATATTAAATTGCATCATCAGGTTTACTTTTGGTTCTAAGAAGTCTGGCTGGTACTCAGGCACTGGAGGAGGCTGGTAACTGTCTGGTTCTAAGATCCACAGCCAATAGCTAAAATTGTCTTGAGTCAATTTTTTCTGTTACTTTTTAGGCATGTTTGTCAAACTTGTGACTGTTCTTTTTACCCTTTATATTTTGTAATGTTTTTTTAAACTGCTAAAGCAAGCCTTAAGGTAAACTTTAGCAAGGCCCAAAGATAGTTAACATGTTGCAAACAGTACTTGCCAGGCTTCCTCACTTTCATGATATACTGGGGAGTGAATTAAACCATCTGTCTTACTGTTGATGTCTTCTTCTTCGTCTACATGGATTCATGCCTTTGAAACAAAAAAAAATCAACATCACCAAATGACCAGTGGATGTTGAGAGGCTAGAAAAGCAATCAAAGGGGCTTTTATGTGTTTTATCCTAGGTGTGAAAGAAGGAAAGATACAATGAATTGTAACATTGTTCCCTCGAGCAACTAGTGGTTTTCTACATGTTTTGCTTCTCCGTATGATGCAACCGGCTTGTGGGCTGGCAGTTTGACACTCCAGTTTTAAGGATTTGAGCCTTGACTACAGTTTTCTCAGGTCCCAAGAGCTGAGTGTATTCAAGAAAGTCAAGGCTCAAATCCTTAAAACGGGTGTCAAACCCACCCAGCTCCGGCAATGCAAAAAAAGTTGCGATACCCGTTTTAAGGATTTGAGCCTTGACTACCATTTCCTCAGGTCCCAAGAGTTGAGTGTATTCAAGAAAGTAAGGGCAACTCCAGATACTGGAGCAATTTTGCCTTTAAGCTAATTTTAATACTTCTTCACCTGTGGTCGTTTAGCCCTTTTAACTGCACCTGGCTAAAATTGCCTCATCTTTATTCCTGAGAGTCAGATCAGCTCCTGGCCCTGAAGTAATTTTAATTAACTTTCACCTTTTCTTACTTGAAGTACTTTTAGCCTGCAAAAGATTACCTCTGACTTTATTCTGAAACTAACTTTAACTCTTATTCAGCTGTGGTGGTTTGTTCTTTTTTAAAGGGACATGGCTAAAATTACCTCAGGTCCTTTTTAATTGACTCAGCTCCTCAGTTTTACCTTTAAAACTAATTTTAATTCTTATCCACCTGTGGTAGTTTGGTCCTTTTAAAAGGACATGGCTGAGATGGCCTCAGACTTTATTCCACAGCTTATTTTAACTCATATCCACCTGTGGTGGTTTTTTCCTTTTTAAAGGGACGTGGCTGAAATTACCAAAATTTTACTCTAAGAACTCGAGTCTTGGCTAAAATTACCCCAAGCGCCAAGAATTTGCTTTGTTCCTGAGAGCAAGGTCAGCTCTCGAGGCAATTTTACCTTTAAAACTAATTTTAATTCTTATTCACCTGGATTAGAATTACGTTATTCCCCGAGGGAAAGACTGAGGTAACTATCTTTAGTGACCTGTGGTATCGGCGTCCTTTTAAATAACACACCGTTGAGATATTACTTCAGCCACCATTGGCGGTTTTACTCCTAAGAATACACGCTGCGGTTAAAATTACCACAGGTGCTACCCTTACTCCGCGAGAATAGGCTACTAATTAGCTAAAGAACTCACGCTCTCCTCCGTATCTTACAACGTAGAAAAGTCTCAGAATTACCTCAAAGCTCAAAAGGCCCTGCCCGGCCTCCAGCTCGAGGACTTGGGCCACGGAAGCGCCGGAGAGAGAGACATTTTTGCCCCCCCCCCGGCGCCCCGCAACATCGTCTCTTTTGGGGAAAAAGAGACGCGGTAGCAGAGTCTACCACCTATGCAACACTCTCACTTTTCTTTTTGCACTCAGTCCGAGGAGCCCGCCGACTTTTTAAATGCCCCCGCCTCTCGGAGAGGAGAGAGGCCTCTCAGCCAATCCGAGCGACGGGTTTTCGGAGCAGCCAATCGCGGCCGAGGTGGCCGTGGAGAAGACTCGCCAGGAGGTCCTTGGGTGGCGCTGGGCGGGGAAGGGAGCGCGCTCGCGCTTGCGCTCGTGCGCACGCGCACACAATGGGCGCGCGCCGCTGTTTTTCCCCAACCTCGCAATCGGGGCTCGGGTCCGGCTGAGGTTCCAGGAGCAGTTGCCATGGAAACGGCGGGAAGCTTCGCGCAGTGCGCGAGGCGCCTCATCACGGCCAGGTGGGCCGAAGCTGCGCTGGTGAGGGAAGATTGGCGGTTGCGACGTTGTGTGTGAGTGTGTGTGTGAGTGTGTAATGCCTTCTCCTTGAGGCTTCGCCCCATCTGCGGGACTCTTCGCCCCGCCGGTGGGTGGGGGGAACCTTTGAACTACAAATCCCATCCCTGAGGCAGCCTGCGGATCTCCCCTGGTGCGTGAGAGGCCGGAGTATGGTTGGAGGCTGCCGACCCCCCCCGCAAAGGCCCCGTTTTAAAACAAAAACTCTGAAAATTTAATACAAGAAAATAATAAAAAAATAAAATTATGATTATATGTAGACTATAGGAGATGCTTTGGACTACAGTTCCCATTAGCCAGTCTGTTGCAAGAGGGGCAATACCCATCAGCCCTCCCCCCAAGGCTGGCTAATGGGAACTGTAATCCAAAGCATATAACCAGAAGCTTTGGACTACAGTTCCCATTAGCCAATGTGCTTCGAGAGGCAATCCCCTCAGCCCCCCCCAGACTGCCTAATGGGAACTGTAGTCCAAAGCATTTCCAATACTCTACATATAACCAGATGCTTTGGACTACAGTTCCCATTAGCCGCTCTGTTGTAAATTGTGACAGGGAAGAAGCCCTTGAAAGATTTAATTTAGGTAAACAAGTGCCTGTTTGAACCATCATTGTGCATTCGGACAGTTTTTTCTAAAAATATGTTACGTTGCATTAGGTGGAACCCCCCTTATGTAGAAGCATTTAGGACTGTAACTGAAAATGAGCTGCTCCAGTTTCTTTTTAGGTGTGATCATGCTTTCATGTTGAAAAAGATTGTTTGTGACAGTTGGATGGTAACCCACATTTTATGTCCTAATCTGTTCCATATAGTCTATGTGAGATACAAGAACTTGTCAATAACAGTCTCACACTGTGTGACAGGCTTCCCTCAGCAATATCTTTGGCACCAGCCTCCTGACAGGTTTTTCTCTCTCAGTTATAAGTGAACATTCAGTTTGGTCTGCAAATCCAATTTGCATTCCTTATTTGCTTTCCTGCCAAGAAAAAGCTGGACATCACTTTCTGGCTTGCTTTGTCTTTGTAGAAGAGATAGAACACCTAGAACATAACCTGGAACAGATGGCCAAGGAGATAGAACAAACAATCTGATTTGCTAGAGCAGATCCAGCAACAAGAGGAGCAGAATAAATCCTTAAAACAGAAGCAAGACCAGCAGAAACAGAACCATAAAAACCTGGAGACTGAGCTGGAAACCAGAAATGAGTTGGTAAAAGCAATATATATGGGTGTTAGCCAGTCATAGATTCTATTATAAGGTTATGGATTGCTTGCAGACTTAATATGAAGTTAAATTCTTTAGGGGATGCACTGTGCCACATGCTTTTATTAACTATGGTTAATTAAACAGTTTGTTATGCTAAGCCATCATGTGATCTGTTCTGGTTTTGGCTTTGCCTTCTGCATGAACAAACCCACTATGGATTGTTCAGCAAACCATGAGTCTAAAGCATAGCTTTACATGATGCGTAAGCCAATTTGTCACATCATCCATGCCCACTATTGTGCTGTGATCTTGACTTACTGCTTGTGTTCACATTTTCCTGAAGTTGACATTGCTTTACTCCCTGCATTTTCCCTTAGCTGAAGCAGAAAACTGTGGAATTGACTCGAGCTTGTCAGAAGCAGTATGAGCTGGAACAAGAACTGGCCTTCTATAAAATTGATGCCAAATTTGAGCCGTTGGGCTATTATCCTATGGAGGTAATTCTTGGATGGTGTTCTAATTTCCAGGGATCTAAAATTTTGGCTAGCACGAGAGCCAAATTTCTGGTAGTCCCATTCTCAATGGGATGACTAGAGAAGAGAGGCTTATGCACATTAAGTACGTGCTCAGATTACTCCTTCCTCTGATGATGATGGCACTGATGATGTTACCTAGTTGGGTAGTGAAATGTCTGCAAGAAAAGCAGCAAGCTCAGAGCACTAAGTATTCCATACTTCTTCCTCACCAAGGATTCCATACTTCTTCCCATGGCTAACTTCAGACTTATGGAAAAAGTAATAAAAAGAGTCATCCTTGGTAGGGAAAAGAGAAATGAGGGATGCCCGAAGTGTTCATATGTCTATATAAGCTTAATTGGAATATGGTAGTTTTCAAAATAGTAAAGCTTAAAAACAGGACTTGGATTTTTATAATTGAAATGAGATTGATGACCGATTGGATTGAGCTTTTTTTACAAATGTAATAATTTTAATTGGTAAAATAATATGTGGGAAATAGAGAGGGAACTTTTAAGGAATTAATCTGTGTGATATATGTATGATTTTGTTCTTGGATAATTGATGGCCCAATCACCACGTTGTTTCTCAAGCACTTTTATGTAAAAACGAAAAAACCAATAAAATTTCTTCATAAAAAAAAAAAGAGTCATCCTTGGAACTGGATCATGTTTTCAGGGGACTCTCTGTGCTTCCAAACTATGAAGCCTCAATAAATTGCAGGCCATCTCTTCATCCTGGGGGAGAGAGGGAGGGTAACATGTACGTAGTTGAAGCCTCTGATGCAGACTTCCTTGACTCTATTAACTCCTAATGTGCTTGTCTCAAATCCCCACTTGCTAAGAATGGGCCATGTAGTCAGGAGGCAAAACGTGGAAGGATCAAAGCTGGGGAAGATCTTTTGAGTGCAAACGAGACGGCTTTTTTCAATCTTAGATGTTCTTGCTTCTATCCCTCACCTACACAAACTAGTATGTATAACAGAAACTTTATATGACAAAGTACAGGTTGGCTGAAGAAGATAAAATCCACAAATAAGGGGACTTGGATGAAGTTTTTAGTTATTTAGCAGAATAAGAATTATTCTTATTCTGCTAAACACATTGGTTAAATCACATTGGTTAAATCAAAAAAGATTTTTTTTTACTTGTCTTTTTTATCTCTCAGTTTATCAGAGTTCTTTATGCAACCATGCTTCTTTCCTCTGGGCTCTCCTATTTTTCTTTCTTTGTAGTATTGTGCTGGATTGGGCTTTTATAATCTCATTTTTCAGAGTTCCCCAAGCATCTTGAGTTTTCCCCTTTAGGATGCCCATCCATGAAATTCTACCTAAGCTGTCTCTAAATTTGTTGAAATCAGCCCTAGTCTGTTCTATTGCTTATGTCTGAATTGTTGAATTCCAGTATGACATGGGCACTCTTCCCCAAAGTTCCTGCAACTTCAACCTCTTCTATTGTTTCATCCTGGTTAGTAAGAACTAAAATCAGAACCGAGCTGGGAGGCACTTGGAGGTCTTCTAATCCAGCCCCCTGCTCAGGCAGGCGACCCTATACCATTCTAGACAGATGGCTGTCTAGTCTCTTCTTGAAAGCCTCCAGCTTTCTGGAGGGTCTTTCCACTGGTTAATTGTTCTCATTGTCAGGAAATTGTTCTAGGTTGCTTCTCTCTTCAATAAGCTTCATCTGTTACTTCTTGTCCTGCCTTCAGTTGCTTTGGAGAATAGCTTGATTCCCTCTTCTTTGTGGCAGCCCCTCAGATACTGGAACACTGCTATCATGAACCCCTAGTCCTTCTTTTCATGAAACCAGACATACCCAATGCCTGCAACTGTTCTTCCTATGTTTTTATCTCTATGTTTTTGTCATCTCTGCCTGGAGACTGAGAACTTTAATGGACATTTCCCAGTGGGGCTTAAAAGTTCCAAGTGATCCACAGCCAGGCTGTGACTGTAATTTCACAAATGTTGGACACAGTATTGTCAAATATTGATGAGGCCCCCTGCAAGAGGCTACCTGTGTCCCACAGCCCAGAGATCTTTGAAGTGGGCACAGGGCTTCCTTTGCCCAACTGAGGGTTTCAGTGGACCCCCAGAAGAAAGTGGCAGCGAGGCTGTCCCCAGCCCTTCCCCTCTTGGGGCCCCCAGTTCACAGGTTGTCTCTGTCTCAGAACAAAGCTCAGCTTTTATAGGTAATGCATACGTGCAGAGCCCTTTTTCTGGTCATACGATGTCATACAGCCACACACATAGATCACGGGTGTCTGCAGGGTATGGTGAAAAAAAAATCAGGCTTTGATAGTGCAGTCAAAGCCAGGCATGGTTTTTATGTCTGTTGGGTTTGATCATGTTAATTAAATTCACTATAATGACTCTTGGTTTTCTCCTATAACTTTTGGATGACAAAATTGTCAGCCAGACTCACCAGGAACCTGTTTGATTTCCTATTTGGTGCAGTTTTTCTCTCAGTTGATGTCAGGGTAGTTAAAGGCCTCCATTACTACTGTAGTGTGTTTCCTGCATCCCTTAGCTAACTGATTAGCAAAAAAATGATCTATTTCCTCTGCTTGGTTGGGGGGTGGGATCTCTAGTATACACTTATAGAAATGTCATAATTCTTAGATAACAATTAAGCATTTCTTCCCAGGGCAGGAAGTCTTGTCAGATGCCTGTTTGAGATACACATATCATTGCCTGCACTGCTGGATTTTGTACCAGTTGCAGCTTCTGAATGCTTTTCAAAGGGCAGCCCCATACAGAGTGCATTAGAGCAGTGCAGGAGGGGAGTGACTGATGGGTGAGTGACTCTGAGCGAGGTTTCCTAAGTGAGCAGGGTTGCAATTGGCATACAAGATAGAATTGTGCAAATGGCCTGCTGGCCACAGCTGTCACCTGCTCATCAAGAAGTTGAAGGTCCGGAAATTGTGCACCATTGCCAAATGAGGGAACACAACCTTGTTCAGAGTCAAAGATGGAACTATTCTGGAATTGTTTAGGGCACAAATCCAGAGCCAACCCATCTTGGGGGAGATTTTGTTTTTCCTCCTCATCTGGACACTGATGGCCTCCAGCAATTTTACTGCATCACCTGCTTGGCCTGGGGACAAGATCTAGAACAGGTTATCACCAGCGTATTGATGATAATGGGACTCGTGTTGATTACCTTCCCCGGTGGTTTCATTTACCGTGTTTCCCCGATAGTAAGACACCCCCGATTGTAAGACGTATCGGGGTTTTCAGGGGGTCGGCTAATATAAGCCGTACCACGAAAGTAAGACATATTACTCCTGCCCACTTCCGCCTCCTGCTTAAAATACTTAAATACTTAAAATACTTAAAATACTTAATATACTTAAAATACTTAAAATAAAACTGACAATTGTTTTCCAATCAATATAAGCCGTACCCCGAAAGTAAGACATAGTGGGGCTTTTGGGGATAAAAAGAAAGTGTGACCCTGTCTTGCTTTAGGGGAAACACGGGTAGATATAAAAAGAAGCAGGAAAAAGAGACTTGGAATCTCTGGGAAGGTCTCTCCTCCTCCACCAGCACTGACTGTAATCATGCCAGGAGGAAGGAGGTGAACCGCTAAAGACCTGCATCCCCCACCCCAGTCCCACAGAGGCAGTGAGGAGGCTGCCTTGGCTGAGAGATCAAGGACCAGGAAGGTTGCACTCCTCAAATTTGGTGTCATCCACAAATTCCTCCAATGCAGTTTCCATGCTGCACCTCCACCAGAAGACTGAGCACTATGGATCCCAGGCAGCAACATGCTCCCAAAATATGTTCCTTCAATACTTTTTTAAGTTTTCATAATTAAAAAACAAGAATACATTATCTTAATTTTGCAGGATTGTGGCATGTGATAGTCTAAGAGAAAGGTGTTTATAATTGCTATTACCGTCAGATAATTGCTAATCTACTTTACAAGTGGATTACTAAGGTGGAAAATTCTGAGGCACCATCTAGATGCTAGTATTCTTGGATACTTTCAACAATTGGTGGCCTGTGGCAAAATATTTACAATAGTGTGTGTGAAATGCAGCTGAACCCAATGAGTCACCAAGGCAAGTTTCTTCTAAACAGCTCTGTGTAGTAGCCAGTGATTTATAAATACTTTTATTACTGTTAGTAAATCAAATGCAAAAGTGAATAAACATCTCCTAGAGATTCCTCAAAGATCAGAGGCACTGGATTGGAAAGGCCATAGCTAAAAGAAGACTACATGCCAGTTAAAGGGAATGAAGCTCATCAGAGGAGCCGCCTCTCTCCATGCCACTCAGGGGTCCCAATTGGAGGAGTCAGGACCTCAGAATTGACATCTTAAAGAGCTAACTTTCCCGAGAGAGAAATAAAAATTTAGAGAACCTGAACTGGCCACCCTTCTTCATTTAAACAGTATTTCAAAAACATTTCTCCTTTATATTGCTAGGTGAATTTCAGTAAATCACTTGTTCTCCATCTGGGATGATGTAAGGCACACAAATCAAAGATATGAGGATCACGTGGAAGAGAAGGAATACCCAGAGTGGCACATAAGGTTGGGATCCTTCCCCAGCAGCTCCACTGCCCATTCCAGAGGGAATGACAAAGTGGGTGAGCTCTGCTCCAAGCAGCAGCTGAGGCACTGGCAGAATCAGAATTTTAGCGTTCTCTTCTGGGTGGGGATCATCTAACAGAAACAGTCTCTGCTTCCTCTTGCTACATTCACAGGTACAGCTGAGGGACCCTACGTAGACCCAAGAGAGAGTGCGACTCCTGGAACTGGGATGCTTTTGGTCCTGACATGGGAGGGAGGTTGGGGAGACTGGCAGATCCTGCAGTGAGGCAACCTGGGCCTCTTGATCTGGCAAAGGATCTTACGAATTTCAGTTGTTAAGGGAGGGGATGATGGGGGCAAAATAAAAAAAACATGGGAATAACGACCGGGAAAAGTCCAGAGGTAGGAAAGAAACTTAAGACGGAATGACGCCGGTGGCAAGCAGGATGATGAGAATAAGGATGATGACAGCAATGATACAGATTATGGCAATCATCTTGATATTCTTCCACCAGTACTTCCTGGCCACTTTTTGTGAGGTTGTCTTGAAGTGTTCTGACTGTGTAGAAAAAGATGCACATCACTTACAAAGAGTGAAGAGAAGCTTCCCTCCCTGAACCTGGGGAGGGAGGCTTCAGTTGAAAATATATTGGCAGATGCCTACTCTGACTGACCAAAACTTTTTCTTAATAGCAATTTTATTAAAATTACAACTATCATACTAAAAATATGCAAACTAAAAAAATATAAAACTAGGTGCAGAGAAAAAAAGAGAAAAAAAAATACCAACTTTTATCCAAGCAAAGCAAGTGCTCCTTTACGTGCTTGGTGAGCATGAAGGGTGACTTCTGCATGCACACCAGGCCACTGTAAGAAGTTGTTAGCATCTTTAAAAAGAACATTTTATTAGCCCAGAAGCAAAACAGGATCTGTGTTTATGAAACACAGTCAACCATGTCAATTAAAGATCTACTGCCTGCATTTATGCAAGATACTAATTTTGATTACCTCTGTCTTAGTACGTTGTGCAGATATGCCTTTTTCAATATAATATGCGAACCCACAAAATGGTTCGATTAAATAATGAAGCTTAAATATAGTGTGCAAACATAATGAGTTTGTTCAAACGAGAATTCCATCCAGCTTTAGCCCAACAAACAGAAGGTTTAGGAGTGATGTGATAACTGTTTTTCAGTACTTGAGGGGCTGTCACAGAGATGAGGCAGTTGTTTGATTCTCTGCATATTGAACAAAGATCCTCTAGGTTATTTCACCTACCTTGCCAAACGTCTATCACAAACCCCACATGGCTTATGCCAGAGGCACTTTAGACCTCAACTACTCATTTCAGAGAATAATAAATAGACAAGGAGCTCTTCTGGCTTCCCCTCAAGCCAGATGAGCTAATGCAGCTCAAATGGCACAGCAAAGCCTAGGAATGCTGGCTTGCCTTTGACTCGGTTTAAGTAACTTCCTTCCTCCCTCATCTGGCTTGTCTTAACACTGCCATTCCCTATTGATACATGATCCTCTTGTGAATCAACAATTGTATAAAAAGCAAAACAAGTTATGTTGCATAATCAACATTTTGCTCTTTTCTCACCCCTGGCTGCTGGACTTATACTTAAGGGTTCCCCCTCATTCTTGTCCTGGACCTCGAAGTGAAACTTGGGTGCATGTTTATTCCTACCACACAACACAGAGTAAGAAAGCCCACCGTTGCTTCCAGGTCTTCCGTCTTGTTGCGCAGATGGTCAAGGTTCTCACCCCTTGCTAGAATCCGCTCCACATTTTGTGTCATGATGCTCTTGACACCCTCAACTTCATTCTGGAGGTTCTTCACCTGGTCATTGGCCATCCCTGGGCCACTTCCATTGCCTCCCTCCTGGTGAGAAAAAGAACAAGATTTTGGCAGGCAGAAGGAAGGGAAAGATCCTACCTACTCCTTTCCTTTCTCCTTCCCATGCTATCTCTACATTGGAATGCCATAACCGAGATGGTCTTTTATCAAAGTTTCTGGCAAAGAGGGAAAGGTACCATTGTTCAACAACAATAACAAAATCTTCCAATGACTAGGTGTCAGAACCTTCAATGATTAATCATGCATATTCTCTGGGCTTAGGTTATTCGGGTTCTGCCATTCTATGGGGGAGGGGGGTAGCTGAGGGCTTTTAGTGCCTCTATCTGCTTTGATGTATCCTCTATGGGGTGTGAAAGGAATGCCTGGGGCCATCAGCAAGCAGGGAAGAACTTGAGAAGACCTAACAACCTTGAGAGAGGCACCTTATCAGTTGCTTTCCCACAGCTCAATGTCACCTGTGGATTGGCCTGTTTGAACCCCGGATGGACAGTTGGGGTGGGGTTATTGTTTTGCAGGTTTAACTTATTGATTTGGGCGGGAAGCCCTCAGATCCTGCCTACTTTCCTGCTTTCTGTACCTGCCAATAAAAGTTCCTTTTAAAATGATGCCAGTTTTAAGAGTTCTGCTTTCTTGTTAGAGAAACGGAGGCAGGTCCTTACACTAGGTGCAGTTTCCAAAGACTTCTAAAAATTGCTGACACACAAATTAGTCAAGAATTCTAAAACACAAACCTATACTTTCCTTGTACAGTACATTAGTATGAGCTGTTTTAAGAAGCAGTCAATAAGTACAAGGTCACTGTCCACACTAGATCCAATATACCTTTGCCTGCTTTGAATACTGATCAGAAAGCATTTGCTAAACGACTTTTCCACAACAAAAATAATGACAAATGGTGTACAATTTGAGTCTCTTGATCTTAATGGCTTGCTTGCTGCCTCTTTGAAGTAATACCAGAATCTCCCATTTTATTTGGTGTAATAAGCCAGACCGATACAAATAGAGAGCCCAAAGCACTGAACTCCTCAGCCATATCCTCAGGCATTCATGACCAAAACTCAGCCAGCACCGCTGGAAGAGGGCTTGAAAGTCCCTTGCTCAGTGCAAGCATCTTCTACTACAGCATCCCTGATACAGCATCCCATCTCTATTTGAATACCTCCAGCAAAGGAGAGTCCATCCCATCTCAAGGCAGGTTATTCTATTTGAATGCTCTCATCATCAGGATTTTCTCCTGATGCCCAACAACATTTACTTTATAAATTAAAGTCAGTGTTTTTCATCCTGTCTCTTACAAAAGTTCTGAACTACCTTCTACAGGATGCTTCTTTAGTTATTTGAGACCCTGATCATTTTGCTTGCCTTTCCAGAGGGCTGGGCTAGAAGGCCTCCAAGGTCCTTTCCAACTCTCTATTCTATTCTATTCTATTCTATTCTATTCTATTCTATTCTATTCTATTCTATTCTATTCTATTCTATTCTATTCTATTCTATTCTATTCTATTCTATTCTATTCTATTCTATTCTATTCTATTCTATTCCTTAGCTCCTTTTCTAAAGGTGGTATTACAACATTAGCACATTTATTTTCATTTTCATTCCAGTTCCTAATCATCCCTAGCATGGAATCTACCTTTCTCAGAGCTGTGCAGTTTTTTATTGCAATATGCACCACTCTATCTTTACTTAAATGGTATCTGCCACTTGGCTGACCATTCACCAGTTTAATGAGGTCTCACTGGTGCTCCTCATGATCACTTCTGCTTCTCATTCACCAGTCTGAAGTATCTTTAACAAAAATGCAGTATTTAATAACCCAAATTATTTTATGTATACTGTTTTGCCATTACAGCATCAATTTCCATTACACCCTTCAAAGCAACACGTATGAAAACAGAAAGATTAATGCTTCAGGAAATTGCAAACTAAATTTGGGGCCAGTAGGGAACAAAAGACATTTTATTACCGAGGTATTCAATGCTGCAGTAATATTCACTGTTCACATTGTACCAAGTATAAGAGATATTTAATAAAGCACAATAATAATTTGTATTATCAGACATCATTCTATTGAGAATTATGGACATTGTCAAAGAGGCAGAAAAATACTCAGTGGAAGAGCTGAATAAACATTACAATTCCTAAACATATTGCAATGATACAGCTTCTGAACCTGTCCAAAATTTCCACACAGATGTTTTCACGCTAATTCTCAAAATCAGGTCCTTAAAACAAGATTTAAAAAAAACTGAAATCAACTGTCAAACTTGCTCTTTCCTTTGTCCCCATTTCTAATAGATACACTAGACTTATTTCCTGTATTACAACTGGAGGCAGTTCTTACTCTACCGCCACAAACGGCTTTCTTTATGCAACAATTCTCATCTTTTTCATAAAATCTTTCATGTTCAGCCTCCTGTCCAGAAAGGGACCAGAGCAGAACAATATCTCATGCAGAGACCCATAGTTTCCTAAAATCAAGTAACCAGAGAAGGTGAGGTAGGGAAGTGGCCCCACCCTGGATACTCTCTGGCGTGGCTGCAGCTGCAATAGATGGTCACGCCCCAGCACTGCACAGATCAGGCCCCAATCTGGCTCTCCTGTCTTTGCCTTAGTTGCTTTCAGGTCCCCAAACTTTTGCAAAGTCAGGGGCGAAGCCAGGGGGGGCAGAGGGATTCTAGGAGGGTCTCATTCCAAAAGGAAGTCACTGCAACAGATAAGGGGGGCTTTCTGGGTCACAATAGATGACAGTGTTAAACTGAAGAGGCTCAGCATGTACCCGACAGCTAGAAACAATATTTTGTGTTTCTTTTTAATATATAATAATAATAATAATAAAGTTGGAAGGGACCTTGGAGGTCATCGAGTCCAACCCCCTGCTCAGGCAGGAAACCTACACCATTTCGGACAAATGGCTGTCCAGTCTCTTCTTAAAAATTTCCAGTGTTGGAGCATTCACCACTTCTGGTGGCAGGTTGTTCCACTGGTTAATTGTTCTAACTGTCAGGAAGTTTCTCCTTAGTTCTAGGTTGCTTCTCTCCCTGATCAGTTTCCCTCCGTTGCTTCTTGTCCTGCCTTCAGGCACCTTGGAGAATAGCTTGACTCCTTCTTCTTTGTGGCAGCCCCTGACATACTGGAACACTGCTATCCTGTCCCCCCCTCCTCGTCCTTCTCTTCATTAAACTAGACATACCCAATTCCAGCAACCATTCCTTATATGTTTTAGCCTCCAGTCCCCTAATCATCTTTTTAAATTAGAATTTTACTTAAAATAGCAAAATATAACACAAAGTAAACTTAAAGAAAAAAAGAGTAGAAAAAGAGAAAAGTAAGAATATAATAAAGAGAGAAGAAATAAACAAAGAAGTGACTTCCAACCTTCACTATAACAAGTATAAACACACTTATCTCTTCATTCCCATATTCAATTCTTATCTATAAACAAATCCATAAAACATCATCTTTTCAGTCCTGGTATCAGCAGAAATCCATAAAATATAGTCAGAAGTAACACATCTTGTTTTAGGCTTGATCAGATAAATCAATTTTATATTCCTTTCTTTTACCTCTAACAATCTTAATCTTTAGTTCATTCAAATATTGTTGCAGGATTTGATTTCTCTCCATTTCTTCTGTATCCCATCACATAAAGTTCTTCAAGGTTCTTGAATTTTCCTTTTATAATTTAAAACCCCAGGCAATTTCTTTTGCAGATTCAGTGAATCATTGGATTTCTTTTCTAAGTCATTCTCTTGGCCTATCAATTGTAAACTCACTTTTGATATTTGTTAGCTAAAATTTGTTCTATATCTGGCATTTCTTCAATAATATTTTTGGACATAGCCGCCCTAGCCATAGAAGCAGACATCATTATTGATATTGCGACTACTGTTTTCTGATTCCATTCTTCAAAAACTTTAGTCCCCTCTGATGTCCAGTTTTTGAAATTATGAAATTGCTTATTTTTATTATTATTTATTATTTTCATGCAAAGATGGGCATGATAAAGGACCAAAATGGCAGGGACCTAACAGAAGCAGAAGAGATTAAGAAGAGGTGGCAAAACTACACATAACAACTATACAAGAATGAGCTTAACGTCCCAGATAACCACGATGGGGTGGTCACTGACCTCGAGCCAGACATCCTAGAATGTGAAGTGAAATGGGCCTTAGGAAATCTGAGCAACAACAAAGCTAGTGGAGGTGACAGTATTCCAGATGAGCTATTCAAAATCTTAAAAGATGATGCAGTAAAAGTGCTACACTCAATTTGCCAGCAAATTTGGAAAACTCAACAGTGGCCACAGGCTTGGAAAAGGCCAGTTTACATTCCAATTCCAAAGAAAGGCAATGTCAAAGAATGTTCAAACTATCGCACCATTGCACTCATTTCACATGCTAGTAAAGTTATGCTTAAAATCCTACAAGCTAGACTCCAGCAGTATGTGGATTGAGAACTACCAGAAGTACAGGCAGGATTTCGAAGAGGCAGAGGAACTAGAGATCAAATTGCCAATATATGCTGGATCATGGAGAAAGCTAGGGAGTTCCAGAAAAACATCTACTTCTCCTTCATTGACTATGCTAAAGACTTTGATTGGAGAGATGGGAGTACCAGACCATCTTATATGTCTCTTGAGAAACCTATATGCGAGTCAAGAAGCAACAGTGAGAACTGGACACGAAACCACTGATTGGTTCAAAATTGGGAAAGGAGTCTGGCAAGGCTGTTTACTGTTGCCCTGCCTATTTAACTTATATGCAGAGCACATCATGAGAAAGGCGGGGCTAGATGAATCAAAAGTTGGAATTAAGATTGCCTGGAGAAATATCAACAACCTAAGATATGCAGATGATACCACTCTAATGGCAGAAAGTGAAGAGGAACTAAAGAGCCTCTTGATGCGGGTGAAGAAGGAGAGTGCAAAAGTTGGCTTGAAACTCAGCATTAAGAAAACCAAAATCATGGCATCCGGCCCTCTCAATTCCTGGCAAATAGATGGGGAAGAAATGGAGGTAGTGACAGATTTTATTTTCCTGGGCTCCAAGATCACCGCAGATGGGGACTGCAGCCAAGAAATTAAAAGACGCTTGCCCCTGGGGAGGAAAGCTATGGCAAATCTAGACAGCATATTAAAAAGCAGAGACATCACCCTGCCAACAAAAGTGTGTATAGTCAAGGTCATGGATTTCCCAGTTGCAATGTATGGATGTGAAAGTTGGACCATAAGAAAGGCTGAGCGACAAAGAATTGAGGCCTTTGAACTATGGTGCTGGAGAAGACTCCTGAGAGTCCCTTGGACTGCAAGATATTCAAACCAGTCAGTCCTAGAAGAGATCAACCCCGACTGCTCTTTAGAAGGCCAGATCCTGAAATTGAAACTCAAATTCTTTGGTCACCTAATGAGAAGGAAGGACTCACTGGAGAAGAGCCTAATGCTGGGAAAGATTGAGGGCAATAGAAGAAAGGGACGACAGAGAATGAGGTGGCTGGATGGAGTCACTGAAGCAGTAGGCGTGAACTTAAATGGACTCCAGAAGATGGTAGAGGACAGGAAGACCTGGAGGAACGTTGTCCATGGGGTCGCGATGGGTCAGACATGACTTCGCAATTAACAACATTATGGCTTGTAAATAATGCATGTAAATTTAATATAAATATATAATTAAATACATGCATGCATACACATATATAAAACCAGAATCTATTTCCCATGGGAAGTTGTTTTTTCTTTATAATTAATTTTAAAATAGTTTTATAAAGGTTTCAATATTCTAACTTTATCTGGATTTTTAGTCTGTTTAAAGCTTTCTAGGATCAACATTTTATTTAGCTTTTTGATGTTTATTTCAGATTCTTTAAATGTTTAAGCTTATTATTAAACTTTTATTTCATTCAGGAATGAAGGCAGACTCACTCAGGATTTTCAAACCTGTCTTTCTGAAGTTCTCTAATAGCTTAGAAATAGTTAATGAGCGATTTCTGAAAGTGATTAGAAAGTGAGATTTGCAAACCAAGTATTCTTTAACACAGGGGTCCCCAACTTTACAGCTTGGTGATCCTGTTGGGGGGAGAGGGGAACTGGAAATCAATTGAAGGATCTAATTTGGGGTTCAGCTTTTAAAATTGTATTGTAACTCTTGACGGTCATCAAGTTTATATGGGGTTGAATGGCATATTCTGGAACATCTATTGGACATATGAAGATCTGGTTAAGACAGTGAGCGCTGCTTCTATTTTCCTTAACCAGATCATGCAAGATACTCAATAAATTCTGCATCCAGACTTCTAACCTAGAGAGTTAATTTCAAATTCCTATTTTGAATGTATCCCAGAATGGTAAAGGGGGAAGAGGTTCTGAAGCCCATCTTGAAACTGAGGTGGTTATTATATGTGGTATCTCCAGGACTTTTTTTCTCATAGAACGCCCAGAATGGAGTTCCGGCACCTTTTTTGGATGGAACCTTGTAGGGTAGGCAAGGCGGGTTGTATGACGTGTGTGAGTTCCGGCACCTTTTTTTTTTTTTTTTTTTAGAAAAAAAGCACTGGGTATCTCTGATAGCTGTTCAGAACCAGTCATGCCATGTTTAAGGTCAGAACATGGAAGACAAAGAGGTTTTCTCCAGGTTGCAGCTGCAATGACACCAGTCTTCTGGTATGAAAAGTATGCCAGGCATCTCCCAGGACCAGCAGAATAACTCCCTGCAGCCACAAGCAGGACAAGCAATACAGGCAGAACCAGAACAAGGTGTCCTCATCATCACAATGGGGCTGCAATGGAGCCCCTTACTGAATGGAAGGGACATAAGCTAAGCATGTGAGGAGAGAAAAATCCTCTGGAAGATAAAGCAGTTCTGCATTTCTCCAAAATTTAATGGAATGACTGCTTCTATATAAAACAGATCCTGGGATCAATTCCACTAGATCAGGGGTAGGCAACCTCGGCTCTTTTATGACTCGTGGACTTCAACTCCCAGAATAGCTGACTCAGGAATTCTGGGAGTTGAAATTCACGAGTCATAAAAGAGCCGAGGTTGCCTATCCCTACACTACTAGATAAACCAGACCAAGAGGTCAATTCATACCATCGTAGAATCACAGGGCTGGAAGAGACCTGGAGGTCCTTTGGTCCAACTTGTGAATTAGGGTTCTCAAGGCAGGAGTCTTATACCACCCCAGTCAAATGGTCGTTCAGTCTATTTTTGAAAAGCTCCAGTGATGAAGCACCCACAAACCTACCGTAGGAGGCGCGAGCAGAGCGCGAAGACGGAGCTTCTTTCCGGAAGCCGTTCTGAGGCGAAGCACTCAGCCCTCCGATTCCTCCACCCGGGCCTCCACCCGGGCCGCCCCGCCCTTCTCGTCCCTGCCCCTGGTCGGCTCGAGGCGGCCTTCCGGCCTTCCAGGCTGGAAAGGCGCCCGGCTTCCGCGCCCCCGGTCAGCGGGCAGCGACACCCCAAGCCGGCGTCGGGCCCAATGGCGGCGCCCCCTCCGGCCCGGAGGCAGGTGCGATCACCGGCAGTCCGCCCGGGCAGCGCCCTCCCCCCCCTCCGAGAACGGGGCTTACCATGGCCGTGGCGTCCCGTTCAAGCCTCGAGGCCACTTCCCGATACTCGGCGGTCCCCCCGGACGTCCTACTTCCTCCTCCGGCCGCGCCGTCACCTCCTCGCAGGTAGCCTTGGGCGGATCCAACCGCGGTTCCGCCCTCCCCGGGCGAGAGAGGGCCCGTCTGCCCGGGTCCCGTGGACCGAGACGAGTGCGGGCGGCAAATGGGCCGAGCAGAAGCGGACGGGAGCGGCTGCCCTCCTCCGCCCCGGCTTCAGGCAAACGCCTCCCTTCACGGGCTGGACTAGAAGACCTCCAAGGTCCCTTCCAGCTCTATTCTATTCTTATCTGACTCCCGGAAGGTTCCCGCGGGATGGAACCAGGAGTACTAACTGAGTGCCAGCAGTGGGGTACCTGAAGGTTTTGCCTAAGGCAGATGGTTCAAATAGCTTGCATAAGTGACTGGAAAAGCTTGCCTGGTTTAAGTATGGCTATCACACCAGCCTTCCTCCATGTGTTGGATATCTGAATAGTGTTTCAGCATCTGTTATAGAGATTGGATTCTTTTGTTTTAGGTCCAAAATGTGTAATCTGCCGGAGCCGAATCTTGTCAATGGCAGCTGCTTTGCCATTCTTACACCTGCCTATTGGCTCCTATTGTAAAGGGACATGTCAAATTGCTCTTCCATTTCTTGTTCCTGACTATCCTCTGTTTATGTTTTTGTAGGCTGGAATAGTAGCTGGTGGGCAATTTGGCTAGCTGACATTTTGGCATCTAATGATAATTTGGTTGTATCATTGTTGAGATGGTTAAGTAAACTCCATTCTTTTTGGCTGCTACAACTCATATCTATCTCCTCCATAAGCTTAATCCATCATTCCCTTTTGTGCTCTGAAATGGCTGGGTATTCAGTTCTTCTGCCAGAAATGGTGAGATCACCATTTTTGACCTTGGAAACAAAACAATTCCAATATGGTTAAACCCCGATTAACACACATTGTGTCTTTCATGACTGGAGTAGCTGGTCTTGAGGGTCCCAAAGCTTGAGATTTGCCTATTCCACAGCTATTTCTGAGCCATGAGTGGTCTAATACTGCTTAACTTTGGCAGAAACATGCCCTGGTGACCTTTTTTTGGCTTTTATCTTATGATCAATCCATGTCAGGCAGCATTTTTGTTTTCCAGAAGTGCTGGGGAATAAGCCACCCAGGGGAACTACACAATACATCAAGGGGACCCAAGAGCTCAGATCAGCTGGTGTGGGTGCGCCCTTTATGCAGAATGATGCCCGAATTGGTCCTAGATTCTGCCTTGGCTCCCTCTTACCAATAGGCAACTGAATTGAAGATCATTTCTTTGATTTATTGGGATACTCTAGGAAAAAATATTCCAAGTATCCTCTCTATATGAAAAGAGTCTCAGATTTTCTTTTATATTCAGTACAGCAGAAAAAAGTACAAAAGAATAGTTGATTGGGTGGAAGAAATCATATATTTGGAAAACAACTGGCTCATCTTATGAAAAGGGCTTTAAACCAAAATTAAGGGGGCCAATTTTCACGACCTTTAGAACCTGATTCCAAAGAAAAACCACTAGATAACCAATCAACTAAGGAGGTAGGAAGTAAAGAGAAAAAAGAAAGAAAAGAAAAACATAATGAAGTAGAGAGTGACGGATAAGAGGAAACAAACGGTGAACTTGAAGTATTATAGTACATGCAGGCAGGTATGATGTAGTTTCCATTACTGAAACTTGGTGGGATGAAACTCATGACTGGAATGTAATGATGGAAGGGTACAAACTATTCAAAAGACACAGACCTAACAAAAAAGGAGGTGGAGTTGCATTATATGTAAAAGATCACTACATTTCTACAGAAATACACAAAACCAAGGATGAAAATCTCCTAGAATCCATATCATATGGGTCAATATAAAAAGAATGACATTGCTATAGGCATAAAGTAAGGCCACCCAACCAAGCAGAAGAAATAGATGCACTCTTTGCTAACCAAAGAGTTAGCTAACCAAAGCAGCAGCCAAAAAAGCTAATACAATCCTGGGTTGTATAAACAGAGGCATAGAATCAAGATCACACGAAGTATTAGTACCGCTTTATAGAACCTAGTAAGACCACACCTGGAATACTGCAGCCAATTTTGGTCACCCTATTACAAAAAAGATACTGAGAGTTTGGAAAAAATTCAGAGAGGAGCAACTGACGATTAAAGGCCTGGAGACTAAACATATGAAGAACGGCTGCAGGACTTGGATTTGGCTAGTCTAAAGAAAAGAAAAAACAGGGGAGACATGATAACAGTATTCCAGTATTTGAGGGGCTGCCATCAAGAAGACGGGGTCATGTTATTCACCAGAGGGCAAGACAAAAGTCAAGGCTAAAAAAAAGTTTCTTTCAACATATAAATAACAAGAAAAATGTCAAGGAAACAGTCCACTAAAGGGAGGTCTGTTTTGACTAGCGAAACACCTGCAACCCGCTCCTCCCTCAGTGCCGAGTGTGTCAACTAAAAGTGAGAAAGGAAAATGGCCCCAGCCATGCTCATTCAAAGTTGACACGAATAATCCTTGGCTATCCATCCCGAGAAAGTCCTTTATCTCGCAGTTAAAAAGTTACAGAGATCCGGTTGCTCCGGCAGACTCTCCCTGGGCCGCTCTCTGCCATTCAAGAGCCCCGAGAGCGCCGCGTTCACCGCCTGGCCGGGCTCGGAACTGGGCCTACCCCCCTCGGAGCTGAATCCGGAGCGCCTTCTCGAGCGGGGCCTCCCGGGCGCGGAAGGGCCCGCCCTCGGCCGAAGTCCACGGCCCGTTGGCTGAGCCTCCGGCCGGAAGTGCACGCTGGGCGGCGGCCTCGCTGGAGCCGCTCCTCCCCGAGCTCCGCTGGGAACCGAGGACGCGCCGCCGCCGCCGCCGGGATGAAGCCGAGCCGCGCTGCTGCGCTCACTGCAGGTGCAGGGGGACCCGGGGGACGCCTGGCCCGCCAACACGCGGGCGGCCCGGGGGCGCCGGGAGGGCTGCCGGGCGGGGGCGCGGCGAGGGGCTGTTCGCGGCCCCCCTTTCGCGGCGCCGCCGCCGCGTCATTCGGGGGCCGCGCAAGTCCCCACACTCCCCGGGGCGGCCGGCCATGCTTCGTGTAATTTGCTTGAGCAGCCTCATCGCGCGGACCAGGCTGGCTAGTCCGGGCTCCACACCCTGCCCGGGCTCCTCTGGGTCCGCCTTGGTTTGGGCTCCCGAACGTGGCTGCTCTCCTTTGCCCGGGAAACCCTCCGCGCCCCGGGATGCAGTTGGTAGCGCGGGGGCTCCCAATCCACCGCCGGCTGGCAGGGGACCATCCCCTCTCCGCCCTCCGGTCCGCACAGCCGGAGAGGTTGGGCACCCCGGCCGTGGAGGCCCGGGCCCAGGGCGGTTCTTCCCCTTCCGCAGGACTCATCTGCCCTCTTTTTCCTCTGGTTCTGCAGAAGCCGAGATGCCGGCGCCTCCCGGGGCCCCGCAAAGGCCGAGGAAGGCCAAGGGAGCCCAGGCCCCGGTCCCGGTTCCCCCCAGCTGGGCCAGGCGCCTCCTGGGCTTTGAGTGGGCCGACCTGGCCAGCTGGCGCCGGATGGTCTGCTTGCTCAACAGGCCAGCTGATCCCGCGGCTCTGGGAGTCTTCCGCTTCCTCTTCGGTGAGTTCGGCTCTGTCCAGAACCCGGCCTGGCCCAGAGAATTCAGCGGCAGAAGGGCCGCCCTGACCCTTTGGACCCTGCAGCAGCGGGCCTGGGTGGCTGCAGGGCCAGTGGCCTTTGGGAGTGGCTCAGGGCCAGCGGGTTCCAGGGAGGTCAGCCGCCCTCAGCTCCTGTCCTGGCACCCTTGACTTCAGTTCTGTTACCTCCAGCTTCAGCCCTAAGCATGAGATGACTTTTAGCTGCTCTTTAATCCCACTGTGGTTACCATGTTTATTTGCAATGCATGCTTGCAATACAACAGTTGTTATGTATAATTTATTAAAATGTTAGATAAATTCTCTAGAAGAAGGTTCAAGGAGTTGTTTACCAAGTCTTCAAGTAGGATAAACTTGGGAAGTTTAGCCAAGGCTTTGGATCAAAGTGAGCTTGAATATTGTTTGGACCCTGAGGTGTGCACATGCACACAACAGAACTGTGCACTTGAAAGGGAATTATCTAAATGATTTTTGTACAATTCTTTTTCCTTTTAAAAACTTTTTGCCCATTTTAACATCAAATTCCCCCTCAAAAACAAATAATTTTAAATGATTTTAAAATATTGATTGCATTTACCAATTACCAGTGGCCACTGAGTTTATATTTCAATTTGTAAGTGTGTCTGTGTAGAACCAGTTTGGTGAAGGGGCTGAACTAGAACCAAGGAGATTGTGACTTCTGCTTCCACCTTAGGCACAGAGCCAGTCATTTCTCTTGGCCTTAGGAAGAAGAACACTGTAAGAGGCAGTTGCCAGAAGTAAAAAATAGCTATTACACTTTCTGGTTTTTAAGAAATACACATTATATGGATTGACAATTTACCTGTATTGTAGCACACAAATTTATACTTGATTTGGGGAAAACTGCCCAAAATTTCTTTCCAAAAAAGTCATGTCAGAAATCAGAGGAAATATTGTATCTAAAAAGTTGAAATCCTTAATGACAAATGAAAGGTTTTGTGCTATTTTCTATGGAAGGGATGGTAACATAATGTTCGCTCAGCCTACCAAGAGTTTGGTTTTGATTTCATAATGTGAGGATCCAGCCATTTTTGGAAAGGGCACCATCCCCATGTGCTAGATCCTTGGAATAGCGGATGCAGCTGGATTTGGGAGGTCATTAATGCCACGGGGGGGAGGGGGAGAATGTAACCATCCGGCTTGAAGGAGGCAACAGTGCACACCCTGCACAAGAGGTCTTCTACATCCAATTTTATCCTGTATGGCTAACTTCCTTACATCCTCCCTTTTTGAAGAAATTTCTGGAGAGATAGTGAGGCTTCAGCTCTACAGGAAATGGATTTTCTGAATTCTTTCCAATAGATTTCTGTCCTGGGCCTGGCACAGAAACAGCATTGGCCATTCTTGGTGGATGACCATCATCAGCACCTAGAGTATATCTTCCCCAGTCCTATTATACCTTCTACCAGCATCCAGTATCCTCCACCATGCTGTCCTTCTGGCCTGCTTGGGAAGGTTGGAGATGTTCTGCAATGCTTCTGCTTCTTTCTGAGCAGGTGGCTTCAGCCAAATTATGCAGTCCTGGCTGTGGTTGCTCCAGTGTAGACTACCCAAAAGTTTCAGTCCTGGGCTATTTAATATCTATGGGAATCTGCTTTGGGATGGTTTGAGCTTCACATCTACGGTCTTACCCTGGTGTTTGGAAGCTGAAAGCTGACACTAAATCTCAGCCTTGCTGCTTGCAAATGATCAATTTAACTTGATACTAGGCTCTAGATTAGCACTGAGTAGGGTCATGGCTCTCCCTGTTAAAGCAGATCTGTGACATGGGGGGTTCTAGATCAAAGTGGCCTGGTGATTTTGAATAAGAAAATATGTAAAACCAGATGGGTGGTGTTATTTGACTTCTGGGAATTGAACAAAATGAGAGCTGGGTAGTAAGTAAATTGGTTGCCAGCTGACCTTATGATGGGAAAGGTTGACATAATTACCATAAGTCCTTCAGCATTGGTGAAAATCATGTGGACAATGTGTGCGCAGTCCATCTCAAGCCTCTGTGCATGGCTGCACTGGGCAGAGGTTAGACTACAGAATTTCTAAGGTCACTTCCATTTCTTCTATTACATGATTCCAGTTGATTGACAATGATCATGCAGAGTCACTTAGTAGCTCTTCTCCAGAACTCTTCCAGCCACTCAAGGATTACAGCTTGGGCCAGTATCATCCCAGTCCCTTTTTAGTGAATTCCTGGCTCAGTGTGGAAGATACAGAGACCCTGGCCTGCTACTGTTGCTGACTCCCATTTTTCTGCTCCTGTTTCAGGTCTGCTGATGGCCTTGGACATTCCCCAAGAGCGAGGTTTGAGCTATCTGGATCACAAATATCTGGATGGGCTGCAGGTTTGTCGCTTCCCCCTCTTCAACTTCCTGGAGCCACTTCCCCTGGACTGGATGTACCTTGTCTACACAGTGATGCTGTTGGGTGAGGACCCATAGCCCACTGGGGTTGTGCACAGGGATTGGGGGTAATGTGGGTGTGCTAGCTGAGCCCCCTTTCTCTGGCTTCTTGACTTTTGTGTTGTTTTCCCTCCTGGGCCTTGTTGCAGTGGGCCTTGTTGCAGTGTTCCAGGGTCAGAGAGGAACATTGCAACCCAGCCCTCTCAGCCATCCCGCTGTGTGATCCCCCGGAGTTGGAAGTGAAAAGCCAGGCCTGGGAAAATGGCAGGCAGTGCAACAAACATGAGACGTTGAACCCCCAGAGTTTCTCACGAGGTGGAGCTGGGGAAGAGGGGAAACTAGGGGATTGCTTGGGATGAAGGGAGCTGGAGTTTTATAAAGGCAGTGGTTCCCAACCTTTTCTGTATCCCTCACCCCTAGAACGCTTCTGATATATTCTCGCACCCCTTACAGAAGTTTGAAATAACGGCAATGAATTATGCATATACACTATAATTTAAAAAACCCAAGTTTTCACACCCCTGGAATATTGTCTTGCCCCCCCCCAGTTGGGAATCCCTGTATAAGGGAAAAAGAAGGTAATTAGAGAACCCTAGAAAATTTAGACAGCTCTGGTGGTTGAACATTTACTGGTTCCTGTGTAGTCTGAAGCCCACCAGCAATCATGAGTGGCCCCATGGAAGGACAGCCAAGGCCAGAAGAGCAGCAGAGATTCCAACTTGCCAGAGGGAGAAGACAACTAGTAAATAAAATCTTGTCTGCTGCCAGCCATAAGAGAGTAGCAGCCAAACATAAATAAAACCCTTGATTAACTGAGTGGAGGCTGGATTAGACATTGCCTCGGCTTGGAATACAAGTGCGGCAGTAAATTAACTTATTGTTATTGCATACCAAACTCTTGTACAAAAGTTATAAAGAGGTGGGGAGATGAAGCTTGTTTTTCCTCTATTAGCTGAATGCTGCATAAATAATCTTGCACTACTGAAAACAAAGCCAAGAGTTTCCAGTTTGTGTTAAAGATAAAGCAGAAAAAAGTATTCACAAGAAAATGCTGGAACATGTCTGGTTGATCCTGAGCACCCGAGGGCCTTGGGACCACCGCTCTCACCTCCCTCGCCTCTTTCCTTAGGTGCTGTGGGCATCATGCTGGGCTGCTTTTACCGACTCAGTTGCCTCCTCTTCCTGCTGCCCTACTGGTATATCTTCTTCCTGGACAAAACCACTTGGAACAACCACTCCTACTTGTACGGCCTCTTGGGGTTCCAACTGCTCTTCATGAATGCAGATCGCTATTGGTAAGCTTTGTTGCTCTCGGTGGGCTTTGGAAAAGCACATCTTGCCTTTTTTCCCCTTCAGATCAAGGCTTTGATAAGCAAGCGTGATTCCTGTCATTCCAGTTGCATAATTTAAATTTGACATTTGCCCCAGCTTGGAATCCGCCAGTTTCCAGTGGAGAGTCACATGCAGCAGAAGAAAACCTGCATTCCAGCCACAGAAGCTGTCATGGTAGTGAAGAAACGACTACTACAAAATAGCACTTCAGGTGACAGAACAAACCTCAGCCCAGACCATGTATGTGCCATGTTGGACCTTCTACTTTATCATTGCCTATTTCAAATACAATGAAGGTTTCTACAAACAAAAATATGCCTGCACCATGGGCTCACCTGTGCCCCCCCCCACGGTGGCCAATCTCTACATGGAACAGGTAGAAGCCAAAGCCCTAAACTCCTTCACCTTTCACTGGTACAGGTATGTGGACGATACCTGGATCAAGATTAAAACACAGGAAGTGAAAGCCTTCACCAAACACATCAACTCTGTGAACAAATACATTAAGTTCACATAGGAAGATGTTAAGGAAAATAGTCTGGCTTTCCCAAACAGTGCAGTACACATTAAAGAAGAAGAAGAAGCCTTAACACTGAAGTTTACAGAAAACTTCCACACACAGATCAGTATTTACATTTTAATTCTCACCACCCACTAGAGCACAAAATGTAAATACTGGGCTGAAGGTTTGCCTAGTAGCAAAGAAGGAAAAGAAAAAGAACTAAAACGCATCAAAGAAGTCTATGGCTATCCCAACTGGGCCTTCATCAAATCCAGAAAAAGACCCAGCAGGAGCTCCTTCATAACAGACAAAGAAGAGAACAACACATGAAGCGATGTTGTTATTCCATACATTGCAGGAGTATCTGAAAAGCTCAGGAGGATTTTCAGCCAACTCAACATACATGCACACTTTAACCCCAAGAATACACTAAGGCAGAAGCTAGTCCACCCCAAGGATAAAACACCCAGACACAAACTGAGCAATGTAATATTGCTCAGTGCAGTACCGTGCAGTGAGATGTGCAGATCCATACATTGGAGAAATAGAACAACCACTTCACAAATGCATGGCACAACATAGAACAAACCCTTCAGGACAAGATTTAGCAGTCCATCTGCATTTAAAAGACAAAGACCACTATTTTGAAGATAGCAAAGTCCACATTCTGGACAGAGAGGACCACCGGTTTGAAAGAGGGGTCAAAGAGACCATCTATGTCAACATTGAACAGCCCTCTCTCAACATAGGGGGAGGGATACACCACCACCAGAGTTCTGAAGAAGCTGGCAGATGTTATCTCAGAACCATTGCATGACTTTCAAAAGCACCGAGGAAGTATCTGAGGATTGGAAAAGGGCTGATGTGGTTCCCATCTTCAAAAAAGGAAAAAAAAACAGACCCAGGAAGCTATAGACCAATCAGTTTAACATCAATACTTGGGAAGATCCTGGAAGATAATCAAAAAACAGATGTACGAACAACTAGAAGCAAACAGAGTTATAACCGGTAGCCAGCATGAATTTGTTAAAAACAGATCATGCCAAACCAATCTTATTGCATTCTTTGATAAAGTGAGTAAATTCGTAGATCAGCGAAATGATGTGGACATAGTATACTTAGATTTCAGTAAGGTATTTGACAAAGTAGACCACAACCTGTTGCTTAGTAAACTAGAAAAAGATGGGATAGACAACACCACCATCAGATGGATCTGCAGCTGGCTGACAAACCATACTCAGTGAGTAGTCCTCAATGGTACTACATCCATATGGAGAGAAGTAAGCAGTAGGGTACCACAAGGCTCTGCTTAGGCCCAGTACTCTTCAATATCTTTATCAATGACTTAGATGAGGGAATTGAAGGGGAATTTGTCAAATTTGCAGATGATACTAAACTGGCAGGAATAGCCAACACTCCAGAAGACAACCTCAGGATCCAAAAAGATCTTGACAAACTTGAACAATGGGCCCTGTCCAACAAAATGAGTTTTAATGTGGAGAAAAGCAAAGTTTTACATTTAGACAGGAAAAATCAAAGGTTAAGTACAGATTAACCTAACCCTAACCCTGGCTCAAAAACAGCCACTGTGAGAGGGACCTTGGAGTCCTAGTGGACGATCACTTGACTACGAGCCAGCCGTGTGCAGCAGCAGCAGCCAAAAAAGCTAATACAGTCCTTGGTTGTATAAACAGATGCATAGAATCGATCACTTGAAGTATTAGTACTGCTTTATAAAATCCTAGTAAGACCACACCTGGAATACTACAACCAATTTTGGTCACCATACTTCAAAAAAGATGTTGAGACCTTGGAAAAAGTTCAGAGAAGAGCAACTAAAACGATCAAAGGCCTGGAGACTAAAACATATGAAGAATGGCTGCAGGACTTGGGTTTGGCTAGTCTAAAGAAAAGAAGAGATAGGGGTGACATGATAGCAGTATTCCAGTATTTGAGAGGCGGCCACAAAGAAGAGGGTGTCAAATTATTCTCCAAAGCCCCAGAGGGCAAGACAAGAAACAATGGTTGGAAACTGATCAAAGAGAGAAGCTGAGGAGAAACTTCCTAACAATGAGGACAATTAACCAGTGGAACAACTTGTCTTCCGAAATCATGGGTGCGTTCACAATTTTTGGTGTTTTGTTGAGCTGGAAATGAAGCTCAAGTAACTCCAAGGGCAGTCTGCATGAAATCCTAAAATTCTGTAGGTGACCATCTTCGAACCATAGAGAAAGCTAGTTTCAGATGGTTATTGTCTGGATGACGGAGGAAATTAATGCTATTGTTTCCTAATTTTGACATGAAAACCAATGCTTTCAATAAAACAAAAGTGTTAGTATATGTTGTGCTTCAGAGAGATGAATGTAGAAGAGCAGGCAGAGCTAGTGTTGAACCTTATTTGACCAGATTCTTGGGTATAGGCATATATTATTCAGATCTTCTATTCTTCAACCTTATGAATGGTTCTGATTCTTTGTGCCTGACAGTTATTCTGGGCTGTTTAGAATCAGCATTATCGAGGCAATGTTCAAGAGTAAAGATGTTCTTGAGGTAATTCACCCAAAGGTTTTTCCAGGGATCACTGAAGCTTTGGTTGGTTTTCAAGACTGCCTCCAGTCCCTACTCTTACTAATGAGCTTCCTTTCCTCAGGTCTGTTGAAGGTCTCTGGCATCCACGGAAGAGAAATGCTCATGTCCCTTTGTGGAACTATACCATTCTTCGCACGCAGGTATTCTCCGGAGTGGTGCCATCTTCAATCTTTGTTTTCTCTAGGAGCAAAAAGGGCCTGCTTCAGGGCTAATGAATAGCTCCCAGCTAGTGTTGCTTGATCTGCATTGCACGCTGGCACCAGAGTTTCAGGAAGCCATATGGAAATGGGGAAACCACCAGCTCTAATGTATTGTGGGTCCCACTAGACCCAGAGAAAGCCTGGAGGATGGTAAGGAGGCAGGCCTACCTTCCTGCGATTCTGGGTTCTTAGGCTTGTGAGAGGTCCTGTCAGAGTTGCCATTCAGTTGTAATATTTAAGATGACAGAATAGGTAAATTATAACATATATTGGGAGCTACTATTTTAGGTAAGTGTAGATGGATATAGCATGAAATGAAATTTACCATTTTTCTCATCTTTGCCCCATCTCTGTTCTGCTTCCCCATGCTTTTCAGTGTGACATTCCAAACTCCTGTGGTTAGTTTGAATGATGAAATTGACCATGGAAATTTTGGCAGGAAGTTGTAACTTGGAAGCTTGTTTGGAAATGGCAGTTTTGTCTGCTGCTTCCTGTGAGACACTTGCTGCTGCTTTGGGCAATTTGCTGACTAGTTTGCCTTGCACTTGTGTATTGTTGCCTCCTTTGTTCCTGAACAGATCTTCATCGTTTATTTCATTGCGGGCATCAAGAAGCTGGATGCTGACTGGGTGGAGGGCTACTCCATGGGCTCCCTGGGGAGGCATTGGCTCTTCAGTCCGTTCAGGTGAGTGTTGGAAATCAGGCTGCAGCAGGTGGGTGGGAGAATTGGGCTCCCTCCTCTTCCCCCATCCTGGGCATTGCAACTTTGGATGAAGCCATATGCCTGTTCCCTCAGGTTGTTGCTTTCAGAGGAACTGACCAGCTTATTAGTGGTGCACGGTGGAGGGCTTGTGTTGGATCTTACTGCTGGCTTTCTGCTGTTCCTGGATGCTACCCGCCCCGCTGCCCTTTTCTTCGTCTCCTACTTCCATTGCATGAACTCCCAACTTTTCAGTATTGGTAAGTTTTGCAGTATCCAACTATTCCTTTAAGAAGCCACAGGAGAACTTATAAAAGTAGGATGTTGAGTGTTAAGTATTATGTTAAAAAGGATTAAGACTGGACTTTAGTTCAAATCTATTTTTGGGAGGAGTGGTTAATGCCTGTAAAAACTGCTCATCTGGAATGAATAATGGTGCCTTCTACAAGATTAACAAGCCTTTGTTAAAGGTGGATTATCTTATATAGTATTATTTGTTGGTACAGATTTAGAGTATGTTTGAAGGAAAACCAATACCACTTTTTGTAGCAGTAATGCTTTGGGTTAAAACTTAGAAGACTCAGGTTCAGTTCAGCCTACAATTGTGGGTGTCTTTGAGGCAGTCACTCTCGGCCCAGCCTGCCTCACAGAGATGGTCTTTTGGGGATAAAGTGTAGGGAGATGCCCACCAAGATGCCTTCAGCTCTTGGAGGAAAGGAAGGCAATGGATTTAACAAAGTTTTAAATAAATCTCAGTCTGGGTTGTTCACGTGACCAGAAACAGTTCCAACAGATTTCAACAAGAGTCTCTCCTGAGCACATGTGAAGATGCTGGGTGTCCAGGCAGATATTTATGTATGCAAAGCAGATGATCTGTCTTTTGATTGAGCAGCCTACATCTGTCCTTCCATCATACTCCCAACTTTTCATCCCAAAGGCATGTTTTCTTACACCATGCTGGCCACCAGCCCACTCTTCTGCTATCCAGACTGGCCACGTCGACTGATTGTCAGGTTCCCTGCCTGCTTCCAAAAGTTTCTGCCACTTACCAAGCCTCCACAGCGGAGTCTGGAGTGTGTGTATCTGGAAACGGAGCAGCAAAGGCCAAGGGGAGCAGCTAGGAAATTGGGGCTGCAGCAGAAGCTGGGTGCCATTTTTACTATCCTGTATATCATGGAGCAGTTCTTCCTACCTTACTCACACTTTATTACCAAGGTGAGAAAGAACCTAAATATTTTTTTAAAATATAAGTTGTTTTTGAACTAAAAGGTTTAGACTGGATAGTATTTGACTGATGACATTTTCCATAGTTCAGGTCCTGACAAGGTGGAGCTCACCAAAGGACAGAAAACATGGAGCCCCTCAAAGAGGGTCTCCTCTGTTGCCTCCTCAGAGCAGCATCCCAGCCATGGAAGAGAAAGGGAGGGTCCTCAGCTTGAACCTGGGTGGGAAGCCCCTAGTTACACTTGAATCAAGGCTGCCTGGTTGAGTTCCAGTTCCATATAGTTTTAGTAGGCCAAATAGCCCCAAGGAGTCTGAGAGGAGAGAGGGGAACTTGGGGACAGTCCACGGGATGAGAAGTGCTTCTTATTCTGGGAATAGTCAACTCTGCCCCTAATAATTCTCCCTACAGGGCTACAACAACTGGACAAATGGGCTCTACGGCTACTCATGGGACATGATGGTCCATTCACGCTCCCACCAACATGTGAAGATTACTTACCGTGACAGTCACACTGGGGAGATTGGCTATCTGAACCCTGGGGTCAGTCTCTCTTTCCTTTCAATGTGCACTAAAATGATACAACCTGGAGTAACAATGGCTTGTTCAAACAAGGGTGTGAATATTTCTTTTGTGCTGTACAGCAGTTTACCACACATCAGGTTGCCTGCTGCATGTGTGTTTGTAAAAAAGCCGTGTGTCACGAGTGAGATGGAGTCTATACAACTTTCTGTGCAGAAGCAATAAATGTGCATGATTGTGTTTGGAGAGATAATTTCTTTAGTGGTCTTCAAGAGGAAAATCTTCCCATTGGTGCCTGCAGAGATTATGATTTTTTGATACAATTTTATGTAATCACAAATGTTTTTGAAGAGGTACGTTCTTGGATTAGGACATCCCAAGGCTGTCCTTCCAAAACAATGTATATTATGGATCCAAGAATTTGAAAATTTTAACCACCTTGTTAAGTTTTTCTTTCCCTTGTTTCCACTGGTACTAATCCTTCTTTGTTCCCTTTGTTTAATGGGCCCCTAACTAGTATTTTCCAGATTATTTAGCTCCTTCACATAATAATATAATCTAATGGGTATTGTTCTCCTAAAGCAGCGGTTCTCAACCTGTGGGTCGCGACCCCATTTGGGGTCGAACGATCATTTCAAGGGGGTCGCCAAATGCCGCAGTCCGCCATTTATTTATTTTTTGGTCGGCCATTTTTTTTTTTTGGTCAGCCATTTTTTCCCCTTTGCAATGCGGGCCGTCGCGCCGCGCATGTGGGCCCGCCATATTTTTTTTTTTGGGTTGGCCATTATTTTTTTCGGTCGGCCATTTTTTTCCCCTTTGCGATGCGGGCCGTCGCGTCGCGCATGCGCGATGCGCCCCGCCGCGCATGTGCGATGCGCCCTGTTGCGCCGCGCATGCGCGATGCGGGCCGGGGTCGAGCCCCAGAAAAGGTTGAGAACCGCTATCCTAAAGGATTGATTGTAGGAGCAAGTATTGAAGCTCAGTGAAGAACCAGCTCCCGCTTTCTCCCTTGTGGCTGTTACCAGAAGGGCAGCTTTACAGTATTTCCAATTTGCTCTCTGGCCTGCTGGTGCTAATAGATAAATCGGAAATAAAACCAGAATATTGCCCAGAATATTTTTCATATGTGAGAAGACCAGCTTTGTTTGAATCTGTGAAACTGGAAAAGTTTTCTCTGCAAGCTTTGTCTCTGGGCTCCTGAACGCTTTAGTGGTCATTGTCTGTGGCAGTGATCCCCAACCTTTCTGGCTTTGTGGACCGGTGGAGGGAAAGAGCAAATGATTCCATGTGAACGGCAGACGTGTGCATGCACACAGCTCCATTTGTGCTTACACAAATAATGCTTCACGCGCATGTGCGAATGCCCACCGCTCACACAAATGGAGTTGCAAGCATGCCTGATGCTTGCGCTGCCTGGTTCCGAATGAGCCATAGCCCAGTACCAAAGCCTGGGGAATCCCTGGACTTTGGGAAGCATCCATCTGATTGAGCTCTTCTTGCCCTTGTGACCCATCTTTTTTAGAAAGACTATCCTAATTTTATTCCCATTAAAACAGTCCTGTGAAAAGTGGGGACAGTGACCCAAATTATGCAGGCAGATTGGTGACTGTGTCTCTGTGTTCATCAGACTGAAAACTCTATTGGAGACCAACCAACAGTTAGTTTCCTGCTTGAATTGCCAGAGTGGGTTCCTGTCTAAAACATCTTGTCGGGGAATATTCAAAATATCTTTTTTTTTCCAGACTATGTTAGATTTAATACGGCAGGTTGGTAATTTTAGCTTCTTTTTGTTAGTCTACTCATCTTCAGTGTTTTTAATTCTTTTATCACAATGGATGAGGATACTTTCTGTTCAATCATGTCCGATTCTTGGTGATTCTATGAATCAATTTTCTCTGCATTTTCTGATCTTGTACAGCTTTCAGTCATTTTATGATCTGGCTTTTGTCGGCTCTGATGGTGTGTAGACAAAGTGTTTCTTGGCAGCATTGTTTCCCTCTAACCCTTCTGAGAACAACTGTCTTTTCCAGTGAGTCTGAGTGTATAATGTGGCCAAAACAGAGGTAGCTCATGACTTATGACCAGTTGCGTAACAACCGTTCGAAGTTACAGTGGCCTCAGAAAGAGTTCTTGGTGGCCTATAAAGCATTTTCAATGATTGCAAAACATGGCAATCCCACCTCCCCAGTCATGGGATCGTATTCTGGGTGCTTGGCCACCTGTTTTCACTTGCCCCTGGTTGCCAAGATATTACCACTGCCATGTGTAATCTTCTCTGCTTCCCCAGAAATTCAATGGGGATGCAGGCTGGAAAAGTTGCAAGCCTACTAAGAGGACTTCCTCTCATCTTTAGGGGCTTTCCACCTCAAACACAAGGTCCAAAAGTGGTTTCCAAAGAGAAACAAAATTAATTGTGTTCTTTTCTTTAATCAAAGCAGTCAGTTTAGTCATCTCTGCTAACTCCATCAACTTTTGCAGCCATTTGTCCATTGTGGGAATCAAAGTATCCTTCCATTTTTGTGCATATGCACCCCTCTTTCTATCTTGATCCCATCGGTACCTCCATACAGTATTCTCACAATGGTTTCCTGATTTGTATACAGTGACTGCACCAACTTCCCCAGATTTGTTGGCACCTCCAGATCTTCTGGGGCTCTCCACAGCTTGACACAATCAACACAATTGAAGGCTTTCTTACAGCCAATAAAGCAGATGTTCTTTTGATAATCTTGAGATTTTTCCATGATTCTGCATTGGTTGTAATATGGTCACTAGTGTCACAACCCTTTCTGAAGCCAGCTTGAACTTCTGGCAATTTCTTTTCGATGGTCAGTGCCAGATGTTGTATGATCTTAAGAAGAAACTTAGTAGCATGAGAGATGAGGGCAGTTGTGTGTTAATTGGAGCAGTCCTTGGAGTTTCCATCTAATGGAATGGAATGAAATGAACACTGATAGTTTCCAATCCTGTGGCCATGTGTTTGTTTCCCAGTTTTTTTGGCCCAAGGCTGTGATGTTTGTGACTTAGCAATTTTGCAGTGATGATATCAACACCTGGGGCCTTGTTCTTTGGCAGTTAGTTCATTGCCCACATGTTTCTTTCTAAAGGGTGGCTGGTTCTGTTTCTGCTCTCCTTTTCTCATCGGCCAGCCTCCTCAGGGTGTCTTTGTTGCTGCCATCCAGTTCTTCTCTACATTTCCTCTCATCTGTTCTTGAAACTTTATTTACCAGACAGCTCTTTCCCTTGCTAGTTTTTGATGATGCTTTTATGCTTTTGTCTTGGGCAAATGCATTCCTGGTGTGGCCCTTCAGGCAGGCCTCTTCTAGATGCTTCCAGCGCTGATCTTAGCAAACTGTTGGCAGATTCCTGAAATCTTGTGGAAATTTTTTCTAGTTGTTACTTCTGATTTTATGGCTTTCCAAAAATAGAGATCATTCAGGCAGCTTACCTGGTTACAACCAAGATTTTTCTCTTTTTGAACATCTCTTTCATGTACCCCTAAGTTAAAAGCAATGAAGTTTGGAAGGTGATGGGGAAAGAAAATCTGTTGAGAAGCCCATCCAGAATCAAATTCAAGCTCATGTCAGTTGCACTGTGGCTATCACAGCAGCTACTCAGTATCCCCTGAACAGAACTTTCCAAATTATTGGAAGGCCCTTTAATTGTGCCAATTAAAAGATTTAGTGATGTCCACAGTAGCTGGGGATGAAGACATTTGAAAGACACTTGGAAGTTAAATTTCTGATATTTCTTGGAATTTGGATCCCTGATGACTGTAACAGTATCAGTGGAGAGATCCAGAACAATATCTCTGCCAGTCAGATGGGATTATTTTAATGTATTGGGGCTGTGGAATGCAGTCTTTGGCAGAGCCTGGACTATCCCTTGTATGCTTAATCTGTAGTTGCTCTTCCAGCTCTTTTAACATATTTTGAACCAACAAGAATATATTGCACTTCGGACCTGGAGCCACAAACAAGCTTCAGAGTACCAAAGTACATCTTTTCCTGGGCCTATACGCTCGCTGTGCAATTTCCCCCCAAAATACATGTTTATACTGAAGAGGATCTGAAAGCATTTAGCAAGATACAGTATGAGCCCAGAAAAAGACACCACTCTTTTAAGGAGGCTCCCCAGAGTTGTAGTCTAAGCTGCCTCCCACTCTTTGAAGACCTTTTAAGTTTAGGATCTATTCTAAAGCATAGTGCACAGCTGCTTTAAGTCATATTGGGGAAAAAATACACTGGGTTTTTGAGACACTGAATGCTCATATTGAAGAAAGAGGAGGAGGACTTGGATATCCCAGAGAACAGCATCACTGGTTAATCTGTATATACTTATATCTAAATATAGACTGGATAAATAGACATGGTCTTATTATCCTCCCCACAATGTTCTACTGTGCAACCCATAATTGAGACTCTTGTTCCTTCTAGCTTTCCTGTGAAACAAAGCTCCATATCCTTAAAAAAGGCCATGCCTGTTTAGCAATCAGGACAAAATATCCCAATGAAGTATGTTTATTGCCTGTGATAGCGACCTTGGAAGTTACCCTTCTGATTTGGACTTAGAAGTCTGATCCCCAGCCTCCGCTGCAATGACCGGTCCAATGCTCTGCACCCCCCTTTCTTTCCCCTCCCCTCTCTCGCCCTGCCTTCTGCCAACTGCACGCCTGTTTTCCAGCTGAGATCTGTATATATTGGAGCAGGTCTTCACGCAGAGCCGGCGCTGGAAAGACCATGCAGACATGCTGAAGCAGTATGCCACTTGCCTCGGCCACTTGTTGCATAATTACAATGTCTCAGAACCGGAGATCTACTTTGATGTTTGGGTTTCCATCAACGATCGTTTCCAGCAAAGGTTAGTGAGACAGCAGACGGGCATACATATCTGCAAATTGTGCCAATTGTTAAAAAAAACCCATGTAATTTAGTTACAGAATCTTCAACAAATGTTGCTTCTGAGCAAAGTGTTCTTTTGGGAATTTGTCATGCTGAAACATAAACATTGCAAAATTGGGATTACTGAAAAAGTAGCCCTCATTTGGGGAGATTATGGGAAGAGGTTGGGATTGGCTAGAGAGGGGGACATTGCTTCCAGTCCTAGAAAGGAACAGAGACTAAATCTTGAATAATGTTTAAAACATAAAGTTAGCACCATAGTATATAGTAGCATAATTTGTTTTTTGTATTTATCTAATGTTTTACCTGTCCCTATAGATGTTTTAATTTTTTAATATCTATATATCTGTTATGTCTGACCACTCTCAGCTCATTAAAATCCAAATAAAGATGTCTTTAATAGTTTTTAATTAACACATTTCAAACGAAGTCATTTCAAAGCAAACTGTTGGCATTATTTTGGTCGGAACGGCCAACACTGATTTATTTACATTTAGGATAAAAATGCTATCCTCCCACCTTCCAATTAAAACAATCTTTCTTTATCACATTGTCCAAGACCTCATTATTTTTCGGTAGGTTTCAAAAACACCAGAAAACTCCACTGCGAAAGTTTCCATGCCAATCTCTAATTAACGTTGCTCGTGACAAAGGCTTAATTTCTCTCTCCTCCTCTAATACAGTTTCCGATACGTCACTTCCTTTTTCTACTTAACTGAACCCTCCTCCTATTAACCCTTCGAACTCTCGGATCCAGCCATACATTCTCCTGTTCCAAGTCTGATTCTGCACCTTGAGACTCCGATGCAGACTGCATCTCAATCTCCTCCCTGTCTGCCTCGGCTGCCGGGAGGGGAAAGCACCCAGAGGGGCCTGGCTCGGCTGCCGGGAGGGGCAAACACTCAGAGGGGCCCGGCTCCCCCTCCTCATCCTCCGACACCTCCCCAGCTGGTCCAGAGACACCCACAACAATATCTATCTTTTAAAAATGTATTTTTGTTTTTTAATTTTGCGTAATTTTTGTTTTAATATTTTTCTGTTTTTTTAATAATTATCAGTTGTTTGTATCCCATCCTCTTTCTGGTGGTTTATGGTCATATGACAGTTTTGTTTGATATATTGGCATAATCCCTGGCTCCTATTCTATTCAGGAAAATGATGTATAGAAATATGATAACTTCATTGGCTTGGACAAGCAAAGAGGAGGATGGGCTGTTTCTTTCCACTGATCCATTGGTCCCTGGGCCAGTTCTCCTGAATTTAATATTTTCTCATTCATGTTTTTCCAAGGCTCTTTGATCCAAACACTGATATTGTACAAGCCCACTGGTCCCCCTTCCAGAAGACTCTGTGGCTGAAGCCTCTTCTAATTGATTTGTCACCCTGGAGGACCAAACTGATGGAGATTGAAAAGTCGCTGGACAACCAGACCGAGGTTGTCTTCATTGCGGATTTCCCAGGTACCGAGTTGCTCGTATGTTCTCTTAGAACCGGATCTTTGTTTTAAGCCAAGTCTATATGGTGGACGTTGCTTGAAGATGAAAGTCTTCCTTCTAGGGCTAGGGTGATGACCCTGGCTCTGGCTTCCTCACTGGGGAGGGTTCTCCCATATACCTGCATGTAGGTGAAGACATAAGCCAGGAAGAAACCCCCCAGGGGAACCAGCTTTGCCTCCTCCGATAGGACTCTCCCTCTGGGGGCTAGTGGAGAGTTCCCCCCCCCGAGCTGCTGTCACTGTTTCCATAGAGCCAGTTGCCCCTGCCATAAGTCATCCCCAACTCAGCTTCTTCCAGCTGTTCTCTCCTCCTCCTCCTCTTGCGCTGTCCAGACTTCTTTAGGTCCTGAAAGGCTTCAACCAGGTATTGCATGACTTGCTTCAGGATCTGGTTAGCTGATTCCTGCTCTACTTTGGATTTGTCCTCCTCATCAGAGAGCAGCTCCATCTCCTGTTTCCAGCCTTTCTTCCGGCTACCTCAGGTGAATGTTATTCACTGGGCTTTTCCCTCCCACTCTTCCCTCTTCTCTACCCCGACCGACCATCTCAGTTTCATGGAGCTTTCTGCTGTGACCATCTCTTCCATCCATCCGGTGGAGTTTTCTTCTGGATGGGTCACCATCCAGTCAGCTGCTACGTCTTCCAGTGCCAGGGTGACCACCCTGAGTTTCTCCTCGTCCGTTGGCAATGCCTTCCCATATATTTGCATGTAGGTGAAGACTTGGACAAGGAAGAACCCCAATCTTTTGGGATTCCTGTCGAATTTCACCCCCAATGGTATCAGCTTCACCTCCACGGGCTGAGGCGGCCTCTCTCTGGGTCTTTGGGGAGGGCACACTCACTGTAGGGCTGCTGCAGGGGAGGAGAAGCCGCCGCTGCCACCTCGGGCACCACTGGTTCTTCATCAGCTCTTTTCTTCGCTTCTTCCTCTGAGCCTGGGCGCCCCTTCAGCTGGGCTTTTCATTCCTCAAGGAACCCTCTCACGTATTCCACCGTTTACTTTAGGACTGCCTCCACCAGCTCCAATTTGGGATCCACTTTCTCGGGGGGGGGGCTCTGGATTTTTCTTTTTAGCTTTTTTCTTTCCACCGCTTTGTGTGATGGCCACTTTCTGAGCCTTTCCTTCCCAGTCCTTTTTCTTTCCGACTCTGAGGGACCACCTGGCCCGATCTTCTGCCAAGGGTCCAGCCTCTTCCAGGTCCCTTGAAGTGTCTTCCTCGGGGTCTGCCAGAGTGTCAGCTTCGCTCCAGGTCTCTATTTCAGCCTCTTCCATTTTGCTGGTAGGAAGGGACAGGTTGATTGCGACCCACCTCAGTAGGGCAACTGCCTCTCTGGGTTGGGCACTATGCAGACCTCGCTTTATGTAAGGACCTGCCTCAACTAGGTCTCCCAAGAAAGCAGAACTCTCGAAACAGACATTGTCTCAAAAGGAACTTTTATTAGGAGCTAGTGATAGCAAGGAATCAAAGTGAGTTCTGAGAGAAAAATCCCACGCAAGCAGTATGTTGAAAGCAATATTTGTTACTCCTCCCCCCAGGTTTCCAGTGTCCATTTGAATCCCAGCCAATCCACAGGTGGCATATTGTTTTGGTCACTCCTTTGGCCTGCTCTTCAAGGTCTCTCTGGCTTTCAAACTGTCTTCCAGATAAGGGTGATATTATTCGGCTGCATTCCTTCCCCTGGGAGAAGGGCAAAGAGGCAAGGCAATGCAAAGCATCCCCCCTCCCAAGAGAACGGCAGGCCCCAAGAAATGGTTATAGAAGCATACATAGGATAGAAGGAAAAAGGAAT
Organism: Bothrops alternatus; assembly: GCA_034064705.1. Lineage (NCBI taxonomy): Eukaryota > Metazoa > Chordata > Lepidosauria > Squamata > Viperidae > Bothrops > Bothrops alternatus. The sequence continues at coordinate 211,952 of JARGCV010000327.1, forward strand.
ACATTTCTTTGGGAATCTGATAGGAGTGCACATCTTCAAAAAGGCTGCGGCTAAAACAGAGCCTCTTTTTAGCTTAATAAAGGTAATAATCCCAGTAAATGATTAAGAAATGGAAGACATGATCTATTATCCACTTGAAAAATAAATTCTCAATTGGCTGCTTTTTCAACAGCGAAGTGGTTGCAGCCCTGCCCCCCCCCCCAGCAGAACAGCTCCCCGGCTACTCCGAAGCTCAGCTCCTGGAGCTTCCTGCAGCCTGCTGCTGTTTGGAGGATCTTGTGGGGTGATTCTAGGACTCTTCCCTAATCCAGGAGAGTCAAATAAACGAAAGGAAAGCCTGTTGCTTTGTAAGTAAATTGATGGTGTCTTATCCCTCCTCCTCTTTTGAGGATGGGCTGTTTAATTTTAACATAGGTAGCCTCTTTCACGACACCACCTGTCTCCTATTTACAACACTGTCCTTTCAGTTGTCCAAGAAGTTTCCACACCCATTTGCACTCTGATTCAGGTGACCCCGAGGATACAGAGTGGCCCCAACAACTCTCAGAATGCTAATGACTGGATGAATGAAAAGAATATAAATCCTTCGATTCCCTACCAATCAATGAAAAGCAAAACGTTTTCAAAGAAAAAAACCAAGAAAGTCCAATTGCTTTTTGGATGCTTTTGGGTGCTCGGCCTGCCATTTCTCCCCGGTATTCCTTAAATGGGACCTCTTAACCTATTTGGCAGAAAGTCAGAAAGAACACTGACTCATAAAATTCCTGACTGTCATTGTCTACAAATAATGCTCCAAATATGGGAAGTAGGCCAGATGAGATTAGAGCAATATGATGTAATGGGTATAATGCAGATGACTTCCATAATTGGCATTCCCAAATGTTCAACTAAACATTTAATATTTAGAAAAAAAATTCCCAGTACAAGTAGTCCTCTCTCGACTTACAACTTTTCATTTAGTGACTGTTTGAAGTAACGATAGTGACTTAGGACAGTCTTTCACCCCATGGTCATGTGATCAGAATTCAGACACTTGACAATTGGCTCATGTTTATGATGGTTGAAACGTCCTGGGACCATGTGATCTCCTTTTGTGGCTTTCTGACAATGGGGAGGCCAGATTCACTTGACAACTGTGTTATTACTTAACAACTGCAGTGATTCACTTAACAACTGTGACAAGAAAGGTCATAAAATGGGGCAAAACTCACTTTACCAACTGTCTCCCTTAGCAACAGAAATGTTGGGATCAGTTGTATTCATAAATTGAGGATTACCTGTAGTAAGAACATTGAACTACTGAAGAAGCGGTATGACTCTTCTTTCCTGGATGTCTTCAAGCCTTGTTCTCCTTCAGGATGTTTTAGTTGGATTCCTACCTAAGCTGCAGGTTGGCTCCATCTACTCTTTTGTCTCTCTGAATTGACCTTGGCTACTAAGGTGAAGCTCTTCCATCTTGAGGCCCGTATTTACCTCGTTGCTTCTTGATGTCAGCCAACCACAATGAAGACGGCTCTCTTGTCAGCTGGGGGGGAGCTGCTGAGATGTGGGAAGAAACTGTGGACCTGGGTGCTTCCGTGGACTTTGCTGTTCACATTTGGTTGTCCATCTCCATGGCAGGGCTGCACCTGGAGAATTTTGTGAGCGAGGACCTTGGTAACACCAGTCTCCATTTGCTGAAAGGAGAAGTCACAGTGGAGATTGTCAGTTCACAGAAGAATTATACACTGCAAGAGGGAGACAAGATCCAGGTGAGGGCCAGGCTGAATGTTGTATGGGGAGAACACTTTCCTGTGCAGTTGATGTGCTGATTGCCCCCCCCAAAGAAGAGGGGAAATAGATATCACCTCCCCCACTCCCACAGAACAGGATCTCATAACACGATGAGAAACTACATCAGGAGAGGGCAGCCATAGGTGGGTGTGACCTACAGATCTGGCCTCAGGTTTCAGATGGAAGATTGGGATAACCAGTTGGAGGTTTCTCTTTGCCTCCTAAAGAAATATCTCAACAGTGCTGTGTTTCACTATTCACAATGACAATGCAGTGAGATTAAATGGTTTTGCTGGAAGAGAAGGAAGGGGGAGGGGGCTTTCCTGTCCTGCCCAGTGAAAGAGTCTGCCAAGGGTTGGAAGAAGCATGGCACCATAAGTCCATGTGTGTGTGCATATGTATGTGTGTGTATGGATCTACACACACACACACACACACACACACACACACACACACACTTGTATGCAGATACATCTGAACAGCTAGCTATAGCCCCTGTGCAGTCCACCTGTTGCCAGTTGGAGTTGGGTTGCCCTGTGCATCTTCAGGTGCCAGCTCCTCTCACAAGCTGGGCTATCTGGGAAGGCATATTACTCACCAACTTTAGGACCGGCCTAGATACCGAGGCTCCCCTGGCCCTTAGGAAGGGAGCCCTCTGCTGCTTAGGGGTGGTCCCCAGCTGCCTTTGGCTGCCCAGAGCCTTTGCCATTTTCTCTTCTTGGTCACAGCTGCCAGCCGGGGAGTACCACAAAGTCTTCACAGTCTCTCAGGAGCCCTCCTGCTACATGTATCTCTATGTCAACACAACCGAGGTGGCTCTTGAGCAGAACTTCACTCGACTTCAGGAGCTGCGGGAGAAAGTTCAGAACGGGACTGGTAAGCCTGCAAACAAGCCGGGTGTCCGGACAGGCCCTCCGCGTATCAACCCTGGACTGTGACTTTTTTCTCTGTAGTTGCCTGGTCTTCAGAGGATGTTTCACCTTCTAAAACCTGTTTTTGTCTCTTTCCTCTTCGGAGAAACGGAGCCTCTCCCCCCAGAGTTGCAGCCTATCTTGGAAGATTCTCTGGAAAACGTGACACAGGTAGATCCGGTGGTTCAGGCTTTCCTCCACCGCCAGCGGCGCTTGGAGGAGCTACAAAGGAGACACAACGTCACCTTGGCCGAGCGGCTGCAGCGTCTCGTAAGCAAGAAGTACTTCATTTTCCGCAGGAGGTGAGAGAGGAGCTTTTGGGTGGATGGGGGTCCTGCTGGGTGCTTTCCACATTCTCTCTGTATTAAATAATTTTATTACAAGTTTTAGTTAAAATAGTAAAAGATAATACAAACTAAAAAAAATAAATATAAAACCAGAATAAAGGGTGCAAGAAAAGAGAAAATTAAAGAATAGATAATAAAATATTAAGAAAGTGACTTCCCACCCTCATCATGCCAAGTATAAACAATTTCATGATCTCTTCCTTTCCTGTAAATTAATAGATAAAAATCTCCCATAACTCCTAACTGTGGGCAAATCCAATAAATATCATCTTCTCCAGTCTGGGTATCAGCAAAAAAACCTAAAGCAGACTTTTGTGCGGGATGTGCATTTTTACAACTCTTGTGCTTTTCAAAAAAAAGCTCAGTTTGGATTGTGTTGTGTGCCTCCTCCTGACAGTTTCTCCCTGGTTTTTCCCACAGCCTCCTGATGACCTGCATCTCCCTGCGGAACCTGGTGTGGGGCCGCCCCCCCCTCCCTCAGCTGGCCCAGGAGGTGGCCTATGCCAACATGCAAGAGGCCAGCCAGCAGGAGGTGGCTCTGCAGGGGCCGGAGCGCTCAGACCTCTGAAAGTCCTCACTACCTCAACCACCGCCAGGAGCAGGAAGGTCTTTCTGTGGGCCAAGGGCAGCGGGATGTAGCCAGGCCTAAGAAGTCACCCTCTGCTGCTTAGCCAGAGCCCACTCCTCTTCCAGATGCCCTCTTTCTGAGACTGGGGGAGTGGGGTCTGAGCCAATGTGATCCTCTCCTGCCCTAGACAGAGGGTAGAACTTACCCTTGCGGAAAATGCTGCAGGCAGGAAGAGGGAGGGCAGACTTTGTGGGCTCAGCTGGCCAGCACAATTATAATCCCTCTTTGATGGAAGGAGATCAAAGATCCCACTTTTAAAACAGTTGTCTTTTCTTTGGTGGGCCTCATGATCCCACTGCGCAGCTGCGAGAAAGGATTTGGGCAGAGGGGCTGCTTTTAGGATACTGTGGCAGTTCCTTTATTAGGACTGATTTAATAAGCCAAGGGGGTTTCAGTTCTTTGCTGCCATGTGGCCAGCTAAGCAGCATGTGGGTGGGAGAGAAAGGAATGTTTGAATCCAGCCAGGGACAAAAGAAAGCCGGTCTGGCTGGCCATTTCCTAATAGCTGCCTTGCTCCTCAGTGGATTTTAGAATTTCCTTTCTCGGCTTTCTGGCATTTCTGTTTGCTACGGATGCTGAGACAAGGATCTCTTCTTCGGTCATAAGGCATCTCTCCGTCTCTCTTAGCCCCTATCCCATAATACTCCGTACTTGCAACATAAACCCATAGGCATTCCCAGGCCTAGCAACATAAACCCATAGGCATTCCCAGTTTCTTTAGAGTTTTTCATGTGATTAAGACAAAATGAGTCTTATTTTTTAAATTAAAAATTATATTGTGCAAAAGTCTGTGTGTTCTTGATATCTAAACTGTGCAAGTCAATGTTTCTGTCATTAGCTGAGACTTCAGGCTGTAAGAAATCATTGGCTACCAACATCTGATGGCCGCCATCTTTCCTTTGCCTTCTCTTCCTCCATTCATGTCTCCTGGCAACTTTGATTCTTCTTCATGGGCAGAAATGTCTGTAGCAGGCCTTTAAGTAAGCTGCTCTTACCATATATACAGTGGATATAAGAAGTCTACACAGCCCTGTTAAAAGGCCAGTTTTTAATTGAATTGAATAGCTTATATGTTACATTAAACATGGGAAAATTCTGAGGTGATTTATCTTGGTCTGATTTTTTTTTACATATCAAAAACCTGGCATTTTTATATCCACTATAGCAAATGGCAACCCTTATCCTATAAAGCTAGAAGGAGACAGTGGTCAATTAGGAAATTATTACATTTAATAAAAGTCTGCCAGGTCTGGTAAAAAGCCTACCGGTAGTATACTTACTTTAACTAAAAATTAAAATGAAACAAAAGCACCAAAATACACTCTTTTAAAAATAACATAAAACTGAAAGAGCAGGCGCTTAGAAAGGCCCGAGTTAATGAGCCTTGACTCTAATCTTCTGGAGAGATTGACAAGAACATTCAGGGAATGTGGCTAAAATGTGGGTCAGCAATGCGATGCACTTGCCACAGAGGCAAACGCTATCATCTAGGAATGCATTAATAGAGGCATAAGAGTCCAGAGTATGGGCACCGTCACCCTTTGCTCTGCCCTTGTCAGCCCCCCTGCCCTTGGAGGGCAATGCCTGATTCTGGGCACCCCTGTTTAACAAGGACAGTGACGAGGGATTCTTCCCAGAAGCAGAGCCTGGCTTGACCTCCAGGTTGACCGTGGCCTAGGACCCTGAAGATGAACGGGTGTTTCCCTCTCCCCCAGCACTTGTGTGTTTCACTCGCGTCTAAGGAGGAAACCTGAAATCAGCTGTGACACGTCCTGTGATTTCTTCAGTACTAGCACAAGAATTGGGAAGAAATTTTGTCCTAAAATAAAAACATCCAGTTGCCACGATTTCTGTAGCTGAATGGCCCTTTTCCCTTTCAATAAATCTAATTAAAAAGATGGTGAGAAACCAGCTGTTTAACTTTAACCAGCTGCTAAGGGCTTGCTGGGTCTTTCCCCCCCCTTTAAACCAACCTTGCAGTAAAGAATGTATTTATTTAGCATATGATGAGAACATGACAGAAGGAAGCACATACACACAATCCACATAATTATATACAAAACTTTTACCTGGGTATGGCAATGGCCGCCAAACTAGATGTCCGATACAGCTGTCCAGGCGATGCCTCTGGTGTTGCTTCGTGGAGATCTAAAGAACCAGAGAACGCAGGTCGTGGGCATTCTTGCATAATATGTTTAATAGTTTGCGTATCAGCACCACAATCACAATAATCCATCCCCACTGATACAGGGCAGAGGCCCTTCTTCCAGAGTCACACCTAACTGTGTTAAATTTTGTCAGGACAGAGCAGGGTAGGTCAAAACCAGGGGGCTTAGTAGCAAGATCACTAACGGTCAGGCCCCAAGAAGGTACATTCCTCTCTCTGGGAATTCTGTGGGCTAAACTGGGCAGATGTTAAATGAATCGAATAGCAAAGGACTACACTCATTTAATAGCTAAACCCATTTGTAAAACCCAGTTTGGTGGTCTTTCAAAAAAATAGTTTTTCAGAAAGTGCTGGTCTGGCATGATGTGGAAATCAGTCTCCACTCTCTCCTGCAATGCAAGCCCAAATGGGGTGTGGTGATCAGTGACCAGAAGGGAGGTGGGATGCCTTGCAGTAGCCTAAAATGACCTGCAGGAACTAATCGTATCTCCAGTCAGCTGTCAGTAAGGCAAACTTGTGTTAGGAGCAGAAGCTCCTTTCTTTCAAATCAGAGGAGCAGCGGAGGAGATGGCTGAGAATGAGATAAAACAAGCATCATGAGGACATGCCAGGAAAAAATGAGGTTGCCAGAGCCTGCTTACATTTGTTGACAAGCAGTTAAGAGGAGTCCCTGTGTCCATCTGAAACCAAAACATTAAAGCATGTCCCAAGTCTTATTTTATAGGACTTGTTTTAGCAGTCTAGCCAGGGTGACTTGGGGAGAGATGCCATCATGTCAACAACCAGCGGCACCTTCATGTTGCAGAGTAACCAATTATTTGACTTCTTCCTAGTATACAGGTAAAGATGTTGAGCAGCTGTGCTGTGTTGTGTATCTGACAAGCTTAAACTGGTTATAAGTCTTCAAACAAACCACCAAACCAACTGTCTATCAGAAGATCTTGCCATTAAGCCTGACACATCTGTATTTGATACTAGTAGTGTGTTTTCGCACAGCAAGAAGAGGGGAAGATGGCATTATAGAATGCTACTATCAGTGTCAGATTCTTGAGACTATTTAAAAATCATTAGTTGGTCATACATGGGAAAAGTGATTTGCCCAGTATCATCCCTTCAAGCACCTCTTTAAAAAATGGGCTGCCAGATGTGCTTTATAAGAAAAAATACCAAGGATGCATGATAGCATTGCCAAATAGAGTGCACAATATGCAACATCTTGTCATACATAAACCAAATTTAAACTCTGGACTGGATACATTTTTCTTCCCAGTACAGGTACAATGATTACAAATATATATACTGGTGATATCACATCTATTTTATGTGTTTTAAATGTACGTCTGAAAGCATACCGTGTTTCCCCGAAAGGAAGAAGTGTCTTACTTTCTTTTTATCCCCAAAAGCCCCACTATGTCTTACTTTCGGGGTACGGCTTATATTAGCCGACCCCTGAAAACCCCGATACGTCTTACAATCGGGGGTGTCTTACTATCGGGGAAACACGGTAGTTCTTGCTGATCATCACCCTTCTCTCCAAAGACTGGCATTTCAGCTTTTGCCTTTTTAGCTTCAGTGTTGGGAATTCAAACTTTTAACTCCATTTGAAGCTTCTAATGAACTTCCATGAGGAAGGCAAGGATGCTGATGCTCTCCAACAAGTCCTTCCATCCCAATAACAAAGAACATTTAGAGGGCAACAGGACTTATTTCAGTCAGCTCTCAGGCTATTTTAAATGCTTATTGTATTTATTTACATCCCACCTTTATTTTCAAACATCTCAAGCTGGTAAACATATCTAATAGACCAGGAGTCCCTAATCCCTGGGCTGCAGCCTGTTCAGAACTGGGCTGTGCAAGCAGCAGGTGAGCACATGCGCATAGCTCCATTCCCCTCCACCATGGGATTTAGCTGCAGAGTCCCCCCATGCCTTGATCTCCTCTTGGTTGCTCTCGTGAGCCGACATTCCTTGTAGTTGCCCAGATCAAAATACGTCTCCAGATTGACCATTATTGCAGATCTAGCCTGTTAGATCTGCCCCAGGTAGATCCCTAGGAAAGAAAGACCCTCGACTCCATTTGGTTGAAGTGATAGATTCTTTTACTAAGGATTAGTGGTTGCAGCAAAAGTGAAAGTAGATCTGAGTATTCCCACGCAGAAGTTACAAGTTTTTCTCTTTCTGTGACTCTCCCACCTTGACCAGATTTTCAGTGTCCAATAGCATCCCGGTCTGATGTTTTGGGAACCACTTTGATGTTAGGTGCATCTTGAAGAGATTTTCGCATTTTTTCCAAGGCCAGACGTCCTTGGGGGGTCTGGATTAGTCTAATTTGACACCTCCAGTTCCTGTTAGTGCCTTTCCCTCCCCCCCTTACATCCTTCTTCTTTTCTCCTGCACAACTTCCCCAAATTCCTTTGCTCCCTCCCTCCATTTATGGCAGGTTGCCAGCAAGCTTAGTGAAGTGTCATGAAGATGGCAGAGCTGACAAGGAGTTAAAGCATATTACATGTGACAATACATATGTCCACGTAAATGAGGTCTGACAAAAGCAGAGGCATTAAATTTAAGATGTTAATGAGGAAAAGAACATAGAGCATAGAATAACAGAGTTGGAAGGGACTAGTTCCAGATTAGAGGCCCTCAGGCCCCAAAATGGCAAGAGAATTCCAAATTCTTAATATTAATTAAGGGACAGAAGAGGAAATTACCCAATAGCATGACTGGACGGTAATCATATGACCTTACCCAAATTTTATAGGTAAATACCGTTCTTTGTCCTGGCCCTATTTAGAACTTTTTGAAGTGCGAGATTACTGGTAGATCAAATGTTGTTCTGGGCCAGAAAAATATGGCACAATTATTCTGCCATGGTGAAAATGCTTCTTTGGAGCTTGATGCTTCTCAATCTGTTTGCAGTGAGTTCAAGCTGAAGACATTCAACTTATGGTGATAGTGGAAGCACAGATGAGAGGACGAAAGGATGGGTTAATTGCAATAAAAAAGAATTACAAGCTAAAAACAGTTTGCGATATTGATCTTTGTAATCACATCTCCCTAACAGAGAAGGAACTCAGAATGTCTGGTCTCTTTGAATTAGTAGGATTTTAGGATTTAAAAAGCAATGATGTAGATTAGTCATTGGGTTGCGGACGGGGGGCTGATTAAGACTAACTCAGTTCCAATAAGTACCGTTAGCGGGAGGGGCAGGTATGGTGGGAGCAGGGGGCCGTATCATAATAAGGGAGCGCGCACCCGCTGCTTACGAGCGGTCGTGCGCTCCGACCCCCAAGGCTCAACCTGTTCTTGGGGTTGTTCAGAACCACAGGGCCCTGGCTGTAGGCTGATGCTGTGCAATGCCAGGTCTGTGGTAAATAAGGCCCCCCTCATTCAAGATTTAATCTCAGAGGGGGGAGCAGACCTGGCGGGTATAACGGAGACCTGGTTGGGACCAGAGGGCGGTGTCCCTCTGGTGGAAATGTGCCCACCGGGTTTCCTTGCATTCCACCAGCCGAGAGCTCAAGGCAGGGGTGGGGGAGTGGCGGTCGTGATCAGGGAAAGTTTCAGGCCGAGGGAGGTCACTGTTCCTCAGACGGCAGGCTGTGAATCCCTTCTGGTGAAGTGGGACCTAGGGGGTCCGAGGGCGGTGTTGATTACGTACCTGTCGCCCTGCCACGTATCAACCTCCCTGCCCGAGCTCCTGAGCGTTGTCGCCGCGGTGGTGGTTGAAGTCCCCAGGCTAATAGTCATGGGTGACTTCAACCTGCCGTCCGGGGGCGGGGCGTCCGGGGAGGCTCGGGAGTTCATGGCTTCCATGACAGCCATGGACCTGACCCAGGTAATTCAAGGCCCCACACACACAGGGGGGAACACGCTTGACCTGGTTTTTGTCTCTGGACAGTGGCTGAGTGGTCAGAGTGTAGGGGATATAGTCATTGAACCCCTGTCATGGTCTGATCACTCTCTCCTATGCTTGGACTTTCGGACCGTTGCACCCCACCGCAGGGTGGCGGAACCGGTGAGATGGTACCGCCCCAGGCGGCTGATGGAACCCGAGCGGTTCCAGGCAGAGCTTGGGCCAATTCCTGAGGTTCTGACACACGACTCGGTTGGAGAGGTGGTGGCGGCCTGGGACAGGGCGGCTGCCGGTGCCCTGGATCGAGTTGTGCCTTTGCGGCCTCTGATTCGGCGTGGGTCTCGACCGGCCCCGTGGTATAACGAGGGGTTGAGAGAGATGAAACGCCGGAAAAGACGCCTAGAGAGCAGTTGGAGATCGAGCCGTGCCGAATCTGACCGAACATTGGTAAGAGACCATATTAGGTCCTACCTAATGGCGATAAGAGCAGAGAAGTGTTCCTACCTCACTGCTCTTATTGCGTCATCAGATAACCGCCCAGCCTCCTTGTTTAGGGTGACCCGCTCCCTCCTTCATCAGGAGGTGAGGGGAGACCCCTTAGAGGGTAGAGCTGAGGATTTCGGAAAATATCTGTATGATAAAATCGCTCAGATACGGGAAGGCTTCGACTTCAACTGGGTATGTCCAATGGGAGAGGCGGAGGCTGGTCTTGAGACTGTTACCTGGGTTGAGTTTGACCCCGTGACCCCCGAGGACGTGGACAGGTTGCTGGGGGGACTTAGGGCGACCACATGTTTACTGGACCCGTGCCCCTCCTGGTTGGTGCTGGCCTCCCGGGAGGTGGTACGAGGCTGGTTCCGAGCAATTATCAACGCTTCCTTGAGTGAGGGTGTCTTTCCCGCTGCCTTGAAAGAGGCAGTGGTGAGACCCCTCCTCAAGAAGCCTGCCCTGGATCCAGCCGTTTTATCAAACTACCGTCCCGTCTCCAACCTTCGCTTTCTTGCGAAGGTTGTTGAGAGTGTGGTTGCCCGACAGTTCCCGCAGCACCTGGAGGAATCGTCATATCTCGATCCGTTCCAGTCGGGCTTCAGGCCTGGCTACAGCACGGAAACAGCATTGGTCGCGTTGGTGGATGATCTCTGGCGGGCCCAAGACAGGGGTTGCTCCTCTGTTCTGGTGCTATTGGACCTCTCGGCGGCTTTTGATACCATCGATCATGGTATCATGCTGCAACGGTTGGAGGGGCTGGGCATAGGAGGCACTGTCTTGCAGTGGTTCTCCTCCTTCCTCTCTGGCCGGATGCAGTCTGTGTTGACAGGGGGCCAGAGGTCGACCCCGAGACCCCTCGTATGTGGGGTACCTCAGGGGTCGGTCCTCTCGCCTCTACTGTTCAACATTTATGTAAAGCCGCTGGGTGAGATCATCCGTGGTTTTGGCGTGGAGTACCACCAGTACGCTGATGATACCCAGCTGTACATTTCCACGCCAAACCACCCCAACGATGCCCTTGCCGTGCTGACCCAGTGCCTGGAGGCCGTGCGGGTATGGATGGGGAGAAACGGACTCAAGCTCAACCCCTCCAAGACCGAGTGGCTGTGGTTACCGTCATCCCGGTATAGCCAGCTGATTCCATCGCTGTGTATTGGGGGCGAAACAGTGGCTCCCACAGGAAGGGTTCGCAACTTGGGAATCCTCCTGGACTCACGGCTGTCCTTAGAGGACCATCTGACGGCCGTGGCCGGGAGGATGTTCCACCAGGTTCGCCTGGTGCGCCAGTTGCGTCCCTTCCTAGACCGGGACTCGCTACGCACAGTCACTCATGCCCTCGTGACCTCCAGGCTGGACTACTGTAATGCTCTCTACATGGGGCTCCCCTTGAGGTGCATCCGGAAGCTCCAACTTGCCCAGAATGCAGCCGCGCGGGTAGTGATGGGAGCGTCGTGGCGCTCCCACGTAACACCGCTCCTGCGTGAGTTGCACTGGTTGCCGGTGGTCTTTCGGGTGCGGTTCAAGGTGTTAGTGACCACTTTTAAAGCGCTCCATGGCATCGGACCCGGATACTTACAGGACCGTCTACTGCCAGCAAATACCTCCCGCCGTCCGGTACGCTCCCACAGAGAGGGCCTCCTCAGGGAGCCGTCGGCCAGACAGTGCCGGCTGGCGACCCCCAGGGGGAGAGCCTTCTCTGTGGGAGCTCCCACGTTATGGAACGAGCTCCCCCCCGAACTCCGTATAATAACAGATTTACGCACCTTCCGTCGGGAACTAAAAACATTCCTTTTCCGACAGGCCGGCCTGGCATAGAAGCTTCTGAGTATTTTTTAAGATTTTAAATTTTGTATGTTTTGGGTTTTAGGATTTTGGCCAAATGATTTAATTTATTTTTAATTATTTTAAATTTTGTATATTTATATGTTTTTTAAAGTTTAGGCTGTACACCGCCCCGAGTCCTTCGGGAGAGGGGCGGTATAGAAATTTAATAAAATAAATAAATAAATAAATAAATTAATACACACAGAGTTAATTTAGCCGGCCTGAAGTGACACCCAGGCCAAGGGGGCAGAATATCAACCAAATGATGAAAAAACAAAAGCTCCCTTGAGGAGAATAGCAGGAAGCAGTTTGATTGATCTGCAGACCCCCCCATTTCCACCAAGGAAATGGATTTCAAGAAAGACATGCCTCAGCTGAATGGAGATCTGATTGTTCAGACTGGGATAGGACAGGAAGGTAACAGTGGGTCCTTCCCCACTGACTTATTTTGGATGTTGAGGGAGCAGAGGGCGACCACTTGTGGCCCAGTCTGGGCCAGCTTAGAGCAGGAGACAGTTCACCATTTTGTCGGTCAAATGGTTTTGTTTCAGTTTGTGATATAAAGTCTTTCTATGTCATGTAGGATTTGGCTGGTATTAAGGCCTGAAAGATCCAGGAAGTGTCTTCTTAATTCTTGAGAACAATAGTGGCATTTGTGGCCAGGGGGGAAAGAGGGCTTCCTTCAAAGTGGGACCCGCATGGCTGCAGCAGGTGTTTCTGGGCAGCTGCTTAAAGCTGAAAATGTCCCACGTTGCCCCGCTTGCTTCCTTCCCACCACAGTATGGTCAAGTGAACCATCTGTCAGCTGTGAAAGCAGATCTCAGAACAAAACCACTCTTGCAAGGGATTACAAAGACCAGGAAATACAGGTGATTACCAACAGGTGCCTTTGATACCTACATCCGTCTCTCTTTCTGGCCCTTTGAACTGACTTTGATATGCTGTAATTAGGAATTGTTGGAGAGGAGGAGCTGGCCCCTGCTGGCCCGCTTCCCTCCTAGATCCCTTTGAATGTTTGTTTTGAAGTAGTGATCAAAGGGGTTTTCAGAGACTGGGGGGTCCAAAGAGGAAGAAAAAGTGAAGCAGGCCACTATAAATAAGGTGGTGGAAATGGCCTTAGAGGCAGGTTAACTCCTTAGTCTCTTATAAGCAGAGCATCACTCTGACAGCCGTTGAGCAGGTGGCCCAAATGCTCAATAAATGTATCATTGAGTGATATTTTAGCCCTGGAAACTAAGGTCTACAAGGAGCTCCAGCGACATCTCCAGGGACCATCTAAGTCCTGCAGGGCAGAAGATGGAGGCTACCTTCCTTTTGGGGCTCACTTGCCTCTGCTCCCCTTTGACTGCTCTGGTTCTTGACTTCAATACCATCAGGGGCTCATCTGAAGTGTCCACTCCCAGGAAGGTGAGAGGCCTTGTGGCAGCTATTTGCAAAGAATGCTTCTCATGGATGACTTCTGAGTCTGAAATGCATGTAACACATTGCATATTGTTGTGAATTTGCACTCGGGACCTGACTTTTGGGCCAGGGATTTGCTCATATACAGCTTCTTTCATTTCTCCCCACCCTTTCTATTTGGTGGAGGTCTTGCTTAATGAATTATCCAGCTGTTCTCCGGAAGCTAAAATATGAGTTCCCAAGCAAACACTGTGAGTGATGGGGAGTTCAGCCTGGGGGACAAACCACTTGCCTGGTTTAGGATATCTTGCTGAATATGGCAAAAGTCCCTCCCTCTTACTTAAGGAGTCCTGGAGGGGGGCAACCAAAACATGATGGGGGCATGTCTGTTTGAGCTAAAGTGGACACCATTTAACTTAAATGGTTGGGACCAGGATACTTGGGACCAGGATACTTACGGGACCGCCTTCTGCCACATACTTCTCTACGACCGGTGAGAGCGCACAGGGTCGGCCTCCTCCAGGTCCCGTCAACGAAACAATGTCGTTTGGCGGGCCCTAGGGGGAGGGCTTTCTCTGTTGCGGCGCCCATCCTCTGGAACCAACTACCTCCTGAAGTCCGCGTTTCTCCGACCCTCCTGGCCTTCCGAAAGAACTTAAAAACCTACCTCTGCCGGCAGGCCTGGGGATGATTGTTGATTGTGGTGTGATTGATGAGTATGTATGGGGTTTGTATTTTTAATGTTGTTCGGATTTGTTCAATTGTTTATATATATATGTTGTAAGCCGCTCCGAGTCTTCGGAGAAGAGCGGCATACAAATCCGAATAAATAAATAAAATAAATAAATAAAACATGGGGGGGATTTAAGAGGCTGCCCCCAGCCCTTCCTGCTCTTGGACTCTGCAGAGGATTTATTAGGACAAAGAGACTCCGCTCCCTTCCCAGGGCCACCCCAGGCAGAAAGGGTCCGCATTATTTAGGAAGGGATTCCAGGGCACTACTTCTAACGAGCACCCTTCCACTAGCTACCAGCTTGGATTCCCTGGTCTGTAACGCATAGCCCAATTTAGACCAACACACCCTCCCCCCCACTTCCTGGCAAAGCTCTTGGACTAAGATTTTGCACCTCTGAATCTTGTCTCCTTCTGGTTCTCTCCTCCCCCCACCTTCTAACAATTCTCCCTCCCTCCCTCCCTCCCTCCTTTCTACAGAGCACACAATGCTTGACAGACAAAGATTGTCGTTTGGGGAAATATTGTTACAAGCCCCAAGAGGAACAACATCCCTTCTGTGCTCCCTGCCAGGGTTTACGAAGAAGATGCCAGGGAAAGGGGATGTGTTGCCCGGGGATGATCTGCATTAACGGTGAGTTTTAGCCCCTGCAGCCCCTCCAGGAGCCCTCCTCAAGGCTTGGGGGGGGGGAGACCAGACTGGGCTAGGAGGCGGGGGCAGCACCCACTTGCTTTCCTATTGATCTCTCAAGCAGGGCCCACCTGTGATCCCAACCCACCTCTGTTACCCTCCCTTGTTCCCCCCCCCGCTGTGTTCAGTGCCCAACTGGATGGGGCAGGCAGGCCAGGTTGCTGGGGACAATTGTAACCTGAGCCTCCTCTGTTGGATGCCAGATGTGTGTGCCCAGGTGGAAAGGATGCCTTTGGCTGAGGAGCAGAGAGACGGGCGACAGGTTGACTTGAGTGCCAAGGAACGACGGGCACGTCCAGCTCAAGCCGGGCATGTCCGGAAGGAGGGAGCTCGGCCGAGGACACGTAGCCCAGGTAAGAGAGGGAGCAGGAGTCTCCCGCAAGCACCCGAGGGCTCTTCATCCCCAGCGAAGAAAGAAGCCGTAAGAATAGAATTTTAGAATTTCTCAACCTAAAACAATTTAGTTACAGTAAGTCCAAGTTGGGGGAGGGGTAGTGAATAATTTGGCAATGAGGAATATGTGGCCCCATTGCATTAAATCTCATTGTGACAGGAGCCGATCCCCTTCGCTTGTGGGCCGCAGGGTGGTCTGCTCTTGTGGTGGCAATAGCAGGGCGCGAGTCAGATAACATACCAAGCCATGATTAGTTGAACTAGGGCACGTCCACAAAGCTATACACCAGCAATGCGGCTTATTGATTTAAGATGAAGGATTAGATGGGAAGAGGTCGGTTTCAAGAGGCCACTGGGTGAGCTGAGGGCCAGCCACTCCCACCCCAATCTACCTCACGGGGTTGTGAGGATGAAATTTGGGCTGCCCCATCTATATTTCCCTCTTCGGGGGGAAAGCGTGCAATGCCCTAGATGTAGTCATGGCAGGGTAACTGTCCACTTTGGGGCCCAGGAGACCTAGCCGGACCTTCATTCCTTAAAAACCTACACTGGATCATGGTCTGTCACAGGCAGGCAGGGCCCAGGAACAACCGTAGTTGTTGCTAGGATGCTGGGCAGGGCCAGGTGACAGGCAGGCAGGGCAGCAGGCAAGCCTCCAGGCAATTTGACCAGGTGACTGCCATGGGGCAGAAAACCATAACTCTTCCCTGGCAGCTGGGAATGCCTGGAATTTGGCAACCCAGTTCGGATAGACCCGGAACAGGCACAACCAAAGGATCCCCCTAGGTAGCCCCCCTCCCCTGGAGCAGCTTGTGTGCACCAGCCGTCTGTCCCTCAAACAGTCTCCAGGTTTTCAAGGGACAACTAATATTGGGACGACTGCCCATCTGAGCAGTTTGTCTGCACTCCAGAAAGTGGGATGAGAGAGAGAAGACAAGCAGGGTTTCTGTCATGGCTTATGCTAGGGGCTGGACTGCCAGCAATCCCAGGGCTGGTCTAGACCCACTCTCTGTTGGGCCATTGCCAGACCCACCTTCCATCAGGTTGTGGAGTAAGCTGTGTGGTTTGAGATGGGAAATAAGCCAAACTCATTTGAAAGAAGTCTTTCTAGGCAATGTCAGAATTGGCCCATCTTGCCCTCTTATCCTGGCCAGTCCAATACACATCCAAACAAGTAAAGGCTTTTCCTTCCTCCAAATTCCATCTTAAAGAAATGTTTCCTTCCTTGGCTACTGTTAGAGAGGTTAATTGAAGCTCTCAGCTACTGGGAACTTCACTGGCTGAGATCTGGGGGAATCCTTACTTTACATTTCCAGGTGGTGCCCCAAATGGCCTGGGATCATCCAAACATGTTGCTTGTTTCTAGAAATCAGCCAGGTTCAGCCAGGACAGAACCATTTTGGTTCCTTAAAATGTTTCTTCAAGACTGGAATGGTGGCATAAGAGCAGAAACCCGGAAGATGTTCTCTCTAGACTTGGAACAGAGTTGATTCCAACTGTCTGTGTCGCAGGGACTACCCTTAAACTTCAGAAATAGAGAAAAAGTGAGTTTACCTCATTCTTTCCAGAAACATCTTCACCTTCGGCCCCCTGAGAGGTGGAGAGGCAGAGCTGCAACCTCCACACTCCCAAATGTGGCTGACCCTCTTCTAGGAGAAAGCAAAGGAGGGTTTGCCGTGGCAGCATCGCCAGTCTTTCCTGCAGGGAAAGAAATGATGCACTGCAGGGGGTGGAAATCCCTGGTGGGTAGATGGCCCTTTTCCTCATGTGATGCAGAACTATTCTCTGGCCGTGGAGAGCTGGTGGGGCACACCGGCAGCCCCCCAAGGCATGTGTCCAAAGGTTGGTTCAGTAGGAGTGGCCCTTGCCACCTCCACGAGGAGGGCCCAGGCCAGATGGTGGGACAGTGAATGCTACCAGCGTGGTGGTGGTCTTCTAGGAGCTGCGATGGGGAAACCCAGCTTTCCTTTCTCAACTGCCGCCCCGCGAGGTAGACTAGTCCATGTCACGTGGTAACCGCTTGGTCTGAGTTCAGCTCATCACTGCTCTTAAAACAGAGTGTGGGAGGGGGGCACTGTTGCTGTGCCACCTGCAAGGAGGGACTGGCTGCCCGATGAAGTGGCTGGTCTCCAGACGTCACCCAGCTGTATCTGCCTCTGGCGCCATTCAACCTCACTGTCACCCAGCAATGCAGCCTCCAGAACCAGGGTTTGGTTCTGAAAGAGCTGATCACTGTTTGCCTCTCACAGCTGGCACGGGAGACCGCTGCCTCCGCACCTCCGACTGTGCCCAAGGGCACTGCTGTGCCCGCCACTTCTGGGCCAAGATCTGCAAACCTGTTCTCCTCGAAGGGGCCGTGTGTTCCGGGCGAGGGCAGAAGGATGGTGGGGCACCAGGCCCTGAGATCTTCCAGCGTTGCGGTTGTGCATCCGGTCTGGTTTGTCAACGGCCCCTCCAGGGTGCCCCACAGAGAGCTCGTCTGCGTGTCTGCCGCAGCAACTAAGGAGAGACTGAGCCTGGAAGAGGGCAGAAGCAAAGCACCCATGGACCAGTCCACAAGGGGTTGGCTGGCTGCACTACGGACATTGTGCCCCTTAGGACCTGGCTCATCACCCAGTTACCCATACTTGAGCTGGCAGAAGATTAACTAGCATGAACTTTGCTGCCCCCATTTCTGCTCCTATCTCTGACCTGGCTTATCTCTGGAGTGTGTGTGTGTGGGGGGTGGGGGGGAGTGTCCTAATTACTGTAAATAAAGCCATCAATAGATTCCTCCGTCTTCCTGTTTGCCCCCCTTTTAAGTATCAGCAGCTGGTGGGGAAAATGCATTAATTTTGGTAGGGCTGCAGTGGGAGAGGAGGCTGGAGGCAGGAAGCCAGTCAACCTTTGGCTTTTGCACCCTGCACGTCAAGAATGGAAAAAAGACAACGGAAGGAGAGCCACAATTCCTTCAGAAATGCTCTTTTTATGCCAGACCTGCTGATATTAATGTTGCTAAAACTGCCTAGATCTGAGCAAGAGCCTCTCTCCCAGCTTCTCTTTTGGGCCCAAACATAAACAGAAGTCCTTCCCTTCTGGTTCTTTCAACCCTGTTGCCTTATGCAGTGGTCCCCAACCTTCCCAGGTTTGTGGACCAGTGGGGGGGGAGAGAGGAAATGGTTCCGTGTGAGTGGTAGGCACTCATGCACGCATAGTTCCATTTGTGCAAGCGGTGGGCACTCCTGCCCATGCGTCAAGCCCCATTTGTGCAAGCAGCGGGTGCATCCCCACTCACACAACTGGAACTTCACATGGCGCGAGTGCTTGTGCTGCCGTTCTCAACAGGCCGCGGTGCAGTACTGGGCTATGGCCTGGGGATTGGGTACCCCTGGCCTAATGCAATGGAAGAAGCTGCCCCCCCCAATAGCTTGGGAGTGCTCCAGGGAAGGCTGGTGTGGAGCTGAGCCAAATGAGGTCCTCTCTCTCTCTTTGCTGACCCTCTGCTGTCCACTTCACCAGCGGAGGGCCAGCCCTCCCCTCTGCAGCCTCTCCTCTGCAAAAGTGCTTTTTGGCCTGGGAGATGGAGCTGCCCCCTCTCTCTCCCCCCCCCCCCGAGCCCCCCTACCTCCCCCTTCTGCCAGCAGCTTTCGAGATCAGTGGGAAATGAAACTGAAGAGGTGCAAAATGGGCAAGCAGGGGCAAGACTGTTTTTCAAAAAGAAATAATTCTTCTGAACAACCCCTTTTTCTTAATGTCTAAATTAGCCAGAATAAATGTGAGGATTGGTGAAGGCTGGGATCTCTTCTGCTGGGATCAGACTTTTTCCTTAAAATACAACTCCCTCAAATGCTAACGAGGAAAGGAAGCAGCCACAGCTTCGATTCTTGGCAATAATGTGCAGCGAACGTTTCTACAAGTAGTCCTTGGCTTACATCCAGTCAAAGCTACAATGGATTTCTAGTTACCTACAACCTGGCTTTAATGTTATGACTGCTGCCCTCCTCAGTCACGTGGCTGCATTTCGGGTGCTTGGCAACTGGCTCAGTTATGATGGGTTGCCATATCCTACAGTCACATGACCATGATTTATGACCATTTTGCCAAAAAAAAGCCATTACGACCATCATAAAAACGGGCACAAAATTGAGTCTAGTCATGTGATGCCTTGACTTCCAACCCCAATGACTTCCAACTGAAATTATTCTGGCTCCATGGTGGCCATAAGCCAATTACCCGAACCGCCATTTCACCCACCCTCGTTCACTCAAGGAGCAGAAAAGTGTTACCCGATTTACATTTATGCTGACCACGTAACTTCACCTGTAATGGAATGGAAGGTGGAATCACCCTTATCAAACATTGGGTTCTTCCTCGCCGTTCTGCTCATGAGCTTTCTTCCAGTACTCGAACCCACTGAAGAATAGGATGATACAAATTTGATTATTCCAATTGCCAAGCCCCAGGCTATTTCAGGGGTGCAGCAGATAAAGGAGAGTGCCTTTGCAGATGTAAATACTATGGGATAAGTTAAAGCATGGGTAGAGGCTTTATTTTGTTTCCCATACTGTATCAGTCATCTGATGAGGGGTGCGGGGGCAGGTACATGCACCAACCAATCTTCCTAACGTGGGAATTGGGGCTGGGAAAGAGTTCTAGGTTTGCAAACGTATTCTGCTTTTAGACATGAGGTTAATGTCATTTTGGAATAGCACTAAACCTGTGCTTAGATGTATCCTGAAAAAACAGTCTGGTAGATACGGAGGTGAGAGATGCAAGGTGAAGTGGGGAAGCGCTCTCTCATTGCATCAAGCAACACTTTCTTGTCAGCTGCTTCAAAAAGAGAAATCATTTGTTTAAACAAAGGTAGAACAAGGGATAAGAGATGCATTCAGAAAGAGCATGTCTAATGGAATGTGAGGATGACCTTGGCAGAGGAGGAAACAACATGCTGCCTAAGGAACAATCAGACAAACAAGACAGAGGAGTTCCCAGGGGTCAGAGAAAGAAACTTAAGACGGCCTAACCTAACTGATTTGACTGTTAAAAAACTCAAAAGCAGCAAGTTTGTACTATCAGACTTGCAAGATTATATCAGCCTCCCAGGTAAACCTAAACCAGACAGGAGACAGAATTTGATGAGCTAAATCTACTTTATTGTAAGGCTGCTATAAGGCTACATTAACAAATCAAAAGCCCTGGATAGGAAGACCAGAAAAATAATGACAATGAATCATGACTTACATTCATACAACAATGTTGATAGACTCTACCAATCAAGAAAAATGGGTGGGCATGGAATGTTGCAAGTACATCAGGCAGTTGAAGAAAAAAAGGACACTGGAAGAATACCTGAAGGACAAAGAAGAAGATGCACTGAAGCTAGTACAGCACAAAGGCTTGCTGAGTACTGGAAAGACAAAATTGGCCTACAAGAAAAACCAAATGAACAGAAAAGAGACACAGGAAGACAAAATATTACATGGCCAGTACTTTAAAAATATAGCAGGCAAAGCAGATAACAACCTGGCAATGGCTAAGAGCAGGAACACTGAAGAAAGATACAGAGAGGCTTATTCTGGCCAAACAAGACCAAGCCTTAGAACAACAAATGCACACAAAGCCAGAACTAAGAAGAGAAATGCTTCCACTGCAAAGAAGCTGAAGAAACATTAGACTACCTGGTTACAGTAGCTGCTGCAATAGATTGCAGACTGACTACAAACAATGCATGACAAAGTAGTAACAATGGTGCACTGGAATATCTGCAAGAAATACCATCTGCTTGCAAACAAGAACTGATGGGACCACAAAATAGTCAGAGCGATAGAAAATGAAGACGCTACAATGCTTTGGGACTTTAGAATTCAAACAGACAGGTAGTTATCACGTAACAGCCCTGACTTAACAACTGTCAATAAGAAAGTCAAAGAAAAGGTCTGGATAATGGACGTAGCAGTGCCTGGGGACAGCAGAATAGAACAGGAAGAACTGGAGAAGTCAAAATACAAAGACCTGCAAATAGAAATAAAAGCAAAGATGGTATCAATAGTAATAGGCATCCGGGGCTCACTGCTTTAGCAGAAATATGCTTGCCAGCCATTTCCTGGAGAACTTATTGCTGGACCACTGTGACAGCAGCCTTTGTGGGAATCTGCTCTGCTCTGATGACTGAGGCCGCTGCAAGCTCACTCTGCTTCTGCGGGCCGGGAGAGATCAGAGCTCTCCTTCTGGGCCCAAGCACCATCGGAGGTTGGAGGAATGACAGGTATCTGCCTGTGAGCAGCTGCCCTACCTTTTGTCCTAGGAAGATGTTTTATGGAAAGGGGGAAAGGCAGGGCCTCTCTAGATCCCACACAAAACCACCATGCTAGTGCCCAATTTGTAGGATTGTGTAGATGTATTTCTGACACATTTCCAGGGTGGTCCGGAAGATTCTTGCATGCATATCCAAACATGTCAGAACATGCACCTGCTCACCAGAGATTGGGTGCTGAAATGCCTAGCCCACAGGGGAATAGCTAAAGATACTCTTTCACCCCTCTCTGGGAGAGCAGCAGCAGGAGCACAGGGAAGATGGCCCTCTTGGGCAGAGCCCTTTCCCAGGATCAAAACTGGCAGGTGACCTGTTCCCTGTTCCTTGCAGTAGAAGACCCCCTCCTCCTATCAAGGGAGGGGGTCTTCTACTGCATCTAAAGTTTCTGTCTCTTGGGGACATATTCCCGAGTCTCCCTGGCTGCTAAGGCAGAATTGGGAATGAAAGTGAGCTGTGTTCTGCTGCTCACAGACTGGAGAGGAATACTGAACACTGCAGTCGATAGGTGCTCAAAAAGCAGAACAGTTAATTCTAGAGTACTTGTGAAATAATATTTGCTTTGTGTGTGTCTAAACAAACCTCCAAAATAGCATTGGAGCATTTTTAACAAGTAGGCTTCTAAAAGTATGCTTCTCATTTCTTTGAACCGCCACCTGTTCCCTTACAACTTGACTGGACTAAGCCCCTCACCTGATTCAGTTCTGTGGCTGGATGCTGCTGCTGCTGCTGCTGCGTGTAATGTGAAACTTTTCACATCTCAAATGTAACTTCAAAGATCTACTGAGCTCTGCATTCTCTTGTCACCTCAGAGTGGCATGAAGTGCACGTGCCTGAGGCGAGAATGCTTGGCTCGGAGCCCCTCCCCTTGAGTAAGCGGCTTGGTACCTTTCAACTGAAGTGGAAATCTAGAAGATTTTATAGGGTTTTCGATGCTTTCTAGTGAAGTCTTCTGCAAAATACTGAAAACACAATTTTCTTGAAACAACAGCTCTTCCGAGAGAAAAAAGGAAACAAATTCATATTTTTCAATGGTTATTCCTTCGTTTAAACTATTTTTAATCTGCTGCAATTGGAACATAGGAATAAGCACTAGAAATACCTGCTTAAAATAAAATAAAAAGGTTTTGTAATGTCCTCGACATGGTTCCTACAGTCTCAACACTGGCTCTCCTTGGTGAAGGAAAGTTTGAGCATGAATAAAATTCTTGTCCAGGAGGGTTCTTGTGGGCAGAATCACCCAACTCCCCGATACAAGGACAGCTTTTGAGGAATCAGCCAACTCTCACGACAGGATCTTACCTCCTCATTTGCTACTAATTATTTCAGGAAATTAGAAACACTGTAACTTTAAAGGAAGATAAGGTTGAATTTCTTTTTAAAATCAAGCCAAAGTAATGTTTCATGTTTATTGGTTATGGCGAATGCTTGACTTGCACACTTGAAGCAGGTTTTAAAAACCCGTTGCTTCCCCCTCCTCCCCCTGCCACAGATTTTCCATGACAGGACAGCAGTCAAGTCTAATCCCAGGACAGCTTCCAGCTCTGCTTCGGAAAGCACCTTCCAGGGCCTGGTGGCTATTCACTCCGCTCTTTCGGCTCCCGGTACTGCCACTGGAGGTAGTCAAAGATGTCCTTCTCGCTGTCCACAGGGAGCGGCTCCCCCGCAACTCCTGCCAATTCAGAGCCAGAGAGTTCCACCTTGTTACCACCCTAGCGAGAGAGGCCCAATTCCCTGGCCAGAAGGCCTGTTAAGTGAAGAGGAGGAAGAGGAGGCCTCCGATGCACAGGCAGCGTTGCTTTGTGGAAACAACTTTCACTTGGCCAGGTCTGACAGTGCCAACTTCTGCTTCCTTCTAGAGGAGAGACCCTTCAGACCTTTTGCCAACCGTTATAGGGAGAAGGACAGAAACCGGCAAAAGAGAACAAAAGGACTGGATGGCTATTAGCAGTGTTAACAAACGCCCATCAACCAAAGCATTCCTTCTTGTTGACACAAGAAAGCTTTTTCCTCATCCTAAACTGATGAGGACTAGACAATACAATATGGCTTTGCTTGAACAAAATTTGGGATTTGTGGCATTACACTCAGGCAAAAACGCTCTTTGTGAGCCAGCTCTCCGAGAGGACAAGGAAGAGTACTTACCAGTGACGCCGAGAGGCCGGATCGTGTACTCGTTGAGGGTGAAGCCCATTTCCAAGGCGTGGGCTCGCATGTTCTTATTGAAGAGGTCACTTCCAGTGAAGTAGAGGACTCCACAGTAATACTGGTCCTTGGGAATCAGCCTACAAGACAGTCAAGAGAGGCACTGGCACTGCTGGCCTGGCAGTGCAGGTAGTCCTCAAATTACAACATTAGTAGCTGCAGTGGTTACAATGCGAGATGCAAGGGA
Organism: Bothrops alternatus; assembly: GCA_034064705.1. NCBI lineage: Eukaryota > Metazoa > Chordata > Lepidosauria > Squamata > Viperidae > Bothrops > Bothrops alternatus. Next base: position 235,841 of record JARGCV010000327.1, read on the forward strand.
AGCACAGTGAGGCTTGGGGAGTGTGTTGGAGGATGGAGCAGGGAGTGTGCGTGAGGGTGCAAGGTGTGTATGTGAAGATACACAGGTGTGGCAAGCTTGGTGAAAGTGCACAAGAGTGTGAGAGTTTGAAGGAGGCACCCACAAAGCTTGGGAGGGTGCAGGCTGATGCCCAAGTGGCAGAGGAGGCGAGGCTGGACTTAGGGCGGGTGTGCAGCTGTGGCTGGGAGGGCGCAAGCACTGAAGGGCCGGGCGTGGGGGTGTGGCTGGGGGAGACTTACCCTAGAGACTTGTGACCTTTCCTGCAAAGTTCCCCATTGACTTTTTGGGAAGCCAGCAGCAAACATCACAAATGGTGATCACATGACCGGTGGGAGAGGCAGAACTCTGGGGGGTTACAGTTGTAACCACTATTCATTCAAGCACCGTTGTAATTTCGAATGGTGGCTGAATTAATGTCTTAAGTTGAGGACTTATGGAAGAAAACCTTCTAAGCTCCAAGGAAGATTTCTCCCTACTTTCCACAGAGATCCAGCATCACTGTCTGAATCAGACTAGGTCCCTGTTTATCAAAGACATTCAGAATCTAAGCCCCACATGGCAGCAGCTGCTGGGAAGTAAAAACAGAAAGCCACAAGGTGTGGTTGTGGTTGATCCAGGTTGCTGAATTCTTTCAACTACTCTGCTAATCTTGCCTACTATTTGCACAGTGGTTCAACTTGAGTTCTATGGATACATGGAGTTACACATCTATGACTTTTCCTTTTGTTTTTTCATTGTTCCTAGTAAGTTGGCTAAGCATGGACTCTACAACTTCCCTTTAAATACTGCTGGATTTTTAATCTCATCTTCTGATTTACCTGATATCAATTCTCCTGTATGGATAGACAATGTCATCATCTCTACTTGGGAGTTGACATACACCCTAGAACCAGAAGAACAAGAAACAATGATTGCAGGTCTACTTCTTTCCAATATGGCAACTGATTAAATAAGAAATATAGAAAAGCAAAAAACCTGTCAAATTTTATAATTCTTTTAGAGCATTCTTCCATAAATCAACAACGACAATAACAACAAAACAACAACAATAATAATAATAGTCAAAGCCAGACATCTGGCCTTTGGCTCTTAAGAGATCCTTTTGGACCTCTGCAGACAACATCCCTTGTGCCTATTAACACTGGCACTGTTGCCTATGTTTGCAAAAGAAGCAATCTCAGAATATGTGCTCGATGTCCATGAAAAGTACAGAATTCAGATCATGTTAAATGTAAAGTCAACTTTAGGAGTGCTCAATAAAATAAGGCAATGAGAATCAAAGATCAGTCATGACATAAAATTGGAGGGCATGTAAAGAGTACCACATTTTTTTCATCTTTTTCCAAATAGCTTTATAGCAAAAAACAAACAAACAAAAAACCACAGCAAAAATGTCTCCACCTTAACACCCTTCAGCCAAAATTCTTCTGAAGCTGAAAACGTATCTGAAAGTCCTTCTGAGTTAACTTGAGTTTTTCTCTCTCAATTCTAACACTATATATAGAACAGAACTGAACAGAGTAGAACAGAAAAGAATAGAACAGAGCAGAATAATACAATAGAATATACAGAGAATGGAATAGATGAGACAGTTCTGGGCTTTTCTGAATCATTTGCCCAGTTCAGTATTCTGCAATCTGACACATTTTACTTATGTTGGGTTGGCATCTTCCCAAGTTCCCAGGCAACATTGCCAACCATGGCAAAGCATCTCAACCAGGTTGGCCACAGGCCACGAAGGTGAGGAAGTCTGAGGGAAGGTGGTCATGAAACCACCTGTGGTCAGAAGAGGATAACAGACCAGCCCTCAGGGAGGCCATAATATTCCCCTATTTGTTTAGGGAAAAAAGAAGACTCACCATGAATTTGGTTTCTCCCTTTGAGAGTGTGTCTGTAACAAAGCAAATGCTTTCCAGCTGCTCCACAACTTGATGCAAAAGCTTTGGCTTGAAAAGAAACAACCGTGTCACAATCAGGAAGAGAATCAAACTGCTTGAGAATGCTATTCTGGTGCCTCATCTGGACCTCAGTTTAGGAATGGTTTCAATCCCTGCACAGGAAATTGTATCTTCCTTTTATTCAAATACTACATCCATAACCTTTGATATAGTCATGAAAAATCTGGCTGAGAATGAAATGGCAATATTTTTAAAGAGATTAATCCCAAAGTAATTTGCCATCTTTCAGGTAGTTTCTTGGATTTCCTGGGAACAGAAAAGAACCCTTGGATTCCAATAATTGCTGGTGTCTTGATTACAAGAGGATTATCCAAAAAGAAAACCTACCTTCTTGGCAGATTCTGAAGTGAAGTCTGGGTGTGTCAGCAGGATATCCATATCTCCACTGGATTCTGCACCTTTCAAAGCAAGGCCAGACAGCACAAGTTAGTTCTGCCTTGGAAATGGGTTTACAATTTAAGAGAAATCTATGAAGTGGTATTAAAAATGACAGTAGAAGATTTGTACTTTCAGACTTGCACAATTCTGTTAATGAAGCCTTACATAAAGTAGAATTAGCTTATTCGGTCAGGTTTTCTTTTTGGTTTACCTGGGAGGGCCAATATCAATCTTGCAGCCCTGAAAGTACAAATTTCCTGCTGCCTCTGTAACAGTCTACAATATAAAAACAGTACACAATATAAAAAAGATGTAGAGACTCTGGAAAGAGTGCAGAAAAGAGCATCAAGAATGATTTAGACTGGAGGCTAAAACATAGGAAGAATGGTTGCAGGAATTGGGTAGGTCTAGTCTAATGAAAAGATGCACTAAGGGAGACATAATAGCATTGTTTCAATATCTGGGGGGCTCCTATAAAGATGAAGAGGGTCAACCTATTTTCCAAAGTACCAAAAGGCAAGACAAGAAACAATGGATGGAAACTAACCAAGGAGAAAAGCAACCTAGCCCAACCCCAAAAATCAAGCTAGGGCTTATTGTAGGTGTAGGCTTTACTTTCAGGGAAACACTGTACATTTGATATCAGAACTAAGAAAAAGTACCAGTAATTTGCAGCTTAGAACCTGTTAGAAACCCCTCAGTACCTCTTTCAGGGCTCTGCCACTCTATGGGGGGGGGAGGTTTTCTCTGCTGGGAGGGGGGATTTTGGGTGTTCTTCCTCTGCTTTGTTCCTTTGAACCTTTGATGTGTCTCTTTGGGTGTGAAGAGAATAGAATATGCCAGGGGCCATCTGCCTTATCTCCAGACTGTTGCGAGTTTCAGTGAAGACCCTGGGAACTGACCCTTATCAGCTCCGGTTCCCATAACAATCTTGCACCTGTGGATTGTTTGGATGCAAACTGGACAGTTGGGCTCTGGGGTGGAGTTTTGGGAAACAAAAGTTTTAATGTAGCAATTCACGCAGGAAAATTTTAAATCTTGCTTTGCTCTCTTGCCATCACTGCCTTTCAATAAAAGTTCCTTCTGAAACAATGTCTGTTTCAAGAGTTCTGCTTTCTTGGGAGTAGTTAAGGCAGGACCTTACAGAACCCTTTATTTAGCAACTGTTCAAACTTGTGACAGTGCTGAACAAGGGTCCTTGGAGTTCTAGGCGTCACAGTGTCCCGTCAGAATGGGACTGTTAGGCACTGACACTTGTCTGCACCCACTTCTCTCCCAGCCCTCCGCTGCAGTCGACCCACAGGGGTCTTTCCTCCCCACTGTCCACGCTGGCAATTCTCCACTGCCAATGCCCCCCCACCCTCCACCCCAGAAGAAAAGAAGGGAGTTTAAGATTCTGCTCTCCAAGACATCTTGAAATAACAGTCAAGATGTTTCATGATCCTCCCTTCCTCCTCCACACCTTTACTCCCAGGTGGGAAGATCTTTTTCCTGTCCTGCCACAGCGATCTATGTGCCAGAGCCTAAAACCTTGGTCCCTGCATCACGGCCATCTTTCAGCTGAGGAAACTGAGAATTGGAGCAGGTTAGATGAGGAGAGAAACACTATCAAGAGGCGAAGAAAAATTAAAAGTGCATCCCCCTGCTTTCTCCAGCACTTCTGCATTCACCGCGTCTCCCAGCTGCCCCCCCCTCAGCACTTCTGCATCGCTGCTGCCCAATTGGCTGCTGGGAGGCGTGGGCATATGTTCCGTCCAGCGAATTGCCCAGGTAAAAATGTGCTTCAGGGAATGGGCCAGGATGAGGGGCTGGGGGGTGGAGGGCCAAGGGGCCATTGGCAGTGGCGAATCACTGATAGAGGTCCAGTGGAGGAGGAAAGCTTATTGTGGGTAGGCTGCGGCGGGGGGCCAGGAGAGAAATGGACATTGACAAGTGTCAGTGCCTAATAGTCCTAAACCAGTGGTGGCGAACCTATGGCATGCATGCCAGAGGCGGCACTCAGACCCCTCTCTGTGGGCACGTGTGCCATGCTCCGGAGATGGCAACCGTCCCTCTTCAACCAGCCGCCTGCTAACTCGCCTGAGGTCCCATGTGGCCGGATGCATCCCAGCATGGCTGGTTTCCTTCCCTTCCATCCCATCCCTCCTGGCCTCGCATGGTCTCTTTTTCCCAGACACGACCCACTGTCGGCCGTCCGTCCAGCTGAGAGGCAGCTTCTCTGAACTGCTGGTGGCGGACTGCGGAACTGCAGAGTGTGCCAGTCGAGGAGCTGGCAGGCTGAAGGACACTGTCGGCCCCCATGTGCTCACTGGCCTGTGTGTGTGGGCCGATGGTGTCAGTGACCTTGCCTTGCCCCGCAGCAGTGGCATTCCTGCCCTGCCTCGCCTCACCTCACTGTGCAGGACGAGCCTCCTGCCCACTGCCCCACCTGCCAGAGACCCCCTGGATCTCCCCCAACCCTACCCAGCCCCACAGGCATCCCTCCCCACGAGCAACATTGAGGTTCCCACGCCCACCTTGGCCACACCCACCCAGTCTGTCACGACCACCACAGCCATGCCCACCTGGCACCCAGCGATACATAAGTGGGTTTTGGATGGCAGTTTGGGCACTTGGTCTCTAAAAGGTTCACCATCACTGTCCTAGACCCTCCCCCATGGCCACAAACCGGGTGCTTGTTGCTTAGCTTGCTGAGGCAAGCCATTGTCATACAATCATAATTTCTAATGTTTCTTGTCAGCTTCTCACAAGCAAAGTCAATGGGGAAGCCAGAGGGATCCAGGACAAGAGACTGCACAGTCCTGAAATGAATGGGGAGGGAAGAAAACATTCAGGATAGCCACACCGTAGAATCTCCCAGGATGTATCTATTAGGTTAGACAGTTATAACTTTAATCTGGCAAGATTCTGTCTATTAAGTGTAAGCAAATGAAGAACTATACAGGAGTGAATCTCATTGTGTCATCTTTGAGTTTGGCCCTGACAAATGGCAATTCCATCCTAACTGCCATTGTAAACTCAACTTAGAATCACAAATGGGACCAGAATTTTGGTTGCTAAGTGTTGTGGTTGTTAACAGTCATATAACTGTACCCGATTTTACAAGACTTTTTACTGCAGTCATTAAGTAAATTATATAGTTGTTAAATGAATCACATAGTCATTTAGCAAATCCAGCTTCCCCAATTGATTTTGTCAGAAGCTGGTTGGGAAGGTTGCAAACTGCAATCACATGACCCAAAATACTGCAAATATCATAAATGTAAGCTAGTTGCCAAGTACCCAAATTTGCCTAACCTTAACCATGGAGGTAACTTTGAGGACAGGTAAGTCACTTTTTCTGAGGCTGTTGTAATTTCAAACTGTTGTTAAACAGTCATAAGTCAAGAACTACCTGCATCTGTATCAGAGCATTTCAACCTTCCAAGACACTCTATGAGAGACCACAGTGTGTTTTGCAAAAAAAAGGGATTTTAATTCCACATTTGAACAAGAGGTTTGTGAACACATATATATCATATTAAGAGCCCACTGCCAGGAGTTGACTCAACCTTCCATCCTTTCGAGGTCAGATTGTTGGGGGTCATATGCTGACTCTGTAAACCACTTAGAGAGGGCTGCAAAACACTGTGGAGCAGTATATAAGCCTAAATGCTATTGCTATCAAATAGTTTCAGGCAATCTCTCAATGTCACAAAAACACATCAGATTTTTAACATAGTAGAATTGTTAATTGATAAGGTATTGCATTCTCTTAGGAAAGGAAAGGAAAGGAAAGGAAAAAGGGGTGTGGATCTGGCCTCTGTTGCTTCCTTCCCTGAAGGGAGTCCAAGCTCGCCAGTCTCTTTTCTCCATCCCCCTACTCTATCTGGAGATTCTGCCACATCTGCAAGTCACAAAAGCTTATGCCTTTTAGTAACATACGTTAGTTGGAAAAGGTGTTCCCAGACTCCTTCAGACTGAGAAAAAATATCTTAAATCCTTATTATATTACATAACCATCTTTCCAGATCATCAAAATAAACTCTGGACTTACTGCTGCTTTATCTGATAGGCCAAATTGTTAGCAACTTGCTCACCATGATCCCCAGATCTCTGTTGCAGACACATTAATGAAAGGTCTGCTTATTTGGAAGGAACTCAAGATGTGATAAGCATGAAACACAGAAGAAAGGGAAACCCGTGTGTAGCCCTCTAGCCCACATTCTAGCAATAGAGTCCAAAAGTCACATGGCAGGCAAGGAAAAATATGGAACACCAACCTCGGCGAAAACTGCCACAAACAGTAGCAATGTAGGCAGGGTCTACTTTCTTCACTTCACTCAATACAACGTCCTGTTGTGAAGAAACAGGTCAAGTCATTTGATCTCTAATGAATTCATATGCTTTTGTCTTCAGAGGAAGGAGTTATAATTGCTTACCTGCATTTCAAGCATCTCCTTCCTAGGAATTCTTTTTTCGAAGTCTTTGAAGTATCTGTGCATGCAAAATAAATGAGGATCAGGCATGAATTGTGGCTGTGATCCACAAGATTTATTTTGAAACAAATTCTGTTGAAATGAAATGCTTAGATTGGCATCAAGTGCTGCCTGGGACTTAAGCACATCAACATTAAAGAAAATAACCGTGCATATTAGACAGAGTTTAGAAATAGCAATAGCACTTAGACTTATATACCGCTTCACAGTGCTGTACAGCCCTCTGTGAGCAGTTTATAGAGTTAGCCTATGGCCCCCAACAATTTGGGTCCTCATTTTACCTACCTTGGAAGGATGGAAGGCTGAGTCAACCTTGAGCCACTCAGAATTGAACTCCTGGAGTAACCAGTGAGTTAGCCTGCAGTGCTGCATTCTAATCACTGTGCCACATTAGATCAATTTTATAGCAGTTCATTCTAAATAACAACTGAATGTTGCAACTAAAAATTCCACTGGTACGCCCTGCCACGCCCTCTTTGCTATTAGGAGCAGAAATAATGAGGACCACTAATAGATTACTCAAGAAACATTTTTCACAACTGAGATACAATTTTTAAATAATCCAATAGTATTGGCATTTGCTTTGAGAATAGAAGTGTCTATTTTCAAGGACACACAGTGTAAGTTTCAATGCATCTATTTGTTCCTCTAAAAAAACCAAAATGGAAAATAATCTGCTCCCCCAAGTTCAGTTCCTTTCACCCTGGGGTCAATTGTTAGGCTCTTGTGAATCAAAACAATCATAATATAAAAATGAGGCACCTTTCCTAGGTATGAAAACACTGTCTTCCCTTCCCTCAGATGAATAAAGTAAGCAGATCTTACTTTAATCCAATGCGTTGGTGATGATTCAATTTATGTTCATTTTTCTTTAAATCTAGAAAAAACAGAGTATGGAATCAGTTGTATTTCTTGAAAAGCCAAGTCTTTCCTAAAACAGAGCTATCTATTGTCTTGAAAACTTCAAGATGCAGTCCGAGAGAGAGAGAGAGAGAGAGAGAGAGAGAGGGGGGGGAGGGAGGGAGGGAGGGAGGGAGAGAGAGAGAGAGAGAGAGAGAGAGAGAGGGGAAGGTGTCAAAAATTTAATTACTGCAGGAACAATTTGATTTCTGTGTTAATTTTAATATTCCATCAACACATAACATATTCTTTTAACAAAACAAAAATACTATAACACATAACATATCATACAAACAATTTTTAATACATCAGTTACACTGATATAACATCATCGTGCAGGAGAATCAAGTCTAACTGAGCAACAAGATTCTTTTTAACAGGGAGTGAGGGAGACTCTGTTTGCAGGGTATCTGCTAACCTGTCTCAGCAGGGTGCTCAACAAATCTCTCAATTTTCAGATCTAAAGGTAGATATGCAAGTAATAACCTTTTAATGGCTCACCTTCCAATGTTTTAATACCTTCATCTACTAGTTTCCTCGCAGCAGCAGGACTGCAAAGAAAAAGGTAACTCATTAATAACTGGACAGAATTTACACTGCAAAATCTCAGTAGAGCTCAAATTAATACATCTGAGTAAGAAAACTGACAGATTACTTAACCAAAATGGTAGAAATAATTCAGAAAGGTAGGATAGTGGCAATTCAAAATATTTGGGAAGCAAAGAAAATTAAAGCTATTCTGTAAGGACCTGCTTCAAAACCTCATCCCAAGAAAGCAGGACTCTTGGAACCGTTTCATTCCAAAAGGAACTTTTATTAGGAGAAGCTGACAGCAGGCATAGAAGGCAGTATCTGAGGGCTTCCCACTCAAATCAATAGGTTAAAAGAGCCCTAAGCAAACCCCACCCAACAGTTCATCCGGTCAGTTCAAATGAGCCAATTCCCAGGTGTTAAGTCTGCTGTGGGAATGGAGCTGATAAGGGAGTCATTCCCGTGTCTTCACACCTTTCTCTTCCCCAGCGAGAAATAAGCCAAATGGCCGGAGACACATTCCTTTCTCATCCCAGGGGAGACATCAAGAGGATACAGCTCAAAGAGCAAGCAGATAGAAGCGGCAGAGAGAATACATTATAGCACAGCGGTTCTTAACCTGTGGGTCGCGACCCCATTTGGGGTCGAACGACCATTTCACGGGGGTCGCCAAACACCGCAGACCGCCATTTTTTCCCCTCGGCCGGCGCAGGGTGCAGCACCGCGCATACGCGATGCGGGCCGTCGCGCCGCGCATGCGCGATGTGAGCCGTCATGCGCGCCGCGCATGTGCGCTACCGACCGTCGCGCTGCGCATGCACGGTACGGGCAGTCACGCGAGCACTGTGCATGCGTGGTACGGGCCGTCGCACGAGCCCCGTGCATGCGCGATGCGGGCCGTCGCGCCGCACATGCGCGATGCGGGCCGTCGCGCCACGCATGCGCGGTGAGGCCGTCGCGTTGCGCATGCGCGGTGCAGGTCGGGGTCGCGGACTGGAAAAGATTGAGAACCGCTATTATAGCAAAAGGAAAAGGAAATAGTGCATTCCACAGGGCCTCCTCCCTCCCCTTCAGGAGAATGACTGAACCCACAGAAAGAAGCCAGAAAGGGACGAATCAAACCCCCCCAACCAGGAAAATGGGTTCTGACATATTCAGAGCTGAGGAAATACCAAACAACAAGTGAAACCGAGAGAGAAGGTTTACAGCATGTATTTTATTTAGTGTATGGCAGGGGTCCCCAACCTGTGGGCCGTGACTCACTACTGGGTTGTGGTCTATTTGCAACTGGGTCGCCTGAGTGGTGGGTCGGTGCTTGCGTGCTCGCAGCCCCACTTGCGCATATTACCTTCAACAACTAAGCTGCTACAAATTTCTGTAATTTACTGTAGTCTCACTATATTTTTTATGGAAGAGATATTCTGTCTGACACCTCTGATGATACCTGTCTAGTACGACTGAACCTCTGGCAAAGCTCTCACTTTCGTCAGAGCACATAAGCCCCATAACCATATAAAGGAGTGCCTCATTGGGCAATAACAACAACAACAACAATATACTTTTGTGGGATGATGAATATGTGTTTATCCCAAGCATACTACTATTAAGAATAGTAGTAATTACTTTTATTAGTATTATTTTGTTCAGGAAACCTGATTCCTGTTTTTTAGATTTCAATTATTTGCCTTTTCCAAATACCCATTCTGGTAGTTTAAGATTAAATATGCACATAAATTTACCCTATGCCACTAACTCTGGTCAGTAAATTGATAGAAGAGCTTGTGTCATCTTGTCGAATCTAGAGGAAGGAAAATATAATAAAATCACTACTTTGAGTTTTACACACACACACACACACACACATACACACACACACGATATTATCATAAGGATGCATGAGAGCTGTATATTAGCATATGAATTGCAGAGAATAGAATAGAATAGAATAGAATAGAATAGAATAGAATAGAACCTTGAACGTCTTCTAGTCCAGCCCCCCACTCAAGCAGGAGGACCTATACCATCTCAGGTAAGTGACTGTCCAGCCTCTTCTTAAAAACCTCCAGTGATGGAGCGCCCACAATTTCTGAAGGCAAAGCTGTTCCACTGGTTAATTGTCCTCACTGTTAGGAACTTTCTCCTTAATTCCAGGTTGCTTCTCTCTTTGATCAGTTTCCAACCATTGTTTCTTGTCCTGCCCTCTGGTGCTTTGGAGAATAATCTGACTCCCTGCCCTCTTCTTTGTGGCTGCCTCTCAAATACTGGAATACTGCTATGTCACCCCTATTTGTTTTTTTCTTTAGACTAGCCAAACCCAAGTCCCGCAGCCGTTCTTCATATGTTTTGGTCTCCTGGCCTTTGATCATCTTAGTTGCTCTTCTCTGAATTTTTTCCAAGGTCTCAATATCTTTTTTGTAGTATGGTAACCAAAACTGGTTGCAATATTCCAGGTGTGGTCTCAGTAGGATTTTATAAAGTGGTACTAATACTTCACATGATCTTGATTCTATGCCTGCTTATACAACCCAGGATTGTATTAGCTTTTTTGGCTGCTGCTGCACACTGCTGATCATAGTCACTAGGAGCCAGGTCTCACCTAATCTGTACTTAAACATTTGATTTTTCCTGCCTAAATGTAAAACTTTGCTTTTCTCCACATAAAACTCTTTTTGTTGGATAGGGCCCATTATTCAAGTTTGTCAAGATCTTTTTGAATCCTGAGCTTATCTTCTGGGGTGTTGGCTATTCCTGCCAGTTTAGTGTCCTGCAAATTTGATGAGTTCCCCTTCTACCGGTATTCCCTCATCTAAGTCATTGATGAAGATATTGAAGAGTACCGGGCCTCAGGCGGAGCCTTGTGGTACCCCACTGCTTACTTCTAGGGGAGACATGATAGCAGTATTCCAGTACTTGAGGGGCTGCCACAAAGAAGAGGGGGTCATGTTATTCCCCAAAGCACCAGAAGACAGGACAAGAAATAATGATTGGAAACTGATCAGAGAGAAGCAACTTGGAATTAAGGAGAAACTTCCTGACAGTGAGGACAATTAACCAATGGAATAGTCCAGTATAGCTTTAATGAAAATATATATGAAATTTGTCTGAAATGGTATACGGTTTCCTGCCTAAGCAGGGGGTTGGACTAGAAGACCTCCAAGGTCCCTTCCATCATCATCACCATTATTATAAATAAGACTCTAAGCATTCAAATATTTACCTTTTCTATCTTACGTAATTTTCCAGTAGATAAAAATTCATCGATCTTTTCAGCAATTTTAGTTCCTATGCCATCCTAAAAATATGAAGTTGACTTTAAAAAAAACAAATCTTACATTTAGTAACCAGTGACATCAGAAAAGCTCTTCGCATACACACATAAATGTTCTCAATTTAGTAATTTGTGCAAAATTTCTCAACTGTTTTTTACAGCAGAATAGGACCTGTTTTCTGTAAAACAGAAGTATGAGATTTCTCATGAACTTGTTTAGTGAACACCTTCTTTTTAAATGGATTTAATTATATTTAGAATATTTAAAATCAAGCAATTTCTTAATGAACTTTGACTGAAATAACAACCGTATCAACTAAGAACTCCTAAAAAACTTTGGAAAATTCTTTAATTCTTATTAGCTCCAGAACTTACCAATTTCTTTGCTTCGGACCCACTTTTTATCTTGCTGGGGTACTTGGATATTACAGATGCTGCTTTCCTGCACGGGACAAGAAAAAAAAGCATCTTCCTATTTGGGCAGTGTTGTCAGCCTAGGGCGGGGGTCCCCAACCTCGTCCCAGCCGCTTGCACAGAACCGTCCCCTCCCCCTCCCTCTGGTCCGCCAAGCCAGAAAGGTTGGGGACAGCTGGTCTATGGCAAGTGTTTTCCAAATTGCATGACAGAATTCCAAGAACAGCCTCTTGCAAGAAAGAAATACCAGGAAAATTTCTATCGTATTTTCTAAAACAGTGATGCGAGATTCCATATGAAACAGATTAGATGATTGTTCACAAAGTGTAAATCTTACCTGTAAGCATTGTATTTATGAATAGCTCTATTCACATTCTTTTCATAGTTGGCCAATTCTGAAAAAGTTATAAAGAAGAGCATAAATTAAAACCTCAATTTAACTATTTAATTATTTTTAAAAAATATATGGCCGCTCAACTCAACAGCGCTGGGCAGCTTATAAGGATAAAATCCCAATATAAAAACAATACAAAAAGCAATAAGCCCCCATCCCCTTGGCGACAAATCTTGTGAGCCACTTGTTGGGGTCCAGGCCCATTGGCAGAACCATCTCTTCAGGGCCTTAGGAAAAGCGTCATAGTGGAGGCCATTCCCATCTCTAATGGAATGGCGTTCATAGGGAGGGACTATGAATTTCTATTAATTTTAATGGTAAAGGAAAGCACACTTAAACTATCTAACTAAAACAGAGGGAGTCCAAAAGCATTTTGGGAAATGGACCTTTAGTCCAATCCCCAAACTTCCAAGAGAATAGAGTTGTAGCTCCATCACTGGAGGTTTTTCAAGAAGAGACTGGACAGTCCCTTGTCTGAAATGATATCGATTCTCCTGTTTATCCAGGGAATTGGACTAGATACCTCCAAGTTCCCTTCCAACTCTGTTATTCTATGTTCTATGTTCTAAGATGGAAGCCTTTTCTTCAAAACAAAACATCCAACCTTGGCTACGTTTTGCAAAAATCTACATCAAGTCTCACAAAAGCATGTGGGAGAATGTGTTATGGTCTGATGAGACCAAGGTTGAATTTTTGGACATAAATCCAAAAAGTATGTTTGGTGCAAAAACAAGGCTGTGCATCACCAAAAGTATACCATACCCACAATGAAACATTATTATTATTATTAATTTAATTTCTATGCCGCCCTATTCCGGAGAACTCAGGGCGGCTCACAGCATAATAGAAATTACATACATATAAAAAACCCTTAAGTTAAAAAAAACAAAAAACCAATCATTCCACGAACATACACTGGCTTGGGGCAAGATGTTAACTACCCCAGGCCTGCCGGCAGAGGTGTGTTTTGAGTAATTTACGAAAGGCGGAGAGGGTGGGGGCGACACGGATCTCCGAGGGAAGTTGGTTCCAGAGGGCCGGGGCCGCAACAGAGAAGGCTCTTCCCCTAGGCCCCACCAGGCGACACTGTCTGGCTGACGGGACCTGGAGAAGGCCCACTCTGTGGGCCCTAACCGGCCGCTGGGATTCATGAGGCAGCAGACGGTCCCGTAAATAACCTGGTCTGATGCCATGTAGGGCTTTATAGGTCATAACCAACACTTTGAATTGGGTTCGGAGACCAATTGGCAGCCAATGCAGCTCGCGGAGTGATGCCGAAATGTGGGCATTTCTAGGCAAGCCCAACACTGCTCGCGCGGCTGCATTCTGCATTACCTGAAGTCTCCGAACATTTTTCAAAGGTAGCCCCATGTAGGGGTGGTAGCATTATGCTTTGGAGTGCTTTTCTTCACTGGGGCTTTAGTCAAGTTGGAGAGGTTTATGAAGTTTCAAATATGTCAGTTTTGACACAAAACCTCTATGCTGAGGAATTTCACCTTTCATCATAACAACGACCCAAAGCATACCTATAAATTAACAAAAGAAGATCAAAGTTTAGGAATGGCCCAGCCATAGCTTGGACCTGAATCCAATTGGAAATTTGTGGGGTGACCTGAAGAGGCAGCCCCAAAAGACTGAATGTTGTCTAAATTCAAAAGGTACTTCAACAAAAGTATTTATTTATTTTTAGTTATTTATTTGTTTAAACTTATATGCCGTCCTTCTCCCAAGACCCAGGGCGGCTCACAATGAGAATACAAGTGAAAATTACCAATTACTATAGAAAAACTAGGTAATTCACCACACTCATACAACACACAATCACAGTCGAAGGCCCAGGGGCAGAGTGCAGTATAAGTTTAAGTCTGTGTGCTTATGCAATCATGTTATTGTATGGTTTTTTGTTTTCCCCACTAAAAGGTTTATTGAAAAATAAATTGAATCACACAGCTTATACATTACATCAGGCATGTCAAACTGCCAGCCCGTGGGCCGGATGCGTCACGCCAAAACCATGCCCACCCCATTGCCGGCAATGCGCGACATCACATGACACTGCGAGTTTGACATGCCTACATTACATTAAAGATGGAAAAAATTCTGAAGTGATTTATCTAGGTGTTTTGTTTTTGTTTTTTACAAAAACCTGGCATTGTAACAGGGGTGGGTAGATTTTTTTGTATCCAGTGTAGATTCAACAAAAACATTGAAATTTGGAATACTGTTTAGTATTAACTTCAAATCAAAAACTGTTTCAATAAGAGTATGCAATGGGGGGGGGGCTGAAAAAGTGTTTGGGATTATAATAGCAATCTTTCCCGAAGCTGGGCTAGGAAATACATTCTAATAATCAGAGTCAACAGGAGCTGAAACAGAATTTGTCATTCTTCACTCAGCAGTTTTTCTCTCTTTGCCTATGCATTTCCTACTTTGCAGGAAATAGGAAGATTCAATATACTTGTATTCTTCATCTGCAGATGTTTTGTCCTCCTGCTGCTCTAAGAAGTTTCTAAGCTCAAGTAGCATTTGAAATAATAGAAAATACTTACAGCTCCGGATTTTTATTTTGGCAGTGCTTTGCTCTCCAAGCTTGTTTCAATTTAGATTCTGAACATTTCATCACCAGACTAGGCAACATCAGCAGGATTTTATATAGCTCCAAACGAACAACCAATCACACAACCAACTAACCACACAAGACATTTATAAGCTAAGAAAATTAGGACAGAAACTCCTGCTGATGATATTACCTATTTGGTAACAAAAAGTATTGAAACAAGCTTGGAGAGCAAAACACTGCCAAAATCAAATACCATTTTTCTAATAGAATTCTTCACTGGCCAACATGTGATTGGACACACGCACATTTGTCTACGGTGCATAAGCTCTCAGAGTTCTTACAAGCAACAAACCATGCTCATAATAATCCAATCGTCATAAATCGTAACTCAATGATAGTCATAAGATACTAAACAAAAGCAATCAACATAAATCGTAAGACACAAACAACTAAGTGATAGTCGTAAGATGCTAAGGGAGTAGGAAATAGGAAAGCGAGGGGTAATACGGTAGTAACACAGCTCTACTAGGTGGTTTGACATCCTAAAACAAGTGTTGTGGGAATTAGTTATTTAGCGGATGGATGGGGGAGGGGGCTGTCTTTGCGTCTAGTTGTTTGAGGACGGCCTTGCCACGGAGTTTACGTCCAGGGCGCGAGGGGCCTGCAAGTTGTTTCGCGGGCCTCTCTCTGGCTCCTGCACGAACTCTGCTTCCCGGGGCCTTCCAGCACCTTCCCGGGGAGAGAGGCCCGAAGGGCCGCAGTTCGGGCGCCACGCAGGGAGCCCCCGGAGGAAACCCGGGCGCCGCGTCGCCTCTTCAGAACCGAGCCAAGGGGCTGTCAGGGGCTTTCCGGCTCCGTCGGCGCGGCGCCCCGGGCTGCTTCTCCGCGGGGAGCCCCGCTTCCACTTCCTTCCTGCCTGGCAAGAGCCCCGCGGGGCCCGGGAGCCGCCGTGGTGGACCCTGAAACGCCTTACAACCCCTCCGGCCCGCTTGGCCGGCCCTCCGCCCGGAGCGGCGCCACCCACCGCTGAGGAGGTCGGTGATGGCCTGGTTGGGGTTCTCCTGCGGCGCCTTGCGCTTGCTCATCGGGGCGCGGGGGGGGCCGGCCGGGCTGCCGGACGCGGGGAGCCCTCTGCGCGTTCCTACTCGCTGAAGGAAAGGCGGAGCCGGAAGTGACGCGCGCGGCAGCTCCGGAAGTGGGGCCGCCGGCTGCAGAGGCCGAAGATGTAAGCGGGGCTGCAAGGCTCTCGGCGGCGGAGGGGTGGGGGGACCCCGCCTCCTCCCGGCTGCTAACCGCCGTGTCTCCTTCTCTCCCCGCAGGGCGAAGGTCACCTTCAAGGTCACGCTCACTTCGGACCCGCGTTTGCCTTACAAAGTGTGAGTCCACGCAACGCGCCGGCTCGGCTGGTGACGTCGCCCGCGGCTCTGGAGCGGGGGGGGGGTTGGTTGCCCAGCCCGCGCGCGCCTGAAGCTCCCTCTGTACCTGCGAGGGCGCGCGCCTCCCTCCCCGCCCCCGCCGGGACCCCCGCCCCGGGTCACCGGCTGCTGCCGTGGGGGGGGGAGGGGGCGGGGAGCCGAAGAGAAGCGGGCGCGAGTTCCAAGCGGGAAGTGCTGGGACGCCCAGACTTCGCAGACGTGGCAGAGAACCCGGAGGAATATCTGTTTGCCGATCCCCGGAGCCGCTGGGAGCCGAGCTTCCCTGCCCGGAGCTTTTGCTTCGGCAATAACGCCTAGGAGGGCCAGGGCCAGGCCCGCCGGAGCAGGCGGTTAGAGATGGGCGTT
Source organism: Bothrops alternatus (assembly GCA_034064705.1). NCBI lineage: Eukaryota > Metazoa > Chordata > Lepidosauria > Squamata > Viperidae > Bothrops > Bothrops alternatus. The sequence continues at coordinate 252,542 of JARGCV010000327.1, forward strand.
GGGACTGGGTTCTAAAAAACAGGCTCTGGTGTAGAAATACGCAGCCGTCACCGACTTTAGAGAACTGTCTGTTTTTTGTAGGTTAAGTGTACCTGAAAAAACACCTTTCACAGCCGTCTTGAAGTTTGCTGCAGAAGAAGTGAGTGATTTTCAAAATATACAAATAGATTTTTTAGCAACATGTTTTGTGTAAAAGAATGTTTCCTTTTTATTTGGCAGTTTTGAAATGGAATAAAAAGAACAAAATAGTAGTATGATAGTGTCACTTTTCGTCTTATAAAGTAGGAGTGGCACAAATAATTTTTTTATGAAGAAGAATGAATGGCAAGGTATAATTCTATTCTTTTAACTTGTTGTATTTCTATTTAATTTAGTTCAAAGTCCCTGCAGCTACAAGTGCCATTATAACAAATGGTGAGTTTATATGACCCATAATTTATTTTTTTAAATATATTTTATTGATTTTTGTAACATAAACACCTTGATATTTGGTAAACAGCGTGTTGTCTTGGTTTATGTTTACAAAGTAATCACAATCAGTTTCTGTATTCCAAAGTCCACATAATAGCTTTGCTTGATTTTCTCTTCTTCCAATAATATTCTCTGTGCCAACCTTAAATTAATACAATTCTTATTAGTTTGATAGGTAACAGTTAAATATAAATTTTTTTCTAAAATTTCTACCAATAATAATCACCTCAATATCATGCTTCTTTTCTATCTAGTCATCTTGGTTGCCTCGTCATGAATCCTGTTTACAATTCTTATTTAAATTTATTTTCCCTACAATGTTCAAACATCCTTACTAGTTAAAATTTTCCCAGAGTTAATTACCTTAAAAGTATTTAAATCTATTTTCATGTCATGACACGAAAGACGAGAGAAAAATAAAAAAAGGAAAAAAAAAGAAAATAATATACTACTTAAAATACATATCCCTCTTAAACGAGTATACATTTATTTCCAATTTTTTCTGTTCTTTTTACCCATAATTAAACCTATGTTTAATCTTTAAATGTTCCATTTAATAAATCCAATCATTAATCTTTTAACTCTATTCAAAACTTTTTATTTATCCATTGGAATTTTCTTAAAATCAATTACATTTAAATATCTAAAACATTTCCTTTATATTGATCATCCCAAGCATTTTTGTATTTCTCATATCAAAAAACAAAAGAAGAAATACTGTCTTACTTAGAGGGTTCATCCCTCTTAAACTAAAGTCTTTCTATTTCTTTAACCATGACCCATAATGCTCAGATATGTTACACTGTTGGTCATGGATCAGTTGACCACAGATCCTAAAATTTCAAAGCCCAGGATCTGAGCATCAGAGACCTGCTGGGTGGAGAAAGCAATTCAGGATTAGTCAAGTTCTTTCGGCCATACTTTTGGAAGGGTGAAAAGGAAGGTGGCGTGGAAGGCAGGCATAGTAAAGGTAGTTTTTAAAGCCAGTCACCACGTGCAGATGGAGCAAAGCTGGTCTTGCAGAATGAGGAGGTCCTCAGAGGTCCTCTGAAAGATACATGTTGGTAGAGGAAACCCCTTCCTCGGTTCCTGGCAGCCATTTAATGAGTAGAAAAAAACAGTTCAAACTTTTGTGGGTTTGAACTGTTGGTGAAGATTCTCCAAGGGAAAAGGAAGGCCTGTTGCGGTCTTAAGGAGGGAAATATTTGAACTGAGGGCTCCAGTTTGGATAGTCTGATTTGGTGGTTTGTTTTCCAGGTTTCATATTTTGTCCAATCCTTCACGCTTATTCTATGAGGATTGTCTAGGTAGTCCTTGACTCATCACCAGTGGCTTTTCGAAGTTACAGTGGCCTCCCCAGAACTACTTCCAATCCTGTTTCAAAGTTCCAACAGCTGTGCCCATTCCTTCCCCCGTGGTCACATGGTCACATTTTGGGCACTTGGCAACCTGCCTGCTGTTTGTGATTTTTGGTGTGTTTTGCCAGAAACTACAGCAAATAAAGCCCTTTGGGTGTAATGGGTTCACTTCACAGTTGCCGTGTTCACTTAGCAATCATTGCAAAAAAGATTGTGAACGTGGATGCTGTCACATGAGCTCCATGGCTTATAATTGTAATTCCAAGCTCAGGTATGGTTGTGAGTCAAAGACTACCTTTATGCCTGACCTAGACCTGAATTAGGCTCACCCACATCAATCAAACCTGACAATGAGCCACTAGAAGCACGAGTGGGCTAATGTATTATCCCCTTTCATTACCAAATGGGCATGAGCAACTTACCTATGAAAACAGAAAAAAAGCCTAAGCCTTGCAGATACTTGGTTTTGTTAAGGGTGAACCAGAATTTTGATGGGCTCTGCATTGTGAAGGGTATCTCACAGTACTTTGGAACTTGGAAGTATTTCAACTATGCAAAAGTGCTTTTTCAAAGGGCAACTGGACTGTTCTTTCTTGAAGAAGAAAATGTTTTTTCCTCAAGGAAAAAACAGTTCAGTTGCCTTTTGAAAAAGCACCTTTTAGACCACTATGCCCCGGATGACTGAGAATCCAGACATCATTCCACTGTGCAGTGTTTGAATTCAAGGCAGGAATGCAGCTCCTCTCCATAACTGCTTAAAGTCTTTTATTGAACTTGTAGGGTGCAGCCAGCCATCTGGAGCTGCCAGGTGATCCAGGGAATGGTGGGCTGCTTTAAGGAATTGCAGGCTGGGTCTTCATGCTCTGTGGTATCTTTTGGCCTTCGAAACGCTGCAGAGTTTTAGTTCTAAAAATAGCACTGGTGACTTGTTAATGCCTATTCTGTTGAAATCCAGTAATCAAGCTTGTGCCCTTGTTTCTGATTACATGTACTAAAATCATGCTAGCATTTTCATAGAGGGCAGTTATATTTTTTCTTACGTATTACATTTTTTAATCTCATGAACTGGGCAAGAATCTGATTTTGTTTCAGTAACGATTCCATTAGTTTTTGTGGGATCCAGAGGGGATATACTGCAGCAGAATCTCACTAACTCAGGCTGAGGAATTCTGGGAGTTGAAGTCCACAAGTCATAAAAGGGCCAAGTTTGAAGATCCCTGCACTAATCTCTTTAATCCCCCCCCCCACAGATGGAATAGGAATAAACCCTGATCAGACAGCTGGTAAGTGCCTGTAAAATTCTAAGAGTATTTTGTAATGAATTCTGTACAGATGTACTGCTGTAGATATTAAAGATATGGGATAGCAAGAAACAGATTTTTCCACCATATAATATCAATAAAGAAGCAGCATAAAGCATCATCCTGACAACTTTTCCAAACATTTCTCAATACAAAATAATTATGTTAAGACATGAATTGGCAGGTCCTTGTTCTTGTGGTGAATGACGACTTCTTCAGTTCAACAGACTCGAAAGCTAGAGACTGCTGACTGTTGTCTGGGCAAATATGCTCCTCAGAAGTTGGCATCTCTTGAGACATGCATAGGAACACAAAGGAGCAATTGCAAGTGTGAACAAGCATAAATGCTTATAAAGTTTTAAGTATTTTCATGACTCTATGCTTTTATATTATTGCTGCTCAAAACAGCCTTTACAATAAGCTCATAAATTAGTTGTGGTCCTAGTGCTAGGTCCAGGCTTGCCTGGACATAGCACTAGGACCGCAACTAATTTATGAGCTTATTGTTTAATGTTTGGCTCATTTGGTTAATGTTAATTTATGAGCTTATTGGTTAATGTGTGGCTCAGATGTTTGTGTGATCCCTGCAAGTTTTTTTTATCATTTATGATAAATGATAAAATACTTTACCTTGAATATGTCTACATCAGTTAAGAGTGTCACTTTTTAGGAACAGGTTTTGTCTAGATTCTAAAGTCATAAACAAACCTACTAAACATGAGAATAAAATGTTTACCTAGATCTGCATATTTGTGTAATGATTGCAAGCTGTGAAAATATTTCATGAACAAAAGATTGTTAAAAAGGCCTTGTGAGTCCAGATGTCTTGAGTAGGAGTGCAGAGTCTGTTTACAAAGGTCTGACCTGCTGCCATATTCTCTCTGCTCCTCCCTAGCAGTGGAGGAGTAAAACATGCAGATGTTTTTTTAGAATTTCTGTTGTTTCTTTCCTGCTGCACCTTGCAGAATTATGTTTATGCATTTACTAAAACCTTTATTTAAAGCACAAGTAAAAATCTCTTGTGTATCCTTTTAGGCAATAACCTTCCTTTTCTTTTTCCAGGGAATGTTTTCCTGAAGCACGGTTCAGAATTGCGACTTATTCCCAGAGATCGTGTGGGGAGATATTGGCACATGCAGGGTCCACTTATACTTAGAGAACAGAAGTAGCAGACAAATTACACCAATTGGCCTGATGCCATCCAAGAATCCTGCATTTCTCTATAAAATCATTGTTACCACAGTGAACTCATGATAAGAATAGTCAGAATGTCCTTTTTGAACAATACCTAGAGGAGAATCTCATTACCACTCCCACCCCTGCCTGCCTTTTTTTTGAAATCTCCAGGCTCGTTTGCTTTTTGAGTTCCCCAATTCACTTGGAGCTGACATTGCTACCAAGGGCAGCCAGTAAATGGATCATGTTTTCTATTCCTTTGAAATGAATAGGGAAGCATTTTCTTGTGTTTACCAGCAATGGGGAGCTACTTCTATAGCCATAGCAAGGCAGTTTAATACATTGACAAATGATTAATTTGGTTTAGACAATGTAATCATGTATTTGAATATTATGAAAAGTATTATGGTACATACCTCCAATGTTTGCTAAACGTTTGTGTAACTATTAGGAATCCTTTATTACATTCCAAGAAAAAAGGCCATTTAAATAGCAAGTTACCACTGTGGGTGCTTATATGCTTAAATTGTGTCAATGTTGGTTCCTTGAAATCATGAGTTTTGTTATCTAATGTATAGTTTCAGGAGAGATGTTTTTATGTGGAAATGCATTTTACCATAGATAATAAATTATATTTCCGAGCCCTACTGAGCAAAAAACGTAAAGCCAGCCCACTACTTCAAGAGAGTTTTTAAAACACCAGAGAGGCTCTGGTGTGCCAGACCGGTTCCCACTAATCTTGAGGCTTGGGTAGGTTCAGATTTAAACCTTTCAATTGGTCCTTTTATTTTCCAAATTTTTGATTAAAGTCTGCTATAGAACTGCATTCTAGCTAAGGGGTTTATTATTAATTGAAAGCCACGAGCATGCTTAGAATCTTTAACCCTAACAGAACTTGATAAATGTTTTGTTTGTGGAAGCAAAATAAAGTGTCCATCAGTAATGAAAGCTCTGTCTTATTGGCTTGTGGGTTCTCAAAAAAAGGTATATCAGGAATATTTCTGCTCACCCTTGAAATAGTAAAAGACTGAAATTTTCTGGCAGATTAACACTCGCTGCTATTGAGCAAGATAGAACTTTTTTCAGCACCTCTTCAGTTCATGAAGTCCTTCCCATTTATGCCATTTCCCCTAGTTTATTTGGGAAAGGCCTGATACACTGAATACAGCCTGACCTTGTTAATGAAATAGTTATGCCTCCCTTATACACATTAGGCCTATTCACTCAAGAACTCCAAATAGAAGCATCTAGCCTGTACTTAATACTTGTGAAAAATAAGCCAGCCCTTTACAGAATTAAAAGGTGGTACATACACAAAAAGTTTATTAAAAGGGTCAAAGAAACAAAATAATGTATCCTCTTGTCGTGGAAGTCAGGAATGATAAGATGTGCCTCAAACTTTACTTCCCATGGTAAAGCCAAAAAGACGTCAAATGGTGGGATGTCCTGGTTTCTGGCTGAGGGCAGCCCCAGCGGTGGGGATGATGGAGGAGCCAGCTAGGTTGCTGCTTAAAGTAATAAGTGTGGTGCCAGCTGCTGAAGGCAATATGCCCTGTGGAAGCAAATGTCTGCTTGTGAGGCTCTCCCGGGTGTGGATGATGGTACTGCTGTCATCCATTACAGATGGTACTCTGCCCAAAGTTTCCATAGTCCCAAGTTCATGCCCTTTGGCCAGGGCCATCTCCCCTCTCTGTCCTAGGCTTCGGTCAGTCTTCAAAGCTGTTAGCGTAGAGGTGAGTATCACTGTCTTGGAAGCTGTCTGCAAAACAGGCCCCACTTTAGAATGCCCCAAACCGCCAGGTGTGCTGGTTGTAGTTGAGGTGGCAAAGGTCACAGCTCCAGGAAGGGAGGAAGAAGTAGCAGAGGAAGCAGCAGCAGCAGTAGTTTGGACAGCTGTGGCTTTCAGAGGAACAGATGCAGCTTCTGCCATGACAGATTTTGTGAGTGCAGACAGTTTCGCATCTGACATCACGTAGAGAGTCTTCATGGGGCTCGTGGTAGTTACTAGATAAGGAGAAAGACGAGATGGTTCACATGGTGTTAAATACTCAACTCCTATAACTGAGCTCCTGGGTTTTGCTGAGCCATCACAGGCATGGATTCCTCAGAGAAACCTCCACAAACTGATAAAGTGATTCTCTAATTCTTACTGTGAGCAGCCTTCCAATCAACCAGGCTTCCCAATCTACCCTCTAGCAACTGAGTGTCTTTAGCTTCTTAATTTCGGTGAACCTGTAAATATGGCAATGATACAAGGAAAGTCAGGAAAGTTAACGATAAGTAAACTGTCCAGGATTTTTGGCCTTTTTAAAAAAATGCATAAATACACCACAGAATTGCTGATAAAACAATGATTAACGCCAGGCTTCCACTCCACCCTGGTGATGCTGGCTGTGGTTAACGGAAGTTGGAGGGACACGGTTGGGACATTTACACACTAGTCATGACAGATGTAATCTGGGAAGGAGCAGCTGTCAGAAAAGTTGATGTTTGATCCAATGTTTGTAACATAAACCAGAGATTTAAAATCAGAAGAACCTACCCTTTTATTCTTGGGTGCTATTTAGAATAAGATACATACAATAACTGATGGCTCTAGCAGCATGAAGGGAAAGAAAACCAGGATTATCACTCTTTCTCACCTACAGCCAGTGATACGGCTGAGGATGGCTGAGGATCAGCAGGAAGTCTCTCGGTGCTCTGGGTTTTGCCAAGTTCCAGCTGAGGCAACCGTTTACTGGAAGGAATGGGGCTGGAAATTGAGCAATTCAGATTCCCAGCTGCATTATCTGCAACCTGAAAAGTGGGACAGGCACCATGAACTGAAATGGAGGCTAGTAAAAAGTCTGTTCAAAGAATGCAGTGAGCATAAGGCAAGTCGAAACTCATCACAGCAAGTTACAGTTAGGAAAGTACAGATTTTCATTGAATTACCCCATGGCCATTAAGAACTAGGTCTCTAGATGGATGCCAAAGACCCCTGCCTGATCCTATCCAAAAGGACGTGTGAGGCAGATCCCTCCCTCCCAGGGTTGCAAATCACCTTGTCACGCACATTACCTGGGGCAGTTGTGGGGGAAGCAGCAGTTGTGTCTGCTCCTCCAACTGGGTCTGGGCAGCCCCCCCTGTGGTCTGGCTGAGTGTGGTGGCTCGACTGGCCTGTCCCCGGAGAGTCACTGTGATGGTGGTTGGGGCCTTTAAGCCTGACAAAGAGGAGGCAAGAGTTACCGGAGGCCCTGAAATGCACATTCCAGCAGGGAGCTTTTGGGACATGAAGACAATCTGTGGAATTTCCCAGCTGGGCCTCAATCACAAACATTGTACCAGTACCTCAGTTTGTCTAGATGGGACTCCATTAAGGCATGAGCTTATTTTAAACCTGCGGGGCGAGTCCATATGGAACAATAAAAGGCGGAAGGTTACCGGGCAAACTTTGCTGGAGCTGGTGCTGGTTCAACTCCAACACTTTGGCTACTTCCTTACACAGATTCTTTTCTCAAATTGTTTGTGTCACTGAGACATGTAATCAAGTGTCAGCCACCCCAAGAAAAACTTTTCTTTGATCTGCTCATGCAGCTGGAACCTTACCTGTCCCTTGACCAGAGATGTGAGCCAAACCAGGGAGGCTACTTGCAAGTTTTGCCAGCCCCCCATTTGTAAGCAGCTGATGAATAGTGGTGGGCTTCCCACTAGCCGGGGCTCCAAGAGATGATAAAGATGTGGCAACTGGGATCGTTCGAACAATAGTGCTTGCGCTGGTGGTGATGGTACTCAGACTCTGGAGTGGTGCTGAAGTCTTCAAGGTTGAGTTCTGCAAAGTGGAACGAAGAAAAGGTCATAACAAAACAAAAATCATTTTCCTCTATCCTCTTAGGACACCCAAGAATTTAAATGAATGAGTGCTTAGTCTGCCACACTCAGGTCTTCAGATCACAATAAGCCATGTATGGGCACCCTGTAAAAAGGAAGAATAAAAACATTCTCCAGAATGCGAAGAAGCGCTCATTCACCTCCATCCTCTGAATAAGCAGAGACTAAATATAACTTTCCTTAATCTCACCTTTTCTTAAGCTTCACACTCAGGTTTCCACTTGGTCAAATCTGCATGGCTGAAATCAGATTCTGCCCATTATTTCATACTTCCATGTTCCATTAAAATGCACATTTTCCACCTACCGAAAGGTGTGCTGATAAATGTTTAAGACCCAGATCTCCCGGCTCCATTGCCACTGCCCAACGGCCAGCTGCGTGTGAGATGCTGCAGCTTAGCTCTGCTCTCAACTAGCTTACAAAATTCCAGAAAATTTAACAATCGATTGTTGCCCGTTGGCATGAGTCACTATCCTTGGGCCTGTGCTGCCTCTAGTGCCCACCTGTGCCAAGGACCCAGCAGCAGCAACACTGGCTGGGAGAGCAGCGGCCTTCGTGTTGATGTCCTGCAGACTGAAGCTCAGACCTTGGAGAAGGCTGCTGGCTGAAGCTGCCCCTAAAGAGAAACAGGCGACAGATAGCTCCGCATCAGGAAATTCAAGAAGTCCTTTAGACACGGTCACCCAGAACAGCATGTTAGCCAATTCATTGGGATTATGTATCTGAAGCAGCTTCAGACTTGCTCTCAGGTCCCTCTGAAATGGAATCAGAACTTCTTGGATCGGGCCCTGCTGGAAGGTCTGCTGCTACCTTTGTTATTGTTTGTTTTAATAGAGGATTTTGTCTCCAAATTTCACTCACTCGGAAGGACTACATAGAGGATATCGGAGGAGCTGCCTCTTCCCAGTTCCCTGTCCCTCCAGATTTAGCCCAAGAGGCACATCATGGGCCCTGCTAGCCACAGCGTTTCACTGGGCAGGGCCTGGGAGGGAAGCCTTTTCTGCCGTGGTCCCCAGCCTATGGAACATCCTTCCTCTCTGAGGTGGCTCCAACCCAATTGGCCTTCCAGAAGGACCTCAAAACATGGTTTTGTGATAGAGTGTGCTAGATGGTTACATGATGGTTAACTGGAATACGCTCCCTGAACATTTTCTTCACCATCTTGTTTTTTATCTTTATTTGGACTGTGGTTTGAATTGTTTTTTTTTTTATCTACTTTGATTGTTTTAGTGTGTATGCCATCCAGAGTTGTTACATGAGACAGGGAGTTATATACATGATATAGTTAGACAGACGGATTAAACACACTTAAAACAAACATAGACATCTGCTCCCTTGTGACTATGCCAGTAATGCCACAGGGGCCAAGCAGTACCCAAATTTGGCTAAAGACAAAGATGCTTTCTTATCACCCTCCTCTGAGGGCTGCTTCTCCCTTACAGAATCACAGCCTGAAGTTACCTGGGAGTGCACCAGCAGATTGGGCCTGCAAGCAAGTGGTGCCACTGGTCACGAGTCTGTTCTGCAGAGCATGGAAAGCACTAGGCGTTGTGTTGCTCGGGATTGTAACTGAGGGTGTGGGACTGATAGAGGAGGGGCTGTCTGTTGCAGGACTTGGCCTAGGAAATGAGAAAGAAAATGCAGTTACCGAAGCTAGAAAGCTGGTCTGAGGCAGTTAAACTGGGGGTATTATACACGTGGACTTCCTTGCACAAATGAGCTGTTGGTATAGCCAGCTGTGGAACTGCTTGCACACAAAATATTGTTTCCCCCCCCCTGCCCAGTCTCAGCTTCCTTGCATACGGCTGCTGAAGCACCTCGAGGCATCCTCTCGGTTTCACACCTGCCTTCTCTTGGTGCGGTTGGATTGCAGCATTTCTTCTGATAAATGCCAGCGTAGACACAATTGACACATGACACGTACCTCTCTTGAAAACAGAGTTCTGCTAGGTCAGGCCAATAGCCCATTGATAAGAGGCAGATGCTGTCACCCATCCCCATCACAAATTTCTGCTGGAGCCCAGACAGATGCTCCCTGATAGCCCACCACCAGGGAAGACAGGCTTTCCAATGGCTGCTCTATAGCAGGGCTTTTCAACCTTTCTGCAGCTTGTCAGGGGCGCCCAAAGGCTGCCCAACTTGACTCTGGAATTTCAGGGTTGGAAAGCAGAAGGGCAGAGCCGCATTTGCTGGCTTGGCAGCACCTGCTGGAAAGCCTCCTGCTTCTCTCCCCGCCCCCACCGCTGCTACCTCCTTCGGAGCCTCCCTGATCCCGACCGGCCTGCCAGCATAAGTCCACCTGCTTCGTCCTGCAAAGCGGGGCTCACCCAGTGCTTTTGCCTGCCGGCATGGCAGGCCCTCTGAAGGAGATAGCTGTGGAAGGGGTTTGGGGGTGTGTGTTGGGCGGGGGGGGGGAGCAGGCGGCTTTCCAGCAGATGCCACCATGCCTGCAAACACAGTGCTGCCCCTCCACTCTCCAACCCCGAAATTCCAGAGTAAAGATGGGCAGCCTTTGAGCACTCCTGACAAGCTGCAAATCTGAGGTAGCCTCGGCTGCTGCCCCCTTCCTTGGCAGGGCGAGGCTGGAGCGCTCGGCCTTTAGTCGGGGCTGTCGACATGGCGGCGGGCAGGAGCACCAGGGGAGCACCGCTTTGCAAGATGAAGCAGATGGGTGTACTTGCAAGTCCAGCCCCAGCTAAAGCGAGGAGCAGCGACTGTGTCTGGGCCCTGGGACCGAGGAGAAGGAACCGGAAGGGCGCAGTGGCTGGGCTGCCTTCTGGCCCGCTGGATTCGGGTTTTTCTTTTGATTGCGGGCTAGGCAGCAGGGGCCAGCTCCTTGCAGTCTCCAGGGTGGTCCCAGGCCAAATGTAAACATCCCGCGGGTATGACTATTTTATATCCTCTCCTCTCTCCCCCTCCTCTTGCCTTGGGTGTAGCTGCAACTGACTCCTTTCCCCAGGCTGCGTGCAGCTTCCGGCAGTGCCAGTCAGATGGAGCCTGGCGCGGATCCTAGGCACTCAGCAGAGGCCGGGCAACACCGCGGCTCCAGCTGACTCTCCCACAGGCCTGTGCGATGTTGCTGCGGCTTTAGCTCATCCTCACGCTACACTTTCAGAGGTTTTTTTTACCCATTTTTACAGTCCTTTTCAATCCATTGTACGCGTACCACCTGCCAGGTCCAATGTACCACCAGTGGTACGTGTACCACTTGCTGAAAAGCCCCACTCTATTGGATCTATTCCTTCTGATCTGAAGGTAGCCTAAGGAGCCATCTAGAACAGAGGCTTTTCTCCTCAGTCATCTAAATCAGCAACTTGGGCTGTGTCTGCAGATACTCACATCGAAGTGGCAAGCAATCCTGTCACCTCCTTTGTACCGGCCATCATCTGTCCCAAAGTCACAGCAATAGGCTTTCCTGCAGCTACTGTAAAATGAAAATATAGGTGAAGAAGAATCAGGTAATCCTAACATACAAAATCAGCTTCATTCTAACATGTACAAAGATTGAGGAAAAAAAACCTACATTCATCTTGCAGTTCATAAGCTGTCATGACTTTGAAAAAGACGCAAAACACCACAACACCTTGCTGCTTACTTAGCAGGTGCCAAAGAATTTAATCATCATGCTTCAGCTTTTACAACATGCAAGAAAACAAATGAAGCTCCATCCCTGCCTTCATAAATGAGATACAGCAGCTCTACTACTATCTCTTTTTCCAGATTCCTTCTCTGCCCAAACACCTCTTCTCAGCAGTCAGTCATTCACAGCAGGACTTATCTTAATCTGTTTTACTTTGCCAGCATTCTGCTAAAATATTTATAAAATACACAGGAACAGAAATGAGTTAAAATTATATATTTATTGCAGTGTTTGGATACAAATAAAAAAAATTGTCTTGCTCATTCCTCCTGTCCACGTATGGTAAGAGGGAATTCTTGTTTGGTTCAAGTTTACTTCTGTATTTCATTATTTTCTGTAAAGAGAAATAAAGTTTGGATAATTACATTTTTTTTTTAAAAAAAGAAGCTGAGACTTTCAAAGCTGATGTTCAATGACCAAATACAAATTAGTTATTTGTACGGTAAAAAATCTACTGTTGAATTAATCAAAGGCAGATTTTCAAAAGTATAATATTGTACAGCTTTGGAAGTCTCCAGGCCCCAATGTGCTGCGGTCGGTTTATTCAGTCCTGCTCCACATGAAGGGCTGTTGTAGAAGGGTGGACATGACTCCAAAGCCTTAACCTCACTCAGAAGAACCCTTCAGTCAGCAATTGCTCCTGCTGTCGACATGGCCGTTTCTGCCAGAGGCTGCATTCATCCACGTCGGTGGCCTCAGATATCAACTGCTCATCCAGCGAGCTGCAGCTATTCCCAACACTGGGGCCAGCAGAACTCACAAGAGACACATCTACAAGGAAGTTCTTTCACAATGATTTTGGTTATGAAGTCCTGCCAATACTTGTGGCTCCTTTCAAATATATTATTAGTACCATTTAATTAGTGCTTTTCAACAATTAGAAGGGAATTTATCAAAACTACTGCTAAGGCAGATAAGCTGGAAAGTCTCTAAACATTTGTCAGTTTGGAGAAGACAACTGAGGTCTGAAAAACGGTTTGATAACCCAGGGGGGTCCCCAGCCTTTCTGGCTTCGTGGGGGGAGAGGAAATAGTTCCGTGAGAGTGGCAGGCCTGCACATTTGTATGCACAGCTCCATTTGCACCTGTGAGTGGCAGCCACTTGTGCATGCAAATGGAACTGCGCGTGTGCGCTTGCCTGCCACTTAGGTAACCTGGTTCTGGACGGACTATGGACCAGTACCAGGCCATAGCCCAGGGGCTGAAGACCCCTGTGGTAACCACATCCAAAAGCAAGATATGCAAAAAACGCTGACTAAAACAAAAGACTTTTCCAATGGGAAATACTGAAAGAGTCCATGGAAGTGCTTGCCTTCCTAAAGAGAATACAAGGCTGGCATGTTACCTTTGGGAAGCCATGGAAAAGGACACAGTTGAAAGTTAACTAGATAACCCTCAGAATTTTTAAAAACCCAGGCAGATTCCATGAAGTTTCATTCTGCTCTCCATCAATCACCTTCACTACATGATGAAATGCAACTCACAAAAAACAAACATTTCACCATACAAATCATGGAGAGGATAACAGATTCAGCAGTATCTGCCAGAATCAGGCAAGAGTCTTTTCTGAGTCATGTCCTGCTTCTCATCAATCAAAACTCACAAAAACCTTCAATTTTGCAACAGCTATGCCACGTGTTCCTTTGTCTTCTTAATGAGTTGTACAGTTACACTTATGCTTTACAAACACATTCACAAAATCAAAACTGCAGCTAAGAAATGTCATAAACTATAATACTAAACATTTTTTAGAACAAGCTCACCACCAAGGAGGATTTCAGGAGATTCCTATTCCCTGCTTCCTCCAGCCCCCAGATTAAACCTGCTTTGCTCACAATTGACCAGAACGAAGGAAAACCTAGGATACCAGGGGCTCCACTTTATCTTCTGCACTGCCCACCTCCAGATACGTATAAGTGGCTCCTGTTCTCAGGACTCACTTTCTGGTGGTCCATCCAAGGATGTGCCATTTCCGGAGCCAGCAGCTTCTCCATGAGAGACGATGGTCACCTTAATTTTGGCTCGCTTGGAAGATTTGTTTCCATGAGTGGGGCTGGAGGCCTGATGTCTCTTTAGTTGCTTCCGGAGCTCTTCTTTCTCCCCTGCATCCGGGGACAGCTCTGGAGGGAGAATGACACAGAGGAAGTAGTCAGCCAGCCTGCACCTGGGTCCCCCCACTGGGGGCACCATCGGCCTTCTATATGCTGCTTGCACGAGGAAGCACCAGGACTCCTCATCTCTGCCTTCAGAATCTCTGCCGTTTTTTACTGCGGAAATCAGTTACATGAACCACAGATGTCTGGCCAGTGCTTTATTCTAACGAAGGGTGGAGACTAAAAGTCCACACACAGAGAGAGGTTTGTAATGAGTGCATCAGGTCCCACCACAGACCCCCAGAGCCTTGAGCACTGGACTTCAACTAGCTCATTCTCAGAGCCCAACCCTGAGCTATTTCAGCACAACAAGATGTCTAGGATTCTTTCTTCTAACCTTCTTCTATGTCTTACCTTCAAAGCACAGCACAAGTGTTTCGAACTATACACAGGGTTAACCACAAAAGGAAGACACATTCCAAACCTCTAATCAAAGCTCTTTCCCGAGTAGATCGAACAAACTGGATGCACACAGGATGACTGGATGCTTCTGGAAATCAATCTAGCCAGAACCAACATCAGTCTGTGCCATTTCAGAGCATCCCACCACTTTCTCAGGTGTGAGTTGCACTGAACTGAGTTATTTGTTCTTCAGTAGACCTAGTTTGGAGTGTGTTATTATGGCTCTGCATCTCACACAAAAGGAATCTAGAGCAGGGGTGTCAAACTGCCGCCCCCATAAGCCACGCCCACCCTGGCTCCCCAAAGGCAAAAAACATCACGATACGTCGTGACGTGGCAAGTTGAACAGCCCTGATCTAGAGGCTTGAACAAGTTTACATGTTGTATCTGTGAATGACCGACATTTAAAATAAAACAAATGCTTGGACAGATATCCATCTAAAACTAAGGCAAACATTCTGACACACCAGGGTACTAATGAGAAAAAGAGGCAATGAATTATAGATAATCCTTGATTTATGACCATAAGTGAGCCTGGAACTATGGCTGTAAGTTGTGGCAGTCATTAAGCAAGTCATCGTGTGACTGCACCCAATTTTACAACCTTTCTGGAAGTGATTGTTAAACAAATATGGTGGTTCTTAAGTGAGTGCCATGACTGTGAAGCAAACATGGCGTAGTTAAACAAACCCATGTTTTGGCAAAAGAAACCCACCATAAATCCTGGTCATGTGACTGAGAAACTGCAAAGGCCATAAATGCAGGCTGGTTGTCAAGCACCCAAGATGTGATCACCTAACCATGGGGGGGGGGGGAAAGCAGCCGTCAGAAGGTCAAAACTGGGTTGTAAACAGCTCTGAGATGGTCTTCAACTTCAAATAGTCACACTTAGTGATGGAGTAATTTAAGGACTCCCTGTTTGTAACTCATGGGTTCCATGTCTCTCATCCCTTTAATTCTGATTAATCAAAAGTTCCCCCTCTTGTTCAGCATGCCACCTCACTGATTCTGCTTATTCTTGAAGTCTTCTTCTTCACTAACATTTATAAATTGGAATAGAATAAAAACTGTATTGTTGCTTAAATGTACACTAATCAGCATACATTAAAATGAAATTTCATTGCACTCAGCTCTCCCAAAAAAAAACCTCCTTAAAAAATACCATGTTCAGAAAAAAGTAGAGCAGCAGGACAGGCCCAGCTGTGCCCCGCAACAGCCAGGGAAGGAAATGAATGGGGAGTAGCTGCTCGCTCCAGGCTCAGTGAGAGTGGCACTTACTTAGGCCAAGACCCCAAAGGGACCTTTGGCTCTGCCTACCGTTTTGTCACCTGGCCTCTGCTCCCAAGCTGTCACTGGGATCCCCCTGGAGAAGGAAGCCCCATTGTGAAGGATGCCTGCAGACCAAAGCAGGAACTCGATGGAAGCCATCTGGAGATGGCCCATCTGCAGCACCACAACAGGGGCCCGGTCTTACCTTGGGCTTGCTTGGGCATCACGGCTCCTTCCATTCGCTGCACAGACCTTTTCAGCAACTGGCTGGCACCAACCTGGCTGGACTTTTGAAGAGAAGACACCGCCATTTTAGCCTTGGGACTGGAGGCAGGGCTGCTGGAGACACTGGAAAATTCCTAGGAAAAGAGAGTTTCCAGTTTATGAGATGGGCAGCACATGGAAAAAATTAATGCTCACCAACCCGCCCCCTCTGTCCGTCTCCCAGCCTTGCTCATCCAATCACATCCCACAGAGGAGCAATATTGAAGCGCAGCAGTGCTCAAAGTGAGCATCTTCCCAAAGGCAGCTTGATGATCTAGCCAGATGATGGACCTACCAGGAAAAGGTCGATATTTGACATGCTATTGTCTTCTGTGCATAGACATTTTTGCTTTCCCAGCTACAAGTTTCATTATTGCACATAATAAGGCTTGACCAGATTTTTCATTTTCATGCTACCATGCAACCTGCAATGTACTCAGAATAGGATCCTCCCCAAGTAAAAGCTACAGAAAAACAATCCTGCTAGATCAAATTCCAAATTTACTGAATTCCAGCTGCAGCAGATTGGATGCCTCTGCTTCAGGAACACCTGAACACTTGGAGAACCTTGCAAGATAAAAACTAAGATCACCAGAAAAAGGAATTCCCCATACCAACTACCTTCTATCCAGCATGTGCTCTGTGCTTGGGGTAAGGCAGGGCTTTTCAACTTTTTCACCCATTGTACCACTTTTAGGATATGGCAATTTCCGAGTACCACCAGTCACCTAGTAAGGTGTCAAAAACTTTTTTTTTCCCAAAGGAAAAAAGTGATAAAAGTACAGGTAGTCCTCGACTTACAACAGTTTGTTTAGTGACTGTTCAAAGTTACAATGGCACTGAAAAAAGTGCCCCCCCAAGCCACAGCTGAGCAAGACACCTGCCTGCCGACCCGGCGGCGCTCTTCCTCCTGTCCGAAGTTTTCATTGTTGTGAGCATTTCTGTTGAGGATTGGCAGTGGGGGTGGGATGGGGTGGTGTTTGCTTTTTATTCCCCCCCCCCCGCCGTCTGCTGGGTGGTTGCAGCAGGTTTTGGTCACTTCACATGACCCTGGGACACTGACCATCATAAATATGAATCAGTTGCCAAGCATCTGAATGTAAATCACAAGACCCTGGAGATGCTGCAACATTCCAGCTGATTGGCGCTTCTTCTGGGCTCAGCAGAAGCGCCAGGATCAGCGCCAAGCTCCAACTGGAGCCTGGCGCTGATCCTGGTGCTTCCACTGAGCCCTGACAGCCCTGCAGCTCCAGCCATCCCTCTCTCAGGCTTGTGCGGTGCTGCCACCAGTTCAGCTCATTCCCCTCCCCCACTACCACTTTTCTAGGATGGTCGCGTACCACCTGCCAGGTGCCAATGTACCACAGGTGGTACCCGTACCACTGGTTGAAAAGCCTTGGGGTAAGGGACACATACTTTATTTCCCCTCACCAATTACTGTCTGTTACTCCCCTCATCAATTCCCTCACCTCTGAGCCAGAAGGTGAAGCCGGAATTCTGGCTGCTGGAGAGGCTGGCCGGCTGTTTCTGTCTGGCAAGTCAAAGGACAGATCCCGCCTAGCTGCATCACGGGCTGTTTTCTTCTTTCTCTCCATGTCTAGGTCCCGAGGATCAGAGCCTGCGTGGCTGTCTGCTCGAGTAAGCACTCCTGTCAGAAAGTCAGCTATTTCATCCTGCAAAGGGAAGAAGCGGCCTCATCTTTTCACAAATCATAAAGTAGAGAGGTGATTCTGCAAAGCCAGCCAATCAGTGAGATCACATTGCTAATCAAAGGTGTCCCCAAGAGAATAGACAGTCCTGAGTCCCAGAAGAAGAAAAGCCTCATCAACCTGATGGGGGATAAAATTCAAGCAATGAGTTATCTCACACTAGCAGAGAAGAGGAAGCTACTCACCTGAATGCACCTGTCCACCATGCTTTGAGTCAAGCCTTCTGATTTCTTTTTGGCTTTGCTTATCCTATTAAAAAACAACAACAGCTTGTCAACATCCAGAAGATATTTCACTTCCTTTTCCTTATCTTCATGTCAGCCCTTCAGGGTAGACCAAGTCATGAAAAAGACAACACAAGGAGGGCTCCACCATATAATCTGTTGAAAGCCTGACAGAGTTTTCCCCTCCCTCCTTCCTTCTTATAACAAAGACCGTCAAGGGGTGGGGCAATCTTGAGTTTCCTCTTTGTCCCTTCCTCTTGTTCCTGGTTAAGCTTTGCACATTTCTTCTTCAAAGCTATCTACTCTCCATCATCCCTCCTTGCTTCTTGGAACTTTTCATCATCAGAAAGCCAATAGCAGGGGACAACTCAGACAGGGAACAGCCATTCCCCTCAACTTGGGCAGGTGATTTTTACCTGGATGTGCACAGATCCATGTGCACCACAAATAACTAGAAAAGTTATTGATTTTTCAAAGAAATTGACATTGAAGAACCTTATTATTTATAAAATTTATTGACTGCCCATCTTACCATAGTGTAACTCTGGGTGGCTTACAGTCACATATACAGTTAAAACATAAAAGTTAAAATCAGACATTAAAACCGAGGACATGTAGGGAGAGTGGGGGGGGAGGGAGGGAGGATCTGTTATTACTCAACTAACCACCTCCATATTCTGGTGAGCTCTGTTCCTCCTTATTCCGCAAAATTTATGACATTCAAGTAAGGCCAAGGACATTAAGCAGACCATGGAGTCTTCTTGAGTAGGGCATTTTCTGTGCCTGTCACTCACTAATAAGCTACAGGCAGAATCTATCATCAGCGTTTTCTCACAGTATCAGAAAAAAGGATGTTGTGATTTGCTCCGGCTCACACACCTGAGGCTATCATCAGCCCCTCCAACCACCACCAGGCTGTTTTCAGCTCGAAGTTTCTCCCGGAAATCTTCCATGGCTTCAGTGTTGCACTGGAGAGCATTCTGACCAATCACAAAGAGAACTGGCGCCTTCATATCCAGAAGAGGGTCATCAACATCCTGCTCCCCAAAACAAAATGTCCAGAGGTTGTTATAGTAGAAAGCATTTCACAGTAAATATGAGATAGGCTATAATTCTCTCGGTGAAGGCAAAAGGAGAAGGGGAGGGTTAGGTGGCACGATTCACACAATGGGCATGAGTTTGGGCAGACTCAGTGAGAAAATGGAGAACCGGGGGGGGGCATGGCATGCTGCGGTCCACAGGGCCGCAAAGAGTCAGACAACAACAAATAATTTTCTTAGTATTTATCTTATAAAAGAAGGAAGACAACCTGCAGAACACTACAGTGCAAAGCTGGTAATGTAAGCACAACGAAATAAAATAGCAAAACAAAGAATGCGTTTAAAAACAGAAATTAAAAATGTTCTTCCTGGCCCCCATTTCATTCTTACCCCTCTGGGTCCATCTATTGTTAACAGAGGGAATCCAAGACACACAACTGCGGTGACATCTTCCATCACAGAAACCTGGGTGGGGAAACAAAAGGGGCTGCAGATCCAAAAAGATTTACAACTTTCTGCAGCTTCCCCACTGACTTTGGTTGTGGGAAGCTGGCAGAAGGTTCCCTCACCTAATGACCATGGAATTATAGTTAATTACAACAATCCTAGCTGCTCTCATAAATTGAGGACTATCTGTATCAGCTACATTCTTGGTCTGATGTGCTTTAAAATACATCAGTCAGAATAATCACTTGTATCGTGAACTCTTTGGGGCAGCATTCAAGGCCATTTTTTCCTATGATCAGATAACATTATGGTTAATATTACCAAGTAATTCAGCAACATTTTCCAGGAGGGCCTCTGTTCCAACTCCTAATATTTAAGTTGGGACAGAGCAACCAGCCTAGGAACAGAAGGAGAGGTAGTAAAGAGACTTACATGGCAGGTGAGCAGAGCTCCTGTGTTCCATCCAATCAGAATGACTGGCTTATGAGAGAAATGATTGTGGATCTGGTGGGAGGGAGAGAGAAGCCAAGCCGAACCATTGACCGTCTTTGTAACTAGAACTAGAAGCTTATTTTGAACTAACGAATGAAGAAGGGCCAAGGGGGTCGATCTGGGCTCACAGAAGACAGGGTGCCCAACTCACCTCCAGAACTTTGCCTCTCACAGTACCAATCATATGTTCCAGGCACTGCAACACCCCCACTCCGCTGCCATTGTTCATTAAGTGGGTAGCAACTGGGATCACCTGGTAGGCCAAAAGAAGAAACAACAATCAGACTCAAGCACCAATGTTCTACTGCCACAAGGCCCTAAAGATGTGACTGTGTTATTGTAATTATTCATTAAATTTGCATGCTGCCATCTCTCTACCAAGAGTCCTTGAGCCTGAGACCTGAAGTCCTGGTTGGAGCAGGTGCAATAGCTGTACTACGGTATCGGTTGTTTCTGTTGTTTTTTGAATCTCACCTGCCAACTGTTTATTTTTGTCCTTTCTGGTGTTTTCTACTGTCTTTTTTCTAAAATTACTGTTAGCCACCCAGAGTCACCTGTCTGCGATGGGTGGACAAATACATTGAATAAAATAAACATGTAGTACCCAGGTGTTCTTCAAGGTCAGACTCATGTAAGGTGAACTGCAATAGTCCAAACACATGAATGACTGCAATCAGGGTTTTCTGGTTTAGGTATGAGAAAAACTGACACCCAAGGTTAATTTGTGCCAAGGTCATCTTGGCCACAGCTGCCACCTGCTAGGCCAGCTTCACACTTCTGAGTTTCTGATGCTCTCTGCCTCCTGCAAATTAGATCAGACCGGCAGATGGAACGTATGTGAGCAGAAGAAAAAGGAGAGCATCCCCAGCAGGACGGAGGAGAAAAGCTGCACAGGCATCCAGCACAAAACAGGCAGGGTTGCGCCGTTATTTCGCTGCTGGAGGTAAAGGACAGGCTGACTGACTCTTGCTTCACTTTCACATCTTCGGGTAGCAGATGAATTGGGAAGGGAGGAGGAGGTGGGAAGGCAAGAGGCCCTCGCAGTCTCACCTGTAAACCCAGTGGCTTTCTTTCTTTCTTTCTTTCTTTCTTTCTTTCTTTCTTTCTTTCTTTCTTTCTTTCTTTCTTTCTTTCTCTTTCTTTCTTTCTTTCTTTCTTTCTTTCTTTCTTTCTTTCTTTCTTTCTTTCTTTCTTTCTTTCCCTCCCTCCCTCCCTCCCTCCCTCCCCCCCCTCCCACCCAACATTTGCCAATGGAGGTCTAGGCCTAACTGAAAACTCAGCTTCAGGGCGCCAAAACAATACAAACCTTTCCCAGACACGAGAGTTGTGACTGCCAGAATCGATGCCGCCGAGAAGTGGGGAACATGGAATTGGAGGGTCCAGATGATGCCAGTAAGATGAGGGGAGAACCGGGTAATTTGCTCTGGAAAAAAACCACAGGTTCAAAAGGTCCTGTGGCTACCGCATCAGCTGTTCCAGCTCAGACACTGCTCTAAGGGTTAAATTTTTAAGCCTAATTACAGTGGTCTGCTGGGAGAAAATTGTTTTCAAGCATTAAATTGATGCTGTTCTGCAGGGAAGCCTTTGCTCTATGAGTAGTGGAATCAAGAGAAACTACTGCTATCTCCTGACTGAGTGGATGCAGACGACCATCTCTCCAGTGGCTTTCTGCCTCCTTCAATCCCAATTCATGTTAACCTCTGCAGAATTTTCTTTCCAGAGCCAGCCTCTCTTGCTCCGGTAGATCAATTCTCTCATTTGTCCCCTGGGGACCAACTATGGACACAGCAGAAGAGAGCCTTCTAGAACCAACAGTGTTAGAGAGTCCGGTTCTTCTGCTGACCATCAGTCTGGCCCAAAGGAAACAGAGCAGGCCAAAGGGGTGTAAAGCTGCCAGAGAAGGTTTCAGAATATTTTAACCTGTCTCTGTTTTTAAGAATATCAAGGAACTGATTCTTGTTTGGTTTGTATACTTGACTACGTGAGAGCACTTGTGTAGACAGGATGGTTCATATTGTCACTAGCTGTTTATTAATAACAACATAACTTAGAGCCCTCCTTTTCTTAAGGCACTTACTGGTTTGTTATGTGAAAGGACGCCAATGGCTGGATCCCAGGGCCTCTTCAGCAAGAGGGACAAGGCCTCGGCACCTGCCGCGCCCGTCTTTGCAGTTGAAGATAACAGCATCCGGTCAATCAGGGAGGGAATCTGAAACCCAGCAACAATGCAGGCTGTGGAAGCCCAGAATTTTTTCTGAACCACCTACTTTTTACTTTGCTGGCACACATCACCCTCTCCTTATTTTTAAACATCCTTCTTCTGCTCCGCCAAATGAAAAAAAACAACAACCCACCTCTCTTGGAATGAACAAGATCATTCTCTGAAACACAGATTTCAAACCATTTTTCATCTGCTCTTATGAGGACATCAATTCCTCTTTGGGGGTATTTTGTTTACACTTAACACCCTTCCATTGGTGTCTTCTCATCAATCAATTCTACCTCTATGTTACAATGCAAAACATGCCACTGGCACTTTGGGTTCTGCTGTCAAAACGAGAGGATTTCCTTTACAGAGGAAACCCTGGAATAAAAGGCACGGAAAAACCAGCCACTCGCCCACTTCTCAACACTTTGCACCCATCACCTTTCCCTTGAGAGTCTGCAGAGCATCCAGATACGCAGCCAGCATTGGCAAACTGAGCGTTTCTACCAAAGTTGAGTGGAGCCACTGGATCAGCTTGGTCTCCCAACTGATGCTTGCCAA
This sequence comes from Bothrops alternatus, assembly GCA_034064705.1. NCBI lineage: Eukaryota > Metazoa > Chordata > Lepidosauria > Squamata > Viperidae > Bothrops > Bothrops alternatus. The sequence goes on from JARGCV010000327.1 coordinate 275,124, forward strand.
AGCCTGTCGGACCCGCCGAGCACATTTGTCCACCGCTATTCTTCGAAGCACTGGCTCATTGCAAGCCTTGTGAAAAGCAACCAAGAAAAATCCTCAGTAAGTTATGGTATCACAGCATTTCAAGCTTAGTGCTAAACAGAACCATCCAGATTCAACTGGATAAAATGTAGGAGTAAACAAAATATGGATACACTTCATATTCTGAGCAGCTACACGCACAGAACTTAGGGAAGACAGGGAAAATTAGCAAGAGCCAGGAGATGCTTACCCCTTCATTAGCTAACCGGGCCAGTCGGTCAGACTGCAAGGCTTTGAAGATCTTATTAAACAGCTTGTTTTGGGCCATTGTCCAGCCAGATCTATAAAGGAAAGATTCCATTATGAAGTCCTGCTCCTGAAGAAATCAGGACTGCATTAGAAGTCTCTAACTCATGCTTATATCAGACTAACAGAAAATCTACTGCCTTGTTTTTGGAAGTAAAGACAAGGAAACAGCAAGCTTACACCTTCAAATACTCAATGTTTGCAGTGCATCTAAATGTGGAGAATTATGGTTTATTTAAACCTGGAGTGACTTCTACTGCCTTGAGGCATTGCTGGCACCTTGAGGAAGTGATCACAATGCTCCCATTGCCCTATCCCAAATAGATGATAGGACTGGGCCTACCAAGTGGGAGGGCAGCTCCAAGTGTCAGTTCCTAAAGCAGCAGCGTCCTCTTCACTGCACATGTGGGTTTGTGCATGGACACATCCATCCCGGAGGAAGCCCACAGCCAGGCACGTCGTGGCAATGAAGAATTTTCCATTTAAATATTAGAAGTACATTTAAAGTATTTTTCTCCAGAGTAGAACAGCTACATTAAATTGTACTGATTCATTTAATACATTAATATCCCACATTTCTTCTATCATGGAAGAAACTGTAAGGGCTGCAGTTGGTAAGGCAGGAACTAGCAATTCCCAGGTTACTGAGCACACATTTTCCAGGTTCAAGTCTTCTTACTTCTAGTCGAAGTAAAAGATTGTGGTGTTTCCTCTGATGGGAAAAGTGGGAGGAAGAGACTACAATTTTAATCCGGGAGTAAACATTTACAACAAGCGTTTCTGCATTCTGTAGGAGACAGATCTCATGACTTCATGACTCTTGTACTGGCCTCTAATACAGAGGTCCTCAACCTTTTGGGCACCAGGGACTGGTTACGTGGAGAGAGGTATTTCCGCGTACTGGAGGGTGTGTGGTTTTGTGTGCTGCCTGAATCTTGCAGATGGGGCTTTGCTTATTTGTGTGGCCCGATACTGGTCCACAGACCAGGGGTTGAGGACCCCTGCTCTAATGAAAAAAATTGTCTAGCCATATCATAGTTGTGAGGCTTCTGCTATAACCCCATTCCTGAATATGTGTATTCCCAGTCTGGGGATACACTGTCATGGCTGGCATGAAGTTTTACAAACTCAAATCTGATCCTAAGGCATTGACTGCTTTAAAGGTCAAACTGCTAGAGCAGTTTGACAAACACATCACTGCAAGAGGGAAGGTTCTGGCAGAAGAGGCATGCTGGAATTCCAACTGGGGGTGGGTTTGCAGAAGGGCTTTTTCTGCCATGATTCTTTCTCCCTCCCTCCCCCCCCCAGAATCATGCCCCTCAAGATGAGGCCTGCTCCACCCTCTGGGTCTTCTGAAAAAGCCATTAAAAGTGGTTTTGCACATTGGCATGGGACTCCAATGGGCATTACTTTGCTGGAGGCAGTTAGCGGATCCACCCTCACCCCATTGTATTCTGGTTCCTAACATCTAAGTTCTGTTAATTGTAGTATTTGTTTGAATGTTTTGTATTTTTTTTATGATGTTGAAAGCTGTCCAGAGTTGTCTAATAGTGAGATGGGCTGCCTACAAATTTAATAAATAAATAAGAATCAGAGTGAGATAATAAATACAAAATGCTTGGTCTTTGTGATGACATCCAGGGACTACAGTGCCGACCTAGGCTTATATGTTCCAACAGAACCAGGCCGGTCTCTCTTGACAATTTTCTTCCATCCCTGGTACATTTCCAAGCTGAATGCCACCACCTCATCTGTTCAAAGGGAAACTGTCTGTGGTTTTGGGAACTACCTTCCTGCCTCTCAATCTTCCATCATTCATATATGTTCATTCACATAAATATATGGAATAAAACTACACCGTATCAGTTTAGCATGATTTTATATGATGAGTGGAGTTATACTTACCATACACTGTCATTATAATAAAACACGAATCATCAATTAACATGATTTGCATAGTTCAGAGTATAATCTGAGATGACAAGAAGAATCTTTTGAAATTCAAAATAAATTTATGAATTCTAATATTATATATCCCCAAATTACACTCAGGATCAGAAACAACAGCATCAAGGTAGAGATAACATCAGCAGTTATAATGATTTTCTTCTCTGATTCCTGCCACTCATTTTTATACCTGTTCATATGTTCCTCCCAGTCATCAGGTGGAGGAGGTGTATCAGTATCTGTACGGGCAAAAATCACATGGCGTTCACACTCATTCATCACAGTTCGGGCTTTCTGGTTGTCATAGAGGGGCACGGGTGTTGGTGTAACTGTTTCTATGTCAATAGGAACATCTGCCTCTCTGAAAAGAGATATTGCAGTTTTAAGACAAAGAGCATTTTGTAATCATCTGTTCCTCTTTAAGGGCTTATGAGCTTGAAGGAAATCATCACACAAGCAATACATACAGTACTCAAAATAACATGGGCCCAATAAGTATGGTCGAATCAAGTATTGGTTCCATAAATGTTCAAGTCAACATGGAAGGCAAAGAAAGAGACAACTCACGCAGTGCTGTTATCCTGATGTCGTCTGGGAGTGACAAACAGCAGGCGTGTGGGACGAGCATTACTGGCATCAGGGTGGGCACTCCATGGCTTGGCATAGCTGTGATCCAGGAAGACCAAGTCTAGTTCCCTCTCATGGACTGACAGCTGAAAAAGCAAAGAGGTCCCCATCCTCCGTGCTGAGGTTTGAAAATCACGCTCATTCCCTCGATAAGACATGTTTCACTCTGTGTTTAGCAATGGCACAACCTGCTCTCGAAGCTGCACATCATTCTGTCTGGAAGGGAAGGAGAAAGAATGAGCGAGTAGCCTGAAAAAACACAAGCCAGGGCTGTGTTCCCTGTGGCCCAGATTCATTTATTCATTAATCACTGACCACTACAATTCTGAAGTACTCTATGCAATTTCAAGATAAAATGCACAATGAAATAGATTGTAAAATGTAATTTAAAAAAAAATAGCATACAATTAATAACAAAGCCAAACTATAATCCAACTAGAGGGAATCACAACCCAAATGCCTTCTAGAAGAGCCGCGAACTGAGGCCCATTGGAAGAGCTTTGCAAAGCACCAGCCTTACCCTGCCCAAGCAATGTGCCTGAGCCTCCCCCTGCCTCTCCCAGGCAAGTCAAATTGGCTGGACCAATCCCAGTGGAAGAATCTGCTCCAACAAATCAAGTCATGCAGGGCTTTATAGATTAACAGCAGCCCTTTAAATTGCACCTAGGAGCAACTAGGCACCGGTGTAGTTTCTGCTGGCGAATACGTTAGCCTAGGGGCCTCTGCACTCGCATCAACTGTAGCCTTTGTGTGGTCTTCAAAGGCACCTCCATGTACAACACTGCTGCAAGTGAAGACAAGGTCCTGCCTGCTGCTCCAGCAGCCTCAACCAGCCCACCAGACAAAGCTGGACAGGGCCTTTTTGGCCACAGCCTCTAGTGCCGGCTATGCTTGCAGGAGCTGTCAGTCCAAAAGGACCCCCAAGTCCAAGATCTGCCGCCTCAAGGTTGGTGCCAATCTGTCGAGCAAGAACCCCGGAGCAGGCACAGTAGCCGGCTTTGCTTAGGGATATCTCGTCCAGACCCTCGCAGCCTCCAGGGGCCAAAACAGGACCCCAAGGGCCCCAGAATGGCCTAGAGTAACAATCTCAAACCGGATCTCGATGGCAGCAACCCCATTATTGGACCCCCTTTCCCATTTAGGCTTCGTGGGAGGGGGGGGAAGACCGACCCTTGCAGTGCTCAGCGAAGGACATCTCGCGCTGCCCACAGCAGCCGGGGGTGGGTCCCGGCTCTGCGCCTCCAGATCCAGGAGGCAGCCGCTCAAGCAGAGGGCCGGGCCAGGCTCCCGAGCGAAGGGACGGCGCGCCCGTTCCCAGATCTTCCACGACCGGGCGCCCCAACCCCCGGGCCGCCGCCGCCGCCACCCCTTCGGAACCGGGCCGCGCCAGAGGCGGCAGCTCTGTTGGCAGGCGCGCCTGCCGCTCGCGGCGGGGAACCCTTTCCTCGCTTCCCGTCCCCCCCCCCCGGCCAGTCCGCAGAAAGGTCGGGGAGCGCAGTCCTCCGGGCGCCAGCCACACCCGGCCCCCCTCAGGAGGAGGCGGCCCCAGGAGGACCGCAGGGCGGCGGGCGCCCAAGTTTTAGCCTGGAAAGCCAAGACGGGCGCCTCCCCCGGCCGGCCAGTAGGCCGGCCCGCCGGCCGCAGCCCCGCTCCTTCCCCGGCGCGCCTGAGCATGTGCAAACTGCAGGCTCCTCCCGGACTACAGTTCCCGTCAAGGACTACGCCACCCCCTCCCCAGCGGAAGCGCCTCTCACCTGCTTCCCAGCAGAGCAGGGCGCTGACGCCGCCACGGCGGTACAGGCCCGGCCAGGCCTCGCGCTTTTGCGCACGCGCGAGGAGGAGGCGGCGGCGGCGACGATGGCGTTCAGGTCCGGCGGCAGGCTGGGCGCGCGGCCCGGCAGGCTGGGCCTCCCCTTTCAAGCCGCAGAACCGCTTTCCAGGCCAGAGGAGCAGGCCGATGGCGGCTGGGCGCATGCGCGCTACCCCAGCCTGTCTGCAGGCGGCGCTGCGCGCCGCGGGAGCAGCGAAGTCGGAGTCCCTCGGGTGCCCTTCCTGCGCCCCAGCGGTTGGCAGGGCCTAACCGGAAGCTCTGGGTCTGCCCAGGGCCGGAAGCCGGAAGCGGCGGAGACCGACTCTCCCGGCCAACCGCACCAGGGCGGCGGGCGGGGCGAGAGCGGCTCCGGCCCGAGGGGAGCCATGGGGAAGCGGAGGACCGGCTTGCCGGACAGGTGAGCGGGGCGAGGCCCCTCTGGCCCGGGGGTGTCGGGGGGGGGAAGCGCTTCCCCGGGAATCGACTCTGCTGCCAGTCCTCAAGCCCTGCTCTCTGCCGCTGAGCGAGGCGGTGCCTTGCAGCGGCGATTTCCCGCCCGCGGCCGCTTTATCGGGCAGCGCCGGCGCCTCTCCTTCCTCGGTCTCCGTGACTAGGCAAGCGAGGCGGAGGCTTCGAGGCGGAACTGCCGGGTCCGCGCTTGATCCTGTAACCCCTCCAGGGTGGCGTCCAATGAGCCGTTCAGTGTATTTGCGTCAAATCTACCCAACTTCAGACACCCTCCTGGTTAACTTCAGGGCCGGGCAAAAAAACCAGGATTAAGTTCCGGATTTGTAGGCAGGAGCTGCCAACCTGGCTATCCCTGCATTGTGCTGAGTGTTCTAAAAGGTGGGAGAATGGATTTCCCACTTAGCGACCACTTTACTTAGCAGTAGTGCTGCTGGTCCCAATTGTGGTTGCTAAATAAGGACTATTTGTAGTCCCTTGTCTGCTGCCAAGGGTTATTCTGCATAGGCATCTTTCTGTATGTGAGAATAGAATAAATAGAACAGAACCTCGGAGGTCTTCTAGATGGCAGGAGATGCCTCACAGTTCTTTCGCTGGTATGGTGTGGGTGGTTCACAACAATTCTTTGGCACTACCAATCCCATTAGTGTTCTGCAGCTACTTCTTTCCTTCATGGGAAAGGGCAAGGCTGCAGCTGAAGTACACTGAACCATTCAGTGGCGGGGAGCCCAAAGCCCCCCTGAGCTGGATGGGCTGACTTGGCAAGACAGATCCATCAGCTGGAAGTGGTTTTCATGAATCAGGTGCAGCAGAGTGTTTCCTTTGGAAATATGTCTACCTGCTCAGAAAAAAAGACAAAAAATAGTTTGGGATGGTAGAGATAATTTCAGGGAATAACATCAATAATTTGATTTCTAGTTTGAAATGAGAGTTTGATAGCTGTTTTCTAAGAGTGCCTACATTTGAAATGTATTCATTGCCTCAAGAGTTCTCAGCTTCTATGTTATCCTTCCTCACTGCAACTCTGTCCTAATCACATTGAAGCAAAAGCAATACATTGTGAAGTTTCCTTTCTAGATGGACTGATTATCTGCCTCTTGGAAAAAGAATGCCCGGGACGCGCTTCATTGCCTTTAAAGTTCCTCTTAGGAAGGTAAGTAGGGTGAAGAATGTAGTCACTCAATTGCTGTGATTTCAGTGCCTTTTAAAGATAAAAATTTCACTTTGGGGCAGGTGATTTGCTGGCACTATGTCAGCAATTTGTAGATTTCATGTAGCTTTAACAAAGTGTACGTTTTTAAGATTTTTTGTCCAAGGGAAGGAAATACTTTGAAAGCAATTTTAAATTGGTGAATTTGTTAGCTACAAAGTCAAGTAGAACAAAGTGTCATAAAAGTAGTCTAAATAAATTTATCCAGACATTGATGGATGCTACAGGTATTTTGGATTCCACAGAGTAAATTTGATGGGCAGAATCCACAGGACGGGCATACAAGAGTCAAATAATAAATAGTTGTTTCCAGGGAAGGAACATGGTGTGTCAGAGCTGCCTCTTAAATCAGACTGCAACCAGCTGTCGTCAGACAAGAGGTTGCTTGGTGAGAAGCTTCATAGAACATTTCTGCTTGCTCTTTGTTCTATTGGGGGGAGGGGGCCCTAACTCATCTGATTGCTCTAGGTAATGCCAGTTTTTGATCAGCCTCATGTGATTCTTGGCTTGATGTCTTCTGAATCTGACATTACATAGGTTCAGCTGGAACAGCTTCCTCAGAACTGGAGTCTGAGGCCTGGGAATAACACTTCTCTGCCATCTTAGCCATCCTGCACTCCAGGGCTACAAGGGCAGAGATGGGAGGGAGCTAGGGTAGGTTGTCAAGGGCCTTGCAAGGCCGGGCGTATCTTGTCAATGGCAGGAAGATGGCAAGGTCAGCTGGGAGCAGTATTGAGCAGAGATGGGGGGGAGAGATGGGTGAGGGGAAGTTGAAGTGCATCTTGTGGTTGTAAGTGTGGGCAGGCTGCATGATAGGTCAGTGCAGTCACATGATTTTTCACTTTATGATGATTATCACTTAATGAGGGTCCCTTCCAAATTATAGTTGTTAACTAGTTGAGGACTGTACTCAAGTTACACAAGGTTATGCAAATACAGCTGTGCTTGGCTTCTGATATGTATCAGAGTATCTTGACAGTTTAGCAGCAACACTGAATAATCTTTTTTCAGAGTTTTGAATGGAGGCTTGCTCCAGATGAGCGCTTCTCTCCCTCAGACCTTATCACTCAAGTGAAAGAGCAAAAAGAGGAACTTGGTTTGATCATTGATTTAACATACACAACACGCTACTATGAGCCAATGGTAAGTTTCCTTTAACAGGGATAAGTTATATGATCTTAATTCTTTTTTTTTTTAATATTTTTTTTATTGGTTTTTTAATTTTTAACAGAAAAAGAAAAATGCTCAAATCAAATCATAATGTTAAAATAAACAATAAACATAATCACAACATAAATACATATTTCAAAATCATCCATTAACAAAACATTAGTACATATTTCAATGCATTTAATAATAATAACTCAACTGAAAATAATCATAGACCACATTACCAAACAATTAACATTACTGCCCGGTACCCCCACCACCACATCACCCTAACCTTCCCCCATCACTTACCAACTATCTACCGTACCTACTCTCCTCCCTCCTTCTCTTTCTCCCTCCTTCTACTCCACCCAACTATCCCTACTCTTCCCCCTTCTTATCAACTTTCTACTTACATCAGCCTTCACTCCTCCTTCCTCTTTCCATCGGATGTGGTGCCCAGAGGCCCCCCGAGCAACCCCTTAATAACAATAATTACATATTCTTGCATCAACCCCAATTACAGTTGAGAAAACATAGTATATAAAATTATAAACCCTCCCTACCCCCCCCCCCCTGACTTCCCAGAGTGAGTACAGGGTAAGACAAAAGAAAACCCACTACTTCAAACAAAGTTATTATATAATCCTAACAAGAATTTTAAACTATATACTAAATACAATCTCTACTTAACATTTATTCAACCTTATCAATTCTAATACATATCTAATCCCTCAATCAGTCCATCTAATATCAAACCTTAAATCATTTCAATCCACTAAACTTCCGATGGCTCCGCCGGCGTCGCTAGAGTCTCCTCTGTGAGGCTCCGTTCCCTGGGTATGTAAAGCCGCAAAAAATAGCGAACATCAGCTGTTTTTTGCGGTGAAAAATCCCCTCTTCGGGCGAAGAAGAGGTGCAGAGCATCGGGAGTAGGGTTGAGCTCCTCTAATATCCCTGAAAAAAGCTTTCAGGGATTAAGAGTGCGAGCTCCCCATAACTCCTGAAGACGCTCCTGCTCAGAGACGCTTCTGTCATCAGACAGAAAAAGACGCCGCGACCGCCTCTGCTTTTAAAAATAGAACACAAGAGAGACTGTTTGCAGACTGAGTGAATACAGGAGTTTTTATTGGATTGCAAGTATTTTTTATTGTTTTTCTGGCTATGTATTTCTAACTGTTACATTTAACATAATGCATTCAAGATGGCGTATAGCTTTCACTACTTTCACTGCTAAAGGAAAGTGCTTGAAAGTGAAAGTGAACTCTCCATTTTTTTTTCTTCTTTGTTCTCGTAAGCGAAGCTAGAGACGCGGTTGTAGAAATTGGATTAAAGCCAGAGCGATTGTTTTAAAATTTAAAATGGAGTGGAATTTACGTTTTAATGTCAAACCTATTTTGGACCGCATTGATGAATTTAAAGAAGAAAGGATTGCAATATTGAAAGAGACTAATACAGAAATATTAAAATTAATTAGATTCTTTTTTTCAAATGAAACTGATTTGCAACCGACTATTGAACATTCTATACAACAATCCAAACAAGAAGAAGACAGTACTGAGAATAAAGAGAATAATGGGAAATGGATCTTGCTTGATAAACAGTCCATTTACGGAGTGGAGGAAGAGGATTTGTTTCAAGACAGGAGGGGATGGCTATTCCTCTCAGACAAGCAGCAAGAAGAAGATTTAATTGAGAAAAAAGAGAAATTGATCCAGTTTAAGAAGCAATCTATCTATGCTGCTGAGGACCAGGAAAAGCAAAGACAGAGATTTGAAATGATACTTCAACGAAAGTTTATGGTTAAGAGACAAATGATACTGCAAGTAAAAAAGAGAGACTTATTATTTGGAAGGGAGGCCTCGTTATGGAGATCTACCTGGCAGAAGAAAAAACCAAGAGTACGACTGAAGAAGTGAAATTCAAAATTGTATGCAAGGAATTATGGGTAATTCAAAATTATGGATTGACTTAAGGACTAAGATTATGACTAAGATGTAAGAGAAGATGATTAACGGAAGATATAATATTAAGATTATGAGTAAGACGTAAAAGAAGATGATTAATGGAAGATATAATTAAATTGAAGAAGAATGTACCTGCTTTGAAATGATCTAGGTTTGACATTAGATTGATTGATTGACGGGATAGATAAGCATTATGTGATTTGATAAGGTTGAAGGAATCTAAGTTAGAAATGGATTAAATAGATTGTATTTATTATTTAGGTTTATTTGACATATGAGAAAGCCCAGAAGTCGATTGAAGAAGTGAAATTTAAAATTAAGTGTAAGGAATTAAGGCTAATCTAAGATTATGGGCTGAATTAAGGATTATGAGTAAGATGTAAGAGAGGTTGTTTAATGGAAGATACACTAAATTGATTAAGAATATATTTTTTTGATACTTATTGATACTATTTGTTTAAAAGAAATTGATTATTGGAAGATATATACTAAACTTGATTGTTTGGGTGACTTTACATAACCTCTCAATGAATTGAAATGATGGACTGATTGTTAGATTGATGGTTTAGATATGTAAATGAAAATTAATACTCTTAACAAGACGATGTGTCGGTTTGGTTTAATTATCTTAATTCTTAATACAGTCATTGCTTTGGGATTATAGGAGCAAGATATAGTTAGGTCCAAGAAGATTGTTCTGATATTGTATAATCTAAGGTGAGCATTCATGATCATTAGCCTTGTCATTGTTTGCCTGCTCTATTGAGCTCATTTATTTTTTTCTTAAGTGGCTGTTTGGGTATTTATTTCAATTATTTCAAGTGCTTTGCATTTTCTTTTAGGAGCTACCAGAAATGCTACAATATTGTAAAATTTTAACAATTGGACATGAAGTACCTAATAATGCTATAGTTTCTAAATTCAAAAGCGCTGTGAAAAAATTCCTCAAAGAGAACCAGCATAATGGTGAGTCTGACTGGATGTGCAAACATTTTGATTTAATAACAGAATTTTTGCATTAAACCCCAAAAATTCCATTCCTAAACCTGTTTGTGGACCATTTTAAAGCAGTCACTGTGGAGCAGTTTCTGGAAATAACTTCCCAGTTGGAGGTGGTTTGAAGAGGATGAAACAAATCTGTTTTTGGCCTAGTTCAGCTAAGAAAACTTTAAAATGCTTTCAGTTTGGAGAATTTACTTCCTGAAATAGCTGATTTTAATTATAACCAACACATCAAGATAATATAAAGCCGAAAAGGGTTGGTAAAAACAGAAAGATGTTCTGGAATAATAAAACTAGATACTGAGGATAAATAAGCAAGAGATAGGGATACTTGTACTACTTCAGGAACACATCAGTTAATCCTTGCCTAAAAACTAAGCTGCCACTATTAAATAATTCAATGTATCTCCATTTTCTTAGAGAGTTTCTGCATACTGTACATTGTACTTTTGGGGAAGATCCTGGAAAAATAACGGGTATGTGAACACCTAGAAGCAAGCTTTATACTGCTTTGGTAATGCCACACTTGTAAAATTGTGTCCAGTTTGGGTCACAATGATACAAAAAGATGTTGAGACTCTAAAGAGTGCAGAGAAGAGCAACAAAGATGATTAGGGAACTGGAGGCTAAAACATATGAAAAACAGTTCCAGGAACTGGGCTTGTCTAGTCTAGTGAAAAGAAGGCTAAGGATGACATGATAGCAGTCTTCCAATATTTGAGGGGCTGTCACAGAGAAGAGGGGGATCAACCTATGCTCCAAAGCATCCGAAGGCAGAACAAGGATGAAAAGGAGAGAAGCAACCTAGAACTATAGGAGAAATTTCCTGAGAGTGAGAACAATCAGCCAGGGGAACGGCTTCCCTCCAGAAGATGTGGGTGCTCCATCACTGGGTGTTTTTGAGAAGAGACTGGACAGCCTCTTGTCTGGAATGGCATAGGGTCTCTTGCTTCAGCAGGGGGCTGGACTAGAAGATCTCCATGATCCCTTCCAACTGTTACTCTGTCAAGAGTTCTGTATGTCATTTTTAACTTACACGTCAAGTTCCTATTTTTTGCCCATAAATACTACTGCCTCTTGCAACACATAAAAAAACAGATATATTTGTTCATGTATAAAAGCTGCTAAAAAGTAAAATCATCTCTGTAGTTGGCCCTTTATAAAGAGACCACTTGCATTTTCTATCTCCCCAGACAAACTTATTGGAGTCCACTGCACACATGGCTTGAATCGAACAGGTTACCTTGTTTGCAGGTAATGTTTTCTTAGAAACAAAGTTGATTCAGCTGGTCTGATTTGAAAATTCATATCTGCTGCAGAAATATCAGTTTATGTCTATCTTCAGTTGTTGGATTGGGTTGTACTTGGTTAATTATAATTCCTCTAGAAATTTTTATTTTCTGTTAGTCTTAATACTATAAAGGAAGAAAGGAAGGAAGGATGGGAGAAGACGACAGGGTTTTTTATTTAGAAAAAATCATAATTGCTTTTTTAGGCAACCCAGGTGGTCTGTTTGTCAGAGGTCCTAATTTCTCAATAGTTTTGTACCTTAAATGTGAAATTCTGGATTTTTATTTTTGTTAAACGTGCTTCCCAGGAGAGCTTATCCATGAATTCTAAGGGAGAGGAGAGAATTAGTAGACACATTTTTATAATCCTTAATTTGTTAAAATTGAGAAGTATTTTAGAATTAGTTCTTACGTTGTACACAGCTACTGAATTTTATATTTCCAAAGAACTAGTACAGGTAATCCTTGACTTATGGCCAGTTGCTGAGTGACAATTTGAAGTCACAGTGGACTTCCTGGGGGCTACTTGCGAACTAGCTTCAAGATCCCAGTGGTCGTCATCCCCCCCCCACTTCCCTGCCCCCAATTCCTATGATGACACTTGGGACTCTTGCCGGCCAGGTTGCATTTACCGCCTGTGGCCCCGTCCAGTTGCTCCTGCCTGCCCGCCCACCCACCCACCCACCCTGCACTTCAGTCTTGCTGAAAAGCTGCATTTACTTCCGAGTCTCAGCAGAACTGGCCCGTTCTTGCCTCCTGGGTTGTAAGCCTCCTGGAGCCGTGTTTTGGCAAGATGGGTGGCATATAAATGTAATAAATAAATAAGTAGTGAAACTTGGGTTCACTTAACAACCATGGCAGTCACTTTATTACCATGGTGATTGCTTAATGACCACAAAAAAGGTTGTCAAAGAGGATCGATCATGTGAATGACCTGATTTACAACCATGATTGAGAGACAGATTCCATTATTTCAGTCACGTAATTAGTAGACTCTTATTTAGTGATGTGTCCGATTCCTCTGTTTCTGTTCATTTTTAATGCACAGTAAATATGACTTTTTGTTGTAATCCAATTAATGTATTTTTAAAACTGAACCAATTTTTAAAAAAGTGTTATGAGATCTCATTTCCATGGAGTAATGAGGGATGAGGTCATACAAATGATGCTGTTTGTGTTCATTTATCTCATTTGTGTAATTGCATCATTGCACAAATATTAATTGACATAAACTGCATAAAGCCTCATTTTATTGGAACTCAGTAAACTGTAAACAGGCTGTTTACAGCAGACTGAATTTCCCTTTAAATTTACATCATGCAGATAATGTAAATCTGAGAGTGAATTTGTTCTGAAGTCTAGTAAATGAGCTTCACTGTGTTATAATTTTTTCTTATGTTAGTTTTCTTCTTTCTTTATGTGTTGTTCTTGTGTTAAGATACCTTATTGATGTTGAAGGAATGGATCCAAACATGGCCATAGAATGTAAGTGTTGTGCCCTTAATGGAGAGCACTCTAGTTCAACTCTTTATTGCCTGCAGTGTAGCTAATAAATGAAACAGTTTGCACAGCCAAAAAAAGAAAAGACAAAAAGCATTAAACACTAACGAATAAGCACTGTGAATTAACCTAATTTCTAATGCCCTGCCTTATTTTTTTTTTTGCAAAAATTTTATTGGTTTTTTTAATTTTAACAACAAAATGCTCAAAGCACACCATGGTGTTAGGGTAAACAATCATCCAAAAGCAAAACATTTATACATACTTCAATCAATACCTCTAGTATTCCCTCTCTTTCCCCTTAACTAACATAGTTTATTTAAAATAGTTCAGTCTGATTTAAATTCAGTCAACCTATACCTGTTTCTAACACTTTAACAAATTTATACAACCATAATCAAATTAACTTTAAATACAAACTCCATCAGTTCGGGTATTCCTTCCAAATATATTCTGGTACCTTAGTTTTTATTGTAAATTTTATTTAACTCTTCTTCCAGTAATATCCCTTAATTAAACTAAAACATTAATCTATCCTATATATATCTAATCTATCAACCAGTCAATCTCTTATAGCTAACAGATAAAATCAAATCTTAAATTTTTCAATCCATTAAACATAATTCAGCTCATATCCAATTAAATTGTCATAACCAATGAGATCAATCTTATCAAGCAAAAATCATCTTATTAAGTTAGTTCAAGATTACATAATAATTTTCTTACAAATAACCCTATTATCCTAAACAAACAAAAAAAAGAAAAGAAAAAAGAACAAATACATTCTTAAAGGATTTAATATGCATTTCATTAGTCACTTCTTTTTTCTCTTATATCTCTTTTTTAAACTAAAGTATTAATCTGTCCTAAAGCTATATAAACCATCATTCAACTTTAAACTAACAAGATAATATCAAACTTTAAGATATTTCAATTCATTAATCATCAAACAAGTAAATCATCAGTAATTTCCATGTAGCTAGATTTTATATCTTCCATTAATCCCATTTTTCTTACATCTAATTTATAATGGTCCTTAAGTCAGTCTATATATAGTTCTAGATTGCCTTTAGTCCATTACTCAAAACTTTAACTTTCATTTTTTTTTTAAATCTTATTCTGGGTTTTTTCAAATGCCAAGTAGGTTTCCATAACAAAGCTTCCTTTCCAGCAGATAAGTCTCTCTTTATTGCTTGTAATATCTTTAGAATCAGTGAGAACCATCTTGACCTCTGAATTGGCCTTCTGATTTTTTTTTGCATAAAGTCTTGTTGCTTTAGAGTTCCAAGTCCCAATCTTTGCTTTTCCTGATTCTCAATGCCATAACTGAGTTGCATATAAGACAGAGTCAATTTCTCTTTGTTTTCAGTTAGGTCCTCTTTTTGTAGAGTCTGTTTAATAGAAAAATCAGGTGCAGTCTGAAAGTCAGTTTTGAAGTTTGAGGAAGAGATTCTGGCTCTTAATTCTGTAGTAAGCTCTTTCATTGTAGCACATATTTCCTCTTTAGTCTCATATATTTTCTCCAGAATAAGTTTGCAATTTAAATGTGAGTACAGCTCCATTTTAGAAAAAAAATTCAAACATCCAGTTAACTTTCATATAAAAATCATCTCCTTCAATTCCAATATTACTTTTTAACCAGTAGATGTCCTCAGAGAGCTAAAAAAGTAAATAAATCCATTTTCCCCCCAAAGTCATTTCACTTTTCATTCTTCTTTCTTTACTCAAAAAAAAAACCAAACAAAAAACAACATAGGCTAATAATAAAGTTCGTAAAAAAAGTTTTTTCGATGCCCCAAAGTACTTATATAAAAAAAGCAACGTAATTTCTGAAACTTTACTTTGTTCCTTTGTTCGCCTTTCTTCCCCAACGAGTGAAAGCTGCCTTTCCGAGCTAGGGAAATCTTTTCAACACAGCTCTTACAGGCAACAAACAAAACAAAACAAAAAAAAACAAAGAGGGGGGGGGAAAGGAAAGGTCTCACCCGGATTCACCATGGTGGGTCTGCAGCTTAGATGTTCTTTGGACTTGCGGTTTCTTGCGGCAAAGCGATCGGCCATTTTATTGGCCGATCTTCTCCGTCGGCCCTCAGAGTTCCGTCCGGACAGCTGGAGGAGCCGCCGCTCCTCCGCTGCCGGAACGCTGCCTCTTCGTAGGAAAGTCGCACCCTCCAGGGTGACTTTGGACCCGCATAAGGGTCTGCCAACGGAGGGAAAACTAGCCGGCGGAGAGAGCAATCTGTCTGCTCGACTAGCGACACCGCGACCGGAACCGGAAGTCCAATGCCCTGTCTTATTGAAATAGTAGGATTATGGGATATGATAACAAAAAAAATAGCTATTAATTGCAGGCATATTTTACAAGCTATCATGCAAAAAAGAAACATTTTTCAGTTTTGATTAGATATAATATACCGTGTTGGTGATATAATTCATCAGATTTATCTAGAAAAAAAATGTCTCTATGACTACTTCAAGTTATGGAGTATTTTAAAATTAAAGAACTCCATAACTTTCCCTTTGCCACTAAAATACTTATAAAAATACAAAGGAAATTTGAATTGCACTGATAAAGAAAAGGGCCTGCAATGCTTTCTCTAAAGATTTATTTTTCCCCTTGCACATAGTGCGGGTTGCTGTAATCTAATACTGGGTCAACAATAGACTTTATTGCACTTTTCAGTAGGAATGTGCAAAACTGATGGCCCTGGTAAAAGTGAAGCATGGAATGTCTTGGTGTTACTTAGAATGTCCCATTGACAGAATGAGATGTTTTGCATAAAACTACTTTCTGACTGACAATAGTGATTTGGTTTCCATAGAAAACTATCTTGGTCTCCATGCTGCAAATTTAGGAGTTTCCCTGAGAAACTCCTGCCTCTGGCCCCATGCCAGGAAATTGCCTGTGGAGATAGAGCAGTTTATTTTATACAGTAGAGTCTCTCCAAGATTCCCTGGAATTAAGATGTGCTGCTGCTTTGTGCTTTAATGAAAATAGTATGTGTAGAAATAACATCTGTATAGTGGGGCACAGAATATTAAAGCTATGTTCTTTTTCATAGTGTTCAACAGATGCAGGGGACATTCTATAGAGAGGAAGAACTATATTTCTGCCCTTCAGAAAACATCTGGAACAAGGTAATTCTCTTTTCCATTGTGACTTGCTGAAATGGAACACTCCAACATTTTTTTTGCATTTTGTACTATTGAATTCCTGCCTGTGAAGTTGTGTTCCATAGCTGCTACCGGTAGCTCTTGCACATTATCCTACCGTATAAGCAACATACAAACATATCCCTCACACTGTTTCAGAATGTTACACAAAGTGCAAAAAAACCTCTAGTACTAAGCAAAAGAAGTAGGCACTAGAGCATAGGAAATCAATTGAATCTAATTTATACAAATGCTACTAATTATGCCTGTCCATATACTAGTGTCACCTTTGGCAAGATGGGTGGCTTACAAGTTTGTTAAATAAATAATACTTTTCCTCTAAATTATCCTGATTTTCCCCAATTCCATCCTTCGCTTTATTTTGCTTGAACTTCTCATGCCTTTCTTTTTTGGAATCTATCAACACCATCCAGCCACAGTTTTCTCTACAGATAGTCCTTGGGTTACAACCACTTGTTCAGCATCCTTCAAAAATATGACAGTGCTATACAAGGAGGATATAAATCTGGTCCTCAAAGTTGCATCCATCACAGCGTCTGCATAGTCAGATGATCGCAATCCGGGCAGTTAGCAACTGGTTCATAATTAAGAAAAGTGAATCAAAATAGCAGTTATGTGATCACCATTTGTGACCTTCCCTACCAGCTTCCCTTAAGCAAAGTCAATGGGGAAGCCAGTATGAGGTTGAGAGTCCTTCTCACAAGGCTGCTTTTTTGCCTGTCCGTCTGTGCTCCATAGCCGTGACTGCAGTGCTCACCCTCTTGTCTGGACGCTGTAGGATCCACCCATGGCACCTATCAACCCACACTGTAGTGTTCGCCTGCAGCACCATCCATTCATAATTCTTGCCCACTGGCCTGCTTGCCTGGGATTCCCATGTCATGGTCATGTGATATCCCATTGCAATGAGCAGAATGTGTTAATACTCACATATGGCCAACATATCATTGTCTATTTCCAAATACATGTATGTTGACATCGCCAGTTGCCATACTATAATCATATTTCCTACAGATTTGTCCATAAGTATATTAAACCATGGGAACATGATTTCCCTGCACATTTTCTCCAAATTGATTAGACCACCTTCATTTAGTTCTTTTACATCGTTCCTGTTTCTTTTAGTTTCACAGATACATAACCTGTCTATTTTTTCTCCATTTATTTCATTCCTTAATTCATGCTCTTCCAGGTAAACCAGACAGGAAACAGGATTAGATGAACTAATTCTACCTTATTGTAAGGCTACATTAACAGAGTCTTGCAAATCATGTTCACACCATCACTTAATCACCTGAACCTAAGTTTCTTTCTCCACTATTAAGCCACTTGGGGTTCCTCCCTCTCGTCTGATTGTTCCCTAAGCAGTATCTCTTTCCTTCCTTCCCCAAGGTCATCCACATGTTCCATTACAACCAGTGTCAATATTTACTTTCAGAGTCACAGTTTCCTACTTGCCATGGTCATCACCTAATCACCTTAGATATTAACTTCCACGGTTCATCATGACTTTGCTCATCCAAGGCTTTCACATAATAGACTAATTACTTGTTATAGATAAACACATCCCAATGCAGCACTTTCTGCCAGTATGTTGGTCAGCTTGAGCACAATTTGCATAACCAAAGCCCAGTTTTACAGTGTTTTTTTTCTATTCTGGGTAAACTTGAACTTTGCTATAGCTGAAACTCCCTGCAAGCCAAAAGACTATGCTTGGCATCTAGAGCAGCGGTTCTTAACCTGTGGGTCGCGACTTCTTTGGGGGTCGAACGACCATTTCACAGGGGTCGCCTAAGATCAGGGCATTTTTTCTCATAGAACGCGCAGAATGGCGTTCCGGCACCTTTTTTTGATGGATTGTTTCAATTTTTCCATGAGCTGAGCTACTCCCTCTATTCTATTGGCTTTCGAAAGCCAATAGGAATTGTCCAGACCTGGTTGTTAACGGCTGTCTCTGCACTGCTGAGCACGCCAAAAGACCCAGCCCGCAAATGTTGCACATGCAAGTTGTCTGCAGCAAAGGCAAGTTTGCAGGAACTTTTCACCCCTCCCTGCTGAGCAACTACGCCATCTCCTACTTGTAAGTAAAAGAGGACCAGGGGTGGGAGGTGGGGAGCAGCACTTAATTCTGCCCTGCTGAAAAAGCGGAGTCCATGTGCATTCCTGCCTCGTGCTCACCCGTGTCAGCCAGGCTCTCCATGTTGCGCTGCAGCATGGAGAGCCTGGTACTGAAGGACGGAAAACACGTGCTCGCCTGCCTCGTGCTCACCTCATGTGCCATCGGTGTGCATTGCGGCTGCTGCTGTGGGAGCTGCGGGGCCCACTTGACACAGTGGGGCTGTGCGGGAAAGGTGCTGGCGGAGGTGATACTGGCGGGGCAGTGGCGGGTGCTGGGTGCGAAGGTGGGGCGTGGCGGGTGGCTGACCTTCCTTGGGCCGGGCCAGCTGGTGGCCTAGCCGGTGCTGAACCTGCGCCGCCACTGCCTCACCCTGTGTGCCTACATGGCCTCCCTGAAGCGCCTGGCCCACAATGCTTGCCGCCGCCTCGGCCTGCCCGCAGCCCGCGCCCTCCTGCTGCCCTGCATTGGCGTCTGGCTCGGCAACTGCAAGCTCTGCACCATCAGTGTGGTGTGCAGCTGGTGCTGTGGGAGCTGCGGGGCCCGCTTTACACGGCGGGGCTGTGCGGGATGGCGGTGGGGCTGGAGGGGCAGCTGCAGGCTGGGGTATGGGGGCAGCTGCACCAGCCACTCCAGCTCTGGGGGGGCAGCCCGCCACCAATGCCCCCCATGCCTCACACATCATATTCTTAGGAACCTGTCTCGCTTTCAACTCCCCCTAAAATTCTTCAGGCAGGCTTCCAGAGTTCGACCAGCAGGATGCAGGTAACCCCTCCCCCCTGTCCTGCCGCCTCCCACGGCACCGCGCCACTCTGCATCCCGCACCTCAAGCTTCAATGGCACCGAACCACTGGCGTGGTCCTCAATGGCCACTGATGCATTCCCCGCCGCCGGCAACCATGTAAGCCCTGGCAATTGCTCCAGCCGAAGAAGCGGGCGGCTAGGAGACCGCTGCAGCGCCGTTCTTCTGCGCCTGTCAGCTGGCAACCCCCTGAATGTGTGCTTGTCAACTGGGAGGTCTGGCAACGGAGCTGGCCACAATGGAGGGCGATGGGGAGGTGGCGGCTGGGCGGGCGGGTTCCCGCCTGCCCGCGAATGTCGGGCCCACGGGGCTCAACACAGAGTCGACGGTCCAACATAATTTCCCTCCTCAGATGAGAAAGAAGGAATCTCTCCCGCCCATGTCCCTTTCCCCCCCTCAAACGACAACAGGAGGTTGCAGACAACTAAGTCAGCCGGTGCAGGAAGCCCTGGAATGGCCAGGAATGGCCAGTCCAGGGCGCCTGGTTGCAGTGTTGAATGTCTTTTGCTCCTCCTAGAAGCCGGTGGCAAGAGAAAGAAGTCGTTCAAACTTCAAGCTAGCTACTGGACACCTATTCGCACTTTTTTTTCCTTTTTTTTTTTTTTGAGTACTTGTCTGCCAACCCACCCCATCTATAAAAGAAAAAGTCTTCCACCGAAGCATAACTTTTCAGGATTTTAAGGATCTTCGAGCGGAAGAGAGGGAGAGAGAAATAGAGAGAGGGAGAGAGAGAGAAAGAGAGAGGGAGAAAGAGAGTGACAGGGAGAGAAGGAGAAAGAGGGAGAAAGGGAGAGAGAGAGAAAGGGAGAGAGAAAGAAAGGAAGAGGGAGGGAGAAAAATAGAGGGGGGAGACGGAGAGAAAAAGGTAGAAAGAGGGAGAGATAGAAAGGAAGAGGGAGGGGGAGAGAAAGAAAGAAAGGGAGAGAGAAATGGGGAGAGGGAGAGAGAGACAAAGGGAGACAGAGAGAGGGACAGAAAGAAAGAGGGAGAGAGAGATTAAATTAGTAACATGGTTGTTAAGTGAATCTGGTTTCCCCCATTAACGTTGCATGTCAGAAGGTTGAAAAAGGGGATCACGTGACCATGGAACAATGTGACCATCATAAATATGAATCAGTTGCCAAGCATCGAAATGTAAATCACATGACCCTGGGGATGCTGCAACGGTCATAAGTGTGAAAAATGGTCAGAAGTCACTTTTTTCAGTGCCGTTGTAACTTTGAATAGTCACTAAGCAAACTGTTGTAAGTCAAGGACTACCTGTACTTTATCACTTTTTTCCTTTTTTTTTTTTTTGGTCATCAAGTTTTTGACACCTCGCTAGGTGACTGGTGGTACTCGAATGTTGCCATATTCTAAAAGTGGTACAGTCAGTGAAAAGGTTGAAAAGCCCTGCACTAATGGACCAATTATTTCATAACAGTAGCAAAATTACAGTTATGAAGTAGCAACGGAACTAATTTTATGGTTGGGGGTCACCACAACATGAGGAACTGTATTAAAGGGTCGTGGCATTAGGAAGGTTGAGAACAACTGATCTAGAGGTTATTGACAAGATACTCTGGATCCCTGAAAGCAATATTTTAAATAACTATTTGATTTCCTTACCTTTTTTCTAAAGGAACCATCATATGGCTTGGATGAAAGGGCATCCTGATTATGAAGTTGCTGACTATGAACCACAAAACTGGGAACACACACCAAGGTTTTTCTTCTTTTTTATTTCTGTGGATTCAATATAATTCAGTGAAAATAGAGCTTTCTGAGGTTCTGGATATAAAAGTAGGGAAGATTAGGGTAAAGTTAGATGTTGACATGTGCTCAACTAACTTCTAGAGGCATCTCATTCCCTCAACAGCCCCCAGAACAGTGCTCAGCCCTTCATGCTGTGTCTTCCATAAGAAACCTTGATTTGTTCTCCAGAGGGACTGGGGAGAATTGGTAGTTCCATGGTCCCCCACCTATTTTTCCTACCTGTAGAACCCATTTTCCCTGGAAAACATTTGAATTGCAGAGTGGTCGATTTGGTCCAGTTTAACATCTTCTTTCCACAAGTTCCCTACCCTGATCACTCAGCTAATTTAGGAGGAGGCCCAGTGGCCGAGTATGTTGGTTAAGGACCCAGGCGGTGGGAGGGACATGGTTTGCACAAAGCAGGGTACTTGGAAGGATTAGCCTTCTTCCCATGGCTTTTTAAAATACTACAAAATTTTTAACTTGCCAGCCACTACCTATGCGTCTCCTGGTAGATGGTTTGTTTCTGACATCTTTTGATACATATGAGTGAATAAATCCTTGTGTTTAGAACAGTAACCGCAGACTTGAAGTTATTGGGTTGTTGTCATTTTAATGGGGAAGAACCGTCTGCTGCATTCTCTATTGACAACATCCTGAGCTTGGGGTTCTCAGCTTGTTTGTATCTCACACATATTGGTTTTTTGGGTCAGTGACTCCTAGCAACTAGTCCCTGCGGTTTTCTTGGCCAGAGGATTGGAAATGGCTTGCTATCGCCTTCTTCTTAGAGGAGAGGGAGAGGGGGACCGGCTCCAGGTCACCCAGACAGCTTTGTGGCTAAGGTGGGACAAGAACTGAAGTCTCCTGGTGCATAATCATGGTTTATTGAGCAAGTCATAGTTGTCTTCATCTTATACTACACATAGATGGGCATTGCTTAGAACAATCATTGCAACCAGGCACAGCTACTGTTTTTCCCGGAGGATGGGTTCCAGCACAAGTCTGAAAGTTCTGGTGACTGACCTAGATTGGATCCTGATTACAAACATAAGCCATAGTTTACAAACAAGTGGGTCACTAAACCAAAGGGGCCACATCATGGCTTAATGAATCTAAACCCATCTGTTAAGCTCTTAAATTCTATGGTTTATAGCTCATTTTTGTTTTTGCTGAAATGTTGCAAGATTTCGTTTGAGAACAGCACGAGGGGATTCTTCTGGGAAATGGCATAAGATCGGCGTTTTTCAACCTGTGGATTTCAACTCAGGAATTCTGGGTGTTGAAGTCCACAAATCTTAAAATTGCCAAGACTGAGAAACACTAGCATAGATCACCAAGAGATGCTATCTTCCCTGTGTTTCCATGGAGGCTCTTGTTATATAAAAGTTTATTTAATTATTAAAATTTTATGCTGCCTATCTCTCCTATGAGGTGATTCTGGGCAGCTTATTTTACCAAACTTATATTCTTAAATTCCATTTTATCACTTAGTCCTTATGCTATAATATACAACTATAACCTCTATGCCTCTGTGTTTATCTAATTCCTAAATGGTTGCGGGAACAATTCTGTTCTTATTGCCTGACCTTATAGTAAGGTCTTTCGATTTTATTTAGCCAATTTCAAATCAGTTGGCTTCTTTTGCTGTGGCTTTACCATTTCCCAGTCTGTGCTGGGGAAAGAAGGTTGCCAGCCTCTCTGCTGGGGTAATAAAGCTGCTGGGCTTTGCTTCAGCTTTTAGCTTGTCTGCAGTTAGCTTGCTGAAATCCAAGCCAGCTTTTCCTTCAACATCAATTGCCTGCTAAGCTAATGGCTATCCCATTACTCTTTCATGAGACACAAATCTTCTTCTGTCAACACCCACATTCTGGTGCTACCAGTGTATCTCTTTTATCAGTGGAAACCAGGTGTGGCCCAGTGCTCTTCAGATTGCCCTACATTTTCAGGGGAGAAAACAAAGGAAGGATGAGCTCATGTTGGCCACTGCAAGCCCTTCCTTCCCCAAATGCTCCTGTTATTTATGCATCAGCAGTTTTTGCCTTCTTTCTGTTTCAGGCATTTTCCATTTAGGAGAGGTGGACGAAACAAAAAAAGATAAATTGCAGAGGATTCATGGAAACATCTGCAGATAAAGCATGTATCTCTGGTTGGTCTTGGATGAAGAGGGTGTTCATGTTGTACCACAATAGGCAGTCATAAATTGTCATGATTTGTGTAATTTAAAACTGCATTGTTATCTTGATTTGGCATAACTATTTCTAGAGTAAGGGTTTCTAGTATCCTTTTTCGACAGTGCTCAGGTGTGAGAGAAAGTATGATTCCTGGAATAAATGCTTTCATGGACTAATTTTAAAATAAATACTAGCTTTTATGCTTATCCATGAGCCGTGGTGGTACAGTGGTTAGATGCAGTATTCCAGGCGGACTCTGCCCACTGCCAGGAGTTCAATCCAGCTCAAGGTTGACTCGGCCTTCCATCCTTCTGAGGTCAGTAACATGAGGGCCAAGATCACTTGGACTTCAGTAAGGCATTTGATAAAGTAGACCACAACCTACTACTTGATAAGATAGAAAAATGTGGGTTAGACAGCATCACCACCAGATGGATCCGTAGCTGGCTGACCGGCCGTACTCAGCATGTGGTCCTCAATGCAAAACATGGAAGGATGTATATGGTGGGGTGCCCCAGAGCTCTGTTCTGGGCCCAGTGCTCTTCAACATCTTCATCAATGAGTTGGATGAGAGGATAGATGGGGAACTCGTGAAATTTGCAGATGACACCAAGCTGGCAGGAATAGCCAATATTTCAGAAAATAGGCTTAAGATACAGAAGGATCTTGACAGACTTGAACATTGGATGCTATCTAACAAAATAAAATTCAATGGTGAAAAAAGTAAGGTTCTACATTTAGGCAAGAAAAACCAAATGCACAGGTACAGTATAGGTGGTACCTTGCTCAATAATAGCAACTGTGAGAGGGATCTTGGAGTTCTAGTGGACAATCACGTAGTGTGCTGCAGCTGCCAAAAAAAGCCAACACAGTGCTAGGCTGTATTAACAGGGATAGAATCAAGATCATGTGAAGTGTTAATACTACTTTACAATGCCTTGGTAAGGCCACACTTGAAATTCTGCAACCCGTTTTGGTCACCACGATGTAAAAAAGATGTTGAGACCCTAGAAAGTGTGCAGAAAAGAGCAACAAAGATGATCAGGGGACTGGAGGCTAAAACATATAAGGAACGGTTGCTGGAATTGGGTATGTCTAGTTTAATGAAGAGAAGGACGAAGAGTGACATGATAGCCTTCCGGTATCTCAGGGGCAGCCACAAAGAAGAGGGAATCAAGCTATTCTCCAAAGGCAGGACAAGAAGCAACAGATGGAAACTAATTAAGGAGAGAAGCAACCTAGAGCTAGGGAGAAATTTCCTGACAGAACAGTTAACCAGTGGAACAACCTGCTTCCAGAAATTGTGAATGCTCCAACACTGGAAGTTTTTAAGATGAGATTGGACAACCATTTGTCTGAAATGGTATAGGGTTTCCTGCCTGAGCAGGGGGTTGGACTAGATGACCTCCAAGATCCCTTCCAACTCTATTATTATTATTAGATTGTTGGGAGCAACGACTCTGTAAACTGCTTAGAGCTGTAAAGCAGTGTCAAATGTATATAAGTCTAAGTGCTATTATCTAGCAGACTGACAGAATGCCCTACCACAGGCTTCCTAATTTGTGTGGTTAACCAAGTTCCAGAAAGTGATAAAGTGCAACAAAAAAACTCTACTTTTGTATATGCTGTTATTGTCCAGTAAGAAGAGCTGGCTCCTGGTGACTTGTCAAGACTTCTTCCTAGGTTGGGCAGACACTAGTTGCCCAGTCATCAGCCAGCCCCCATGCTTAAGGCAGGACCAGAACCCCTGGTCTCCTGGCTTCTAGACAAGCAGCTTAACCACTGGATCAAACTGGCACTGTTATATTAATATGCAAATTGCAGCAAGAGTTGCTGTACTTTTAATTGTTGCTGCTTCCCTGAATAAAAGTATAGTAGTATGAAAAGAACTGCCTTTGAGATGAATCTGCAATGATTTGTGGTTGGAGTAGAAATTGCCCTGTAACTAAAACTCTATCAAGCCTTAACAGAGCCTTGGCATTTACTAATAATTATCAGCAACATTATTTTCTGCTTTAAAGTCTAAACAGCATGGGGTTCATCCATTGCAATTTGAACCATTAAGTTCAAAAGCTTAGGTTGTGGGCCAAAAGTTAGCACAAATTCTTCAGGATCAGTTGTTCTGCCCTGAAATTTAATGCTTTTTATTTAAGGAGACATTCTCAAATCTGGAACCAGAATCTCATCACCTGTTACAGTGAAGGGAACCAAGCTTACAATCCACAACACGCAGCCAACAGCGTGCATCAGAGACCAGGTCATCATGTCAGGCCCAGCAATAAGCCGTTCTTCTCCCAGCAACAATTTCAAGGATATCAAAGACCCTCTTTTCAAGAACTCAACCCTCGTGGCTCCCCGCAACAACATAGAAGTCAAATAGACAAACACTATTGGATCCCTTAATCATGAAAAAAATATTTGGCAAGAAAAGATAATCTGTGGAATTGATCCTTAAATTACACCGTTGCTGTTTGGATAGAATGCTTCCTGAGTTGCATCCAATTCTACAGTTGCCACCTCATCATTTAGTTGCCTTTTTGGAAGGAAGAGGAGGAAACTGGAAACCTGATACATATTTCCAACAGAAGAATTCTGTTAAGGATATTCAATTACCGGTAATTCACCGAAAATGTTTTCTTCTTATATCATTTGAGGAAATATCTTTAGATATTGCTGTTTAGATATTAAATAAGATTTATTGTTCCTCAATATAGTACAGTGTGCTAAAAATGTCTTCACAAGGAAACTGGTTTTGTTCTTTTGAGGTTGATTTCTACCTTTACTGATGTATGAGGTTCAAGCTTGTAAAAGATATTCAAAGCTGCATTGTGATTTAGAGAAAATTCTCAGTCCTTTAGCATTAGTTATGTGGTCTGGTAAAACCTGGGAGGCATCAGGTTGCTAATCCCTGATTACATTGATAAGCTCTATTGGAGTAGCTCTTTTGAAACTAAAAATGTTATTATTCTTGAATTAATCCTGAGTGGCTATATGTAATTGAAGTACAGTAGATGGAATTATGAGATGCATTTCCTGCTGGGAGAAAAGGAATGTGCTTAAGTCTTAGAACTTGTGGTCTGGAAAAAGCAGTACCTGAAATATAGATAATACCATTAAAATAGAATTTGCAGCCCTTAATTAAAATAGAATACATTGTAATAGACAAACTTTATTTTGTAATTGACCAGTAAAAGTATGTTTAATAAAATGAACACCACAAAACTACCTCTTAACAACTATCAGCAACTATTTGTGAGCAAAGCTTATATATAATGTAGCAAGATTTTGGTATTTTTAGAGAGATAAATTGTCCTGAATTATGGATATACTTTTATACTAGGTGTTGCAGCATCAAAGCATGGTCTAGTATTGAACATTCTGTTATAAACCCAGCCTAGTCATCCCATTGAATGTTTTCAGTTTCAGATAGTGCAAAAAAAAAAAAAAAAGCTATCAGAGTGCTCCAGAAATTTAAATAAAGGAGGTGAATGTGAATGTCCCTGTAGAACTGGCAATACAGAAAAATGTGCTATGGATTTTGTGGTACCCAGTATTGGGTTTCAAATGGGCTTTCAATACAATCAGTTTCTGCTGTAGATGTTTCATATACATTTTGCTGATCTGACTAAGCAACAGTTTAAAATAATTAAAGAGTATAAACCAGGTAAACCCCCAGGTTCAACTTTTATTACCTATGAGGTAATACCAGTGCTACCTTCACTTTTCACAGCAATAGATCATTTGGCCCTGATACCAAAGGATTGGGGATAGGATAGGATAGAACAGTGGTGGCGAGCCTATGGCACGGGTGCCAGAGGCGGCACTCAGAGTCCTCTCTGTCGGCACGCACGCCATTGCCCCAGTCCTAGGCCTTCAGTTGGGTTTTATAAAACCTTTTTGCTTTAGGCCTCTGCCGCCATGTGCAAAAAAAAGATTCAATCAATCAGTCAATTTCAACTTCTCGTAAAAAAAGATCTTGCAAAGTTGGAATTATTAATTGAACTTTTTCCCACCCAGTCTGCTGTTACCACCGCAGCCACGCCCAGCCAATGGGCCACATCCAACCAATGGCAATACATCAAAGGAAAGTACAAAGAAAAGTTAATTGGATAGGACAAAGCCCATGCTGCCCCTTTACATAGAAAGTCAATTATATGACATTAAATATGCTACGTACTAATTATAATACTAAGCACGATCATTTAAATGAGCTTCTAGAAACTTGTAGATGGAGAATTTAGAATGTTACTGTCATAAGGTTAGAGTCCATGAAGAGACAAATAAGATTAAATTAACACTGGAAAAGTTATTTATCTTTCAGGAGATAAGCTACAGGCATCCTGTTACCCAATTACACTTCTGTCCAATCCTCACCTGGAGAGCAAAAATAGTTTAACTTGCAGTTAGGAAACGTTAAATGCAATAATCAATTAGCAGTAGCAAGGTCCAACTATTGAGGGGAGAAAATTCTATATTCCAGCTGCAAGATTCTGATAAACTATTTAACAGTTTATCAGTTAATAGTTTAAAAGATAGAAAAATAAAATTCAAAAAACCATTAGTTAGCAAGTACAATATTACAAAGTCCATATTGTGGTGATACAAAGTCCATTTTTGGTAGCCCTCACTAGGATGACTAAAAATATCACCTAATAGCTGAATTAGCAGATATTATAAAAATATGTTATTTAAAATGAAATTTAAAAATTAACACATTTTTGAGACTAGAAAATGTGAAAAATACTAAGAATAAAAATAAATAAAATTCCCTTATCCCTCCAACAATATTATGTCAGCTACTATATAAGCATACAAATGTGGTCACTCAAAAGCAGCAAACGTTTTGAAATCAGTAATTTAAGAGATGAGTAATTTAGATCAATTTTCTGATTTCTATTTCATACTGTAATACTCATTGGTGGCTGAAAAATGGGATGAGCTAGTCTTGCTTAACTAATGCTCTGTTTAGCAAACCAAAGTTACAATGGTACTGAAAAAGTAACTTCAAGACTAATCATTGCATTTACAACTGCTGCAACGTCCCTGCGATTAAGTGATCAGGACTCCGGCTGCTTCACAAATCGATGGACATTTACAACTATCGCCTTGTCAGGTTATCACCATTTGCCGGCTTCACAACAATGGAGAAGCTAACAGTAAAATCGCAAAACAGTCAGATGGTGCCTTGCTTAATGATTACATCCCCTAATGATAAAGAGTTCCCAGTCCCAAAAGTGGCTGCAGCAAAATGTGTTTACATTTTGGGAGCCGGGTGCTGAAATTAACAACTCTATTTGGCAGAGAAATGATTTTCGAACTTGGCATGTTGGTTGGGAAATTCTAGGAGCTGAAGTCCTCGTGTCTTTCAGACGGCCAAAATACTGTACTAGAGCAAGGGTACCCAACTCCCCCTCCAGGGGCCACAGCATGCCAACTTTGAAAATAACTGCATCATCATTTCATTAGGCATCGTCTCCTTGCTCGATTAAATAATTGACTGTAATTCCACCCTCCAAGACTGATCCTGGAGCGACATAAAGGAATCAGGCCCTTCTCAGAGCTCCTGCAGAAGCTGGTCTATACCCATCAAAACGGCGATATGCCTCCTGCAAAACGAGATGCGTTTCGTTCCCAGGTTATTTTACAAATTAGAACTGACGGGGGCTTTTGGCCTTTGCCTTTTGGTTCAGTTTTTAGCCTTCTCATAGGCCTCTGCTTGATCAGGGAGCACAGAAAGCCAAACAGAGTCGGCTTAATTTCACCGCCCGGCTCCCAAAACGTAAACACGCTTTGCTACATCCTCGTTCTTAACGATCGCTTTCGGGGCTGGGAACTCCATCATCGGGGGATGCGATCTTTAAGCAAGGCGCCCCCTAACCCTGCTTTGCGATTTCGCTCTCCGGGAAGGCGGCAAGTGGTCACCGCGGGATAGCTGTAAATGCCCACCGAGAGCGAAGCCGCCGAGATCCCGATCGCCTCACCGGGCAGCTCTCGAGGAAGTCGCGGGGGACTGAATCTGGAGAAAGCTCCGAGCCCGCCCGCCCGCCAGCCGCAGGCCTCGCCCGGCCGTGTTTACTTTCCCACGAAGCCTCCTCGAAAGAAAAAAAAAGTCATCCCGGCCCGGTTGCGGCTTTTCGGGAAGCCCTGCGAGACACGCCCCGCCCCAACGAGGAGCCCGGGCGCCGCGCAAGCCGCCCCCGAGGGCCGAAGCCTCAGCCAGGGAGTGCGGCCGGCCATCCGGAACTCACAGAGAAAACTTCCGGGTTGACCTTCGTAACCGAAGGAAGCGGAAGTTCCTCGGCTCAACTTTCGGCCTCATCTCAGTGTCCGAGAGCTGGCCTAGAGAAGCCGGAAGCGACTCGTGCGCGGTTGTGTGGCTGCCCGTTGCCAGCCGGGAGCGTCTGTGCAGGTCAGTCGGCGGGAGCGGGTCGCCTTTCGCTTTTCCTCCCGCCGCCCCAGGACAGCAGGCAGGGCGGGCCCAAGTGGCTTCCGGGGCGGTGGGCGAAGGGCTTCTCGGGGAGGAAGAAAACAGAATAACAAAGGGACCTTGGAGATCTTCTAGTCCAGCCCTCTCCCCAGGGCAGGAGAGCCTAGACCAGGGTTAGGGAACCTTGGCTCCGTTATGACTTGTGGACTGTCGAAGTCCACAAGCCATAAAAGAGCCAGGTTTGCCTACCCGTGGCCTAGACCATCTCAGACAAGTGACTGTCCAGCCTCTTCTTAAAAGCCTCCAGCTGAAGGCAAAGCTGTTCCACTGGTTGATTGTCCTCACTGTTACCGGTAGGAAGTTTCTCCTTAATTCCAGGTTGCTTCTCTCTCTGATCAGTTTCCATCCACTGTCTCTTGCCCTGCCCTCTGGTGCTTTGGTGAATAACGTGACCCCCTCTTCTTGGTGGCAGCCCCTCAAATATTGGAATTCTGCTATCATGCAATTTCTAGTCCTTCTGCAACCATTCTTGATATGTTTTAGAGGGGATTTCCATTACGGAGGTGCCAAGTGGGATGCAGCTCCTTCCTGCCAGAGTTCTTACTGACCAGAAAACACTCAGCCCGCAATGTAAAGCATGGTTTGCTCAATTTGTAGTTTGTCAATCAAATTTATACACTGATCAATTCACTAATCTGATTAGGTGATGAGGCCTGTGCTTTGCATCTATGTGCTGAAAATGTTTCAACTAAAGTTTTCCTACTGAAATTGCATTAATAGGAGGACTATGTAGGTTGTCTTTATCTGCTTTCAGAGATAAGGCTGATAGGGAAAAATATTCTTTAATGTCATGTATTGAAACAAACTGTAAAGCTAGAACTTCAAGCTTCTTTGGATTCAAATACAAGTTTTCCTCATTCATTTGCTGGAATTGGGTATGTCCAGTTTAATGAAGAGACGGACTAGGGGTGACATGATAGCAGTCTTCCAGTATCTCAGTATCACAAAGAAGAGGGACTCAGGCAATTCTCCAAAGCACCAGAGGGCAGGACAAGAAGCAAAGGATGGAAACTAATCAAGGAGAGAAGCAACCTGGAATTAAGGAGAAATTTCCTAACAGTGAAGACAATTAACCAATGGAACAACATGCCTCCGGAGGCTGTAAATGCTCCAACACTGGAAGTTTTTAAGAAGAGATTGGACAGCCATTTGTCTGAAATGGTATAGGTTCTCCTGCTTGAGCAGGGGGTTGGACTAGAAGACCTTCAAGGTCCCTTCCAACTTTATTATTGTTGTTGTTATCTCAAAGTTATACTGATATATCTAAGAAATCTGGAATACATGGACTAAATAACTAACAAATATTCAGATCATATTGATACAAATATTCAGATCATATCAATTGTTCTTTCAGATTAAACCTATATGCCTGACCACGCAGATGTCAGCCTGCCCCCAGAAGACCGGGTCAGAGGTCTTATTCATATGGGGAGTACTGTGGAGGTGAATGAAGATGTTCCACCACGGCGATACTACCGTTCAGGTGTTGAAATTATCCGAATGGCAACTATTTATTCTGAAGAAGGCAACATCGAACGTGCCTTTATATTGTACAACAAATACATTACGTAAGAAATAAGCTTTGCTCAATTATAAGCCTTTATTCTGACAAATCAATAGAATATCTTTGTGTTGCAAACTAGCTAGCCATCCTGGAATTTGTAAACTTTTTATTTATCTGTAGCCCAAATGAGTTCATCTGTTTTTGCCTCGCCTTTTGCACCATCTAAGTAAAACATACAGGAACCAAAATTACAATTTCTCCAAAGAGTTTGTTCTGTCAGAATGTTGTATGTGTAGGAGCAAAGTAGGTTATAGATATTATAATACAATTTCCTGAAAATGCTTATCATACAATAGTTCTGGCTTGAAAACTATTTGATTTGGGGGAGGGGGAATTACATAAAATTAAATTTCTCTTGGGCTACAGGACTGGATCTTCAGAATCCTATTAGCAATAGAGATGTAATTTCTCAGGGAGAATGTATGATTCTGTGACAGATACAACTGATCACCTTTGAAGAAAACTACACTGTGTTACTGCAGTGTAGAAGAGGTTTCCTGGAACCTCATCTGGAAAGAGAATTTGTGTGGTTATGTGGATAGTAATCTTGTCTCTAGAAATATACTTTTAAGAATCTAACCCTGGGATGTATAGCTTCTGGTTCTGCGGACTTGGATCATGTTTCCCCAAAAATAAGATATTTTATTTTATTTTATCTTATTTTATTTTATTTTATTTGCCTCCAAAAGAGGCACCAGGTATTATTTTCCACTCACTTCACAATGGTGGCACCGACAGCCCACCCAACCAGCCCCCTTCTTTGGCCAAAGGATCAGCTTTATTCTGCATCTGAGAATGGAGCTCTGGCCTGCATTTCACAGTCAATCCACAGCTCGGTTCTTGGCTGCAGGGGCCTTCCGGAAAGGCCTCTGACTATGAAATGCAGGCTGAGATCAATTCTCAGCTGCAGAATGAAACTGATCCTTCCAGCAAGGCAAATATCGATCCACGGGAGGCCTGGGTGCAATGGTAAGCTCCACCACCACCCCACCCCCGCCCTAGCTTGATTTTTTGGTGCCTCACCCTAAAACTAGGGCTTATTTTTTGGGGTTGGGCTTATATTAGGCCCACTCCCAAAAGTCAAGCTAGGGACTATTTTTTGGGTAGGTCTTATTTTCGGGAAAACACAGTATCGTTCGTCTTGCCAGCTTGCCAGGGATAAGGAATAAAGGGTGGAATAGTGAGTAGTAGAATCATTTAAGAGGATAGTATAATCCACATGGAGCTCATTCCCATCTGTCCTGTATCCCATCGTTCGCTCCCTAGAGACTAAAATGGATGATCTGAAACTTGAGCTGGCCACGAACAAGGAGTGTATGTCGGAGGTGGTGGCCCTTTGAGAGCTGTATGCAACGAAATTTCATTTTGATGTATGCCAATTGGTGTACATTCAACAATAAAATTATTATTATACAATATTTGAATTTAAAAAAGGGTATAATAAGTAAATAAATCAAAACATTTGGAGAGCCTCACCTTATTTTTGGCATAAGTATTCTGATTAAAATGTTTAGATATATTCTTAGCCGTCCAGGATAAATATAATGAATACACTAAGCCTAATTTATGCTATCTTAATGTCCCTTTGTGCTCTGTTCTTCCAGGCTTTTCTTAGAGAAACTCCCCAAGCATCGTGAATATAAAACTGCAATCATTCCAGAAAAGAGAGAGACAGTGAAAGTAAGTGATAAAAATATTTTTCTTGTAAGAGTTTTTCCTAAAAATTGCCTGTACGTTGGCAATAGGAAAAGGTAAGTTGGCTGCCCAGTTAGCATGTTCAGAAGTCCTCTTTGGAGAGAGTCCTGCATGAGAGTTTTACAAGTTTGATGTACAAACATGATGCTCCTCCTGTGAAACTGAATATCTCTGTTCAATCTCACATTTACTTTTTCAACTTTGCCAGTGGAAGGTGGGAAGTGCTGTTTGTTTCTTTCTGGATGTGATGCCTCTGTTCTTCTAATCAAGCTAAGGCAGTCCATGGCTCATTGTTGTTCATGCCTTTAATTCTGAATTAGGATTTACT
Source organism: Bothrops alternatus (assembly GCA_034064705.1). NCBI lineage: Eukaryota > Metazoa > Chordata > Lepidosauria > Squamata > Viperidae > Bothrops > Bothrops alternatus. Next base: position 308,485 of record JARGCV010000327.1, read on the forward strand.
TGCAGAAGAGCCTAGGACAGTGGTGGCGAACCTATGGCACGCGTGCCAGAGGTGGCATTCAGAGCCCTCTCTATGGGCATGGGCACCCTCGCCCCAGCCCCGCCTCCCCCCACGGCCCCTTCCTCAACAGCAGCCCCCCTGGGGGAGAGTTGTCCCCGGGCACGGCCCGTGTGGAGCAGTGCAGCCAAGAACATGGCTGCTGGGCAGCAGGGACAAGACTCCACCCTCATGTCCCATTGCACGCAGATGATGCTGTGGGGCGCGGGTGGAGGGCATGGCCAGCATGGCGCTGCAGGGCCGCCTGGGCGATCATCTGCAGTGGGCTGTGGAGGCGGTGGGTGGCTCTGTGGGCAGGCGGGGGGCAGAGCAGTTTTTGGGCACTCGGTCTCTAAAAGGTTCGCCCTCACTGGCCTAGGATTTACCAGCTTCTCTGTTCTCTGGCATGGCTATAAAGAAACCATAAGCATCTACTTTTAGTCTGCAACTCACTTTCCGTTGCATCTGAACTGGGGTTGTCCTAATGAGCTTGAGCAAGCCGGGATCATAATTGCATGACATTACAGATCAAACTAGGTGTAAGGACCTGCTTCAAAACCTCATCCCAAGAAAGCAGGACTCTTGGAACCATTTCATTCCAAAAGGAACTTTTATTAGAAGAAGCTGACAGCAGTCATAGAAGGCAGGATCTGAGGGCTTCCCGCTCAGATCAATAGGTTAAAAAAGCCCCAGGCAAACCCCACCCAATAGTTCATCCGGTCAGTTCAAACGAGCCAATCCCCAGGTGTTAAGTCTGCTGTGGGAATGGAGCTGATAACGGAGTCCGTTCCCATGCTTGTGAAGACGTTGTTGGGTCTTCGCACCTTTCTCTTCTGCAGCGGGAGATAAGCCAGATGGCCTGAGGCACATTCATTTCTCACCCCAGGGGAGACATCAAGGTTCAAGGAGCAAGCAGGTAGAAAGGGCAGAGAGGAAACATAGTAGCTAAGCAAAGGAGAAATAATGCATTCCATAGGGCCTCCCCCTCGGGAGAAAGACAGAACCCACAGAAGAAACTGGAAAAGGACAGAACCAACCCCTCCTCAACAAGGAAATGGGTTCTGACACTAGGATTGAAAATAATGATAATACTGCTTTAATTGCTTTAAAGCAGTATATAAACAGGCCAGGAATGTATTAACAAGGGAAATCAGGGTAACAAAGAGAAGCTACTCTGAAAAGCTTAGAATTTGCTCTCAGCAAATGAACCAGCAAATGTGTGGAGAAGACTGAAGAACATCAATGGCTACAGCAAACCACTTTCCCATGCTGAAGAGAATCAGCAACTGGCAGATGACCTGAGTGTATTCTTACATTCAGAGGTTTGAGAGGAGATCACTGCCAAATATTGCTACCCTCCCTATCTCAAATACACCAACAATAGCCAAATCTCCTATATCTGACTCCCTCCTTCTTGGCCCCCACCTCTGGTGATCCTAGAAAAAGATGTGCAAGGTATATTTCCTAGACAAATTATTGGAAAAGTGCCAGGCCTATATGAAATAACTCCTTCTTGCCTGAAAACCTGTGCTGAACAACTGGCCCCATCTTCACACACAGCTTTAATAAATCACTGGAAATGTGTTACGTCCCTTCTTGCTTCAAATGCTCTACTATCATCCCAGTTCCCAAGAAACCCTCCATCAAGGAGTTGAAAGACTAACAGACCTGACATTGCTCTGACATCTGTAGTAACTTTTGAAAGGCTAGTGTTGGCCCACCTGAAAATCATCTTGGATCTGCTGTTAGACCCCTTGCATTTTGCCTACTGCACCCATAGATCAGCAGATGATGCTGTTAATATGGCGCTGCACTACCTCTTGTAGTGTATTGAATCCCTGAGGAACTATGCAGAGGTCCATGTTGTAAACTTCAGCTTGGCATTCAGTGCCATCATTCCAGAAATTCTTCACTTTAAACTGATTCAGGTAGCTATGCCTGACCACATTTGTAAGTGGATCATAAGCTTTCTAACAGATAGGAAGCAGTAGGTGACGCTAGGGGAAATCACATAGAATATCTGTACAATTAGAACAGGTGCCCCCCCCAGGGCTATGTGCTCTCTCCATTACTCTTCTCTCTATATACCAATGACTGCATCTCTAAGGGTCCCTCTGTTAAAGCATTGAAGTTTTCAGATAATACAACAGTCACGGGTTTGGGTTGGAATATAGAGGGAAGGTTGAACAACTGGCCCTATAGTGCAGCCAGAACAATGTGTAGCTGAACACACTTAAAACTGTAGAGATGAAATTGGATTTTAGGAGGAGCCCTCTTATTCTACCGCTGCTTACTACGTTAGGTAACACAGAATCAACAGTAGAGATCTTCAAGTTTCTAGGTTCTATGATCTCCCAGGATTTAAAATGGACACCTAATATTAGAACCATCATTAAAAAGGCACAACAAAGAGTGTTCTTTCTACGTCAACTCAGACAATTCAGACTGCCCAAGGATCTGCTGATACAGTTCTACAGAGGAAATATCACATCTGTCATTTATACTTCTATAACTGTCTGGTTTGGCACAGCAACCAAACAGGACAGGTACAGACTTCAATGGATAATTAGGACTGCAGAATAAATAACTGCAGCCAGCCTGCTTTCCATTGAGGATCTGTATACTGCAACAGCCAGAAAGAAGGCTGAAAAAATATCTACAGACCCCTCACATCCTGGACAGCTTTAGTTCTAGTTCCAAATGTCTAATTTTGTGCTATTTTTTTTCCTTAACTCAGAAACTAAAAGAGGTTGCGTTCCCTAAAGCAGAGGAGTTGAAAAAAGAGCTTTTAGCAAAATACAACAAAGAATATGCAGAGTACAATAGACAGAAGGTAAGTAACAGAATGTTCTGGAGCTCTCTGTTGCCTTGGCTGCTGGAATGCTTGGCCCCTAATCTGGCTGTGCCAGAAGCAAACCAGCTGGCTGACAGGCTAGCAAGGTAGCTCTGCTGACCTGGATTGATTCTCCTTAATTTCTGGGAATTATGTCTGTTGAAGCACTGCAGAAGCCCAGTCGGTATCTTTGGAGATACTGGGAGAATGCACAGTCAAGGGACAAAATAAGCTGCGTCAAGATAAAAAGTGGGTAGGGCCTTAACAAAAACTAAAAAGATTTAATATAAATGTAACTAAAATGGCATATATCTAATATGAATATTGTTGGGTATCAATGACGGCAACTGGTTGATGTCTAGGTTCTGAATCTAAGCAGAGTTGGGCCCTCATTTGTATTTGAATAAGAAACAGAGAAATGTTCTCAAAGAAGTTGCCAGGAAAACTACATGGATCATCGGATCCAACCCTCTGTCTGTTTTAGGAATCCACTATTGTGACAGCCCTTCCTTCAGTCTCTGTTTAACCACTTCCAGCGAAGGAGGCTCCATCAGCACATAAGACAGGCTGTTCCACTGGTGAACAACTCTTAATATTAGGAAATTTTTGCAGCCTCGCCGAAATATAAACATGTTTATATTAATATAAAAATACGTCTGCCCCATCTTTCATCACAGCCTTTTAGAAGGCCGTTATCACGTACGGTTGCAAATTTATTTTCTGGTTAAACATATCTCGCCTCCTTGTAAGGTTTCCCTCCAAGTGTCTTTATGATGGCACACTTCAGTTTGTCACCGCCATTCCTAAATTGCAGCGTTCAGTCGGGTGTGTGTGAGTGTGTGTACTGTGCCCGAGGTTTGAAATGACCAGTGCAGAAAAGAGAAAACCATGCCTTCCTTGATCTTGGCAGCCTGCTGCTTCTGTTACTGCAACTAGAATTCTGTTTGCTTTCTTTTTGCAGCTGCTCCACACTCTCGGCTCATGTTTAGTTAGTGATTCTTTTCACATGCATGGTTGCCCTGTGGATTTTCCCTAGTCTTTTAGTTGCCTTCCATTTTTCCTATTCAAAATGTAGAGCTTCACACCTGTCTCTGCTGGAACTAATTTTGATGGGTTATGAATATTGTTACAGCTTGCCAATTTTTCCTGAACTATGATACTGCCCTCTAAAGTGCTTGATGTTCCCCACTCTTTGTGATTTTAGCATATTTGATCATCTTATTCTCTAGTCCATCCCCCAAGTCACTTAGGGTTGAACAACACAAGGCTTAGAAGATGCCATCCAGTCTCCTCTCCAGCTGATTGAGAAGCCACCGACATACATTCATCTGGTGTGCTTGTTCAAGCAGCATTGTAGCCATCAGATAGTGATATATCACAGTCCATCCTATGTTTTGTCATCTTTTCTACTAGGATTTCATGGGGGAAATTGTTGAGTACATTGCTGAAGTCATGACAAACTATGTCCACTGCATTTCCATGATCACTTAAACCAGTCGCTTTATCAGAAAAAGGAGATCAGGTTAGCTTGGCATAATTGTTTCTTGATAAACCCATATTTCTTTCCATTTAGTCCCAGCAGCAGTTCTACTTCTCCTCCCTCCCCCCCTTTCTTCTTTTTAAATTACTTTTAGCTTCTCTTCCAGCCCAGGCTCCTTTTGTACATTAGCGTTTCTAACTATTTTCCTTGTAACATAATGGAAAGGCAGAGTTAAAAAAAATGCAAACAATATATAGGAAGCTGCTTTATGAGCCAGTCACCTAATGAGTTAAGAGAAGAGCAACAAAGATGATCAGGGGACTGGAGGCTAAAACATATAAAGAATGGTTGCTGGAACTGGCTATGTCTAGTTTAAGAAAAAGAAGAACTAGCTACGGGTGACATGATAGCAGTGTTCCAATATCTCAGGGGTTGCCACAAAGAAGAGGGAGTCAAGCTATTCTCCAAAGCACCTGAAGGCAGGACAAGAAGCAATGGATGGAAACTAATCAAGGAGAGAAGCAACCTAGAACTAAGAAATTTCATGACAGCTAGAACAGTTAACCAGTGGAACAACCTGCCTCAGAAGTTGTGAATGCTCCAATACTGGAAGTTTCTAAGAAGAGATTGGACAGCCACTTGTCTGAAATGGTATAGAGTTTCCTGCTTGTGCAGGGGTTTGTACTAGAAGACCTCCAAGTTCCCTTCCAGCTCTTGTTATTCTATTCTGTTCTGTTTGCCTGTTCTAACTATTGGATCAAATTCTCCCAAAGATCATCTCTGCTCCTCAAATCTTGCTCAGTTCTTAACCCAGATTTTGCTGCTAGGGAAAGAGATGCCCAAAAAGTGTTGCTCCTGCTGTCATTTCTCATATGATCTGGTGACTCTTCTCTTACCATTCCAGAAGAAGCAAGAGGAGGAATTTGCCCGCACCTTGGCCCTACAGCAACAGCTGGAGGAGGAGAGGCAGAGAGTGGCTCGCATGAAGCAACAGCAGGCCGAACAGGAGCAGTTCCACGCCTTTGAAGACATGATCAGGCGCCAGGAGCTTGAGAAAGAGCGCCTGAGGGTGGTGCAGCAATTTGGGACAGCAACTCCCGGCCCCTTGGAGGATCCCTTAATACCTGGTGTGCTCAAGCCCCCCACCGACCCCCAAACCCTTATGTCAGCTGGTCAACCTTTGAGCCCCGCTGGAGGAAGTGGACTACCAAAGCCGCCCATAGTGGACAGGTCTCTAAAACCTGGCACTTTGGGGAACTCAGAAAACAGTATGTTTTGGGATGAATTTGGTACACCTTCTAGAGAATGTAGTGATAGTCTTGTCGGAATTGGCTCCCAAGGCTCAAAATAATCCCCTCTCCCTGCACAATCCAATTCCTTTGTTGCAGATGAGGGAATGCTTAAGAGGCCAACATTTGATCTATTTCACATTCTAATTCTAATGAACTGGAAGGTTCTTAGCAGAATATCTGGATTGCTTGGCATTTCTTTTGCCATCTGAAATCTGTTGTTTTCCAAAACTTAAATCCTACCCAAGTCGAATCTTCTACATGCTTCTCTTTGCACCCCGTGACAGTCTCCAGCCAGCTTTATAGCTAACTAGCCTTGTGCCACTATCCTAGAGTTGATTCTTGCCATCTGCTTTCTAAGCAAGGTGGCCTGGAAACAACCACTGGGGTCAGAGGGGACCTCTTTGATTCTCCAGATGAAGGCCCATCCTGTTTCCCAGCATGCTCCTTTTGCTGAGAAATCAAGCTGGGTAAGAGTTGTGCCACTTGGCCTTGGAGAGAGTTTTCCCTCAAAGCCTGGCAAGATGATGGTCTTCAGCTGTTAACTGGAAAACCCTGACCTCTGACCCAGTGGAGGGTTCTGGCATTAAAGGTCCTTGTCCTCGTTCGTGCCACCAAAAGGTTTTCAGATTTCCCCCTAAAGGTTTCTAGGTTGTAGATGGTGCTGCTGCAGTGATCTGTTTTTGTAACAGATTAGCAATATTTATTTTTATTGAAAGTTTTAAAAAACCCACAAAAGCTGGAATAGCACAAAACCACTTTGGAGAAAGATTTCCAGCACTGCAATAGGTTAGCTGATTATTCTCACCACTTTTGGCAGGAGTTTGCTCTGGTTAAAATAATGCTTGGCCCTCTGAAAGCATAAATCTCAAGTCCACATTTTTCTGTGCCCTGTTTTACAAATATCAAGTGAGACTGCTAGACTATGTCTTGTGGGTTGTAGGCAGAGCTTGTGATGAATAAAACTGTCTCTACCTAGCAAATTAGCAAGTTGGGGAAATGGCTACGCTGGAATTCAGCCTATTACACCCTGTGACTTTTCTCTTTCTTTACAGATACAGTTATAGATGGTCTTCGCCACATCATTGTCCCCAGGGAGCTTTGTCATAAATTTCTGCAGTTGGCAGATGCAAATACAGCCAGAGATGTGGAGACATGTGGGATCCTTTGTGGGAAGCTGGTAAGATGAGGGCATAAATCCTCAAGGCTGTGTGAAGTCTCCTGAAACTAAATAGCGATACAGGTCTCGCCATTCATCTTTGAAGGAAGTATGCAAGTATATGAGACAGAAGCAGGCCCGAGTAGTCAGAAGAACTATAAGGTCCTGTTACTTTTAGAAACTGTTGCCTGTCATAATAGACTTTTGTGATTTAAGTATGACTCATGATCTCACGTTATTATGGCAGGAGTTCCTAATTGAGTGAATTGCAAATGGTAAGGAATTTGCCCTATAAATCCAGGGAAAGCAGATGTCCAGTTCTGGTCACCAACATAGAAAAAAGAGGCTGGGACTCTAGAAAGAATGCGGAGAAAAGCAACAAAGATGATAAAGAGAGATTCAACTGAGAATTAAGGAGAAATTTCCTAACTGTTGGAACAATTAATCAGTGGGAACGGCTGACCTCCAGAAGTTGTGGGTGCTTCATCACTGGAGGTTTTTAAGAAGAGCCATTTGTCCAGAATGGAAAAGGTCTCCTAGTTGAGGGGATTAGACCGCCAAAGTCCCCTCCAGCCCTGTTACTCGACGTTCCGTGTTTTCTTTGTGCCTGAGATAAGGACAACAACATATTTTTTCACAGACATAAAAGCAATAGAAATTAGATAGAAATTGGGCTTCTTTTAAACATTTTTCTCTTTTTTGTGTGAGTGTGCTACAAGATGACATCCAATATTTCAGTGTTTCTCAACCTCAGCATGTTTTAAGATGGGTGGACTTCAACTCCCAGAATTCCCCAATGAGCCCCACTAAAAACATATATGCTGTTTTCTTTTGTGGAGCAAACAGCATTATGCAAAGTGCAGAAAAAGAGTAAGAAGCAATAGGAAAAGAAATTAAGATGAGAGGAAAGGAATTTACGCCAGCACAACTCACTGCTGTCTATTTCCGTGTAACTTTCTATGTTTGCAAAACATTGTTGCTTCCATTGCATCCGGATACCCGTTGACTTTTGTATTTGAGATGTCCCGTCTCTTTTACTCTTGCGGCTCTTATCCTCTCTCTGCAACCAAGGTGCTCTTGGCTTTCCCCTTCCTCTTAACATGCTCACTCTTGGCTGCAGCTTACGTTTGTTTTGGAATTCGGTCCTCATCCATTTACTTTATGTGACCAAACCAACAGGCTTCTTCTATAGCGGTTTCACAACCTTCACCCACTGGTGTCTCATTTTGTTTGACGTCACAACTAAATACAGGTAGTCTCGACTTGCAACTACAGTTGAGCCCAATATTTCTGTTGCTAAGTAAGCAATTTGTTAAATGAATTTTGCCCTATTTTGTGATCTTTCTTGCCTCAGTTGTTAAGTGAAGCACTGAAGTTGTTAGGTTAGTGACACAGTTTTAAGTGAATCTGGCTTCCCCATTGATTTTGCTTGTCAGAAAATTGCAAAAGGGGATCGCATGTCCCCCCCCCCGGGACACTGTGACCATCATAAATGTGAGTCAGTTGCCAAGCATCTGAATTTTGATCATGTGACCAGGGGGATGCTGCAATAGTCATAAGGGTAAAAAATGGCTCTCCCCCTCCCTTGCTGGTTCGCATAGCTGGAAAGGTTGGGGACCACTGTTTTAGAGGACACCATATTCCCAGGCCTGCCTACAAACCATTTACCTGAAAAAGTTATTTTTTCCTGACATTTGGCCTTCTTTCTCTCCCCCATCAGATGAGGAATGAATTCACAATAACCCACGTCATTGTTCCCAAGCAGCATGGAGGCCCTGACTATTGCAACACTGAGAATGAGGAGGAGCTCTTCCTAATCCAGGATCAGAACAGCCTGATCACCTTGGGATGGATCCATGTAAGCCTCCTTTGCCCAGGCCCTTCCAGGATCCAAAACCTGCCCTGGGGTGGGTCTCCTGTAGCCGTTCTCTCCCCGAGAGAGAGAGAATGGCTGCACAGCAGAGAAAGACTCGTGTGTGTGTGTGTGTGTGTGTGTGTGTGTGTGCGCGCGCGCACATGCGTGCGCAAAGCCTCTCCCTGGACAGTCCCTCTGGGCTTCTCTGCTGGTCCAGCCAGCGGCTTCTCTCCCAGAAGCTGTTCCTTCAAAGGAGGACCTCCAGGTGGATTGACTCTGGGTCTTCCAGTAGATGCCCCTTGCATGTCCTTAGCGGGGGCAGGGACCTCCTAGGAATCTTGCTCCTTCTGCCCACTGAGTAGTCCACTTATGGGAACTTTGATAACAGTTTACAAAACTGTTCATATTTCCTTGTTCATATTTTTAGAAGTTCATATTTTCCACATTTTGGATTTTTTTCTCATTATATACAAAATGTATCTGTAAATAAGAATGTGCAAGTGTTTCAAAATTGTACACAAAAACTATATTTTTGAGAATAAAAACCGGCAATATATTAAGGAATACTGCTTAAAAATATTTATCTCCAGAAAATACAGAAGAAAATTTTTGTTTGGCCTTTTAAAAGACAGAATGGAAAAATGATAAGCAGAGTGAAACTGAAACATACCCCAAATCCCCCGATTCTTGTGTCATTTTAACATTTACCCTCTTTTTTCCTGCTTCAGACTCATCCTACTCAAACAGCTTTCCTTTCCAGCGTGGATTTGCACACCCATTGCTCCTATCAGATGATGTTGCCAGAGTCTATCGCTATCGTTTGTTCACCGAAGTATCAAGAGTAAGTTATTGGAATGTGTCTATCCCAATCTGGTTGTGAGATTGAGTAAGATCACAGGGTTGCATTTGGGACTACAAACCCCTCACATCCTGGACATAAATTCCTCCCCTTGATACAGCGCTATTGGGCACTGCATGCCAAAAGAACTAGACACGGGGACAGTTTTTCCCTCAGGCCATCAAGCTGCTGAATACCTAATTCTTACAGTGCTGTCTAATATCTGTGTATTTACCCATATAATATGTAGTATTATCACTTATCCTTATTATCTTCTTTATTCCCCCTCTCTTATTGGGATGATTGATGATGGTGATGATTCTGTTACTTTGCATATATACTGAGAGCTACTGCACCAGAAACAAATTCCTTGGGTGTCTAATCACACGAGCAATACAGCTATTCTGTTCTGTTCTTATTGCTTTAAGGGACAAGTACCACATTTCAGATGCACTCTGTGCCTCCCTGAATAACTAATGAAATTGGGGAAGATTGTGATTCAGAGGCACCTCAGCTGAATTTAAGCAGCTCATTAATGAGGCTACTTTGTTCAAATCCTGTGGAAATTCTAGTTCTGTTCCAGTTTACCTGTTGGGGGAAACTTAGCCAAAACTGAGAAGGTACAGAAGGGCAAAATACAAAGAATGATCCGTATTGTAGATAAGCAGGGTTCTGGTTTTGTAGGTAGGAAGGAACTGTTCAGTTTTGGACAAGTTTCTTCAAGGTACAGCTCTCCCTCTGTTCTTCTGAACTTAATACTATTCTTGGCTCTGAGGCCATTTACACCATTTGGAGCCAGCTGATTTTGTCCACAATTACTGTCTAGGACTGGATTCTTTAAACTGACAGACCATGGGATGGAGGAGATCTCTTCCTGCAGACAAAAAGGATTCCATCCCCACTGCAAAGATCCTCCTCTCTTTATTGTAAGTACCCAAGAGAAGCAAAGGTCTTCTGGTTGTAGCTGCTTCCCAGGCCTCCCTCCGAAAGTTCAGGGAAGGACTTTCCCCAGGCCTTGGCCTGGCGTGCGGGGCGAATCCGGCCTTCAGGGTCCCCTCCTTCTTCTGGCCTTTGGGTGGGGAGGTTTTTTCCTTCGTTGTATGATTTGATTCCTTCAGTGTTGTCATGGAGTTGGACAACCAGATGCATTTCAAAATAAATAAAGCGGTGGGATTTTGATGGTGAAACTCTCTCTGCCTCTTCAGGTCAGGAAACAACTTTTCTCCATCTCTTCCCACCTCCTCTCTAAATTTTCTACCTCCAAAGCTTCCTAAAAGTGTGTCACTGCCATAGATTTGATTCCAAATACCAAAACGGGACCTCCGTAGCATCACTTGGAGGTTCTACAATGGAAATACAGAGCTGAGCAACGTCTGTGTACCTCCTTTGGTGCTGTTGGGTGACCTTGCCCAGAGGCTTTATATAGATGTTAAACAAGAGTAGAGGGAGTACGGAAACCCACAAAACAGGGGCTCGAGGGCAAGGCCTCTTCCCCATCAATACTGACTGGAACTGGTTGCAGAGGAGAGAAGAGAACCAGCACAACGCAGTACTCCTCACTTCCAGCCTCTGGAGCCAATTAGAAAGATGCCATGGTTGATGGCATCAGCAGCTGCCAAGAGGTTAAGAACCCCATTCCGTTCCCACCAGAAGAACACGGCCCCTGCTTTTCTTGTCCCCTGGCCTGAATTTAGACCCAGAGCCTCCAGATACCTGCTCCTTCCAGGATTCTCTGGAGCTGCTGCACCACCATCTTCTCAGCAACTTTCCCTAGAAAGGAAATGTTGAAAATTGGACAAAAAGGGTCCAGAAAGTTGGGTCTTGGGCAGCTTATAGGGGGAAGGGGAACCACCGCCTGTTTAGGAAAAGGCAGGACGGCCCTGTCTCCAAGGAAAGAGCCATCAGTTCCAGGTAAGGACCTGGCCCTTCAGCGCCTATATTGTTCCAGATTGTCATGGGTTTCTTTTCTCTCTTTCAGACTTGCAACCATGTGACCATCATGGAACAAGAAGTGGCAGTGCTGGACCTTCGATAAGGCTGCCTTTATATCTCTCATCAGCTATTCCTGTCCTTCTTAAAGCTAATTTATGGTTGCTTCTCACTTTCTGTGCAGTGATACCCAGAATCTTACCTGTAACAGCAAAGGAATTTTGCCTTCTCTTTGATCACATGCAAATAATAATTTGGGGCATCGCTGAGAATCAGTAAAGCAAAATTATAAACTAAAATTAACCCTAACCTTGATACAGCTAGTCTTGGCTGCTGACAAAGGTTTTTCAACAAACCAGGCTCCAGAACACAAACACAGGCACAAACAAACAGGAACAATTCTTGGAAGTGTTTGGCTTGACTCGGAGAACATCCATCCTTCTGTCTATTAAGATCTTTCTCAACTCTTGCGTATTCTTGGAAAACATCGGCCCCATCGGTGATTTGGAATTCTCACACTCAACTGTGCTGTGCCAAAATTTTGACTTTAGTGAGCAGTAATAAAGCAATTTTTGTGTCGGATAGAAGGAAGTACCCACAAAGAAAATCAGCCTAGTGCCTATTAGGTCTTAGATTCCTCTTTCCTAGATTAGGGGTCCCCAACCTTTCTAATTTTACGGACCAGAAGAGGGGGGGAGGAGAGGAAATGGTTCTGTGCGAGTGGCAGACGTACACACTTGTGCATGCAGTTCCATTTGCATGAGTGGTGGGCACTCCTGTGCGTGTGTGAAGCTCCATTTGTGTGAGCACCAATGGAGCTCTGTGTGCTCACTTGTTTCTTGAAATAACGAGCTAGGAGGTTTTTTTTGTTACCGATTCTCCCTTTTTAGGAATTTGCATTTTATAAAATCATGTCAGTCTAAGCTTAATCTTTCTACGGCTATGCTTTAAACCCTGTGAAGGACTAAACTACTCCATGTAGTCCATGTGCAGAAGAACAGCCTAGTAGAAGATGCAAGACTTGTATTCAAGCCCAATAAATTCCTCTCGTGCTGCTGCTGTGATCCTCTCCTGCCCCAAAGTGAAAAAGAGTGCCCAAAATATGCACGTGACCTCCATAATTGTTTCTTAATAGCAGCTGATGTGAAATGAGACCCTTTCTAATTCCTGATTTTCTCCTGTGACTTCATTCAGTCGTAATTAGTTATATTTCTGTGGAGAGACATGAAAATGCCTATCATTTCTGCGCAAATTCATTCATTTACCCTTGGTAGTGTGTTTCTGCTACCTGTTTCAAGTTGTGAGGAGGACTGGCTGAAGAACTTCTAGATGTGTCGCTTCTTACTGAGAATAGGCTAATTTTGCTCCTTGAAAATAGGGCATCAGGCTTCTTTGCTGCATGTCCTTCCCCAGGCTACAGCAGGTTTCAGCCCGGGTGGTGCCTGGGTTCCAAAGTCGGCTGTGGATGTGGAACTGGATGTGTGAGGAACAAAAAAGGTGGCTGTCAGAGCTGATTTAGGAGGGATTATTTCACTGAATTGTGCTGCAGTTGTAGATCTGTCCTCTGGGAAAGCCAAAAGCTTCCAAAGTTGTCTTGGGATCTGGCAGGTGAAGGGCAGCAGACATTAGTAGTTCAGATTTCTCAGAAGACAGCTGTCAATTGCTACTGATCTTACTCTGCAATATGCAACTGCAGAAAAGTGCTGGAAAATAGAGTGTTGCCTGTTCTCTCCAAGGGATACTTGGCAGACCCTTTGCTATGTGGTTTGCAGGGAGTACCTGAACATGCTCTGGAAATCTTGCATCATGCTAATTAATGATTAATAATTAGGCAAAGTAGGATTTTTCAAACAGGATCATCAATAAAAAATGTGAAGGTTAAATCGGTCCCCAACCCCTGGGCCATGGCCCGATACTGGGCTGTGGCCAGTTTGGAACTGGGCTGTGCAAGTGTCAGACCAGCACGGGCACAGCCCCATGTGCCCGAGCAGCGGATACTCGTGTACGTTCAAATGCCTGCTACTCGCACACATGGAGCTTTGTGTGTAAGTGTGCGCCCCTGCCACTCACACGGAACCATTCCCCCCCCCCCCGCTGGTTCACAAAACCAGAAAGGCTTGGGACCACTTAGTTAAATGGCAGAAAACCTTAGCTGGTGGCCTCAATCCATGATAGTCAATTGGATAGTGCCAATTCCCAAGCATGGCTGGCCAGCTGCTGCTGCCCAGCCAAAGACAGCTTTGCCCCCGACTCAAGGCAGCGTACCTGGCCTGAGAGTTGGTCCCCAGGCCAGGGCTGCATTCCATTACAATGTTCAGGGCTGCATTCCATTACAATGGCCAAGAGATATGAACCCAAGGCAGGAGCTGGACTGGATGCCTAGGTCAGTGCTGTCTTATTCACAAATTGGGGCTGTTTGAACAAAGGCTCTGATATCTGGAAGGGGAAGGGGTCCTCTGGCTGAGCTCAAAAGGCCTTCCTGGCGTAAGCAGAAACTGACCTAAACCTCTGAAGCTGCCACTTGGTGAGCAAGACTGTTGCAGAGGATATTCAGCATGCCTTGAGGGTTATCCATTAAATTTATTGCCACAGATCACTCATTGGGAGTTGTGCTGTGCAGGGCTTCAGCAAAATACCCCCTTTTCACTGCTCTTTCAACAGGACACCAACGGACCAGGACATTCGGTGGTGAGGTGGGTTGTGCGGTTCTTCAACTGCACTGATAGCTGGGAACAGGTCTGTGTTCCATCTTTTCCCTTTTTCTTCCAGCCACCTCTGTCTCTTGTGAGCCCAACACAGGTGTGCAGGTAGGAGACCCACAGACAGGAACATCCTCTTCTGCCTTTCTGGCCGAGCCTGGGAAAGTCTGGAACTGGGGGGCATCCCTTCCAGCAACAATGTTGGATGCAGCAACTTTTGTCTCAAGAGGCGTGCCCACTTGCAGTATGAAGAGCATTGCACAACAGGCCAGTTGTGGCTTGATGGGCTTAACTTTTGCAATTACTGTATTTTGCAGATTTGCTTCTGTTGACAAATTTCTGGTACAATTGTTTACAGGGCTAAGAGCTGGTTTTGGTGTCCTGGACAGAGCTTTGCTGTTGACCAAAGGGTCTGTCTAGCCCAGGTTTTTACTTGCTTAAGCATGAAGCCAGGACTACAGCCTCTCCTGGTAGTTTTCTTGGGATATCTGGAACGGTTAGTCCTGTTGCTTCTAAGTAGAGAGATTCCAATTTCTGATATGTATGTGTTCTTTGTTAGAAGCTGTGTTCCTCCCCCCTCAGAAGCAGAAGAGTCACCAACAGCTTTAGGTCTGCCTGCCTTTGCAGCAGAGCCTTAAGAGGACTCTCTCCCACCTGCCACTGCTGCTTGCAAGATTTCCCCAGATTTGAATGGAAAGCAGGACCCCCCTGGGGATTTATTTCCCTACTCCCATTGCCCCCTCCCTTCTTAGACTCAGCCTCTGTCTCCAGCCCTGGGTGCAGTTCATCAGGTGTCCATTGTGCCACCTTCCTGGGGCAGCCTTGGCTGATGGATGCATCCGAAGATGTCCATGGTTCCCACTGCCCTCTTCCCCAGTTCAGCTTTCTGGCTGGAGCATGCTGAACTTTCATATTTTGCCCGTGATCTTGTGTAGACTAAATGAACACATTGGCTGACAGGATGGGGGACAAAAGTGCAGCATTTGCAAAGGGAAGTGAAACTGGATTTTAATGAAATTGCCTATTTTTAAGGTGCCACATTTTTCCCCCCTGCAAGTCTGTCTTTTGAGGTTGAAATCGGGGATCTGGTGGTGAATTTTGCTGTCTGTCAAAAAATATAATGCCAAATTTCTGTCCTTGAGTTTGGAGGCAGACGGGAAACTCTGGGAACGAGCCTCTTCTGATCCTGCAAACGTCCTACTGGCATGCTCTGTGCCTGGCTAGCCTCCCTCTTTCCTTGCACCCCCCTCCTCCCCAGGAGCCTCTGCTGGGCTTGGAGGCACATTCATTTCCCTTAAAAAGGCAACAGGGAGTTTCTCAGCATCTGGTCCGGTCTTTTAAGGCATCTGCTCTTCCTTCTTGTGTTGCAGATTTTTCTCATCACAGCTGGCAGGAAATGGGTTGTGCCACCCGAAGGAGCCTCCCAGGGACTTTTGGAGGGCCAGCCAGCCCTGCAGACAGAGAGGAGGCTGAAGATGCCTGGCCCACGATTAAAGGGAAGTGGGGGGGGGTCAGGGGCCCTAAATGGATGTGTAAATGCAGGGCTGAGAACTGGATTTGTACCAGGAAGGGGAGGAGGCATTTCAGCGTCTCAGAGAGGAACATTCCATGCTTACTTTGTCTGCTAATCAGAGTGAGTTGAAAGTTAACCAGAAACTTTTAAAAGCTTCCTAGCAGTGGACCAAGGAGCAGAGGGCCCCAGAGCAGAGAGAAGCGGCCCAAGTCTGCAGCAGGAAGCGGTCCTCTACTGAAGAGCACTGAGGGTGAACTGACGCCCCTGGCGCATCAGCTACCAAGGCACGCAGGACTGGAATGGCAATGTGCCATTTGCTATCCCATCTCCCCCCACCTCCACCCCTGTTCTTCAGGGAGAAAGAGGATGCCCATGTCAGGCATAAGCATGTCTCAGGCCTTCATCCGCGTTTATCGTATTTCCCATCGGTCCTTGAATGTGAACATCAGCTTTTGCTGTACCAGAAAATGGTCTTTTTCCTAATAGCCTGGCGGCTTTAAAGGTGGCCCCCGGTTGGGGTTCAGTCTCTTGCTGGGGTAAATCCTTCCAGATTGATCTGTGCCATCTTCTCCCTTTTTCCATGATGAGTGGTCAGCTAACGGCCAGTTCCCCACACCTTTCAATTGCAGTTCGGCGTTTTGGGCTCCTCAAAGTTTTGATGCTTTCAAGGTAGAAACCTTCTTCTCAGAAACAGGGACGGCTTTCACGAGATACAGTTATTTTCCAGGTTAAGATCCTTCAGGATACCATTTTTTTTTTTGATTGTTCAGGAAGGAATTGGTTATTTCAAATTCAATTTTTTTTATAAAAAAATTCTTTTATTAAAACAATCAGCATTGAACATAAAATCATAGTATGCATCAATCATCATAGCACCTGATATACATCACTAAGTATTAATCTTTATAAACATCTGGTTTGGTAAACATTTTTCACTCCTCACATCAAGCCTCAACTAAACGCCTGTTACAATTTATTTGATTGGTGTTTCTCTTTTCTATAGTCTATCCACAGTTTCTAGTCTATCACATATTATTCATCTCAGTATTAGTACAATCTTTTATGATCCCTAACCAAAAATCCTGAGGGAAAAGTTTAATAACCTGAGGTAAATCTTGTATATGGTTTATCTACTATATCTAGTCTATCATATATTGTTCATTCACGCTTCTGAGTTAACTTCGTCTCAGTAATAGTGCAATCTTTTATAGTCCCTAACCAAAGATCCTGAGGTAGAAGTTTCATAACCTGAGATAGAAATTCAATCCGCTTTATCAATATTAAAGCAAACAACATTAAGCATAAGATCATATTAAGAGGCTTTCGTCATATAACATAGGCATACAACATTAGGTGTTAGTCTTTGTAAACATTTGATTTGGTAAACATTCTTCCCTCTTTACGTCGAGCCTCAACTAAACGCCAGGTGCATTTTGTTTGATTGGTGTTTCTCTTGTATATAGTCTATCCACTGTTTCCAGTCTGTCAAATATTGTTCATTTGAGCGATCTTTCAAGTATGCTGATATTTTCGCCATTTCCGCCAAATTTGTTACTTTCACAGTCCATTCTTCTATAGGCAGTATTTCTGGATTCTTCCAGTATTGTCCCACCAACAATCTGGCTGCTGTGATCAAGTTCAGAAATAAGCTCTTCTCTGAGGTAGTGTAATCCTTTGTTATCCCTAACAAAAAAACCTGAGGTAGAAATTCAATACGCTTTTTGAAAATGGTTTGGAGTGTCCACCATATCTTCCTCCAGAAGGCTTTGATTTTTCTGCATGTCCACCATACATGAAAGTAGGTAGCTTCCTTGTCACCACACCTCCAGCATTTGGACTGGGAGTCTGGATAGATGAGTGATAGTTTTTTCGGGTCGAGGTGCCACCTATAGAACATCTTGTAGAAGTTTTCCCTTAAGTGTTGCGATTTCGTAAATTCTACATTTCTCACCCAGATTTTCTCCCACGTGTCCATGGTGATAGAATGCCCAAAGTCTTGTTCCCACTTTACCATACAGTTCTTGACTAGCTCGGTTTCAGAGTCCATTTCTATCAGAATGCTGTACACTCGTTTGATGTGCATGATCCCCTGTTCTCTAATCTGTTTAATTAGATTCTCGTCAGTCTGGGATAAACCCTTCTTCTTGTCTTTATGCCACCTTGATTGCAGTTGTAGATATGATAGCCAGGTACCTCCTATTCCTTCGTCTGCTAGCGTTTGGGGTTTCAAGGAGAACCCATTTTCTTTTTCCAGTACAAGTTTACTGTAGGGCACCACTTCTTGCCCTTGGGATATGTTTACATCCCCTATTGCGTGTCCGGGGATCGTCCAGATGGGAATCTTGTCGTGTAGGAGGTGTTTATATTTCTTCCAGACCCATAACAATGGGATTCGTAGTGGGTTCTCCTTGAAGTTCCTGTCTGCCTTTTTGTCGTATACTAAGTATGCGTGCCAGCCGAATAGTAGACCATGCCCTTCAACATTCAGTATTCTATCATTCGTCATATTGATCCAGTCACTCAACGCCACCAACGTCGCTGCATAGTAGTATAGCTTTAGATTAGGCATTTTTAGTCCCCCTCTCTTCCTCGTGTCCTGGATGATTTTTAGTTTCACCCTCGGTCTCTTGTCATCCCAAATAAATCTGTTGATGCCCTTCTGCCAATTGTCCAAGTCCACATCCTTTTTGAGTATGGGTAGCATTTGAAAGAGAAATAGAAATCTTGGCAAGACGTTCATCTTTACTGCTGCTATCCTGCCCAGCAAGGATAGTTGTAGTGTTTTCCACCTTTCCAGATCTGCTTAGGATACCATTTTTATAGTCAATCGGAACAAGGTTTTCATTCAATGTGTAACAAAAATATAAATTACCTGAAAATATCAATGTCAATAGCCAATATCCTTCTATTGTGCTGAATTACATATAAAATCTGGTGTTAAAACAGCCATAAGAGAAAATATAGACCAACTGAAAAGAAATGTATTTTAAATCATATCAACTTACACCCAATCTTTACAATTCATCCTTTGGCGTCCTGCTGAAATGGTGCCTTATGAAAGTTTCTGTGGAGTGATCAGTTCCTAGCAGAGACAGGCCTCATATCCACACTGTATCTATCCCAAGCTACGTCTCGGGTGCATCCTGAAAACAGCTCTTTCAAGAAACGAAAGCCGTGTATATTCCAAGCTGGGCTACCCCAGAGAGCCTGTCCACTAGGCTGCCCTTCCTCTCTGGAGGGAGTCCTCTTGAGGCTGGGCTTCTGGCCCCTTTAGAGCTTTCCAAATTGAGTGGATCAACGTGACCTCTTTCTTGCCACACTAAAGTTTCAGGATCATGGTGGATCTGGGTCAAATTCCTTTCTCCTTCTCCAACTGAGGTTCCATCTTTACATTCAGATGTCTTGGCTTGATGGCATGCATGGGCTTCTCTGCCTCAGCATAAGACTTTTCCTTATGGACACATTAATGTGTTTCTCTCAGATCCTGGAGTGAGGAGCAAAGCATGGCAGAAATAGCAATATTTTGTCTGCACTTTGGCAAGGCAGGAAAGTTGCAAAGTAGGAATTGATGAATTTTTTTCTTTTGATTTTCGTTTCCCCTCCAGTCATTCTTTAGAACAGGGGTCTTCAAACTTGGCCCTTTTATGACTTGACTTCAACTCCCAGAATTCCTTAGCCAGGCACTCTGCCTGAGGAATTCTGGGAGTTGAAGTCTACAAGTCATAAAAGGGCCAAGTTTGAAGACCCCTGCTTTAGAATGTGTGATGGGGCAGAGTTGGAGTTCTGCCACTGTCGTCTATCAGAAACTGATCTACCTGACCCACAAAGACCCACATCTCCAGCTGATCAGCCCATCCCAATTTAAACCCTATACCAGTCTGGCCACTATAGGCAAAAGCGTATGTTTTTAAATAAAATTGGTGAGCTGGAAAAAGTACTACCTCCATCTTAGAGGTGGGGTTGTGATTTTTTTTTTGTCACCATAAACCAGTATTTCTCAGTTTTAGCAACTGTTGTATGGACTTCAACTCCCAGAATTCCCCAGTCAGTGCATGCTGGCTGGAGAATTCTGGGAGATGAAGTCCACATATCTTAAAGTAGTGAAGGTTGAGAAACAGCCATAGATCAACACGTCTCTCTTCCTACAGTGTCTGCGATACTCCCCAGAGTAATTCCCTTGTCTCTTTTGCTGTTCAGCTTCTACATGCAACTGCACAGGGTGGCCATTCGGCGTTCTGGAGTGGAATAAAGTATATCAGAAAGCCAGTGGCCAGCCCCATTCTTCTCTGCCTCTTAGATCCTGAATGGGGCTTAATCCAATTACAGGCCCAGGAAGGAAGCATGAAAAAGCTTGTGTTGTGTGGGGCAGCAGTCTCCCAGAAAGAGCAGATCCATCATTTGGGACTTCTCTTTGGACCCTGAATGAACCTCCAAATTTGCATCTGCGGGCTATAGGAAGAGCACATTTGCACAACTATCGCCTACCAGTGTTTCTCAACCTTGGCAACTTTACGATGTGTGGACTTCAACTCCCAGAATTCTCCAGCTAGTATTGCTAGTCCACACGTCATAAAGTTGCCAAGTCCACACATCATAAAGTTGAAGTCCACACATCATAAAGTTGCCAAGGTTGATTATACACACTGTAAGTTTTTCTGGATGGCTCAACTTAACCACAGTTTACAAACTCCAGATTTCTGTGGTGGATTCTTCTACCGCCAAATACTAAGGATTTGAAATCAAAAGACTTTTGAGAAGTTCTGGTTGTGAAATAAAGTGAACAGTGAGTATGGATATCTCTTTCCCCACAAGATTCATGGTCAGAAATACAGGTAGGCATGAAGAAACTTATTTTTTAATCACATTTGTAGATCACCCACTCTGAATGACTGCGAGTGGCAAAAAAAATCGAACCAAATTCACACAGCAGCCTGTAACCCCAGTCTTTTGGTTGCCCAAACCACAAACCTTTTTAGCATCTTCTCCCCAGTCTTTCCTGCTTCCAACTGAAGCCCTAAGGACACATTTGCACAATCATTTCACTAAAAATATGTGGAGTGTGAACGGGGGCCCATGGAGTGTGACAAAAAGAGTGGGTCTGCCCCATCCTTACTTTGCAGACACTCAGGTGAGTTTGTGCGTAGGATCTCATCAAGGCAGTGTGCAGATATTCTGATTTAGTTGCCAACTTTGGTGCCTTCTCTACTGGTTTTATGTGGGCACTTTTGAACGAGCATTAAAGGCCATTTGGGTTGCTCTGCTGGAACCTGTCCTGGAAGCAAAGGGGCCCTGCCCAGATTAATTGCCATTTTGTTAGGCTAAGCCTACCACAAATCATGGTAGATGTGTGTTTATTGCAGATCAGGTGCTGGCTCTGTCAGGTGCAAACTTAGCAAAACAAAGTAAAAGGCTTGCAAAAACGAAGCAGACTTCTCAGTGGCAGGAAAGGCACAGATCTGACCTCCAGGTCCCAATCTACCCTCAATCTTCCCAAATTGATTGGGCTTTCTGGGGTGTACCCTCTTGCTCTCATGCCCATCCCATGGCTCTCCACAAGCGAAAGGACATCCTAGCAGTCTTCCCAGCAGCAGGGAGATCCTTTGTCTTGAAGGATTTGCCTTCAAGAACCTCACTTTTCTGGGAAGCTTTCTCACCTCATTGCCTGGTCCTGCAACTCCCTCCCTCCCTCCTTCCCCAATTGTAGCTTATAAGGACTTGCCCCTCACTTGTTTATTGAAAGTGTAGCAAAGAAGGAGCGAATTCACAACTGAGGCGTTGCTTTCCAACTTTTTTTAAAGCACACATTTTTCTTACAATTCACTGGGCTCTGTTCTACCATCAGCCAAGGTCAATATACTGAAATAAAGCACCTTATATGGCTAACATGCTACTCATTGGCCTTTTTAGGGTTTTGATTGGGGGAAGATCCGCCTCTGGGGTTTTATAATCTCACTGGTATTTATACTGAAGGCATCCCCAGAGCAAAGTCCCTGAGGAAAGGAGTTTTCTTCTGCACTCGGTGAGTAAGGCGGAAAGGTTCTGCTCAGGGAGAAGAGCTGGGAAGGATCAGATAGATCCATGGAAGGGCTGCCTCTAAAAATTGTGGCTGCTGCTTGTGAAAGTTGGATTCCATCTGGATTGAGAAACAGCAGTCAGGTCTCTGGTGTTTTAGATTCTCTCAAAGTCCCAGGGAATCTTTGCAAACCCTTTTGAGTTATTGACAAAGAGATTGTTTTTAATTTTTGGGCAGGTCTCAGTCGCAGGAGGGGTGAAACACCTTCAGCAGCTACTGTTGTGGCTTCCAGAAAGAGGGAAGGGAGGACCTAAATTGGAGGCTCAGGAAAAGCTGGATCTGGCAGTTTCAAAACAAGTTAGGGGAAATTGTGTAGCATTTGGATTGCTATTTCTGGATATTGCATATAATTCAAGACAAGCAGATCACATGTTATTCCGTTCCTATTACCTCCCCAGATTTTTGATTCCATTACTTTAATACATTTGTATTATTTTTTTAATTCCACTGAAATAAGTATCAGTTCCTAAGATCTGACCGTTTGTTCTTTTTTATTGTTACAAAAGCAGGATGTTGTGCCTGGATCTGAAGTATAGGGAGAGGCTGTTTTTTTAAAAAGGCAGAACTAGAAAGATTATTTCCATTTTTGGAAAAAGTCTTGGTGTACCTCATGTTTCTCTTTACTCTCACCCATGCTGGAGCTCTCCTCCATAACTGTTTTGTGAGTCATGTGCTGAGCTGTTGGGATGGATGGAAAAATCAGAGGTTGTGGTCATCTACTGACAAGGGACTCTAGCAAAGAACCAGGTCCCACATTGCCATGCTGTTCTGCTAAAAAAAGATGGATTGTTTAAATTCATGATAATACCGCATCATCTGGGGAAGGAAATTAGACATAAAATTCCTCCAAAGCGGGGGAACCCCAACCCGCAGGCCACAGCCTGGTACTGGGCCGTGGCCTGTTCGGAACAGGGCCATGCAAGCGGCAGGTGAGCACATGCATGCAGCTCCATTTGCATGAGCGGTGGCACTCTTGCGCATGTGCAAAGCCTGCCACTCACACAGAACCATTTCCTTTCCCTCCTCCCACACACCGGTCTGCAAAGCCAGAAAGGTTGGGGACCACTGCCCTAAACCATCATGAACATTTCTGCTCCTTTCATCCTTTTCATTCAAATACTTTAAGACTTTTACCTTTAGAGAAGCAAATGTTGAGGTTGGGAACATCATTTTCCTTCCTCCTTCTGTAGCTGCTTAGCTTTAAAAGCTGTGTGGTCTGGGGGACCTTCATTAAGTCCTACCTTACCCAAACATGCATTAAGTCCTGAAGTGAGGAGTGAAGCACAACCTGGACTGGGACAGAGCAAAGACCGGAGTCTTTTGGTCTGCAAAAGTGCTGAGCCTGTTTCCTCTGTTGTCTCTTTGGATATTAGAATGACTTATGGTATCCTTAAAAGCTAAAGACATAAAGCTGAAAGAAAATTTAATTCAAATGCAGCAGTTATTTTTAGCTAGTTGGCAATTGGAAACAAACAGTTGATGGTACAAAATATTAATTTAATATTACCCAATAATCTGTAGAGGTAAATATGAAGTTGCCCTTTGGTCATTAAATTGCACTGGGTCACATAGGACATGTGGAAACCCTAGTGTGGGCTGGGAATTGCTGGTCAAGAATTCCCTGAATGTGAAGGGATGGAACAGAGCATCCATTTGTTTGGGCTAGACCCAGGTGGAAAGGGCTGTATTTGATTCCAGCAAAGATGCTCACTCTTCTGAGTATAGAGCATCATCATGGATTGTACCATTAGCTATTGTTCATTGGTAGCCCTGGTCTCCATGCTGGCATGGCATGGCACAGCATAGAACAGAACAGAACAGACTAGAATAAGAATAAAGTATAGTAGAATAGAATAGAATCAGAATGGAATGGGATGGGATGGAATGGAATAGAGTAGAATAGAGTAGAGTAGAGTAGAATAGAATAGAATAGAATAGAATAGAATAGAATAGAATAGAATAGAATAGAATAGAATAGAATAGAATAGAATAGAATAGAATAGAATAGAATAGAATAGAATAGAATTCTTCATTGGCCAAGTGTGATTGGACACCCTAGGAATTTGT
This sequence comes from Bothrops alternatus, assembly GCA_034064705.1. Classification (NCBI taxonomy): domain Eukaryota; kingdom Metazoa; phylum Chordata; class Lepidosauria; order Squamata; family Viperidae; genus Bothrops; species Bothrops alternatus. Next base: position 332,256 of record JARGCV010000327.1, read on the forward strand.
CTCCAGTATATAACCTCTCGGTGTACATACCAACAACAAAGTGATAAATCACAAGATACCAATAGGAGTAGGTAATAGGAAAGGTGAGAAAGAGAACAGTAATACAGCCATACTACATGGATAAATATCCTTAGGCAGAGGACAGTGTTGTGGGAATTAGGTGTTTAGCAGAGTAATGGCATTGGGGAAAAAACTGTATGACTAGTTGTTTTGGCATGCAATGCCCTATGGTGGCGTTCTGAGGGAAGGAGTCGAAATAATTTATGTCCAGGATGTGAGGGGTCTATAGATATTTTCTCCGTTTCTGGTTCATGCAGTATATGGGTCCTCAATGGAAGGCAGGGTGGTAGCAACTGTTTTTTCTGCAGTCCTAACAATCCGTTGAACTGTGTATCTGTCCCGTTTGGTTGCTGTGCCAAACCAGACAGTTATAGAAATACAAATGACGGACTCAATAATTCCTCTGTAGAACTATATCAGCAGTTCCTTCATATAATAAGCAGATCTATTTATTTTTGATTTATTAGATTTCCCCCCACACCCACATACCTTTTGTACAAGAGCTCAATGGCAGCCTAGTGCCTTCTCATCAGATTTTTTCAGCAAAACCCTATCTGAGGTGCTGAAGATTGGCCATGTTATTTCAAAGAGCCGTCTAGTGGTAGCCAAGACTTCTTGTTTTCTGTTTTATCCTACCGAAGTTTCTTTGGAACTTTTCCCTGCAGTGAAATGCTCTTCTTGTATCAGAGGCATTTTGTCTCAGTTGGGCAAGGAATAGCAGCCGGAGGGCGCAGCACAGGCAAAATCCCCATTAGCAATCGTGAGTTCATTTGCTACAAAATTCTCTTGTCCCCATCCATTGCTAATCCTTCTCCCTTGGGATACAGCTTCCTTGGGTGCACCTGTAAGGATAAGCTGCAGCTACTATCAATCAAGGCTTCTGGTTTGCCTCTGGAAAAGCTGAAATCCAGTGAGGGGGAGCTATTAGGATATCAGCATGATGGGTTTTATAGGCACCAGTAAGTGCAGCACACATATATCTTTTGGGCCTTTGGGGCCTAAATAAAATAGATTGATTGTTGGACATATAGAGTGGTTTCCTTCCAGTTAGTCTATCAAGCAAGGTTCTCCTTAAAGAATCCAAGAAATTGCATTTGGTGATGTAGCAACAAAACTTTTGCAAGAGTTCCTGATCTGCTCCCACTGGCATTTTCGGAAGCCCACGCAGAGAGACGTGTCTGTGGCTCAATGCCTTCATAAACAGTTTCCCCAGATGTGCTTTCTTCCCTTTCTGACTTGGATCTGGGGCTTGCTGCGCTACCTGCCATAGGTCCTGCTGCCGCTGCTTGCCGACCCATCCCGGTTCTTCCAAGCAAAGAACTCCTAACCATCAGCTTCCCAGCACAACCAAACTATTCTGTCTTTCCAGGTCCCCTGCGAGGTCCCCTGCACCACTTTTTATTGGAGCCATGTGTGAAGAGGAGACAACGGCCTTGGTTTGTGATAATGGCTCTGGGCTGTGCAAGGCTGGCTTTGCTGGGGATGATGCTCCTCGCGCAGTCTTCCCCTCCATTGTGGGCCGCCCACGTCACCAGGTTGGTATCTCAAGGTCTTGGGGGGGGGGAGTGATTCTGTACACAGAAGGAGTGCAAAGCCCTGGCTAAGGGATCCAGAGCATCAAGAAGGCCAGTTCCTCTCCCGCTGAAAACAACCACGGGATCTAGGTACAATATCAGAGGTGTTCAGAGAAAAGAGGAGATGAAATGCTACTAATTAAAATCTGAAAGGAAAATGCTTCATGTAAGAACAATCAAGAAAATGTACATTAAATGCTAATAATGGAAAAGTCACACATCTCCTGCATTTGGGTGGGGAAATGCAGATTTTAAGAGTCTTTGTTTTTCTACTTTTTCTAATCCCATCAGCTTTGGCCTTCTGTGGGGGCTGTGGCTGAAGGCATTTTGTTTATGAATAAGGTGGCCCAGTCTTTCCCATTTCTGCCTTTAAAAACATGTTTCTCCCCTTCTCTCTTAGGGGAAATATAATATTCTGCCTCTTTTAATATTCTCCAAAATATTTCAATCTCTAGGAGGGGAGGGGGCTTTCCATACCAGCTCAGCTATGACAGCTCTCCAATTTTTGTTAAAGTTTGTGAAAAGGTCAAGCTGCCCTATGGATGTTGGACAGCACTTGGCCCTCTTCTAGACCAAGGAGTCTGCCCTGGCTGGAGAAAATTAAACTTTTTTCAACACTTGTAGTAGGTTCTGCCTCCTTTGCCCACTTGCCCTTACCCCCTTCCTGGCCTTTGCTTTCTAGGGCGTGATGGTGGGGATGGGACAGAAAGACAGCTACGTGGGGGACGAGGCCCAAAGCAAGAGAGGAATCCTGACTCTGAAGTACCCCATTGAACATGGCATCATCACCAACTGGGACGACATGGAGAAGGTGGGCTTTTACTCAAAGGTTGTATCTGACCTTCAGGTCTTTAAGCAAAATTTCTGACTGGAAGCAACTGGAGAGAATTCAGGCACACTTTCTTACGCCTTGATTGATTTGTCCGTTGGAATTTAATCAGCTAGTTCAAACCACAACCTGCCAGTTTCCAAGTAAACAAAATCGGAATTGAAGACAGGTGTGCATTTAATTGAATTCCCCCAGAAAAAAAGCTTCTGGGATGTATGTTAAAGTATGAATCTTTTATATCTGATACACAAAGGACAACAATACCTTATAAAATGTCATCATCACCAATTCCCACTTAAACCTTTTAGGGGCAGCCCCAGCCCACCTGATCTGGCCACGTAGCAAGCTGGTTGGGTGGTCCCAATCCCAGGGCTGCTGGGAAGGGGAAGCCTCCCACCCCCATGGACCGCTTCCCCCCCCCATGCAGAGGATGCTCTGTGCTGACTGCAGCAAAGCAACCACCGCACCTCCTGCCTTCCCAGCGACAGAGCCCCCCCCCCACCCCTCCACACGAATCGGCAGCTGGGATGCCTGGTTAAATATCCTGCACAGCCAGTTGTCCCTCCGCGAATTGCCAGGGAGGAAGGAGCGGGGAAGGAGCGCCCATGGAGGGCCAGCTGAATATGAATGGCCATGGGGGGCCAGCTGCGGTGGGGAGCCCAGTGCTAGGGTAGCTGCACTCAATCGTTCTAGACCCCCTCCTGCTGCAAATGAAGTTCAGCAACACTGTCCTTTTGTCTAGATCTGGCACCACTCCTTCTACAATGAATTGCGAGTGGCCCCGGAAGAGCACCCCACATTGCTCACAGAGGCACCCCTGAACCCCAAGGCAAATCGAGAGAAGATGACCCAGGTAAATCCTCCATCCCAAGGCTGCTGTGGGAAAGGGCAAGCGGGCAGAAATCCTGGTTCTGCTGCAAGCTAGTGTCATGGGCAGAACTTGAGATGTTGGTCAACGTGACCTGTGCAAAGAAGGATTTGGGAGACCCAGAAAGCAGGCAGGTCAGAAGCTTCCTAGGCAAAACCAGACAGGGAGATCTCGTCTTGGACGGATCCTCTTTATTTTCAATAGAGTTTCACAGAGGATTGGATCCCCTGTTTTTAGAGTTATAGAGGGTGCTCCTTGGGTTTTGCACAACAGTTCCCAAGAATTATTGAGAAAAGCCCTTTTCTTGGTGATTGGTTTCTCCAGTCTTGGTCCTGTTCCTGATTGTTGTTTTTCCTCCTCCAGATCATGTTTGAGACCTTCAATGTCCCAGCCATGTACGTTGCCATCCAGGCAGTGTTGTCTCTTTATGCATCTGGCCGAACCACTGGTGAGTACTTCAGTCTTTATCTTTGTGTGATTTTGTAATATGCATATATACATCATAGCATTTAATTCATCACATTTCTACACCACCCATTTCACCTGAAAGACTCTACAACTACAACTACAGCAAATTCAGAAATAAGTCCAACAGCACTGCTGAAAGGGACAATAAAGCTGTTTAAAACAGCTGTGTTTCTTCCTGGGGCTGCAAGAACCAGGAAAAGGAGGCATTTGCTTTAAAGGCCTGCTTAGAAGTGCTCCATGGACATCTTCTACCAGCTGCTTCCCCTTACCAATCTGCTCCAGCTCTCCCCTGCTGGTGCTTGGAACATGAGAAATGCAACTTCTAGCCAGGCTGGTTTAATCCCTTGGCTGGATTCTTTAGGTGAAGCCATAGCAGATTGGCTTTATGCAAGTTTATAAGCTTGTGCTGGAGATCAATACTTATAATGGGCAAAGTCTCAATGGCCTCTAAGGGCAGGTCTCCAGCTACCCTGGACCCCTATTTATTTATTTATTTATTTATTTATTTATTTATTTATTTATTTATTTATTTATTTATTTATTTATTTATTTATTATTTATTTATTAAATTTCTATGCCGCCCCTCTCCCGTAGGACTCGGGGCAGTTTACAGCCCAATTAAAACAGATAATAATAATAAATATTTAAAAGTAAATTAAATTAATACATGGCTGTTACTAAAACCTGTTAAAATCCCAATTCTAAAACCCGAACAGCCTTGTTTAAAAACTTTACATAGAGATTTACATAAAACCCGAGGAGGTCTAGGCCAGGCCAGCTTGATTGAAGAGATGAGTCTTCAATTCTCTTCTGAAGGTGCGGAGATCATGACATGTCCGGAGTTCTGGGGGGAGCTCGTTCCACATCGTCGGTGCCCCCACAGAAAAGGCTCTCCCCCTGGGCGCCACCAGCCGACACTGCTTAGCCGATGGCACCCTGAGGAGGCCCTCTCTGTGGGAGCGAACTGGTCGATGGGAGGTATTTACTGACAGAAGGCGGTCTTGTAAATAACTGGGTCCTATGCCATGGAGTGCTTTAAAGGTGGTAACCAATACCTTGAAGCGCACCCGGAAAGCCACCGGCAACCAGTGCAGCTCGCGCAGGATTATTATTATTATTATTAATTTAATTTCTATGCCGCCCTATTCCGGAGAACTCAGGGCGGCTCACAGCATAATAGAAATGACATACATATAAAAAACCCTTAAGTTAAAAAAAAACAAAAAACAAAAAAACAAAAAACCAATCATTCCACGAACATACACTGGCTAGGGGCAAGATGTTAGCTGCCCCAGGCCTGCCGGCAAAAGTGTGTTTTAAGCAATTTACGAAAGGCGGAGAGGGTGGGGGCGACACGGATCTCCAGGGGAAGTTGGTTCCAGAGGGCTGGGGCCGCAACAGAGAAGGCTCTTCCCCTAGGCCCCGCCAGGCGACACTGTCTGGCTGACGGGACCTGGAGAAGGCCCACTCTGTGGGCCCTAACCGGCCGCTGGGATTCATGAGGCAGCAGACGGTCCCGTAAATAACCTGGTCCGATGCCATGTAGGGCTTTATAGGTCATAACCAACACTTTGAATTGGGTTCGGAGACCAATTGGCAGCCAATGCAGCTCGCGGAGTGATGCCGAAATGTGGGCATTTCTAGGCAAGCCCAACACTGCTCGCGCGGCTGCATTCTGCATTACCTGAAGTCTCCGAACATTTTTCAAAGGTAGCCCCATGTAGAGAGCATTGCAGTAATCGAACCTCGAGGTGATAAGAGCATGAGTGACTGTGAGAAGAGACTCCCGGTCCAAATAGGGCCGCAACTGGTGCACCAGGCGAACCTGGGCAAATGTTCTCCTCGCCACAGCCGAAAGATGATATTCCAAATTTAGCTGTGGATCGAGGAGGACGCCCAAGTTGTGGACCTTCTCCGAGGGGGTCAAAAGCTCCCCCCCCAGGGTAATGGACGGATAGATTGAAATATCTTTGGGAGGCAGAACCCATAGCCACTCCGTCTTGTCGGGGTTGAGTTTGAGCCTGTTGGCACCCATCCAAACCCTAACAGCCTCCAGACATCGGCACATCACTTCCACTGCTTCACTGAAATGACACGGGGTGGAGATGTAAAGGATGGCCATTCGTACCCGCCAGGGTGCCCCCACTACCACTCGCGCGGCCGCATTCTGCGCCAGTTGAAGCCTCCGCATGCACTTCAAGGGGAGCCCCATGTAGAGAGCATTACAATAGTCCAGTCTGGCAGTGACGAAGGCATGGGTGGCCGTGCATAGCGCGTCCCTATCTAGGAAGGGGCACAACTGGCGTACCAGACGAATCTGGTAAAACATCCTCCCGGCCATGGCCGTCAGATGGTCCTCAAGGGACAGCCGTGAATCTAGGAGGACTCCCAAGTTGTGAGCCCTTCCCATGGGGGCCACTGACTCGCCCCCAATAGACAGCGATGGAATCAGCTGATTATACCGGGACGACGGTAACCACAGCCACTTGGTCTTGGAGGGGTTGAGCTTGAGACCGTTCTTCCCCATCCAGATCAGCACGGCCTCCAGGCACTGGGTCAGCACGTCAAGAGCTTCATTTGGGTGGTTCGGGGTGGAAATGTACAGCTGAGTATCATCAGCGTACTGATGGAATTCCACCCCAAAACCTCGGATGATCTCACCCAGTGGCTTCACATAAATGTTGAACAACAAGGGTGAGAGGACCGACCCCTGAGGTACCCCACAGTCAAGGGGCCTCGGGGTCGACCTCTGACCCCCTGTCAACACAAACTGCGTCCGGCCAGAGAGGAAGGAGGAGAACCACTGAAGCACGGTGCCCCCTATACCTAACCCCTCCAACCGGAATACTCCAAGGGACTTCAGGCTAGGGAAGGGAGGCTGTGACAGCAGCCTTAAGCCACACTCACAAATGGGCATCTCTCTTGAGGTTTTACACACTCTGCTTTTGCTAGGAGGTGAGGGGAAAAGAAAAAAATACACTTTTTCCTTTTTTTAATTTCAAGGTATCGTCCTGGACTCTGGTGATGGCGTCACCCACAATGTGCCCATTTATGAAGGTTACGCCCTGCCTCATGCAATTATGCGCCTGGATCTGGCTGGCCGGGACCTTACGGACTACCTCATGAAGATCCTTACGGAGAGAGGCTACTCTTTTGTCACCACTGGTAAGGTGGGATTGGGACTTCTTGGGTGCTGCAGTGATGGGGGGGGGAGACTGTATTAGCATTTCTTTCTCTGCCGAGGAAGAAAATGGCCCTTCTTTCAGGGAACAAAGCCCTTCGTGCCCATGTACAAAGCCAGGCTGGAGTGAGCATGGTCTGGATGACATGGCGATTGAATGGATGCACAGCTACCCTGAAGAGTGTCCTAAAAGCAGACACAGCCCTCAGAATGATCTTAAGGGGCTGGGAAAATAGGTTGAAAGCAAAGTTTATCCAAGAACAAGTTAAGGTTTTGCACTCAGGGCACAGAACACAATGTAAGGTGGAGGATACTTTGCCTGGTAATGGCGTCTATGGAACAGTTCTTGGAATAATTGATGGCAAGCTGAATCTGAACCATAAGTCTGAAGGGACTGTAACAGTAGCAAATGCAACTTTAGGCTGCATCAACAGAAGTATAATTTCTAAAGCCTGGGAAATAATCATTCCGCTCTGTTTTATTAACTGGAAACTAAGTCTGATAAAGGTAGATTGAAGGAGCTGCATATGTTTAGTCTTGAGAAAGGCGAAGTCTGGAGGGAGAAATGTGTGATGGCCCCCTGAAGGATGTCATGTAGAAGAAGCTCAAAACTTATGCTCTCTTTTTACAGAAACTTTCTGATGCAGCCGAGCATCTTTCTCTCCTAAAGAGCTAGCTGGGGCAGGGCTGACAATAATGATTAAAACCATACAAGGGTTTTAATTTTCCAGAAGATAGATTATGATTTCTAAAAAGTCAAGCAGTTTGATCCAGAGAGCTGATATTCCCCCCTTCACTGGAAGTTTACAGGTGGAAGCAGCAGAGCTTTAATTTTAATTCCTGCTTGGAGGTTGAGTTTGTGATGTGACTGATAATTTTATGATATGTCATCTCCATGTAGATGAGCCCATTTTATAGGTCTACATCATGACTTCCATGCAAGGAACTCTGTGGCTACTCTGAGGATCAGCGAGTGCAGGTTTCCTCCCACAAAGCTACACTTCCCAGGAAATCACTGGGATAAAGGTCAATCCATAATGCTGCTTTCACCTAAGAGAAAAAAATATTTATTTTATTAAATTAATTTGCTGCTAGTTGTCACAGGACCTCGAGCAACTTACAAAGTTTCTTTGTTTGTTTATATTTCATCTTTGTTAACCGCCCATCTCCCTCAGAGCTGGTAAATAAGGACACAGATATGCTACCATTATATTTTTTTGTCAATCACCAAGATCTGGATTTACTTTGTCACCCAAACTTGAAACAGCTTGTAGTTTGGTTGACACAATAGACCTCAAAGCTTGACTAAAGAGCTGAATGGGCTTTTTTTTAGTCTGCTGTACCTGTAATTTTCTCAAAATTGATTATATTTAAATATCCAAAACATTTCATACATTTAAACCATCCCAGTATTTTATGTTTCCCGTATCATAAAAAATGCTATACTACCTGTAAATCACATCTCTCTTATTATAAAACCCATTCATGTCCAAAATTTAACTATTTTTTTAACCATATTCAAACAAGTATTTAACCATATAGTACTCCATCTGTTAGGTCACATCATCTTTCTTGAGTCTGGCTCTCTCCTATTCTTATTTAAGGTTAATTTCCCTTCAGTATTCAGAACATTTCTTGTCAGTTATAATTTTCTCCAAGTTGATTACATTTAAATATCCAAAACATTTCGTTTGTTTAATTCATCCCATTATTCTTACATTTCCCATATCATTAAAAATACCATACTGTTTATAAATCACATCTCTCTCACTATAAAACCCATTCATATCCAAAGTTTAACTATTCTTTCAACCATATTCAAACAAGTGTTTAGTCCTGTCGTACTCCATCTGGTAGGTCAAATCATCTTTCTTGAGTCTGGCTCTTGCCGCCTTCTTTTGACAGGCAGCTTTCCAGATCAGAGTGTTCAGCTGGCCAGGAGATTCTTCCTGTATTTTTATAAATGTTAAAAATGGGAAAGACAAATTGAGTAAGGCACTTTTGAGGGGGAATTTCACCCATTTATATTCGTTAAGAAGCTTCCACTTTCCTTCTCCTTCAATTTCTGTTTTCATCTTTTGTCTCCCAAGCTCTAGTGGTTCTCCTGACATCTCTAATCCATTTTATCAAAGCTTCTTGCTTATCCTCAGTTTTGTTTTGAAGTCCTGAAAAATAAAATGTCTTTCCCATTCCCAACATTATGGCAAAATCTTGCAGATTTTACTTTGTCTGGGTTAAACTGTGATTTTCTTCATTTGTAGCTTCCATCTTTGGGTCATTGCTTGGCTTTTTTTATGGCTGCAGCACAGGGCTGGCTGATATTTCAGTGATGGTCCACTAAGATCCCCTCAAAGTTCCAGCTATGGAGCCATGTTTCACCTAATCTGTACCTGTATATCTGGTGTTTCTTGCCTAAATGTAAAACTGTATTTTTCTCACCACTGAATTCCACTTTGTTAGATAGGGCCCAATGTTCACGTCTATCAAGATTCATCTGGTTAAGCCTGTCTTCTGGGGAGTTGGCTGTGCCTGCCAGATTGGTGTCATCTGCAGATCTCAAAAGTTCCCCTTCTATTCCCCCATCTAAACAGTTTATGGAGATACTGAAGAGTCCTAAAACAGAACCTTGTGGTACCTCCATGTAGATGTAGTTCCATTAAGGATTACTTGTTGAGTGCAGTTTGTCAGCCAGTTACAAATCCATCTGGTGGTGATGCTGTCTATTCTGCATTTTTCTGTCTTACCAAGAATTAGGTTGTGGTCTACGTTGTTGAATGCCTTGGTGAAGTCTAAGTATACTATGTCCACAGCATTTTGTTGGTCCACTGACTATGTCATTTTATCAATTTGTTTGGCATGATTAATTTTTGACAAACCCATGCTGGCTTCTAGTTATAGTTTTTCTTACTTCTAGGTGTTGCTTGATTATCTTTTCCAGTATCTTCCCGGGTATTGATGTTAGGCTGATTGGTCTGTAGTTTCCTGAATCTGTTTTTTTTTTCCTCTTTTTTGAAAATGCCACTTCTTCAGAACCTTGGGATGTTCAGGACCTGGTGATTTGAACTTGTCTAGAGAGGACAAGTGTTGTCTTATCATTTTGTTGCCGATTTTAATTTGTATTCCTAGTCTGTCTTTTGTTCTGTTCTGTTTCTATTAGGCTGAGCTAGTTTTTCTCTTTGTGTGAAGACAGATGAAAAGAAAGAATTACGCAGCTCTGCTTTTTCCATGTTGCCCATTACTTCTTCTTTTTCCATGTTGCCCATGCCATCTTCTCCCATTAGTGGACCAATTGTGTCCTTGACTTTTTTTATATATGTTGATAGAAACTTTAAAATTATTTTTGACATTATATTTTTACTTAGTTTATTCTGAGCCTTTGCTTTCCTGATTTTGTATTTGCAGGTTCAGATTATATATTGGTATGTCCCTCTTTCCATTTTTTATACTTATCCTTTTTGTCTTTCAGTTTATCAGAGAGAGATCTTTGTGCAACCATGATGGTTTCTTCTTGGATTTCTGTTTTTTCTCTTTCAGTGGTATTGTGCTGGATTGAGCTTTAACAAACATATTTTTTAGTGTTTCTGAGCTTCTTAGTTGTTTTCCTCTTTAAGATTTTTATCCATGGAATCCTTCGCAAGCTTTCTCTAAGTTTGTTGAAATCAGCTCTTTTAATCTAAGACCCTAGTTTGATTACATTCTATTGCTTGTGTTTGCATTATATTGAATTTCAATATGACATGGTCACACTCCCCCAAGTTCCTGCAACTTCAACCCCCTCTATCATTTCTTCTCTCTTAGTAAGAATTAGGTCCAGTATAGCCTCTCGTTCCCTCCTCTACCTTTTGGATGACTTAAGTTGTCAACTAAGTTGGTTAAGAATCTGTTCAATTTCTCACTTGGTGCAGAGTTTGTTTCCTTACTACTGTGGTGTGTTTGTTAATGGGCAAAAAGTTCATTTATTTATTCTGCTTGGCCTGTAGTATCCCCCTATGCAATGTCATTCTTTTTTCCTTTTATGTTGACCTGTGTACATTCTAGAGGACTTTCATCCTTTGTTGTGTGCATCTCTGTAGAGAGGAAGTGATCTTTACATATAATACAACTCCACCTTCTCTTTTATTAGGTCAGTTTCTTTTGAATAGTTTGTATCCTTCCATCAGTGAATTCCAGTTGTGAGATTCATCCCACCAAATTTCAGTGACGGCAACTATATCATACCTGCCCTCATGTACTAGTACTTCAAGCTCATCCTGTTTGTTCCCCAAACTGAGTGTTAGTGTATAGGCATCTTGCTCCCTTGTGGCTAACCCTGGGTATGCTTCCTACAGTACATCTTCTACTTTGCATCTGAGTTTTTCTTCCTTCCTTTCACTGCCTATCTCCTCGTTTGGCTGGTTGTCTTGGGGTTTATGCTTGGTATTAAATACTAAAGATCCTAAAGATTGGTCACCCTCCCCCCTCAGTTTAGTTTAAAGCCCGTCAGAGAAGCTGAGCCAGTCGTTTTCCCAATTCTTGTGAGGTGAAGCCCATCCCTTGCCCAGAAGCCCTTCGTGTAGGTAATGCAGAGCGACTGCCCAGTGCTGAGAAAAGGCTGGAAAGTGGGTCTGCCCAGTGCAGGACATGGAACAATCCACTGCATGTTTTAGGTTTTATATATCAGGCCTGTGGTTAAAACAAGCTAGTTCAGGACTGTGTGGCTTCTCTAACAGACCACGGATTAGTGCGGGACATATCTGCAACTTGGCCCTGGGCTCAGAGGACGTACGTGCCTTACACCTGCATGTTCAGTGCCCTGCTAAGGGCTGCTGCAGGTGCAACCAGCCTGTGTCTTCCACAGCTGAAAGAGAAATTGTGCGGGACATCAAGGAGAAGTTGTGCTATGTCGCCCTGGATTTTGAGAATGAGATGGCAACAGCAGCTTCCTCATCATCCCTGGAGAAAAGCTATGAGTTGCCTGATGGACAGGTCATCACCATTGGCAACGAGCGGTTCCGTTGCCCTGAAACCCTCTTCCAGCCCTCATTCATTGGTGAGTCTCTACTGTGGAGGAGGGTCTTCTGGGGGCATCTTAGCATCATTGACAAAGTGCCTCTTTCTGGATAAAGGAAGGATAGGAGCCGTGATGGTGCAGTGGTCAGAGTGCAGCATTGCAGGCTACTTCTGCTGACTGCCAGCTGCCAGCAGTTCAGCATTTCGTTTCTCATCGGCTCAAGGTTGACTCAACCTTCCATCCTTCCGAGGTCGGTAAAATGAGGACCTGGATTGTTGGGGGCAACAGGCTGACTCTTATGTATCGCTTAGAGAGGACTGTAAAGCACTGTGAAGCGGTATATGTCTAAGTGCTATTGCTATTGCTAAAGAATGAATGGAAGGCAATAAACACCTTTGCAGTAAAACTGTAGGAAACACTAAAGTCACATTTTCAGTGAAGCTAGCAATTACATGCCAGTTAGCAATGACAAATCCTGAAGGCTTTTGTTTTTCTGTTGTACATGGTGGTCAGACAAGCCAACATGGTACCCACAACGGTGCAGTCAAAGCCCAGCCTCTTTTTATATGTGTTGCATATGCCCTTGGCCATTACTACCCGAACACTAGTGCTGGAAACAAGAGGGGACAGATCTTTTCCAAAGATATTCTGCAGAAAGAAGTTGTGCCCACTACTAGTATTTGGGGTAATGACAGTGATAAACCAAAGCAAAAATCCTCCTTGAAGCTAGAGAGGGAATTTTAGATCAATTCTGAAACCTCACTGGAACTGGGACGGTGCCCCTGTGATCTTGTACTCTCTCCACAGGCATGGAATCAGCTGGTATTCATGAGACAACATACAATTCTATCATGAAATGTGACATTGACATCCGCAAGGACCTCTATGCCAACAATGTTCTTTCAGGAGGCACCACCATGTATCCTGGCATTGCAGACAGAATGCAGAAGGAAATAACTGCCTTGGCTCCCAGCACAATGAAGATAAAGGCAAGCTACTCTGGGGTGTACTTTGGGGTCCCCAATCCCTGGGTCGTGGCCTGGTGCTGGGCTGTGGCCTGTTCTGAACTGGGCCATGCCAGTGGCTGGCATGCATAGATAGCTCCATTTGTGTAAGCGACACTCCCGTGAAGCTCCATTTCTCTGAGCGGCAGGGGTGTCCACCATTCTTACAGAGTTTCATGCATGCACATGAGTGCCTGCTGCTTGTACAAATGGAGCTGCACACGAGAGGGCACACACACCTGCCGCTCACACAGAACCATTTCCTCCCCCCCCACTGGTCCGCAAAGCTGGAAAGTTTGGGAACCACTGGTTTAGCACATCAGCAATCTGTACGGGTTGCAACCTTAGAAAACAAAAATCAATTCTTTGTACTTGGGTAACCACCAGTAACTGTGGCAGGAGATAATCCATAAAAATATGGGATAGTTTCATTGGGAGCCGCCTAGAGTTGGTCGAAAGATGGGCAGCTGTATAAATGTTTGGAATTAAATAAATAAGTAAACAAAAATGTCTTGTTTCTGTGAACAGATGATTGATTCAACTGTGTTGAATTTAGGACCCATTGATTTTAGAATTCTGCATATTTAGGAAAAATCAAATGCAGCATCCTAAAATATAAACATTGGAAAAATGTTGCATAATATACATATACCAAGCATTCTGTTCAGAGGGCTGGACTTTATGGTTGTTAAAGTTAGAATTGTTTGTTTTTGCTCAACCCTGCCTCTTTCTGATTACACTGTCAACTGACTAGCAAATGGATCTCTGTGTTTTCCAGTCTCAGGGATGTTCTCTCCCCCGCTAATATCTAGGGTTAAGGTGGAAGAGCAGAATCTAGTCCTTCCTTCCTTCCTTCCTTCCTTCCTTCCTTCCTTCCTTCCTTCCTTCCTTCCTTCCTTCCTTCCCTCCTTCCTTCCTTCCTTCCTTCCCTCCTTCCTTCCTTCCTTCCTTCCTTCCTTCCTTCCTTCCTTCCTTCCTTTCTTTCTTTCTTTCTTTCTTTCTTTCTTTCTTTCTCCCTCTTTCACCCTCTTTCACATGCAATTCATGCCTTTTGTAGGACAGCTGTTCTCATGGATCTGGGTTTCTCTACCTCCCAAATGTGAGATTTGTATTCCACTTGCTTGCTCCTAACACTTTTGAAAATCTTTCCACAGATCATTGCTCCTCCTGAGCGCAAATATTCTGTTTGGATTGGAGGTTCCATTCTGGCCTCTCTCTCCACCTTCCAGCAGATGTGGATAAGCAAACCAGAATATGAGGAAGCCGGCCCCTCCATAGTGCACCGGAAGTGCTTCTAAAGAACCAAACCAGATTATTCTCGGATCAGAAGACTCCTTTCTTCTTTCTTTGCATTGAGTTCTGAATCTTGCAAGGAGCATTAAACACTGTTTTTCAAGCCAGGCAGTCTCTGGTCTTTTCTCTGTCCTTGTTATTTTAGCTGCTTTCAATAAATACCTTAGTGCTTTCTCATATACAAGCAGTCCTCAACTTACGACCACAATGAAGCCCCAAATTTCTGTTGTTAAGTGAGACATTTGTTAAGTGAATTTTGCCCCAATTTATGACCTTTCTTATCACAGTTGTTAAGGTTAACATACAGTTGTTAAATTAGTTACACAGTTATTAAGCAAATTTAGTTTCCCCTTTGTCACTCCTTGTCAGAAGGTCGCAAAAGGTGATCATGTGACCCTGGGACACTGCAACTGTCATAAATATGAGTCAGTCATGATTTTGTGATAAAAGATTTATACCAACTCTTAGACAAAGCTATTTATGTCACTTTGAAAAGATTTCCAGCTTTCAGGAAAAAAATATGTATGATTTCTCAATAGAAACAGGTACATAAATACAATCCAGTAGAAAAGTATCTATTCAGCAATCTCATATTGTATAACAGACATGTCAAACTTGCGACATCACGTGACGTCACGCAACGTATCGGGCCGGTTTTGCCATTGCTGGCAATAGGGTGGGCACGGCTTCCATCAAATTGCAAAAGGAGACAGATAATCATCTATGCCACGGTCCAGGGAAGGTGGAAAACCACATATTTTCATCATCCTCTCCTTGTCTGAGGAGTTAGTCCATAGAATTTTTGGGACTTGAAAGCAGACCCAATAAAATGAATGAAGCCAACTCCTTTTTAGAGAGCAAATGTCCCTCTCCAGAAAAGCATCAAATTGGAAAAAGAGGCACGCATTCACCTTTGCCCAGGCCCAGGCAAGGCGGAAACCCATGACTTTTCAGGATCCACTTCTTTGGATACTTGTCTGCAGAATTAGTCGAAGGCATAGCTTGAACTTCAAAGCAGGCTCATTGAAGTAAATGCCGAACTGCCTTTCAGCCAGCAAGTGTCCAGCTTCAGGTAGGTGTCGAAATGGAAACGTTCATTTGAATTTGATTAATGTGAACAGGTGTTCTCTTACTGTTTTCTTGCCAATTTTGACATGCATTCCTATTCTATGCAGTACACCTTTTGACTGGTTGGTCTGGTTTTTCTTTTAGTGTAAACACAGAGGCAAAGAATGAGTAAAGCAGTTCGATTTTCTCCTTGCTTTCCATCACCTGCTGCCTGCAATCTTCTCCCATTAGCGGACTGATCATTTTGTTTTTGTTTCGTATGTGTTGAAAGAAACATTTAAAATTATTTTTAGCTAAAGATATGCTGAAACCAGCTATTTGAATTATATACCATTATTTGTTATTTTATTTATTTTAGCTTTATTTTTGTTATATAAAACTTGTTTTTCTTAATTTTGGTAACAGATGAACTGAGACTATCTCCTGCTCTGCCAACCAATCCCAGCCATGTGACTTCTTGGGAAGGTCTTGGAAAGCGACAGCAATTCACAGCCGTGATTTTCATGCCTCGACTTTTTGGGTTTCAAGCAGCAGCACCCATTGCTACAAGGACCTCTGTATCAGGCAGGCAGGCAGGCTTTTGCCTGGCTTGTAGGTGGAGCCCTGGTAGTGCAGTGGTTACAATGCAGTATTGCAGGTTAACTCTGCCCATACCCAGGAGTTTGATCCTGACCGGCTTAAGGTGGATTCAGTCTTCCATCCTTCCGAGGTGGTAAAAGAGGACCCAGATTCTTGGGGGCCATAGGCAGTCTCTGTAAACCGCCTAGAGAGGGCTGTAAAGCACTGTGAAGCGCTATATAAGTCTATGTTCTATTGCTGTTGTTATTGTATGTTCATAAGCTGGCAACAGATGCCAAACAGGCAACCAAGGAAAGAGATCATAGCACAGTGGATCTGGGGGGTTCGGGGTGGGGAGATGGCAAGGCATGCCTCATCTAGTCTGGATGTAAGAGTGGAACAGAGGAGATGGTGAAAACATGATGGTCAGGAGATGTTCTGGGATTCCATCAACTTTATGGGCCCCCATTTGATCAACCAGAAGATCAAGGAACCAACTGAATCCCTGAGAATATATCAGCCCAGCATGGAAGGGGAGGGCAGTCACCAAAGCTGGGAATTTTGCTGGTCCCAAATGAAATGTGGGGCACCACCTGTTCAGAAGAGCTCAGGATAGAAAATAGCATTTTTGCCAGGAGCTGCAAGTGGATGGAATTGGATGTTATCCATGCCTGTACTCAGAAACGATGGCTAGCATGTCCTGGAATAGGCTGAGTGTCTTTTGTGCCCAAGCAAGCAATTTAGTTCTTTTTGATGGTCCCTTCCTGGCCACAGAGTAAAAGCTGAGGAGCAGAGCAGGGCAGGGGGCAGGGAGAGGAATAGAATGAGAAAGAGACCAATAAGGGCAGAGATCAAGCAGTACATGTAGATTGGGATTGCATGCAAGTCAAACATTTTGAAAGCAAGAATGCTGACTTTTTAAACACCCCCCCTCAGTAAAATCTCCCACACGAATATAAACCAGCTTCCAAATTCAGCTGCAAGGCCTCCCCCAGCCACCTGAAGGAGCCAAGGGGAGCGTGGCCCTCCTACAGCTATGGGGGCACAGCATCCTTTCCTTAGTGCAGAGTGATCCGAAGGTGGGATGGGGGGTGGACTAGTTTTGTGGCCTGTCGGCCGCCAGAAGACTCAGTGGCCAACTCAGAGGAGGAAGCACAGGATGGGTGTCCGCCCCAGCGTCAGGGCCATCTGAGAGCCCCAACGAAGAAATGGAGCTGTCGCAGCCAGGGACAGAGACCTCGGCAGTCTGCCATCCCTCAGGTGGAAAGGCTGAGACCTCCATGCCTTGAGGCAAGTGATTCAGGAGAGGAGGATCACATGGGGCCAATGATTGAGAAGAGGAGAGGCTATGGGGCGGTCTTCTGGGCGGAAGAGTCACCGCTGCTAATGGAGCCCCACCCTCAGCTGTAGATAAAAGGCAGGAGAGGAGATGAATAGGTGTGGCAGACAACTATTTCTCTTCCTGCTGGTCAGCCAGCTGTATTTGGAACTCCTGACACTTCTAATTGGAATTTTGCTGGAGTTTTCCACAGATCTTGTGGCGCTGGGAGTCGAAGCACCTTCTGAGCATGGGCGTGTCTTCTGTTGAAAAATAGCCAGCTTGCTTGAAGGCTTTTGGTGAGACTGAGAGTAACTCTAGGTGTTGGGAGACCCCTACAGGGGAAAAGGGAGTGAGCTCTGTTATTTGGAGGCAGTGTGAAGCTGCGGGAGTTCCTGAAATAAAAGGAACATTAGAGACTATTTGGCGCGTCTGTTGTGTTTGGGGAGCCGGATCAGAACATCATTTCAGAACCTTTTCATCAGAGGTGAGATTGCGATAAATCTCATAGCTAGCTTCCTCTTTCGTACCGCAGCTGGAATGGTTTCATCAGAACAGCATGAAAAGACGCCTGTCAGCATTGCAACAGAAAAAATTGTAGCCATTTTACTTTTACTTTTCAAAGTAGTTTTCCATTCTATAGTTGGGGATTATCACGTAGACAGGCTAAGGGGGGAGGGGAGTTTTTGGGCATTCTTAGCCATAACAATTGCAGCTGTGGGTTATGTTCAAGGTTGATGTGAGTAAAGAATTTTGGCGGCAAGAGAGTGGGGGGGGAGCCCGTGTTTATTTGTAATTGATGAATGTGATATGTGACATCTTGGTTGGGGTGGGAATTACAACTTGTTACTTTGATCAGGGGAGGAAACTTTCAGTTTTGGGTTCAACTATGTAGGTGCCGATACTTTCTTTCCTGAATAAAATGTTCTTTGAGGAAGAAATTCTTGCCTTGAAATTCTTTGAGCTGAAGAGTTGAGGGAGCTAGAAGTGGGATCTTCTGGGGGTTACGGCCTGCCAGCTGCACCTGCCATGGAGAGGCCAGGCTACCCTCCATCATGCCAGGCAGCGAAAGAGGCCTCCCACCCTCGGGCATCTCATGTCCTACTCAAGGAGTGGGGGGCAGTGACCCTCCCCCTTTTGGACATTGGCTTTTCTCAATCTGGCCTGGAGGCAGCCGTGACCTCACTCTGGAGGGGCCTCGGGGGTCAAGCCAGGCGAGACCTTGGCGGAGCAGGGTGCAGCTCCCCCCAGGAGCCTCTTTCAGCCACCAGCTGCTGGGTGAGCATTGGTGTACCCACCCACCCACACAGAATGAGGGACACACCATACAAATTGATTCAAATGTAATCAAGAGCATCTGGCATAAATTATTTATTACATTATTAATAAAGGCATCAATATAAAACTTAATTTATCATCATATGTCTGGTATAAACTGGCAAATATTTATTAAATTATTAATAAATAGGTATTTTAAATATTACCCCCCCCTTCAGTTTGTATTTGTGTACTCAGACTTTCCAGCCAAAGAAAAAATCCCTGCCGATAACGCAGAGGCTGGAGAGCGCTTTGGGCCATCCTGGCATGCAGCATCTGTTGCTTTGCCACCTGCCGAGGCGAGCAGCCCCTGGTCACTGGCCGGAGAGGCTGTAATCCACAATGACCCTAGGGCCTCCGGGTTGCTTGGTAAAGGCAACGGCCTCCTCAGGCTGGATGGACGTGCAGATGAACCACCCCGGGAACTCAGCTGATTCGAACCTTGTGTGCTTTTCATTGTCAATTTTGTAGAAAAGGAAACGGACCAGCTTGGATTTGTCGAGGTTCCCTTGGATGTTGGCTTCCTGCAGGAGAAAAAATCTGGGTAGCTTGGAATGCAGTCTGGAAGGAGTGGATGATCTACATTTGGGCCTAAACTGAGACTAGTGGGCTTGCTTTAGCCCCCCCCAAAGGACTTCTAGAATACAGAATAACAGTGTTGGAAGGGACGTTACAGGTCTTCTAGTCCAACCCCTGCTCAAGCAAAATAATGTCTGTTGTCTTTCAGTGCTGGATCCCTAAACCCACGTAAGTTTTGTGTCCCCTTGCAGAATGCAAAAGTCGGAAGCCATTTGGGCTGACTTGATTTTTCAACCAAACTCTCTGGTTTAATGGCCTTCCCTGCACTATTCTAGCTACAACCTCACCTTCTTTTTAAGCCTCATTGAACCCCATAGCCTCCTCATAGTCCCCCCAAAGAGCCATCACTCTGAGGTGGGTATGACTGTGAAGGCCCCGGGGCGCTCTGGGTTTGGACGTTAGCCTTTCTGGTGCTCTCCGCCATTGCTGCACTGGCCGGGACCCTGGGCTGTATCTCCCTTCGGACTCATTGACAGCCCCTGTTTGGGAAGGGGAGGGGGCTCCAAGCACACACACTGATTAATCAGAGAAAGAGGGAGGAAGAGCTGGGAATGGGCACCATCCATCCTTGTCAGGTTGAGCCTGATTGGATTTAAGACCCATTTTAAGTCACTAGAAGACCTCCAAGGCCCCTCTCAACTCTGTTATTCTGCCCTGTGGTTGCACTTCAAAAGAACCAACAGGGAAGAGAGGGCCACTGACCTCCAGCTGCAGCACCGGCTGTGCCTCCTTCCACACGCAGGAGAGATAGTGCTTCCTGTTCTGGATGCTCAACACCACAGGGACCCTTTGAGTTCCAGCCTCGATTTTTGGACGATACACAGACATTTTTAACTTCACTGAAAAATATGGGGAAATAAAATCAGTGGTGAAAATATCATTTTCTGTTTGGCTTAACACAGAGAAGATGGAATGCATAGGCTGGGTTGCCCCATAATTTGGCAAGGGAGGGGTAGCAACTGGGATTTACCTGCTTGCTCAAGGTTGGGACCCTGAAGATGCATGGCTACCAACTGTGCAGGTTCCTGGAAGACGAGGGACTTGTGGTCAGCATCTTGGATGTTGCAGACAACATTCCTCCAGAAGTGATAGATGGAATTAGAGGCTTCTGTGTATCCATAGATGTCAAATGTGACCGGTTCTGAACAGAAAATACATTCTCATTTGACTTATTCAGCCCCACTTAAGACAACTGTTGATGTTGCCACCATTGAATTACCCACAATGCATTTTGGAGATTCTGCCCCCCTCCAACAGCAGCTGAGACTTCCAGCCTAAAACTGGTAGTAGGGCAATGGAGAGGACAGTTTGGAAAAAGCTCCTAATTTGCTCTCATAAAATTATTTCTCTACAAGATAGATAATTTTGCTAAGCCTCTAGAAGATTGTTAAAACAAATCCCTAAACATTTAGCTATCAGAGACTTTTTCCTAACACTCACTTGTTTTACAAGTCGAAGCTATGTGGTCCAGGGTAACTTCCATTACGTCACTGGAACAATCCTGGATAACTATCTACCAGACTGTATTTTCTATGGCTTGCTGCTCTTTGGTGTACAAGCACAGGACGAAGGCAGTGTGAGCTTCTGGGCTTCAAATTCGGTTCTCATAGTTTGTACTACTGCTTGTTTGGTCTGAGAAATAACACTCTGCTGGAAGGGATTTCTTACAGTCACAAAACATAAAGTAGGCATTTGGTGCTGCAAACTCTACCTAAGACTGTGCTTAGAATGTCCATTAGGTCCTCATCGGAGAAGAGCCTGGGAGAATTCCTCATGCTCTCGGTCGCAACGACAATTAGCACAGCCTTCCTGAAGCTCTTCAAGGGCTCTTTCTTGGTCACTGCTACCTGCACATCGATCTCACCGGCTTGGAAGGCATTCTGTGGCAAAAGAGAAAAGAGTTGAAGATTTTTATAAGAGTTTGCTCCCTTAAAGGGTACACCCCGTGAAGGAGCAGGAGCAAAGTTCTTTCCCACCCAAGTTCCTTCAAACCTGTATCCCAGGAAGATAAAATACAGTTATCACTTTTATAAACTTGGTGATCTATTTCTTACACACACACACACACACACACACTTCAGAAACATTAAGGTATCTGTTCACAGACAGTAAATACGGTGGTAGATTAAAAAAAAGAAAGATCATTACTGCAAGTCCTTCAGCTGAAGCCTGGCAACCCAAATTCAGCGTGCTGCAGATTCACGCTTTCAGAGGTCCTGGTTGTGATAGATCGTGGCTTTCAGCAATAAGACAGGATGGCTGAAGTGGCCACAAGAAATAGGATGCCATTAGTGGGTTCCATATTGTAGGACATAGAATCCTAGGGCTGGAAGGAAGCCCAGAGATCCTCTAGTCCAGACCTCTGCAAAAGACCTTATTCCAGCCCAGACAAAGGGCCGTCCAGCTTCTTCTTGAAAGCCTCCAGTGATGGAGCACTCACAACTTCTGGAAGCAAGCCATTCTACTATTGTTCCCACTATCAGAAAATTCCTCCTTATTTCTAGATCGGATCTCTTATCACATTTTTTTGTGGCAAGTTATCATGATTTCAGTGATGGGGGATTTTGATAATGTTTGGAATGTGAAAAGTAACCCATCAAGTTCCTGAGATGCTGAGTTCAGTCCTGCCCTGGGCACTTTCCTCTTACCCATTCTTCAGGAACAGGGAGAGGCTGAAAAGCTCTGGCAGGTCCAACAGGTTAAAAAGCTTCAGTTGGGCTCCAGATACTCGCTGGCGCACCAGAGGGCTTGGAAATGCCCACGTTTGCAGTGCCAGCCAAATGCTGATGGGGGAAGTGCCAAATGTCCTTGCCTGGTCAGAGGAGTCATGTTCCAGAAGAAGGTGGTTGAGTGTCTTACCTTTGTCGGGTAGGGCTGGTTCGCTGCACAGAACTGCATCCTGCTCAAACTGTAAAGCACAGGAAAGAAAAGTGAGTCAGATCTTTTTCCTTATTTGTGACAATAAACTTGTCACTGTTGTTTAGAGCAGAAGGACTCCTGGAGTTACACACACATTTATTAAAGTGTGTCTTTCATTTGATTTTTCGAAAAATGCCTATGAGGAGACTTTTGCTTTATGTTCTAGAGCAAACATGAAAATGCAAACACCGAGGCAGACCATTCAGGATAAACTTTGTACCTGCACAAAAAGACGGGCAGACTCCTCCTTCCTGATCCTCCTCTCCACTGCAGACTGGCCTCTGCTCTCCCTGGGCAGCCCTTATATAGATTGGGGCAGCTGATGAAGCAGAAACTGCGTTCACGCCAGAACTTCCCCTTCAGCAGCTGTGGATTTCCTTCTAAGAACAGGATGCGGTTGCGGATTGTGAAAATGGAGAATTCCTTAAAAACAATACATGTTTGCACAAAAATTAGACATCTGGGAAATTATTGAAAGTGATGATGATGCGTGTCTGGGTATAGGTGTGAAACTGCTCGTGAATGATGGCTTAATTGCCAGGGGAGGGACTCCTTGCCCAGGTCTGGCCAATTCAGCATGGTCAAGAGCTCAGGGGCTCCCAAGATGAAAGACTAGTGGCTCTGGATCCACTGCTCCTCCAGGAATCTAGTTATCCCCTACAAAAACATTCAAGGTATTGGTTATCACTATGTTTGTTTGTTTATTAAATTGACATGTCATCCATCTTCCTGTTAGGTGACTCTGGGCAGCTTACAAAGAGTAAAAAAAGAAATATACCGGTATATATACAAAATAAATTTAAAAAATATGTAAAAACTAGGACCAAGGATGGCATGGGGACAAGAGCATCTTACCCCGTCAAACACCTCTAGCAGTCAGTGTCCCCCTTGGAGTTCCATCTGGCCAGACCAGGTTTTGATAGCTTTCCAGAAGGCTTAGAGGGTGGGAGCAGTTCTCCCCTCCGGTGGTGGAGTCTTCCACGGGTCTGGGGCCACAGTGGGAAAGGCTCTGCTCCTAGACACTGCTGGAATGCCTTGGATGGTGGCATCCTTAGCAGGCCCCTTCTGCTGGAGTGAGTGGGTGGGCTAGTCCCATTGGGGTGAGATGGCTCTTCAGATCCCCTGGACCCCTGCCACATTTTGGGATAATGGAGGCAGGATGATCAATCTGCGGCCCTTTGACTTTCCCTCCTTTCCCTCTGGGAACCGGCATGGGGTATATTCACAGGCGCTCTGCGCTCCAGCCCAGCCTCTTCCCTAGGATGGCAGATATGATTCCTGGGTTAGTTAAAGACGGCATAGGCCTCATTATTGCAGCATTGTATAAATTAGCTTCCCTCCTTAATTTTACTTATTTACTTATTAGGTTTATTTGATGCCCATCTCGCTTTGATATATATTGTTTCAAACAAAACTAAACTCTGTTTACTATTTCTTTACCATTCACCAGTTCCAAGCAATCTTTTCAACACTCTTCACAATCCTTTTTTAAAAAAACTATCCTAAAAAGTTTAGTATCATCCCCAAATGTAGGCAGCTTATTGCTTACCCTAAACCAAGACCCTTCAGGAACAGCCCCCGAAGCCCCAGGCCAGGCTAAAGGCCGGAAGGAAGGCTCCTCTGGCTTCTGTCCAGTGAGAAACTAATGTCTGTTCTTTACTTCCTAACTGTAGCCTGTAATCCATAAGGAGAAGTCTTATTCCTCCGTAACTGCTCAGTTCACTTAGGAACCCTGGATGCCCCCGTCTCTTGGGACCTGGAAGGCGTCTTCTCTCTTGCAACCCTGCCTCTGGTGTGAGGCTTCCCGAGGTCAGGGCTGTTTCCCCAGCCCTCCAGCGAGGGAAGTGAAGCCCCTTGGATTCTTTTTCATTCCAGCCTGGTTTCTGTCCTCTTATTTTTTACTCCTTCTTTTTGTTTCCAACTGTATATTTTATGGTTTTTTTCCTTGTGAGCTACCAAGACTCTTGGGAGTCAGGCAGCATATAAATGTCATAATAGGTAAGTAATGAAATCATCTGAATTTGAATTCTTTTGAGTATTAACTCTGTTTACTGCGTAGTGGCTCCAGATGCCCTAACATGTTATTACACCTGCTTTAGTTGCTCTGGTTTCTTCTCTGAGAAAGCCAGTGCAGCCTCCAGGGGGCGTCCAGCAGCTTCTGCCCATGTACAGACTCAATGTGTCATTCAACAGCTGGCTGGTCCTGCAGGGTTTTCTGCTTTGACAATTTAGAAATGTTTTTATTATTTCCATTCACGTTTTTTGCCAGAAGCTCCTGATTATTTTTTTTATTTTCACCTGGCTCTTTTTTGACCAGAGTTGGAGTTCCTGTGAGGACCTGCCTCATTTAGACCTTCTAAGAAAGCCTGCATTGTTTCGACAGGAACTTTTGAACAGAGCCAATTCCACTCTCAACGCTCTCCGCAGAGGCTTCATCCCTCTGCCTGGAGATAAGACAGATGGCCGGAGGCAGGTTCCATTCTCAGCCCAAGTAAGAGATACTTCAAAGAGGACGGAATAAAGCAAAGGAAGTACCAGCAGAAGGCCCATCAGTCCCCTCCCCTCCATTAGAATGGCAGAATCTGAAAGTGAAGAGAATGAAGAATAGGGAAGGGAAGAAATGGGGGTTCTGACAGATCCTTTTGGCCCTCCTCTCATTTCTTTTCCTCTTCATAGCATCCTGGAGTGCTTGCAGAATGAATTTTAATCTCAATTGCCCACTGAAATTTGACAAAGCTACATCACATCTGCAATTCAGTTTAAAATGTATGTGAAGCTGCTGGAGAAACTATGAGGAAACCCTCAGTAGATGGATGGATTGCACACTTCACACTTCTGAATCACGAGTAACATTTTAAGTCTTAAGATAATATCTGGATTGGGAGTTGGATGGGGAGTGAATCCTGGTGAAGTGGATTCCCCACTCAAGGCAATTATTACTTAACCTGTCCTGCAGAGAGTTGCACCTAGAGCTGTCACATGGTACAGCAAGAAGGACCACTGCGGTTGGTCTGCTCACAGTGGCTCTTCTGAGCTGAGTTCAGGGCTCTTGGCTTTGCTGCCTTTCCTCTTCCATTGCTGGAGATGGCCTGTTACAGGCGCTCAGTTGCAGGTCTGGAGGCTGCAGCCAGTGAACTATTCCCTGGCCCTGGGCCATGTGAAATTAGCCACATCACTGCTGAAAGAACCCCTCTGACTGCTAAAGTGCTGCTGGCATCAGTGAAGGCCACCGTATCATTCCGTAGCACTTCACCATGTGGGGATCAAGCTGACTAAGATGGCCTTAAATCTGTTAGACTTGGGGCTGGCTTGGGTGAACCTCATACAGCAGAGGCTGCCTTGGGTGAACCTCATACAGCAGAATTTAGTTTTGCATGAATCAGGGGAAAGCTTTTTTCTGTCCTGACCCCATTCCTGGAATTTCTCACAGGAATTGATTACAATACTCCTAGATTACTTGTCAGATAGCAGCATCCACTGTGGTGTTGAAAGAAAAGTCTTCATCAGGGTCCAGTTCAAGCCAGGTATAAACAAAATGGAGACTGCTTTAGAAAGAAGGTTGTAGTTTATTGAAGAGCAGAGCCAGATAGAAATGTGGCTCTGGGAAAGCTGACCACATGTAGCTGGAAGTGGTGGGTTTTTATACCTTCTTGGGCTTTTGTGTTTGGAGTTGTTTCCTGTTCCTGTGGCATGAACTTTGACCTGAGCTTTTGAGCGTGTCCTTTTTGGTATTGTAATGGTGGTGGATTAATCCTATTATGTCCCAAAGGTCATGTCCTGCTTCCCTGGAGTGGTGGCTGATGGCTATGTCCTGTGTTGGATGGGTGAGGGGTTGTTGGTTCTAGGGATCTTTGTCTTTCTAATCCCATCAGTTCTAAGCTTCCTGGCTCCAGTCTTTCTGAAAGGATTATCAGATCTGCATTTCTACAGACCTGGTTTCTGCTTGGGGCAGAGAGATTTGGGGTGGGAGGATTCTGCCTAAGATTTTATATTATTCCTTTGGGGAAATATATTCTGCTTTTTTAATATTCCCCAAAATATTTCCTTCTCTAGGAGGGTGCTGACTTCCGACAGTGGACTGCTATTAGAAATACTGGTGAGACAGTAGTTGGATTCATTGGCAAAGACAGAATGATAGAACACAAAGTCAAATCATTGTTCCAGATTATAATTTTTTGTAGTTAACCCATCTATCCTATAAAAAGAGTAATTCGATTATGGTGAAATTGCACTACCAAGGCTCCGCAGACTGAGGCTTTGTCTACAAAGTAAAATTTCTGTGTGGGAGTTAACAGTAAAACATGGCCCAGAGTCCCTTTTTGAGGGAAATGGGACATTCAGTAATGTGAAAAATAAACAAGCAAACAAACAATGAAAGTATTTTTAAAGGCTAATATATGCACCATCATTCTTTTTTGCTTCGTGTTTATTTTCATTTGAGAAAAAATCTGAAATATAAATGTAAAAGTATATTTATGCAAGTAGCAAATGGAGGGGACAGCCCTCGACGCCCTTTGGAGCCCCTCCTTGCTGGTGCTCTGGCCTTTCACTGCTGATTCACCAGCTGCCCTCCTTTCCTGGGATTCTCTGGGTCAAAGGTCTCAGGAGCTGAGCTTGAGGGCTGAAGCTGCCGCAGGGTTGGCATTTGTCCTTGGGCATTCCCAGTCTGAGTCTTGTAGTGGCGTCACTCACTTGTGGTTCTCATAGGAAGAGGATCTCTCTGCACTGAGTCATTGTTGTTGCCAGTCACTGGGGCTGGCTTCCTTCCTAGATGGTTTTACTCCTAGCAGTGGCTCCGCATCATTGGCTCCAAGTCCTGTTCTACTTCTAATCCAGAAAAGGCCTCAGGTGTCAGCCCGTCTTTTTCAACGCTTTCTAAGTACACCTAGTTTGTCAGTCTAAGGGAACAACCCCTTCTCTCTCCCTCCCTCTCTCCATCTCTCTCTCCTTCTCTCTCTCCCCCTCTTCCTTCTCATGTGTCTACATGACGTGAGTGAAAGAGGAAGAGAAAGTGTTCATGTGAGAGAGTGCACATTTTTTGGTATGAACTACTCCCCTATGAATAATAGCTATTGCCTCTTAACATTGCCTTTCATCATTACATTTCCCAACATAATAACCAGAGTTTAGAAATGTTCTATTAGAACGGACGAAGCATTTCATCCTCTCTCAAAACCAAGGGCAGGCAGAAAGATCAGCCAAACTTCTCTCATACAGGTCAGAGGGCTCCTACTCTTCAGAGTCATTTGGCTTCAAAATTGACTGAAAGACTGAGATGAGGGAATAGAAGAGGAAGTCATTAAATTTGCAGATCAGACCAAACTGGCAGGAATAGCCAACACCCAGAAAATAGGCTTAAGATACAGATGAATCTCAACAGACATTGGGCCCTATCTAACAAAATGAAACTCAAGGGAGAGAAAAGTAAGGTTTGCACCTCATGTCATAACTAATCCTTCCATTCCCTCCCCCCATCCAGTCAGAACTGATGAAGCTTCTTGAATGAGAAGTAACATGTCTTCTTCCTCAAGGAAAAAGCATAGCCCAAACTCCAACATGCCTCTGGTATCTTTGCTCCCATTTTAGTTAGAGGCCTGAATTTCCTTCAGAGCACGCCTAGAAGAAGGACCCTCCGATCAAGGAATGCTGCCCAGGCCTGAAGAATAGGCCCCTTCTGCACTCGCCTGGCCCCATTCAAGGAGTGAAGAGAGAAGACACTCACATCCCCGACTGAGGGGCCGGCCCACATGCCCTCTTGAAAGGCTATTGGCTGGTGGAGCCCTGCAGAGATAAGTGGTTGGACTGTGTGAAAGTCTGGAAAAGTACTAGACAGGACTGAAGTCTGCTTCATTGAAGGCCGGTGGGGGCACTGACCACAAGGGAGTGGGGGCAATGCCTGAAAGGATCGTTTCATTAGAAATCTGACTGGTGACATTCTAGGTCAAAGCAAAGGGAGTGAGCAAAATGTAGCCCGGGCTTGGGAATGGGGGACGGAAATGGAAGGTCAGGCCCCATAATTGCTTTGAAGAAACTATGGACTCATTTATTCTTATGCTTAATTCCTTCTTTCAGTCTCTTCACACAAAAGGAAAAAAAATAGTTCCCCCTGTCAAAGCAACATTGAGGGAGACAGAACATGAATACAGGCCAAAATAGGCAAGGAATTGGTTAGAGAACACCTATCTGCTTTGGACAAGTTCTAATCTCTGGTATCCCCAGGGTACCCATCCCCAGGGTACTCAAGAAGCTGGCAGAGATTACATGGTTCTGTAATCTCAGAACCACGGAATGAAATCTTTCAATGTTCCTGGGCATTGGGTAACTGTCAGAGGTCTGGAAAAGAATTTTGATAAACTGACTAAATTAGTGGACCAAGAAAATGCTGTGGATATAGTATGCTTCAATTTCAGTAAGGAATTTTTTTTCTTTTACTTTCTTAGTCTATCTAATATATATCTTCCATTAATCAATAGATATATATTTGTACATGTAAACCAGTGGAAAATTCAAGTTAACTGCTATCCAACTTAATACAATCGATTTAAATTTGTAAACATTCTTCACTCCGTATGTCCAGATTTAACTATAAGCCAGATACATTTTCTTTGATTGGTGTTTCTCTTGTATGTAGTCTATCCAATGTTTCCAGTCTATCATATATTGTTCATTTGAGTGATCCTTCAAATATGCCGATATTTTAGCCATTTCTGCCAAATTTATTACTTTCAAAGTCCATTCTTCAATAGGTGGTATTTCTGGCTTCTTCCAGTATTGTCCCACCAACAGTCTCGCTGCTGTGATCAGGTTCAGAATTAAGTTCGTCTCTGTGGTAGTACAGTCTTTTATGATCCCTAACAAAAACAACTGAGGTAGAAATTCAATACGCTTTTTCAAAATGATTTGGAGTGTCCACCATATTTTTCTCCAGAAGGCTTTAATTTTTCTACATGTCCACCATACATGAAAATATGTAGCCTCCATACTATCACACCTCCAACATTTAGGTTGGATGTCTGGATAGATATATGATAATTTTTTCGGATCTAGATGCCACCTATAGAACATTTTATAAAAGTTTTCCCTTAAATGTTGCGCTTGCGTAAATTTTACATTTCTCACCCAGATTCCCTCCCACGTTTCCATCATGATAGGTTGCCCAAAATCTTGTTCCCACTTTACCATACAATCCTTGACTAGTACAGTTTCAGAGTCAATTTCTATCAGTACACTGTACACTCGTTTGATATGCATGGGCCCCTGCTCTCTAACCTGTTCAATTAAATTCTCATCTGTTAGGGATAAACCCTTCTTCAGGTCTTTTTGCCATCTAGACTGCAGTTGCAAATATGAAAGCCAGGTACACACTATTCCTTCATCTGCTAGCGTATTTGATGGCTTTAACGAAAACACATTTCCTTCTTCCATTACAAGTTTACCATAGGGCACCACCTCCTGACCTTGTACTGGTAGTATGTTTATGTCCCCTATTGCGTGTCCGGGGATCGTCCAGATGGGAATCTTTTCGTGTAGTAGGTACTGATATTTCTTCCAGACCCGTAACAGCGGGATTCTCAGTGGGTGCTCCTTGAAGCTCTTGTCCACCTTCTTGTCATACACTAGGTATGCGTGCCAGCCATATAGTAAACCATGTCCTTCAACATTCAGTACTCTGTCATTCGTTATATTAATCCAGTCACTCAGCGCCACCAGCGCCGCAGCGTAGTAATATAACTTCAAATTGGGCATTTTTAAACCACCTCTTCTCCTTGTATCCTGGATGATTTTTAATTTAACCCTCGGTTTCTTGCCATCCCAAATAAATCTGTTAATGCCCTTCTGCCATTTATCTAGTTCCACTTCCTTTTTGAGTATAGGTAGCATTTGAAAGAGAAATAAAATTTTTGGCAGTACATTCATTTTTACTGCCGCTATCCTGCCCAGCAGGGACAGTTGTAATGTTTTCCACCTGACCAGATCTGTTTGTATCTTGTTCCACAACACCTCGTAATTATTTTTATATAATTTCCCATTTGTAGCTTCAATCTCCACTCCTAAGTATTTAACTTTCTTAACTATTTCACAGCCCGTTATTCTTTCTAAGTCCTGTTTTGAGTTGTTATCTAAATTTTTAACTAGCATCTTTGTCTTAGATATATTTACTTTGAAGCCTGATACCCTACCATAGTCCTTAATTATCTCCATCAGTCTCCTGACTGATTGTGCTGGTTGGGCCAGTGTCACCAGCAGGTCATCCGCGAAGGCACATAGTCTGTAGTCATGTTGTCTAATCCGTATACCTTTTTTATCCTCTGCCGCTCGTATCTTGTTCAGTAAAACCTCCAGCATTAAAACAAACAGCAAGGGGGATAGCGGACATCCCTGTCTAGTACCTTTCTCTATGTTAAATGAGTCTGTTAAGTCTCCATTCACAATGATCTGGCCTGTTTGTTTCTGGTAAATTGCCAATATGGAATTAATAAACTGTTCTCCCATTTTCATCCCCCCAATCAGTTTTATCAGAAACGGCCAATTCAGTCTATCAAAGGCTTTTTCTGCATCTACAAACATGAGAGTAGCGGGCACCTGGTTATACCTTTCCAAATACTCTATTATATTAAGAAGTTGTCTTACATTAGTTTTCATCTGACGTCCTTGTATAAATCCAGTTTGGTCCGGGTGAATTATTTTTTGTAACACTGTCATTAATCTGTTAGCCAAGATTTTTGCAAAGATTTTGTAATCCGTGTTCAATAGCGAGATGGGTCTGTAGTTTTCTGGTTGAGCGTTGTCTTTTCCCTCTTTAGGGATTAGAGAGATGTAGGCTGTTTTCCACGACGGTGGAACTTGACCACCTTCTTGTATGTTGACAAATAGCTCTCTAAGGGGTTCTATCATTTCCTCTCGAAGATACTTGTAATAGGTCGCTGTTAACCCATCAGTCCTGGGAGTTTTTCCCTTTTTCAATTGTTTAATCACTGAAAGTATTTCTTCTTGTGTAATCAATGCATTCAGACTATCTCTTTGTACATCGGTGATTATCAATAACTTTTCATTTTGCAGAAACTTATCTATCTCTTTGTCTTGTGTCTTCTCTTCAGCGTATAACTTGGAGTAGAATTCTGTAAAAGCTTTCTTGATCATTTCCTGTTGAAACTCTTCCTTTCCTTTATACTCTATCTTTTCAATTATGCGGGATTTTTGCTTCTTCCTTAATGTATAAGCCAGCCACCGACCAGGTTTATTGGAATTACGGAATGTCCTATGCTTTGCATATTGTATATTCCTTGCCACTTGATCCGCCATCAACAAGTCAAATTGTTTCCTTAAAATCTTGATTCCCTCTTTGGTGACCTTGTCCTCCGGTCTTTTTATTAATAGTTGCTCTTTCTTACTTATCTCATCTTCTAACTCCTTTCTTTTTTGTTCTTGTTTGCAACGGTGCCTTTTGTTCATGTCCATGAGAATCCCACGCATGTATGCCTTGCTGGCGTCCCATATCATTTCTATAGGTGTCTCCTTATTCATATTTATGCTAAAGAATTCCTTCATAACATTTTTGCATTCATCCACATTTATATCGTATTTAAACAGGTTTTCATTAATTCTCCAGGATTTCCTAGGTTTCTGTCCATGTTCTTAATTCCATCCACACCGGGTTATGGTCTGTTAGTACTTTGGGTAAGATTTTCACCTTCTTTAGGCTAACAAGCATGTCGCTGGTTGTTAATATAAAGTCAATTCTAGAGAATGATTGGTGTCTGTCTGAGAAAAAGGTAAATTCTTGCTCTTTGCCATGTCTTTCCCTCCAAATGTCAATCAGGTCGAAGTCATCCTTTATGTCAAAGAAGGATTTAGGCAACTTGGAGTGTTTTTGTGGGTTTGGTGCTGTCTTCTTTTTATCCAGGCCGACCTCTATGACACCGTTCCAGTCTCCCATTATAATACATGATCTGTAGTTGAGTTGTATTAACTTTTTATGTACCAATTTGTAGAATTTTCCTTGTTGATTTGGTGCATATATGCCCATCAAAAGAATTTTCTTATCATCTTTTACTATTTCGATTGCTAGATATCTACCTTGAGAGTCTGACTCTATTAATTTAGCTCTTATATGCTTCTTCACATAGATGACTATGCCATTCTTCTTTACTGCTGCCGCTGCAACAAATTGTGTTCCTAGCTTGTTGTTGGTTAAATGTTTCTGGTCTGTAGTTCTGATGCGTGTTTCTTTTTTTTTTTTTTTTTTTTTAAAGTTTAAAATTTATTAAGAAACTTTTATAAAAAGTTTTTTTTTTTTTACAAAGCAAGTACAATTCTCGGAAACAGAAATTCACCTTCCTGCCAAAAAAAGGTACATACGGTATGTCATCTCTATTATAGAGTTCAACAATTTTAACTCATGAGGCTCAACTAACCTCAAGTGAGTTCAACTTTCATAGTCTTACATCCCTTCCCAGCCCCCGCCCCAAACTGACATTAAAAAAACTATAATCCAAAATATACAAACAAGCTGAGTTATCTGCAATTTTTTTTGCTTCATTTTTTTAAAAAAGAGAAAAAAAATCTCTCTCCATAAATCTCTACACCAAAGCATTGCAACTGTGGAAGAATGAAGTCCACATTCTTTTAGCTCTCTTCAGCCCAAACAATGGGCAATACAAATCTGATGGCTCAAGTGGGGTTTTTCCCCCCCTTTCTTCTACCTTTGCCAAAAAACTGCTTTAGGATACCAAATTCCTTCTTGTGCAAGGCAGCAATCCAATGAATGAGTAATTTGACAATAAAAGGCAAGATGCTTTCCCCAGCACCCCCAGTCCTGGCCTGCAGAGTTTCTTGTTTTCAGGCTGATGGAAGATAAAAGTAACACAAGTTGTTTTTTTTAAAGTTGTTATTGGAAGACCCAGTGGAGAAATTGCCTTGGGTGATCTCGTTCCACAGTTTATCTGGAAGATAAAGGCACGGGAGGGAGGTCCGTCCGTCCATTAGGGATGCCCAGTTTTGGAACAGCTGATTCTTTCTCCAGTCAAGGTCTTATTTTTCCTTCTTTCTTTTTTCCTCCCCCTTTCTTTCGCTGGAGAGAACCCAGTGTCAGGATCCCACACCTGCAGCCTGTTAAGCCTTTAGTGGTGGCAAAGGGTTCTTTCCTCCTTTGATGAGCAGAGTTCCGATGCAAGTTCAGCTGCTTTTAAGGAGAGCAGAGAAGCCTCGGTCGAGGGATCCTGCCCCTTCTTCGCCTGCTCCTCTAGCACGATCTGGAGATCGAAGATGTAATCGATGACGTGTTGCAAGATTTCCACCTGGCTGACTTTACTGCCTTGCGGAATGCCCGGCACCAACTCACGCAGCTTCGAGTAGCAATCGTTCATGTCGTAGAGAATGCTCATCGGTTCCTCCAGAGCGGGACTCTTGTTACTGCTGCCCCGGGCGATGGCGAGGCTCTGATCCGAGACGCAGCACACGGCTTCGTAGCAGCTCCTGACGGACCGCACCGGGCTGATAGCTTTCATGCTGGATGGGGAGGACGGGCGGGCGGAGAAGCGGGGCAGGCGAGGAAATGCAAACAGGCCACGGCCAACGAGGCGGAGGAAGGCTGTCCGCCGAGATCTCCTACCCGGATCCGCTCTAAGACACTTTTTTTGCCCGCCTGATGCGTGTTTCTTGTAGGCAAATTATATCATTTTTACCTTGATTCAGATAATGAAATATTTTCTTCCTTTTCTGTGGGGAGTTTAACCCGTTAACGTTCCAAGTCAAATATTTACTTGTCATGGTCGGCTTTGGGACACTCCTGCCAGACCACTTCCGCTTTTTCCCCTGCTTTCTTCTTTGGTCTCGCTCCCATGGTGTCCAGGTTGGTGTTCATATTGCTTTGTGGGATCTTCTCTTGCTGTTCTATGTGTTTAGTAGTAGCCCTCGTCTGCCTTAGCTCTTTAATCTGTCCTGCTTCCCTGATTTTATTGACATCCATCCTCTGTGCAGTCGCATCCCGAGAAGCTCCTTTTTCTTCTCCTGCTGCTGCGGCGGTCCGTGCTTCTGAGGAGTTTGATCGTTGTTCTAAGTCCATTCCTCTTTCACGTGGCCAATCTACATTATCCAGTGTTGTGGGCAGGGATCTCCCCGCCTTCAGTTCCTTTTCAAGAAATTCTTTTGCTTTCCGGATTGAGTTCAGATGGTATTTTTTGCCTTTATAGAGTAATGACATTCCAGTTGGGGCTTCCCATCGATATTGTAGAGCGCGTGTTTTCAGTTCAGTGACCAAGAACTTGTAGTCTTTTCTTTCTCTTAACATCTTGGGGGGGATCTCTTTCAATATCACCACCTCTTGCCCCTCTACATACAATTTCTTGTTATAGGATGTTGTAGAAATACGGTCTCGGAATCCCTTTGTTACAAAATGGATAACTACATCTCTTGGTAGATTTTTGTTTTTTGCGATCCATGAGTTGACTCTGTGGATTCTGTCGATTTGCCAAGAGATATTTTCAGCCTCCTCTCCCAGAAATTGTACCAAGGCTTTTACAAAAATTCTTTTCAAATCTTCTTGCTTTTCATTTGTTGATTCTCCCAGTCCCCTGACCCTGATAGCTGTCATCATCTGCCAATATTGCATCATAGTTGATTGGTCCTGCATCTCCCCTTTCATCTCAGCCATCTGGCCCTCAATTTGGCTCTCCACCTCTTCCATCCTTTTTTCAACCCCCTCCCAGACCTTCTTAAAATTTTTCTCAATATCTTCTCTCATTTTCTTACTGTTTGTTTGTATTGTTTCCTTGATTTGGTCTAGGTCTTCAGTAACAGCTTTGCTTTGTGCTTCCATCTTCCTCTCCAATTCTCTGCTTTGTTCCTTCAACTTCTGTTCTAGTTCTTTGCCTTGTCTCTCCAGCATCGTCCCCATTCCCTCTATCTTCTTATCCACTTCCTCCACCCTCTTTTCCACTGCCTCCAGCTTTTTCTCTAGTTTTTCATACATTGCTGACATTATCTCTTTGAATTCTTTCATCATATGCATTTCTGGAGGGGCCTGGGTAGACAGGGGGGCCTGGGATTCCGTAGGTATGGAGGAAGATGAGGGGACAGGTAGGTTGTTCCCTGGTATTTTAAGGAACTGGCCTGGGGAGGGTGTTGCCACCTTTGAGGGTATTATTTTGGACTGCTTAGTGGCCATCCTGAGTTCAGTCCCCTGTTAGCCAAGCTTTTTTTTAATGCAGAAGATTAATTCTTACTCTTATATTGCCAAGATGCTTCCTTTTATAGTCTTTTTTTATCCTCTTGTAGCCTTTTTATTCTTTTTCTTATGTATATTTTGTAAGGTTTTTTAAGGTTTGCGTCTAGACTGCCCTCTAGTGTTCACTCTTGCAATGCCGTCTCACTTTCCACTTTCCCTCTCTTCCGTCTACTTTCGTTTTAAAGTAAGAGTAGTCGCCATCTTGGATACTTTTTGTTTATTGTGAAAGTAGTTAGTCAGCTGTATAATATAAGAAATACTTGCTTTTTTAGGCTCTTGCGTTCAGTCCATCTGCCTCCTTGCCTCTTTAGCGAAGTTTTCCTCACACGGAGGCTGGTCTTAGCTTGTAAGTCTGTCAGCCGACAGAGAAACAGCTCCTGTCTGGAGCTATCGTGAGTGCCCGGGGGAGTCCTCTTTCTTTCTTCCCGAACTCTTTTCCAGGGAATTTTCAGAGGCTCTCGACCCCCACTCACAGCTCTTGACCCCTTCTCCGACCGAGGAGGGGTTTTTTCTGCCGTGAAAAACAGCTGTTTTGCGCTGTTTTCACGGCTTTTCAAGTCCCGGAGTTCGGAGCCTCACAGAAGCCGGCTGCTTCCGTGTCTTGCGCATGCGCGCCCCAATTTCAGTAAGGAATTTGATAAAGTAGACCATAACCTACTTTTGGGTAAGATACAACAATGAGGGATAGACTGTATGAACACCAGACAGTTAGCTGACCAACCACACTCAATGGAACTACATCTACATGGAGGGAAGCATGCAGTGGGGTACCTCAAAGTTCTGTCTTAGGCCTTTCAATATCTCTTCATCTTCATAAATGACCTAGATGAGGGGATAGAAGGAGAACTCATCAAATTTGCCAATGACACCAAACATTCAGATTCAGAAGTCTCTCAACAGACCTGATCACTGGGCCCTATCCAACAAGTTGCAGTTCTGTGGTGAGAAAAGTAAGATCCTGCACTTAGGTAGAAAAAAAAACAGATGCACAGATGCAGGATAGGCAGTAATGCTTGTGAGAAGGATCTGGGTGTCCTGATGGGCCACTGCTTAAATATGAGCCAGCCGTGTGATGCAGCTGCCAAAAAAGCCAATGCTCTCCTAGGCTACATGAACAGCAGGATAGCATGAAAATCATGGGAAGTTATCATACCATTCCATGCTCCATTCCATACTGATAAGGCCACATTTGGAATGCAAAAGGGATACTGGGGCCCTAGAAAGATTGCAGAGAAAAGCAACAAAGATAAGGGGTCTGGAGGGTAAATCCTGTGAAGAACAACTAAGGGAAATAAGTATGTTTAGCCTTTTGAAGAGAAAGATTAGTGGAGACCCTATAGCCTTCTTCCAATACTTGAAGGGCTGTTATGGGAAGAGGGTATTGATTTATTATCCAAAACACCTGAGATCAGGACAAGAAGCAACAGGTGGAAGCTGTGGGTGTTCAATTGCTGGAAATTTTCAAGAAAAGATCGGACAACCATTAGTTCAGGGTGGTATGAGAACTCCATCCTTGTGCGGGGGATTGAAGTAGAAGACCTCCAAGATCCCTTCCAGCCTTAAGATTCTATGACCTCCAGGGAAGGAGAATTGATCAGCTTCTCCTGAGGAAATCTGTTCTATTGGCAAATAGCCCTTACTATTGGAAATTCTTTCTAACATCCAGCCAAATGGCTTCCTTGTAATCTAAGAACATTATTTTTCCTACCCAAATGAAGAAGTTTGTGTTTGTGGCTGTTGAACGTCATTTTGCTGGCCCTTAATCAGAACTGAAGGTCCTTCTGAAACTTGCCCTCAAAGGTTTTCCATCCCCAATAACTTTGTGTCATTTGCAGACTTCATTATTTGTAACTTTTCAACCAAGAAATAAGAAATAAGAGCCGCCCTGAGTTCTCCGGAATAGGGCTGCATAGAAATCGAATAAATAATAATAATAATAATAATAATAATAATAATAATAATAATAATAATAATAAAAGGATACACATTTAGACCCTTGCATTTGGCAGGGAAACAAAACAATCCTTGTTTGACTTTTTTTTTTAAGTAGTGCTACCCATTGCCTCCCCACCCTACTTGCCAGAAATTACCAAGGCTATTCTTCCTAAACATGAATCTTCTTAAACAAAATCTTTCAGAGCTCCTGGAGCACAGGGGAAGTGCCAAAGGACTGGAAAAGAATTCATGTTTTCTATTTTATTTTATATTCTAGTCATTTAATGTTTGTTATTTTCCAAAGCACCAAAAGGCAAGACAAGAAACAATGGATGGAAACTAACCAAGCAGAGAAACAACCTAGAACTAAGAAGAAATTTCATGACAGTGAGAACAAGTAATGAGTGGAACAGAAGTTGCCTCCAGAAGTTGGGAGTGCTTCATTATTAGAGGCTTTTTAAAGAAGAGACTGGACAGCCCCTTGTCTGGAATGATATTGTCAGACCTGCCCCATTCTGATCCCTTAGGAAAGAAAGACCCTCAACTCAATTTTGTTGAAGGCACTTTATTAAATGATGCTGGAAAACTTCAGGTCCTGCCTCACTCTCCTGCTGTCATTAACTCCCCATAAAAGTTCCTTTTGAAACAATGCCAGTTTCAAGAGTTCTGCTTTCTTGGGAGGACTAATTGAGGCAAGTCCTTCACAGCCCCAGAGCTGTGAGGTTCTGAAGTTGCTTGCTGCCCCCCCCCCAAGGCAGGTGCAAAAGGGCAGAGCTGGGGCCAAGGGAGGTAGGAGAGCTGTAGGCCTTCCCAGGCCTTACTGAGGCCTGGGGCTGAGAGGGATCAAGCTCAGAATGGCTTGGATTGGGTGGATACTTGCCTAACACCCCACAATTCCTGGTTAACTATAGCAACCGGGAGTGCCAGGATTGCAGTCATTAAGCAATGCAGTCACATGACCTCTTGCTTTATGACCCACATCACTTAGCAATGGAAATAAATGCAGGGCCAATTGTTGTAAACTGAGGACTACCCATAACAATAATAAACATTAGAGTGATATGGATGGCCTATTGGAGGGAAGGCAGTAAAGGGACAGAAAGGCTCCCTGCTGAGCTCTCCTTTCAGTTGTTTTCTTACACATTGTCGGAGCCCACTGTCTCTGGGTCCCTCCTCTGCAAAGAAGTGTTGTTGCTGTGCTGAAAGAGGAAACAAGTGAGATCACCAGGGGCCCCTTGAGCACAAAAAGATAGGATGTCACCATAAGAGGAATTAATTGCTGGATAATCGCTAATGAAGCACAGCTATTTTGGGCTAAGAGTTGCATCTCCAGAGGCCTTTTGAAATTCCATCAATGAGTTTTAAGATGTTTTCAGACAAAGAGGAGAAGAAATGTTTTGAAGTCAGTTTCCTATGGAAACCGAGAGTTTGTCCAGGGTGGAAAATTATACTGTACTACACAGTGCCTTGACTGCTTTATGGCTTACACTGTTGGGTTTATGGAATCTAGTATAGTATGAAATACAGATGATTGATTGATAGATAGATAGATAGATAGATAGATAGATAGATAGATAGATAGATAGATAGATAGATAGATAGATAGATAGATAGATAGATAGATAGATAGATAGACGGATGCATAACCTTTGACATTTTTTATTGTGGGCACACTGACACATATTAAAAATGAAATTCTGTTGCCTGCTCTCAAAGGTATACACAGACATCACACAAACACACGTACACTCCAATTCAGTGAATCCTCAATGTTGCTTTGTTGTCTCCTCAGGCTGCTTAACGCTAAGAACAAAGATGCAACTGCTTCCTTCCCACCAGCTTTCACCACGAATAGGCACTAACTAAGCCAATGCCTGCTATTGGTTTTCCTTCAACATGCAGCAATATGCATCTTCCCTGGTTTAGCCACGCAGGAGAGAGCTTTGGGTGGGATTTGCTTCCTGTGCCTGGACTCTTGTGCCAGTGCACTCGTCTACCAGTGCACTGGTCCTGCCAACAGAACTGGACCCTCAGTTCCAGGTTCAACAAGATGGAAATAGGCTCCAGGCTGGCTTCACACTCCAATTCTGCAGGACGGGCATATTGAAGCTTCTGGCAATGAGCCAAGGATTATCAAGCCCTGGGATTTAGCTGACAGTTTTTCTGTCCTCCAAAGAGTCTCCCACCCCATTATTTTGCCAAACTGACCCAAATGCTAGTGTTTTAAAGTTTGCACTATGCGGGTAATAAACAACTCTTTTTTCCAAGGAACTGTGGAAAGGCTAAAATTCAATCCAATTGTCCTCAAATACTAAATCACAGACTTGCCCTCTTTGAACAATGAGTCTCCAGTTTGAAACAAGTCAGGGCTGATCACACAGACCTCATTTCTCCAAATTTCAACAGCAAATGTCCTGTTGCTGAAAAATCTATGGATAGACTTTCCCAAGCAACAAAACAAAGCAAAAGATAGCAGTGATGGTTACCAACCTCCAATAGGAAATGAAAAAGAAGCAGGTGTCACAAGTTTAGAAATTCCTCATCTGGGTTTCGGCTTGCAGATGTAGCCTCCACATTCAGGCAGCCCTTTTCCAGTCCCTTTCTAAGGGACAAAATCCCCCTCCATGGCCAAACCCTGGTCTGCTGCAATCTCACTTTCATTGACATGAAACAGGCTTCAAATATGGTCACATGCAGAGCCTCTTCAATAATCTTTTTCATTGTTTCCCATCTGCAGTGGAGCTTTGTTGCTTTTTGCCTCCAGCCATGTCTCATCTTTCATCTGCTAGATTAAAAGTTTTACAGCCCAGCTCGGGAAATCGCTTTTTTAAATTAGGTTTTTGATCAGAGGGGACCCTTCCTAAGGCTTCACAGATTTACCACTAAAAATCTTCTCTGGGTCAATAAGATAAAATTTCTCTGTCAAGATCTTTTTGGATCCTAAGCTTGCCTTCTGCAGTGTTGGCTATTCCTGCCACTTTAGTGTCATCTGCAAATTTGATGACTTTCCCTTCTATTCCCCCATCTAAGTCATTTAGGAAGATATTGAAGAGTCCTGGGCCTAAGATGGAGCCTTGTGGTACTCCACTGCTTACTTCCCTCCACCTAGATGTACGGTAGTACCATTAAAAACTACTCATTGAGTATGGTTTGTCAGCCAGTCACAAATCCATCTGATGGTGATCTGTCTATTCCACATTTTTCTAGTTTTCCAAGAAGTAGGTTGAGGTCTCCTTTGTCAAATGCCTTGCTGAAGTCTAAGTATACTGTGTCCACAGCATTCCGCTGGTCTACTAATTTAGTCACTTTGTCAAAGAATGAAATGAGATTGGTTTGGCATGATCTGTTTTTGACAAACTCGTGCTGGCTACTAGTTATTACTTTATTTATTTCTAGATTTTTGGAGATTTCTTTTTTGATTATCTTTTTCAGTATCTTCCCAGGTATTGATGTTAGGCTGATTGTAGTTTTCTGGGTCTTTTTTTTTCTTTTTTGGAGATGGGAACTATATCAACTCTTTTCCAATCCCTAGATACTATCCCAGTGTTCCAGGATTTTTTAAAGATATGATACAGTGGTTCTGAGATGACATCAGCCAGTTCCTTGAGAACTCTGGGATGTAATCCATCAAGTCCTGGTGTTTTATATTCATCAAGATCAGACAGATGTTCTCTTGCCATTTTCTTGCTTATTTTATTTTTTATTTCTAGTCTGTCTTTTACAGTTAGGTTTTGGTAGGTTGGGCTATAGTTTGAAGACTAATGCAAAGAATGAGTTAAGCAGCTCTGCTTTCTCTCTACTTCCTTGCCATCTTTTCTCTTCAGTGTTTCCTTCACTTTTTTTGTTATTTAAATGTTGAAAGAAACTTTGTTATTATCTTTGATTTTTATTGCATGTCTTTCTCATTCTGGGCCTTTGCTTTCCTGACCATCTTTGCAGATTCGGGCTATCTGCTGCCTTAGTTATGTGTCCCTGTTTCCATTTCTTGTAATTGTCCTTTTTGTCTTTCAGTTTATCAGAGATATCTTTGCGCAGCCATGCTGGTTTCTTCTTGAATTTCTTGTTTTTCTTTTTCAATGGTATTGTGCTGGACTGGGCTTTATGATCATATTTTTCAGAGTTTCCCACGCTTCTTGAGTTGTTTTCCCCTTTAGGATTTTCATCTATGAAATTTTCCTTAGGCTCTCTCTGAGTTAGTTAAAATCAGCTCTTTTAAAGTTTAAGTCACTGGTTGGATTATATTCTATTCCTTATATTTGCATTATATTGAATTCCAATATGACTTGGTCACTCTCGCCTAAAGATCTGGCGGTTTCAACTCCCTTTATCACTTCTTCTCTATTAGTAAGAATTAGGTCCAGCATAGCTTTTCCTCTAGTTCCATCTGCTATCTTTTAGATGACAAAGTTGATAGCTAAGTTGGTTAGGAATCTGTTTGATCTCCCACTTGCTGCAGAGTTTGTCTCCCAGTTGATATCAAGATAGTTAAAGTCTCCATTACTACTGTGGTATGTTTCCTACATATATTTGTTACTTGATTAGCAAAGAGTTCATCTATTTCTTCTGCTTGGTTGGGTGGCCTGTAGTATACGCCTAAGCAATGTCATTCTCTTTTCCTTTTATATTGACCCATATGGATTCTAGGAGGTTTTCATCCTTGGTTTTATGCATTTCTATAGAGATGTAGTGATCTTTTGTATATAATGCAACT
This sequence comes from Bothrops alternatus, assembly GCA_034064705.1. Classification (NCBI taxonomy): domain Eukaryota; kingdom Metazoa; phylum Chordata; class Lepidosauria; order Squamata; family Viperidae; genus Bothrops; species Bothrops alternatus. The sequence goes on from JARGCV010000327.1 coordinate 374,153, forward strand.
CTACCTCCACTTTTGTTAGGTCTGTTTCTTTTGAATAATTTGTATCCTTCCATCAATACATTCCATTCATGAATTTCATCCCTCCAAGTTTCAGTAATGGCAACTATATTATATCTGCCCTCATATACTAATAAACTTTGAGCATCCATGTATAAGCATTTGAGTCCTTTATGGGTCTTGGTTATCTTATATCTCCTACTTTGTAACTGTGTTTTCCATCCTTTCCATCACTCTCTATTTCATTGTATTTTCCTTTTTTTCTTCTTCTTTCTCTTTACTCCCTACCTCCTTATATGATTTATTATCTACTGGTTTTTGCTTGGAGTTAGTTTCTAAAGATCTTGAAGATTGCCTCCCCCCCCAATCTAGTTTAAAGCCCTTCTGATAAGATGAGCCAGTCTTTTCCCAAATATATTCTTTTTAGTTCTTATGAGGTTCACTCCATCTCTTGCCAGTAGCCCTTCATATAGGTAATGCAAACAATGGTCTAGGAAACTGAAGTTATCTTGATGAAAGCCAGTGTTTCATTTCTAAAATCCTTTGCTCCCTCATTGGATTTTGGTCTTTTGTTGGAAGTATACCATTGTGCTCCCATTTCTTTAACTTTCTTCCCTAGCTGTTCATAATCTCTTGTTATTTTTAGATTCATTGCTGTGTCATTGGTCCGCACGTGTAGGAGAAGAAAGGGTTAAATCACCTTCAGCTTTGGCCATCAGAATCACCTTTTCTGCCATACATGCAGTTAGGTTGCCCGTCAGGAACTCTTCTTAGGAAATCAAACATAGAAAGACTCACTTCTCCAGGGGTCTTTTGCAAAAGTGAGCCTTAATATTATCAGGCTACACCAAGAGTAGGCCAAGGTTGCTACCCCTGGGCTACATCATCAATTCAGAAAAGGGGGAAAGCAAAGGAGAGGCCAGCACTTCCAAGGCTCTGCTTTTGGCTCATGGCTTTTTGCTGATGGCACAGCCATTGGGGATCTTGCTGGCAGCCCTGGAGAGGCTGGCTTTACCTCTCTTTGGGGCCCAGTTGGTTTTTCAGGGGCAAAAGAGCACAATGCAGCTCTTTGAAATGCAGAACCTGTTGCTCCCCCTCCCACCTTGCCTAAGAGTGACCCCCCCTACACCCATTATATGGCAACCCATGCCCAGGGACAGATTGCTCCAGAAAGGTGGGAGTGCACTGCAAGTGGGGGCAGGCAATTGTGTACCATTTTTGTGCTTGTCACAGTCTTACACCCGGAATTTCTTTCAAGAGGAATTTTTTGCATCAAAGCTGACATTAATAACAGCCTACAGGAGAGTCTTGCTGAGGAGTGGGATGCTAATGAGTCTTTGCTGTGTTTGAAGAAGGTCGTTCTGGAATAGCATCCAACATAAATTGAAAAGAAAGCAAAAAGCAAAAAAATTCAAAGGGCAGATTCGACAGATCATTAGGTCTTTTTCTGCCGTCAGTTCTCTGTTTCTACGTGTGCACCAGTTTAAATCTTCAGGATAAGATTAGTGAGAGTTTTGAAAGGCTTTGCAGAGCTCTTTTCTCTGACCTCTCAGAAATCATGGATGTTAGCATTAATGCCAGAGAACTGGAGAAGACAAAGAAGAAGAGGTGGAGTGGGAAAACAGAGAAGGTAATTATGAATTGGACAGCTTCTTGTTGACTTCAGGCAATATTTTGGAACAGATTTAGGCAGGCTTTTTGCCAGCCTGTAGAAAAGAATCCTTTGCTTGACAGGGATTGGAAGTTGGAGGGCACGGGCACGGGCACTGGCGGGAGACCCCCAGGAACATGGCAAGAGAGAGAAGAGGAAATAGTAAAGGATCTAACCCAGGGGTTCTCAACCTTGGCAACTTTAAGACTTGTGGACTTCACAAGTCTTAAAGTCCACAAGTCTTAAAGTTGCCAAGGTTGAGAACCCCTGATCTAACCAAACTACACCAGCAAATATGGAGAACAACACAGAGAAGGACAACAACAAAATGGATGGACTGAATTGCAATGACAATAGGTGTTCTGTTGGGAGACATGAAGGACCAGGTTGAAGACAACAAATCTATTCATATGAAGCAGACTTAATAAAAGAGATGGTGCAATTGCAATATACATAAGAGATAGCTACATCTCTTTAGAAATGCAAAAAAGCAATGATGAAAAACCTTCTTAAATACCTTTGGGTTAACATAAAAGGAAAAAAGAATGACATCGCCATAGGTGTATACTACAGACCATCAAAACAATCAGAGGAAATAGATGAACATTTCACTAATCAGTTAACTAAGGTGTGTAGGAATCATACCACATAGTATGGGGGACTTTAATTACAGTGCATCAACTGGGACACAAACTCTACACCTAATGGGAGATCAAACAGGTTCCTGATGAATCCAGCAGACAACTTTGTCTCCCAAAAGGTAGAGGAGGGAACTAAAGGATCAGCTATACTGGACTTAATTTTTACTACCAAAGATTAAATGATAGAGAGGGATGAAGTTACAGGAACTTAGGGGGAGAGTGACCATGTCATATTGGAATTCAGTATAATGCACAAGCAATAAAAGAAAATCAAACTAGTGTCTTAGACTAAGAAAGCTGATTTCAACACACTTAAAGAGAGCTTGGAAAGGATTCCATGCATAAAAATCTTAAAGGGAAAAAAAAACCCTCAAGAATCTTGGGATACTCTGAAAAATGAGATTATGAAAGTCCAGGCTAGCTCAATACCACTGAAAAAGAAAAATAAGAGATTCCAGAAGAAACTAACATGGTTGCATAAAGAACTCTCCTATAAACTGAAAGACAAAAAGGATTAAATACAAAAAATGGAAAGAGGGACACATAACTAAGGCAGAATACCATCATATAGCCTGAATCTGCAAAGATGAAGTTAGGAAAGTTAAAGTTCAGAATGAACTATGACTTGCAACAAATGTCAATGGCCTCTTTTCTTCTAGCCCCACATCTATCCTTTCTGTTTCAGCTAACTGATTCACAAAAGCTATGAGACTTTCCTCCCTTTACTGTTATTTGTAAGATAATTTTTAAGTAATATATAGGGGAAGGAACTATGCTACAAATTCCTTGTGTGTCCAATCACACTTGGCCAATAAAAAATATTCTAATAAAATATGCCATGTTTAAATGAGTTATTCCATGCACTTTGCCCTTTTTTTAACATTCTGAGCAAGAAACTTGATTTACTGAGTCTATAAAATTAGAAAGAGGCCTTTTCTCATTTATTCCAATATACTTAATTCCCTTTGCATAAAGTTGTGCAAGGAATGCAGAAGATGCTATTAGATAAGCGTTGATTTCATCTGCTTACAACTGCCAACTGATGGGAATTTGGTCATTTGTTTCAGCCCTCAGAAGATAAATGTTTTGTTTTTGTTTTATCTGGATCCATATTCTCACAATATTTCATTATTTGAATCTGAAGTAGAGAGAAAATACCGAGAGACACAAAACACAGCCACCCAAGGCAGCTACACAAAGCCCTGGCCAGAGTGGCTGCCGCAAATCCCAGCTCTTCCCAGCCCAGGGCCGCGGAGGAAGGCTTTGCCAACACTTCCCAACCCAGAAGTCCTCTAGGGAAGTTGAGGCCATGAATGAATCAGCTGCAAAGCCCAACAATAAACAAACTGCTTTGAAAGAAAAATGATATCCTAGCAACCAGATTTCTCATTTAATCCTTCCTTCAAGATGCAATTCCTTCAGGGTCAACTAATTGTGCCTTTTCTTCTAGGAGCAAAAACTAGCCAGAAGGGCCTCTCTCTTGTTTTCTTTGCCCTCCTTTGTCCTTATTGGTAAGATTGAGCCTCCTAGAGCACAGCTAGACAGCAACACGAAGTCCAGCCCACCAGCCTCATTCCTTAGCCTGCTTAGAAGAAAAACTTCCTTCCTTCCTTCCTTCCTTCCTTCCTTCCTTCCTTCCTTCCTTCCTTCCTTCCCTTTTTCCCTATCCCTAAGGACAGAATGCTCAGAAATGTAGGCTTTTCCATCAGCATTCTTTGCATTTTAATTTTTTAAATAAACTTGTTCTTTGGGATCCCAAATATTTATCTCTACTCCTAATAGCTTTATTCTACCCAAGTGGTAGAATCAAGGGTGTCTTCTATTAATCCTGCATATTTTGACCTCTTCTCTTGAAGCCATCAATCAATCATTCAATCAACAAAAAGGAATAGAAGAAATGTACATAAATTGCAGAATTGTAAGATAATTCCAAAAATATTCAACATAGGGATAGGATTGGAATTCAGACAACTGAGAAACTGAATGGTGCTGAACTTGAAGTGTGGCTCCTCAAAAGGAAATATTTTTGAGCATCTGGTGAATACATCCATTTAAAGAATGAGAGAAGTGCTCTGTGAAAAGAGGCTGAAAGAAAACTGTCTCTAGAAGATGCATCAGTTTGACATTTAAGAGGGGATTCTGTCTGAAGCAATTTTAATGCTAAACAACTTCCCAGAATATTCTGAAACTTTTGAAAACACTAAAAATGAGGTGTGATGCAAATCTGCAATTTCTGAGAAATCCGTTAGATGATTTTAATATCTGCCAATATGCTCAGAAACTGTCAGGAGGGAGGGAGAAACAGCCTTGGAGTCCACATGGAGAAAGGAAGATGACCCCTGCGGCAGATGCACTTAAGTGCACAGACAGAAAGAGATGAGAAGCAGATCAGCCACATTCCAGATGAAATAACTCACCAAGAGACAACAAAGCTGAGGCAGAAGATATTTTTGGAACTATATTGACTCTGAAAAGCATTATGAAGGGATCCATTCGGAGTTTGGTACAACCATTAGCTTAATCAAAGAAAGAGACAGATTTGCTAAATTGGACATGGATTGTAACCCCCACTGCCTTCATTAGCAGATGGAATGGAGGACAAAGACTTTCCTGAAGGCAAAGAAAGTCAAGACTCCATTGGGGATGGAGAAAAAGAACAATTAAAGCAATGTTTTGTTTGGATGCCTGTTTTATGTCAGTGAAAGAAAAGTTAAAGGAGAGCATTGTTCTACCACAGATGGAGATAGCTTGCATAGGAAAAAAAACTCAAAAGTGGCCTATTTTACATAATCTTGGAAGTCTTCTAGTCCAACTCCCACCGGAGGCAGGATTTCCAAGGCATCCCAAATGACTGTCCAGTCTTTGCTTGAAGCTCCCCCCCACCATGCTGTCATAGAGTGCAAGGTCAGGAAATTGCTCCTTATGATGAATTTCAATCCCTAAAGCTTTTGTTCTTGACCTGCCATCTCAAGCACCAAAGAGGATAAATCCCCACCTTCTTCTTTGTGATAGTGCTGGCCAAAACACAATCATGCCTACCCTGAGCTTCTGTCATGTCCCTAAAGAAACATTATGTCTGTATAACATAAGAGAAATATAGGTAAATGTGGGGAGCCGTCAGTAGAAATGAATGCAGCCCTAGACTAGACTCTTGTCTCTTGTCCAGTAACTTTCACCATTCTCCCTTCGACTTCTTTCTGTCCCTGCTGAGTTGCCTTGAAAAGATGGCATGCAAATGCATTTTCCCCCTTCCCATCTCCCTTGTCAGCTTCTACTGGAAACAAGTGAAAGAATTATTGTAAAGGGATTCCTGCAATAGGTGTGAAGTTGTGCTGTTTGCATATGCAGTAAGACTCTTTTGGTTTCTTTGGACCCCCTCCTTCCCCACTGAGATTGGCAGCTGTTGGACTTCTGTGCTGTGCTTGGTCCTTCCAGTCAGCCCTCAGCCACATGGACAAGGACATCACGTCCCCAGGTGGCTTGTGCACATAACCCTCTTTTTGCCCTGCAGCATTTCAAACATGAGCAGAGGGAAAGGCATCATTGCAGGTCTGTGGGGTATGTGTGTGTGTGCTGCATCCTGTCTTTTAGCTAAGATCTCTCTCTCTCTCTCTCTCTCTCTCTCTCTCTCTCTCTCTCTCTCACACACACACACACACACACACACACACAGAGGTAATGGCAGAGGAGGGCCTCCATTCTCTATGGGCCCCAGATTGGTAGCAGCTCAAGGACTTTGGGAAGTCTCTTCAGATTCTTCTTCTGGTCCAGGGTCTCCAAGAAATATCTGAGCACAACTCAGCCCTCAGGGAAGATATTCAGTGAGGTCTGGCCACAGTCTATTGGCCTTCTGTCAGCAATTATTCTGGGGACCCAAAGCAGAATTTATAAGGGGCTCATTGCAAAAGTCTACTGCTGTGCGGCAGATTAAAAGTGTACCTATGGTAACTGGTTACCTTGGGAAGACCTCGGTGAATGATGAGAGGCTTGCAACTGTTGCACAGGGAAAGATGCAAGCGAGCACCTCCGGAACAGAGTCTGAAATTCAAGATGGAATTCAAGCCTACCTAGCAGGAGGCGGCAGAGCCAGGATTAAGGCCAAGGACAGGTGACTCCAATGGAGAACCTTGCTCAGACAGGCATCGGTCCCTCCCAGTATCAGCTGCACAGCCATTGGTCGCAGCTCCCATTTGCCTTGGCTTGGACCCAAGTACTGTGCAGTCTCCTGATGGACTTCAGGCTCCCCCTCGGTGTCTCATGCCTGGATCTCTTCCTCAGCCTGCTCAGGGATCTGGTTTCCTGTTTATGATGTCTTTCAGACTTGTGGCTTGGATCAACACACTGAATTCTGATAGCGATCTAGGAGATTTTCCCTTTGCCATTTTCCACACTGGCTGTTCTCTGTGCTTGCATGAAAAGAAATGTGTCTGTTTTAATTCCCCAATTCTTGGGAATCAGAGGCTGTCACCTTCTTTTCTGGTCCACAGGGCTCCGAGTGTGACAGACTCTCTAAACTCAGTCACAGCATCGGCTGCTGCTTACCTGAAACGTGACCCCTGCTGCACATTCTGGAGACAGCCGAGTATGTCCACTGCTAACACAAAATAGATCCGAGGGTGAGACTGCAGAAACTGATAATGGTCACCTTTGAGCAAAGCACTCCAGTGGCAAAGCAGCTTGGACTGGCCCTAAGTGGCCGACGACCCATGATGGAAAAAACATGAGCTAAGAAAAAGATGGTTGTTTCCTTTCTCCCAAAGAGGGTCTTTGCCATTTGGATGGCTAGGAATTTCTTTTCCTGTTTTGACCAGGGAGGTTTCCCTAGTCTTTGGCGAGAGGAGAGGTTCCTAGGACTGGCTGCTTCAGTGCATTGAACAGACCGGTGGGGCTGATGGGACAAACCGGGCTCCTCCCTACAAGCCAGCCCTTCCCCTCGCTCACTATGTGCCAGCACCACTTCACTGCAATCAAACAGAGCAGATCAGAGCCTGCTCTTCGGGCTCCTCTCCACTCTCCTCTCCTTGGTCGGATTTCCTAGCCTGGAGGAGGTTAGATTTTAAAAGGTGAACATGAACGGAGGCTGGGGGTTTCCAAAGAGCTCCTCTTTGGGGATAGGAAGGCTGCCCGCGGCAGATTAATTGTGCAGGACAAAAAAAGGCTGAAAACAATTTGGTCACCAGGGAAGACTCTCCCAGCTCAGCCCCCCCCCCGGCCCGGCCCCACTGTCTCTGCTGTTGCCCACCGAGGATGCTGCCTGTGGCCGGGGCATCCGCTCTGCCCGGAGGGCCAGTGAACATCACGGGACACTGGTTGGTTTCTCAATAAGCGTTTATTGAGTTATCTGCAAACTGCTCCCCTGCTCTCCGGTCGACCAATCCTGCACTGGCCACAGGGCTGCTCAGGGCTCCCTGCTGTAGTTATGCTTTAGAAAACTAAACTTTATAATATTCATATTTCATCTTTTGTTCTTAATTTTTAGACTTGAAAAAATAACATGAAAGGAAGCAGGAGAAAACATCAATATATATGTCTGGTGGGATCAATGCTGGCCTATCTGGATGCTTCCACCCAAGATGGCAGGACGAAAGATGAAGAGATGGACAGGAGAATCAGAAGAATCAGCAGAACAAGAAACTCCACCGGACCTGTGGTCGTATTCCTTGTTCCATGAGGCACAGCTCTGTACACACTCCAGCCAGCCAGTCCAACCCCTTCAAGGCTTCTGCCTAAGGGAGGCTACCAGCTTTGTAAACATTTCACTCACTTTCCACTCTCCTAAAATGAAGTTTAGACACTTCTGAGAATCCTCTGAGTTTAATGGAAATCAAACCTGTTTTAGAACATTTTCAAGCAGCACAAATGATTTGGGTGGTGACTTGGGGATGGGGAATGGCTGCCTTCATCCTGCAGAGCAAAAGCCAGGCAGTGTGAGGCAAGCCTTCCAGCTCCTCTGAATTGTCTAGCTAATTCCTTGGATCCCTTTTAAACACTGGTGGTAAACTGGTGGGACTTCAGCCCACGTTTGGGATCCTTAGAAAGAAATGAACACGGATTCCCAGGCCAGATGTCTCTACCAAGGGCCTCCACACTCATCATGGCAATTCTTACACAATGAAGACTTGTCTCACAGAGGCCTCTACAAGAGCTGTGGTGCCTCCTTGGGAGCAGCTCTCCAGAAGGCAACGGCTGAGGGAGAGTTCTGGACGGCCTACAGGTGGAGGGGAGTGTGCACGGCCCTCTCCATCTCCTCTCCCAGCAAGTCTTATTCCAGGTTCCTCCTATATGGTCATTTTCACAAGGAAGAAGAGGAGAGCAGAGACAGTTCCTGTGAAGGAAAGTTGGCTGCCTGATCCTCTGGTGTCCACAAAAGTCTTCTGCTCTGGCATGAGAGCTGTGGTCAGTGATTTCTGCAAGATAAAAAAACTAGCTTCAGCCCCAGGACCAGCTTTCTTTCAGCAATGGAGATTATGCCCTTTAGAGATTGGACTGGCATTCAAGCCTCTGTGCAATCCTGGCATGGGAGGGAGGGGGAGTATCCCTGCTTCAAAACTAACCTGAACCATGAATCCACAGAGCATCCCCTGCTCTGCCATTCTCCCACCTTTTAGGAAATACCATTTGTTTGTTTGTTTATTATTACCATGATTATTTGTATAAATAATTCAAGATTTGCAAATATTGTAGAAGGAATGGCAGAACCTGGGGACAGAGTAAAGGGGGGGGGATCAGCCTAGAATCCCTACATAGCCACAAGCAAACTAGGTTAAACCCCTTTGAATGCCCTTGACCTTATCTGACTCTAACCATGTGCTGACGGTTAATTGAGACGATTCTTATGCACAGTTAAATTGAACTTTCAGAAATGGACCTGGTCTTTTGCATCTTTTGCTAATGCCCCTTCCTTCTCTTATTTTCCCCACAACAACTCTGTGAGATGGCTTGGGCTTGTAGGTGCAAGATATCTAGATACATGCAGATGCTTTCATGTATCTGGAGCCAGGTTTAATTTCTGGCAGGGTCACCTGCTAAAAGAGCCCCAGGAAACAAAGGAGCAGAAGCAGTTTCTACTAGTCAGAATCTACCAATCAGAATCTACTAGATGAAAGTGTCTAACGCTGCCACCGTGCAACCAACAGAAGAACATAACTTGGCCTTTTACAAAGATGGAGGAGATATTGTGTGGTGGTCATGCTCAGGATGTGATTTGCTGAAGCCATTATACTTTAGAGTTCTATTAAGTAATGACCTGGATATGGCCAAGAGCTGAGGGCATCTGGCATGCTCTTACAGTGGACGATCAGGCAAGGTCCACTCTCGGTTGTGCCATTCTTTTTCATTGCATTTGGGAGTCCTCACCTAAACAATGCTAGTCAAAGATGTTATAGGGATCTGGCATCGGTTTTCATAGACATCTGCCACTCACCTCTGAGAAGCAAAGACTCTGCTCTTTGGACTGGTTAATCTTTGCTCCACTTTCCTGTGGAGACAGAAGAAGACCTACATTTAGGAGGAGCCCAAGTGAGACAGTTTCTTCTCTCCGGAAATAGTCCTCAATTATAGTTGGTGGAAAGAGAAGATCACAAAGCTTATTCTGACATCCTAATGTTCCAAAGGGTACTAACACAGGTAGTCTTCAACTTACATCCAGAAATGGGAGCAGAATTTCTGTCATAAATCTTTGTGCTTGCAAGCCAGTTGCCATGCCTCAGAATTGCAATCATGTGACCACAGGGCTGGTGCAACAGTTGTAAGTGCAAGCACAGATCATAACTTTTCTGAAGCTATCATAACTTCAAATAGTTTTTAAATGAAAATTTGTAAGTTGAGGACTATCTGTGTTGTTCCTACTTATAACAGCAACAATCTCCAGATCTCAGACACTCCACAATTGCACAGCCAGTTCTACAAATATTCTCCTTCATTTGTATTGTATATGTTTTAATGTGTACGGGGATACTTTGTTTTGTTTGTTGTACATCGCCCATAGTCACATTGTGTGAGCTGGGTGGCCTTATGAATCTGATTAATAAATAAATCAATAAACTTCCTATCAATTTATTTCTTTACTTATTTAGAGAACTTCTCTGGGTTCCCATCTCATACAATGATTCTGGATGGTGCACAAGAAGCAATAAAAACAGGATAAAACTAAATCACTTTTCTCCCCAGGCACCAGATTCAGACCCAGCTTAATCCCCCTCCTAAACCAATATTTAAACAGCAGTACAGTCAGTGAAGGAGACCCCACAAAGTCCATTGCCTATCTCCTGTTCCTATCACGTCATGTGTAGACTTGTGTTGTTCTCCTTCCAGCTCACAAAAAAGGAACAGTCTCCCATCCTTCATCTGCTTTTGAATAAGATCTTCACATAAATTCATCACGAACACCTGGAATAAGATTTATGTCTAGGCCATGGAAGTTGGCATTACAAACCCACATTGTTCTGAGTAAAATTTCCTGCGCCTTCCATGAATTATTGCATAAACCTCAGGGCGAACTTGTAACGTCTTACCTCGGCGGAGGCGCATGTGGTGCTCACGCCCGTGTTATCACCAAGGCTGCTGTCATTTACGCTGTAGGGCAAAGACGAAGCCCTTCCTGCTGAGGGAGGCAGGGTGGAGAGTGGTGGTGGGAGGGCCTTGGGGAAGAAGGTCAGGTCACTGCCATTGCCAAAGGCCTGAATCGCATTTCCTGAGGATGAGGGGGTGGGGAGGGAAAAAACAGTTATGAAAGAAGTCTTCTTAGAGGGGCCTCCCCCACCCTTTGGCAAACCGGACAGGGCCTTGTTTCTTCTGCCGCTAGCGCCACTTGCTGCCAATGTGCTCAGCCCACCCCTGGCCCAGGCCCAGGATCCCCTGAAGGCCATTCTCCCCTGCAGTTGGGGAACAGAGTTGTGTGTCTTCCTCAGGCATCAAGAGCAGTTTTGCCCGTTCAATGAATCTGCCAAGCCCCCTCCCCCAAAGAACAGAAGCCCAGGGGCGGCTGGGAATAAGCAGGGAACCGACAACCCCAGGAACCGGTTCCCTCCTTAGGACCTAATGTCCCAGGCTCCTCTGGCTTGTCAGCCTATTTTTAAGCAAGCAGAAGCAGCTCTCCTGCCTTCTCTTGCAAAGCACCAGCAACACTGGGCATCTGTGGGGCAGGGGCGGGGAAATCAGGCTATCCCCAGCAGGGTCACGCTGAGCTTCCCAGGGTGCTTAATGCAGGCAAGCATCTGCCTGTTTTGAAAGGCCAGGAATACTTGCTAAAGATCACGGCCGCTGGCAAAAGCTGCGGTAATGGCTCTGAGACCCCCCTACTTTCCCCTCCTCTCATGACAAGATGACCCCAGCTCTGCCACCCTCTTCTCTGCTTCTTGCAACAGTGGCAGAGCAGGCAGGAGGGCTCCTTCCTCCCGTAGATTTCATTGTTGCACAGAGAGGAGATGTGTTAATCAGCTGTGCAAACTCAGCCCATTAACTCCAAGAGGGAGTATTTTAGCCCTCCCCGACCTGGCTTTGCATAGGGCAAACTGTGGACGAGCAGAGATCCAGCCTGGAGGAATTTCCTGAGATGAAGAACTAAGAGTGGGACAGCCTCCAAGAGTTGTGGGTGCTCCATCACTGGAGGTCTTCCAGAAAAGATAGGACAGCCACTTGTCCAGAATGGTATAGAGTCCCCTGCTTGAGCAGGGGGCTGGTCTAGAAGACCTCCAAGGTCCCTCCCAACTCTGTAATTGTATGAATATATGAGTGCAGGTCCCTGCAGTTTCCTTGGCAAGGTTTTCCAGAAGTGCATTGCCATTGCCTCCTTTCCAGGACTGGGAGAAAGTGACTGGCCCAGGGTCACCCAGCTGGCTTTCTGCCTAAAGTGGGATTAGAACTCACCATCTCCCACCCTCTAGCCTGCTGCCTTCACCAGAACACCAAACTGACTCTCTGAATTCTAGATTAGCAGAGAGATTTTTTTATAATAAAACATAAAAAAAGGCTCTGATTAAGACCCAAGCCTGGAATGGGCAGCAGGTCGAGATGAGACCGCCTCTCCTCATGAACGCCTTGGGGGAGGGCTTAAAACTGGGATTAAGGCAGAAGAACAGCTAAACCACTCCTCTCTCTGACTCCCAAACATGCAATCCAGGCATGCAACCCCCTCCCCCCCCACACACCCTGGCCAGATGGAACGGTGGGGGAGGGATATTCCTCCTGAAGCTAAGGAAACTTGGCTGACCCACAGAAAGGCCAGGAATGGCTCTCCAGCAGGGCACAAAGGATGGACACCCACACACCCCTCCCACCAGGAAAGGGCCTGAAGGAAGCCCTGCTTCGGATGGGCCCCAGAATCCATGGGAGGCTTACGGAGACAAGTGTTTTCGGTGAAGTCCTTCAGGAATTTCTCACATTCCTCCTCCATGTTGCCACTCCCTCGGCAGGAGCACCACAGGGAGACCATCGGGCTGCTGAAGCTTGCATCCACATAGTTGGGGGTCAGGTCCAAACCTGTTGCAAAGGAGGAATGAGGGTCTCCAGGGCATCCAGTCTCCCAAGCCTCCGAAGGGAGCTTTCAATTTGAGCTATGGAGTCAGGGTCTTCCGGGACGATCCCCTGCACAGGGACACTATCTGCACCCAGCTCAGCCCCCCCCTTCAAGACCCTCCTTTTGCCATACCACCCTCTCTTCCTTGCCACTCAGTCACTCGGGCGAGCCACAAGCTCAGTCTCTCTACTGAAAATCCCAAAAGAACACGTGGTTGCTAAATTCACTTTGAGATAAAAGGTGGATAAGTTAAGGAAAGATAAGCAATACATCAATTTGATAATTCCTATTCTCCTCCTGCTCCTTTTCACTTTAAATAATGTGGCTGAAGGCTATATCCACACATTTATGTTACTAACATCTCTAGAACAAGAATTTTATTTTAGAAGCAGACGGCATTACAGCATACATTATATATGATTCCAATGTTCACATAATTTATTTTGATTCATAGCTTTTAATTCATACTTCAGTATTACTGTTTTCTTAGTTTTCTGTTTATATCTTTTTGTGTTGGTGAAAGATTGCAATAACAGTTGTCAAAGAGAAGGAGGAGAAGGGAGGGAAAATAAAAGGGACCCTGACAGGCTATTTAAGCTGGACATAATCACCAAGGGGGTGAATCAGGAGGCAGCTGGAGAGAGGGGCTGAGCCCCACTCGGGCCTTCTGCAGACAAGAGGCCTCGGATGACTCGGCCAGTAAAAGAGGCCAGAAAAGTGGGGGGCTCCGAGAGATGCTGGCCAGCGATGGGGAAAAGGAAGAATCCCTTGCTTTGTTTCAGACTCCTCCCCGTAACAGAGAGGGCCCCAAACCCACAATTGAACCACAATGCAAGAGAAGCAGAGAGAGGAAGGCTGTTGTGGCTTCTGCGAATGAGGTTCCAGACAAGACCAACTGCAACCCCCCCTCCACAAACCTATAAAATATAGAATGGCAACCAATATTATAATTAAACTACCCAAAGTGCGCTCCAGTCAAGTGGCCCCTCCCTGCCAGATCTCAGCAGCCTTCCTAAAGGCAGAAAAATTGGGAACTGTTGTCTGATGGGAGGATCATTCCAGAGCACACACTTCCTAGGGCAAAGCTTAAAAGAGGGGCCCGGGAGCACACTCTCCCCGTGGGAGCGTATGGGGCAGGCAGGCAGACCTTCTTGGGCCAAGGCGCTCCTGCAAGCAGTCCAGTCCCCCCCCCATGCAGGGTTGACCTTCAGTGATCAGCAGTGCCTTGAACTGCACCCAGGACCCTGTTGGGAGCCAGTGCAGTTTTTGCAAAGTCACCTGGGCGCAGCGAGCAGAGCCTAACTGTGCTGCTGCTGCTGCTGCGGTCTGCCGACTGAAGCCTCTTCTAGGTGGTATTCAAGGGCAGCCCTATGCAGAATGTGTGGCAATAGCCCAATCAGGAGGTGACCAAGGCGCGAGTTACCAAGAGCAAAAATTCTGGGTCCAGGAATGGGCACCTCTAGGGCACGAGGGGCAGCTGGGCAAAGACCCTGGCCAGAGCTACTGTCTGCCACCCCATCCAGAGCCAAAGATGGACACTCCCCCAACTCTTGGATAAAGGGAGCCAAGACTCGTGCCTCTCAGCCTTGGCAAGGATGGACTGCAAGCTGACCTTCCCTATCCAGGCCTTCACAGGCTCCAGACACCAGGCTGGCCCTCCCAGCATTGTACCCCAGTCTGAAGCTGGAGGCTGGCTGAAGATTGGTGATGGGATGAACATTGTCCAGATTGGGTACAGTAGTAACCTCCTTACTTGACCTTCTCCTGGTCTGTAAGACTTACCTATCAGGCCAGCGTAGGCATCCAGGCACGCCTGGTAGTTGCCCCTGGAACAGCTGGTGAAGGTTTGGCAGTTGGCATGGAAATCTGCCAGTCTTGACCTGCCAGTTAGAAGAGCCAATTAGAATTATCAAAAAGGGAGCAACGACAGCATCTGCCCTTGGCCTCGCATTCTGAGCAAAAGGAGGAAGTTGGGGTGTTGGAAAATTCCCACCTGCTTTGTTACACCTTTGAAATTCTATTTCCTTCTTTCCACTTCTCGGCTAGAAAGTTGGCAGCCAAGGTTTGAGACCTGAGCTCCATGTGACAGGGTGAGTTCCCGTCCTCATGCCAGCTTCTGCCAACCTAGCAATCTGAAAGCATGCAAACGGGAGTAGATAAATAGGTACCACTTTGGTAGGAAGGTAACAGTGCTCCATGATGTCATGCTGGCCACTTCCTAACAATCACGACAATTACCACCATTAGTCTCCTGCACAGACCAGCTCACCAAGAGAATCCACAAATGCACAATACATGAAAACAGACAACCGAGGTTGCCTGTGTTCTGCCAGGCAACATTTGTACCTCCCTCAGAGGCATCTAAATGAATTAATCTTCCACCAAAATTCTGGGGCTGGGAATGAAATCTGCTTCTGGAATGCCATTAAGGCCACCTCTGGCTGGCATTGGGACACCCCAGGAGGCATTTTCTGGGTTAAAACAGAGCCCACTTTGCATGAGGTAGCAGCACAGGAACTGTAACAACATGTATCCAAAGAGGTATGAGCCTGAATTTTTATAAAAAACATGTGTCAAGTCCTGACTTCGGAGAACTCTAGGTAAATGCTATGTTGAATTGTTTGTTTGCCCTCGTGTCTGAGTTCCAAAACAGAGTATTTTGTCAAGTTTCCTACAGGAAGATAGATTAAATTATAAATTATTATTTTCTTAAAACCACAACCATCACAAACTAAAGGATATATGGAATAAATCAACAAGATTCCAGATGGAATGAGGAATCCTCTGTTACGAATTATATAATCCGATGCAGGACACCTATCCATTTAATTTATCTGACAGGCAGGTAGTTAAATACAAGCAGTGATGTGGGAGAGTTTCGAGTCACAAGGACCTCCAAAATGACCAGCCCGATGGCCCTGCCCTCCAAGGCCTTTCCATCCTGTCCAAGCCATGTCTTGCTTTTTCACTGGGCCCTACAAATGCAAACCTTTGACACATCACTCTCTGCGACTCTCTCAGAGTTGTGAAGGGGGCAGAGGGGGCAGAGCAAAAGGGGAGCCTTAAAGGCAGCTGGCAAGCACTCCAGAACAGGGGACAGAGACCAGCAAGGACAAAGGGGAGCGGAAAAGAGGAGCCAAGGTTGGCTGCATTCATTTCATGAACTAATCTGAAAAAGACATGAATAAAAACAGATCAAGGGAATTCCCTCGTGAAGGATACCAAAAGGAAATAGGCACGTTTTCCTCTTTGATGAAAGATTCTTGGCCTTTGAGGATTTAAACCACCTACTTTGCCTCAGACTCTAAGCTGCTCTGTTCATTGTGCAAGGAGCACAAGTTTGCAAAGCTTCATCTGCAGGAAGACACATACGCAAACACAAACACACACACTAAAATCACCCCACATTGGGCTAAGATGGGGATGCAACATTGCCTGGATTGCAGAATCTAAGCAGAAAATGGAGGAAGACTCCATTCGCTCTTGCAATCAAGGGAGGAAAAGCCATCCTTGCTCAGAAGGGCAACTGTGGAAAGTCACAGGATGTATGGGAGGATTCAAGGCATTATTCTATGCGTGCTCTAGGATTAAAAATGGGCAAACTGTTCAAAAAAATAAAGGATCTGTAAGGAAAACTTCACCAGGGCTAGTTGGAGGCCTTAGGCAAGTTTAGCCTGAGATTTCATTGCAACCTTGGACTCTTTTGGCTTGACGGTCCTTTGGGGCAGAGGTCCCCAACCTTTTGGGCAGCAGGGACCGGTTCCATGGAAAGGTTTTTCCACAGACTGGAGAGGGGGTGGTTTTGTGTGCTCCTGCATCCCACGGATGGGGCTTTGCTTGTTTATGCAGACCAGTTGTTGGCGTGCCGTGGCCCGGTACCAGTCAATGGACTGGGGGTTGAGGACCCCTGCTTTGGGGGTCTCATCCAAGCTAGAGCAGAGGATCATCTGGATTCTCCAACCAAGAAGATTTGATCATCTCAAGAAGCAGCCAGTTTCACTAGCTGACAGCTGGTGGGAAAGAGTTTCTTTCAATCCTCAGTAACAGTAATTGGGACTGGAATTTCCACTGCTAAGAGATGCAGTCAAAAAGGCTGACTTCATGTGACCAGGCCACTTAGCCACAATTGTTCCAGCAGTCTCTGTTCCTATCATTAAGGGGATCACTGTGGGTTGCTCAGTGAGGATCTCACTTGACTGCAATGTCTGTCTTCCTGCTTACTTCCCCATTGACTTTGTTTGTGGGAAGCTGGCATGGAAAGTCACAAATTGCAATTGGTGACTGCAAAATGCTGCGATGGTCAGAAATCCAGGCTGTTTTCAGTCACAACTCACGATAGATGTTTGACTGCGGGGCCCTAGGATGGCCAAAACTTTGAGACCAGTTGTAAGTACCACATGTTTAGTAGTGCTGTCGTAAGTTCAAACGGTCACTGAATAAGTGGTCATTAACCAAGAACCTCCTCTGCTGTCTTTGCCAGATCCAACACCTGTGCCTTTCATTTTTCCTGCCCAGGCGGGGTACCTTACATTTCTCCCTCCTACAAGTCTTAGTTCTTTTTTAATAATCTCACTTTCATCTAGAGCGGTCAGCTTTGTTTCATTTGAAAACCCAACAAAAACATCCCCTTAATCCTCTCTCCAAAGCTCAGGCACGTGTTGATCCTCAGGGCCCAGTGGGGCAGGCTGGGGCCCTCAATCAGCACTCTGAGAGGAGGCTTTCAGCCAGACCATCTGGCTCCTAGCCGGGTCTAGGCCAAAGGCCCGGGACGAAGGGTGCCTCGGCAAAAGGGCCGGCCAAAGGGCTCGGGGTGGAGGGCAAGGGGCCACTGGACAGGGAAAATGGGTGGGGGAGGGCCAGCCGGGCAGGAACGCTAGCAGTAAAATGAGCGGAGGCAAGAGGTGGTTTTGCCGAAAGCCCGGTCACTCTGCCTATCGCATTTCCCTGATCTTCTGAGCCACTAACTCTACCAAAGGAAGAGACCAGGTTAGTTGTCCGGCACTCAATCCCGGATGGAGTCATTCAGAGCTGGAAGGCAGGGTTAGGGGTCATTAAACCCTTAATCCTGCAGCAAAGTTCCTGAAAGCCCCCCCCCATAAAGCACCGATCCCCCTTGCACACCAAAAGTCACAGAAGGGTTTGCCTCTTTTGGATCTAGTGTTTGGACAGATTTCCTGGAAGTGGGGTCCTCTCTCCGGGTGACCTGAGCAGCCAGACCAGGCCAAGGAGGGGCCCTTTCACTTCTGGCTTCAGAGTTTGGCTGTCTGACCTCCAGCTGTTCCTTCAGGGCAAAGGCAGAGCAAGGAGGAATTTCCAGATTTCCTTATTGTATAGTTTCCACTCCGCTGCTGCTCCTCCTCCAGGAGCTGAAGTGGCCTCCATGTGATCCCCCATCTTATTCCTGTAGCAGCAACTTGCAAGGGAGGCTGGGCAGAAAGAGGAAGGCACTTAAGGGAGGCAGTGGGGCTTTGGAGCAATTAGTCCATTCAGCCTGGGAAAGGAAGAGGGGGCGAGAGGGGAGAGGGAGGGTGAACTACTGCCAGACTAAGTCTGGGCATCCCTGCCTGAAAGTCAGTCACAGCCTGGCAAGAAAGTAATGGGGGCAGTTTCCAGGCACAGCCCTCCCCATCCACACTCTGATCACGGGAGGAAGAGAGGTCAAAGCAGGCATCCCACTGAAGCGCTGACCAAGTGAACAGGAGACTCTCATTTCACATGCAAATCTCAAGTCAGGAACAAATGAATATGACCACTTAGTTGTTCACTTCTTATTTTTTTAGTTGTTAGTATTTATGGTATATTTTGATATTTTGTGATTACAAATTACCACTTGTAACCTGCTGAGAGTTGACTGATTGCTGCAGACTATAACTAGATAGACACAGAGTAAAGCATTTTAAATTGTTGTAATTATTTGTGTACTGTATAAGTAATATCCAAAACATGGGAAGAATTAGAGAAGGAAAAAGTGTTCTCTCCCTGCTTTATCTTCATCACCCATACTCTAGAAGTTATCAAGCTACCTCCCTTTATGCTTCTGAATAGAACATTGAGGGCTAAAACTTTCAAATCTATCATTATCAGAAGATAACGTCCTGCTTAAAGGAAATTATGTAGAAAACTTAATTTCAGTCCATCTGTATTCTTTAGAGGAGATTTATGAATGTGTGACAGATGGTGCTGATGGTTCCATTCAGAGACAGTCACATGGCCTGACTGTAACAAGCCAGGGGCCTAAGGGCTGGGCTGAAGATCCGGGGATGGCCAGCCAGGCCTCAACCAAGGGTTGGCTTATCTCACAGAAGTTCTGTTCCTGCTCCTGGCAATCTTGTTCCGAGAAAGGGAAATTAGCACCGCCCAATGGAGCTTGCCTGGAGGGACTTCTGTCAGGAGCTCAGCAGTAGCCACTGTAACTGCTGGTAGTAAAGGCTTCCTTAACAGACGGCCAGTCCCTTGGTAAAGAGCCATCAGGAGTGAGGAGGCCAGTTTCAGCTGGGCCTAGTGAGGCTAACTGGTCCCCATAGCCTCATTCTCAGACCCGGCAGCCTTGGAAGCAACACACACACACACACACACACACACACACACACACACACACACACACACACACACACACACACACACACACACACACACACACACACACACACAAAGAGCACAGCACAGTGGCAGTCCTGAAAGCAACTGGAAGCCACTTGAAGCGGTTGTTTGAAGCAGCTGATATAGAATCAAATAAAGGTTTAATCTTTATTTGACAAAACTGGTTAAGGCATAATCACCTTTGCTTTAAAGATTTCTTTGGGTTTCATATATCTTAACTACTAAAGCATTGGTTTTTATTTTCTTATCTAATTATGTTTTAAATTTATAATACCCAGATAAGAAATGTATTAATATAGTAATAAAGGAATGAACACTATATTACTATGTGATTATTTTGCTAGTTGCTAGTATTTTAGTCTATCTATTTGCTTCACTGTTTTAAGTTTTGCTGGTCATTGACCAAATAAATATTATTTTATTCTTTATGAATGTATGATTTAAGCGGATAAGAAAGCTCAACCCAGCTTGTAGTATTACCGGTTCCTGGTCTCACCAACTTTGAAAATTTCTATCTTATTGGCACTGCTGTGATTTGTTGCTTTTTTATCTTTGTTGAAATATTGTGCTTTAAAAAAAAGATACACTGCTTGGCATCTTGACAATTATTTTGATATATCTCATTTGGAAGGGATAATATGATAATTGCTGCTAAAACTAGCGGTTGATTTAATTACGGTA
Source organism: Bothrops alternatus (assembly GCA_034064705.1). Classification (NCBI taxonomy): domain Eukaryota; kingdom Metazoa; phylum Chordata; class Lepidosauria; order Squamata; family Viperidae; genus Bothrops; species Bothrops alternatus. The sequence goes on from JARGCV010000327.1 coordinate 394,239, forward strand.
GATAGTCTCCCTGGACTGTATGGAATTAGCAACCAGCAAATTACCAAAACTGGACTCCATCTGCTGCCCCCAGCCCTGCCCTGGCTCTCTGCAGAGCAAGTTCATTTCTTTATTGATTTAGAGGGTTCCCAACCCAGACAATCAGAAAGCAACAAACAGCAATGGCAAGATGCTGATCCAGCGGGTGAGTCATGCCTAATGAAGGAAGCCTCCTTGGGGGCCCCATACATTGTTTCTCCCCCAAGAGGCAGATCTTCAGAGGCTTTCCAGATATCATCAGCTCTTAGGAAAAGCCAATTCCAGAGACTGGCCTGCTTCTTCCCAAGTCCCAAGAGGGGCTCCCGCTTAACTGAAGACCAGGACCATTTCCCTCAAGAGTGGCAGCTGAAGGAGGACTTCGCCATCTCTTTGGAAGATGGGCCTTAAACCCCTGCCTATCCCTCAACCATGTGACAAAGGCCAAACAATGCACCCAAACTCTCTGGTGCCACGTAAAAAAAGAAACCTCCAAATCCTCCGGCTTTGTGAGCAGATTTCAGATTTAAGCATGATCTGCACCCCCAGTCTCATCAAGCCTTGTTGAGGAGTCCAGTCCAAAATCTCCCCCACCCTGTCCTACGTGGGAACTGATCACTTTTGGGTCCACCCAGATGGAGAGCCACAGAATGTGGGAATTCCTAAAACGTGAAATCAGAGGGGCGCCCCACCTGCATCCCCCCCCCGAGAACCTAGCAGGCCTTACCGGCAGAATGGCTCCGCTCGGCACCGGCTCCGCAGAGTCAGGCAGTTGGGCTTCTCCCTCTCCTGGTAGGAGCAGTCGGGGACAATGGTCTGCCGCCGGCGTTCTGCACAGGCCTGGTCCTTGCAGGAGCAGAAAAGCAGCCGGTAGCTGTATGCGCTGGGCACCCGGTCAAAAAAATGGCGCAGGGCTTTGTGGCACTTATGCCGGCTGCAGTGCTCGGTGGCCGAGACATGTTTGTTGCAGGTGGAGATGTAGGCGGAGCGGAACTTCTTGCAGTTGTCGTTCAGGTTGCAGGCCTTGGCTGCGTCCAGGCAGGGGTTGCTCCTGGAGGCGACTGCAGAGTCGGTCCCTGCTGGGGAAGGAGGAGAGTCAGGGAAGGGACAAGCTGGGACGAGTGCCTGGACAGACGAATCTTCTCTAGCCAGTAGACGACTTGGGGACGAGGAGGGCTTTGTGTCCCCCTCATGAAGGTGATCCTGCCTGGATCAGGCCACCAAACCCCGGACTTCATTACTTCCTATCAGACACATTTCACAACTATGACAATGAATTATGGAAAAAATTAAAAAAGTCTTGATATGTGAAAAAAACTAAAAGTTTTATTGGTCTGGCTGAGCAGCTGAAGCCGGCAGCCGGGGCTTGAGACCCAAGTGCAGTGGGACAGGGTGAGCTCCCGTTCCTCCTCAAGGGAGGGGACCCCCAACAGCCCCTGCCCCCTGCTCTGATGGGTCAGGGAGACTGGGAGGACACAGGTAGTCCTCAACTTACGGCCATTTGTTCGATGACCGAAGTTACAACAGCCCTGAAAAAGGAGAAATTCTGAGAATAATGATAGAATTTGCAACATTTATACGGAACCTAACAGACAGACAGACAAGCAGGTAATTAGATCTCACATTGTTATTAAAATATGACACAGCAATAGAATTTACTACAAGTTGCAGTTGTAGTATAACATTGGTATTAAATGTTTAACAGATGGGATATAATTCTGTCAATAATTACCAACTCATAGCAAAAATTTTTGGAAATGCCATAACAAAGAAGGAGCACTATATTATGCATGGTGGTTATTAAAAAAAAACCCTTAAATGATTTGGAAAGAAATACATCAAAATATTCAAAAATGCCTAAAATAAAATTTGAACAGTAAGAAATTCTTATTAGTTATAATTATTAATTGTGTAATTATATTACTTATTAGTTATTATTCCAGAAAACATAAATGAAAATATCACAATTTATTAAGATATATGCCGTGAGCTGTCAGAATTGCTCAACTCATTATTTGCATTTGCCTTCACACAAAAGGAAAAATAATTCAACCTATCAAAAACAGTATCGTAGGTAGGAGAATGGGAATCCACGTCAAAATAAACAACAATATGGTAAGAAAACACCGATCCACTTTAGACCACATGGGTTATATACCATAACCCAGAGTTCTGAAGGAGTTGTAGACATGAAACCTTTCAAAGCTCCCAAAGCATCAGAGAAATATCAGAGAACTGGAAAAGAGCTGATGTGGGTTCCTATCTTCAAAAAATGGGGGGCGGAGAGAAATAGATCTAGGAAACTACAGCTCTTTAAGCCTGACATCAAAACCTGTGAAAATCCTGGAAAAATGGAAAGATGATCAAACAGCAAATCTGCGAGTGCCTAGAAATGAACAAAGCTATTACTAGAAGCCAACATGGGTTTGTTAAAAACAGTTCCTGCCAGACAAACTTTATTGCCTTTTCTGAAAAAGTGGCTAAATGTTGTGGACATAGTCAGCTTAGTCTTCAGTGAGGCATTTGACAAAGTAGACCACAACCTACTTCTAGGTATGATAGAAAAATGTGAGAAGGAATGCATCACCAACAGATGGATTCACAACTGCCGGACCTAGTAATAAAAGTACATTTAAAAAAGAAAGATCTTGATGATGTATTGAATAAGAGTTAATAAATGTAGCTGGAAAAGACATTTGATGTGGTGGAATGGATTCCCAGGAGGGAGGGGCTGCTTACCAGAGGCAAAAAAGACAGCAGAGCTTGGAATGTCTGACAGGCAGGAAGAGGGTTAAAATGGGGTTCCTCCCTAGCAGCTCTGGGAGAATCTCCCTAGTTACGCAAACGATGGCTTCAACCCAGCTAGATTCCGTCTATAGGTGAAGAACAATAAAGAAAATGATTCGTAAGTACGGTATCTCCATGTTCTTGGGACCTGACATTTCACATGATTTTAAACTGGTTTAGTTTCCAAATATTGACTATAATTAACCCCAATCTGTTCATAAGAACCTAAGAAGAGCCATGCTGAATCAGGCCAAAGCCCATCGAGTCCAGCATTCTGTGTCACACAGTGGCCCACCAAATGTACATGGGGATCATGAGCAGAAAGAGAAGGCAAAACCCTCCCTTTCCCTTGACCCCCAAACAAATGGGACTCAAGGGAATCCTGCCTGCCTCACCCAACATAGAGGCGGCACATGGACATCCGTTTTAATAGCCACCGATACACTTTGCTCAATACTGATTTAGTCCAGTCTCAAATGGTAAAGTGACTTCTGGGCAGCTCCGGGGTTCAGAAAACCTGCAAAGGGCTCCAGAAGGGTCACGAGAAGCCTCCAAAGACTGGAGCCAAAGGGGTCCAGCCACAGAAGGAGCCCTCCAACCCCAACTCAGGAAGCAGAGGCTGTGCTAGACTATAGGGAACAGAATATCGAATGAAGGCAAATAGACACACAAATAGCATATGATCTTCAGTTAGAGGAAGGTCATTTCCCAGCAAATATTTCTTTATTTTTAAGTATTTCCCCCTCATTAAACTGCAGGCTTAGCCTGAGACCTGACAGTCTTCAAAAATTTGATGGAGTGGTTGCAGAAGAGCTTGTAAGACCTGAAGTTAGGATTTCAAAAGACAAAAACAGGTTCAAAATTATTTGGATGTTAAGAAGAGGACTGAATAAACAAAATTAAGTAATAATATAATATAATATAATATAATATAATATAATATAATATAATATAATATAATATAATATAATATAATATAATATAATATAATATAATATAATATAATATAATATAATATAATATAATATAATATAATATAATATAATATAATATAATATAATATAATATAATATAATATAATATAATATAATAAAGTTGGAAGGGACCTTGGAGGTCATCGAGTCCAACCCCCTGCTCCAGCAGGAAACCCTACACCATTTTGAACAAATTAGGGACACAGTGGATTTGGTCATAATATTTGTGAACTAGGTTATAGATCAAAAGCAATTGTGGGTCAGCAGTGAGATTGTGTTACTAAAAATACTATCACCAACAGAAGTATTTCCAAATCATAGGAATTATAAAATCATTCCACTTTTTTCTGCATTGGGAGTTTCTGAGATGTAAATAACTGGCTTTCCACATCTCTGGATCCAACCTGGCTAATCTATTACATCCCAACGCAGCTGGAAAAGTGACTCTCCCCATTAGCATTTAGCATTGTTTCCTCCCACATTCTCAGTCCTCCCTTCCTGAAGACATGTTCTTGTTAAGCCCAGAATCCAACAGCTAAATGCTTCTCAGTGTGGCACCGGTCCTATTTTCCACCAGCTAAATAGCTTAAGGATGGTGATTTAATTCAAAATGGAAAAAGAAATCTATTGTCAACTGGAACCTAAGCTAGCATTCCTTGGAGCAGACTTCTGCAGATCTGTCTTCTAACGCCAAGCCAGATGTCCTGTCCATAAAATTGCCACCCAGAGACTCCCACAGATGCTCCCAGGGCCACCAGCCCCACAGAGGCGGTTGTCCACCGGCAGCAGTTCCAGCCTGAAGCACCATCAAGCGTTTCAAAATTAGAGAATAATTGTACTAAAATTATGCCAAGGGCTACATAAATAAATAAAAAGTGTCATGCCAATGACAACCCAAAGATGGAAAAGTCCCTATTAAACTTCCAACTACCAGCTTCTAAAGCCTTTCCAAACTACAGGTTTACATCCAAGTAACAGCAGTTTGCCAGCCAAAAGCTCTCCCTGCAATGGGGCCCCAGTCAGAGCAGGGCAGAGCCGATCCAGAACCAGCCTCCCCCCTCCATCTATTCTGCTTTGGGAGCCCTTTGGATCAGATGGAGCTACACCGTGAACTGCCTTCACCTTGAGGTGCAGTGGACCAAGGGCCACGGAGGGGCTTCAGAAATGGCAGCCCCAGAACCACAGACTGAGCCCTGTGCTTTGGCAGCCACGCCACCAGGTGCACCAAGGCTGCCATGGGGGAAGGGAGGCAGTAGAGGGGGTGGGGCAAAACAGCAACCGGCAGACATGGCTGCTGTTGTCCTCTGAAGATGAATTTCCGCCCTCCCAATGCAAGAGCTTGGCAGGCTGCAAAGAGAGTTGTCAGGCCCAGTCCAAGACTGACTAAGAACAGCCCAGCCGGAGTTCAGTTCTTTATCTACTTACACCAAATAGACAGAATCTTGCCAGATTAAACCTTTATTAGTCTCACCCCAATGGACACACCCTGGGAGATTCTAGGGAGTGGCTGTCCAAAATCTCTGGATCGGGAGTCTCTACTCAGTCACACATGCCCTTGTCACCTAGAGGATCGACTACTGCAATGCTCTCTACATGGGGCTACCCCTGAAGAGTGTTCGGAGACTACAATTAGTGCAAAATGCAGCTGTGCGAGCAATTGTGGGCCTTCCACGTTGTGCCCACATTTCGCCAACTCTCTGCATGCTGCATTGGTTGCCTATCGGTCTCCGAACGCAATTCAAAGTGTTGGTTATTACCTATAAAGCCCTTCATGGCACTGGACCAGGATACTTATGGGACCGTCTTCTGCTACATACTTCCCTTCGACCAGTGAGAGCGCACAGGGTCGGCCTCCTCCGGGTCCCGTCAGCGAAACAATGCCGTCTGGCGGGTCCTAGGGGAGGGCCTTCTCTGTTGTGGCGCCCACCCTCTGGAACCAACTGCCCCTTGAAGTCCGCGCTTCCCCCACTCTCCTGGCCTTCCGAAGGAATCTTAAAACCTATCTTTGCCGGCAGGCCTGGGGTTGACTGTGGATCGTTGAATGAATGATGAATGTGTCCGGGGTTTTATTAATGTTTTTTAGATTTGGACTTAGTTTTTGAAATATTGTTTTATTTATGTTGTGAGCCGCTCCGAGTCTTCAGAGAGGAGCAGCATATAAGTCCGAAAAATAAATAAATAAATAAAATCTTCTCCGCAGGCAGCATTCCTCACAAGAGGAGAGCAAAGGCGGTCTGCAAGACTGGTTGTGCGGAAGGAGTCTCACCCCACCAAGGAGCTACACTGGGGCTGTTTCTACTAAATGGAGCAGGAGGAAAAAGCTCTTCCTTGATGACAACTGCCCGCTAACTGCCACTCCATGTGCCTGGACTTGTGAACCTCACAACCATGAAGCTGGGCCAGCTGGGAAATCTGTTACAAACTCTTGACGCTCTCTGCCTGACTGCTTTCCCATGTGCCACTTTGATTTGCAACTCTTATAAGCCAAAGCTGCTGAGATTTGTGGGGGAAACCTGTCTCTGTACTGCAAGTGTGTGAGACAACCATGCCTGGATGACTTGAGAATCTCCATAGACATTTAGCTATGTGTTTTGGGATGAAACACCCTTCGAATGGTGAGAGAATATGAACGGATTTCCAGAAAACACTGCAGACGACAGGAACCGTTTGTGCTTCAGTCTGAGATTCAGACAGCACAGACTCATCCCCAACAGCCTGCGCCTGTCTTCAGCCGTGCGGGACCCAGGGCAGAAAATGTCCTGCAGCCAAGAAGGCCCCACACCCATTTGCACGGCTCAGGACACAGGTAAACCTCTAAATGGCCTCAATGGCTCTCTGAAAGAATGCAAATGACCATCTGTCTGCAAGCAGTATAAATTCTTCCACAGCCCCACCATCCAGTCAGAGCTGAAGAAGCTTCTTGGATGAGAAGTGAAATGTCTTCAAAGAAAAACAAGAAAGTCCAACTGCCTCCTGAAAAACGCACCTTTGGGACACACTTTTACCTCTTCCAAGCTGGGGGCCTCACCCCCTCCATCAAAGAGACCGGCTGCTTTCACCACCCAGAAGGGCTCCAGATCCAGTAAACAAGTGGCCAAGTTGACAGCACAGAGAGTTTCCTCAGGAGTCAGTAGCTCAAACTCATCCCAGATCACTCCACCAGGTTGTGACCCGGGAACCTCAGTCTGTTCTGCCCAATCAGCAGAGTAAATCTGAGCAACTTTATCCACCAGATCACCTGAATCATATTCCCTGGTGAATGTGATTCCCTGGGGGGGGGGTGTCCCTATCAAATAGAGACCAGGTCTTCTAAACAGGGCTGCTGCACAGCTATCAGCAGATGCAGTAAAAGCAGAGGGGCGCCTTGAGACAGCCACTTGTGGCCACAAGCTTCCTCTTGACTGAGGCCTACTGTTGCAGAATGAGGCCAGAGGACAAAGAGGCAGCTAACTTTTTAAGGGGAAACAGGTGGATGAGGAAGTAGCTGCTTCCATTCTTTTTTCAAAGTACCTGAGACAATTGAAGCAAGTCTGAAGGCATCAGAGAGAGGAGAGCTGATGGGTTCGTAGGGCGAAGCTTCATAAAACTCTTCTCCTGGAGACAGAGAAGGGAAAAATTAACACCTGCACCAAGTCGGGCCTGGAATAACTGCAAGAGGTAGGAGGTTAGTGGGCAGGGTAGAGATGGGCTCCTCCTACGTGGGGAACTGGAGAAGCCTAGAGAAACCTGGGGTGCCCTACTCCTTGACCTGCACTGTCCACTGAGGCCAGGCTGGGTTGGGGGCTGTTTCTGTGGCTTTGGAAGCTGTGGGGCCTTGCCCGGATAGCCACCCGGGCCTCTGCATTCTCAAAACCTGCATTTCCCACCAGAAAGAAGCCCCTACCTAGGACAGCCCCCCTTCAGACCTTTGGGCGTACAACCCCCATCATCCCCAGCAACTGTAGTCAGTGGAAAGCGTATAGCTGTCCTTGAGGAGTGCTCCCACTGAAGTGGGGCAGCAGATCAAGCTGGGGGAGGCCGACACACTTTCTGCCCAGGGCTGCTGGCTGCTCCTGCCAGGTATTTTTTTTTTTACCCAAAAGGGGGGGCGCGTTTTCCATCCTTCAGCCCTTCTAGCTGAGCTTGTCATTGCTACAGCAGCAGAGGAAGAGAGGGACTGTCTCGGCCTCCCCGGGCAAGCGCTGGGCACCAGGACCAAAGACCAAAGAGACGCGGGATGCCTTCCCATCGGCTGCAGGGGGGGGGAGCTTCGACTTTCCTGACCATCAGAGGGAGGTCTGGCTCCATGAGGAGGGAGGGAGCTTGAAGGGGAAACCTCTCTGGGGGCACGTGAGAAAGGAGAAGTAGCCTGGGGACCAACCCCTTGGCATCCCAAGGGGGTAGGTGGGTCAGACCTTCCCCTTCACCATGCCCAGATCAGCCTTGCAAGGCACACCGTCCACTCCGGGGTCTTCTAGGAGCAGCTGCTGTCCCAACTGTGGCAGTGAGGCTTTTGGGGGGAGGGGGCTTTCTCATGCAACACTGGTGAAATAAGAATAGGAGCAGCTTCCACCAGCCAGGGTCAGGGGCTTACCCCAGTGCCAAAGAGCATCCAGGACAAGTCATTCCATCTTCTTAGCAATGGCTTTGCCAAGCCAACTGATACTGGGGTGGGTAGGGGGCAGGAATCTTGACTTGGGCTGAAACCTTCCATCAAGCAGCAGACAGGAAGGTGTCCTGGGCAGCATCTAGGCAGGGGAGCCCAGAGGGCATGGCTGGCAGCAGAAGCAGCGGAACCAGCATCAGTTCTGGACTTGTCTTTGGTTACGGCAATTCTACAACTGCAGAGCCGTCGCAGGGTGCATCCTGCATCTCACAACTGGGAGAAAGCCCCCGGTCCCCGTGTAGGGGTGTGCATAGCTCACATGTCATGTTTCCCCCTGCTGCCCAGATCCCAGGACCCTCCAGCTCCGGGCTCACCCCCGGCCGAGCCCAGGTGGAGGCTCCAGTAGGTCTGCAGACAGGACAGCTCCTTCTTCATTCTGCGCCTGCAGCGGCAGCCGTGCAGAGCGCTTCCCTGCAGCACCTCCAGTGCCGCCCGACACTCCTTGTTGCCCAGCAGGGTGTTGTGGCCTCGGCCAGCCAGGCACTGTCGCAAAGTGCGGTAACTTGAGCTGCAGCCGGCCTCAGAAGCACAAAGCTCGCTGGCGTGGGCACAGTCCACAGGGCTCTGCCAACCGTGCCCACCCAGGGTGGCTGGCGAGGAAAGCTCAGTCCAGGCCTGGAGCACTCTGCCTGGAGAGAGAGAAGAACCACCATGTCTGGATCAGGACAGATCCTCAGGGCAGCCGATGCCATCTCCCCCCCACACACACGTGGTCTCCTCCAGCATCCCACACCCTCCAGGACTTCCTCTCTGACCCCCCCCCCGTCCACAATCCAGAAAGGAGGAGCCAGATCAGGACTCCTGCAGGCACCTCACCAGCCTTCCACCAAGTTCACCTTAACTGCCCTCACTTTGGTCCTCCTGGAGAAGCTAAGGGACCCTCACATGCTTTCCAGGCCATCCTCAGCCCTGAAAAACAGCTTTCCTCCAGCCCTCTTTGGCAGTCTTCCCAGGCTGGGGCTACCGCACAGTGGGCACCCTCTCAAGGTGGGCCCAAAAGGACATGGGGAATTCAAATAGCCAAAGAGAGGGAGGCTGACGTAGAAAAGAAAGCAGACTACCTCCAGTGAAGCGGTGGGGAGGGGGGGACAACGGGGCTGCTTTGGGCTATAGGCACCCTCAACTGCCTTGGCAGACACAGCAGCAGCAGTACCCCCACCCCTCCAGCTGGCCCAAGACTCTTCTTCTGGGTCACTGAAGGAGATTCCCCTCCCCCAGGCTGAGACATGTTAACCCTCCCCCCAAACAGAACCCTGTTAACAGAACCCCAGAATGGGCAGAAACCAGAAGGGTCAGGAGATCAAACCTGGAATCACACCCTTCCCTGTCTCAGAGACGGAGAAAGTAGGGAAAGTAGGCTGGCTGACCTGCCACTACCCCCAGCACCCTGGAAGTGGCTTGCAAGATAGCAAGAGGGGATCCAGGAAGGGAAGGCGGAAGGGAGGTGGATGGGGTTTGTTCTCTTGGACTCCTCTGCCCTTGGTCCCAACTAACCCCCCTGCGCAGCTGAGTTCCTCTGAGGAGGGAAGGGGGGCCCTCCCAGCAGACCTCCGGACACTCTGCGGCCACCAAAATCAAGACTTTCCACTCCCTTCCTCACGAGTAAGACGAGCAACTGCCTCTAGAGCAGGGATGGCGAACCTTTTAGAGACTGAGTGCCCAAACTGCAACCCAAAACCCACTTATGCGTCGTCAGGTGGGTGTGGCCCATCGGGTGGGCGTGGCTGTGGTGGTAATGGCAGACTGGGTGGGACTAAAAAGTTCAATCAATCAATTCCAACTTTGCAAGATCTTTATTTTTCCCGCGAGAAATTGAAATTAACTGATTGAACCTTTTTTTTTTTTTTGCACATGGCGACGGAGGCTAAAGCGAAACGGTTTTATAAAACCCAGCTGAAGGCCTAGGACTGGGATGGCGGTGTGTGTGCCCACAGAGAGGGCTCTGAGTGCCGCCTCTGGCACCCGTGCCATAGGTTCGCCACCACTGCTCTAGAGCAAGAGCAGCTGGGGAGCTCTGAGCAAAGTCTGCAAAAGAAAGAACGTGAGGCCCCGTCCCATCTATGCCTGGTGCCACACACACTTTGTTACAGGCACAGAAATGGCCCCACTGAGCTGCGACAGGCAGAGGCTTAAGAAGGTGGCCCTCCCCTTCTCCAGCCCCTGCCCCTCTGCCCAAGCAACCCTTTTGCAGGCTGCAAGGAACAAGAGCCCCCCCCATTTCTGGGTCGCTCTGCTGGGGCTCTGAGAAAACCCGGCCCCACCTCACCTTGATCTTTCTGGGCCAGGCTAGCCCAAAGCCCCCTCCTGGGAGGGAACGTCTGCTTTGTGTCAGAACAGGCCTGGCTGGGAATGAGGGAGTTTCCACCCAGCTGAGGCTGCAGGAGGCCATGCCCTTCGCAAACCTCAGAATGGGGCAGAGGTTCATCGGGATCAATTGCCGGCCCAAGGAAGGTCAGGGGCCACTCAAGCATTTTCCCCCTTCCTTCTGCCTGCTGAAAAGCAAGCCTTGCACAGCCATACATCTGGATCTCCCGCTGCACAAGGTCCGGCTGCCTGGCAGCTGAAGAGGGGCCAGGATCAACACGAAAGGCCTTTCCAAGGGACACTTCTGCATCAATAACCATAGTGGCAACTGATAGCACTGCTGTAGGGAAGGCTTCCTGGCTTCTGGGGGGTTTGCAGCCCCCTCCCCAAGTGGCACTGGACAGAAACGCATTTAGTTGCCTCCAGCAGGAGCAGCAGCAACCGAAAAATGTGGTCAGGAAACACCTCCTTCTTGGCAGCCTTGAAATTGGCCTGCCCACCAGGCAGCCCCCGCAGGTGATGGGGGAGAGGGCTTCCAGCCCAGCTGTCCCAGCAGGCTGGCAACGAAGGGGACACTGGGGTGGCCTAGAGGTGCAGCTTCCTCTGCCAGTGTCATCCGAGGCAGGTTGAATTCTCTGGCCAAGCCCTCAATAATAATTTTGAAATTATTCATTTCAAAAACCAACCTGACCGCCTATCCGAAGAAGCAGGACTGTGGACAGCTCACAACAGCAACGAGAACCCTGGAACCCCAAACCCAGCATCTCCGGTGCCTCCTCTGATGCTGAAGCCCCCGATCTGCTCTTCTGCAAATGGCGCTTCCCAAAGCTGCACACAAAGCAACTCTGACTGGAGGGTAAAGCCTGGAGGCAGCCAGGTCGGCCCAAAAGCCCACATCCATGGGCAAAACTGAGAGGGGGGCCACAAGGGAGCCAAGGCAGCAACCAGGCAGAGGAGCTCTTGATGCCGGCCAGCGGAGCGAGAGGCAACCAGGCAGCCAAGCCAGGGGCGTTAAAGGACGCTTCCTGGGGAAAGGGCCTTCCCAGCGCCAGGAGTGCGAGAGCTAACCCAGCGCAGGACTTCAAGCAGTTGACGGACCTCTGGCTGTGGCAGGTGCCGCTAAGAGAGCTCTGTGCTGATAGATCCCTCTCAAAAGTTCCTCCAACTGCATCATCATTACCCACAAGCACAGGCTGGGTGATCCGACCCCATCCTTGCCCAGAGCAGGAACCCAGAGCCAAGAGCCATCAACTTCTCTTTACCGCAAACGGAAAGCCCACCACTATCATTTTCCTGATGTCCAGCAGAGACCTTTTGCCCATGCGTTAAATCCCACGTTTTTCTCTCCTGGAACGTATTTGGAAAATTCTCTCATCTTCTACAGGACAAGTTTTCAGATGCTTGAAGAGAACTACCACATCTTCTCTTTTCCAGACTAAACACTTCCAGGGGTGCCAATTGATCCTCCTCAGTTTTTCCTTCTAAGCCTTTTTCTTCTTCAGACACATTCCAGCCTCTCCATGTCTCTTTTAAAATAAGGGGCCCAGAACTGGACGCAGCAGCCCAGGATACATCAACCAGGGAAAAATAAGAGAGGAACAGCCAACTGCGGAAGGAGCACTGCCCAGAGCAATCTCAAATCCCTTCTTGAACTAGAGCAGTGCAAAAAGTATGGACACCAGAACACGGGCGCCAAATCCTACCAGGAGCGCCATTTCTGCCCTCCTGCTGCAGCTCCATGGCCTGAGGTCCAAGGCAAGCACTAAGCCGTTTCATGTCCTTATAGCAGTTGTGGGTTTTCTACATAAAAGGATCCCATATTTCCAGAAATAACCCTCCTGCTTCATGGTGGCTAAAGGGCACTTTTGTCATTCTGCTGTCAATTGTACACCTAAGACGCAAAGTCCTGCTCCCACTGCAGGTCCTGTTACTGCTGCAGCATTCCCAGTCCAGAGGCTGCTCAAAAGAGTCCGCCTCTCTCTCCTCCTCCAGTGGTGACACCCACATCTCCAGAGGAATCTCTCCTACCCCAAAGCCAAGGGCTGCTCTGACTCGGCTCCCAGCAAAAGCTCCTGGCCTGACAGAGAACCTGCCCAGCCCGGCGACTGCAGGGAAGCTGATCCGCTCCCTTCTGCGATGCCCGTCTGGTCCCCAAGCGGAGAAGCCTCCCGGCATTAGACGGGACTACAAACTTCCATTTCTGAAATTCCACAGTCGGGTTCTGCACTGGGCCCTCCACCACCGCCTCCCGGTCAGGGGAAGGGGCGGAGCAACCGGGAACGCCAGGCCAAGCATCTCACCCTTTCCCTGCGGAGCCCAAGTCGGGAACCCGGATTCCCATCCCGCCCCGGCCATCGGCAGACCTGGTGGCTGCGCCCTCCGAGGGGCTGCGAAGGGGGCGAGCAGGGAGCAGCTGCCTTGGGCCGCCTCCCGTCCCCAGGGAGGTAGAGCCGAACCGCCGTCACCGAAGTCGCCTCGTCTTCCTCCGGCACTTAGCCTCTGGTGGCCCGGCAGTCCAGCGCGCGGCCCGCTCCAAGCCTCACCAGCCGGGTCCCGCTGGCGCTGAAGGCCAGAACTGGAGCTCGCCACTCTCCCTCCGAGCCGGGGGAACTAAACGTTGCGCTCTTACGGGCTGCCGGCGACCGATCCCCTCCCCCCATCTCTCCCCGTCCTCCCTTCTTGCCTTCCCTGGGGGGGGCGGGGGGGGGAAGATGCGGGGAGGGGAGGCAGCGAGAAGTGGGAGGCTCGGCCCGCGCCCCGCCTCGTCCTCCACACCCCTCCGCCGCAGGACGAGCCTCCCTCGGGGCTCCTCGGCCCCGGCGCAAAGCCCCGGCTGCTCCGTCCCCCCTCCGCAGCTCCCACGAAAGTTTCGGGCGGGCGCTCCAAGCCGCCCGCGCCCGGCCTGCCCACCCGCAGGGCTCCCCCCCCCCCGGCCTCTCGCTGCTGCGGCCGCTCACCCAGGGCCAGGAGGAGGCGGAGGAGGCGGAGGGCGCGGGCCATGGCGGGCGGCTCCCTCGGCAGGGCGCGGGGCGTCGAAGAGCCTCGGTCTCCCTCAGCCGCGGCGAGGCGGAGGCGGCGCCCTCTCGGGCTGCCCGGGCAGCATCGCGGCGGCCGCGAGGGCGGATCGACGGCGAGGCGGGTTACGCGAAGAGGCACCGACGGCCGTTCCGGAAAGCGGCGGGAAGGCCGGGACGCGCCCCCTGGCAGCCCCTCGGCGGCAGCTGCGGGACTCGGCGCTCGGCCCCTCCGCACGGGCGGGCGGCGAGCGGGGCGGCCCTTTTGTGGCGGGGGGCGGCCCTCCTCGAGGGAGGAGCGAGGCCGGAGGGTGGTCCGCGCCGTCAAAGGGCGCCCGGTCCCTGCGCCCTCTACCGCCGCAGCCTTCGCTCTGGGGGCGGCGGGCGAGGCAAGCAAGATCCTCCGCTGTCGTCCCGCTCAGGCGCCGCGGGGCTGCACGTCCGGCCGGCTGTGCCGTTTCCCGGCTCGCCAGACGTCGCGGGCGGGAGGGGGGCTGTCGTGGGCCTGGCCGCCCGCCCCCCCAACCGAGTGGGCTGCATGGACGCCACCCGCCAGTTGGGCCGCTTTGAATGGGCGTCTGAGCGCCCTGAAGGTCGCGAGAGTCCCCCGCGAAGCGCCTTACGGAACTACCCCGGCCGCCTCCGGGCAAGGTCTGGAGTGGCCGTGGCGAGGCGGAAGACGAGCAGGGGCGCTGAGCGTCTTCTTTCCCCGCCGGCCTTCTTCTCCTCCCCGCTCCCTCGATGGCCGGACAGGGGCAGCTCCCCCCTCGCCGCCGCCCCGCCTCGCCCTTCTGCCCTTCCAAAGGGCGGGCAAGCTATCGGGGGCTCTGTGGACCGCCGCACCGGCTGGGCCTCGCCAGCCTCCTCGCTGCCGGATCTGGGCTGGCGTCTGCGGCAGCTGAGTCCGGAGTGGTTTTGAATCCTAGGGCTGGGAGGGAGGTCGGAGGTCCTCTAGTCCAGCCCCCTGCTCAAGCAGGAGACCCTAGCCTACCGGTAGATCATTCCCGACAAATGGCTGCTTTATCTCTTCTTAAAAACCCCTAGTGATGGGACACCCACAATCTCTCCCCCTCCTTTTATATCCTCTCTTCTTTCCCCCTCCTTCTTTTATATCCTCTCTTCTCTCCCCATTTCTTTTATATCATCTCCTCTCCCCCCCCCTTTTCTCTTCAGTGCACCTCCAGCTGACTGCTCTCCTCAAGGCTGTGCTTCTCTGTCTCTCTTTCACCATCCCCTTCTTTCCCTATTGTCTTTTTTTTTCTATCCCTCTCCCGCCAAAACCTGTTCCTTTTATAGCCTCTCCTCTCCCCCCTCCTTTTCCAGGTGTGCTGG
Organism: Bothrops alternatus; assembly: GCA_034064705.1. Classification (NCBI taxonomy): domain Eukaryota; kingdom Metazoa; phylum Chordata; class Lepidosauria; order Squamata; family Viperidae; genus Bothrops; species Bothrops alternatus. The sequence goes on from JARGCV010000327.1 coordinate 409,310, forward strand.
AAGCGTCAATCAGCTGGAGCTGCAGGCACTGATCCTGGGCTCTCAGCAGAACCCAGGTAACACCTTGCACAGCTCCAGCTGACTTTCCCACAAGCCTGTGCAGTGCTGCCACCACTTCACCTCATTGACTTTTACACTTTTTTTACACTTTTTTTAAACATTGCTTTTCAGCCCGTTCTATGCGTACCACCTACCAGATGCCGAAGTACCACCAGTGGTCTACGTACCACCAATTGAAAAGCCCTGTGCTAGTGGATCACTGCTTAAGTATAAGCCAGAAGTGCACCACATCTGCCAAAAAAGGCATGGCAGTCTTGGGCTGCATCAACAGAGGGATTTAGCCTCAGGATCATGGGAAGTGATGGTACCACTCTGTACTGCACTAGTGAGGCCACATTTGGAATACTGCATCCAGTTCTGGTCACCACGATAAAAAAAAGGATGCCGAGGCCCTAGAAAGAGTGCAGAGAAGAGCAATAAAAGTGATAAAGGGCCTGGAGACGACAGCATGCGATAAGTGGCTGAGGATACTATGTTTAGCCTAATGAAGAAAAGATTCAGAGGAGACAAGATAGCAGTCTTCCAATACATGAAGGGCTGTCATAGGAAAGAGGGCATCAATTTATTCTTCTTAGCATCTTAGGGCAGGACATGAAGCAATGGGTGGAAGCTCATCAGAGGGAAATTCAACCCAGGAAATAAGGAGGAATTTCCGGTCAGTGAGAACAATTAATCAGTGGAACAGCTTGCTTCCTGGAGTTGTGGGTGCTCCATCACTGGAGGTTTTCAAGTAGTGATTGGACAGCATTTGTCCAGCATTGAATAAAGGCTCCTGCCTTAGGCAGGGGATTGGACTAGGACCTCCCTTCCAGCCCTATGGATTCAGGCTCAGTTTCCCATTTGACTGAGGAAGACAAGTCCCATCCCTTGCCAGGTTGAGAGTTTTCTCCAGACAATCCTCCAGATGTGATCAAGCAGATCCTCCTCGCCCCCAACAGCAGCTGAGGGCTAGGGAGAGTGTGGCTGGTAAGATGAGATCCAGAGTTTTCAACACCCACACACATATACATACACAAGGGAATCCACAGCTTTGCCACTGTCATTTTGTTAGTCGGGTGTTAATTTCTCTCTTAAGCTTACTCAGCTGTTCTCACTAAGGAAGATTAATATTTATGGCTGGGTTTTGTATTTGTATTCATACGTGCTATATAAATACTAAAACATGCTATTAAAGTAATTCATATAAAAAACATAAAACATGCAAAACACTAAAACATGAATAAAAATGAAACATAAAAAGGTTGCAGGAGAATAAAATGACCTAATATCATACAATCATCTTACAGTTGCTCCAAGGGATCCCCAACATTGGTGGAAAAACCACATTTCAAAGGCTTTTCAGAAAGCTAAAACAGGATGGGCCTAAAAGGAGCTCAGATGTCATCTAATCCAACCTCCAGATTCCATTTAAGCAAAGGAGAGTTAGCTTGATTTATTGGTTAACAGTCCTTACTGATAGGTTTTTTTCTTTGATGTCCAGCTGAAAACTGCTTCCTTGTAATACAGGGGTGTCCAACTGGCAGCCTGTGGGCCAGATGCGTCATGCACAGGCCACGCCCACCCTGGCTCCGCAAAGGCAAAAAATATTGCGATATGTAATAATACATCACGTGACGTGATCGAGTTTGACACCTGTGTTGTAATACAAACTTTGCCCTCCATGCCTCTAATCATTTCTCATGATTCTGAGAATGGGTGTTTCCAGAAAACTGTTTATCTGTTGCAAATATACAGTGATTGAAAACAAATAATGATCCGTTATTACAGATCAAGTCCAAGTTTAAAAATGAGGCTGAAAGGTGGAAAGGCTCCCCACAAAAGATCTCCCCGGTGCATCCCTGTGACCCAAGCAGAACAATTTTCCCTGTCTTTTCTTCCTCTTTAAAACTGAAAAAAAAATCAATGCCTCTCTTCCTTAGCCCCCATCCCCCCCAAGCCAGCCCTGTGGATGGCAGAGCCTTGAAGCTCATGGCGTTGTTTTTCTTCTCTTCCGCAGGAAAACCACTTTGTACAAACAGCCATTGTGTCACAAGCAACCCATGCAAGGGGGCAAGAGTCCGGATGTCCTTGCAGGTCAGATACTTGAGGGGGGAACCCTGCGCCTATGACAGGCCTGATGCACCTAGGAATCCCCAGGCAGCAAGGTTGAGCAGAGAGGGTGCAAAGGAAAGGAAGACCTAGCTGGCCCTGAGGCTGGAGGAGATGCGTCATCACATGAGCTTTGAGGCCAGCAGCTGTGGATACCTCATGATGTCATTGCCCCAATGACACAACGGATCTCATACTCCTTCTATGCTGAGAAGCCCATCTTATGGATCCCTTTAGAAAAAGAGGAAGGGGATCTCCTCTCCCACGGCTGGCTAAGGCATTCTTCATATTAACCCATGAGTGGGCTGAATGAGTCTGCAGAAGCATAGTCTGTGAACAAGGTCCGTCTTAGGCCCAGTACTCTTCAGTATCTTCATAAATGATTCAGATGAGGGAATAGAAGGGGAACTCATCAAATTTGGAGATGACACCAAGTTGGCAGGAATAGCCAACACCTCAGAAGATAGGTTCAAGATTGAGACTTCCGGTTTGCCATCACGGCCGCCGTGGACACTGGAAGATGAGCTCTGTCTTCTGCGTTCAGTTTCACTCTGCTGGGGGACGCTGGAAAGGGTCGAGTCCTAGTGGACAATCACAAATATGATCCAATAGTGTGCAACAGCTGCCAAAAAAAACCAATGCAATCCTAGGCTACATTAACAAAGGGATGGAATCAAGATCATGTGCAATATTAGTATTGCTTTGTAATGACTTGGTAAAACCACACTTGGAATACTGCAGCCAGTTTTGGTCATCACAATATAAAAAAGTTGTTGAGACTCTAGAAAGAGTGGATATAATTAGGGGCCTGGAGGCTAAAACATATGAAGAACAGTTGCAGGAATTGGGTAGTGAAAAGGAGGACTAGGGACAACAGGATAGCAGTATTTCAGGGCTTGCCACAAAAAAGGGGGGTCAATTTATTCTTCTAAGCACCAAAAGGCAGAATAAGAAGCAATGGATGAAAACTAATCAAAGAGAGGAGCAAAATTCAGTAATTTCCGGAAAACTAGGAGGGAGGAAGCAGTGCGAACCTCTGTGGGAAGCTGGTTCCAGAGGACTGGGGCAACGACGGAGAAGGCCCTTGCCCTAGGTCCCGCCAGATGACACTGCCTAGTAGACAGGACTCATAGGAGGCCAACCCTATGTGCCCTAACCGGTCGCTGGGATTCATGAGGCAGAAGACGATCCGGCAAGTAACCTGGTCCATATATGCATTTTGACCTCTTTTTCCCCCCAGCAGTTTCTAGTGCCAAGGGTTCCTTGTTAGCACCATTCTTAATTTATTGTGGGTATTAAAAGATCAGTATATCAGGTTCCACTGGTTAATTGTTCAAACTTCCTGACAGTGAGGACAATTCAGTAGTGGAACGGCTTGCCTTCAGAGATCATGGGCACTCCATCACTGGAGGTCTTTAAGAGGAGACTGGATAGTTACTTGTCTGGAATAGTGTAGGTTCTCCTGCTTGAGAAGGAGGCTGGACTAGAAGATCTCCAAGGTCCCTTCCAGCTCTATTCTATTCTATGTGTCGTGCTCAGTTTTGTTATTCATTTTTTCAGCTCTGACCTGACTCAGGCAAATCTGGGGATCAGGCCCAGATAGGCCACAATCCTGTAGTAATGGAGATGAAAAATCACGGAAAAGGTGGCTCTCTAGTCAAGGGAGTCTTAGGCTAGATGGGTCTGCAACACCTCACAGGGACTCTCTTTTCAGAGCAAAACAGCAACGTGGCAGTTTGCAGCAGTGGCTTGCTTTGAAAGGGCCAGTAAGAAAAACATGTTTTCTGACATTTGAGGAAAAGCAGTTGAAGGAAATTTCATTTGTTGTTCTACTAAATGTCAGTTTTATATGGAATCCAAACGTTAATTGGAGACATGAGGCTCCCATTAGCTGGGATAAAGTAGTGTCTCCCTATTGCTTCTGATGCCATGACTGATAAAATTACTCTTTATGGGTCTAATTAATTAGAATATCACTCTGTCTGCTGGAATTTGTTCTTGGATTCATGTTGCTGCAAATTTCCCTCAGCAGCACCACAAAGCAGTTCTGAGACCAGCACACAATGCAGATCAAGAGCCCTAAAGGGATGATGGCATCTCAGAAAAGGCTTCTTATCAGCACAGAGTTTCATTCCTCTTCTGTATCAAAGCATCCCTTTCCAAACTGATGGCACAGGATTGGCAGACACTCTTTGAGGAAATGGCTGTGGGAATAACCTGATCTGTGCAATAAACAACCTGCCACCTGCTTCTCTCTTGGCCTTGGTGTTGAGACTACCAATAGACTCAAAATTTGGGTGGGCATATTTCTAGAGAGGTTGGCATATCCTTGTCCACCAATGTCTCAGAAATATCCAGTGACTCTGTCTGCTTGTCCACCACCAAATCATGCATGAACGAGGTCTTTTGTCCTCTGACAATACCTCCTTCCTCCACTTAAAACTCTGACCATCTCTCTGCTTACCCCTTCTTCCATCAGCTATTCTGGGTAGAGTGATGGGATGCAATTCTCCTTCAACTAAAACTCTAAAGCAGGAACTCTGCAAGAGAATATCTATTTGCACCTGCACAAATCCTGAAGAGTAAAAACGCTGTGGAGAAAGAGGCTAGCACCCGGGTGACCCACAAGGTGTGTGCTATGTTTGCACTCCTGCCCGTGGAGGACTCAAATTATACCTGCACCAAGTGCAAACTGATCGGTCTGTCTTTGTCTGCCCTCCTTCCACCTGCACCCTGCTTCTCTTGGGCTGTAAACCTCCTGATCTCAGCTAGAGGACTTGAGTCCTGCAGACCAAGTAGAGTTTATCTCTGTCTCATAGAAAGCACCTCCTACCTGACCCTGCCATGGTCAGAATCCAAGGCTGTCACTTATTCTTCTTCTGTGTCCCAGTGGGGACACAATATTTTGGTAATATTTTAGCATACATTACAGGTGACAGCAATTTAATAGCCAAAATACTTAATATGATTTTATTCTCATATAAATTCTCCCCTTTCTCATCCTGATCTCTAGTTAATTCAGAAGCAGCGGCTGCTGTTGGAAAGCATTTCCACAGAATCTGGGGCGACCAAGGCCAGGCAGTCACCCAGTCCACCCTCCCTTCCCCTCCCCTCCCCCTCCCCTTCCCTTAGATAAAGGGTGAAATTAATGCCCAGGGAAATATGAGCTCTTCTTTCACAGCATCTAAAGAGTTGACACCAGGGAGTTGTGCAGTTGACCATGGAGAGTGGAATGAAAGCCAAACCCATCTCATTTCTGACAACTGAAAGAGGTTCTGCACCTGCTGTTGAGCCATTCTGCTTCTTCCCTCCTAGTCACCCTGCACAGACATGCTGTGATGTTCAAGGAGAGAGCAACTCTTCACAGTGGATAACCATGAATAGAAATGGTCACAGCAAAAACTTTCCTCATCAGTACAAGCTATTCCTAAGAATTCCGGCCTAATTGATTATGTGTCATGGAGTCATCGTAGACCCTTAGTAACCTCATCAATTTTCTCCATGACAATCTATCCCTAACCTGGTCCTTCAGCTCTTCCAGTGATGCCCCCATCCTCTTTGTAAGTCCATCTGCCTTCCTGCTGGCCATCCACTTCTCTTGCTTTCCATCTTTCTCAGCATTAAAGCATTTTCACATGTGTCTGAAATGGGCTGATTCCCCGGGACTTATTTAGTCCCATTTTTTTAATATGCTTGTTTTGCACAAATTTGGGATCCTAGTAGTAATGAAGCAACAGCAAAACTGCAAGTATGGAACAAGATGAGGCAATCACTGGTTAAGATGAACTAAATTAAACCTTGCATTAGTTTCAGTCTTGTGCCGCCAATACTAGTAAAGTCAAGCTTGGTTCCCTCCAGGTGTGGTTGTGAGCAGAGGATGGCAGAGCTGGACCAGAAATGGTACTGACTCCTGAGAGTCCAAAGATGGGAGTGTACATGCACAGAGGGTCTGCTTTCTATCAGGGTTGAAAGATGGTTTCTGTTTGCTGCTGCTGCATGCCAGAAGTGCAAAAGCTGTGGTCAGGCCTGGAATGAAGCTGTGACTGGGGAAGAAACAACCTGAGTGTGCTGGAGTGGTGCACATTACTCATTCCTCCTACATCTGGATTAGATTGCTCTTGATGCCACACCACACTGTGGAGGATCATTAGCACAAAGCATTATGTTATGTGTGAAATTAATAATCATTTTCATTCTAACCAGCTGCTGGTAATTGGCTTCCTTTGCACAAAGAAAACAGAGCAGTAGGGTGGAAATTCAATCACATGTAGGCGAGAGGGATGCTCAGATGCTCTTCCAGACACTGAGGTGCAGATGCAGACCTACCATGATTAAACCCATTGTTGAGCTACAATCCAGGTTATGAAGAGAAAGTAAAACCTGTTGACCCAGACAGCATCAAGGCTATTGGCTGCTGTGAGACCTGGTGATCCAGTGCAAGGCTGCTGCAGAAAGTAAGGAGCAGCGAGAAATCCCAGTCCTTCCAGGAAATCTGACCATCGCACCTTTCCACTTCTTGACTGGGCAGAGAGATAAACCACATGTGGGCTTGAACTGGCAATTGTTGAAACGTCTGGATCAGGATTCTGCTGGCAGGCTCTTTCTGTCTCCTCTGTCCTTCCAGCCTGGAAGACGTGCTCCCTGATCTGCACCTTGTGAAATTTGGGAAGTTCTGATGGTCAGCCATCAGAGACTGGCTGAGGTTACTACCAAACTCCTAACACAGTAAATACATCTTGGAAGTCAGGAACATTTTTCTGGCTAATTCTGATTTGCTATCTAGATACTATTAAATTCAATCAGCACAGAAACATGGGGGTGAGTGACAAACCCACTTTGCTGTATCAGTCAGGTTTTATCAGCTTTACTTAATGGCTTTTGGAAGTCTGAATGACCAAGCATCATTTTAAAAGCCTGCTAATGATCTCATCAAAGTAATAAAAAGCTAGATAAAAATGGAAATCCATAGGTAATAGACTGGTGGAACCATAATACGTATGGGTTGGAAGGGATCCTGACAAATGCCCATCCAGGCTTGGTTGAAAGAACTCTGGGGTGGGGAAATCCACCACCTCTTAAGGAAATCTCTTACCATTACACATTAAATTCCTTATATTGCTTCTTGTTCTGTTTTCTAAATCAACTCTGCTCTACCCTCTTCATGGTGACCCTTCAGATACCTGTAAGTGTGGTATATTATCATCTCCCTCTGCTGCATTTTATTCTCCAGACTAAATATATATATATATATATATATATATATATATATATATATATATATATATATATATATATATGTATGTATGTATGTATGTATGTATGTATGTATGTATGTATGTATGTATGTATGTATGTATGTATGTATGTATGTATGTATGTATGTCTCTGTCCATCCCTCCTAGGTTTTTCCTTCCAGGCTTGTTTTTATCTTGATTGCTTTCCTTTGGCCACACTCTATATGCAATTGACCCAATACAGAATAGAGAGGAATAGTAACATCTCTCGATCATGACACAAGATTCCTGCTGAAATAGCCCAATATAGCATCTTTTTCTTTATTGCAGCTGCATCACACTCTTGGCTCATGGGCACCTTGTGATCTATCAAGACATTCAGATTATTTCATATATTGCTGATTAGTATCAACTCTCTCATCTTGTACTCATTCCTTTGTTGTACAACTTTGCATTTGTTTGTATCGAATGTTGTCTTCTTGGATCCTGTGCATTGTTCCAACTTAACAAGATCCTCCTAAATTGTGATGCTGTTTGCTATTTCTCTTATCTTTGTGTGTTATCTGCAAATTTATCTAGCACATTTTGCCATCTTCCGCCCCCAATAGAATCTCACAGGAGATTGTTGAAAGCTTTGCTGAAGGTAAACAATAACCAAAATGGTACAAAAAAAGCAATAACCAAAATGGTACAAAAAAGTGCTAGATTTCAAGTTCATCACAAGACTTTTCAAAAAAGGAGATGCAAAGATACCGAAAGTCCATAAGTTGAGCGGCTCTTGCAACCTCTAGTCTGCTGCTCAGACTGTTTCAGGAGGGTATTTGTCAGTATGATTCCCTGAACAGGGCAGACTCTGGCAACACAGGATTTGGGTGGAGGCCTCATTTTAGGAGATGCTGCAGCCCACTAAGTCTGCCAGAAGACTCAAAGGGCTGAAGGCCATTTCCAGAAACCCCAGACAGCAAGGGCTGCAACAGATGTGTGATTGCTGAAGAAGCTCAGCAAACCCCCCCACACACACCCTTCTACAGAGAAACCAAGGGAGGATTGGGGCTCCTGTGCCTTCCCGCGGAGGTCAGGCTCTGAGAAGAACGTTGGAAAGGCCCTGGAAAGGGGCAGCCTGCTGACTTCAGCCAGCTCCAATTCAGCTCTAGGTGTTGTTCCCTGAGGGTAGGTGATGAAGCGGGCAGACAAGCATGCATCACATTTTAGGAATACCTGCATGAAGCAGCATGTCTTAACTGAGGAGAAGGCTGCATAGATTATGTAAGACACCTTGAACCAACTGTTGATGGCTGTTTTGATGGCTCCTGGTCATCCAGAAGGCTGGAGCCCTGTTCTGTCTCTTTTTGGTTAAGGACTTCAAAGCAGAGGCCAAAGATCCTCAGCATCTACCAGTCAACACCAGTCTTTCACCATCCCCACAACCAACCAGGACCAGAGAAAAAACGGCTTGGGTGGCAACTGACCCACCAGCACCAGGACCAGCCAGGCAGGTGTGGACTAGGCTTAAATCCACATCCAACCCCAGAGGCTCACTGGTTGAATTTGGACTAATCCAATCGCACACCTGTCCTTTTGTCAAGGGAAGAGCCCAGCTGCCCACCTGCTGGGCAAAGGGGGAGGGCTGCATCGCCCCCCACCTTCTTGAGCCGGCCTCCTGGAGTGGGCATTTTCAGCTGCTCTTGGATTTCTCTCTGTGCCCCATTAAGGTCAGACTGGTATCATTAATGGCGTTCCCATAACTGAACAAGTAGCATGGCTGTGCAATATCTTGAGAGCTGAAATGCTCTCCAGGGCTCCATCAGTCCAGCTTTAATGCAGTTTATAGTTATTTTAGACTTCATCAAATATTCAGTAGCAGCTCGGGGGAAAAAGCCTCCAGGCTAACAGGCAATGAAATTCAGGACCTCTTAGATGAGCATTTGTGTTCAGCAAAAGCCAGTCCCAGCCCTGGCCATACCCCAAGAGGAGCCCAGAGTCGGCTCCCAGGACCTCTCTGGCCTCCTTGCTAGCCCTTGGCCTGTGACGCCCCTGGCTTCGCAAGGCTTGGCTGCTGCCTCTGAGACCATAGTACCCCCAAAGGGCTGGCAAGGTAGGGGTCGCTTCAGGCATCCAGTGCAAGAGAGCCCTCTCTACCAAAAAGGGAGCGTAGATGCCATAATGCATAGAATGGCATCAAAGCAATAGGAAAGCCACTCAACAGCAGTGCCTTCAGGGCTCAGGTGAGATCTACAAGAGGGCACACCTGAACAAGTATCTCAGCCACCCGCAAATGTTCAGGCATGAGCTTTGAATAAGCCATTTTTCAAAGCTCTGACCCAGCTTGGAAAAGATCCTGAACTTAGGACCCTGTACCTGGGCTTCCTGGGGTTCATATACCACCTTTCCAACCCAAATCCCAAAGTAACTTAAGTTTAAACTATATTATTTCAGAATCAAAGAATTACAATTTAGGGCCTCTGATGGGCCTCGTTGGCCTTTCCCTAAACTGTGTCTCCAATTCCTTCTTAGAAGAGATGACCGGAACGGGACAGTGCACATACGGCAGTGTCAAGTGGGCTGAGTCCTCCCTGGTCATGTTTCCCTGAGAGAAGCGAGATCTGGTGCAAAAATAGGCAGTGAGCAGGACAGGATGATGCCTTCTCTGTACAGTAATGAAAAGGTTTTCTGCAATCAAACTCTTGGTGGCCGTTTGTAAAGTGGATGCTTTGATTTCACACCACAGCTGGGCTGAGCCACCATCACTTGCCAGGAACAAAGGGAGTTAGGTGCTACTGGCAGGGAAAGTATCTCCATCTCTCAAGTTATTCATTTTAGGAAAAGCTGCACCTGTAGAAAATAGGTAAATGACTTAATTAAGAACCATGGCTTTAAATCACAAAGTCAAGCCTGGGAAGTAAAACCACCTAATAACGAACCTTCCGGACCTTTTCTGGCCCAGGACAATGCATAACTGAGTTATGGTGTTGGAGAAATGCAAAGGGTGAAATGGGTATTGCTTGTAGATAAGAATTTAGATGGACAAATTCCTAATCCAGCAGTCCAAGGTCAAGCCAAAGATTGCATGCCAAATCAAGGGAGAAATCAAGTTTTAGCCAATTAACAAACCGGGGTCAATAAATAACTGGACTCCAGGCAAAAGCCACAGAGGTGAAATCAGGCGCTCAAGTTATGTCTAGGGAGGGAAACTATCACTGTGAGGTTTAAATTCCCTAACTGCTAAATATGCACAGCTGTTGCCAAACTTTCCTTAAGTGTGACTGATCAGTCTGGCATCTTGCTGCTTGCTGACTAGTCATACATTTTGGTGAGGTGCAGAGATCCTAGCAGGAATGGGGGGGCCAGGTGAGAGTCTGAAGCATCAATCTGGGGTGCTCGGCTCACCCTTGCGGCTGTTTGCAGCATCCCACAGTCGTGTGAATGTGGGTTTTGATTATTTTTGCCAGTTTCCAGCATTTACTTCCAGTTTCCAGCAAAAATGCCCAGTGCATGACGACTGCTGCAAAACATGTCATAAAATTGGATCCAATTACATGGTGACCCATTTAATGATATCTTATGACCATAATTCCAGGCTCAGTTAGGATTGTAAGTCAAGGACTACCTGTGGACCCGGTTTGAACACTCCTTTAGCGAGCACAAATGGCCAATTTAATCGGGGACAGAGAGCCAGGTTCTGCCACTGCACATCACTCATTGTTTTTCATCACTGTGTGTGGGAGAGGTTTCCCCGCAGCCCCCGGAGATGGGCAGGCAGAAGGCGGCCAGCGGCGGCCGCGGCGCCGCGTAAGGGGAAGCCTCCTGGGCGAGTCGGGCGCCGGAGGGCGAGGCGGGCGGGCCCCCGCCCGTCTGGCAGAGGGGCCGCGGGGGGCCCCTCTAGCGCCCCGGGCGGCGTCAGCCGAGCAGCGGCGGCGGCGGCGGCCTCCAGGCGCTGCTCGGGGAAGGCGCGCCGGGCTGCTCCCGGGTCCCCCGACTGGCAATTCATTTCCCTCCAGCCCCGGCCCAGGAGGGGGCGGGAAGAGGCTTCTTTCGGGCAGGCCGGGCAGCGGCCCCAAAGCAGCCGCGAGCGGAGCCGCCGTCCTCGGGGGAGGCAGGCAGAAACCTCCCGCCGCGGCTTCGGATTGAGGCGCCCGCGGGCCTCCGGTTGGATTCCCGCCTGAAGCAGCAGGTTGAACAGAGCAGCCTAAATGCCCCCCCGCGCCGTGTCCCCCTCCCCGCGCCTGCCAGGAACGACGCATGCTGTGAACCGGGTGGCTGGCGGGAGGAGCCTTTAAAGGCCTTCGCGGGGGCTTCGAAGGCAGCCTTAAAACTCGCAAAAGGGGGTTTGCAACAAGCGGCCCTTCCCTCGGAAACCGCCCCCTCGCGAGCAGTCGGCTCCCCTCCCCCGCCAGGCCAGGGAAACGTGTCGGGGTCCAACCGGAGAGGCAACCCCCCCCCCGAGCGAGCGCCGGCCCCGCCGGGGGGGCTGCATTCGGCACCTCCGGGGCGAATGGCGCGGCGCCGCTCCCTGAGGCTCGTGTGCTTTGCAGCTGCGAACGTGGCGCCTGGGCCGGTGTGGGAAAGGAGGGAAGCCTAGTCTGACATGACAGCAAGGGGGGGAGGGCCCCGCTCAGACGGGAAGGGGTCCCGGAGGGAGGGGAGGCCCTGGGCCCCCCAGGAGCAGCGCTTGCGAGAAGCCTCTCCAGCCCCTTTGGCCGCAGGGGGTTTTCACAGCCCCCCTCCCCCTTCTGCCCAGGGCAGGGCCACCTTGGGCCAGCAGAACGGTTGTGAGCACATTCGTGCAAAGAGCAAGTGTGCAAGAGCTGGCATCCAGCCCTGATGTGGACGCAGCTTCCTTCTCCGTGTCCTGGCTGAACAGATAAGGGCAAACAAGGAATGTAAATCAAAGAGAAAGCTCCGGAAGAGAAATGTCTGTGGAGATTCCGGGTCCTGGTTGCCCCAAAGGTGCTTTTTCAAAAGACAACTGGACTGTCTTACTTTTTTCCTTGAAAACGTTTAGCTTCTCATCCAAGACGCTTCTTAAATTCTAAAAGCTGGCTGAAGTTCAGAGAGCCAGATCAGGTTTGTCAGCCAATCCAAATCAAAGTCTTGTAACCAAGATTCACGTGACCTGCCATAGCAGGTAATATATAAATATAAGACCAATACACATTGTTTTCCTTCCCCCCCCCCCATTTTGCAGGCTGCAAATTGTCCCCCCAGAGCTGTGATCGTCCTTGTTCACCTACCCTTTCCTGGGGTTGCTGCCCTTCCCCAAGAAGCAGCCGGGCTGGATCTCTGTCTTGATTAGCCAAGCCCCAAATACATTACTTGGTATAACCCAATCAAGGCAGCTCAAATCTCTAATCCGATTACCTTCCTTTGCTGAGGGCAGCTGGTGTCTCTGTGGAGCTGTTTGACAGCCAGACGGCATGTCTCCTCGGAGGCCCTCCACTCACCAGAAGTGGATGTAGAACAGGCAAAATTGGGAAGGGAAGTTGCATTATGTCACATCTATGGAATTCTTCCTTCCCAGGAAGAACTTCCATTTCCTCTTGGAATGTAAGTGGAACATGGGCTCGTGGGAGAGCGGATCCCTTCAGCCATGCTGCTGTGTCTATGGCGTGGGAGGCACTCGTGGAAAACGGTAAGGGCCACCAATTAATAACAGCCCAGACTGATGGATGCAAAAATCCTGGCAACTACACTTGGTATGAATGCAACCTCCCGTTCTCTGCCCCACAGTCACGTGATTTATGGTCATTTCCAGCTTCCCATGGTCACGTGACTACAATTTACAATGTTTTTTGCTGGAACATTTACTTCCGGTTGCTGGCAAAAAAATGCCCATTGTAGACCATGGGTTCTCTTAGCAACCATGGTGATTCACTCAACAACCCTCTGTCAGACCTGCCCCAATCTGATCCCTTAGGAAAAAAAGACCCTTGGCTCCATTTGGTTGAAGCAAAAGGTTCTTTTACTGAGAGACGTTGGCTGCAGTAAAGTCAGGCTAGTTCTGGGTTTCCCACACTCAAAAAATACAGAAAAATTTCCCCTCATCCCAGCCCCCCCCTCCCACGACCAGTCTGTCTTCAGCCAATTGAAACTCCCTGAGGTGTTTTGGGGCAATTCACGTTCTTCCTCAGGGTGCCTAGCCTTGGATGCTGGTGCAAACTGGTTCGGAGCCTCTGGTCTTTATTGCCTGTCATTCCCCCCTCCCTACATCCATCATGTACACACACAGCCATCTATTCTCCCCTCCTCCCCTCCTAGCCTTTGATGGCAGGATGCCTACAAGGCATCTGACACCACCACAAACAAATTTCATAAAACCAGATCTGTCCTGTGATGATCTACTTAACAACTGGCAAGATCTACAATCGTAACTCTGGTCTCAATTGTGGTTATAATCAAGGATGACCTGTGTTAGCGACCAATTTTGGAGAGGAGTCCTCTGCCGCCTGTCTCAGGGTTATGTGGATTTTTGCACCCAGACCCAGATATTGTAACCGTGATGGGAGAAAACTCTAGATCAGGGTTTCTCAGCCAGGCCTGTAGGGTTTCATGAGAAGTCTCTAGGGGCTCCCAAGAAGATGAGTCATTCTGAAAAAGCAGACTGAGTTGGCCCACCCGGAGCACATGTGGACTCCAGGCCGGGGGCTGCAGACAGGGCTGCAAGTGGAGCAGCAGGTGAGAGCGTGAGAGAGAGAGCGCGCATGTATGTGAGGAAGGCACTGCAGTCTCCAGCTTCTTACATGTGTGAGCAAGATTTTTCTTACTTCACAAGCATCAGAAGCAAAGACAGAAATCACAGCAATTCAGTTGAAGATGAAATCCATGTGTGCTTCTCTCAAATTCATCTCAGGATTGAGTACTCGTGCAGCGAAAGACAAGCACCGGTTTCCCATTAAAGAGGTAATTTTCCTGCCTTATTTTTATTTTTACTTTCAGAGCACTGCTAGCAGATATATGCAGACCCTCACATGGAATAAATGTAATAATTTTGTAACTTCTGACCTATATTTGCAGGGTTTTTCCGAGGCCTGAAAAATATTTCAAGGGATCCTTGAGGGTCAAATGGTTGAGAAAGGCTGCCCTGGATGGTTATCTTCAGTTGGGCCTGTGGCTATTTTTACATAGTACCTTTTGGTTGGTTGGTTGGTTGGGATTGTTTTTATTTTAATTGTTTAAATTGTGTAATTTAAAAGCGTTAGAAGGTGATTGCTGTCATTACTGATTTTGTGTCAGAGTGTGGATCACCCTCAACCAGGCTTTGATTTGCTTGGTGAACTCAAAAGGCAGGAGAAACCATGCCCCTTTCTCCATGTAGGGATGCAGGCCTTCCTTTGGGTTGTCGGATCTGGGCTAAAAAAATCTGGGTGGTTCCTAATGGCAGCAAAGAGAGGTTTGCCTTCTAGCCATGTTCTGGATTTTGGCCACCCAGATCTGCCCATCTCTGCTCCTCATTTTTCCAGGCCTGACAAACCTTTTGAGCAGATCTTATTTACAGAGAGTGCCAAATGCCTCCAACCGTCCCCTCTTGCCCTCTCCTCAGCGGGCATTTCTAGGGGCCAGCACCTCTCCGCCCTGGCCTGTCAAAGAACCTGGGAGTTACCGGTAGTTTGCATGTTGCTATAGAAACATAACGATGGACATGAAGCCCCCCCCCCCCGGGACTTTCTTTCCAGGCACACAAAGGGGGAAGCTTGGCCTGCAGGACTCACATTGCAAGGGCTCTAAGTTTGGCTGCCCCCCCCCCCGCAGGGATTTCAGGAATCTTGAAAGTCTCTCTCGTGCATCTGACATCAATCAACCAAAGTTAAGGCAGTTTTATTCCTTTCTCAGGGCTGAATAACCTTTTGCTCTCCTCCCTCTTCTCTTCTCCCTCATCCACAATCTTTCACACAGCTTTTGCTCTCATCTTTGATCCATCTGTCATGGTTCCAATAGACAGGGACAAATAAAGCAGAACTCAGAGGCTTGGAAATTGCTCAAACAACATGTTTATTGATACAAAGTATCCACACTTCAAAAGTCTGAAGAGATGCATAACAATTCCCCAATACAAAGTTAAGAAATCCCAACCCTAAAAGCTATGCAAGCAACTACGTTTCCCCACGCAGCTTGTTGGCGGGCTTTTCACGAAGCGCCCAGCCCGCAGTTTCGGGAGCAGCAAATGACCTTGGTTCCCATGAGAGAAAGTTGAAGAGAGAAAGCCTGTTTTGTCTAGTACAACACTTGGCAACTCCCCTTTCTCCGTGCTGTGTGTCAGTTGGAACTGAGAAAGAAAAAATAACTGCAGCCACGCTCCTTCTAAAGTTGACACCGTCCTCCACTGTCCCCATCCTGGGCTCCTCAGTGAGATACACTGGGAGGATTGAGTCAAGGCATTTCTGAACACAAAGATGAATGGTGCAAAATTCAAGCCAGAAGAATGAGCAATTAAGGAAGAGAAGAGACATTCGTGGTGTTTGCATATTACCTGCTTCTCTGTGCTGGTTGCTGGAGAACTCCAATTATTATGACAAGCAGGATGCCCTCCCAGGGATATCTGGTTGGAAAAGCTGTGAGAAACAAGTCCTGATTCGGCAGGAAAGGTCTCCAGGGACTCTGACGGAAATGATCCCGTTCAGGCCTATCTCACCGATTGGCAGAAACAGAATATAAGGACCTACCTCAGCTAAGCCACCCATGAAAGCAGAACTCTTGAAACAAGCATTGTCTCAAAAGGAAACTTTTATTAGGGGCTAGTGACAGCAGGGAATCAAGGCGAGATCTAAGAGAAAAACCCACAAAGTAATATATTAAAAGTAGCATTCAATACTCCTTCCCCCCCCATGTCCCAGTGCCCATTTGAATCCGAGCCAATCCACAGGTGGCATCAGTGTTGGCGGGCTCAAGGGCTCTCACTTTCGATTTCTTCTGGCTCCAAGTGCAAATCACCTCTCAGATAAGGGTGGGACCTTCCATGGGGGGGGGAGGGCAACAAGGCAACAAAGCAGACAGTGAAGAAGCATCCCCAAAGGCTCCCCCTCCCAACAGAATGGCAGGCCACAAAGAAAGCTATAAAGCTAAAATAACTGAGGAGACATTACTTTGGGGCCTGACAAAGACCCAGGTTTATTTATTTATTTATTAAATCTATTGGCCACCCATGTTACCACGGGATAACTCTCGGCACCCATCAGTTGCTCTGGTTCTTGTAAATGACAGAAATGCCCGTCCTTCCCAGGATTGGGGTTCTTGAGAAATATGAGCTCAATGCAAAACAGCCCTATTCAGCCACCCTCTGGGTAGAGCCCAGTGCCATTGCAGCAATGTAAGCAGCTTCGGTGCCACATAATTCCACACAATAAGCAAGCAGATTTAGTGTATATTAGTGGACTGCAAAATGAGAAGCCTCAACCATTCAGCAAGATTGAAATATTCTTCATGTTTTTTAGGATTTCTGAAATATTTTCTGACTTCTTTTGAATTGCGCCAGGTTCATGAGCAGTGGGGCGGCTTCTTCTCTATCTTGGTCTCCTGGATTTTGGTTTCCTACCAAGATTGTGACAGCAAAGGCCTTTATGGACTGAGAAGCTTAAGATGCACATTAAATCAAACATTTGGTTTGTTACTAATCCTTTATCTTGTGCAAATGTCCCATTGTGACAGTACCTCAGTCAACTCTGACTCAGAGTAATTTAGCATGTAAACTTGCATTTCTGTATGAAAAGCAGCAATCCCATCACTGTATGTCAGAATCAAGGCCACCTGTTCCCTTTGCTTCAGCTAACCTTAATTTTCAATGCAAGAGCTCTTCTCCTTTTTGATTTCCCCCTGGACTCTAATCAGTGCCCTGAGGACATTTCCCTTTTGCTCACTGCAGCCAGGTAGTGTGACTTGCAAGGAAGAGATCCCAGTGTTGCTCCTGAGGTGAGACTGAGGAAGGGCGAGGGAGGATGGGGTTCGGCCCACAGCTGGGCAGGTTCCTTCGGTGCCCCACTTTGTCCCTGCAGAAGCCCTTCAGAGGCCACCACTGTCAACTGGTCAATGAGCTACCAGTGACCCCAGCATTGTCTCCCAAGGAAAACTCAAAATACTCAAAATTCCTAATTTCCATTTTAAGAAAAGAACCTTCTTAGTTTAGGTAAATTAAACACTATTTCATCATGGCATCTATCTGTTCCATATTTTTTGAATATTTTTAATATGGTAAATCACATTTTCAGAAGAGAGTTAAGATTTAAAGATGCTTAAATTACTCCAAAACTCTGATTTCTTCTTAAAGGCTTTCAAAGGGAGGCTGGATGTCACCCATCGGGATTAAATTAGATGGTCTGTAAGGGTCCTTCTGTGGACTCTCCAGAAGATCCTTTCAGATCCTAGGATATAATCCACATGGCCTTGGAGACTTGTATTAAATTGAAGCAGTTCATTTAGTCTCTCCTCAGATGCAGTTCCCTCCTTCTTTCATTAACGGTTACAGCCCAATTTTCCTTCTGAAATAAGGCAGACACAGAATCAGAATTAAGAGGTTCTGTCCTCTGTCAAGCCTTATAGCAAACTCAGAAAGAACTACTTTATTGTTTTAATGTAACTAAATCTTGAAAGCTTGCTAAAGCAATTTTCCAGATCAACTTATACCTAGTATAACGAAGGTGGAATTGTTTAGCTTTAGCTTTTTATCAGAGTTCCTAGAGTTTCTGAAGACTGCTTGTATTCTGGTGAAGAATTTCCTACGGTATATATGTACATGTTTACAGTCATCAATTTAAAGATTTTCCCCCAGAATATATCAATTTTAACACATTACAGAAACATGGTTGTAATGATGGTTTACTTATTGCATCTCACAAAATAATTTTGTGATGTTGGGATTGCAAAATTATACTTTGCATTTTTTTTATTAATTTTTTTATAATTTTAACAGAAAAAAAACTAGTCATATCAAATCATAATATAAAAGTAAACAATCATCCATACACAAAATATAAATACATTTCAATACATCTAGTACTAATAACTCAACTGAGAATAATCATTCCAAACAATTAACATCACTGCTCGGCACCCCCACCACCACATCCCACCAACCCTATCCTTCCCCCTCACTTACCAACTGGCTACCTACCTTCTCCCTCCTTCTCTTCTTTCTACTTCCTTCTCTATCTCCATCCTCCTCTTCCCCCTTCTTATCAACTTACACTTACATCAACCTTCACTCCTCCTTCCTTTTTCCCCATCAGATGTGGAGCCCAGAGGACACCCGAGCAACCCCTTAATAACAGTAACAGTAATTATTTATTCTTCCTCCAACCCCAATTGCAGTTGAGAAAACATCATGTATAAGATTATCAAGCCTCCCTAACCCCCCCCCCCCGACTTCCCAGAGTGAATACAAGGTATAACAAAAGAAAACCCCACTACATCAAACAAAATAATTATATAATCTTAACAAGAATTTTAGACTATATAAAAAAAGAAAAAATAATAATAATTATATTCTTATTCAATTCAATTTACCATAATATATCTTAATATATATCTTCATTTAAACATCCTCTCCTAGACCTTACTTATAATATTTATCTTTAATTCAATCCAAAATCTTAAATTAACCTTAATTCCTTTAAACAATCAGCTCATCTTGTTAAGAATAGTATTTATCATTTACATCTAAACCACCAATCTAAGTCAAATCTAATACATTTAATTTGTAATAATATATCTTAATATATCTTAATATATCATTTAAACATCCTATCTTACAACTTACTTATAATCTTAATCTTTTCCCATTAAACATCCTTTCTTACATCTTACTTGTAAAATTAGTCTTAAATTCACCCCATGATCTTAGATTAACCTTAATACCTTACATTTATTAAATTTCATCTCTTCAATCGACTTCTGGGCTTTCTCATCTGACAATCAATTTATTCCATTTCTAATTTACATTCCTAAAACTTTAACAAATCACATAATGCTTATCTATCCCTTCAATCAATCAATTCAATATCAAACCTAGATCCTTTCAAAACAAATACATTCTTCATCAGTTTAGTTATGTCTTCCATTAATCATCTTCTCTTACATCTTACTCATAATCTTAGTCCTTAATTCAGTCTATAATATTAAATTACCCATAAACCCTTGCATACAATTTTAAATTTCATTTCAGTCGAACTCTAGGTTTTTTTTTCAGCCAAGTAGACCTCCGTAACGAGGCCTCCCTCGTTAATAATAAATCTCTCTTCTTTACTTCTTCACCTCCATAAGTAATTCGCATCTTGAACTGAATCAATGTCTCTTT
The DNA here is from genome assembly GCA_034064705.1 of Bothrops alternatus. Classification (NCBI taxonomy): domain Eukaryota; kingdom Metazoa; phylum Chordata; class Lepidosauria; order Squamata; family Viperidae; genus Bothrops; species Bothrops alternatus. The sequence goes on from JARGCV010000327.1 coordinate 428,972, forward strand.
TTTGTCAAATAAATCCTCTTCTTGCTGCTTATCAAAAAGGAATAACCAACCCTTCCTTTCTTGAAACAAGTCTTCTTCCTCCAGTCCATAAATAAACTGTTTATCAAACAAAATCCATCCTTTATTCTCTTTATACTCAGTACTGTATTCTTCTTTTTCTTGCTCTCCTTTTGATTTAGATTGTATTATAAGATGTTCAGCAATCAATTGTAAATCAATTCCATTTGAAAAAAGGGATCTAATTGATTGTTCTTGTTTTACTTCTTGATTAAATTGTATTATATAATGTTCAGCAGCCAATTGAAGATCAGTTTCATTTGAAAAAAATACTCCTTTATTGACTTCAATAATATCTTCTCTCAGCTCTAAATTACAAACTTCTGACATAGCTTTAAAATCTTTTTTCTGTTCTGGCATCTTTTTATCCAGCTTGTTCTCCAGTTTATCCAGCTTATCATTTATTGAAGATAATGTAGCCATTACTGGAAATAATGCAACAGTTAAAGCATTCTGTAAGTCTTTCATTGTAAGCATTTCCGAAGGAGACTGTATAAGCTCTTGAGATTCTAAAAAAACCTTTGCCATTGCTGCCTTATATCTCATAGTCATAGTAGAAAGAAGAAAAAAAGAAAAAAAAGAAAAAAGTAGAAAAAAAGATTTTTAAAATTGCCAATTCCTCCCTTCTCAATTTCTTTTAAAATCCAATTTGCGTTATAATTTAGTAAATACATCAAGTCTAAATAGTCTCTCAAACAACACTTCAGAAAGAGAAGAGAAAATTCAGTTTCACTTTCCAGCAGATTCAATACTTTCGATTTCTTCACTTTCACTGAGTAAGTGAAAGCTTAAAGCAATCGCCATTTTGAAAGAATTATGTTGATTCAAGAAAGTTATAAGTAAAAAGGCATAAACAAAATAACAAAATACTTGCAATACTCAAAGGACTCTTGTATTCACTCCGTCTGTTTAAAAATCCTTATTGTTCTCTCTTCAAAGCAGAGGCGGTCGCGGCGTCTAATTCTGTCAGCCGACAGAAGCGTCTCTGAGCAGGAGCGTTTCAAGTGCCTGGGGAGCACACCTTCTCTGCCCCTGAAAACTTGTTCCAGGGGTCTTGGAAGGGCTCAACCCGGCTCTTGAAGCTCTACTCCCCTTCTTTGCCCGAAGAGGAGTTTTTTCGCCGCAACAAACAGCTGTTGAGCGCTGTTGTTGACGGCTATACTAACTCAGAGACCGGAGCCTCACGTTAGAGACTCCAGCGACGCCGGCGGAGCCACCGGAAGCCGCATTTTATAAAGCAAAACTTTATAGGTTGCATGGAATTTCAAAATGTGTATAAAGAGAAAGAAATTGATAATTCATTCAGAAATTCAGCAATTAACTCCATCCCCAGCTCTGCCTGCTCTTCTCCTACAGCTTCTTTTCTTTCATCTGTTTTAGTTTGCTTGCATCTGTTCTCAGCTTGCAGATCTTATTTTCCAGCCTGATCTTCCATTTTGGTGGGGCAGTTTGGCTTTTTTCCCCCCTTTGTTGATTTTGCATCCCAGCTGTGCTGCTCATTGGTTGGTTGGTTTCTTGCAGTGAGCTGATGCTTATATCTAATATTACAATATTGACATCTTTTAATAGTTGCTGTTTCTTTGGAACAAGCTTCAATGCCGCCTTCTTTATTCTGTTAGTTTTGTGCTATTCTAGATGCTCTGTAAATCTTTGTTTCAATTCTTCTACTTCTTTAGTTTTGATCTTTCTGAGGCAGAGGAGGTTTCTGAATAAAGACTGTTCTGTCCTCACTACATGTTACTCTGTGTGCAGCTTGACATGTACCTATCCTCCAATAAAACAGACCGTGTGTGTAGATCTGGATGCTTGATTAAAAGAACAGGACGGGTGAAACTGGGAAAAATAGAAATATGTACAATAAGAGCCCAAATACAAAATAAGCAGTGTTGAGTTGCTGGTGAGCATAACAATTAACAAATACAGATAAATCTAATCTCATCAGTGATGTTGTGTGTATAGGATGTCGGTTTTGTCCTCCGATGAACGTGTGCCAGGCTAGATTCTTCCTGGTGCTTCTATTTCCTTCTGAATGCTAAAGGAAATGGAGTCTGGCTTCCCAGCATGCGCTTGTTCTGGGAGTGAGGGTTTATGGGTAAACGACTCTCACAGGCTGGGTCCACTTCCAAACAATACAGATTAGTATTTGCTCCCCTCCCCACGCGACCACTAGATGGGGCTTGAGAGCAAGAACAGTATATACACAAATTATATGCTGGGGCACGACAAAGACAATTCTACAACTGTGCTGGCTTCCTCTACCAGATGGGCCAACTCACCACGGCCAATTCGCTGCGGGACAATTCAACCATTCAACTTAATAATTTAAAATCCTTTAGGTTTTTCAAAGAATGGGCTGCCAGCAATGAAGGAAGGATTGCCTGGCTACTTTTGCCTTCTTTCTCTTTCTTTTTCTTTCTCTTTTTTTCTTCCTTCCTTCCACTCCCCCTCCCTCCCTCCCTTTATTTTTCTTTCCTGTAATGACCTTAGAGCAGCGATTCCCAAACTTCTATACCCCACACACCTAGAACGCTTCCGATATATTCTCCTACCTCTTACAAAAGTTCAAAATAACAGCAACAAATTATGCATATACACTCTAATTTTGAAAAACCCAAGTTTTTGAACTCCCTGGAATATCGCCTTGCACCCCTAGAGGGTGCTAGCATCCTGTTGGGAACCCCGCCTTAGAGCATTCTAATCAATCAATCAATCACAATAGAGTTGGATGGGACCTTGGAGGTCTTCTAGTCCTACCCCAGGCAAAAGATCCTATACAATTTCAGACAAGTAGCTGTCTGGTTTCTTCTGAAAACCGCATCCTCACTGTTAGGAAGTTTCTCCTTCCAAGTTGCTTCTCTCTTTGATTAGTTTCTATCCTTTGTTTCTTATCCTGCCTTCTGGTGCTTTAGAGAATAAGCTGACTGCCTCTTCTCTGTGGCAGCCCCTCAAATCTGGAATACTATCATGACACCCATAGTCCTTCTTTCCTCTAGACTAGCCATACATAATTCCTGCAACTGTACTGCATATTTTTGGTCTCCAAGTCTTTAATCATCCCAGTTGCTCTTCTCTGCACTTTTTCCAAAGTATCAACATCTTTTTTGTTAATGTGGTGACCAAAACTGGATGCTGTTTTCTAGGTATGATCTTTATTTTATAAAGTACTAATACTTCACGTGAGTTTGATTCTATACCTGTTTATACAACCAAGGATTGTATTAGCTTTTTTGGCTGCTGCCACACACTGCTGGCTCATATTTCAAGTGATTGTCCACTAGGATTACAAGGTCCCTCTCACAACTATTTTGAGCCAGGGTTCACCTAATCTGTACTTGTACCTTTGCTTTCTCCTGCCTAGATGTAAAACTTTGCTTTTCTCCACATTAAATTTTATTTTGTTGGACAGGGCCCATTGTTCAAGTCTGTCAAGATGTTTTTGGATCCTGAGCTTGTCTCCTGGGGTGTTGGCTATTCCTGTCAGTTTAGTGTCATCTGCAGTTTTGATGAAGTCCCCTTCTATTCCCTCATCTAAGTCACTGATGAAGAAATTGAAGAGTCCTGGACCTGACCCTGTAGTACCCCACTGCTTACTTCCTTCCATTAGGTATATTACCATTAAGAACTACTCATGTCAGCCATCTGGTGATGCTGTCTACCTCACATTTTTCTAGTTTACCAAAAAGTAGGTTGTGATCTGCTTTGCCAAATGCCTTATTGAAGTCTAAGTATACTATGTCCACAGCATTTCGTGGGTCTACTAATTTAATCACTTTGTCAAAAAATGAAATGATTGGTTTGGCATGGTCTGTTTTAACAAACTTGTGCTGGCTTCTAGTTATAACTTTGTTTCTAGATGTTTGCAGATACGTTTTTTATTATCTTTTCCAGTATCTTCCCAGCTATTGATGTTACACCGATGGGTCTGTAGTTCCCTGGGTCTGTTTTTTTCCCTTTTTTGAAGATGGGAACCATATCACCTCTTTTCCAATCCTCAGGTAGTTCCCCAGTGCTCCAGGGTTTTAAAAAAAATATGGTAATGTTTCTGAGATAACATCTGACAGCTCCTTCAGAACTCTGAGATGAAATCTGTCAGGTCCTGGTGATTTATATTCATCAAGATCAAATAGATGTTGTCATCCTTTTCTTGCTTATTTTAATTTTTATTTCTAGCCTGTCTTTTATGGTTATAATTTGGTAGGTTGGGCTATAGTTTCTTTTTACGTGAAGACCAATGCAAAAAATGAGTTAAGCAGCTCATAAGTTAAATAGAGGGAAAGTATCTCTATCTCTCAAGTTATTCATTTTAGGAAAAGCTGTACCTGTAGAAAGGTCAATATAACAAACTATAACAGGTTAACACATCTTAATGGGAAACCATTGAGTTAATGCCAATTTGAAACTACCCCACCCCTTCTTGAAACAAGAAAAGGTGCTGTGAGGACTGAGTCAAAGTCAAAGGGCCAGGAGAAAAGGGGCTGTAATACCTTCAGTGTTGAGTAAAGCAAGATCATTTGTATGTATTTAATAATCACACAGCATTAAAATCACAAGGCTCTAAAATCTCTGGGGGCAGCGGCAGTCCCAGGTCTGTGGCTGAATAGCCCAACGCAGAGCATCCCTTGGCTCAGTGCCCATCAAGGCTGGCCTCACTCTGGACTTTGGGAGCTAACTTCAGAGGGGGATGATCTGTCTTCCGTTACTTGGAATGCATTTGTTTCCAATTAGCCAGTGTTGTATTCTAATGAGGGGCCTGGTTCCAAATGATTCATGAAACTCAAAAATGAAGACCCCACAGCAACACTAACAATGCTAGGCCCCCAGAGGCGCTCTTAAGCTTCTGTTGAGCTAAACAATGATTGAATGCCATCAAAAGATCCCCCCAGACCCTCTGGTACTAATACAGCCCACCCTTGATCCCTCAGACAAAAACAAAGCTGGGCTAATCCAGTACTATTGGAGCCCAATGCCAAACTTAGAATTTGGAGTTGAAACTCCTTCTAGCCCACCCTCTCCAGATGTGTCCAGGGTGAAAAATATCCCAGGGCCACAGGAAAAACAGCAACTATCACTGGCTTGTGATGGAAGGGAACCTGTGCTCCATTATGAGAGTCTTCTCTTTTTCCTGTTGGAGGTCCAGAATCAAAAATAACAAAACAAAGGCTAGCAAATTAACATCAATTTATAATGCAAAACAAAGTATCCACAGAAGCATAATTGGAAGAACTGCTAAGGTTTACCAAGGGCAATGAAATGAAAGCTCAGACTGTAGAGGCAAACCAGATGGAGTCATCAGTAGAGGAGGCAAGCAAAGCTATTGCGTCATTTTAATTTGATTCAAAACCAGGGATCCCTCTCTGCCTTTTCCTCAGAAAGAACAAAGCCTTCTAACTGAAAAAGAAGAAAAATCAAAATAAAAAAGAATAGAGCATCCAGAACAGCACAAAACAAGGTTGTCTGCATTGAAGCTTGTTCCAAAGAAAGTTAGCAGAAATATTAAAAGATGCCAATAGTATAATATCAAATATAAGCACTAGCTCACTGCAAAAAACGAACTAATTAATGTACAGCACAACTGCATTACAACTGAATATTTGGGATGCAAAATTAACAAATATGAAAAAAAATCAAAAATGTGCCAACGAAATGGAAGATTAGGCTGGAAAATAAGATAAAGAAAAGATAACTATCCACTCTAGGAGGGTTCAAATTGATCAGGTGGATTAGAATCATAGAATCATGGCTGGAAGGGACTAGAAGGGGTCTTCTAGCCCAACCCGCTGCTCATGCAGGAGACCTCATGGCGTAGGGCCTATGCCATTCCAGACAAAAGGCAGCCCAGTACCTTCTTGAAAACCTCAAGTGGTGGGGACCCACCATTCCAGGAGGCAGGCTGTTCCGCTGACTGTTCTCCCTTTCAGGAAATTCCTCTAGTTCCAGATTGGATCTCCCCCTGATGAGCTTCCATCCACTGCTTCTTGTCCTGCCTCAGGGGCTTTGGAGAATAAGTCAACATCTTCCCTTCAAGAACCGGAAGGCTGCTATCACGTTTTTCTTGAACCCTTCTCTTCATTAGGCTAAACAGTTCCCTTATGCTGTAGTCTCCAGACCCCTTATCACTTTTATTGCTCTTTTCTGCACTCTTTCTAGGGCCTCAGCATCTTTTTGCATTGTGGTAACCAGAACTGGATGTCATATTCCAAGCCTGACTAGTGCAGTATAGAATAGTACTATCACTTCCTGTGATTTTGATGTTATCCTTCTGGTGATACAGCCTAGAACTGTTATTGGTTTAATAAGGGGATAGAAGGGGAACTCATCAAATTTGCAGATGACACTAAGCTGGAGGGGGAGGGGGAGGTAGCCAACACTTTAGAAAATAGACTCAAAAGAATCTTGACAGACTTGAACACTGGGCCCTATCCAACAAAATGCAATTCAGTGGTGAAAAAAATAAGGTCCTACACATAGATAAGAGAAACCAAAAGCACAGGTGTAGAATTAGTGTACCTGGCTCAACAACAGTTGTGAGAAGGATCTGGGTCTTGGTGGAGAAACAAGTATGAACCAGCTGCCAAAAATGCCAATGTAGTCCTAGGCTGCATCAACACAGGGATAGTGTCAAGATCCTGTCAAGTGTTAGGTATACCCTTTTATATTGCTTTGGTAAGCCCACATTTTAAATACTATGTCCAGTTTTGGTCACTATGATACAAAAAATATATTAAGACCCTAGAAAAAGCACAGAGAAGAGCAACAAAGATGATCAGGGGACTGGAAGCTAAAGCATACAATGAATAGTTGCAGAACTAGTCTAATGAAGAGAAGGAGTAGAAATGACCTTCCAACGTTTGAGGGGCTGTCACAGAGAAGAATTGGCCAACCTATTCCCCAAAGCACCAGAAGGCAAGACAAGGAGTAACATGTGAAAGATTATTAGAGAAAGATCCAACCTAAAACTAAGGAGAAAATTCCTGACAGTGATAAAAACTAACCAGTGGAATGGCTTCCTTCCAGAAGCTGTGGGTGGTCCATCACTGGAGGGTTTAAAGGAAGGATTGAACAGTCCTTTGTCCAGAATGGTCTGGGGGCTTAGACTGGAAAACCTGTATGGTCCCTTGCAACTTTGTAATTCTGAATTGTATAGCAAATTGGAATGTTAGAGAGGGCACAAAATGTTAGATAGGGTGCAAAAGGGCACAGATCCTCTATAAACTTGCCTTGCTGAAATATGTTTTTCAACATTTAGCCCAATTTTTGAAGAATTTGTCTCAAGAGAAGCCCATAGCTCCTCTGAGCAGCACTGGGAGTGATTCTGGATGGTATTGGATTCCTGCAACCATCAAGGAATGGAAGTAACCACATAGCATCAAGTAGACTATCAAAGCAAAGGGAAATCAGAAGTTGATCCAAGAGCAAGCATCTGTTAGCAGGCATTGCGTTTGAGGGACCAGAGAGGGGGACCAACTGCACACACTGTCATATAGAGCCCTAGCGTCAGAGCTGCTTTGTACCTAGGAAAAGGACTGGGTCACAACCTGATCCTAACCTTGCATTTCTTGTGATCCTGACCCCTGGCAGGATCATCCCATGTGCAGGCGGGAAGGGGGAGGCCTCCTGTTAAGGCCACCCATTCCAGAATGCCAGTCCTGACAACAGCTCAGTCCTGATGGCTCAGCAGTTTCTTCTGACCAACAGTGGGCAAAGGGCGCCATCTGGTGGCAGAGAGCATCAACCTCTAAATCAAATTATTCCATAAACGTCAAGGTGTCCTGATTTCTTTGTCATGGTCAAATCCTTCAAAGAGAAGCACATTTATTTATTTCTCGAACTTATATTTTTAAACAGTTTTTCAAAATTTCTTGCCTAAATTTTGCAGCAACATTCTGTCATGCTGCTGCAAGATTATTGATAAAATGAGGATCTTGCAGCCTTTCCAAAAGTCACACAACATTAGTGCTTCATTCTCCACTGCAACTGCGACTTCAGCAAATGTTGCAATAGCTTCCTGGATCTTAAGCTGAAAGAGACAGGGGGCGGGGAGGGAGAGTGTTTGGGGATAAATAAATTACCTTTACATCTGGGTGGAGATTGCTTTTAATAGGAATTCTGTTGTCAAAGCAATATTTCTTTACTTGGGATATGAAACAACCCCTAAACCAATTCTCAGAGAGAACTTGTATCATCCAAGCTTTTTGAATGGATTGGTAATAAACAAAGTTTGCTTAAGTTTCTGAACACAGAGGGCTTCTCTGTTTTGTGGACCAGAAATGGCTTCAGAATAACAAGGTTATTCTGTCCCTGAATGCTTTATACCCAGGCGCTGCTTTGGCTCCCTGGGCAGGCAGATGTGCTCTGACATTGTTTTTCCAGAATGTCTATGGAGATTCTCAAGTCATCCAGGTATGGTCGTCCCAAAGGTGCTTTTTGCAGGAGGCAACTGGACTTTGTGTTTCTTTTGAAGACATTTTGCTTCTCATCCAAGAATTTCCTTCAGCTCTGACTAGATGGTGGGAGATGAACGGATTTATATTGCTTGCAGACAGATGGTCATTTGCATTCCTTTAGAGAGGTTTACCTGTGTCCTCAGGGTCACCTGAGCGGTGCAAATGGGTGTGGAGCCTTCTTGGCTGCAGGACGTTTTCTGCCCTGGGTCCCGTCACGGCTGAAGACAGGCGCAGGCTGTTGGGGATGAGTCTGTGCTGTCTGAATCTCAGACTGAAGCACAAATGGTTCCTGTCATCTGCAGTGTTTTCTGGAAATCCGTTCATAACTATTCTCTCACCATTCGAAGGGTGTTTCATCCCAAAATGCATAGCTAAATGTCTATGGAGATTCTCAAGTCATCCAGGCATGGTTGTCCCAAAGGTGCTTTTTTTCAGGAGGCAACTGGACTTTCTTGTATTTTGTTTTTTCAGAATACCCCAAACAGGCAAACAGTTCTTTCCTGTTAAGGTTTTATCAAGTTCATCCAGAAAAAGTTAAGCAGCTTTTTCTCAGAACTTGTGGCTTCACCTAATGTGTGTGTGCTTTGGTAGTCACTTAAACCAGCCATAGCTGGCAGTGAATCTGTCCAAATATTGGACTTAGGACTGGTCATTCAGTTTGAAGTTCCAACAGACCCCCACTCCCAAGACCTGTAGAACCCTGCCCGTGGTCATGTGACAAAGTGGGCGCTTAGTAACTGGCCTGCATTTACAACCATTTGCAGCATCTCAATCACATGACCGCATTTATGAGTTTTGTCAGACCCAGCATTTACTTCTGTTTTTTGGCAAAACTAGCCCATAGCGAACCATTGGTATCTTAACAGCAGCAGCATTAACTTAATGACTGCCACAAAAAGGTTGTAAAATCAGGTTGGTCACGTGGGCGACCCAATTATGACTGTCATAACTTACAACCATGATGGGTAGACTCCATTATGATTGTAAGTCGAGGATCCCTGCACCCCTCATCTGCTCTTTCCTTCAGTGTTGTAAAGATGGGGGATGCCTTTAGCCTGAAGGAGAAGGACTGCAATCCTCTTTTGTATCTGATCTTCAATCCGAGCTGCTTTTTTTCTATTTTGTGGATGAGCCCTGTTCAGTATCTTGTTACAACGGGATCTATTCCTGGCGCTCTTGTAATCACCTCTCTGATCCTTCAGGATGGTGGAGATGGTGGAATGGGCCAGCCCTTCTTCTTGTGCTAGAATGTTCTCCTTCTTCCATTCCTCGTGCATTTTGATGATCTTCTTCAAATCAAGATGGATGGTTTTCCTTTGATTCTTGCTTGCTTGCTTCCTTAGCTGAAGTTGGAGCTTTTGCTTTTTCCTTGAGGACATCCCCACTGAAAATAAGTAGTGGGGAGACAGAGAAAAAGAGAGCGTGTCAGAACAATGTATCTTCAGTGTTAGAGTGGGGGGGGGGAATACAATACGGTAGTGCAAGTATGTTTTTCTTGCCAGCTAAAAAAATATTTCCCTGGACAAAAGCTAGCACTACTAGCAGCAACATATTTTAAGTTAATTTATTTACTATATTAAATATTTGTTTATACTGTCCATCTTTACTGCTAACTGGGTCTCCACCCGCCCCATTTTTTCCCTATGCAAGACTGAATTTTAACAAACTGCATCACTGGTTTGGTGGTAGCAAATTCTCAGGTAGAAGGTCCATACAGAGAGTGGTAAGGATAGCTGAGATTATAGGAAGCTTGCTTCCTATTATTCAGGATACTGCTTACAAGCGCTATGTGTTTAGAGCTAGAAGCATTGTTAGAGACCCCACACACCCACTTCACGGTCTGTTTCTGTTGCTTGCCTGTGGGAGGAGGTTTTGAAGTATTTCTAGCAGGACTACTAGTTTTCTACAACAGCTTTATTCCTTATGCCAACCGCCTTGTAAATTCGTAGGATTCTTTTTTCTCGCCATGTATATGTATACATCCGAACCAGACTGTGTTGTTTCTTTGTATCATATATATGTGTATATGTGTGTATATGCATAATCTTTTGTCATGCTTATGTAGTGTATATTGGAGGTGGCTATCATTTGAGAGTTGAATGCCACAAAATTTCATTTTAATGTATGCTGATTAGTGTACATTTAAAGTGACAATAAAGTTATTCTATTCATCTGATTCTTGACAACTGGGGAGAGTGAACTGTGAAAGCCAGACTCTACATACACTCTAGTCATCAGGAAAGTCAGGGTTCACAGGAAGGGATAAAAATTCACAAAAATAGTTTGCAAAGTTGAAAAACAGGAGTTTACAGAATAGAGAACACATGCCATTTGCATGATCCAGTCACTTTTGCTTATACAGAGAAATCGAAGGAAGGAAGGAAGGAAGGAAGGAAGGAAGGAAGGAAGGAAGGAAGGAAGGAAGGAAGGAAAGAAGGAATCCCTATTCAAGCATTAGGAAGCAAATTAATTTTTTTCTGGATTCAGCTATTTGAGGAAGATAGGATTTTTTACAGTATTCTACAGCAGGGCTTTTCAGGCTTTTCACCCATTGTATCAAAAACTTGACACCCCAAAAAAAGGAAAAAAAATGATAAAGTACAGATAGTCCTTGACTTAACAGTTTGCTTAGTGACTCTTTGAAGTTACAACAGCACTGAAAAAAGTGGCTTATGACCATTTTTCACAATTATGACTGTTACAGCATTCCCGGGGTCATGTGATTTACATTCAGATGCTTGGCAACTGATTCATACTTATGACGGTCAGTGTCCCAGGGTCATGTGATCACCTTTTGCAACTTTTTGACAAGCGAAGTCAATGGGTGGGGGGGTGGCCAGCTGATCACTCTGGCTGCGGGTGCCTGGGGGGGGGGAGATCCCTGGGTCTCTGGTGGAGGGCGGTGGGACTGGCGTGGAAAACACAAAAAGCAGGTGAGAATGCATTATTTTGCACGTTACTGTCACTTTTAAAGAGAATGCAGAACCACTTCTCTGTTGGAAAAGAAATAAAAAGAAAATGCTTACCTTACAGCAACGTGCGCGCATACACACGTGCGCCCAGGCGCTTCGTTCTGCCGGTGCCGCACAAAAGCGAAAACCGGCACCGGCCGAAACGCCCCAGGACGCCGCCTGCTTCCGGGCGACAGGAAAGCGAAGATCGCGAAGCCTCCGGGGGGCCGATCTAGGTCACCCAACCGGCCGTAATTTCGGGGACGCGCCGCGGCTCCAAGCGGGCGGTCGAGGGCGCCTCTTCGGGCTCTTCCGGTGCTTTAGCTTGCGCCCGACGAAGGCGGAGAGCGGAAGCTTCGGTCTTAGCCGGCCTTCCTTGGCAGCCCGGGGGCCGGCGCGGGGAGGGAAGCCGAGTCGCCCCTCCGTTCAAGTGGCTTCCCTTGGCGGAAAGAGCCGCGTCGCTCTCCGCCGCTTGTCCGTCACGAGGCCCTGCCCGCCCAGCGACTCGAAGAGGCCGCCCCGCAGCCCGCCCGGGCCTGGCGAAGGGGGCTCTCGGGTCGCCCAACGCCCGCCCGCCGGCCGCTCCGCTCAGGACGGGGCGCCGAAGGGCCGAGGCTCCGGCCACGCTCCCCAACCCCGCGGCCGCAGCGCTTGCGCTCCCTCCGCCCCCGACCTGCGCCGCCTTCGGCCCCTCGCAGGGGGCGGATCCTGGGCGCCCCGCTCCGGCGTTCCGCCCCCTCCGCGCGCCCCGGCCTTCCCCCCGCCTCGGGCAGAGGCTGCGCCGGCCACGAGCCAGCCCGCTCCGCTGCGCTTCTACCCGGGCCGCGCAGGCGCGTTCTGGGCCGCAACCGGCGCGCGGGCCCTTTAAGAAGCAAGTAAACACAGCTCGGCTCCTCCCCTTCACCTCCCTCTGCGCGTCAGGCGACGTCGCTGCTGCGCGACCGGCCTTCTTACGCCGTTACACTGAGCCGCGCTATTCTCCAAACGCACGCGCCGCAGCGCGGCCTCTGGCGCTCGGGGATCCCTTACGCCGAATGCGTGGGGAGGCCGCCGGACGCGCGCACGCGCAGGAACCTTGCCTAGGTCGCCTGCGGGAGGGGGAGGCGGCGGCGGCGGCGGCGGCGGCGGAGCAGAACATGAATGGAGCAAAATGGCGGATCATGTGCAGGTGAGGCGGAGGGGCCCGTGGCGCGCTCGCCGCCGCCGCTCCGCAGGCCGGAGCCCGAGCGGGCGGATTTAAGGCCGGCGCGGCGCCCACTCGAGGGCCGGCGGCGCGCCGTCCCTTCCGAGCCCGGGGGGAGCGCGCGGAGCAGGCCCGGGTCGTTTCTGGCGGGCGCAGGACCCGGTCTCGAGGGGCGCCAGGGGGCGGGGGGCGCCGGAGGAGCCGCCCACGGCCGGGATCCGCAGGGGAGAAACGGAGGGAGCGCTGCTCGCATCGCTCTGCCGGGTGAGGGGCCCCGCCGGGCCTCCCGCTTCCTCCGGAAAGGGGTCCCGCCTTTTAGCCCCCCAGCAGTCGGCGTGCGAACCGCTTCTCGCCGCGCGTTTCGTTCCTGACGCGGCTGGTCGGGAAATTCCGCCTCGGGGTCGGTCTCGCCGGGAGCTTGAGCTCCCCTGTCCGATGGGGCTGCGAGGCGGCTCCGCACCGGCTTTGGACCCGGGCAGGTGGGCCTGGCCGATGCCCGGCGTTCCTCTGCTCCCCACGTGGCCCCGGGTGGTGAGGCGAAAGAACGGAAGGGGGAGCAGAAGGCGGCCGCTCTCTCCTGGGTGGAATCTGGCGACCCAGAAGGGGAGCGATCTGGTGCAGAGGCCCTTGTTGGTTGTTTGGGGCTACCCAGAGAACGCGTGTCGGTCCCTTTGCCTACTTCACCCCTCCTGCGGTCCATGCTGGAGAGGCTGTAAGTATCCGCTTTCCCCTGGGCCCCTGTCCCTGGGCCCCCAATATGAGGGCGAAGTCAGTTCCCCCTTGGATCAAGCTGAAAGTAAAATCAGTAGGGAAGCCAGGTTCGCTTAACAACCACGTTACTAACTTAACTACAGTGATTCACTTAGCAACTGTGGCAAGAAAAGTCGTAAAATGGAGCAAAACTCACTGAACAAATGTCTCACTCAGCTACATAAAGGTTGGGCTCAATTGTGGTCGTAAGCCGAGGACCACCCGTACTCACACCAGTTGCCTGTCCTACTGTCTGCCTGTCCTTCGGTCGTTAAGAAGGATCTTCTCTCAGGCTTGTAAGCTTGGCTGGCGATTGTGCTTTGGTGCCAAAGGCCATGGATGAAACCTTCGCCACAATCCCCCTTCCGGATATCAGTGCCAATGGCTCAGACTTCCTTGGCTCATCGGCAGTTCTGTTATTCTCTGTAGGGAAGAGGCCTCATTGGAAGGCCACGGCTTCAGAGCTTTGAGGCTCTGAAAATTCTTATGTCAGATTTTTTCCTTAAAAATGTCTATGGAGAGTCTCAGTCATCCAGGTTAAGGTTGTCCAAAGGTGCTTTTTCAAATGGCAGTTGGACTTTCTTGGTTTTTTTCCTTGAAAACATTTTGCGAATGTTTCACTAAATCTTTTTAAGGAAAAACCAAGAAAGTCCAGTTGTCTTCCTTAAAAATAGTGATGGGTTAGTGTAAGTTGCTTTAAATACTGTTGGACAAAACCTAGTTTTACAGTCCCTAATAGTTAAACAAAGATTAATAAATACATTGTTCCATCATGTAGTTGGATGTGGGTTTGCAGGTTTTTTGGCCAATAAGTTTAGGCTGCTGGGTTAGAAAGCTGTAGAGGATTCTCATCCACTATCAGCCTTCCTTTTTTAGGGAAGGTGGTGGAGAAGATGGTCACACAGCACCCTCAGCGGATCCTGAATGAAACAGTTTCAGACCCAGGCATGGATCTGAAACAGTATTTGTCACACTTTTCGATGACTTCTGGCAGGAACATCGTTGTCCAGTCTCTTCTTGAAAACCTCCAGTGATGGAGCATCCACAATTTCTGAAGGCAAGCTGTTCCATTGATTAATTGTTCTCACTGTGAGGAAATTTCTTCTTAGTTGAAGGTTGGATCTCTGCATGATAAGTTTCCATCTGTTTCTTCTTATCCTTGCCCTCAGGTGCTTTGGAGAATAGGTTGACCCCCTCTTCTCTGTGGCAGCCCCTCAAATATTGGAAGACTGCTATCGTGTCACCCCTAGTCCTTCTCTTCATTGGACTAGATATACCCAGTTCCTGCAACTGTTCATCATATATTTTATCCTCCAGCATCCTAATCATCTTTGTTGCTCTTCTCTGCATTCTTTCAAGAGTCTCAACATCTTTTTTGTATTGTAGTGACCAAAACTGGATGCAATATTCCAAGTGTGGTCTTATTAAACAATAGAATAGAATGGAATCCTGGGGGCCATCATGCCCTTCTCCGGCGGTGCCCAGCGGCCTTTGCAGCCGTGGTGCCGGCCTTGAGGCGAGGCCCGAACCTCCCCTTCAGGCCCAGCCTCAGCACAGCCACCGAATCTCACTGTTTATGCTGGGGGGGGGGGATTATTTTCCTTTTGTTTGGGGCATGAAATAATAAAAATGGAAAACTTCAATACCCTTAAATTTGTGGGAGGTAATTTTTTCAGAACAAAATTTGCCAGACTAATTTTGTCTTAGCTTGGCAACCGGTTCATATTTATGACGATCGCTGTGTCCTGGGGATCATGTGATCCCTTTTTCTGACCTTCTGACAAGCAAAGTCAACGGGGAAACTGGATTCACTTAACAACTGTGGCAAGAAAGTATTACTAACATAACAACTGCAGTGATTCATTTAACAACTGTGGCAAGAAGGGTCGTAAAATGGGGCAAAACTCACTGGACAAACATCTCGCTCAGCTACATAAAGGTTGGGCTTATTTGTGGTCGTGAGTCGAGGACCGCCCACCCGCCCGCAGTTTGGCAGAGAGGAGAATGAGGAGGAAGAGCTGAGGAGGGGACCGACTGCCGAATAGTTTGTGCTGGTTGTCCAGTTTTGTGTGACTGGAGCACTCGCTCCCAGCTTTTGTGGCAACTCCCAGAGAATGAACTCAGTGAAGAAATGAACAGGAAACCCAAACAGGAGTTTTTTCTCTACTTAGGCTGGACTAAACTCTCCTTCCCAGCTTATCAGGGTGGATGAGGAATTCTTAAATCAGACACAGAACGCTGTTGTGGAGAGACAACAGTATCGGAAAATCTCCTAGAAGATAAACCCTTTGTGCAACTTGGTATTGTGCACTAGTTTAGCTCTAATGGACCAAGAGGTTGTAATGGTCATTCTTGCCTTGGTCACTGCCCTGTCGGACTACAGCGGCGTACTCTACATAAGGCTGTTCTTGAAGAGCACCAGAAGCTGCAGCGGGTGCAGTTGGGGCCACAGGGACAGTTACAGAAGCTCCTTCCTTGCTCAGCATACTAGGAAAAGCAGAGCTAAGCTGGGGAGCAGCAGCACATGTCCCATGGATCTGGGTCTCTTGGTGGAGGCAACAGGCCCTATACTACGACGCTTCCATTGATCCATATGTTATAACCAAAATTCTTAGCCCATTCTATCGTGTAGTTTTTAACTTACTTTTCTGTTTCAAATTTAAACAAAAGTTTATACATTTTAGCAATTACATATTCATCATTTGTACATTTGTTCCAAATCTCCTGTTATCTTTCTTTTAACTGAGCATATAAAAATCATTGAAAATTAAACCCTCTGCGGTCAGTTGATCTCTTGATTTCACTTTATATATTCTCTGTGCTTTTCTTCAATATGTGAACCATCTCTCTTGGCCTGTTTTTTCACAGTGCTGCTTCTGCTGAGGTCAACAAAAGTATTTTCTGTCACAGCCCGGGCCTTGTACCTCTTCTGTATTTTTAATACGGCACCTCACATAATGAATTTTAAAATCTACATTAACTTTATCATACCGTAATAAGCCATGTCAAGCAAACCTCGGGTTTTATTCTTTTAATTCTAGCATTTTCTTGTTTCTCAGCAACACTCTTTTGTCCAAACAGGCTGCAGAATAATATTTGACATTCAGTAAAACCTCCTTTGCATCGGAAAAAAAATTATATTTAAGCCTTGGTTTCTTCCCGTCATATAAATCTAGATATATCTTTTGTCATTACTTAAAAGGTGAATCATTTTTTAAAACTGATTGTTTCAAATAAAAACCATTTTCGCCACAGAATTTCTTCTACACAATGAGAATTGTAACTTTTCCTAATTTAGTAATTTTTCATAACTTTTCCATACCTTGACATTGTTAATTTGAAATAACACAGTTCATATTACTCATAACAACGTCCAAATATTTTAACTTTTTACATTTGTTTTAATTCTCCATCCTCACATTTTGTTAATATCTTTATTTTCCCTTAAATTTTAAATCCAGCTAATGCACCAAATTCCTCAACTTCTCCATTAATATATCGTCTGCAAATGCCCTTGATTTGCATGGTTCTCATTTCACCTTTTCCTCAGCTATTCCTCTATCTTGTCTTATGACTCCAGACCCCAAAGCAAAGTGAGGATCCTTGATGTCTCCCTTTTGTATTCCATCTGCTTTTTTATCCATTATCTTTGGTAAATTTTCTTTCTTTAAGTATTTTTCTACTTTTACCAGGGGAATCTCATACCTTTTATGAACTTTTCTGTGATACTAGTGAAATATTCTTTACTCATTGGCATCATCTGTTACCATAACATTTCCACTTTGTAAAGTACAGTGTCGTTTTCTTCTGGCTGTTTTTTTTTGTTTATCTGCTAACCATTTTCCTCACTTATTTGCTGATTCAGTGTTTCACAAAATTCATTGTTTTCATTTCTTTAATTGTTAATGTAGAAAGTTAACTGTAGGAGAAGGAATGGCAGAGCCTGGGGTGGGGGGGAGTGAAAAGAGGAGTGAGTTTAGAGTCATACTAGGCAGCCAACAGGAGAAGAGGCAGAGCCAAGAGGGGATGGAGTCAAGAGGGGACGCAGCCAATATGTCCACAAATTACATGTCCACAAATACTCCAAGTCCACCCTCCCCCAACTCCCGTTGACTCTTATTTAGCAATTTAGTGCTGACCCTTAGCTGACTAGACTCTTGTGTTGAGGCTTAAGCAATAAATCATCCTAAATGGAACTTAACCTGCTGCTGATTTCACCCCACAGAGTCCAACCCCCCCTTGAATGCCATTGACCCGTATCTAACTCTAACCAGGTGCTGACCGTGCACATGCTTGTAGCAATAAATCAGTTACATTCAACCTTCACGTGTGGACCTGGTCTTTTGCGCCTCAGTCATTTACTGTGAGATACTTTTTCTTCTTGGAGAGCTCTTTAGTTCTTCCTCTGTCATTTTTATCTCCTTTAAGAACTGCATTGTCTTTGTCTTTTTTTTTGCTATTTTGCTATATAACCATCATAAAGTCTTTACTAGCAATCCCATACTGTTCTTGTATCTTTTTACAGTCCTCAATTATTGATTCTTTTTGTAACAAAGTTTCAGTCAGCTTCTATCTGTAGGTTCTAACTTTGCCCATAAATCGACCATCTTGCCCCCCACCCCCATGTGAGGTTGGTTATTTTTAGCAACCAATCTTTTTCCAATATGTTGTTATGAAGCTGATGTTAAATTTGGTTTTTATATTCTAGAGTATAGAATATTCCAGGATGACCCGTTTTATATTACCTGAAGTTTTAAGCTTTCTCTCCACCTCTTCATTCAAATTGTTATTTGAAATTTTGAAGAATTCAGAGCCTAGTAATCTCAATTCAGTACTATATAAATAATAATAATAATAATGCTCAACATTATAATTGTTTTTTATTTATGTTTTATTTAATTTCTGTAGCTGCCCATCTCAACTGACTTTTTATGTCAATTTTATGATTTTTCACCAGTTTCAGCTCCACAAAGCAGAGTGACCATTGGGGGACTTGGTGGCCTCACTCAGTCTTGAAATTGTTTTTGTTTTAAGAACTGTCTGGGCCCGCAGTTGTTCGTTGGTTGTGGTGTGACTGATGAATATGTGTGGGGTTTTATTTTTAATGTTTTTGCTTGGACTTGATTAATTGTTGTTTTATATATATGTTGTGAGCCGCTCCGAGTCTTCGGAGAGGAGCGGCATATAAGTCCGAACAAAATAAATAAATAAATAAAATAAAGATAGGTGGTTCTGTTATTTTGAGGTGGGAGATGCTCAAAGCTGTTAATGAAAGATATAAAACAGACTTAAAAGTAGCTATTCTTAGAATCCTAAGAAGTCCATTTCAGAAAAATCCCAGCCCATAGCCATCATCAAAAAGTTGCCTGCCTGCAATTGTTTATATTTTTAAACATATACATGTTTTTAAAAAATAATAAAATCCTGAACAAAGAGAGACGGTACATTTTGTTGAGAGATGCACCAAGTACATTCAGGCTGTTTCATGCTTGCACCCTTATCTCACATGTACAGGACTCCTTTTCTAGAAAGTCAGTATGCCCAATACTGTCATTATCATGGCTCCAAGAGTTGCTGTTGTCCAACTATATTGAAGAATAATTCCAAGCCTTTGCTTAGTCCTAGCCCTTGTCTTCATTAGTTGGTAATTGGGAAATAAGCGTACAAACTAACTTGGTGTTTGTTCAGAATTATCTGCAGTACTCTGTGGCTGAGAGGAAGATGTAGCATCAAGCACAAAAACTATTTTCATATTTGGATATCCCTGGCAATCTCTCAAAGCCATCTTTAAAAAAATTGAATTGTTGAAGTAAAAAAATGTTTGAAGTAAGTCTCTGCGTATCCATACATTGAATCTAGCTCACACATGATCTAATGGAACTTCATATGAACATATTCATAGTAACATATCAACATATTTTGCTGTTTACCTTTATTCATTTGATCAACTTACATTCCCCTTTCCTTCAGGATTTAGGGATTAAATGCTTGACACTCTCTCCTCCATGCAGATTTAAATAGTGTCCAGATTTGTTTGCTCCTTGGCTTTTGTGGTGTGGCTTCATTAAAATGTTGCACTGTGGAAGAGCTTGTAAATTTCACATAAAAGTTACCATTTGTTAAACTTTGTAGTATAGGCTGTCCTTGGATTAAGAACGACCAATTTAAGGACAACCTTATGTAAGACACAAACGGGCTACCTAGTGCTAGAGAGGGCCAACCACACGGAAGCCAGGCATTATTTTTTTTTCAAAATCAGTAAAACTTTATTCTATTTCCATTCTTTGCCATTAACAGAAAAATTGGAGAAAGCAATGTTTGTTTTACAAAGATAATGCATCTCCCAGAGAAGAAAAACCCTAAATTGAGAATAGAGGTAACATGGAAAAAACACAGTACTGCCCTCTATTCAAAGTAAATAACTCCTGATCTTTTTGGTTAAAGTAATACTTAGACCAATCATTCAGTTTGCTTGCTTGATAAAGTGTGGCCAGGCATTTTTAATGTACCGCCTGTTCTCAGTGCTTCCTGAAAATATGCAGCTTCAGTGCTTCATCAGTTGAAGGAAGGACAATGCTCTCCACCCTTTTCAGTGATGGGCAGCCTGTTTGTAAGTCCATGTTTTGACTGAAATACAAATTTGGGTTAAAAGACAGGGTTAGGGAATGGAACTAAATTTTAACTCGGGGTTAAATCCTGTGTCAGATGTTACCAGAATTATGTTTTTAGTAGGGTTTCAGTAGTGATAACGCAAAACCAGATACTGTATATTAGGCTATTTTTTAAGTGTATGCTGGAGCTCTGCTTTTTCTATCATGATACTGTATTCCAAAATGGCAAAACCAACCAAATCTTAACTCAATTCTCTTTGGTTTGTTCCAGAGTCTAGCCCAGCTAGAGAATTTGTGCAAGCAACTCTATGAGACAACGGACACCACTACACGGCTCCAGGCAGAGAAAGCCCTGGTTGAATTTACCAATAGCCCAGATTGCTTGAACAAGTGCCAGCTTCTCCTTGAAAGAGGGAGTGTATGTAGACAAATAATGCACAACACTACTTTTGAAGTGGCTGGATATTTTCTGCAGGTTTAGGGATATATCTTGATGATCTGATATAGGAAGGCATCTGCAGCTGACAGATACAGTCATTCTTTAAAATGTGGCTATGCCAAATATGTTTGTGGAGACCCAATTATTGGGCCATCTAACCTAGAATTTAAAGTATTCAGTGAAAGATACTTTTATTATTTTATTTATTTATTAAATTTATATGCCACCCATCTCATGGTTCAAGGTGATTATTAAATATTGGTACATTGCCATCTTGCCAATATGAGGATCACTAAGAGCCGTCAGCAGAATCACAGAATTTATCCATCTATATGAATGATTTATTTTCTTTGTGTTTGTTTTACAGTCATCATATTCCCAATTATTGGCAGCTACATGCCTTACAAAACTGGTGTCACGCACAAACAACCCTTTGCCCTTGGAACAACGCATAGACATACGTGAGTATAGCAAAGCTGGATGGCTCAGTCCCAAGGTCTGGCTTGCCTAGGATCAGATTGACTATTTGAAAAATTTAAGAACATATGCTGGGATAGAAAGTGAACATTCATAGAATCTTCTCTTTTACGTTACCTGTAGTGTGAGGAAAAAGAATGAATTTGCCTTGCTTATCTTCCTTATACGTGCATGCTTCCCTTTTCCTTGACATATGTTAAATAACTTTCATAATATACTGTACCATAAAGTGCCCTTTAAAAAGTCTCAGAAGTATGAAACAGCTGTTTTGGCTGCTCTTTGAACAGTGTGAGGGAGTGTCAGACACGGAAGGAAATGCTTAGGCCAGTTCTCTCAAAACCTCCTTGCTCCTGGGTCTGCCTGGGCTTTCAAGGCAGCTTCACTCTAGGTGGGAAGGAGCAGTCAGCCTTTCAGAGGTCACCCCGAGGGCTTTGGCTGATCAGTAGCAGCAGCTCTGGGGTAGGAAGTACGGCTCTGTGGAACCTTGCTTTAGCTATGCTGTTGTCTGTAGGTCAAGCAATCTGGATAGAGCACAGTGAAAGCACTTTGGCCAGATCTTGCCTGATGATGCCAAGCTGAATGGTGTGTGCTCATTGCAAAGCCATTCCTCTGCCTCCTCTCATTGTTTTCTTTTTCCCCATGCAGGGCATGCAGTGGGTCTTCCATGCAATAAGTAGCAGCCTATTCCCAGTTGCATGTATTTGCTTCAGTGTTAACTTTTCCCAGCTAAATGTTTCCTAAACTCTTCTTTATTTGATGCATCTGTTTCAGGGAATTATGTGCTCAATTATCTTGCTACCAGACCTAAGCTGGCCACGTTTGTTACACAAGCACTAATTCAGCTCTATGCCAGGATCACAAAGCTGGGCTGGTTTGACTGCCAGAAGGATGAATATGTTTTCAGAAATGTCATCACTGATGTCACAAGATTTTTGCAGGTCAGTGTTTTATCTCTTCTACTTTTCATTTGCATATAATGGTTTTGGCTGGTGATTTCTATCCTTTTTCCTTAATAGTAAGCTTGTTTCACACAACCAGTGTTCATCAGTACTGTTATGGGTATCAGGCCAACAAAAAGAAAACTGCAAAGCCAAATGCTAAAATTCTTATCTGCCCCAATCACTAGATCAAAGGCTTCCGCTATCTAGCTTCCTGTTTCTCAGAGTGCCCAACCAAAAGCTTCCAGGAAGAGGAACTAGAATGTCCTAAAGTTTAGGTGAGGACTGGTAGCTGTTGATTTACTTCAAAGCCATCTAATTCAATAACAATACTCCCCCCCCGTGCTTTCTAAAACAGCCCCCTTCTGTGACTGGAATATTTTTTCTGATGCTTAGCTAAAATTTGTTCACTCGACTTGTCATTCCTTTTGCCTGCCTATTGGAGTGACAGTATTGAAGAGCAGAAATGAAGATGAAAGGGCATGGAAGAATCCTGTTCTGCCTTGAACTATATAACACGCTTTTAGCATATTTCATATATATATAAGAATAATAAAAATAAAAAGACAATGCAGCACCTACTGGGCACATAGCTGGATTTTGTTATAGATCTACTGACTATCAAACAATTAACAGGAAAGCCAGTCCTACTAGGAACACATAATTAGCGACAATTGCAAGTAAAGCGCACAGGGTCGGCCTCCTCCGGGTCCTGTCAGCGAAACAATGTCGTCTGGCGGGCCCTAGGGGGAGGGCTTTCTCTGTTGTGGCGCCCGCCCTCTGGAACCAACTGCCTCCTGAAGTCCGCGTTTCTCCAACTCTCCCGGCCTTCCGGAAAAACCTAAAAACTCATCTTTGCCGGCAAGCCTGGGGATGATTGTGGTTGATTGTTGCATTGAATGTGTGTTTTTTATTGGTTTTTAGATATCTTGTTTGGGTTTTTATATTGTAATTCTTTGTTATATATATGTTGTTAGACGCTCCGAGTCCCCGGAGAGGAGCAGCATACAAACCCAAATAAATAAATAAATTTCAGTTGCTTGCAAAATGTGGTTTGAAAATTCTGTTGGTATCCTACTTCGAAGAAGGGACACACTTGTGACTTGTGGGGCAGACTGCCAGACAGCTTTATATAAGTAATAAATTTAAGCCGTAAACTACAACAATAGAGACCCTTTTTCCTTTTTCTTTCTTTAGGACAGTGTTGAGCACTGCATCATAGGAGTGACAATCTTGTCTCAGCTAACAAATGAAATTAATCAAGTAAGTGCTTCAGCCTTCCTCAGTGAAGTAAGTGTCAACTTTATTCATTCATTTTTCCTTGTGCTGCTTTGTGCCTGTGCACTGATTTGTTTGTAAAGACGTATGTTACTTTGGTAAGAAATACTGGCACTCCACTGGGGTTTAAAATTTACCATTTTTGGCACAATTCCTGAGCAATAGAAGCAGGGCTTTGGATGGAACAGTGATCTCGAAAGAGATAACCCTCTGTTCAATAATATTGTGTAGGTTCACAATGAGCATTCCATTTTTATAGCTCCACCTTTGGAAAAGTCTTTCCTAATATCTACTTACTTCTGTCGTGCATGGTAGCCATCAGAGTTCTGGGAAAACTCAAAAGCTAGCATGTTCCCCATGCCAGGGTGTGGTCTTATCTTCTTCTGAAGTACAGATGGCAACCCCTGTCCTCCAAATTTTGATATGTCTGGAGAAGACCACTCCTTCAGCAGTCCTAGCCTTCCACTGTGCTATCTCTATAGAGAAGCTTGAAGACTGTATCTTTTTTTTCTAATCCCAAGGCAGGCTTGCTGGCTTCTACTAACAAGCATGCAGGTATTTGAAAACTCTGGCCTGAAAACTGTAAAATTTAATGGAGGTTTAGGTGAGATCTTTGATGGTCTCTATTGTTGGTTGAAATCAACAGGAGGCTAATCGCTCAGCAGGTGGTAGCAAGCGCTTACAAAGCATCTCTGTTTTCATGTGGCAGCAGATGGTCCAATGTGATAGAATCGGGTCGAGGTCCCTAGTGCTCCCTCTGAGCTAGGTAGGAGGGGGGGGTTCAGAAGTGAGGAAAAGGGGCGCCTTGCAAAGGGCCGGCCCATCTCCTCTTTCCAGGGAAAGTGCATGTTGCTCCTCCACTGCTGAGTCTCAGCAGTCATTGTAGCTTCAGCAGACGTGGACAGCGGCTTCCAGGGCTGAAAAGGGTGATGGACAGGTGCAGTCCAGGAAGATGATGGACCCCCAGCTGGTATAGCGAGGAGATACGGTTCAGGCACCAGCCCTGGTGTAACCTGTTGGTTGGATGGGTTGATTTGACAGGTTTTGTGTGCCCCTCAATTCCCAGTTACTACTATGGTTGGCTCATAAGTAAAAGCACAGTTAAAAATACAGCAAGAAAAAAGATGGCCAACATGACAAGAATCAGACGGAAATGCAAAGAAAGAAAGAAATCCTCACAATCCAAGAGGGTTTTGCTCACTCTCACCAAGTGCCTGGGAGAAGAGCTAGAACCTGAGCGCCTCTCGGAAGCCCCTGGATCTTGAGAGGAGCCCCATTCCAGTGGGCAGGCCCTGCTGCAGAGAAGGTGCAATTCCTGGATGCTGGCAGATGACATGGTTCAGTTGAAGGAAACTGGAGTGCACCAACCCGGCCAAACTGATTGGGCCCAGCAGACACCATCTTTGCTTAAAAAACAATAGATTTTGTACTCTTATTTAACATATTTCAATCTTGAATGATCCTTGCTATGTCTGTATAGACTGATATACCATGATTATATACACTATAGTACTGAGCAATTCTTTGGTGTTATGGGGGATTTTAGATTCTGCCAGTGTACAGATAAAATAATTCATATCATTTATCCTTTTCTTCAAAAGAGAAATGGAAGCAAATGCTGATAGTTAAATGGGAAATGGTTTTTCTTTTCCCATCCCAAAGGCTTCTTCGAGGCTTTAGCATACATCTTTCGTAAAACCTGTAAAAAGCCATTATCCAGATTATAATCTTGGTCTATCATTTGTATCTCCATTTTGATTTTCAAAGCTTTATCCAATACTTTTTGTATATCCAATTGAATGTCCTTATCTCAGTCATTCTTTTTGCTTGTCATTTGTGTTTCCATTTTAACTGTCTTCCCTGTCTTACAATCTACACTTTTTATTATCCAATATTTCTGGTTCTAATATTTTTGCAGTAGGCAAAATTTGTTGCACATCTGTCATTCCTTCATTAACATCTTTTGGAAATAGTCTATCCATAGAAGCATCACTACTGACATTGACCTTATACAGTAGCTACTAATTTCTATCCTCATTTGAAAATCTCCGCAAGTATTTCAAATTTCAAATGTTGTAACATGTTGTTTTGTAAATCTGCATACTAACAAAAAAAAACAAAGGCAAAGACACTGCCTGGAGTTTTTAGTCCCCTCTAGTGTCCAGTTTCAGATATTATAAAGTCTCAAATTTCTATTATGATTAAAGTGAGACAAAACAATTCGGTTCTCTTGAAAAGCTGTTTATTTAAATAATTCTTTCCAAAATTCTTTCCCAAATCTTATAGTAAATGTCTCAATATTCCAAATTTGTCTGGCCCCTTAATTTGTTTATAACTTTCTTAGACCAAACTCTTATTTACCTTTTTGCCATTTATTACAATTCTTTACATTCTTACATTTGTTTACAATTCTTTACATTCTTAAACGTAAGTTTAGTTTTTTTAGTTCACAAATGAAGGTAAACTCACCGGATGGCTTTTCAGACTTGTTGTTCCAAAAGTCTCTAATAGCTTTAAGATAGTTAAATAGCCTATTTCCAAAAGTGAGGTTAGTCAAATGTTCCGCCACAGTTATGAGCATGAAGGCTGTTGAAGGGTACATCTTTCTAGGAGGAGCAGCCATCTGGGGCACATCTGGAAAGAGTCAGGGCCATCATGACTCCCCCATAAGTCCTTGTTCTTATTTTCATCATGAGCATTTAAGATTTAATAATAACTTGCTTTCTTTTTCTCCCTTTCTCAATCTCCAGGCAGACACTACACATCCTTTGACCAAGCACAGGAAAATTGCTTCCTCATTCCGCGACTCATCTTTGTTTGATATTTTCACGCTGTCCTGCAATTTACTGAAACAGGTAAGGAAAATTGAGACCTTAGTGCTTAGTCTTAACAACTGAGTAAAATGATTAAGGTAAAAATGATTAAATTCAATGTTACTGTAGATTTAGAGCTCTGAAAACCTCTAACTTCAGCCTGGTATGGCAACTTCTGTATATAATAAAGTAGGATTGTTAGTCTCTGCTGGCAAGAAGCCCAGCTAATGTCCCAAAACCATAGTGGTAATGTGGAGGTGGAGCTCAGGGGCTTCTGTGGGAGCGAGTTTTTCAGAACTTTCCAATCTGGAGGCAAATATTAAGTGTTAAGAGGTCTGAATTACATATTGGTAAGAAGGCTACTAGTGCTTTTTGAGACAAACAACAGGTACAAACTGTCCCACCTTCACAAACGAGGCAAACCTCATTGCTTCTGCATGCAAAATGAACCAGAATCTTGCCTTCTTTACAGGTTTCTCACTTGAAGATTTGCTGGAATTTTATGTTGTAGTCTGAATTCTTTTTCCAGTTGAAACTCTGAGAAACCTGATCGCAATTGTTTCTAGTCCAGATTGCTACAAGAGATCTCTGTCAAAAGCTCTGCAGTGTCTATAGTGATATGCAGCTCTTTTTGAAGTCTGCATTTATTTTCTGATGGTTTGGCCTAGGGCAGGGGTCCTCAACCAATGGGACTGGTCCACGGCCTGTTAGGAACCATGCCGGACAGCTGGGGGTTAGTGGTGAGCAATTGAGAGAGTGAAGCTTCATGTTGTATTTGCAGCCTACTGTAAACTGCACGTGTGAGGGATCTAGGTTACGTACTCCTCCCCCGGCCCCAGTCGGTGGAAAAAGTGTCTTCCATGAAACCAGTCCCTGCTGCCAAAAAGTTTGAGGACCACTGGTATAGGATACATGTTCAAGGTGTACGAGGCAACTTTAAAAACAGCCTGTAGTTATTTGGCTTGTTATTTGATATGCCATTTGTGACCAAGTCACAAAACGTAAAATACAGCTCACCGTTAATACACACATACATAACAATACATACATGTATATATATAAAAGAAACCCTTTAACGCTAACAATTCATTGAAGGCACCAAACCACACAAGCCAAGGTTATGAATAAAAATGTTGCTACTGTCTTCCAAATGAGGCATGCTTACTAACTGAATACCTAGGTCAGGAGTAAGCAACCTTGGCTCTTTTATGACTCGTGGACTTCAACTCCCAGAATTCCTGAGCCAGCATGGCTCAGCTTGGAAATTCTCCCTTTCCCCTCAGCATGGCTGGCTCAGGAATTCTGGGAGTTGAAGTCCACAAATCATAAAAGAGCCAAGGTTGCCTACCCCTGACCTAGGTGTTTCTGTATTTGGCTTCTAGATTTAAAGGGGAATGATACAAGATAGACAGACTCCTGGTTCCTTAGGAAATCAGGTTCTACCAGAAACCTGAAATAAAATATTTTTTTCATACCCAGCTGATGTCTTAAAAATTGCGTCCATTTCGGTTTTCTTTTTTTTAGGCTTCAGGAAAAAACCTGAATTTGAATGATGAAAGTCAGCATGGTCTTCTTATGCAGCTTCTCAAGCTCACATACAATTGTTTGAACTTTGACTTCATTGGTACATCAACAGACGAGTCATCTGACGACCTCTGCACAGTGCAGATCCCTACCAGCTGGAGATCAGGTAGAGGGCTGAGTTGCTTTGTTTCTTTAAGCTGCATTAAAGGGTTGTAGTTGCATGCTTCTCTTGATCTTTGTAGACATAGCTCGAGTCACGTTGTGCAGGCCTTGGGAGACCTTTGCCTTTGGGTTGGCACAGCGTATGGAGGGTGTTCTTAAAAACCTACTCCAATTTCGCCAATTTTGCAAGCTGCCTAAGTGGGTCCACAGAAATAATCATGAGAATACCCAGAAGATGGGGAAAACATGTACCCTCCTTAGAGAATTGCTGTGATCATTACAGAGAGAAAATAATGTCATTCAACTCCTGAGAAGCATTTCCCAGTAACCAGATTAGAATCTTTAGGTAACTGCTCATCCCAGTGAGGCAAGAGGCTCTTTCCATAACGGCCAGTGCAGTAGAACTCCCTTGACCTGGAATAGTCTGGTCTGGTCATCATTTTGGAGAAAAAGAAAATCTGCTCTTGCATATTACTTCCATTGGGCCATTGGTCACTAAATATTAAAAGTTTTCCATCTTGTTTTTATTATAAAGTTTTGTTTACTGTGCCAATAGACAATTTTTAAAAAACGGCAGTATTATGCATGGCTAATTTTGGTTCTACTTTCTTATAACCTGGAATATCAGCTAAGTGCATTGTGGCCTTTGGAGAGGTTGGCATACATGGGGGAGGGAGCAAGAGAGGCAGAATTCTCTTCTTCTGATGAGCCAGTTATAAAAAGTGTGTTTTGGAGCAAGTAAATGGTGAAGATGGGGCTCTCCTTATTCTAACCAAAGAGAGAGCAAGACTAAGCCAAGGGATAATCTTCAACACAGAGCAGTAATTTTTGCCATTGTCAGAAATCCCATTGGACCTAGAACATAATAAATGGCCATGTTCCTGAATAATTGGACTCTCTTTCTATGTGTTTGATTGTCAGTAAGTCTTACATATCTCAGCTTTCTAGTGCATAGGAAAAACAATAAGAGTCCATTTTTGCAGTAGAGGGTGGTATAATTCAGTCAGCAGAGAAAATAATTGGCTGCATATATATTTAGTCATACTTAATGGCTGTGCAGAATTTCCAGATAAAATATACCATTTTTCATTGATTTGTCATGGAATGAGCCAGGTGTAATTATGCTCACCTACGGTTCAGACCATAAATGCATTTAAAAAGGTTTCTGCTGATTGAAAATACAACAATATTTGCAAGCATACTCCTTAGTACCTGTATGCAGTTAATGGATGTAGGAACCTCTGGGCTTCTTCTGAAATGCCTCATGAAAGTGACTTCTCTCCCGCATCTCATTTCCCCTCCTCTTTTCAGCATAATTTCCTTGTGGTTTAAACCAAGTACTTCAGAAAGTTTTCTTCCCCTGGTTTAGAGCCAAACTCACGGGCATTCAAACCTCAGGATACTGAATTTCTACCTCAGGATCTTTTGCTAGGGATCATAAAGGATTGCACTACTACTGAGACGAATTCACTTCTGAAGCTCGAATGAACAATATGTGATAGACTAGAAACAGTAGTTAGAACATATATAAGAGGAATGTTTACTAAACCAGACGCTCACAAAGACTAATCCTTAGTGTTGTATTGCAGGTTATATGATGATTGCTTTCTAATATGATCTTATGTTTGATGTTGATTGTTTCAATAAAAGAATTTTTACCCCCCCCCAAAAGGTGGCAGTTGGGATTTATAGCATAGAAGTCCCAAGAAATACATAGAATCCGTGATTTTAAAAGCAATCTGGGGAGGACTGGACAATGAGGTGGTCCAGAAGAGCACTGAACAGCGCACTGAACAGCGCAGGCAGACAGGATAAGGTTAAGCACGGAACGCAAGACAGGGAAGAAGGGGATAAATCAGGATCACAAGGAGGCAGGGAGGAAAGGGATAATTGCAGAGCACTTCAAGACTGGATAGGCATGATCTTCCAAGGCAGGCAGGAGATAGAGGGCTAAGAGCAAAGCCTATTCTAAAAAAAAAAAAAAAATAGCCTGAGATTTCTTGCAAAAGGAGGTGTAATTCCTCTTACTGCAAATCTTTGCAGAATCTTCTCTCTGTAAAATCTCCTTCCTGCAAAAGGTGCAATCCTCCTTTTCGGCATTCCTCCCTGGGGAGAAAGAGGCCCTTGTTTTTGTTAAGCAGCCCTCTCCTTTGCACTGCTGAAGAGAGAGGAGATGAACCACAGCACAGCTGAACTCTAGCTTTTCAGTAGAAACTCCCCCCCAAAATTTCTCTCTTTTTCTTTTTCTTACATTTCCATTAAAATCAAAGTGCATACTTTACATACTCTTACAGTAGCTACAAGGAATCATTTTTATACAACTGTGGATTACTATCTATAGTAAAAGAGCCCTGGTGGCGCAGTGGTTAGAATTCAATATTGTAGGCTAATTCTGCCGATTGCCAGCAGTTTGGCAGTTCACATCTCACCAGTCTCAAGGTTGACTCAGCCTTAGTAAGGCCACACCTGGAATGCTGCATCCAGGTTTGGTCGCCACGTTAAAAAAAAAAAAAGCTGTTGAGACTTTGGAAAAAGTACAGAAAAGAGCAACAAAGATAATTAGGGGCCTGGAAGCTAAAACATGATGAATGGTTGCAGGAATTGAGTATGGCTAATCTATTGAAAAGAAGGACTAGGGGTGACATGATAGCAGTTTTCCAAAATTTGAAGGGCTGCCACGAAGAAGAGGGGCTCAACCTATTTTCCAAAGAATTGAAGTCAAGATAAGAGACAATGGATGGAAACTAATCAAGGAGGGAAGCAACCTGGAATTAAGGAAAAACTTCCTAACAGTGAGAACAATTAACCAGTTGAATGGCTTGCCTTCAGAGGTTGTGGGTGCTTCATCACTGGAAGTTTCTAAGAAGAGACTGGACAGCCACTTGTCTGAAATGGTGTAGAATCCCCTGCTTGAGCAGGGGGTTGGACTAGAAGACCTCCAAGGTCCCTTCGAACTCTGATATTCTATGAGGAAGAATGGGCCATGCTGTTTAAGTGGAGAGAGCAAAGAGGAGTAGCTGCTTTTACACCTTAGTTCTCTTACTTGGCCAGAGAACCCTCAGTAGGGCAGCTAATTGTTGCCCTAAGTCCTGCTGTGCATTAGTGTTGGCCTGAAGGATGTTTGCAATACGCTGTTTCAAGTCTGACCTGAAATTATACTTGTCTTTCTTTCAGCCTTTCTAGATTCCTCAACCCTGCAGTTGTTTTTTGATCTGTACCATTCCATACCTCCCACTTTTTCACCCCTGGTAAGTATCTCTCTGTCTCATGGATTTCCCCTGGAAAATGATCAAGAGGGTAGGTGGAACCCCAGTAGTACTACACATCTGGGCCCAGCTACATTCAAAGTCAAGAAAAAATATTTTGCTCTTTCTGCCTGCCCTACCTCCCACCAGAAGAGGACATGCTTGTGTTGTTACAGTCTTCAGGTGCCTTTGCACACCGTTTTTGCTTAGAGACTCACTCCTTCAAACAATTCATGTTTTTATTTTGCTCCCTGGCTTAGGTCTTGTCGTGTCTAGTGCAAATTGCCTCAGTCCGGCGGTCCCTATTTAATAATGCAGAAAGAGCCAAGTTCCTGTCACACCTTGTTGATGGTGTCAAGCGCATACTGGAAAATCCCCAAGTAAGTCAGAATGTGAACATGAACAAATGTATATGAACATTGTCACAAATTGTCCTTCGAAGCTTCAAATAGATGTCCGGAAACTCATCCTGGGTGTCTGCTTCCAGCTGAGGCTGGTGCGTGTGCAGTTGCCATTTGCAGTCATGTGCAAAATGGAGACAGTGAAGGTTCCCTTTGAGGAAGGCTCAGGAAAAAAAAGATTCTTTTTGAAGAACTATAGCAGAATATCCTCCAGCTTGTCCTTCGTTCACTTCATTTATTTATTTTAAATCTTTATAAGATCTATCCAGGAGCGTGGTGGCCTAGTGGTTAAGATGCTGGGCTTCTTGACCGGAGAATTGTCCGTTCAAGACCTAAGCATTGCGTGATTGCCTGAGCTCCCGTTCCTGCCTCGGCTCCCGCCCACGTAGCAGTTTGAAAGCATGCAAATGCCATTAGATAAATAGATACCACTTCAGTGGGAAGGTGGCAGCGTTCTATGTCCCTTGGTGTATAGTTGTGCTGGCCGTATGACCATGGAAGCATCTTCAGACAACACTGGCTCCCTCAGGTCGGAAACGGAGATGAGCACCGCCCCCTGGAGTTGGACACGACTGGACAGGAGAAATCTTTACCTTATCTTTTTAAAGATCTCTCTAGCAGATCTTATAGCAAGTTATAATCCATTTCTGCTTAAAGCACAAAAAGTCCACATAAAAAATAACTGAAGGGTGGTCTAGGTAACAATCTTGCTAACATGTCCTGTATTACAAAGATGTTTCTGTCCTCTAGTGCTTTGCAAGCAACTGGCCATGTAATTTGCAATGACTTAACCCACTCAGTTAGTGATGTGGTTTGGGGTGAATGTTGGGGGAGTTCAGGCATAGAGACAAAGTCCCAGCCACTGACCACAGGAGTGGTGCAAACCTGGTGCTGCTGTGTATTGAATTATTATATGCTACTTTTGCGAAGGTAAGAAGGTCTGACCAATTGGCCTGTTGATAATTAATGTAACATTGGGGCTACTGCACTAAGACGCTGTTCACACATTCACAGGCTCTGTTAGTCTGAGGGTGATGAGAGGAACTGAGTCCCAGGGAAGTCCTTAAGAGCTTTATAAATTCTTCCCAAAATTAAGACGTAAATTCTCTGTCAGAGACAATCCTCTCAGAGGCCCATGGAATTATAAACATGTTGCACAAAGAGTTTACAAGAGTTCATGCAGAAGGGATTTTGGGACAAGCCACAAAGTGCACCTGTTTAGAAAATAGTTAGGTGATAACCCATATTACAGTATTTCCAGAGCTTTCTGGCAGTTCAGCAATAAAGATATCTCCTTCCAAGGAGCTGTAGGGTTGGCCACCGGTTGCAGTAGCTCTGGTGGTTTTCCAGGGTGTCTTTTCCCTGATGAGCCTACAGGGCAACTGGCAACATAGCTTCCAATGTCCTTTTTCGTTCTCAGCCACCAGAATTGGTGCCTCAAAAGGTGCAAGGTCTTGACAAAACCAAAGTGTCCAGCAGTCTTAGAATTATGGCTCCACTGCAAGACTAGAGTTCTCAAGCTTGCAAGTACATAGAGTTGGGTCCTGATTCAAGCATGGCCATCATGTACAGTAACATCATTTTTGTGGTGTGTGAACCAGTCGTCTCCTGCCAGGGCCCCTTTCAGAGCACGAGTGAGATCATCGGTTACTTTAGGTTCCATTTTTCCCTGCACTCTGGTGATTGCTGGGGCGACTACTTCATTGGAAGGGATGATGGAATTCACGACGTCCTCTCTGATGCTGTTACATTGAGGCAGTCTGGAGAGTTTTTTCCCCCTGGCAAGTAATGTAGGGAGAAAGTTGCAGGGCCTCCCCCTACTAGTGAGCCACCTACTTGGGTGAACACTTTCGGGATTTTGAGCTCCCAAGGTGCAAACTTTTCCACTACATTGGGGCTAACTAGACATCTGGTGCACCCTCTCTTTGATAGGCCACTTCCCTCCACCCTTCATCCTACGCTTTAGCCCCCAGACCGATAATCATCGTTGTTGCTCTTCTCTGCATTCTTTCTAGGGCTGTAGCATCTTTTTTGTGTTGTGGACCCAGCAGCCCCAGGCTAGCCTAACGCTGGAGGCTTTGTATTTGGTGTAACAGGATGATCTCGGGCAATCTCAAGGTGTCCAAGTGCTTCATGTAACAGCTCCAGTGCTCTCATTGAGGGGTTGATGCAGAACTGATGATTCTCCTTCTTCTCTTTTTCTGTCTCAGAGTTTGTCAGACCCAAACAACTATCATGAATTCTGTCGGCTTTTAGCTCGTCTGAAAAGCAATTATCAGCTCGGGGAGCTAGTAAAAGTGGAAAATTATCCTGAGGTCATCCGACTCATTGCCAACTTCACTGTCACCAGCTTGCAGGTGGGACACTGTGTGAGCACAAATGCAGCAGCTGTCACCTCACTCCTCCCAGCTCCTGCTTCTTCACCATGGGGGGGGCCTTTTGAACTCGGATGGGCAGGGAAAGGCATGGCTTCCCTTAGGACACCAGCCTTTAGAATATACACTCTTTGGAGCTGGAACCAATCGCTTTACTTGCAGATGGCTTGAACAGGCCTCTTCCCCTGAGTAGGAAGAGTTTACAGGGAGGCTGATTGTGTTCACCACCTTCCTTCCTTTCGGCAGCACTGGGAGTTTGCTCCGAACAGCGTGCACTATCTCCTCAGCCTGTGGCAACGTCTGGCAGCATCTGTTCCCTACGTTAAAGCCACCGAGCCACACATGCTGGAGACGTACACTCCAGAGGTTACCAAAGCATACATCACCTCCAGGCTGGAGTCCGTCCACATCATACTGAGGTAAGATGTTCTGGCGGCGGCTGGTCCTCGCAATCTTTGCCTGGGAATGTCTGAAGAACCTTGCCATAACACCGGCTGCAACTAGGAGGGAAGCAGGCCTTGCTGCGTTCACGTTTTTACTGTAAATCTGCAGGCCTCCTCAGCGGAGCTCCCAGGGCCCTTCTGCCTTTGCAAAGGGAGCGTCTGGCAGAGGCTCCTTCTCTCTCCAATTGGCTGCTTTGTCTACCCACAGAGATGGCCTAGAAGATCCACTGGATGACACAGGTTTGGTGCAGCAGCAGCTCGACCAGCTATCCACTATTGGGCGCTGCGAATATGAGAAGACCTGTGCCCTCCTAGTGCAGCTGTTTGACCAGTCCGCTCAGTCCTACCAGGAACTGCTGCAAAGCGCGACAGCCATCCCCGTGGATGTGGCCGTACAAGAAGGTGAGTGAGCAGAAGGCTCCTGTCTTGGCTTGGCTGGTTTCATAAGGGAAGCCTCGGGGTGCCAGAGCTTAATCAGGTAGACCAGCCTCCTTTGCGAGTGGGATTTCTTGTGCAGCATTTATCTAGCAGAGCTGCACATGGTTGGGGATTGTGATTCTTGAAAATAATACAGGACAGATTGGAAGTGTTTTAATGCAGGATGAAGTTAATTAACAGTTGAGAGTCAGAATTAGTTCCTATCTAATGAAAAAGAGAGCCACATAAACCACAGAAGTGTTATACCTTTGAAACTCTGCTTCTAAGCATCAGAGTGCCTTTGCCCTACCACACACACACTGGGCAGGAGTCTTCGGAGAGGAGCGGCATATAAGTCCAAACAAAATAAATAAAAAAATAAAGCCACGGAATCTTCTTCCCTTCAGTTTGACAAAGAGCCAAAGTTTTGACTACATCGCCAGTCAGCTTTTCAAGTCTTACCAGTTTATTATCTGAAAAGCTTAAAATTTTCCTGGCTAAGACTTTGGGCGAGAATAAAAAATAAATGTATTGTTCAAAAATAAAACTTATTTCAAGTGGCACCAATCAAGTGGTCCCAGATAAACAACTGCAGGATTAGCAAAGAACAATTAATGGATTTATGTGAAATGGGGTGGGGGGGGGGAGAAACAAGACTAACATTCAAAATTTTGCAAGATTTCCGAGAGGTGGACTAGTTTTTTCCAGTCTCAGACCATAGGCAGTCCTCAACTTAAGACTGTCAATTCAACGACCATTTGAAATTACGATAGTGCTGAAGGAAGGGCCTTATGACCTGCACCCAAAGTTATGGCTGCTGCAGCGCCCCCTGCAGTTGCAGGATCGCAGTTCACACGCTTGACCCTCTGGCTGCCCATATGACCAACTGCAGGGATGCTGCAACTGCCTCCACCCTCCTCCCATCCCGCTCTGCGGGATGAGCTCACGAGTTGTGTGTATTTCTGTTGCTGGGTTTTCCCTTGCTTGCCTTTTTTGTGCTTTGGATGTGTTTATGTGAGGGCTGATGTGGGAAGTGTGTGTATGACATGGATGGTTTTGCCTGCTGGCTGGCTGCCCAGAGTAAGAGGGGCAACCTTCTCAGTCTAAATAAAGGAAAGGTGTGTGGGGAGAAGACAGGTTTATGGATTAGCTCTGTTATTTTTTCTGGCTTCAGGACGCCTCACCTGGCTGGTCTACATCATTGGGGCCGTGATTGGCGGGCGGGTATCATTTGCCAGCACAGACGAGCAAGATGCCATGGATGGAGAACTGGTTTGTCGGTAAGAGCCTAACACTAATAATAAGAATCCTGCCACAATCCCTTTAACACCATCCAAGAGAGTAATCCAACATTTTTCCATTATTCTGTTATCAACCTCTGCCTGTCCCGGGTCTTTGGGAAGCACTCGACACGTGGATTAAAATGCCAGATCCAGTCTGAACATCTGGCTGACTGCAATAAGCGATTAATAAAAATAGTAATAATTGAGCATTCCTGGAGATACGCTGCACTGGCTGTTCACCTTGTCAGCACTCACAACCTGAATATATGTTTTTATGAATCAGCTGGGTGTGCATATGCACTTCATTGCGACCTCTGCAGAACAAACTCTGCGGTTTTGGAACTAAACTACAGAACTAAATACTGAAAATTGGTGGGTTGCTGGGCTTTGAAATGGGAAAGTTCAAAGTTTGTGGTCAAAGCACAGCAGCTATTTTCAAGAGAAAGTGACACCTCAACCATTGCTAAAAGAAAAGAAAGGGCAGGATAGCCATTAATTGAGTTAAGCTTTCCTTCTGCTGATTTTTTTAACCTTCTCCAAAATGTAATCTTGTCAAGTAAAATTTATAAATTCTAAAATTAAAACATGTTGAAAGGATCCTTTTTCTGATCATTCTTTAATGTTATGAAAACAAAAAGTTTTCCATCAGTCAGATATTTCTGAGTCTTTAAGGTCTCCTTGACAAACCTCTATGAAATTCTGGATGGGGCAAAATTAGCAGAGTGGTTTTCAGTGTACCAGAAGTGCCCACTTTTGGCACTTAGCTATGTGACAGTGCTTGTCTCTGGAGGGGCATCTGACTTCCCAAGCCAAAAGGTGGTTTCAGAGGAACCCATGTGATTTGTCCTCCTCATACCGTTTTCTGTGGACCAACTTTACAAGGGCTGCAAATTCAACCAGATACGGAAAGTCGGCAGCCTGCCATTTTTAAATAAAAAAAATACCCTTTTGAATGGGTGGAGGAGCAATTTGGACTTGTGGCCTCAGCACTGCCGTGTTCTTCATTTCTTCCCTTCCTGCCTTTCCAGGGTTCTTCAGCTCATGAACTTGACCGATTCACGTCTTGCTCAGGCAGGCAATGAGAAGCTAGAGCTGGCCATGCTGAGCTTCTTTGAGCAGTTCCGAAAAATTTACATAGGAGACCAGGTGCAGAAATCCTCTAAGGTAAAAAATACTTGTAGTGGATCTCTTCTCATTACAGAATTTTTCATAATGTTTTCACGATAAACTTTATAAAAACTCTTCATCTGCAGATTATTCTTGGTCAGTGTGGGGCTTCAGGGTTTAGTGACCGTGGTCTGCAGAACAGGTTTCCTAACATTTTGCCAGCCGCTGTGGCTGCCACCTTCAGAAGCAAAGTGGGGTCCCATACAGGCCACAAGTGATGGAGCAGGGACAGGCTGGGCTCCTCTCTTGATAGCCAGGGGTCTCCATTGGCCTTGAGGTTTCCAGTTGGAGCAGGTTGGTGAGGTCTTCTCTTTGGTTACTTCTTGGTTTGTGCCCAATGCTGATTAGTTATTTTGGTGATGTCAGTTCCTGATTGGTCCTTTGTTCATTCTGATTGGTCATTTTTGGAGTTCTGGTTCCTGATTAGTTCTTAGTTTTATGTGTTTTTCTAATAATTTTCTTATTTGGTCAATGACCTTCTCAGTGTAGGACATAAATGCCCTCCCTATTGGGGTGGTTTATCTTTATTATTATTTGCCTGCTTTGTAATGCTCATCTAATCTCACTCATGGAGTACCCATCAGCTTATGGAGCTTGGTTAAGATGTCTGAATGCATAGAAATAGAACCATAAGTCAGGAAGGGATGTCGGAAGTCTTCCGGTGCAATCCTGCTCAATGCAGGAGACCTTATGCCATCCTAGACAAATGGTTGTCCAATCTGTTTTTGAAAACCTCCAGTGATGGAGCACCCACAACTTCAACTGTCCCACTGATTAATTGTTCTCACTGTCAGAAAATTTCTCCTTTTGGTTTGGATTTCTCTTTAATAAGCTTCCATCCATTGCTTCTTGTCCTGCCCTCAGGTACTAGGAGAATGAACTGACCTGCCTCTTCCCTAGCCCCTCAAATACTGGAAGACTGTTATCATGTGCCCCCTGATCTAGGATAGACTAGAGCAGACATATCAAACCCAAGGCCGGGGGGGGGCGGATGTGGCCCGCGAAGTAGTTTCATGTGGCCCGCGAAGCCATCCTGGAAACAGTGAGGGAACGGCCCCCGCTGCTTTGGCCTTGGCACAGGCCGGCCGGGAGCCAATGTACAATTTTGTGGTGGCCATTTACACTGAAAAGCATTCAGTCTTAGCTCCACAAGGCCGTCTGGAAACAGCGAGGAACCAGCTTCTGCCAGGTCGCCCCACCCCTTGGGTGCCTACTGGGGAGGTGTCACCCTTTGTGAGGAATGAAGAAATGCACCATCGCCTGGAAGTGGCCAGCAAATGGCCCTCGCCTACTTCACATATCTGGCTTGATGGGCTCTGCCCTGGTCCCACCCCTTTCTGCCAGAGACCCTCAGATCTGTCCCACTCCTGCCCAGGCCCCCACAGGCACCCTTGAAGCGAATGATGTAGAGCAGGCCACACCCACCCAGTAGGCCACACCCACTCCATGCCCACCCAGTAGGCTGCACCCACCCTGGCCACACACACACACACACACACACACCCCGAGGACAACTGCAATGCTGATGCAGCCCTCAATGAAATTGAGTTTGACACCCCTGGGCTAGATAAAGCTCTTTCCCTCAACCGTTCATCATATGCTTTAGTCTGCAAACCCCTAATAATTTTTGTTGCTCTTCTCTGCACTCTTTCTATCGTTTCAACATCTTTGTATTGTGGTGATCAGAACTGTAGTATTCCAAGTGTGGCCTCACTAATGCGGTATAAAGGAATATTATTCCTTTTCATGATCTTGATGCTATCACCGTGTTGATGCAGCCCACTATGGCATTGGCATTTTTGACAACTGCAGCACATTGTTCGTTCATATTTAAGTCATCTGCAAATTTGTACTTCTGGGCACTCCAGGTAGTTGCAGTTCTGGAATAAGTGGGTTGACTCACTTTAGAACCACAGCGTTCGTTTAACCACTGCCAAATATCATAAAATCAGTCACGTGGAAGATTTGACTTACAACCTTCATATGACAGAAATTCCAGGCAGCATCATAGCTGAGGACTACTTGTATATGATTGTGGGAGGGTTGCAAGGCATTTGGCAATGTGGCACGTGGGGATGGGACCGGTGAAGGCTTGATAAGGTAGTTAGGTTTCTGCAGCATTCAGGATCGCACTTGAGTGTTTTGTAGATTGTGACTCTAACACCTCCTGAATCAACTTCTTTGGAAGCCAGTTCAGTTAAGGCCAGCCAGGAGTCAGGACACTCAGCTATAAAGACAGGAACCCAGTCGATCCCTGCTCAGTTTCCTGTGAAGGTGTCAGCCAGAGTTGCTGGCAAAGTGTCGGGTAATCTGTTCTCTAGACCATGGTCACTAAATCCTGAAGCCCAACAGATATCAGGCATGAAAGCCTCCACCAGCATATGATTCTCAAGATGGTGGCTTTTGGAATTTGCTGGCACAAAGTTTGCACAAAGCAGTTTCGTATCTTACTTGAAGCCTGTTTCCTGGGCAGCTACCGTATCCGAGGTGACCTCCTTTCAGACCAGCTCTTGGCATATCCCGCCCGAAGGGGAGAAGCTGCCAGGTGGCCAATTGCAGGCCATCCGAACTGGAGGCAGAGGAAGGGTTCAGTGAAGTCCCCAGTGAGGCATCCAGACAGGCTTTTGCTGGGGAGGAGGGCAGCTGATCTACTCTAGGAACCTAGCTCGAGGTTGAAAGTGAATTCGTAAGAGCCGCCTGAGCTGACATCGGTTTTCCACTCCTAGCTGTATCGCCGGCTCTCAGAAGTCCTGGGGCTGAATGATGAGACCATGGTCCTGAGTGTCTTCATAGGAAAAATGTAAGTCCTTCGGCTGTCACCTGAGCATTGGCTGCACCCTGCAGTCTGGGTCTGTGTGAAAGGGTTCTGCCTGTGATGGCTTGTTGGGCTGGCAGTCTGCTCCGACTGTAGTTATTGGTCCTAGAGGCAGCCCCCCCCCAAACATTGGACCATGCAGCTTTGAGACAGCAGAGATGAGTGATTCCACCCCAGCATCTCTGAGCTTTCTTGTTGACTGGGACTTTGGGAGGATGAAAGGCCTGAGGCGAAAGGAGCAACCACTGGACGGTGTGCATTTCCTCTCCCTACAGAATCACTAACTTGAAGTACTGGGGACGGTGCGAACCAATCACCTCCAAGACGTTGCAGCTTCTCAATGACCTCTCCATTGGATATCCTTTCCTGCCGGCTGGTCGGCCTACCTGGGCTCGGACAGGGGCGCTCTAGGCATCCTGGGGAGGCTTCCCTCGAAAGCTCTTTGGTGTCTGGTGCCGTTTCTCACAGGATTCCTTTCAAGATTAGAATAGGATAAGCAGCAGATACATTGCAACAATAAATATAAATAATTGTATGATAGCGTATAATAAATACATTAACTATATAGTCGTAAGTTGAAGATTAAATTGGGGTGGAATGGGGGAATATGGTCCCGATTGCCATTGCTAAGGGGAGACACCTGTCCAAGCAGAGAGTTGCAGACAAGCCCTGTTGCATGTGCAAGTTTAGCTCTCCCTAGTCAAACTGCTTCAGTGAATTCCTTAGTAAACAGAAAGTTAAAAGTGTCCTCCATCTGCCAATTTGCACGCATATGTATTGTTTATGTGCCAATTGTTTACAGATTCAGAATTAAGAAAAGAGTGGATGCAATTCTACCAGGGACACCTAAATTTTTTAATACACCTATACTTAAGAGGAAGGGAGAGATCAGGTGGTACCCTTCTGATGTTTTGGACTTTGGCAACACCATTCAACAGATCCAGTGACAGTCTGTTAATCTAACATCTGTACCCACCGTTGCATGCTAGATAACCTTCATGTTATGCTTATGAAATTTTCTAATTAGGCTGATGTCTTGCTGTTTCCTTAACCTCACTTTTACCTACAGCAGCGTTAGGAAACTGGTGAAACTGAGCGCTGTGCAATTCATGCTGAACAATCACACGGTTAGTTATCAAGTTCTTTGGCAAAGCTTATTGGAGGCATTGTCTTCCAAATACTATCAGCTGGGGTATCTTGGAAGGATTCCTCTTTCGTTATAGAGGAAAGAAGGACTGGAGCTGCAGATCCATGGGGAAGCAGGTTAAGACTCAGACATTGCCATACAAATTATCCTAGTCCTGCCAATCCTGCCCTCCTTGGGCAAAACAACGCGTTGTGTCTCCTAGCAGGTTTTCCCCTAGCAATTTGACTTTGACCGCCATCGATTGAAAGCTCTCCTGATGAACCTTGGCAAGAAGGACACATGCTGCTAGCCTGTTGACATTCTAGCCACTTTGTCTGCCCATTCCTGTTGTAGTTGACTGTGCACTATTCATGTTCTAGCTGATAAAAACTTTCCAGCATGGTTGCCCACAGAACGTCTCTCCACACTTTGACTATTCAGGGGCATCTGAACTCTTAACTCTCCCTCTTCCTGTGCTCTGCTGCTCATTAGCGGCCATTCACACACACACACACACACACACACACACACACACACACACACCAGTCATGGACTTCTGAGGTCAAAATTGTCCATATTTGGCCTAGGTGTAGCGGAGCATTTATGTGGACTAGGTCAGTGTGTTATATAAACACAAGCTTGATTCTAGAACGGCACTAGAACAACACAAACCAGTTGCAAATCACAGTCATGTAATCTCAGGACACTGCAGCTGGATTTAAATACAAGCCATTTGCCAAATGCCCAAAATGGGATAATGTGAGCACGGGGGCGGGGGAGGGGTTGGAAATGCGGCTATTATAACTTCGGGGAAGGTTGTAAGTAACATTTTTGAAGTCTAATGTAACTTTGACTGGTCATTAAGTGACCGGTCATTAAGCAAGGACTACCTGTATTAGACTCAGTTTAAGACCCACCGCTCTAGGAGTTGGCTGCCTAAAATAGCATGTCAGACAAAGGAACGCTGCTTGTCAAATACCATAAATAATACAAGTTGATTTAAGCATATTTGAAATATAGAACACAGAATAAGAGTTGGAAGGGACCCTGGAGGTCTTCTAGTCCAACTCCCTGCTCGAGCAGGAGATTCTATATCATTTCAGGCAAATGGCTGTCCGGTCTCTTTTTGAAAGCCTCCAGTGATGGAGCGCTCAGAACTTCTGAAGGCAAGCCGTTCCATTGCTTGATTGCTCTAACTCCTTAGTTCTAGATTGCTTCTCTCCTTGGTTAGTTTACATCCAGTGTGAAATATAAAAAGTACTTACGGTAGTTGTTTTAGGCCAGAGTCAATGACCTGCATTGGACTGGACTCTACCAGAAGGAGGGGGAAAGCCCCAGGTTTGCAATTGTGCTAGTTCCTTGGCAAATACAAGGGCAAGGAAGGCAGGCAGGCACTTGAGGCCTGACTTTCCATGGTGTCCATGTGCCAAGGACTCATCTTGTGTCTGTTCCGGAACGGAACGGAATGGAATAGAATAACAGAGTTAGAGGGGACCTTGGAGGTCATCTAGTCCTACCCCTGCTTAGGCAGGAGCCCCTATACCATTTCAGACAAATGGTTGTCCAAGTCTCTTAAAAACTTCCATGGTTGGAACATTCACAACTTCTGGAGGCAAATTGTTCCACTGATTTAATTGTTCTGTTAGGATAATTCTAGGTTGCTTCTCTCCTTGATTAGTTTCCATCCGTTGCCTCTTGTCCTGCCTTCAGGGGCTTTCGAGAATAGCTCGACTCCCTCTTCTTTGTGGAAACCCCTGAGATATTGGAAGACTGCTATCCTGTCCCCCCTGGTCCTTCTCTTCCTTAAACTGGACATGCCCAATTCCAGCAACCGTTCTTTATATGTTTTAGCCTCCAGTCCCCTGATCGTCTTTGTTGCGCTTCTCTGCACTCTTTCTAGAGTCTCAGCATCTTTTTTACATCGTGGTGACCAAAACTGGATGCAGTATTCCGAGTGTGGTCTTACCAAGGCCTTGTAAAGGGGTATTAACACTTCACGTGATGTTAGAATCAGAATCAGAATAGAGCTGGAAGGGACCTTGGAGGTCTTCTAGTCCAGCCCCCTGCTCAAGCAGGAGTCCCTATACCATCTCAGACAAGTGGCTGTCTTGTCTCTTTTTAAAAACCTCCAGTGATGAAGCACCCACAACATCTGAAGGCAAGCTGTTCCACTGGTTAATTGTCCTCTTGATTCCATCCCTCTGTTAATGCAGCTTAGCACTGTGTTGGCCTTTTGGCAGCTGCAGCACACGGCCGGCTCCTATTTAAGTGATTGTCCACTAGGACTCTGAGATCCCTCTCACAGTTACTACTATTGAGCAAGGTACCACCACCAGTGTACCTGTGCATTTGGTTTTTCTTGCCTAAATGTAGAGCCTTACTTTTTTCACCACTGAATTTCACCTCATTAATAATACGATTTTTATTCTTCAACAGAGTGAGCACTTTTCCTTCTTGGGTATTAACAATCAATCCAACCTGAGTGATATGAGATGTCGGACTACTTTCTATACGGCACTTGGGCGCCTCCTCATGGTGGACCTCGGTACTGCAACCCATTTCCTTGCTACCAAATGCATGTGGCTAAGTTCTTGTCATTCTTATCATAACTAATTAGACAGGAACAGTTTAATCTGTCAACTTTGTATAAAGCTTGGTTATTCAGTGTGAAAAGAGTTCATCTAGTTACCTTGCCCCAGATATTGCCCATTGCAAGTATAGATCTGAATGATCTCCTGGAGGATCAAAGTCCCCAAGGTTTACCAGATGGATCTAAGAATTACTTAGATTTTTAGCCCAGGTTACAAAGCAGAGGACCATTAAAGATAATTGTTTTTCATATCTCTTCCAGGGGAGGATGAAGATCAGTATGAGCAATTCATGTTACCCCTCACTGCTGCTTTTGAAACTGTGGCACAAATGTTCAGCACCAACACCTTCAATGAGCAGGAGGCAAA
The DNA here is from genome assembly GCA_034064705.1 of Bothrops alternatus. Lineage (NCBI taxonomy): Eukaryota > Metazoa > Chordata > Lepidosauria > Squamata > Viperidae > Bothrops > Bothrops alternatus. The sequence continues at coordinate 472,828 of JARGCV010000327.1, forward strand.
GGTAGGGAAGGGGCAGAAAGCTTCACCTTTGGAGTGTGTTAAACTCTCTGTGGGTCAGATGAAGACCACCTCCTGGTCTTCCTCCTCCTGGAGGGCCGACACATTGGATCAGAAGGGCCCTTAAGAGTCCATCTCTTCTGGCACAAGGAGTTTTCCCTGGGTGCCATTACAAAAGCCATTGGTCCACCCAGGAAGGGCGACGGGCTTGATTTGGAAAGCCATCCAGAAAGATTCCCATTTGAAACAGCATCATAGACTTGGAAGGGACTCTACCCTGGAGGTCTTCCAGTCCATATCGCTGCTCAAGACAAGCTATTCTATTGATTAATTGCCCTCACTGACAGAAAATTCCCCCTTATGTCTATATTGGATCTCATTTTAACAAGCTTCCACCCATTACTCCTTTTCCTAAACTTCCACCCATTCTTGTCCTGCTCTCAGGTGCCCAAGAGAATAAGTCAATCCCTTCTACTTGGTGACAGCCCCTCAAGTCCTGGAAGACAGCTGTCATGTCCCTCCTAATGATTCCCTTTGATACCCTAGATACACCGTATATTTCCGGCATTTCCCATTTCTGACATTGCTACTTGGCTGAGGAGTGGGCTGCAGACTCTGGACCCGCTGAGCTCCTGGCCCCTCTGGACAAGCCTTTGTGTCCTACCTCCTCTGAATTTCATTTTTTTTCCTACCTCAAATTATTGCTCTTTTTAGAATGGGGAGGGGGCTTTATAGCCCTGATTAAAAGTCCTTTTGAGGCTGAGAATCTGGCTCCAAAGCTTTACTTACTGATACCAGTCAGGATCCATTGATGAGAGAGAAATGTTGAGGATGTTTACAATCTTTTTTAATGAGACATTTTAGAGAAAGAACATAAAACTATTAAAAGACAAGTAAAGGAACTAAGAGTGAAATATAAATGGGTAAACAAAGTATCAAAAATTCATGGAGGATATATTTCTCCAATTTAAATTACTTATGAATAATTAAATATATTATTTTACTTTAGAAATTACTAATAAGCTTTATGGTGAGAATATCAGGGAGCCTGATCAACACAGCATGCAGGATTTAAGAGATAACGTTAATGTGCTTGGATATTGCATTTTAATTGTTGGTAAATATAATATTTTTCTCATGGTTCTTATGCTGAGTAGCTCCTTTCACTTGCAGTAGAGAAGAACGCTAGTACAAGATCTTAACGATTGGCAGTTTTTTGCCTCCATTTGTAATTCCTCTGGGTGGGACAGAGCTAAAGGCATCCTGAGACAAAGGGGCGCCCTTCAGACTGTTCAATTAGGCGCCTTTGGTTTCATCACAGCTAGGCAGACACCCAGTGGAAGGCCTGTCGCAGAGAAGAGCAGCTGGCTATTTTCCAAAGGACAAGAAGTACCTAATGGAAGATTATTAAAGAGATTATTATTCCAACCTAGAATTAAGGAGAAATTTTCTGATAGTAAAGACAATTAATCAGTGGGAACGGCTGGCCTCCAGAAGTTGTGGGTGCTTCATTACTGGAGGCTTTCAAAAAAGATTGGATGGCCATGTCTCCGGAATGGTATAAGGACTCCTACCTTGAGCTGGGTTGGACTAGAAGACCTTAAAGTTCCCTTCCAACTCTGTTATCTGTTCATTTATTCTGACAGCAAAGGGCATTCCTCACTGAGCCCAGCAGAACTTTTCAATCTGCATTATTAAAGGGCAATTCTATATTGACCCGCTTAGGAGCCATTTTTATCTGTCTTGCATGGAGTCTGTTGGGCGTGGAGTGCAAAGATGGGCCGGAGTTCAGCCGTGGAAGTTTTGAGGAGAAGTTACCAATATTTAATGGGATCTAGTTGCCGATGACTGAAAACTTGCATATCTGACCTCTAAATCAAGTTTAAAAACAACAACAAATGTGTGTGTTTACATACACTTAACAGTATATCTATTACAACGTCTATATGGATATCTGTGCATGAAATATAAACACTAGGTGCATTAATTACATTAGAAAACCATCCCAAAGCCAGTACAAACCGTTTTAAAATGTCCCAAATTGCAAGACCTGCTAAAGGACTCCGTTTCAATGGTCTTCCTAAAACCCCGCAGGGCAGGAGCAGCCTGGATATCTGGAAGGAGGCTCCTCCACCCAGCGCAGACAGCCGGTCGGAAGGCCCCCTCCACGATCCCTGACGAAGGCATTCTCTGAAATGGGGGTGGACCAGCCAATACAGCTGGCTTGGAGGGTGATTGTGATGTAGAGGAGGTGAAACGATGCATCTTTCCTCTTAACCTGCGTCTTTCCCCTCATCCAGAGGACGTTGGTTGGCCTTGTGAGAGACCTGAGGGGGATTGCCTTTGCCTTCAACGCCAAGACTAGTTTTATGATGCTCTTCGAGTGGATGTATCCTTGACTCTTGTGCCTGTCCGCCTCCTGGAATGGGGACAAGGCTGACGACTGAATTTTGGACTCTCCAGTTCTCTCTGATGGCTCAAGGGAAGATGGTGCTTCACCAGCCGTGCTATGCTTGACTTTCCCAGGCTGGTCAAAAAGCCAGCCTGCACAACATAGCACACGAGCTGTAGTATTCTGCTTCTGACATTTATGAGCAGGTGGCTGAAATAATGTAGATTTGGGCAGACAGCCAGAGGAGGAGGAGGAGGAGGAGAAGGCTTAACACTTACTAACTCTTACCTGAAGTGATCCAATAGATCATTTGTCTTTTCTTCAAGTCCTTTATTTGCCAACTGAGTCTGTGGTGGTCATCTTTGCAGTAATCTGGCCATCTTGGCTATTCTGACCTGAAGGATGAATGTCTGAGTTGGTTCTGGAAATAGTCAGGTGGTCCTTAGCTTCAGCCTTACAGCTACCCAGCCTACATGCCAATCTTGCAGCGGGCAGTTGAGCTCTGGTACCATGACCCAGCCTGCACCACCCCTGTGCTCAAGCTGATGGCTGAGCTGGTGCACAATAGGTAAGTGGACTCCAAGCGGCCTCCTTGGGTACCTGAAGTAAGGCTGTCCTACAGGGACGGCCAGGCAGAGGAGAGAGGCGGTATAAGGAGAGAACACTAATTATTAGCTCTAAGAAACATAAATATTGATGAGATCTTAGTTGAAAGTGCTGGGATGAATTTCCAGTACCTTCAGACAGCTCCTAAAGAACTACTCAGTAGTAAAAAAACAACTTTGGAGCCCATAAAAGATAGGAGTGCAGACAGGAACAGCCCAAACGGGGGCAGGGCTGATGTTTGCAAGTCCTTGGCCTCAGGCAGGTTCCATGGCCAGAGTCCATAGCAGTGACCTTTCCTGGACCCACCCACCCATTCTCTGTGAGGGGAAGGCAGCCTTAGACATTCCTTTCAGATGTTTATGGCATTCAGTACGTGAAGTGGAAACAGCCACTAAATACTGTATAACTAAACTCCGTAGAGGGCAGCTTTATGCCTGAAGCTTACCTGCACGGCATCCTTGTTTAGAACCCAGGGCCACCTCTCAGGTCTTGGGCTGCCCACTCAGATGGCACGTCTCAGCCAAGGCACAAGTAGGGCTTTATAGGTTCTCCTGCTTGAGCAGGAGGTTGGACTAGAAGACCTCCAAGGTCCCTTCCAGCTCTATTCTATTCTCACTTGCTTTCAGGTCCCAGAGGCTGCAGTTCGATGTCTCCTCCCCAAATGGCATCCTGCTCTTCCGGGAGACAAGTAAAATGATAACGACCTACGGTGGGTCCCTTTTCCTTCACAGCCGTTGAACTGGGTCAGATTGGAAGGGAGCTTTGCCCAGGACTGCCTGGCCCACTTGCTGCTGTGGCTCTGAATTGGCAGGGGGACGGCCTGCACAGTTCTCTTCCCTAAGAGCATCTACTTTTGAAAGGTCTTCAGCAGCAAAGAAAGCTAGGCCGAGAGCTGCTCTCCCTTGAAGTCTTTTCCAGTTTAACAGAACTTGGCCTTTGCTTTGCTTTGCTTTGCTTTGCTTTGCTGAGGAGCCCTGGTGGGGCAGGGGTTAGAATGCAGCATTGCGGGCTGACTCTGCCCACTGCCAGGAGTTCGATCCTGATGGGCTCAAGGTTGACTCAGCCTTCCATCCTTCCGAGGTTGGTAAAATGAGGACCCAGATTGTTGGGGCCCGTAGGCTGACATTTGTAAACCACTTAGGGAGGGCTGTAAAGTCTAAGCGCTGGGCCAAGTGCAACTCTTTTGTGGTTCCAGTAACATTCTCTTGGCTTTTCGTCTTCCATTTTTCCAGGAGCCACACAAGTAAACCATCCTTTGAAGGAATGTTTTTGAGATATCTGCCTTGTTTTATGCAGGAAACCGTATCCTCACTTTGGGGGAAGTTCCAAAAGATCAGGTCTATGCCTTGAAGCTCAAAGGGGTTTCCATCTGCTTCTCCATGCTAAAAGCCGCCCTGAGTGGCAGCTACGTCAACTTTGGTGTCTTCCGCCTCTATGGGGACGACGCCCTCGACAACGCCTTGCAAACTTTCATCAAGCTCCTGCTCTCCATCCCACACAGCGACCTGCTGGTAAGAATGCACAGCGGCTCCGGCCCCTGCCTTCCTCCCCTCCCGCTTGGCTTTTCTGGAATTGTTTCTTCTGCTGCTGACCGTACATAAAGGAGGCATCAGAATTTGGCCTCCCTCATAATGTAATGACAGCTGGGCTACAAACTGATTTTTGCCTGTTCTGGCACTAGGTTGCTTCTCAAAAAAGTGGCAGCAGCTGCTGTTGCCTTGGCAGAGGGACCGGGGCATGACTGCCCCCCACAGCACTTTGTCCTGGGGAGGGAGCGCTTGAGGTGCAAGATGAAAGGCTCTTTGGTGGGGGGGTTGCTTCCTTACTCTCACTTCTTGCCTAATGCAGCACTGCAAGGCTCAGACGCAGTGCTGAAGAGGAGGGCCAAAAGTCCGTCTCTCCCCTGCCGTCTCCCAGCAGTGGATGAGCCGATGCCAGATTGGCCTGTGGTCCTGGGAAGAGGCAGGCTGGTGGTCCTCGAATTACCACCTCGTTTAGTGACCATTTGAAGTTATGACGACCCTGAACAAAGTGACTTATGACCTTTTATCACACAACTGTTGCAGCATTCCCCTGGTCATGTGATCAGAAGTCACGTGATCAGCAGTCACCTGCTCAGCGACTGGCCTGTATTGATGACGGTTGTGTGATCCCGGGGTCGTATGATCCCCTTTTGTGACCTTCTGACAAGCAAAGTCAGTGGGGAAGCCAGATTGTTACTAACTCAGCTGCATTGATTCACTTCACAATGACAAAAAAGTCATTAGATGGGGCAAAATTTAATACCTGTCTTGCTTAGCAAAGGAAATTTGGGGCTCAATTGTGGTCGTAAATTGAGGACTGCCTGTATTTGATTTAAGGTATTCCTAGTGATTGCTATGTGAGACAAGTTGTGTTGTGCTTTTCACGTCTGATTTACTGCATAATTTTAATTCATTTATTATGCCGCCCATCTTATCAGGTGACTCTAGACCAGCGGTTCTCAACCTGTGGGTCCCGACCCCATTTGGGGTCGAACAACCATTTCATGGGGGTCACCAAACACCGCAGTCCACCATTTTTTTCCCCTTTTCCCCTCGGCCGGCGCAGGGGGCAGCGCCGCGCATGCGCGGTGCAGGTCGGGGTCGCAGCCTGAAAAAGGTTGAGAACCGCTGCTCTAGACAGCTTACAGCAAGATAAAAATAACATTATAAAATATTAAAGAAATAAATATTAACATTAAAATCGAGACTTTGCTAAGGAAGGTACCAAAGTACAAGGGGGCAGAGGGGGAGTCTTTTAATCCAGCATGGAATGCCCCATCAGGGCTCTGGGCCAATCAGCAGTCAGGCCCTTTTCAGGCCCTTCTCCTGGGACCAGCCAGTTGGAGTCCCTGGGTTGACGGTCCAGCGCATCCTCCTCCTGCAGGGGCGAGTGAGGCGGTCCCCCAGGTGGCCTGGCCCTGTGCCATAAAGGCAATGACCCGCAGCTTGTATTGGGCCTAGGAGCAAACCAGAAATTAGTGCATCGTGCTCAGGAGTGGTCCCATGCAGAGCACGTTTCAGTAGTCCAGAAGCGAGATGATCGGGCCTGAGTGACTGAGCACAGGAACTTGTGATCCAGGAAAGGGCACAACTGGCACACAACACAAAATTGCACAAAGGCTCACCTAGCCACGACTGCGACCGTCTCTCCAAGCAATTGTCAGTTGTCAAAATCTTTAATAATGAGATTGAAAGAATTCTGAGTTAAACAGTCACATGATATAAAACCACAGGAATATATATAAAATAGCACTGGATGGTCAGGTCGTGAAACCTGTAAGATGAGGGCCTGGTGTGATAACAGCCTCTCTGGTCTAGGAATTCATCTAAAGAATGGTTGCACTATCTGCAGATAATTTGTCAATAAATTGGAAGCTGGACCTTCAGTGGTTATAAAAGTAAAGATGTTTTGAAAGTCACCGCTTCTGATATTGGGATTGCGGGGGGGGGGATAATATGTCTGAATGCTCCCCAAACCTCAGCACGTTTGAATTTGTCACACATTCTGGGCCCACAAAGTTCTCCTAATCCCTTTCTTTAATTTATCTTTTTTCAGGATTACCCTAAACTCAGCCAGTCCTACTATTCTTTACTGGAAGTTCTTACTCAAGATCACATGAATTTTATAGCTAGCCTGGAGCCACATGTAATCATGTATATTCTATCTTCCATTTCAGAAGGTCTCACAGCACTAGGTGAGTGCAACAATCGTCATTTGGAAGTTTGAGGGCTCTTGTTGAGAGCTGAGGAAGGGCTGCGAAAGGCACCCTGGGGTTTTGTTCTCCAGCAGCAGCAGCAGCAGCAAAGGAATGTAGACTCCAACTCTATCTGGCTTAGACACAATGCACAGTAGAACATCTTACTCTTTCCTTAATTCCCTCGTAGTTCCTGGTTTGGTGTCTTCATTTTGATACAAGGATTAGCCTTACATTTCATGGCAAAGTGGGTGCCAGAGCAATCCCAAGCAATTGGATCTTTATTCCCCCCCATTAGCTTTCTCAGGAAGATTTGGCAGCCTCAACTGACCAGCCATCAGCCCTTGAGGAGGACAAAGGTTTGTGAAGGAGGGGTTCGCACTGGTCATTCCGGTGGGTTTTCAGCTGTTATAGCCACCGCTGATACTGCATGAGAACCTTGCAAGGTTTGATCATACAACCCTTTTAATGAGAATTCCACGACACCCGAGACCTATTCACTTCTGGGCTGCTCTCAAAGAATCGTATGGCTTAGCAAAATTATCTGTACCTACGATGAAACTTAAGACACGTAATGCTTTGTCTTAAGATATGAACAAGGAATACAACCTATCCAAGGACCTGAAGGGTTTAAGAAATCATGCCAGGAGAATAAGAGTGCATGATGGTCACAGCGGGCTTGGTCGGCCTGAAGCTGCTACTGCTCACCAAGGTTTTTTGGCCAAGGAAATGATCCAGCTAATTAGGCATTTTTGACCTGGCGTAACTCTGGCCTCATTCCTCTTTGCCCCTTCTCTTTTCCTGGCAGATACCATGGTTTGCACTGGATGCTGCTCCTGCTTAGACCACATTGTCACTTATCTCTTCAAGCAGCTGTCCCGCAGTACCAAAAAGAGGTCTGCCCCATTGACCCAGGAAAGCGATCGGTTCCTCCACATCATGCAGCAGCACCCAGAGATGATTCAACAGGTCAGGACAAGGAGGGAAGGACTCGGGGTATTTCTGAAATCAGCTCCAGGTCATAGCCCTCGAGTTAGAATTAAAATTTGAATAACAGGTTGGAAGGGACCTTGTAGTTCATCTAGTCTAAACCCCACCCGCCCAAGCAGGAGACCCTACACCATTTCTGACAGATGTCAGTCCAGTCTCTTCTTGAAAGCTTCCAGTGATGAAGTACCCCCAACATCTGAAGGCAATCTGTTCTATTGGTTGATTGTTCTCACTGTCAGAAAATTTCTCCTTATTTCTAGGTTGAATCCTTGTCTGGCCTTCAGGTGCTTTGGAAAATAGGTTGATCCCCTTCTCTCTGTGATAGCCCCTCAAATATTGGAAGACTGCTATCATGTCTCCCCTGGTCCTTCTCTTCACTAGACTAGCCATGCCCAGTTCCTTTAACCGTTCCTCTTTGTTTTAGCCTCCAGTCCCCTGATCATCTTTGTTGCTCTTCTCTGCAGGTTTTCTAGAGTCTCAATGTCTTTTTTATAGTGTGGAGACTAAAACTGGTTGCAGTATTCTAAGTGTGGTCTTATTAAGGCTTTATAGGGTGGTATTAGTACCTCACATGATCTTGATTGAATCCCTCTGTTAATGCAACTTAGGATTGCATTGGCTTTTTTGGCTGCCGCTGCACACCATTGGCTCCCATTTGATTGTCTACTAAGGCTCCAGGATCCCTCTCACAGTTTCTGCTATTAAGCCTGGTTTCACCCAATCTATATATGTATTTTTGGTTTTTCTTGCCTAAGTGTAAGACTTTACTTTTCTCTACATTGAATTTCATTTTGTTGAATTTTGACAGACGTGAACACTGGGCCCGATCTATCTGGATCTTGAGCCTATCCTGGGCCCTATCTATCTGGATCTTGAGCCTATCATCTAGGGTGTTGGCTATTTCTGCCAGCTTAGTATCATATGCAGATTTGATAAGCTCCCCTTCTATTCCCTCATCTAAATTGTTTATGAAGATATTGAAGAGTACTGGGCCTAAGACGGAACTTTTGGGTACCCCATTGTTACTTCCCTCCATTAGACATAGTACTATTAAGGACTACTTGTTGAGTACAGTTTGTCAGCCAGTTACAAATCTATCTGATGGTGGTGTTGACTATCCGACTTTTTTCTAACTTTCCAAGAAGTAGGTTGTGATCTACTTTGTTGAAGTATACTAAGTATATTATGTCCACAACATTTTGCTGGTCTACTAATTTAGTCACTTGGTCGAAGAATGAAATGAGATTGGTTTGGCATGATCTGTTTTTAACAAATCCGTGCTGACTTCTAGTTATTACTTTATTTGTTTCTAGATGTTCGCAGATCTGTTTTTTTAAATTATCTTTTCCAGGATCTTCCCAGGTAATGATGTTAGGCTGATTGATCTGTAGTTTCCTGTTATTTTTCCCTTTTTTGAAGATGGGAACCACGTCAGCTCTTTTCCAATCCTCTGGTAGTTTCCCGGTGCTCCAGGATTTTTGAAAGATATGGTTCAGATGTCTCTGAGATGACAGCTGCCAGCTCTTTCAGAACTCTGGGATGTAATCCATCAGGTCCTGGGGATTTATATTCATCAAGATCACACAGGTGTTCTCTTGCTATTTTCTTGCTTATTTTTCTAGTCTGTCTTTTTCAGTTGTTTTTGGTAGGTTGGGCTACAATTTCTTTTTGCGTTAAGACCGATGCAAAGAATGAGTTAAGTAGCTCTGCTTTTTGTCTGCTGCCTCTTATTTCCTTGCCGTTGCCTGATATATGTAAGCCTAAAACACTTGACTGGAATATTTACACACAGGTCACAAGAAGCGATTCTTCTGTCCCCAGGAAATTATTGTAGAACTTTTCATCTCCTCAATCTCAATATTGTTTGAGGATGAAGTGACTATTCTGCTGGAAATGCTTAGCTGCCTTTTACTCTTCCTAGCACAGAGGCCAGCAGTTTACCAGGATCGTCTTGCACGTAACTGCTTGCAAGCACACATCCCTGGTCCCGATGACAGTGCCTCACAATCAGCATCTCACTTCAGGATGGTCTTCATCCAAGGCACTTGCTTCCACATTCCAAGATGTTTAAGCTTTAGCTTGGTTTTTAATGCTTCCAGTGAATTATGTGGCTTTGCTCCAACTATTTGTTCTTCTGGCAATTCAAGACACCCCCAATCCCTTTCTTCAATTCAAAGGGCTCAGTTTTTCTTTGTTCATCCTATCAATAGCCCAACTTTCACAGCCATATGCTGTGACCGGGAGCTTCCTTGCATCTCGCAACATTCCTCATATTTCTTCCAACAAACTTAATTTCAATTTCTTTTTTTCTTTCAATCTAGCTTTTCTCACATATCCGTGTAATAGGTAGCAGTATGCAATCTTGATATACTTCATTTGAAGCAGTTAGTTACTCTATATTTTGTTTTAGCTATTGCTTCCTGGTGAGCATACAAATTCTTTAGCTTGCAAATGAGGTGGTCCAGTACGCCCATGTTTTTAAGAACTGTAATCCATGTGGACTATAGCCAAAAGTCATAGAATAATCAATAATTGATACTCTTACTATTTACTACTTCTGAAGTCAGTAAAATGAGGACCCACATTGTTGGAGGCCAGAGGCTGACTCCGTAAACTGCTCACAGAGGGCTGTAAAGCACTGTGAAGCGGTATATACGTCTAAGTGCTATTGCTATTTTCTTATCTGTTGGACTTGTGGAGAGCGTGATCTCGGTGTTTCTTTCTCTTTGGGAACCAGCTCCAGGTATTCTGGAAACCTGGATTGTGAAAATCGGGACCACTGTCTTGTGGGAACATGAGGAACGCAGCTGCTTGGTAGACTGAGCATCCCTTTGCTTTCCCCACTGGACTGTCAACTGTGGGCATCGACTTTCGATGTTATAGAACAGTTCCCGCAGCTTCCTTAGCCCTATTTTCCAGGGCTTGTTAACTTCATTTCCCAAACCCTCTGGCTTTCGCTCAGCGATGGTACTTGAGTACCAAGCAGAGATAGGAAGTCTTTCTAGTTGCTCTATACGTTCATCACCTTTTCTTCTTTATATGCTTCTCCGGCCAACCTTTGTGTTTGCCTTATCGTTCCTGTCTAAGAGATTCCCTTCATTTTTCTACTTTACTAAAATCCTGTTTGAATTTTGTCCTTGTTCAGATATACAATATCTCATATCTTCTGTGGCTTTTGGTAGTTAGGTAACTTTTTCTCTGAGGCTTTGATATTTTGCATTTTGTTTGTTTCGGTGAAATCTGGTGCTCCCTGGGCATGATGCATCCCCCACTTCAGGGTGCTGGAACACCCATCTCTTCCCTTGTCTGTCAGCCTTTCGGGGGCTGCACTCCCAGTGGCAGAACGGACAGCATTACTGGGATGCACAGGCTCCTTCACCATAAAAGAAAGATACAGAAAATCAGCATGACTGATTTACAGGATGTCCATTTTGCTTTACCCCACAATACAACAGATCTTGATTTTGCCGTAAAGTGTTTCAGGATGGACAGAAAGTAGGGAAATGTCAATCTCTTTGAATTGACCCATCCCTCTGCTCACACAAGATGTGCCGAAGAGGCAAAAGGGGTCTGTTCTGCTTCAGCAACATTTCCATTGTGCATCCCAACAACCTGCTGATAAGAGATGGCATGGGGTTCAGTAGGGATTTTCTACTGGTTAGAAAAGCTTAGTTTTGAAGAACAAGGTTTTAAACAGATATAAAGCATTCCTGTCAGGACCCATGCAGCTGGGCGAGACCAAGGAAACAAATGCTTAAATGGATTCCAGGAAAACCTCTGTAAATGCTGGTCTGCGGTAAATACAGAATTCTGAAAAGTGTAGTAGGAACTTACAGAATACAGAGTTGGAAGCGAGTTTGAAGGTCTTCTATCCCAACCTCCTGCTCAGACAGGAGACCCAATACCATTTCAGACAAATGGCTGTCCAATCCCTTCTTGAAAACCCCGTGATGGAGCACCCACAACTTCTGGAGGGAAGCCGTTCCACCGATTGTTTTGTCTGTCAGGAATCTTCTCCTTAATTCTAGGTTGGATCTTTCCTCAATTAGCTTCCACCTGTTATTTCTCATCCTACCCTCAGGTGCTTTAGAAAATATGTTGACCCTGTCGTCTTGGTGATAGCCACTCAGATATTGCAAGATTGCTATCATGCCCCCCCCTTAGTTCTTTTCTTTGTTTTAGACGTTCTCAGTTCCCACTCCCAATTTCTCACTCATTTGTAGTGACTAAATGCTTCTTGGAATACTTTGAATTGCTTCCCCCCCCCCAAACATCTGACCAAACTGCTGTTTATTAGATAAGCTGTCCTGTGAGTTGCCCACTATGTCTACCTGTCCTTCCCAGTTTCCCCATAATCCCCAGCAGTACCCCAGTGTGAGCTCGGTAGACCTGTACAGTTGACTGGATTGTGCTTGATCCTTCCAGATGCTCTCCACAGTGTTGAATATCATCATATTTGAAGACTGCAGAAACCAGTGGTCTATGTCACGGCCTTTGCTTGGCTTGATCCTACTCAATGAAAAGGTAAGGCCGCTGATTTAGGGTAGTGTGTTATTGTGTGCTGGCATATTATCCTGGATAGCTCACAGTGTAAACTTTTCCTTTGCAGTATTTTTCAGATTTAAGGAACAGCATAGTAAACAGCCAGCCCCCTGAGAAACAACAAGCTATGCATCTCTGCTTTGAAAATCTCATGGAAGGCATTGAGCGCAACCTGCTGACAAAAAATCGCGATAGGTCAGTAACTTCACAAAAAAGACAAAACCACCACCCAAAGTTCTCTGGCTCCCGGCTCAAAGGATCGCCCTCCCCTAGGCGTAGTTACCCAGTCCAGTGCAACCATCCCGCGTTACTTTTCCCTCTCAGAGGAACACAGTTGAATTCTGTAGGACAGTTATCCTTTCAGAATCATTTGATCCCTGTGGTGAAGGAACCTGCTTGGCTCCTTTCCAAAGTTATAAAGTAGCTACACTTTGCTTGTGTTCAAATCCAAATCTCCAGTGTCCAATGAAGAAAACGGAAGGACAAATTGGGAGGAGCTGAAGGAATATCAGGTTTGCCCCTCACTTGCGGCCATGTTTTCAAAGCTGAAATTCAGGGCGTTAGAAAACTGAGCTTTGGCCAGAAGTTGGATTTGGCTGATCCTCATGATTCTCTGAGAATGAGCCCAACTCTTGTCTGATGCCATCCAGCCGTTGGGCAAAAAGGCAGGTCCGTTTGCCCCCATTCTAATGTCTGTTTCTTTGACAGGTTTACACAGAATCTTTCTGCGTTTCGTCGAGAAGTAAATGATTCCATGAAAAATTCCATCTACGGGGTAAACAGCAACGACATGATGAGCTGACGTCTCGCCAGGAGCTGCTCTCTGGGCTGGGGAGGTTAACTTTTCCGATGGAAAGACACAAGGGTGTTTCCGATCCCTGCTGGTCCTCCTTGGGGCTAGGCTGCAGGAGGGGGGCGTAAAAGGTTCACTCGGAGAGAGGTTTTTTTTTCCTTGGGGAGGCGCCATTGGCACCTCCCTGCATGAATGTCAGAGGAACCCTGTGTCCTGCCACCGCCTGCCTTGTATAAACATGTACATTTTTTCATAACATTTTGAACAAGGTTTATATTGACTCAAGTTTAAAAAAAAGTGTGACTGAAATTTTTACATAGTGCACCAATGCTAGAGCAAGGGTGGTATGCAAGTGAAGAGTCTCCTGGCTACCTGCCACATTACTACTGGGCAAGGGGGTGTGAGAGTACAGAATTATATTTAGTAACTAGTGTAGAGGCACAAGTGTAAAATTCCAAATGTATATTTTTCTTATCTTTCCCTTCAACTTAGACCATCCCTCCCCACCTTCCCTCATTAGGAGCTCAAAGCCATGCCACATTCCTGCCATGCGCACACAGAGCCCATACACACACACAATTTTGGAAGATGGGAGGACTTGGCTATCTGGCAGCAGCTGCGAACAACTCCTCATATTGAGCTCTTGAAACGTAAATCCTTCACACAAATCTCTTTTCCCACTAAAGCTGAGGAGGGAACATTTGTTAAATGCTAAATTTAGTGAAAACAACAGGGACCGATTTCCCTTGGCCCTGCCCTGCCCTCTTGCTGCTAGTTTTCTGTCCCAGGAGCCCAGATCTAATTGTAGCCCTGGTTTCTCCTCCCAAATAGCACCTCCTTGATGGGGGGGGGGGAGAATTATTTCCTCTGGCGATTGTGTGCTGGGTCCTTTTTCTGTGACCAGGTTGCTGAATGATTTGTACGAATGTTTGCTGCATACAGTGTAAGCATTGTGGCTGCAAATAAAGTGGTTTCTACTGAACTGCGTGCAATGAGGCCGGAGCGTTACTCTTCGGGGGTACAAAGGGCAGGGGACCCGACGGGGGCCTCCCCGCCTGACGAGTGAGCGCCCACCTTTAGGGGAAAAAAACAAGCCACACAACCTTAATCTCGGAACTCACTCTTTACCAAGCAAGATGGAGACGGCCCTTCTGCTGAAGTCCCGCATACAAAGCGAAGGCAAAACGTCGGTCGCTGGGCCAGAAGACCGGCGGCCTTCCGGGCGCCCCTCGGGGGAGGAAGGCGGCGCAGGGGCAGCTCCCCAAAACGGCCCATCCCTCGCCCCCCTAGGAGCCCCCAGCCTCTTTCCCCCCCCCGGCCTCCTCGTTTGCACGACTCGCGTCCGGTCCGGCCGGTCTCAACGGGCGCCGGCCGGGTCGGGCCCGGCTTGTGGAGCGCCCGCGCGGCGGTAGACGACGCCGTTGCAGCCCTCGCGGTTGCGCGCGATCTCGATGGCCAAAAACTGGATGCGCGGCGCTGCGGAGAGGAGAGGCAGGCGAGGAGGGGCCGTCACGGGGCCGCCGCGCCGCTGCCCCCCAGCCCGCCGCCCCGCCCGGCGCTCACCCAGCACGGAGTTCTCCTCCGAGTAGCCGCGGCGGCAGTCGAGACGCAGGAGAGTCCCGAGGTTGAAGTCCTCCACCGCCCCCTCGAACTGCAGGCAGAAGGGGCGCCACTTCTGCGGGGGGGGAGAGGGAGCCGTGAGCCCGCGCCCCCCCCGGACCCCGTCCCGCCCCCGGACCCCGCCCCCACCTCTTTGGCCGGCTCCGACTTGAGCGACTCCACGTCCAGCAGGTCGACGCGCAGGTCCGGGAAGCTCCGCCGGAAGGCCGCGTAGATACGGTCGTCGGCCCGGGTGAGCCTCAGCCCCGCGGGGTCAGCGGCCGAGAGCAGCTGCGGGAGAGCCGGGCGAGTCAGCGGCGCCGAGACCCCCCCGGCCCCCCACCCGCCGCCCCCCCGGCCCCCCACCCGGGACTCACGTGGAAGTAGACGTGGGCGTGCTGGAGGGCGCGCTCGGCCCAAGCCGCCTCCAGCCGCGGCTGCCGGAGAGAGGGAGGGAGGGAGAGCCGTGAGCGCGCCGAGTCCCCGCGCCCCGCCGCCCGCCGCCCCCGCGCCCCGCACTCACGTCGTTCCCGAAGGCCTCGGCCGGCAGTGAAAGCACGTGGGCCGCCTCGGCCGCTTCCCGGGCGCCCTGCGGGGGGAGGAGAGGAGGAGAGGCGGTGAGGGGACCGCCGGTCGGAGGCGCCCCCGCCCCAGACCAGCGGCCCTCGCTCACCAGCGCGCCCGGACTCGCCGCCGCCGCCGCCATGTCGGAGCCGCGCTTGAGGGAGGAAGAGGAGGAGGAGGCGACGGCGACGGGCGGGCGGGCCAGAAGGCGGAAGGGAAGCGCCGGGGCCGCCCCGCGGAGGCGGCGCCGGGAGCGAAGGCGTGAGGCCCTCCTCCGGGGCAAAGCTCGCCGCCTCGCCTGTCCCGGCGAGAGGCGCCCGTGCGGGGCTCGAAGGAAGCGAGGCCTCGGCGCCGGGCTGCGGGGCAGAAGCGGCGTCTCTTGCTCCGCTCGGCCCGCGTCGGTTCCCGGCTGTGCCCGCGAGCCCCGCTCCGCGGCGCCTGCTTGCCCGCGGGGCGCGTCCTTTGAATGTCCGCTTCGCCGTTAGCCTGTCGCCGGTTTTACCTAGGAAGAGGGGCCGTGGGGAGGGGGCGCCGGGACCCCGAAGCAACAGCCTCCCTTGCCCGGCCTTCCCCTCGGGCGGCGGGGGCCCTCCGCTCTCGCGCCTTCGGGGGCCGAGGCGGGGTCTTTTCAACCTTTTCACCGATTGTACCGCTTTTAGGATAGGGCAATATTCAAGTACCACCAGTCGCCTAGCAAGGTGTCCAAAACTTGACCAAAAAAAGGAAAAAAGTGATAAAGTACAGGTAGTCCTTGACTTACAACAGTTTGCTTAGTGACTGTTCGAAGGTACAATGGCACTGAAAAAAGTGAGTTATGACCATTTTTCACACTTATGACAGTTGCAGCATTCGTAGGGTCATGTGATTTACATTTGGATACTTGGCAACTGATTCATACTTATGATGGTCACAGTGTCCCAAGGTCATGTGATCCCCTTTTGCAACTTTTGGACAAGCGAAGTCAATGGCTGGGGAGGGGCGTGGCCAGCTTAACATCTCTCAGGTCGCGGGGCACCTATGAGGAATGCAGGCAGGGTTGGGGGGAACTGGGGGTCTTTGGTGGAGGGTGGGTGGATGTAAGGACCCACTTCAAACTCTCTTCCCAAGAAACCAGGACTCTTGGAACGAAGTCATCCCAAAAGAAACTTTTATTAGGAGAAGTTGACAGCATGCATAGAAGGCAGGATCTGAGGGTTTCCTGCCCAAATCAATAGGTTAAAGGAGCAAGAATCAATCATTAAGGAGCAAGAAGCAAACCCCACCCCAATAGTTCATCTGGTCAGTTCAAAGGGCCAATCCCCAGGTGTTAAGTCTGCTGTGGGAAGGGAGCTGATAAGGCATAGTTCCCAAGGTTGTGAGAGATAAGCCAGATGGCTGGAGGCACATTTCTTTCTCACCCCAGGGTGATATCAAGGGGAGACAGTTCAAAGAGCAAGCAGATAAAGGAAGCGGAGAGGATACATTGTAGAGGCTATGTGAAAAGAAGAAGATACATTGCAATTCCCCAAAGCTTCCCCCTTCTCCCCAAGAGTATGGCAGAACCCACAGAAGGGAAAAAGAAAAGAGTTAACTACCAAAAGACCCCTCCAGCAAAGGAATGGGTTCTGACGGTGCAAGGGCATGGTCCACCAGAGGAGCCTCACCGTCCCTCTTGGGCCACGCAGGGGACTCCCAGACAGTGGCGTGGGCTGCCCAGAAATTATTACAATCTTTCCTATTTATAATTTATTCTTTACTATTATTATTGCACATCATCTTGATTTTAATAATCTAAAGTTTCAAAGTGACCTATTTTATTATGTAAAACCCACCCAATGTAATTTTGAAATTTTCATTTAATTTCATAATTCTTCTACATATCCTCCCTAGCTACTTCTGCTTCTCTTGCTGTTCTGTTTTTACTTTCCTTAATGATGCTGTTAAATACTTAATTAAAGAAAAGCAGGCTTACCTGATCGCAGCCTCTGGTGAACCTATTGCAGCACAGGGCCTATCTCTGGTTCAGAAAGCCTCTCCTTCGACCTCCTCCTTACATGGTGTGTGGGGCTAAGCACAGCCAAATAAGGAAGACACGACGGGATGAGCGGGTCAGGGCTGCCCAAGTCAGCTGAAAGAAAAGGTCTCCACTGAATCATCTTTCATGGTTCCATCAATCCTGCTTCTTCAAACTGAAGTGAGGAGCTTCAGTCCATTTTTACAACTTTTAAATGATTGTCCTTTCAGTTTCATGAGGGGATGAATTAAAGCAGTGGTGAGATTCAAATATATTAACAACCAGTTCTCTGTGTGGATGCCACTTCTGGAAGTCCATTCTGGGCCTGGGCAATAAAAAATTAGCTACCAGTTCTGCCAAACTGGTGCAAACTGGCTGAATCCCACCACTGAATTAAAGGGATCTTTGCAAGGTTTCCATAGCAGCCTCAATTTCTGACCTAATTTGCTTAAATATAATTACCCAGGACTTCTAGGTCTGCAAGAAAACAAGGTTCTCCCACCACCCCTTACAACAAGGGGTCTTCATCTTCTTCTGGGGAGGAGCACACTTTAGGGTTTGGGTTAAGGTAAGATGAAGGACAAGACTCTTTGTAAATACAATTTGTTTGTTGTTTACTTACTACTCCTGACCATTAAATTCTATAACAAAGATGGCCAAAGCAATACAAAGCAACCTAACTTTAACCATTAAAAGGTCATCAAACAAATAGATCTTCTGATACCCAATATTTCCTCTGTAGAATTCTCAACTAATAGTTAACTTCTGTTTTAATATAACAGTAACTCAATAATAACTCAAGAAGCTTGGGAAACTCTGAAAAATGTGATCATAAAAGCCCAGTCCAGCACTTAAAAAGAAAAACAAGAAATCCTAGAAGAAACCAGTATGATTGGACAAAATATCTCTGATAAACTGAAAGATAAAAAGGGCAAATATAAAAAATGGAAAGAGGCAGAATACCAGCATATAGCCTGCAAAGATGATCAGGAAAGCTAAGGCTCAGAATGAGCTAAGATAGTGATGGCGAACCTATGGCACGCGTGCCAGAGGTGGCACTCGGAGCCCTATGTGTGGACTGACCCCTGCCGCCCTGGCCCTGCCCACCCAGTCTGCCATGACTACTGCAGCCACGCCCACCCGGCACCCGGTGATAAGTGGGTTTTGGTTTGCAGTTTGGGCACTGGGTCTCTAAAAGGTTTGCCATCACTGAGCTAAGACTTGCAACAAATTTCAAAAATATTTTTTTTTAAATTTCAACATTAAAAAATAAGAAAAAAGTCAAGGAAACGATCAATCTGCTAATGGAAGATGGCGAGAAGGTGATGGACAGGGAGAAATGTGTTGAAATTAGCTCTCTTAAAGTCTTAAGATGCTATTTTGATTTTGTTCTATTGGTCGTGTCTTCGGTCACTCTCCCACAAAGTTTCTCTGCTAATAAGAATTAGGTCCAGTATACCTGACCCTCTAGTTCCCTCCTTTAACTTTTGGATCACAAAGCTGTCAACTAAGTTCACCTTGATCTCCCGCTAGCTGCAAAGTTTGTCTCACAATCGATATCAGTGTAGTTTATTTATTTTATAACAGAATAATGGAGTTGAATGGGACCTTGGGGTTTTCCAGTCCAAGCCCCTGCACAAGTAGGAAGCCCCCTGCCATTCTGGACAAGTAACGGTCCGGTCTCCTCTTAAAAGCCTCCAGCGTTGGAGCATCCACGGCTTCTGGAGAAAAGCTCTTCACCGGTTAATTGCTCTCTGACAGGAAATTTCTTCTTAGTTCCAGGCTGCTCCTCTCCTTCGTTAGTTTCTGTCCGTTGCTTCTTGTCCGGCCTTCTGGGGCTTCGGCTGAATCCCTTTTCTTTGCGGCAGCCCCTCAAATATTGGGAGACGTCTAGCACGTTCCCCGGTCTTTCTCTTCGTTGGACTACACGGCCCGTAGAGCGTGCCGTTCGGAGGGCGCTTCGCGGGGCTAACCCGGGGCAGTTGGTGCGCCCGCGCCCGGGAGGTTCGCCGCCCAAGGGGGCCAAGAGAGCGGGGAGGACACGCGGCCTCGGCGATGCCGCCGCTCTCCCGGCCGATCAGTCCCCGCGTGGACCGCAGAGCACACCAGAAGCGCGGCGGCTCTGGCGGGCGCGGAAGGGAACCGGCAATCCGCCCCCGACTTGCGGCAGGCCCGGCCGCTCGCACGCTCCCGCCTCCGCCCCTCCCCGAAGCGCGGCCGCCGCCCAGACCTCGCCGCCCCTCGCGAGGCTCCCGGGCCGCCCGAAGCCCCCCGCTGGCCGCGGGGGAAGCCTCTCTCTGCAGACCGGCCGCCGATGCAGGTGGGGCGAGGCGGGCGCGCTGCTGGGCGCGGCGCCTTTCTGGGGCGGCGCCTGGTGGGGGGCCGCGCGGGGAGGGGCGAGGCGTGTATCGACTGGGGCCCTGAACCGCCCCCGCCCTCCCAGCCAAGGGCCGCCCGTTGCGGAGCCCGCGGCCAATGACAGGCGAATGAGGCGAGGGGGGCTCCGGCACAGGTTGCCGGGGAAGCGGCGGCGGCGGCGGCGGCTCAGTCGCGTAGGTGACGGGCGCGGCGGAGAGATGCTGGCCGCGGGGGGGATGGCGGTCCCAGGACGGAGCGTCCCTCCCGCCCGAGCCCCGCGGCTCCTGTGAAGGTAGGGCCCGGAGGCGAGGGAGGCGGCGGGCACCGGCGCCACTTGGAGCGAGGGGTAGATCCCCTCCGGACGGACGGCGTGTTCCGGCGCTCTCCCAGGGCCGCTTCCCGAGAGGTCCCGGGTGCGGGGCAAACGGGCCCCGCGAGGGAGGCGCTCGGGATAACCGTCGCCCTTCCGCGGGAGGAAACGGGCCTCGGAGCCGCCCTTCGCCGGGGGGGGGACGGCGGCGGGGTGAGGCGCTTATGCGGGGCTGCGGCCGGGGAAGCCGGGCTCGGTGCTGGCGGAAAGGCGAAAAGGGGCTGCGCTGGTCCTTGGCGCAGCCGACGCAGAATCGCCGGGCGAGCCCGCTGCCCGGCCCTCCCCTCCCCCGGCGCGCCCAGAGCTGCTTCGTCACCGCGCGGCTCGTCGCCCCTCGGCCCGCCCGCCCAGCCAGCCCAGCCGCGGAGCCGCAGGGGGCGGGCAGAGGGAGCGGCTCGGCCGGGCGCGCGTTTTGGCCGCTGCTCGGCGCGCCCCGTTCCTGCCTGGTCCTGTCGCGCTCGGCCGCCACCGACTCCAGCGCCGCCGGTAAGTCGGGCCCTGCTGGGGTTGCGAAGGGGCGGGCCGCTACACCTGCCGGCCTCGCTCGGCTCGAGACCGGAGAGGCTCGCCTCGCTTCTCACGGCCAGGCCTCCCCGCGGGACAACCGACGGCCGGGTCTGGGAAGCCGCGCTCGATGGGCGTCGGCGGGGCGCCTTCCCCGACGGGGTCCCTGCGGCGACCTCGGCGGAGGAGGGTCCGAACCGGTCGGGCGCTGCTCTTAGTTGCTCGGGCAGGGATGGCGGCGCTGGCCGGAGACTTGGCGCGACCTTTCCCCGCGTTTGCGCTGCGCTCTTCGGCCTTTCCCAGCCGGGCGAGGGCTGGGTGCCGGGACAGGCGGTCCCGCAGGCCGAGAGGGCTCGATGTTCAGGGGCTGTTCTGGCCGAGCTGGGAGACTCCCGTGGGCAGCCCCGCCCGAAATGCCCTCGGCTGAGCAGCCACCGACTGCCGCCAAGTAGCAGCGGGCCCAGCCCGGCCGCGCCTGCCCGGCGCTTCGGCGCGCTTAACGCCGAGGGTAAGGTGGTGGGCGAAGCGCGCATGCGCCTGCCTTTGTGGCCGCGGGTAGCCGCCCGACCGGCTGAGTCGATCCGGTTCCTCGCTCTGCTCCGGCCACCCTCTCCGTTGTCCTCGCTGCTCTGTCACTGCCGGGCACCAACTGCTCGCCGCCGGGTCGGGAGGCAGGGCGCGCCGGCCGCTTCCGCGGTGAGCGCTACGAGGGCTCTCAGCGAGGACAACTGGCCAGGAGCGCGGCGATGCTTTGGCTCGGCCGCCCCTTAACCCCCCCCCAATACACGCACGCACGCGCGCGCGCGCGCGCGCAGAGTGTCGGAGGAAAGGCGGCCTCCGAGTGGAACGTTGCCGGGCTGCCCCAAGGCCGCCGGTTCTGGGTCGTTGCCGAGGAGGGCAAGCCGGACTTGTCCCCGCCCGCTTGGCTGCTGCCGTCTTTGGGCGGCTGGCCAGGTCCCCGTTGGCGCTGCAGCAGGGCTGGCTTCCTGCACTTGAAAGCCCTCCCCTGGCGACTCTCTGGTTGTGCCAGTAAGGGAGGATGCGGGGCTGGCACCCAATCAACTCCTGGGGCTGAATCCAACATTTTGACTGTTGCAATTGTCCTTTTCTGTTTGATTGGTGGCAAGGGAAGCCCAAGGAGCTTTACTAAAAATCTGTAACCGGAAAAATAAATCCACAATAGATTAACCAAAGTATAGCCTGAAACTGGAAACAGATTGTGGATTGTGGTTGTAGACATTTCAAGCAAAGCATTTAACAAAATATGGCACCACATGGGCTCACCAAGTGAACTGTGAGCTACTGGACATGAAGATGTCCAGCAAAATGCTGGTCAGTCGCAGCCAAGAAAGTGAGGACAAATAAAGGGAAATATTTCTTCACCCAGAGGGCCGTTGATTTATGGAATTCACTTCCAGAAGGGGTCGTGACAGCTGTCAGCCTTGACAGCTTCAAGGCAGGGCTAGATAGATTCATGGATGCAAAGTGTATCAGTGGTTATTAAAACCGATGTCCATGTGCAGCCTCTATGTTGGTTGAGGCAGGCAGGATTCCCTTGAGTACCATTTGTTGGGGGTCAAGGGAAAGGGAGGGTTTTGCCTTCTCTTTCTGCTCAAGATCCCCATGTACAATTGGTGGGCCACTGTGTGACACAGAATGCTGGACTCGATGGGCTTTGGCCTGATTCAGCATGGCTCGTCTTATGTTCTTATGGACTGTGGTGTCAAGTGGAGAAGTTCAGCCCTGGCACCTTTACATTTATATTAATGATTGATGGAGAGGGGGAAGGGATGCATATTAGATTTTGAGAGGAAACAAATTCAGATAATTTGAAGACAGCTAGACAGAAATAAACTGAAAACCATCTTGATAGAAGGGAGGTAATGAAATTGCCTTCAGTTAAATGAAAATCCAATACGGGATGGAGGGTACCTGGCTTGGTAACAGCTCCTTAAGCGGTGGATTGACACGGATGTAGCTCATGGTAGTCAGGATGTAATTGCTGCCATTAAAAAGCCCTTTAAGTAGGGAGGGGCAAAGTCTCTCCTCCCAAATCCCAATTGGGGGGAGGATTTCCACACTCCCTGAGCAAGTAACTGCCACACCAGACTAGATGATTTAGCAAAAATAAACCTAAACTAAGAAGGACCCAACCTGGGACATTCTGCAAGGATGGTTCTTTTGGCACAGAGACATCACTGTTATGAATGCAGTATTTTCTTGGAGTCAGACAGAATCTTCTGATTTGGACAGGTATTCCAAATAAGGCCTGCCAGTGGTCTTCTAATGTTTGAACTCTTGTATCGTAAGACTTATGCCATGTTTCCATATACCCAACTGAGGAAGCTGTCGAGGTGGCCAGACAGAAATACTATACTTTTTGTAATGCATTTTATTTTTATGTTTTATTTCATATTTAGCATCTAAACTCTAAAATAGTTTAGAATTACTAGTAATAAATTATTAGATACATGCCTACCCAGAGAAAATGTGTTTATATTCTAGTAGAGAAAATGTCTACCACAGGTCAAGAGCTTGGAGTTTTCACTTATCGGGATAGCTTCAGACAACTCAAGGGGACACAGAAGCTCCAAGACCCACAAAGATCACTTAGGGGCCAAGTAAAGAGAGGATTCACATGAATTGCAGGATGTGGGGCTGCCTCAAAGCCCCCACGTGCTTCTGGGGCCTCCCATCAGATACGTCTGCAAAATGATCTTCCTTACCACGGTCATCAACCCTCTTCAGATTACACACACAGGCTCAGTCCAATGGGGACTTGTTTACAGAATACCACCGAAGAAAAGAACTCCTGTTGTTTCAGTGGACTTCAGGGATGCAGGTGCCCCATAAAGCCTTGTCTGCTCCATTTCTTTGCCTTCTAATCCTGGTGCTCAGAGGGTTTAACATAGGCCACTCACACCTCTACCTTTCTTCCCCTTTGGCAGTTGCACAGCAGCCCAGCAGCAACAGCTCCCTGAAGTCATTGAGCCCAAGGCTCTCCCAGAGCAAGGAAATTCAGCAACAGAAAGTGAATCCTTCACTGATGACAGGGGAGCCAGCAAATAAGACACGGACAACCAAAAGTTGTCCGTGGCCAACTAAATTTATGTAACACTCAGAGAAAGGCATTCCAGGACTATGTGCAGTTGTATTATCTGCAGATTTAGTGCATCACTAAAACTTAGATCACTGGAAATAGCTTTCTGGTTTCTACTCTGAGGCCTGGAATGGCCTCTTCTGGACATTATCCCTAGGTTTAAAATTGTGCAAATTAATGCTGATCCAAGAAATGCAGCTCAAATCCTTGAGGTACAACAAGTGAGAAGAGGCTGGAGAGAGCATCTTAGTAACCAGTGTGGAATCAAAATGAAGTCCAGGCCTGGTCAGTGAATTTCTTCTTGGGTTTGGGCTTCACAATTGTCTTCTCAACTAGGATGAACCATCTGGGATGAAAATGTCTACAGCAGAGTGAGGGGACAGCTGACCAGACATTCGTGGAATGTTTAGGCCTCACTTGCCCTCTGCCTTGAGAAGGTGATGGAGCAGGCGATGCCCTCCTTCCCACCTGCGGCTGCTCTTCCTTGTCTGCCTGCATGGCAGCTTCCAGGGTGGAACTGCGGAGGGAGAGGAGAGGAGAGGAGAGGAGGCAGTGGCTGCTGGGCCATTAAGAAATCCATGTTGTGGACTTAACTGAAATCAATGCACAAATACAACCTTTTGAAACAGAATGTATTTAAGCTACAATCTTTTAACAAAGATGATTGTTCTGAATTGTTTACATTAAGCAAAGTCATTCTTGTATTCATACTATACACTGAGAAGAACAACATCCTTTTGGCTTGAGTCTTTTCCTGCCTGGAAGTCCTCAGTTTTAAAGCTGCCTTTGGAAGAGCTCGGATTGGGACTTGGTCCACCGCTGGCGGCAAGGTGGCTGGCCGGCTGGATCCCCTCTGTGGGAAGAGAAGTCTTCCCCTCCCCCCCCTCCTCCTGGATGGTGAGGCAGGTGCTCCAGAACCTCCTTTCTTTGATGCAATCAGAAATTCATGCTCCCCTTGTTTATACATAGACTATTTCTGTATTTATAACTGAAGTGAAAAAAGGCTGTCCATATCATAGTTGTTTTGTCACAACAATAGCTGGACAAGTACAGTATAGGATGGTATAACTCTTTCATAAGGAAATGGTGATGGACATTTAAGCTGTTTCAAGTCTTTGGTCATCCCAAATGGAGTGGTGGACAATCTCCTCACAGGAAGGCGCATAAAGACTGGAGGAAGCAGCTGTGGTTTACTGTGCAGCCCAAGACAATCTTTTACAGTTGGTTGATCGGTTGTTAGAATCCCTTGTTTCTTTGTGCTATCCCTTGTGAACATTTCCGTGAAGGGGGGGGGATAGAAACTGCTGGGCTGGGAAGGGAGGATACTTCCAACTGGGGCAAAAGAGGAGGAGGAAGAGAAGGGAAGGAGAAGGGGGGGCTTGGCTTATGGACAGGAGCCTACTCTGACTTTGCCATGCAGCTTTGGGACCTTAGCCGCTACACTTGGGGCTCTCTTGGAAAGTTGTGGGGCAGGCAGGCTGTGTAATCACCATCCTGGCACAGAAAAACCATTTTGCTTAGAATAAAAATGGGGGCAGGAAGCTGCTCAGCATGTTTTAAAGATAACGTAGGAACGCTGAGGGGCAGGAAGGAAGGGAGGGAGGGGGCCCGGGAAGGGAATGAGGCTCCGCAGGCCCAGCTGCATTTGGCCCGCTGCCGAACGCCCTTGCCCTTCTGCCGGCTTCGTTCCCCCCGCCCCTCAAGGCGCTCCTGCCTGGGCAGGGGGAGGCATTCGGCCGACGCATGAACTGCCACTTCCCGCGACAGGCAGCTTCGCCCGGCGGCTCGCCGGAGGTGGCCCCGCTTCTTCCGCGCCCGGCGGGCGGGCCCCGGAGCTGCGCAACTCTACCGCCGGGCACCCGGTGGCCCCGCCAAGTCCACTTCCCGCGGGAGCCGCCGCCGGTTTCCTCCCTCAGTCCCGCCGGGGCTCCTGGGAGGCGAGGCAGGCGGAGGAGCGCGGCCCCCGCGAGACCGGCCCCTGAAGGCAGCGGGGGGCCCTTATCTGCGCGCCCCATGCGGGCCGGACCGGAGGGGCTGCTGCCGGCGGCTGATACGGGCGGGGCCCCTGCTGGGCGGCCCCGATAAGCGCGCGGGAGAAGGAGTCGCTTCGCCCAGCGGCAGCGCCCCGCCCGGGCTGCCGGCTCGGCCCCCCCTTGGAGCTTCTCCTCCGAGGAGGCGCTCCGAAGCGGGCCCGGCTCGTCCGCCGCGCGCCCGGCCCTTCGCGGGCCTGCCTCCCAGCCGGCCGGGAGCCTCGTCCGAGCAGTCTCCGTTCGGGAGGGGGGCGCATATTCGGCCGGGGGTCTCCCGAGGCTGACCCGCCCCCGGCTCAGCTGCGCCGGCCGCGTCTGCTCGGGGGACTCTGGCCAAGCGTCTGAGGGGGCGCCGCCTTGCGCTGCTTCGCTCCCGGGCTTTGGAGCAGCGGAAGACGCGGGGTCCCTTCCTCTCCCCAAGGAACGCTCCTGGCTTCATTGTTCGGCCTCGGGAAGTACAGAGATGGACCCAGTCCCTGATGCACGGGCTGAAATCCAGAAAATGTGCAGGGTTGTTCAGCACCCAAATGCTTTTCTTGATTCTACTCCTTTGATGTTATTTCCTATAATTCTTGAAGGATTACAGGTGGTCGCTTGCCGTCAGAGGTCAAAAATTCTGAATTTACATCTAGGGTGAAATAGGGAAGACGGGAGCAAGGCTTGAGGGCTATTTTAAAGAGCTGAGCCACGAACTCTGCAGGCTTCGTCCGGTCCTAGAAAAGGACTGTTATGTGCGTGTGTGAGGGGGGGGCTTTGAAACACTGCCTGCCTGAAATGGGGGCTACCCTTTAGCTTTCTCCTCCCGGAGTCAGCGGCCTGCTTGCTGATTCAAAAGAAATCCCAAAGGGATAAGCGGGGCCACCTAACAGCACCGCCAGCTTTATTATTTTTCATACGTAGCACCGCCTCAGCCCCAGTGCTCGGCTTAAGTCAACAACCCGGCATCAGGCAGGCGGCACCCGGGGAGGAGGAGGATTAACGGGTCTCCCTCGGCATTTCACTGTGGAAGCAACGAGAGAGAAACCAAGAGCTGATCAAGGGAGGCGAGGCCGGAAGCCCTGCTCCGTGCAGGGGGGGGCGATTCCCAGAGGGAGAGATCCGTTGCTCGGGAGCGGTTTGCGGCAACGGCCCCGACGCCTCCCCCTCGGGGCTGCCGCAGCGCCGTCCCTTTGCAGGAGCCGCAGCTGCTCCGTTGCCAGGATGGCCTCCGGAGCCTTCCCCGGCTTGCGCCGCTTCCCGTAAAGTTCGCTTAGCCCTTCGGAGCAGGAGCCAACCAGCCCAGCCAATCGGCGGGGGGGGGGGAGCGGCACAGGCCCATCAGCCATGTGCTGGGGCGGCGGGGGGGTTGCCGAGCTCCCGGTGGGTCTGGGGGAAGAGCGGCAGCCGCTCGGCCAGGCTGAGGAGAGGGCGCTGTGGGCCCGGCCACTCCGAGCTGGGGTTTCCTGCTCATGTACTGAGTTATCAACACAGCCGTGGGAGACATTTGTCCCTCCCCCGTTTCTCTCCCCCTTCCCCTCCAGGAAGGGAATCGCTGCCCTTCCACACAGGCAAATGCTCCAGCCGCAGAAGCGATGGAGGGCAGGCCGAGAGAGGCTGAAGGGCAGCGGAGATGCAGGGCACCGGCTGATGTACAAGGTCTCCCTCCTTCTCCCCAGAGCGGTTCTCTTTCATTGTTAAAACTGGGAAGCCCCCCCGCCCCCTTTTGCCCACCCCCCACCCCCCCAGCCCCCCATCAGCTCATCCCCCAGGCACAAGGCTTTGGGAGGGGTTGCAGGGTCTCCCAGCTGGGCCTGGCTGAGGGCTTGCCGTGGGGAGGGTCAGTGGGAAGTGGGCCCCTGAACAGACCCCATGCGCCTCTAGGGATGCCTTTTCCTTCAGTGCGCATTCACAATGCCTTTTGAGTTCTGGATCATGCTGTAGATGAAAATATTTCACTGGCTGAAGAGAGATTTCCTGTCTTCTTCCCAGGGCCTAGGGGGGGGGGAGATCCTGCTGGCCCTTTCAAGTGCCCTGGGGAAAACTAACTTCTTATTTTCTTACTTCCACATTTTGACCTGGCTCTCCAAGGTTCAAAGACAGAGAGCTTTAGCTTGAAACCCCAAGCAAGTTGAGTGGGGACTGGGGGGGGCATTCTGGTTCTGAGTGGGTTTTTTTCCCTCCCCAAATAGAATATAATTCTTTGTTGGCCAAGTGTGATTGGATACACAAGAAATTTGTCTCTGGTGCATAAGCTCTCCGTGTACATACAAGTAATATTATAAATCATGATCATTCATCATAAATCATAAGATGCAATACTTAGTGATAGTCAAAGGATACTAAATAAGCAATCAACATAAATCATACTAGGATACTAAATAAAACAATATAAGTAGTAAGATACAAGCAAGAAAGATATAGTCATAAGGAGATAGGTAATAAGAAAGATGAGAATAATAATAATAATACAGCCTTACTAGGTAGTTTGACAATGTTTTGGGGAATTAGTTTTTTTAGCAGAGTGATGACTGGGGGGGGGGAGAAACTGTCCTTGTGTCTGATTGTTTTGGCGTGCAATGCCCTATAGCAGACCTGAGGGGAGGAGTTGAAGCAGTCCATGTCCAGGAAGTGAGGGGTATGCAGATATTTTCACAGCCCTCTTTCTGACTCGTGCGGATGGAAGGCAGGGCGGTAACAATTGTTTTTTCTGCAGTTCTAACTATCCATTGAAGTCTGTGTCTGTCTGGCTTGGTTGCAGTGTCAAACTGGGCAGTTAAAGAGGTGCAAATAACAGACTCAATAATTCTTCTGTCTTGTATCAGCAGTTCCTTGGGCAGTCTGAGCTCTCTGAGTTGGCGCAGGAAAAATATTCTTTGTTGTGCTTTTTTGATGACATTTTTGATGTTAGGTGTCCATTTTAAATCTTGAGATATTATAGAACCTAGAAACTTGAAGGTCTCTACCATTAATATTGTGTTCTCTAGTATTGTAAGAAGTGGTACAATAGTAGGGTTTCTCCTAAAATCTACTATTTCTACAGTTTTGAGTGTGTTCAGTTCCAGATTGTTCCGGCCACAACACAAGGCTAGTTGTTCAACCGCCTGTCTGTATGCAGATTCCTCGTTGTCTCGAATGAGACCAATCATTGTTGTATCATCTGCAAACGTCTGTACTTTAACAGAGGGACCTTTAAGAGATGCAGTCATTGGTATAGAGAGAGAAGTGGAGAGAGAACACAGACCTGGGGGGCTTCTGTGCTAATTGTACAGGTATCTGATGTGATTTTGCCTAGCTTCACTTGCTGCTTCTTGTCTGTTAGAAAGCTTATGATCCACTTTCTGGTGTGGTCAGGCACAGCTAGCTGATTTAGTTTAGTGAGAAGAGTATCTGGAATGATGGTACTGAATGCCACGGTGAAGTCTACAAAAAGGAACCTTGCATAGGTCTTTGGAAAGATGTTGTAGGATGAAGTGCAGAGCCATATTAACAGCATCATCTGCCAATCTATTTGCTCGGTAGGCAAATTGCAAGGGGGTCTAACAGCAGATCCGTGAAGGTTTTCAGGTGGGCCAGCGCTAACCTTTCAAAGGCTTTCATAACTACAGATGTCAGAGCAACCGGTCGGTAATCACTCAGTTCTTTGATGGAGGATTTCTTTGGCACTGGGATGATAAGAGCATTTGAAGCAAGAAGGAGCATAGCACATCTCTAGTGATTTATTAAAGATGTGGGTGAAGACGGGGGCCAATTGGTGTCAGCAGAAGCTTTCAAGCAAGAAGGCATTACCTTGTCCGGGACTGGTACTTTTCCAGGCTTTTGTCTGTGGAATGGACCTTGCACATCATTTTCTGTGATCACCAGAGGTGGGGGGCCCAGGGGGATGGGGTCGGTTGTAGGAGGTTTGGCTGTTGTATTTGAGATGGGGGTGGTGGAGATAGGGGACAGTGGTTCCCTCTCAAACCTACAGTAAAACACATTCAGGTTAGTTATCTGCCGGTCTTCGATTCCCTTTGGCATGGAGAGGAGGTTTGCTGTAACCAGTGATATTTTTGAGAGTTTTCCACATATTTTCTGATTCATTTGTTGAGAGCCGATTCCTTAGTTTTTCAGAGTAGCTTCTTTTTCCTGCTCCGGTCTCCCTTGTTAATACATTCCTGGCCGGATTGTACAGCATTCTATCTCCTTTTCTGTAGGCTTCCTCTTTGGCACGACTGTCCTAGCTGCTTGAGTTTAGCTGTGAACCAAGTCTTGTTGTTACTGTATATTTGCAGGTTTCTGGTTGGCACACATAGGTCTTCACAAAAACTAACACGATGTTACAGTTTCTGTGAGTTCATCCAGGTCTTCAGAGGTGACTTTGAAAACTTTCCTACCTGTGCAGTCAAGGCAAGTCTGTAGCTTTAACTTTGCCTCCTCAGTCCAAGACTTCACTGATTTAATTGTTGGTTTTGTGGTTTTAAGCCTTCGTCTATAAACAGGTACAAGGTGAATCATACAGTGATCAAAGTGTCCCACAGATGTTCGTGGTAAAGCCGATAAGCATCTTTTAATGTTGTGTAGCAGTGGTCTAAAGTATTCTTGCCAATAGTGAGGCAGTTGACATGCTGAAAGTATTTTGGTAGCTCTTGGCTTAAGTTAAGTTGAAATCTCCTAACACAATGAGGAGTGAATCAGGATATTTTTCTCCAGCCCACATAATCTGGTCAGCTAGAGTTCCTAATGCATTGTTTATGCAAGCTTCTGGTGAAACATACACTGCAAATAGGAGGAATGAGGAGAACTCTCTTGTGGAGAATAAAATGGTTTGCAATTGATAGAATTTCTTTAGTGTAGTTACATTTTCGCACCATCAGCTGTTGATATAAAAGCAGAGACCCCCCCTCCTTTTCACCAGATGTTAAATAGGGGCTGCTCTTCCATTGCACAAGGGGGAAAAGGCTTCCCCCTCCCTGGGATTTCAGCCGCAGCCCGGCCCAGGTTGAGGGCCCTTTCCGGGGCTGCAATCTGCCAGCACATCTACACACACACACACACACACACACACACACACACACACACACACACACACACCTTCTCTGAGCATCCCTCTGTTAAACTCTCTGTCTCCTCTTTCCCCCCTTCAGAATTCCCGGAGTGAGCTGAGGCTGCCATCGTGGAGGCTGAATGGAAAAGTTGCAGAAGGTAACTTCTGGGGGTGGGGGTGGGGGTGGGGTGGGGGTGGGGGGATTGTTTGTTCAGCAGTTTGGAAAACGTGCCTTTCTGGAGGTCCTTGGTGCTCTCTGGGTTTGGTGGTTTTCCTGCAAACATTTCATTACCAAACTAGACAACATCATCAGTGCTAGTAGGGGGCACTCGTGAGCAAACCCCACTCCCTTCTAGGTAGCACTGGTGTTACCTTGTCTGGGTAATGAAACGTCTGAAAGGAAAAGACCCGGCTCAGAGAACCACCAGGGAGCCTGGGCTACAAACGTTCTCCTTTATGGCTACTCCTCTCTGCACAGAGTTATTGGCAGCAATGCAGCCGAGGAAGCAGAGGAGGCCCTGGCACTGCCAGTAAGTGGCTGTTGCAAGACTTCCATCTTCCCCACAGCTCAGACAGAAAAGAAAAGGGTGAAGGTTAATCAGTTGTTGGCAGAACAACTGCAAAAAAGACCCAGTCATGACTGCTGTGGTGATACCAAAGGCCCCCTGTTCACAGTTGTGGAAGAGCCCCCAAAGGTGGAAGCGGACTGGTGCCGGGTCCTTCCTGCTGTTGGGGGTGGACAGAGAAAGGGGAGGGGGGACGCAGGCAGTGGTGGGATTCAGCCGGTTTGCACCACTTCGGTAGAACCGGTAGCTAACTTTTTGTTGCCTCACAAAAGAGGGCACTTTGACCTCCCACCAAGGGAGCTGACCACTCTCAGGCCTGCGCTCCTGAAGGAGGCCAAAGGCAGTGAGAGGCCTGCTTGAGCCTTCCTGATTAGCCTCCTCCTTTTTCCTTGCAGCATCTGACTTCCCCGAGGAGCATCATTGTCTCGGCTCGGGGCTCGGGGGTCCCCGGATCTCCCTCCAGCATCGTGGTGAGAGCCTGCAGATGCCTTGAGTCCACTTATCCTGCTTTTAGCAAACTATGGCCAGCTTAAAAACAGAACAAGGAGAGCAGAGGGCGAAGGAAGGTGCTCTGAGGAGGGAGCAGAGAAAATGCCTTTTCCTCACCAGAGTTGAGGGAAGAAAGTTGCTCTTGGAGGGAGGGATGAGCAAAGCTTCCTTGGCCCTGAGCCAGGAAGAGATAGGCGCCTGCCCTGCTGGCCAAGAGTGGGGCTGCCCTGTCTGCCCCTCACCCCCAGAACAGCGGCTCTGAGGGAGGGGCAAAAGAGCGTGGGGGAGCCAGAGGGGATTCTGGGACCTTCGGACAAAGGAAACGGGGGGGGGGGGGTTGAGGCACAAGAGTCCAGCTCTGGTGTGTCAGCATCTCACAGACTCATCTGGCCCTCAAGGCATATTCCAGTCCCTCTGAAAGCTTTCGCTTCCCAAGGAGCAAATTTAGTCTCTTTGTGAAGGGTTGGGGTCCTCTTGAGAGGGC
Organism: Bothrops alternatus; assembly: GCA_034064705.1. Lineage (NCBI taxonomy): Eukaryota > Metazoa > Chordata > Lepidosauria > Squamata > Viperidae > Bothrops > Bothrops alternatus. The sequence goes on from JARGCV010000327.1 coordinate 504,925, forward strand.
GCAAGCAGACACCCCCTCCCGAGGCTGGCTTTGTGCCTGTGGTAGGTCCCTGCTTTACCTTACCCACTTGATCAAACCGGCTCTCCCATCACTGGAGAGGTGCTACGCAACCTTGGCTCTGGCTTATGCTCCCTAAGACCCAACAGAACGTGGGCAGCTCCCCAGGGGTGTGTGTGTGTTCCAATCTAGGCTTGGAAGAATGGGGCGGCCTTGTGGAAGCACCTTGCTTTTCTCTCTTTGTGCCAACTTCATAAGATGGCTCCTCCCCCCCCCCCGGCCTCTTCTCTCCTCTTCCCAGGCCAAAATGGATGACGAAGTCCTTGGCTACAAGGACTTGGCAGCCATCCCCAGGGACAAGGCGATCCTGGACATCGAGCGTCCTGACCTGATGATCTACGAGCCCCACTTCACCTACTCCCTCCTCGACCACGTGGACCGGCCAGGGAGCCGAGAGGTGAGGCCTGCAGTCGGTGGGGCTGGTCTGTCCTACTGGGGGAGTGGAGGACGGCCAGGCTATCGCACTGCTCCCAAACGAGTTTCCTGCAGCGATCACAGCAGCAGCTTGGCAATGTTAGGGCAACCGTGAGGGGCTTTAGCGGGTCGAGTAACGTCCGCCTCTCCCGGCTGTTCTTCTTGCAGCCTTCGCTCTCGCCCACGTCTCTCTCTCCTCCCCCATCGCCAGAAGTAAGTGCTCCTCCGATGGGCGGTTGGATGGGCAGGGAGTTGCTGGCACTTGGGGGGGGGACTCAGACTAGGTCTGCTTATATGGCGGACTTGCTGTCCTTGGCAAGGAAGCTTTGAAGGAAGGAGCCACTCTCGGGAGGAGGGGATACAAAGCCCAGCAGCCACTCCTTGGTGTCCCTCTGTCGATGGGCTCTCTGCTTTCAGGTCAGCCATGACTGGGCAGAGGCCAAATCCCCAGGAAGTGTCGGCAAGGCCTCCGGGCGCCGGGCCGGCAGCAGAAACCACTCTGGAGTCCAGCACTTCCATCATCCTGGTACGGCCTTCCTCGGGGCAAGTGAGGCCTTCCTGCTCCAACTGCCAGGGCTTCTGCACCGCACTGTTCTGAGTCTGGTCCAAGAGCTCAGCAGTCTTTCCTCACCTGGAGCTGCAGAGAGGCTCATTTCCCTAACGTTTGGGGCCATTTCTGAAGGGGCACGGGGGCCGCCCATTTGCCTCTTCGAGCCCCGCTTGTCCAAGCCCACCCTTTTGGTTTTCCTCCTCTGGGTGGTTTGCAGGTGGTCTATCATGCTGGTTTTATTCCAGTCTCTGGGTCACCAGGGTGCAGCCCCCTCCCAAAAGTGGAGTTACTTTGCAAATACACCATCGAGGGAGGGAGAGGGAACAGGGTGGACCTGGGCATCCTCTTTGCATGGAGGTGCTCACCCATTTCTGTTCCTTCCCCAGAGACCAACACAGCGGAGATGAACATCTACAAGAAGCCACCCATCTACAAGCAGAGGGGTAGGAGCTGCTCTTGTGAGGGGGGTGGGGTGGGGGTGGTAGCGTTATCTGGGACTCAGGACTGTTGACTTCTTCCAGAGGCTGGGCTGGCACCAACTCCCGAGAGCAAACGGCCAATTGAGGGCCTGATTATTGAATCCTCCAAATTCCCTGCTGCTCAGCCACCAGATCCCAGCCTGCCAGCCAAGATCGAGACCGACTACTGGCCCTGCCCGCCCTCCCTGGCAGTTGTGGGTAGGTACTCTTCCCCAGGCAGCCCTCGCTGTAGATCTACTGCTCTGGGCAGCAACCAAACAGCTCAGGCTCCAGGGAATGTTCTCCTCCTCTGTCTTCCCTCGGGGTCCTTTGATTTTATAAAAGAAGGACAATTATCGGTGTTGATCCACAGAAAAAATGGAAAAGCCATAGTTGGTTTTATTAGGCTGAGTCAGAAGGCTACCCAAGAAAAAGCAGGGTGATCTGAAAGGCAGAGGAGAGGAAAATGCCGCCTGGTGTGAGCCCAGGTTCTCTTCTCTCAGGAGCCCCTCAGCTGTGTCCAGGGATCTCTCTGCCTCTCCTTAGCAGAACAGAATAACAGAGTTGGAAGGGGCCTTGGAGGTTTTCTAGTCCAACCCCCTGCTCAAGTAGGAGACTCTGTATCTTCCTCAAAGCTGATGGACTCCCCAAATTCTGAAGGGTTGCTTAATGAAGCACAAAGATCCCAGATCAAGATTCCTTTGAAATGTGCAGAACTTTAAGATCTCTCTTAAAGGATCTGCTCATTCAAGTATTGCAAGATAAAAACCTTTGGTTTCTAGGCCTTCTGTGGGCGGGGTGCACGCGCGCACACACACACACACACACACACAAACACACACACAAAACTGCAGTTAGTAAATCCTGGTTGCACCCTCCCAGAGACTGAGTGGCGGAGGCAAAAGGCGTCCAAGAGAGGTGAGGATGTGGATGAGGACTCAGAAGAGATGAAAAGTCTCCATGAGCTGCAGGAACAGGAGCTGAGCAAGGTAGCGGGAAGCACCGTGGGGAGGGGGTGGGTCAGTTGGGGGTTCCTTTTGGCACTCTTCCTTCTCACCACCTTAGGTGGCCTCCAATCTGGGCAAACTCATTCTGAAGGAGGAGATGGAGAAATCTCTCCCAGTCCGGAGGAAGACCCGCTCACTTCCAGATCGAACTCCCTTCCATGCCTGTGAGTGATGTCCCCCCCCTTCAGTGCTGAGGAGGAGCATGGGGAGGGCGGGCAGTTTGCATAGAATCCTAGAGTGTAACATCAGCCTTGGAAGGGACTTTGGAGATGATCTAATCCACCCCGATAGAGCAGGAATCTGCACCAACAGATGAGTGGGCTCTAAACAGTCTATTTAAACAGCTGCATCCAAGAATACACTGGCTCATACTATGGGGACATTCATCCTGATGGCCAACCAAATCTGCTTTCTTGTGATTAAAACCCAATGTTTCTTGCCCTGTCTTTGAGCTACTACAGAATAGCCCCACCCCATATGGTGGCCTTTGGGATACTTGAGTGTCATCGTCATCTGCCCTCCACCTGGCTGCTCTCCTCTAGAAATATTTCTCAAACTCTCTCTCAAATGCTGTGTCCGGAGCTGATGCTACAGTGTTGGTGCAGGACGACCAGTGCAGTGCAGTAGACTCCTGATCTTGGGGTGGTCCTTCCGTTAACAAGGTCTAGCACGGCCTTCCCTTTTTTGTGTAGCTGCATGACATGACACTCTCTTGCAATGACAGCCTGAGTGTGAAGGTTGTCTCTTCATGGGACTGGAGATGGTCAAGGGGCTGTTGTTCTGGAGGGCGAGGCTGCCCTTTGGCCTGGATCGCCATTAAGGGCACTCCCGTTTTTGAGAGCAGCTGCGGTTGGTGCTGCCATGAATTGGCATTTCCGCCCTGAGTGCTGCATACCTGCCCTTTGCCATGAGAGAAGGAAGCGGGCTTGCCCTTGGGACAGGGTGATGGGAAAAGTCCACACTAGAACTGTGATTCATTCGATTCCCCAAAGAGGCTAGGAAGACTGGGCAGTTTGGATGTGCAAAACCTTTAATCCCAATGCCAGCCGTTCACAGTTTAGAAATTAACCACAGAAGTGTTTGGGCCTTTCTTGTCCTTGTGCTGCTCCTTAGAAGCAGGAATAAATAAAGTGGTGGGTTCTGGTGTTTTGAAGCCCTCCGTGTCCCCAGCTAACGGGCTCCCATCTGCTGCTTGGCTCCCCCCCCATTGCCAGATCTCCTGGCCTGTCGCAGCAAAAGGTGCTCCTGCTCCACCCCCACCCCCCCCCCACCCCGATCAGTCCGTCCTCTGTAGCATTCATTGCCCCACATTGACCAGCTTCTTCTCTTCCAGCTTTGCATGGAGGGAGCTCAAAATCAGCCTGGCTTCCTGCCTCTGGGAGAAATACGCTTGCCAGGGTAAGGGGAGACCCTCTGGAGCAAGGTGGAGCCTGGGGTGCTCGGAAGGCAAACAAGCAAGCAAGGAAAAGGGGCAGGCAGGTTGTGGGAGACTTCCTTGCATTGATGTTTCTGGATTTCCACTTTCAAATAGGTTCTTGCTCTTGGAAATGAAATGAAATTGAAGGGGAGGGGAGGGAAGGATAGATGGGGGAGGATGGAAGAAAGGCCTCAGCATTCAAAGAGAACAGAGCATGTTCTGGGTAGTGGCTCCCTCCCCTTTCAAATTGCCCTGCTCTCCCTCTCTTCAACCAGCCATCCTGCCCCAATTCCTCCAGCTAGCCCGTGGGGTGCCTGTTCTGCCCTGTCTGCCTCACCCGGGCGCCTGGGTTGCGCACTTCAGGCTCCAGCCCTGCCTGGACAGCAGCATTTTCGCAGCTGCTCAAGCCTTGCCTTGTTCGTAGTCAACTTGGCGGGAGGCGAGAGAAGGCACCTTGCCCGTGGATGACACTGCTCTGCTACTCTCTTTCTCTAGCTGCAGTCGACAGAGTTTGGAACTGGCAGCAGTGAGAAAGGCAGTCCAGGTAAGAGAAACTCCTGTCCATTGCAGGCTTGAAGCAGAGGCAGACCCCCCCCCTTTTGGGCCCCTGGAGTCTTTCTGTTGCTCTCCAGTCACGGCCAGCCACATTCTCCTTTCTGTCTTGCAGGTCTGCAGGTGAGCAGGCACCCTGATGGGGGAAGAGAGCAGCACAGAGGCAGCACGCACTGACGCCTGCCCCACACCCAGCATCCCCAGACTCGGGAGGGGCAGGCCTGAGGAGGGGGCAGGGGCCGCCCACCCTGATCCCATGGGATGGATGGGAAGCCCTGCCTTCAACTGAGGGCCACGTGTGCCTCTTCCCCTGCAGAATGGCCAGAGAAGCCGCATGGACAGAGGCAGCTCCCTCCCCAGCATGCTGGAGCAGAAGGTGAGAGCCCACCTGGGGGGCACAGGGTGGCCGCAAAGCAAGGCCTTCCTCCACAGGCCAGGCCTGATGACCAGCTGGCTGTTTGTTTCTCCCTCGCCAAAGATTTATCCGTATGAGATGCTGATGGTGACCAACCGAGGGCGAGTCAAACTGCCCCCGGGAGTGGACCGAACGCGACTTGAGGTATGGTGCCTCCCCTCCTGCCCAGGCAGGCAGGGACAGACCTGGCTTAGCAGTTGTGGGCTGGGCCAAGCGGAGCCTTTCCAAGCAGCATCCTCTTTCTCCCCCCTCAGCGGCACCTGTCGCCCAAGGACTTCCAGCGGGTCTTTGAGATGCCCCCAGAGGAGTTCTCCCGACTGGCCCTGTGGAAGCGGAACGAGCTGAAGAAGAAAGCCTGTCTCTTCTGAGTCCCTCGCAGCCTCCCTGCCCAGCGTGAGCTCCGCGTGTGTCGTGCATCGCAGAGGCTTTAGGGCGCCTCTTGAGCAGGCGCCAAGGAACACTCCTCCCCCCCTCCCAGCCATGAGGAAGCCGGCAGGTGGGCCCTTCGGGCAAGGGAAAAGGAGCCGCCTAGGAGTGTGTAGCCCCCCCCCCAGCATGAGCCAGAACCTGGAATAGTTGGGTGAGAAAGGGGGGCACCTCTGCTTCCCTGGCATCTGAGAGGCACCTCCTCAACCGCCATTCAGCAGGAGGGACGTCGCCACTGCCTTGGTTGTCCTCGTGGCCAAATGGCAAGCTTTGTGGAGCAGGCACCCCTAAACAGAGGCACCTCGAAAGGGCCAGTCTCCCTCCCAGCTGCCTTCATTCTCTTCCCGAGGCAGTTGGGACCTTCGATTGCCCCAGCTTGCCCTCTCGTCATGTGCCTTCTTAGCGCACAGACTCGGGCTGGGCTTCCAGGTGGGGCTCTGGGCAGCGGTGCAGCTGCCTGTGCAGGTCTTTGTCCTGGCTGCAGCTGGCTTCCCAGGGCCCTGCCCCTGGAGGGTGGAGGATTGCTCCCCCACAAACGGGGAGGTGCATGAGGCCCCACAGCACTCATTCTGCATCCCCTTCCCCAGAAACACCTCTCTTTAAGATTGCCATGCAACTTCACTCTTTCTGGGACAGATTAAGTCCTTCAGAGGACGGGTCTGCGCATGAACCTTCTCACACAGCAGAGGCAAGAGTGTGCAGAGACCCTGTTCCCTCCATCACCCACCAAACGGGCATCCAATTGTGCAGAGGTGGACATAGGCATAATGGCTGCTGCTGGGCCACAAGAGAGCTGGGTGGCAGGAGGGCCTGGAAGAACGCCACCCTGACAGCTGCTGGCTGCAGGGTGGGGGGGGCAGTGATGGGGATCAGGAGGCACCTCCTCATTCCAGTTACGCTGACGGGCACAAGGCTGAGATCCTCACTGCAGGGCTGGAGGTGGGTGTGGAATCTCCACTCACCCATGAAAAGGAAAGCCCCAAAGAATTGAGCGACGGAAGAGTCCTGCCCAAAGTTCATTTGCAAATAGGAACTCTGAGCTATGCAGATCCAATGGGGGTGGGGCGGGGGGGCTCTCCAACCATCATGGCAAACAATCTCCCAAGGATGTCATGCTCAGCAGAAGGGAGGCCGTTGCCCGATCGGCTCTTGAGGAACCTGGCACTTTAGGACGAGCCGTGAAGAAAGCGGCAGCTTCTCCTGCATTCCAATGCCCCAAAGTGGCAAATCCTGATGTGGGACGAGTGCCCCACCTGAAATATAGCTGCCCGAGAACAAAGCTGTGCCACAGATTGGTGGGAACTGCCTTCAGAGGCTCTGCCGCGAGAGCCTGGAACTCAGCTCACACTTTCCTACAGTTTCGGCCCACCCTGCCATTCCCTTCCGTCATTCCACTCTGTGCAAACGTAGAGCGCTACTTATGATTGTTGTTAAATGTGGGCCTCTTACTGTAGTTCAGTCCCACCAACCTACTTTTGCTGATGTCAAAATCTGTGACAATTTCCCCCTTTTTAATTAAATGTGAAGCAGCTTTATTCAAAAAGCTTTGTTTTGGGCTGGTGTTTCCTTGGAACTGGGGTTGGTAGGTGGCTCAATTCCCTTGGGTGGTAGAATTCTAAAGCGAGGGCTCCCAGTCCCTGAGCCGTGGCCCACCTCCCAGCCTTGAGCTATTCAGAACCAGGTTGCGGAAGTGGCGGGTGAGCGTGCACCTCCCCACTTGTGCAAAAAGCAGGCGAGCACGTGTGCATGCTTGCTCACCACTTGTGTGGAACCATTCTCTCTCCCCCTCCAGCAGTCCTCAAAGCCGAAAAGGTTGGGGAACTCTGTTCTAAAACATTCAAGCTAATCGGGCTGTTTCTGAGACTTTATTTACTGCAAATGGCTGTGGAGTCCTGTCCCAAAGGCAGGACCTCTGCTCTGGTGCCCCGTGTTGAGCAGAAGTGGCCTCTGCCAGCCGAGCAGAGCCGAGACTTCTGCTGTTTCCCGGAGAGGAATGTGTTGCCTTGGACAAGCAGGCTTTTGGGAAAGGGCCTTCTGATGGAAATAAAGCACGAGGGCTAAGACAAAAGATACGGACAAAAACCATATTGAGGGACTTCATGTTTTCAGCCAGGAATATAGGAAGCTCCAGGTTGGACTAGATGTCATTTTATTCACCAAGCTCGCCAGAGTGTCCCTTCTTTGCCTTAGTGGGATTCTGCTCAGAAGAATATTGATTGAACATGAAGATAACTTCCTTTTTGGCTGGTTCTTCCAGATGAAGACCTGCCACCTTTGCTAAAGATGTCACCTATTTAGAGCTGGCGGCTTAACAGGCGCTTCATCGTCCTTCTGTGGCCAACTTCATTCTTCCAAGGAAATGGGCTATTTTAGCCAGATCCACTTGTCTCCCACATCAGCATTGTAACCCGGTGCAAACATGCGTCCAGGAAGCTGCAATGAAAGTAAAGCAGGGAAGATCCCTCGGCATTAAGTAAACATTTGCTTCTGCTTCTCTGAGCAGGTCCGTCCCGTATCCTTGATCCAATGATCTTTCTCCTCAGGAAGTCCTGGAAACTGACACTTGGCAGGGAAGTCTCTGCTTTCTTCCAAGTGGCTGTTTCCAAGGCTTTGTGAGAAGAACTGGTCCAGCATCAGTTGATTTGAAATTTCAAATAATTATTAAATAAAATAATCAAAATAATTTATTAATAAAATGTATTTCGTCTTTAACTCTACCAGTCTAAGATCCAGTAACAAAACAAATCAGTGACCTTCAAACGGGAGTACTTGACTGGCAGCAGGGTCACCCCAAGAAAAACGAGCTGTTGTTGGCCAAAGCGGCCGATGGCCAGTCTCTCCACAGGCAGCCAAAGGTCTTCTTGACCGAGGACCAGCCTTGGTTCAGTCTTCACACTTAATGGCCACACGGATTTTCTCCAGAGAATGTCCTCTTACCTCCCTGTAGCTGTGGTAGATTGTATCAGCATCGAGGCCTCCTACTGTGACTTCAGGAACGTAGTCGGGAATCGCCAGAGGACTCAGTATTTTGGATTTGTCATTAACACTGAAAGGAAAAGAAAGCTCGTTACGGTGATTGATCCAAAGAAATCAAGAAGCAACTAGGAGAAACAGACATACTATGAAGCTAGCCAAGTATGAATTGTGGACTTCCTCACTCTTATTATGGCTTGGCAAAGTATCTGAGGTCAGACTTTGGGTTGGTGAATATAGAAAGCAATCCCTTCCTCTAGCTAAAGGGATGGAGCACATCTCCATGACTTCTCCACCATCCCACAGAAAGGAAGCCACAACCTACCAGGGCAGTCACTCACTCTCAGCCTGGAAGATTTTGCAGATGTATAACTTGCACAAGGGTAGAAAGAAATAATAACACGAGTTAAATTGTCTCTGATGATAAAATGAAGCCTGCACCAGGTACAAGCAGACTAATTCCTGAGGACTAGGTGCTGGGGACAAATGATGGCTGGCTTTGCTGGATATAACTTGAAAAAGCGTAAGAGAAACTGTTGCTGCTGTGAGCCAGCATGGAGATTCTTAACAGAAAGCATGGGAGGACCCGGCCGGCCCCCTTTCCTGCACAGAGGCCTTTTGGCGTCTCCATCAGAGCTGTACGATTTGCACGGGAAAGGAAGTTTCTCACTTCCCTGCTGGGAAAGAAATGGCAGAGTGGATCTGCCCCCCCCATCAAGAGCCCTAAAGGAGACAAGCACTGCAGGGCCACCTAATCACCCAAACACTTTCCACAAAGGGGGGCAGGCAAGCTTTCTCTATTCCAATTGCACCTCTTCAAGCTTTACAATAAATCCCGACACATTTTTTTTTTACTGGGGAGCAACGGAAACGCTTTCACCAAACCTGCCACACTGTAGTTTCTCTACGTGGCAGGATGAGGGGAGTGGCGAGAAGGGTAAATGATTGGGGTTTGTGTGTGTCAAAGAATGGAAAACAAGCATCAGTTATAGCATTTATAAACTGATCCACATATGTACTGTCAACCCTGGAAATTGTTTTAATCTTTCTGACAGCCATAATCTCCACATTTTATGCTATGGTTAGAGAGGTGTAGATACTGTATGTAAAATGAAATATGTAAATAGTTGTCGATGCCCAGAGTAAGGTGCTCATGGAAATCCTGAAGCCTCTTCTAGGATTTGCCTCCTACCTCAGCTTCACAAGAGAAATAGCCTGCTTTCTGGAGGAGGCTTTGGTACAAAATCCCTCTGGAGTCACAGCTCTGGATTACACCAGTCAGGCTAAATACCACAAATGCTTCTTGGGAAGAAGGCCACTTTCTTACGGGCTGCTTCCTGTCTTAAATTCCAAAAATCAGCATGTCTCTCAACCGTGAGTGCTGAACTTACCAACACCTCAAGTAATGCAAGGTAAGATCATCTTGTACAAGCCAAGGTCCTTTATCAAATTTCAGCATTTCAATGTCTTCAATAATCTGTAAATTGAAAGATGGGAATCAATTCCTATAACCCTACAAACTGAAATCTTTTAATTGATGAGGGAAAAGTTGACCCCAATTCCTTCATGGTACAAAGCTCCCACCTGTCCAACTTTCTCAACATAAAAAGTGGAAAAATTCTGCTTCTGTCTTTTGCAAATTTAATCTGATTTCAAAGAAACAAAAAAAAATATTCTACTGTTGCTTCTCACATTAATGTTAAATGGTTGCACAACTTTTTACCTTCGTAACACATTCCATCTTTTATTTGTTTAAATGCTAGTTCCTTCAACTTTTTTTTTTAAATCCCTCCTTTCGCTTAGCATAAAACTGTACTTCTTTCAGCCTGTTTTAGTCTGATTTCTTTGTGACCTAAAGCCAGCAAGTGATGTCTAATATATTACTAGAAAGCCTTCTACACAAGGGAGGAGTGTTGGCTCCTACCACTTACTCTCTCCATGCTGTCAAGTTCACTGGCTGTATATTGCAAGATCTCCGAGGTCTCACTAGAAAGAAAAGAGTAGCAATAAGCCATTTGATTTAGAAAATACAAGAACATTAAATCTAAAACTGGAATAAGAGATCCAGAAAACATGGATTAAAGCGACCTCTGCAGAAACACACCTATTATACGCCAACAACCTGCAAGGTTAAGATTGAAATCAAGGAAGAGCTTCTTCAACAAGGAGCTGCCACAAAACTCCCTGGAATTATGGAAGGTGAGTCAGAAGCTCTCAGGCAACTGGCCACAACCACACAACCGCCTTCCACCTGGTCAAGAACAACCTTGGCCTGCATGGAAACTGCTAAATAGAAGGTCAAAGGACAATCTAAGAAAATGGGGCTTCTCTACAGAAGATACTCCGTGTGAATGTGCAGAAGAACAATCCGTCTCACACATACTACAGCGCACACAATGGCCTTCAAATGCATGGAGGAAGACCTCATGCAGGCAAGAGAAAGGATTGCTGATGTGGCCTGATACTGGGCGGATGTCATCTACTTTTAATCCTATTTATTTTATATACTTTTTATATGTGCTCTATGATCTATTTTATACTTATGTTATTTTACTTATTTTACCTATTTTACCTGTTCAGTATTGAATGTTATATGTCTATAATTTGAAGGTGCTCTGGCACAAATAAAGAAAGAAATCCTAAGGGTCAGTGAAGAGATAGAAGGATCCAAGAAAGGGCAGATCACCAGCGTTTGGCCCTGGGGAGACTGGAGTGCAAATAACAGAGAGATCAGTCTACAACCAACTTGAAAACCAAATGTAATAATCAGACCTCAGCATGAATTTATCTAAAACAACTCTGGCCGGAATCACTTGGTAGTCTTTTGTCAGAATGCTATACACCCACCCCACACACAGACACAGACACACACACACACTTCGCTAGAAGTAACTGAGTGGTACACAACAAATATAAAGCAATACAAGTAAAAAACCAGTCATTATTAAAAAGTTTAAAAAGCATAATCTGATCAAAAAGCTCAGAGTATTCCACAGAATTCTGACCATTTAAAAGAGGCACGTCCCACATGCCACTTACCTCATCTGTGGCAGGAAAGATTTCTTATAGGCATCTTCAATGCTTTGAAGATATGCTGTTGATACATTTTTTTCATAGGGCTAAAAACAAAATGCGATTCATGAGAATAATTCTGTTACCTGACTTGATCAGATTTGTATGACTTTGCGCTTTAGCCCTTGAATTTAAAATATTTATGGCAAAACCAAGCATCTTTGAGCAAGCTTCTTTCCTTCCCTCCAGGTACCCACCACCTCAATCCTGGTGGATTCTAGGAGGTTCATCACCAGCTGACCACTCCCTTCAGGTGAGATTAGCTGGATCTGAAAGGGATCTATTTACTACATGCAGGGAGCTTCTTCCTCAGAGAAACTAAGAGTCAATCCATCTCAGAGTTGCTGGATTAAAAACAAGGAGCAATAGATATTGGAAGACTTAGCCTATATTTAAAGTTAATTTGTCCCTGCCAAATAGCTTCAACTTCAGCTTTAAGCAACAGAGAAACAGCCAAACCCCCCAATAGAACAAATGGTCCTGGTCACAAACTGAGACACAAATGCAACTTTACCTCGCCTATCTTGTCAATCCTTTTCTTAACTTCTGAGACAGGAACATCAATATAAAGGACCAGGTGAGGAGGCAAAATCTCACAAATACTAAGATGCTTCATCCTATAGTAGTGTTTCACACCTACAAAAAAAGCAGCACACGTATGCAAATGATTTATTCACGTAACCATGCAACATGTTTCAAGGAAAGCAAGCAGAAGCATTGGGCTTCCTTACTTAGAGTAAGAGGGTTGGAAGGGACCCTCAAGGTCTTCTAAGTCCAACCCCCTACTCGAGCAGGAGATCCTATACCATGGGTGTCAAACTCGATCGCGTCACATGATGTATCGTGATGTATCATGACGGTTTTTGCCTTTGCGGTGCCAGGGTGACATGTTCGGCCCGCAGGCTGCCAGTTTGACACCCCTGTCCTATATCACTCCAGATAAATAGTTGCCCAATCTCTTCTTAAAAACCTTCAGGGATGGAGCACCCACAACTTCTGGAGGCAATCAGTTCTACTGATTAATTGTTCTCATGGTCAGGAAATTTCTCCTTACTTCTAGGCTGGATCTCTCTTTAATAATCTTCCACCCGTTACTTTTTGTCTGGCCCCCATGTTTCCGTCATGCTTCCTTCCATGTAGAGTAATACCATTGAGGACTACATGTTGAGTGCAGTTGGTCAGCGAACTGCGGATCCATCTGGTGGTGATGCTGTCTATCCCACATTGTTCTATCTTACCAACAAATAGGCTATCTACTTTGTCAAATGCCTAGTGAAATCTAAGTAAACTATGTCCACAGCATTATCTTTATCTACTAATTTAGTCACTTTGTCAAAAAAGCAATAAGCTTTGACTTCCGGTTTTGACATCGTGGTAAGATGGACGCAAGGAAGCAGGGCTCTGCCTCCCACACCCGATTTCTTCCTGCTGGGGGCCCGAAAAGGGCCTGAAATCACCCCAGAGAGGTGACAAAGAGGGGACCCTTCTAGATCACGGGGAGACGGCGGCCGACCCTCTTGATCCAAGGAAGCTCTCAGAATAACAGGAGAAAGACTGGCCGCATCTATGCAGCCAGTCAGAAGCTGCTGACCTCCAGAGAAAAAAGCAGCTTCTAACAAGCATGAGCAACATGTTTGAATCTGGATGAGATTATTTTCCTTCCTCTACGATTTAAAAACTTGTTCTTGGAAAAAAGGAAACTCCCAGAACTAAAGGGAGAGGGGAGGTTTCCTTTTTTTTACCCCTTCTCCCAGAATAAAAGCGGTGGTTTAAGCTTTCTTGGGGGAAAATAGAGAATACTATAAAATTAACTTGGACACAGCAGAGAGAAAAAAGTTTGGGGAGGTATAATAGTTTTAAAAAAAATTACCTTCCTTGGAGAATATGGAGTAAAGCTTTAAGAAAAAAATCCTGGCTGGAAAGTTACAAAACGAACACCTGATGACATCTAGTGGCAAGAAAAAATAATTACACTAAGTTTTGTTTATATTTTGTCTGAAGTGAGGGAACTTGGCCTGAAGCCCAGACACAGGTAACAGACTAAATCCTTTGATATCTCTGAACTCAGTAGCCTTGTAGATTGCAGTTGGGAAAAGAGAAAAACTTCTTGGGCTGTCTTTTCTGCAGGATGGATTACAACTAAAACTACAAACTATTTTGAAGCCATCTGGCTTCTTTGGATTACAAATACTGCTTGACCTGTAATTTTACAAACCGTTCAGAGACAGAGTGAATGGTAAGGAACTATCAACAGTAAGACATTTGGGATTATAACCTTGGTAGATTGACAACTCTGGATTTTGGGATAATTGGTTAGAGTTGGTGTCAGAAGATTATAAACTTTTTTTCCCTCTCCCCATTTTTTTTCCCTTTTTCTTCTTGTTGCCTGGGAAGGCTATTGGATTATAGATTTTTAATCTCAGAACTATTTAAGGACAGTGGAAGCTCAACTGTTGGTGATTTCCCTTGGAGAAGGTCCTATGGACTATTAACTTTGAATAGTAGGACCTTGCAGATTATAAATTCTGACTGAGCGATAACCTTGGATTTTGGACAACTGCTCTGGAAGTGAGCCTCACAAATAGAAGTAGATTACTAATCTTTTTTCTTTGTGCTCCCTTTTCTTTCAGGGAGTGTATTGGATGACAGAGACTACAGACAAGAACTATAAGAGTTATTTAAGACAAATTTAAATGATATATTATGGTACTGAATATAAGATTAATGGTTTTGTTTAAGGCGGGCGTTTGGGAAAAGTATTAGAGCTGATAAAAGATTTGGGGGATGGAAACTAAAATGAGTATTCCGAATTTAGCTAAAACTGGCAAGAAAACGCCCTCAGCCCCATTCTCCACCTTTTCAAGCCCTGTGTATCAGAGATCAATCAAATCAATGCTTCAACAAGAAAAATCTAACAATTTTCAGAAGGAAATGCAAGTGGCAGTACAAGCAATCCAAGAGGCAATCTCCTCTCACAAAGAAGATACAAGGAAAAATAATGAGACAAAAGACAACTTTGATAAAATGAATCAAGAAATTAATAACATCAATTCTCAACTAGAAAGCCTCTGACAGATGGTTACAAAGAATGAACAAAGAATTCAGAAAATAGAAGACAAGTCAGTAGAGATTCATCAGAAGATGGAAGAAATAAAAGATGAAAATCATAGGCTGAAGACCTTGAGAAAGAAACTAAATACCCCATCCCTTCCTTGAAGAAATCTCTTCTGTTTTCTTGAGAAAAATATCTTTGTTGTTTGTTCTGCAGGGAGCTTTGTTATTTGTACTGATTCAATGTGAGCTTCCAAGAGTCATTATGATTACAGCAGCATACAAATATGTTTCATATGTAAGGCAACACTTATGAAATAGAAATGATGGCTTTTCTAACTAAAGAATCCTGTTTTAAATATTTTGTGTTATTTCTACATATTCATCAGGTTTAGGTCAGCTTTGCACTAAAGTTATACCAAGAATGAAAACTCACAATCTTTTCTTGCACTGAGGATCCAATCGCATCACCCCAACCTAACGTCCACGATGAAAACTTTGTCACTGACCATAAAATAAACCCCAGTGGAAATTTCAGTGGGAATAGAAATATAGCTCTGAGAATAGGATGGGGAATTTGAATGTAGAATTGCAAAAATTTGGGGGAATAGAAGGTTAAGAAGACCACCAGCAAACTTCACTTCTCGATCAAAGAAAGCATTACTTACACCTTGGGTGAATGTAGTTTTGCTTTGACATGGCCTCCAGGAAAACAAAGTCACTGTAGGGGGAGCGTTCCAGCACGACTCCTTGTCCTGAAACAAAGGGAGCATCACAGCCATAAAACTTACTAGAGGGCATTTCAGTTTGGACCAGTTTCGTGTTTTAAACATTTTGCACTCCCTAGTTTGCTGAGGTGGCTCATTTACCCCTCTGTGCATTTCTTTCATTTCCCAGTTTCTTTTTAGGAAAATCCGCTTTTAGAAAAGCAGGTTTCCTAAGGTTTTTTATTTATTTAATCAATTTATATGGCTGTCCATCTCAACAAGTAACTCTGACTGGTGAACAATATAAAAATAAAACAACAAAAAATAAAACACAATAATCATTAAATATTAGTATAACCAGGAGACAGACCCAACACATTCGGAGCCCAAGACCTAGGCTCAGAATCAGATCTTTGGGGCTCTGAGAAAGGCCAGCCAGTTGGATTAACCTAATCTCCGAATAAACAGTTTCATCCAGAGTCCCCTGAAGCTGCAGTGTGGCCATTTCTCTACACCTGCCCTAAAAGGGGAAGGATGAAAATTGTCCAGGCAAGGTTGGCTGCCTCCTTAAGAGGAAAGAGAAATAAACCATCGCCCAAACCGAATCGCAAGTTCCTTCCCAGACAGCCTGAACCAGCCAGGAGAACCATGGAGCTACCACAGAGGGGGCCCCCAAAGCATTAAACTCTCCACAAACAACTATGCAAGATCTAGCTCTGGCAGCCTCCACTGAACCTGCTTCAAGGCTGGAGTCCAATGCAGAGCAAATCCAAGTGATTTCATCTGTCAGGTGCCCAGTACACTCCTCACAACAACCATGCAGCTGAACTCTAGAACTACTACTTCTTCCTAAGATGGTCTGGGTTACCCGAATGAAGGCGTAAGATAGTAATCTATGGGTGAAGAAAGAGTGCAGAGATGCATTATAGTTTGCCTCTCTTAGTATCAAGAGGCAGCTTTAGACTGCACTGGTCCACTCCTGCTTGTCTGCCAGCAGAGCTCTAGGCATCAGTTCACTGGCTTCCTCTCCCTCTGCTCTTCTGTAAACCAGGAGGGCCTTTCAGGATCCACGGCTGCAGAGAGGCTGCTCAGGTGCAGTCCAGTTCAAAGTCACCAGTAGCTACCACCGTTTCCACAGGTATGACCATGCCCAGACCAACTGCAAGCTCCTCTCAAACCCTCCAAGTCCTGAGGTGGACCAACCTAACCAATCTAGCCTCCCTACAGCAGGGGCTGATTCCAGAGAACCGTAAGCTTGCTAAGGAGCAATCTGACCATGATAGGGGAGAAATACTATCTCCCCTAAATCCATGATCATCAGATGATCAGCATCTGGGTGATCTGGGACAGTCTCGTGATGGTCATGGTGGCCATGAACGCCAGAGCGACCTCTGACTCCCTTCCCGGAGAAGGCAGGTTGAAGTCCCCATCACCAATCTGGCCACCCACTGAGGTGCTCAGGCAGTGACACTGCTACACAGCAGGAAGGCTGGTACACAGCAGCGATCCCAATTGCTGTTTCGCTTCTTTATGCTAATAAAATGTTGCTAATCACCTGTACTCAAGAGATGGCTGAGAGCATCTGCATACTGTAGAAAGCGGGAGCAGTACATCCAAGCTTGAAGCCGGTAAGAGTTTCCATTTGGATGCTTAGGCTCATTGTAAAATGTCTCCAGACAGCAACTGCCATTATATTTTAAATCCAGTTTTTTTCCATCTCCCGTGAGACTGTCTAACAAATGAATATTGGCTTCTGGGAAATATCGCAAACCTGCAAAGGACATTAAAAAGGCAAAATATTTTCTGATGCAGAAAATTAAGTTCTTCCCAGATTCTGGTGAAATTATCTTCTTTGAAGAGACGGTCCTCTTCCTGTACAGAGGAGGGAAAACCTCTTCTGAAAAGAGTACAGATAGTCCTCGACTTACAACAGTTCATTTAGTGATCGTTCAAACTTACAACATCACTGAAAAAAGTGACTTATGGCTGATTTTCACACTTATGCCCGTTGCACCACCCCCAGGGTCACGTGATCACCTTTTGCGAACTTTTGACCAGCAAAGTCAATGGGGAAGCCACATTCACTTAACAACTGTGTTAATAATTCAACAACAGCAGTGATTCACTTGACAACTTGTTAAGACAGGTCATAAAATTGAGCAAAATTCACTTAACAATCACTTAACAAAAGAAATTTTTGGCTCAACTGTGGTCGTAAGTTGAGCTCTACCTGTACTCATTGTGACACATTTGTGCATCAGCTAAACACAAGTAGAATTTATGTCCTTGCAATCACTCACACACACACACACACACACACTCAACTCAATGACAATGTGCACAAGCAATTATTATTCCATTATGAAAGCAATAGCCATGTGTATGTATATGTATATGTGTATACATATACACACATATACATACACAAACACACACACACACACACAAGAACAATTTTCTTTCTTCTCAATTCTAAATATAACAGGCTTGCATGATCTACTTGGGAGCCTTAGGCAATTTCTCTCTCTTATTCACCAAAGGATAACAACTATAACTTGCCTCAAAGTGACAGCTGACCCGAAGCTAACAGCTGACCCGAAGCTAACACAATAGACAAGAAATTAAAGAAGGTATCATTTTGTTGGCAGCATTCTTACTTGTATCTCTTATACTAGCGCTATATTCTTGATATTCAGTGACTACACTGCACAATTTAGCAATATACAACGGCCCATTACATACCCAATATTTCTGCCACTTGTTGGGCAAGTTTTGCTGTGCCAGCATGCAGATTACCATCCACTGTGAAGACTTTGCTGTATTCAGTGAACTTTGCACTAGCTTTATCTCCCAATATATATGCTGTCCAGCCATACTGAAGGTTCCTGTGGGAACTGACATGAAGCTTTCCCTGGTGAGAGAATATCTGTCAAACACACATCTATGTTCTATATAATTATTTACAATATTCCACACAGACATTTTGGAGAGGGGGAAATTATCTATCAAGCAGAGGTTTAGATATACTACTTTAATCAAAAACATAAACAGAAGGAACATAACAATTCATAAAAGGTGAGAGCGATTGGACACCCTGAATGATAAAAGATAGTCACCAGACTTCTTTCTTCAAATACAAAATAGTCTGCAATAGCGGTGAATATCTGTAGCTCGGGTGTAGGATAAGGGTGAAGATTCGTTCTCTGAGCTTGTGGGTTGGTTTCCGAATGTTGTGGAAAGTCCGCTGAAGATGTTACCTAGCCTGGTAACGATATGCTGGGAAAACAACCCATAAGCTTGGAGAACGAACCTTCACCCTCACAAGTTTCAAAAGAGGCACATTATAAGCATTTAAAATAAATGGCCTGATCAATTTCAACTGCCATCACACTGAGAGGAATAAAGATCAGTAGCTGACAGCATAATTCTCACTAATACTCTGAAATGACACACCAAATGTATTTATTAGATTTTTATCCTGCCTTTATTAATTTTTAACTAACTCAAGGTGGTGGTATATTCCTAATACTCTGTCCTCCTGCCATTTTCCCCACAACACTGTGAGGAGAGCTGGGCTGAGAGAGTGACATCTTTGTCAGTTTTTAGGACCTAAGCATGCGCTCGAATCTTCACTTCAGATACAAAAAGGCCTTTCTTGTGCCTGTCAAGGGCAAGCAATTATGTTACAGGGCACAAACCTTACTATCCGGCATAAGAGCTGCTGGCTACCAGGGATGTGGAGGCTGAGGAGGTAACAGAGGGCCATTGTGGCAGAATTGGCAAGGGAGCTGGGCTTTGAGGGAGGGAGACATTGCATTGGGTCTACGGGGACCAAGACTGGACAGGGCTACTCTTAAGTCCTGCCACTTCAAGACCAACCCCTGTGGTGCTGTTGAAGTGGCAAACTGGGTGGTCTGCTTTCTCACTCGTCACATTATTAGCTTAGAGGGAATGGGGGGGGGCGATGGCTGGGTCGGTCTATATGGAGTGGGGTCCTTCGTAAAGCGGCCCCCAGGAGCGTCTGAAGGACGGGGCTGTGGGCGGAAGCGCTGCGACCTCCCCTGCTGGGGCCTGAAACCGCCCAAGACCCCCACATGCTTGGCCTGTTCTCCTGGGAGCCACCTGGGGGGCTGAGCCCTTAGGGAGGGGATCAGCATGGCTGGACTACTACAGTGCGCTCTGTAGTAAACCCCCAAACCGTTCGAGGATGGGGCGGCTGGGCAGGGACGGGCCTGCCTCGGCCTCCCCTCCGAGCGAGGCGCAGCTGCTCCGGATACCTCGGAGTGAACAAGGCCAAGGCCGCCGCCGCCGCCCCCGCGAAAGCCCCCCCTCCCCCGGACGATGCGCGGCGGTCGGCCCTTCTTCCCGCCCGCTGTGGTCTTCCTCTTCTCCAACGGTTCAAAGCCGCCCGGAGCCGCCGGGACGCGAATAGCCCCAGTACCCGAAGGGCAGCGAGGGGCGGGCGGGCGGAAAGGCGCTTCCGGCCGCTCCTTCGACGCGGTCCAGGCCCTCGAGGGGCCGCCGAGCCGGCCTCGCCTCTCCCCGCGGCCCCCTCCTCACCAGCAGCCCCCCGGCGGGGAGTCGCCCCCGGGCGCGGCCCGCGCGGAGCAGCGCAGCCAAGGACATGGCAGCCGGGCAGCGGGGACAAGACTCCGCCCCCGCGCCCCGTCGCGCGCAGATGACGTAGCGGGCGCGGGCGGAGCGGCGTCACCGCCATGGCGCTGCTGGGCCGGCTGGGTGATCTGCTGCGGCGGGCCGTGGAGGCGGTGGGTGGCTCTGCGGGGGCGGGCCGGGGGGCCGGGGGGGTGGGCGAGGTGTGGCGGGGGTCGCCTGACGGGGCCTTCTCGCCCGCTGCAGGAGGAGCCGCGCCTCGATCTCCCGGCCGCCTTCACGGAGCACTGGAAGGGCGTCACCCACCATTACCTGGAGGCCCCAGGTGGGAAGTTCTGGCTCCGGCCCTGCGACTTCCTAGCGGTCCGAAAAGCGGGGCGGGGGCGGGGGCGGGGGCGGGGGCGGGGGCTCTGCTGCCGAGTATTTGGCGGCGGAGGGTAAAGCCGTTAGCGGTGATTTTTAAGAACGGCCAAATCTGCTGCTGCTGCTGCTGCTGATGTTCCGTCTTTCCCCAAGATGAAAACAAGTCGGCGAAGCAGACGGACATTCCCTGGCGCTTAAAACAGATGCTGGACATCCTGGTCTACGAGGAGAAGCAACAGCAGGAAGGGGAGACGGGACCCTGCCTGGAATACTTGCTGCAGCACAAAATCCTGGAGACACTCAGCACTCTGGGGAAAGCAGAGGTGGTTCCTCTTGTGGTGCCTCCCTTTTCTCAGGAATGACAGTGGCACAATTTGGGGGGTTCAAGGTCTTTCCTGAGGATTTTTCCAGTCGTAACTCAGACATTCCTTTACCTAATTGGAAATACCCCTTTCTTATTCTGGCCTCTTTGGCATAATTTCCAAATTCATTTCTCTTTAGAGATTCTATACCTAAATATAGGTCATTCTTCTTCCAAATAAATCATGAAGATAAATCTTTTACTGTGGCTTCATTTGCATTTTTGTCTGTTTGCTTTAAAAAGTCTTATTTGTACTAATTTCATTTATCAAAGTAAGATAATGACAGGTCTGCCATCTTCAGCTTCTTTGTTTCACTAGCATCCTTTGAGTCAGATGAATAACAGAGTTGGAAGGGACCTTGGAGGTCTTCTAGTCCAACCCCCTGCTCAGGCAGGAAACACTATACCATTTCGGACAAATGATTATGCAATCTCTTCTTAAAAACTAAGTGTTGGAGTATTCACAACTTCTGGATGCAAGTTGTTCCACTGATTAATTGTTCTGTCAGGAAATTTCTCCTTAGTTCTAGGTTGCTTCTCTCCTTGATTAGTTCCCATCCGTTGCTTCTTGTCCTGCCTTCAGTTGCTTAGGAGAACAGGTTGACCCCCTCTTCTTTGAGGCAACCCCTGAGATATTGGAACACTGCTAACATGTCACCCCTAAGCCTTCTTTTAATTAAACTAAACATACCCAATTCCAGCAACCGTTCTTGTTTTAGCCTCCAGTCCCCTAACTATCTTTGTTGCTCTTCTCTACATTCTTTCTAGAGTCTCAACATCTTTTTTACATCGTGGTGACCAAAACTGGATGCAGTATTCTAAGTGTGGTCTTACCAAGGCATTGTAAATTAGTATTAACACTTCCACGTGATCTTGATTCTATCCCTCTGTTAATGCAGCCTAGCACTGTGTTGGCTTTTTTTGGCAGCTGCAGAACACTGCTGGCTCATATTTAAATGACTCCAAGATCCCTCTCACAGTTACTACTATTGAGCCAGGTACCATCAATACTATACTATTTTTTCTTGCCCAAATGTAGATCCTTGCTTTTTTCACCATTGAATTTCATTTTGTTAGATAAGGCCCAATGTTCAAGATCCTTCTGTATCTTAACCCAATCTTCTGGAGTGTTGGCTATTCCTGCCAGCTTGGTGTCGTCTGCAAATTTGATGAGTTTCCTTTCCTGCTATAAAATGTGAGGAGGGGGCAGGAATTTAGGAAGTAAAGTTAGGGCGTGGGAATGGGAAGATAAATGGAGAGGGGAGAGACAGGCTGACAAGAACCAGAGGTGCTAGAATAAGCCGGCTGCCAGGGACACCTGTCCTGGAAACAGAATTGGAAACTATATCGAGCAGTGCCAAGCATCAAAGTGGTTCCCAAAACATCAAAAGGCATACTATTGGACACTGATGGACTGGTCAGAGGAGACAGCCAGGGAAAGGGGAAAAAAGTGTAAGCTTTGCATGGGAATACTCAGATCTAGCTTCAATTTTGCTGCAACTACTTAACTAGTAACAGAGCCTATCACTTCAGCCAAATGGAGTTGAGGTCTTTCTTAAAAGTCTTAAGTTGGAGCAGGTCTTACAATTCACATTTGTGCAAGATGGCCCGTAAATCATATATTGGGAAACAGACAAGAAATTACTTCAGAACCGTAGGACTAATAACAATTATTCTGCAATAGATTGTACTTGACCCGTACCTACATCCTGTTGCTTGTTTTTCAGTTTAATGTTCAGATTATCACTGTGTTCCATTAGCATTCAAGATAGTCAAGTAATGTAGTCTTTGATGGACATTTTTAATGGAAAGCTTTAAGGAACGTTTCCTAATGTGAGCCTTGTTTCTCTGCTTCCTACAGTATCCTCTGGGAATGAGGTCACAGGTGCTTCTCTTTTTCAGTCGCCTGCTGGGGCAGATGCAGAGCCCTCTCTTACATTACTTCAATGTTTACCGGCCTGTTCAGGTGAGGGCCTTTTTAAGGAGCTCAGCAATTTGCATCCATTTTGAAGATAAAGCAAAAGCACCGTTCTATCAAGGGAGCTACTTCTTAGTGACTTGAAAATGTGTCCAGTTTAAAATATTTCTAAAGCATCTCTGTATTTGCTGATTTTGCCCCATCTTTCAATCTTTTTGCAGAAACTTCTTCAGCTTCAGGGTGATGCATTAGGCCCTGAGCTCGAGAAGGAAGCGCTGCAGTTTGTTGCTGTTCTATGTACCAAAATAAGGCAGGAACCTGCTCTCCTACCATACGTCCTAGAGGTAAGGGATTGCTGGGTGTGCCGATCCTTTTCACACTGTGTGTAGCCCTGCCAGGCTAGGTCGGGTGAGGAAACAAGCATCACAAGAAATAACTAGAATTGTATTTTATTGAAACAGGTTGTAACAACTGAACTTAGAATGCCTGACAGCATTTCCTCTTCCCTCGCTCTTATACCAAAGAGAGTCAAGGCAAAGCATTTGTTTCTCCAGCACTAGGAGATGGAGAATCCACCAATGGGTTATGACTGTATTCCTGCCCAATCAGATCAAGTCAGCCAAAGCTGCCACGCCCCTTCCTGGACCCTTTCCCAGTTTTTGACTTGATCTCGCCCACGACGGACATGAAGCAGATACAGTCACCTATTGGTGGATTCTTCATTAGTAAAAGCAGGTTTAGGAAATTACTCAGGCTTAGGAAATTACTTAGGCTTAAGCAGGGGCTGGGAGCTTGTCTCCTAGCCTCCCCAGAAGGAAGGCAACTACAAGTAAGCGGGGAGGGGGCTCTTTCTCCCATCCCCCCCCACTGGGCCTCTCCTCTCTTCCTCTCCCCCTCATCCAAAATCGAGCGGTGGCCAGCTGAAGGGACCTCGGAACCGTAAGTACCCTTTGGTTGGCGCGGGGGAGGGTGGAAGGGGGGGCAAAGGGGAGGGGGGTCCCCTCACCCTTCGCCGTTCGCGCGTTCCCCCGTCCGTACAGGGTCCGCGGGGATCGCGGGGAAGCCCCAATCGCGGCGCCGATCAGCTGATCGGCGCTCCGAGCGACGCGCGGCCTCGCGGGTTGGGTTTCCCCATTTTCCTCCAAGCCGCGGAGGATTTAAAGAGACGCCAATCAGCTGTTCGGCGGCCACGTGGCCGGGCTGTTTTTGGGGACAAAGCCGGCGCCGGCCAGCTGATTGGCGCCGGAACGCCCCGCGGCCATCGGCCACGCGGCCCGGCAGATTTTTGAAACAAAGGCAGCGCCGACCAGCTGATCGGCGCCGGAGCACCCCGCGGCCATTTGCAGCGCGGACCGGCAGCTCCTGGAACAAAGCCAACGCCGACCAGCTGATCGGTGCCGGAACGCCCCGCAGGCAATTTCAAAAAGGGCCGGCGGGGAAATAGACTGATCGGAGGCCGATCGCAGGGTTATAGACCCTGCTGCATCGGCCAGGCAAAGCGAGGGGGAAGCGGCGGAGGTCACAGCGGTCGCCATCTTGGCCACGTGGTGCGACCTACTGCAGCCGCAGAGGCCGGGCAGAGCCCCGCCCCCACCCCCAAAAGAAGGACATTAGGCCCTCCAGTAGGACGCCAGGCTTGACTGAGCCTGTAGCCAGGCCTACCTAGGTGGTCCACTCAAACTCCCCTCCCAAGCTTGGTGTCTCCCATTGCCTGATTACTAGATCCTCTGGCCTTTGGCCCCTTCGTATCCTGGCTCCACTCGGATCCCAGGCACCCCCATTAGTGTGCCTCTCGTTATCTGAGCAACCTTCACGTGGATTCCAGGCGCCCCCCCCCACAGTGGGCCTGATCTTATCCACCGTTTGTTTTTTCTAGCCGGATTACAGGCGCCCCCTATAGTGTGTCTGTCTTATCCGTGCACAGCCCTAGTGGGTTCCAGATACCCCAGCAGTGTGCCGCTCCTTACCCACACTTAGGCTGTCCCTGGGTTCCAGGCGCCCCCTCTCGTGCACCTGTTCTTATCCAGTGGGTTACACTCCCTAGATACCCGGGGGCCCCTCTCATGCCCCGGCGATATCGGAGAATGGAAGAGGCCACCCCTCTTCAGGAGCCCCTCCATCCTCATCAGGTCAACCTGGTCTGGAAAGCACCTCCAGGTCGGCAGCCAAATCTAGCGTTAGATCTGCCACCATGACCTCTAAGAGAGCAGACAAGCAGGACAAGAGGAGACACCAGGCCTTGGAAAGGGAGTTCTCCAAGGCACAGAAAAGAGCAAAATTAGCGCCGGAATCACCTCTGGGGCCGTCTACAGACGACCCTCAACCCATGGGCAACGAGCAAGCGACCCTCCCTAATGAGGACCGTCTAGCCCTACTTATCGCCCAGGCAGTGGATCGAGCCCTGGAGGCCAGAGCGCAGGCATCCACCGCTTGCAAACGCAGCCCACACCGGGAGACGAGGGCGTACGATAGCCCCACATCTCCCTCAGCTTCCCAGGCTTTGGAGGAATCGTACCTAGAAGAGACAATGGCAGATCAGGGGGTACCAATGTCTGACGAGGAGGAGGATCCACCGGAGGCCCCCGCCTCCAAAGGATTATTTAACCCCTCCTCCTTCCTGACCTTGCTACGCAAGGCCGCATCCACCGCACACCTGGGACCTGAAATCCCAGCGGCAACACCCTCTGACCCACAGGATACGGATGCAGAGGCACACCTTAGCTTCGTGGAACCGGTCACGACCAAGCACCACATCCCCTGTCCCTCCATGTTCCTGAAAGCGATCAAAACACAGTGGACATCACCGGCCTCTCTTCCCATGCCGAGCAGTACCGACAAGAAGTTGTTCGGGGTGGCTCCGAAATTGGAAGAGACACTGGAAGTACCTACCGTGGACGAACCCCTAGCACCCCTAGTGTCGTCCACCACCACCTCAGGAGACCTCGCTGAGGCCCTCAAAACTGAGGACCGCAGGGGCGAGGCCACGTGCCGCAGAACGCACCAAGCAACCGCTTGGGCGATCAGAGCCTCTACTTCCGCCTCATTCTTCATTAGGGCCGCCCATGGTTGGCTCCAGGAGCTTCAGGGAAAGATCCCAGCGGAGGACTTCCGCACGCAACAGGATCTCAGTAAGATAGTGGCGGCCGCAGAGTACGCAGCAGACGCGACTCTCCAGGCCGCTCGGTTTTCATCCAGAGCCATGGCTTCCAATATCACCGGCAGGTGCCTGCTCTGGCTGAAACACTGGCAGGCGGACTCTAGGTCCAAGTGGAAACTTGCAGTGGCCCCCTACCAAGGGGGAAAGTTGTTCGGGGACACCTTGAACCCCTATACAACAGAAAACAAGGACAAACGCAGGGTCCTTAAACACGTGTTTAGGAGACAGGACAGGCGCGCCGGAGCCTACCCACGGCGACAGCCCTTTCGGGCCGGAGCCAGGTACAACCATTCCCAGACATCCCAGTCCTTTCCGACCAGGCAGGACAGACAGGAGAGACAGGCAGACAGGCAAAGCCCCAGACCCAGACAACAGCCTCAGAGCAAGCGGCCCTTTCGAGGCGCCAACAGCCTTTCCGGCGCTCCAAATGACACCTCATCAGGACCTCCCATCGGGGGCAAACTCTCCCTGTTTGCCCACCAGTGGGAGGTCACCACCACGGACGCATGGGTACTCAACACCATCCGTCACGGCCTCTCCCTGGAATTTGTCTCCACCCCCCCAAATCGGTTCCTCCCTTGCCCAAGCCCTCACAACCGAATAAGAAGGAGATTGATGGACGAGGCAGTAAACCATCTACTTCAAATACGGGCCATAGAAACAGTTCCGATGGACCAGAGAGACCAGGGATTCTACTCCATCCTCTTCATAGTCCAAAAGGCATCAGGGGGATGGAGAGCAATCCTAGACTTCAAAGGACTAAATTACCACCTGGCATACCACAAATTCAAGATGCAAACGCTCCGATCCATCTTGGGAAGCGTCAGAAAAGGGGACCTCCTGACATCTATAGACCTCACGGAGGCGTACCTCCATATCCTGATCTCTCTGGCCCACCGACGGTTTCTACGGTTCGCATACAGGGGGCGTCACTTTCAGTACAGGGCGCTCCCATTCGGCCTATCCTCCGCCCCAAGGGTCTTCACCAAGATCCTGGCAGCCCTAGCAGCCAGCCTACGGATGGTGCCGATCAGAATCCAGTGCTATCTAGACGACATTCTAATCCAGTCCGCGTCCACCCAGGCCGCCGAGTCGGACCTACAGGTGGTGGTAGGGCTACTCCAAAGCCACGGGTTCTCCGTAAATTTTCCCAAGAGTCACCTAGTCCCCTCAACAAGGTTACTCCACCTCGGCGCCATCATAAACACCATAGAGTGCCGGGTCTACCTATCCCAAGAACGCCGGGAAAGCATAAGAAGCTCGATCCTCCAGATTCGCAGGAGTCGATCAGTAACATTGGCCAGCCTATCCCAGTTGCTAGGAAAGATGATTTCGGCCATTGCAATCGTGCCTTGGTCCAGGCTTCATTCCAGGGAGCTCCAATGGTTCCTGTTGCCCTTCCAGAGGCAAAACCTCAGTGCCTCCCCACAGAAAGTTCGCCTCCCGCCACAGGTACTACATTCCCTCAGATGGTGGCTATCACCAGCCATAAGCAGAGGGTCAAACTTCAGGGAACCGGACCGCATAATACTCACCACGGACGCCAGCCTCTTCGGCTGGGGAGCGCACCTCCATTCACAGTGGGCACAGGGCCGGTGGTCCAGGGCGGACCTCCGCCACAGCATCAATTGGCTCGAATTACGGGCCATCCACCTCGCCCTCCGTCACTTCCAGGACCGAGTGGCGCGACAACACGTCCTGGTCCTCACCGACAACGTGACAGCCAAGACTCATGTAAACCGTCAGAGGGGCACTCAGTCCCGAAGCCTCATGGCAGAGGCTCTCCTTCTGGGAACCTGGGCAGAACACAATCTAGCTTCCATCAGGGCCGACCACATATCAGGGGAAGCGAACACTCAGGCCGACTTCCTGAGCAGAACAATAGTGGACCACTCGGAGTGGCGACTTCATCCGAGGATCGTCAAAGAGATCTGTCACCGGTTCGGCTTGCCACAGGTGGACCTCTTTGCCTCCCCGCCCAGCTGCCCCGATTCTTTTCCCGTTTTCCAGCCAGGGAGGCGGAACAGACGGACGCCCTCCGGAGTCCGTGGCCACGGTCTCCTTTACGCCTTCCCTCCCCTGCCCCTCCTCCCAGCAGTGATACGCAAGATCATCAAGGAACGAGCAGTGGTACTCCTAGTGGCACCCCACTGGCCAAGGAGACCATGGTTCGCCGACCTGATGAGTCTCTCCCTGACGGAACCCTGGAGGATCCCCCCGGAACGGGTGTCGCTCAGTCAGGGAGACATTCACCATCCAGATCCTCAGTGGCTCCAGTTAGCCGCCTGGCACTTGAGCGCTCGATCCTGACAGGGGAACTCTGCTCCCCGGGGGTCATCACCATAATCCAGGCCTCCCGTCGCCCCTCCACCAACCGCATCTATGATGCCTCGTGGAAAAACTTCCAATTGTGGTGCTCCAGGCGGCGGCTGCCGCTTAGGGACCTCACAATTGCCCATATTCTGGACTACTTGCTAGCCAGACTCGACAGGGGCCTGGCCCCAAACACACTGCGCAGACAAGTTGCAGCCCTGGCAACGGTGCTCACATGCGACTCAGCAGGTACCCTGAGTCGCCATCCCCTCATCAGGTCCTTCCTAAAAGGGGCCTCCAACTCCAGACCCCCTACTGTACACAGGTACCCCTCGTGGGAGTTACCACGGGTCCTCCGGGCTCTCACTCAGCGGCCCTTCGAACCCTTAGCGACATGCGAGGTGCGCTACCTGTCCCACAAGGTGGCGTTCCTAGTGGCGATCACGTCCGCACGACGCATCTCCGAATTGGCAGCGCTCTCAGTCAGGGAAGACTTGTGCGTCTTCCATCAGGATAGGGTGACCCTGCGCCTGGATCCCACCTTCACCCCGAAGGTAAATTCCCTATTCTATAGGTCGCAGGACATAGTGCTACCAGATTTTTGCCCCGATCCGTCACACGATAGGGAGCGACAATGGCAGTGCCTGGATGTACGTAGGGCGCTGAAGTGCTACATCGCACGTACAGCGGAATTCCGTAGGTCCGAAGCTCTATTCATATCGTTCCACCCTTCCGATAAGGGTCTGAAGGCATCCTCCTCCACAATTGGTAGGTGGATCAGAGCGTGTATCGCCAGGACGTACCAGGCGGAAGCCTTGCCAGTCCCAAGAGGGATCACAGCACACTCCACACGAAGCGCAGCTACCTCCACAGCCTGGTCCACACAGGCATCCATCGAGGAGGTATGCAGGGCAGCCACATGGGCTACACCATCCCCATTCACTAGGCACTACAAGATTGATAGGTTTGCCTCGGCCGAGGCTGCCTTTGGCTGGAGAGTTCTCCAACAGGTTATTCGCCAAAGTGCCACACCGGACCAGTCGGCTGCCCACCCTCAGGGACAGTAGGCTTGGGTATGTCCCATTGGTGGATTCTCCATCTCCTAGTGCTGGAGAAGGGGCGTTGTCTTACCTGAACGCCTTTTCTCAGCACGAAGATGGAGAATCCACCCCCACCCTGGTAGGTCAGTTAGACCTAGGATTAGCATAGTGGAAGGAGCCACGATGTCGCACAGTCAGTCAAGGGCTACGCTCGCGTCAAACCTGGGAAAGGGTCCAGGAAGGGGCGTGGCAGCTTTGGCTTACTTGATCTGATTGGGCAGGAATACAGTCTTAACCCATTGGTGGATTCTCCATCTCCGTGCTGAGAAAAGGCGTTCAGGTAAGACAACGCCCCTTCTTTCTCACTCTTGTCCTGTCTTTCTAATTCCCTGTTTAGCTCCTCCTGTTCCTAGGCAGCACCAAATGATGCACTTCAGAGGGCATAACAGCTGTGCAACTGAGAATGGGATTAGAAAGGCTTTTTAACTGTTGCTGCCTGCTTTCTGAAAAGTTCTGAAAAGACTTGTACTGGATTTTTGTGTCCCCTGACTCTTCTGTGCAGGAACAACTAGATGTTTTCTCAGCACATGCATTCTGTCTCGAATTGCCTGACTTTTTTCCCCCTTTGGTTGTAGGAATTCAAGATTACTGGGTAATTTGTCTTAGGAAATAAAACGGGTCCTTTTTGTTTGGAGGGTTTGTTATGTCCAATTATTCTTGCAAAACCAGAATGATATATCTTACTGAGCTTATTTGTATTCATTTATTTATTAAATGTATATGCCATTCATCTCACTGTTAAGGCGACTCTGAGCGGCTTACTAATAATAAAAAGTTAAATATAAAAACAACTATCAGAGTTATATAAAATTAGAACCAATATTGATTTATCAATGGAAATTGATCTGGCCTGAACTATCCTTCCTCTCCTCTTTGCCAGAATGTTGGTTCCCTGGGATTGGCAGCCAAGCCAAGCACGACCTCTGGCCAGACCCTGCCCTCCTCTGAAGAACGGGGTGGAGAGCTGTGTCCAGAGAAACCACTCGGGGACCCTGCTACCTCCATGCTGAATTTGGTGACTGCTCTAATTGGCTTATGTAAGAGCAAGGTATGAAACAACCGGTGCTGAGAGCCCTGGGGCACGTGAAGAGGAGGTGGGATGAGCTTGTCTCTGCCTGACTCTTCCCTTCCACACACGGAGTATAGGAGGGGAGCCTTTGGCAGGAACAGTATTATTTTTCCTCCTTGCAGAACAAGAAGGTTGTGCTAAAAGCCCAAGAGAACCTACTGCTTCTTACCAGGGTGGACCATCCAACCGCTGCCCAGGCTTTGGCCCAAGACAGCATGCTGTGCCTTCTGCTATCCGACTCTCTCTGCTCCCTGTACAAGGCCATCCCTGTTACCATCAAGCCTACCGATGTTACCAGGCCTCCACCCGTCCCGTGCAGGTACAAGGCTGTTGACGTGTTGAGCCCACAGTCTCTGCCCCTGAGATTTTCACACTTCTGCTGCTCTCACCGCGCCTCTTATACACCCCACACATCCAGACCCAAACCCTCCCTGCGCATTCCCCAACCCACCCTGCACTCTCGCACCTTCTCCCCAACTCGCAC
Source organism: Bothrops alternatus (assembly GCA_034064705.1). NCBI lineage: Eukaryota > Metazoa > Chordata > Lepidosauria > Squamata > Viperidae > Bothrops > Bothrops alternatus. Next base: position 535,400 of record JARGCV010000327.1, read on the forward strand.
CACCTTGCATCCTCTTGGCTCCTGCCTGATCTGTGTGACACCCTCTGTACTTCCTTGCACACCCTTCCCAATTCATGCTGAGTCCTGGCATAACCCTGTGCACCCTCCGTGACCCATGTTGCACCTCTTGCACACTCATGCCCTCTCCAGCCTGTGCCCCACCTTTCAGCTATTCCTTCCCTGATCCTCGCTGCACGGTCGCCTATTCTCCTTGACCCTCCCTGTGACTCTTGCACACTCTTACCTACCCCCTTCGCCCTCGGGATGCCTCCCCTGGCCCTGTCCCTAACCCAGCAGCAACCACTTACCTTTGTGCCTGCCTTGGACTTGCAACTTCCTGCCAGTTTCCCCACTGACTGTGGTTGTGGGAAGCTGGCAAGAAGTTGCCTCATCTGAGTGTGGAATTCAGTTAATGACAGCAACCCGGAGTGCAGAGATTGGTGCTGCTAAGTGAGGTGTTTGCACTTTATGACTGCATCGCTAAGCAACAGAAATTCTGGTGCCAATTGCTGTCATAGGTTGAGGACTGCCTATATATACGCTAGTTGTGCCCACTTTCTTTAAGGCTACCTGTGGCTCCATTAAATAATAACTGACCCGATTGGTTTTTGTTTTTTTCTGTTCAAGAGGCGGGATAACAAGTAGATTCACGCTGCTTACAAAGACCTGCAGTATTACGTTGGGAGACAGATTACACTGTCACCCGCTCAAGGTGTTCCCGTCTTTCCGGTTTGCCTCTTGCAGCTTATCCCTGCTGCAAATCCAAGCAGGAGGCCCCTGGATTTGAAGGAAGGGCTACTTGGACTAATTGTGTAATGTAGTGGTTGGAGATCAGACAGGGAGTGCAAAGATACCTTAGTAGAATGACTGAGGGTTAGCCACACAAATGCACTTATAGGGAGGAATATGTTGGCAAGCATGGCAAACGTGAGTATGAAAAGCCCTTTCTGTCCTCCATTTGCAGCACAAGGATGCCAGGGTGATCAGGTGCCCTTGGGTTGAGCCTCCTCTCTTTTGAACTTGCAGGCTCCAGAGTGACGCCTCAGTGGAGGAAAGCGCCTTCCTAGGAGAGCACAGCCTGGAGGCTTTCTTTGATTGGCTGGAGTTTTGTGACTGTCTCGTGAAACAGGCTCATCCCGTAAGAAACCTTTTCCCCTCTTCTCTCCCTGCCCTTTTCCTCTTCTTCCTTGGCTCCAGGGCTGGGGACGCCTAGCTGGGGTGTGGTGGAATGGGAGGAGTGACTAATGGTGGCTGTGCATCCCATCAGGTTGTCGGAGATGCCCTGAGCACGACTGTGGGGCGGAGGCTCTTCCTGGAAACCTTGCGGCCTCAACTCTTGCAGATGTGAGTGTGGGCTGAGTGGACCCTTGACTGCACGTGTCGTGTCGCCAGGGGATTCCAATGGGAAACACAGCCAAGCACAGCCCTCTTTTGCTCAGTGGGTCCTTTCTTGGCAGGTCAGACTCTGGGATTCTCTTTTCAGTGGCCATCCTAACGGGCCTGGCGAGACGGATTCACGCTCCTGCCCTCCTCCAGCAGCTGGCTGGGTTTCTGCTGGGAGCAGAAATGGATCCCGTCAGGCCCAGCGATTCAGCCTGGCGGCCACAGAACTCCAGCCTCTGCTCACGGCTGATTGAGAACTGCAGCCATCCGTCTGATGAGGTGAGCCTCCTGCCAATCCTGTGTCCCTTCCTCAAGAACTGCAGCGTAAGCCGTCGATAGTTTGAACACCTGGAATTAGCTCTGCCACAAGTACCTGACGGCACCTGCAGAGCAGCCTTTCCTCCTCACTGAGGCCCTGATACTTCGAAATGGGAGCTGAATTTTCCATTTGAGTTCTGTGGCAGCTTCAAAGTTCCCAGGATCAGCAAGGAAATGGAAGCCCTTCTGTGGGGGTGGGGTGTCTTAACGGTAGTCTACTGCACCTTTTGCTTGAGAATTGGGAACTTTGGGGAGTTGTGGCCTAGCTCTAGACTCCAGTTTCCCCCAGTGCCCCAGATCTTGCTGTTGACTTAACCTGTAGCAGGGCATGGGGAGACAGCTAGCTAAGCGCTGGCTTGCCTCTGCGGCCTCTGCAGCCCGAGTGTCTTGGCTCGGCTGTTGGAAGCCACCAGGGCATTTTCACCAAGTCCAGCTGTTCACATTCTCCTCCTTGCTGCAGATCAGCATGGCCACCCTACGGTTGTTTGAGGAGCTGCTTTGGCTTCCTGACCAGCGCATCTTGCAGAGCCTGGTGCTTTGCCATCTGGAGGAGCGCAGCTACATCTTGAGAAGTCCACCTGGTCAGGAAGATCTTGCCATCCCTGAACAAGAGTTTTGTGAAGAGGGGCTGTAAGTGACTTGGGGAAGGAGCAGATGGCCCCTGGTGTCCTCTATGTTCACAAGTGATGAGGAAAAGTCTCTTCTTAGCACCAGGCTGACCCTTTTTATTAAGATGAGCCACTTTTGATGGATTGAAATCATTTTTTGATTCATGTGATACAGTGTTGGCATTTGTTTACAGTTCCCCACAAGAAGCACAGAGCCTTCCCTCTCGCTTACGGTCTAAGGCAGTGGGGTAGGGGCAAAAGGGGAGAGAAGGGGAGGGAGAGAGGACCTCCTTTGATCCTGTTGTATTGGGCTGATTTCATCATCTTTGTGCTCCAGCAGCAGCTGATGGGCCTGGATCCCAGCGCTGATTCACAAACCGGCACATGTTACCTGTCAGTCCCCCTTTCCTGAGGCAGCAGTATTGAAGTTGGTCTGTCATTAAATGTCGTGTTTTTGCTCTTTTAAGTAAAAGTATAGCCTGTAACTTTGAAAACATGGTCAAGGCTGGCCTGTTCCTATCTCTGCAGAGACCTAGAAGAAGATCCTTACTTTGCAGATGGGCTCCCAGCAGCCGAGCCCCAGAGGCCAAGCAAGCCAGCCACCTTGGCTCCAAAGGAAGGGCCTGGCCAGCCAGCGGGGCCTGTGGATGTGAAGGAGGCAGTCAGCAGGTACGGCTTCGGTAGAACAGCAGCAGGGAGTAGCAGTTGCTTGCATCCCAATTTGGGTTAGGAAGATGCAAGACCACTATATACAAGATGGTTGAGATGTACTGCCTAAGTTGCTTCTATGAACATCGGAAGGGTGTTGTGTAAGAGTGTATTATGCATAAGCTTGTGAAAGAGCCAGTTTGGTCTACAGGTAATTCTTAACCTACGTCTGATAGAATAGGACCTTGGAGATCTAATCCAGCCCCCCGCTCAAGCAGGAGAACCTATACCATTTCAGAAAAGTGACCATCTAGTCTCTTCTTTAAAACCTCCAGTGATGGAGCACCCACGATTTCTGGAGGCCAGCTGTTCCACTGGTTAATTGTCCTCACTGTTAGGAAGTTTCTCCTTAATTCCAGGTTGCTTCTCTCTTTGGTCAGTTTCCAACCCTTGTTTCTTGTCCTGCCCTCTGGTGCTTTGGAGAATAGTTTGAATAGTTGTGGCAGCCCCTCAGATATTGGAATACTGCTATCATGTTGCCCATTTCTTCTTTTCTTTAGATTTCACTAGCCAAACCCAAGTCCTGGAGCCGTTATATGTTTTAATCTCCAGGCCTTGGATCATCTTAGTTATTCATTTATAACATAAAATATGAAAATACAAAAGCAAACAGTAAGGGACAACAGGAGGGGAAGGGAAAATGAAAAAGTATGGAGAAGGGGAGGGAAAGAAACAAAAGGCGTTGACTTCCGACTCCTGTTGCAGTAAAATAAGTCACTAAGAACAAATCTCAACTTTTTACATTTCTATAGCAGTATGAACTAGCCATTTCTATATCAACAAATCAGTCTAATCAGTAATACCCAATATCATAGTATCAGTTTTTTCCACCTCAAGCACAAAGTCTAATTCCAGCCACGGAATTAGAGGACAGGTCTTGTCCTGGATTGGTAACTGGCTAAATTGTAGGAAGCAAAGGGTGGCAATAAATGGACAATTCTCCGGATGGAAAGAAGTGAGAAGTGGTGTACCCCAAGGTTCAGTTTTGGGGCCTTTACTTTTTAATTGATTCATCAATGATCTGGATGTAAAAGTTAATAGTGAGGTAGCCAAGTTTGCTGATGACACTAAATTGTTCCGGGTTGTGAAAAGTGAAACTGATTGTCGGGAGCTCCAGAAGGATCTCTCGAAATTGTGTGAGTGGGCAACAAAGTGGCAAATGCATTTTAACCTAAACAAGTGCAAAGTTATGCACATCGGGGCAAAGAACCCCAATTATACTTACCAACTGATGGGGACCAAACTTTCTGAGACAACCCAAGAAAGGGATCTTGGGGTTTTGGTGGACAGCTCGATGAAGATGTCAACCCAATGCGCAGCAGCAGTAAAAAAAGCAAATTCCATGCTTGGCATGATTAGGAAGGGAATCGAAAATAAGTCAGCAAGTGTTGTATTGCCTCTGTACAAATCGATGGTGAGACCACACTTGGAGTACTGTGTACAGTTCTGGTCACCGCACCTCAAGAAGGATATAATGGAACTGGAAAAGGTGCAAAAAAGGGCAACAAGAATGATCAAGGAAATGGAGCGCCTCCCTTATGAAACCAGATTGCAACGCCTTGGTCTCTTCAGCCTTGAAAGACGGCGTTTAAGGGGTGACTTGATCGAAGTGTATAAAATCATGCATGGGATAGAAAAGGTGGATAGAGAAAAATTCTTTTCTCTATCACACAATACCAGGACAAGGGGGCACTCCCTAAAGCTTATAGCTAAGAAAGTGAGGACAAATAAAGGGAAATATTTCTTCACCCAGAGGGTCGTTGATTTATGGAATTCACTTCCTGAAGGGGTCGTGACAGCTGTCAGCCTTGACAGCTTCAAGGCAGGGCTAGATAGATTCATGGATGCAAAGTGTATTGGTGGTTATTAAAACAGATGTCCATGTGCCGCCTCTATGTTGGTTGAGGCAGGCAGGATTCCCTTGAGTACCATTTGTTTGGGGGTCAAGGGAAAGGGAGGGTTTTGCCTTCTCTTTCTGCTCAAGATCCCCATGTACATTTGGTGGGCCACTGTGTGACACAGAATGCTGGACTCGATGGGCTTTGGCCTGATTCAGCATGGCTGTTCTTATGTTCTTATGTTCTTAAAGTCCAGAAGTGGTTTCCAAGTAGAAACAAAAGTACTTACATTCTTTTATCAAAACAGTCAGTTTAGCCATCTCTGCTAACTCCATCAGTTTTTGTAACCGTTCGTCGAAGCCAGCATTTCTCAAACTCTGGGTCAAGTCCCTGGGGGCTTGCAAGCAACTCTGAGGAGGGCAGCTGCAAATCGCTTGGCAGCCAAAAGGACTGAAGGCAGAAGGCAGGCAGAAAACCCAGCCTCTTCTGTAGAGCTGACTAAGGCAAAGCACCTATGGCATGCGTGTCACATGGCTTGGTTGTCATTCAGCCTGGAGATTTTATCCAGGGGGAAATGAACAGAAGTGCAGGATCAGGGAACAGGGAGCCCAAAGCAAGCCACCTTCGGGGCATGGTGGGAACTTAGCTCAGGTCAAACTGGGCTTCTCTACTTGGCCAGAAAGAATGAAGGGTGACCAGGCAGAAAACACAGTTCTGCAGAGCTCCGACCTCCATCTTCTTCGTGTTTTTTTTTTAACCCAGCTTCCTTTGCCTAGTACCAAGTGAGGTGAAGACCTCAGTTTATCTGGAGGAGGCGGGATATGACACTTACGTCCATGATGCTAAAGTACTGGTGAGTCCTTTGATACTCTCCATCCTGCAACCTAAATAAGCAGTTGATTTGTTTTTCTGAACTCCAGTGGTCCAGTGTTAATTATAACGATGATGATAATAATAACAACAACAACTTTATTGTCACTTTGAATGTACACCAATCGGCATACATCAAAATGAAATTTCGTTGCATACAGCTCTCAAAGGGTCACCACCTCTGATATACACACCTTGTTCGTGGCTAGCTCAAGTTACAGATCTTCCATCTTAGTCTCCAGGGAGCGAATGATGGCAAACAGGACAGATGGAAACAGCTCCATGTGGATTAGCCCTCAAATTAGCTTGTATTCCTGCACAACAACCTCGCCTCTTTTCCTGTTTCTGATCCTGTCTCTTCCACCTTTTCCTTAAAGAGGCCTCGCTTCTTTTCGCCCTTGGAGAACGCTGCCGCTGCCGCCAACTCCTCCAAAAGCCTCTCTCCCATCCTCTGGGCCTGCCGACAGCCTCATCCAGTTCCTTGGCTCCATAAGCCCCGGGACCTCTCCTCCTCGGCCTCCTTTGGAAACAGCCCTGATTTGCAATAGAATCCGTCGCTGGGCCGGCAGTCAGATCTTGCTGCTGGCAGAACAATTTAAACAGCACCAACGTCTTTTAACGGTCTCACCAACAGTTCCGAAACAGCTAGAAACTCGCCATGCCAGCAAAGATTGTCAGTCGTATGTCACCTTAGTTGCACCATGTTGCTCAAACATTAAAACCTTTCTGATCATGTGGCCTATATCCCTTAATATCCCTCCCAAAACGTTTCACCTTCGAGAGCCAATGCAGCCGCAGCCAATCCAGGCGCCGCCATCTTAGAACTTGGTGTCCTATCCAACGACGACTGAAATGCACTGTGTCTCCTGGTCCCTTTCTTGTACCTGTTTCTTTTTTTTTTAAATAGTGCAGCAACCTTTTAAAAAGGGAGGATGTGTGTGCTCTATCAGCTGAGGGCTCTAGCAGAAATGAACTTCCTAGATCCTTTCAGGCCTGGGCAGGAGACAGAAATAGAAGTGGCGATTGTCTTGGCCTTTGGAGGGCGGGTGTCCCGATGGCAGTCACAGTCCCTCTGGCTTCTGAGGAGGACCTGCAAAGGTTGGGCAGTAAAGCACAATCTTAACAGCAGTTCTGCTCTTTCTTAGCAGGCAGCTCTTGTCATGTATGTTTCTTGTTATATTTTAGTCTAGCTGACTTGTGCTGCAGCCTCAGTCTTCCTGCTATGCCATTTTATATCTGTGCGAAACCTCTGGGAGAGGCTACCTGTTGGGTGTGAGGTGTACTTGGTATGCTGACGACACTCACCTGTGTATTGTCATTCCAGGTTTTTCCCCAATAATTTTATTAAGAGTTAATAAAATTGAACAATAATACAGAAGCCTAATACAGAACTATTACATATATACATATAATTTTTTAAAACATATAGAACCCCATAAAACTATATGAATTAAAAACCAGAAGAAGAAACTCTCCCTCCCCATCTCCAGCAAGTGTAGTTAATATTAACATCTCCAGTCCAATAAGGGTTAATAGAAAAACATACTTAAGTATATCTCATTTCCGTTTAAGCAAATTCTTCCAATCTCTCTTCAAATAATCAAACCCCAATCCCAAGTAAAAATTTAAGCATTGTAAAAGATAACATTACAAATTAATCAATGACACCCAATTAAATATTTCCAGAAGAACTATTATCATCCAATCTCAGTCAAAACCATTATCACCAGAGATAAACCATTATATCATCAAATAAACCAATTCTCTCTCCTTTCAGTTTCAAGAATGCTGTGCGAATGTTGCGTGCTGGACGTGGCCCGAGGCTCAACTGCCCCAGAAGAGCAGCCCTGTGGGACCCCGGTTTTATGAGGGTCCTTTTTTGCAGGTGCTCTTTGATCGGCTGGCCCAGATCTTAAACCAGGTGGGATCCTGAGGGAAGCAGCCTGGGAGAGGATGCCGTAGTGACAGCAAGGCGGGAAGAGGCCCGCGTTGGTTGCAGGGAGGTAGCTTCAAGGAGTCCTGGGACACTCCAGGCCTGTCCTCCTGCCTTTCTTAGTTGAGGAACATGGCTCAGTGCAGCCCTTGTACGGGGCATGTATTGCAGGCAGCAGCTTCCTCCTGCTCCCTTTTCTCGTGGGTGGTTGATGGAACCTGCTACCAGTGGCAGATTGTGAATAAAACACTGCATTTTACTCTCTCTCCCTCCCTCTCCTTCTCTCTCTCCCTCTCCCTCACGGCAGCCCTATGCAGTGAATCTGCAGGTGACGTCAGTGCTGTCTCGCTTGGCCCTCTTCCCTCACCCTCACCTCCACGAGTACCTTCTGGACCCCTACCTCCCATTGGCCCCTGGCTGCAGGACCCTCTTCTCGGTGCTAATTAGGGTAACATTTGGCTTGGTGCCAAGCCCAGGGTGGGAAACTCGGGGTGCTGTGAGCTTCCGCGGGTGATTCAAGGGGTGCCCAGCCCTGTCCTCTCTGGCTGCTATTGCTGCAGCCAAGAAGCTCTGCTCCCTCTGCCAGCCTCTTTATCCTTTCTCCCTTGCCAGGTAATCAGCAGCCTGATGCACAGAGCCCATCGGATCACAGACTTCTCCACCAACTTGCTGCTGGTCCGGAAAAAGCTAATGGGACTGGTGCCAGATGACCCCCCGTAAGTGGGGCAGAGAGGACGGGGCGGTTCTTCCTTTGGTTCGTTTCACAGCTCAGCTTTTGCTTGGCTGGAGCATTTTCAGGCCCCCTCTGGGCACTTGCCTGCACAACTTCCAAAGTTGATGGCATTGTGCCCAAGTCAAAGCTGCCCCACCCGCATGCTGTACAGAGACCGTTATAACCACTGTGGCCCAGAGAAGCTGAGCTTATTATTTTGATCTTGAGGGCAGCAGTTGTGATCAAATAGCAGTGACCTGCCTGAGGCCTCTAGTGCAAATGCAAGAGCAGTATTGATAACCAGATGGGCCTTTTGTAAGCCTAATCTAGAATCAGCCAGGGGAGGGAAAGGCAGCTGATAAGAGGAGGAAAACTGCTTTTTTTGTCTTGCATGCAATCTCTTTATAGGATTGGCCACCAGATGTTCTTGGAGGGGGTGATCGTGCTGGAGGAATTCTGCAAAGAACTGGCTGCCATCGTCTTTGTCAAGTCTGCCCTTAAGGGCCCTCCGGGGCAGAGTCAGCAGTGCGCTGCTTCCCCCAGCTGAAAGGTCTGGGTCTCTGGCCCATTGGCTCCCCTGCCTCTTTGAGGCCTTCAGTAGTTGAGAGCAACACCCTTGCTGACTTCCTGTGTGTAGAGAAAAGCAGCAGCACCTTGTTCTTGGCATAAAAGTGGCTTCAAATAAGGAGGGACGGTTGGGATGAGAAGCAGATGGTTGCTTCGTCAGCTGCCAGCCCGGATGCGTCGCCCTTGATTATGCTGGGACCTTGTTGAGCCAGCGGCCTGCTGCCTGCCTTCTGGCGCCTGACCCAGCTTGCCATCCAGAGCCTTGTCCTTTTTCTTGGCCTAATGCCTAATGCCAAGAACAAAAAGATCCAGATAAAGCATCTGGATTTTATCTTCTAAAAAATACTAGTAAGGTAGGGCTGTTTTCAGCTTATTTTAGCCATTGGGATTAAATCATGGAGGTTCTTGTAAAAGTTTTCTGTAGTGCATGGATTTGGGAATCTGTTGCTATAACTTTGCCTCCTTTTGTTTGCTACTCTTATTTCAGTCATGGTATCTCTAAACACAGCCCAGGCCAAAAGAGGAAGGCTCCTGTCCAGAGCCTGTACTGTAGTTCTCTCCGTGGGGCTGTCTAGCTAAGTGACTTCTCTTCTCGCCCACTTTTCTTGGCGTATGTACTCAGCTGAAGGTTCTGTGCCAGGACTTATTTTTTGCAATATCTTCCATCAGTCTAAAGATGAATCCTGCCATGCTACTTGATCCCTGGTTTCCTTTTGTACCCAGAGCTTGCTGTGGTGAGATAATGGAAGCCTCTCCTACCATCTCATTCCTAGGACTGTTGCAAAGTCCTCCTAGTCTATAAATATGTTTGAGGAAGTAGGTCTGGAGGTGCTGTTCTATCTTGGCATATTGCCTAGGTCTCTGCAGCGAGCTGATCTTTGGCCCAAAATGAAGATGGAACAGAGAAACCTGCCTTTGCCAGACTTACTGAGCAGAGCCTGCGGCAACATCGGTTTGAGCCCCTGGAGGAAAGACGGCTTGTGCTCTAATAAATGAATGTCTGGCAACCTTTTCCGATCTTACATTCTTCCTTCGAGAAACACAGCAGAGCCACAATGAAATAAATGTATTTATTAATTCAGCTATGTATTAATAGCTGTAAATGTACCAAAGGCTGCCAGGACTGCTTGGTCTTCCCTGCCCACGTTGCTTTCAGCAGGGGTGGGTAGAATAGCAGCATTTGCAAAAGGGGCATCCCAGACCTGCTCTGTGTCCGGTGGCCTGGGGGGGGGGCGGCTTCCATTTCTGGCGCAGCCCTCGGCTGGGAGAAGCTAGCTGTAAATGGGGAGAAAAGAAGCGGTGCGAAGCCTTTGGAGCACCTGGCTCCTCAGAGCTGCGTCTTCCACTTCCCACCAGGTGAAAGCCGGCTCCTGCAATGCCGGTGGGGCCTGCTGCTGCTGCTGCTGCGGCGAGCCGTCGCTTCCGACTGTGGCCACCACGTTGAAGCAGATGCCGTCGCTCTGCCCCGGATCCTTGCCAAGGTGTTGCAGGCCAAGTAGGCCCTGGAGGTGGACGGCCGTCTCAGGCCGGGCCGTGCATTTCTGGAGCAGCGGCTGGACGGCTGCCCGGAGCCTCTTGCCTGGCTTCGCGGGAGACAGGCTGCTGATCGCCACGGGGAGATGCGGCGCCCCGGTCGTTTCCAGCAGCACCCACAAGGAGTCGTCGCTGCCGGCGAAGACGAGCAGGAGCCTCTGGCAAACCGAGGCGCAGGGCAGCTCCAGCGGCAAGACGGGAGGGTGGCGGGGGCTGGCGCGGTACTGCAGCGCCAGGTCCATTAAGGGCAGGATGTCCCGCGAGCGGAGCGGCAGGGCGGGGCTCTCCCGGTCCCACCACAGCGCCTGCAGGGACTCCGCGTCCGCCTGCTGCAGGCTCTTCAGCGTCCCGCCTAGAGAGAGGAACACCAGCGCTAGGGAGCTGCGCCCGGCCGGGCTTGTTCCAAGGGCCGGGGCGCGCTCGGAGGTCGAGGCCAGGGCGGGGAAGCAAAGCGGGAGCTGCGGCGGGAGGAGGCGCGCCAACCTTTATGCAGCTAAGGAGGGGGAAACCCTCAAACAGACAAGCGTTTTGCGAGCCCGCGGACTCGAAGGAGACGCCGCCTTCCAGGGCTTGGGAGCGACTAAAAAACCACCCAGGGGCTGCAAACCTCCCACCCCGCCAGTCCGGGGGGGGGCCGGCTCGTGCGTTCGCTCCAGCCGGCGGATCGCCCCGTCCCCGCCGCCCCCAGGGGAGCGACCTCCAGCGGAGCCGGCGAGCCGTCCCCCTCGCGCGTCCCCGGGCCGGGCGCCCCCACCGGTGGGCCGGGCGAGGAAGACGAAGCGGATCCAGGCGGGGCCGCGCTCCTCCACCGCCAACAGCGTGAGCGGCCGGCACTGCAGCCCCGTCTCCTCCTGCACCTCCCGCCGCACGGCCTCCACCACGGTCTCGCGGGGCTCCATCCGGCCCGCCGGCAGGTACCAGGTCCCGTAGCACTCGCGCTTGGCCTCCTGCATCACCAGCACCTCGTTCTGCGCCCGGGGGGGGGTGAGGGGGAGAAAGGGTCGTCAATGGGCGGCCCGCGGGCGCCGCGCGGGGAGGAGGGCGGGGGGCGGCCTCCGCGGACCTTCTCGTTGAGCAGCACCGCCAGCACCACGTAGCAGACGTTGCCTCGCAGGCGCGCCGGCTCGGGGGCGCCCGGGCCGCAGCCGCCCGCCTCCGTCACCGGCCAGCCCTTCCCGCCGAGCAGCGCCCGCAGCTCCTCGCCCGCCATCCCGCCGCCCGGAGGCCGTTACGTCGCTCGCGCGGAAGCCCCGCCCCCGCCGGGCGTTGCCCCTCGGAAGAGACGGGCTGGCGGCGGGGAAAAGGCGTTTATTGGGAGACGTTAAAAGGGGCGGCGGCCCCGGAGGAAGCGTCGCTTTGTGGCCCCGGGCGAGGATGGCGCGGAAACGCGGCGGCAGCGCCGGGTCAGGAGAGGCTCGTCGGCAGCCCGCAGCGGTGCAACGGCTCCTCCTCGGCCCGCACTCCGCAGGCCGGGCTGCTCTGGCCCCGGAGAGACCCCGAAGAGCTGGTGGGGTGGTGACCCGGCCGGAGGCCTTGCCCGCCGCGCCTCCGGGGGAGCCTAGGGCTCTTGGTCCGGCCTCTGCTTCCGGGAACGAGTTCGGAGCCCCCGAGAAGAAGTCTGCGAAAAGGAGGAGCCCAGCAGCGTTTGGGGAGGGCGAGGCAGGCCTTCCCCCTCCTCGCCGGAGCAAGCCGGGGGCTTCCCCGCCACCTGCCCTCCCCCCCCCAGCCTCCTGACCTCTTTAGCTGGCGGCCGCTTCTTCACCTGCCGGAAGCTTTGGCTCCTGGCCAAGGGCTTCGGGAGGGCGGGGTCCCTGCAGCGGCCTCGGGAGGGGCCAGAGACTTCCGAGTCTGTCCAGCAGTCCTCCTCCTCCTCCTCTTCCTCCTCGCTATCGGAGCCCGGCTGCTGCGCTGCTGGCCTGCGCCCTGGGCAAACACAGGCCGAAGGAAGAGTCAGAAAACAGCCACCTGTGAACCTCTGGGTGTCTGTCCAGAGTGAAGCTGGATGCGAGGCACCCTGGACTTGATAAAGGAATGTGTGACCCCCCCCATGAATGAAACTGGGATTAGGATTCGCGTACCCTGTTTACTTTCAACGAGATCCCTGCGTTGACTGAACACATGCGCAAACTAGCATCTCTAGCATCTCCAACTGTAGAGAACATTTTTTTAAAAAATCTGGCTTGATTGACATTTGAGATCTCTCATCCCTTTTGATTGGTAAAAGAAACTACAAAATTTATATTGAGTTCTTGATTAAAAGCAAAGCACTTGGTGCAGAGTTTGCCACCCACTTTAAGGAACTCAGAGCAACACTTCAGTCTCAAAGACACATCAGAAATCAGGCTGGCCTGAAGGAATGAAAACCGCCAGATTGTGTACCACACTCCTGAATGGAGAAATGATCCCACCTAGGAGTAAAGATGGAAGATATGCAGACCTAGGGGACCTCAACATCCACAGCCATTCAGTATTGGTAGGACTGAATTCGAATCAATTGGGCTCCCTGGAAAGCTACGCACAACAGATGTGTACATCATCTCAAGATATGCACAGCAGAAATGTCAAATTTACAGGAAGATTCCGATTGCAGAAGAATTCCCTCCCTCATCTGAAGTCTTAATCCTGCATTGCATGTATGGCCCTTAGACACCATCAAACTGGCTACAACATTTGACCAAGTGATTTATTTATTTTATACCCCACCTTTATTATTTTTTGTAAATAACTCAAGGGGGGGGATAACATATCTAATTCATTTCTATTTTCCCAACAATCATTACCCCATGAAGTGTGCTGAAAGTGTATGACTGACCCAGGTTCACCCAGCTGGTTTTTCATGGCTAAGCCGCGACTAGAACTCTAGATTCCTGATTCCAAGCTTGGCGTCTTAACCACTAAGCCAAACTTGCTCCAATAGGCTGGGTTCACCCAAAAGGGATTGCCCCACAGTAAAACTGGTGGCATAACCTGATACCTGAACAAACATCCATAGGATGGTTTAACTTGATCTAGAGAAGATACTAAGACACAAAATGCGGACTTCCAGTTTGCCATTGCAGCTGTCGTGGACGCTGGAAGGCGAGCTCCGTCTTCCGCATTTGATTTCGCACCACTGGGGGACCCTGGAAAGGGTTGAAAGTCACCCTTGTAAGGGTGACAAGCAAGGAGGGGATCCCCGCTTGATTGGAGGAGGGCAGTAGCCCTTCCGCTTGATCCGGGGCAGCCCTCCAAACTGGCGGATGAAAAAGCGGCCATAGAAATATGGCCCATCACTAGGCTGTGGACAGCCGAAGTCAAACTTACCACCAGGCACTTCTAAAGTACCGCGGATGAGACTGGGTGAGATCTGAACCTCTCTTCAATCCTAATTATCTTTTTTACCTGTATAAGCTGCCGGAAGTATTTTTCCCCCTGTGGAGAAAGGGAAGGGAAATCCTAGCCCACCCTCTAAAAGCAGTGGCGACTGACTATCCAGGAGAGTTTAAAACGCTGAAAAAATAACCTTATTTTAACTAGATTTATATGTTTCTAAAATTGGGGGACCAAAAGATTTCTTATCCCTATAAATAGGATATTGATTGTCTATAAAGATTGAATGTAAAAGTAAAGATATATATATATGTAAAAGTAAAGATATATATATATAAGTTAATAAAATTGATAAATGTAATAAACATGTCTTTATGTAGTTGATAAAATAACTATTAGTTTAAATATGAGATAGTAGATATTAAGAGAAAAGGAGGAAGTATTTGATGTTGAAATAAGGGACATTTTGGTCATTAAATTTAAGACAATTGGAAATTAATAGAAAATAGTGTTATACTGTATTATCAATTAGATGATGTAAGATGGTGAGAAATAGAATATATTCAAATAGATAGGACATGTATCTTGAATATTAGATTTTGTGATGAATTGTGGTAAAGGAAACTTTGGTTACCTAAAACTTGGAAATTATAAATATTAAAAGTTAAATTTAAATATTGATGGAAAACTAAAAATTGGGAAAAACTATAAAGGACATTGTCTATAAAGATTGAATGTTAAAGCAATTAGGATATATATAAGCTAAAAACTATTGATAAATGTAAGAATGTTATTTTTACTTAGTTGATATAATAAAAATTGTATTAGCATAAACATGAGACAGTAAATACTAAGGGAAAAAGAGAAGAAATATTTAATGTGGTAGTTTGAGATTTGTACTAAAGACACTTGTATGTTATTGAATTATTAACCCAGCTGCCACATTGCTTTTTAAATACTTAAATGTAAAACTAGAAAATCAATAAAACTTTTTTAAAAAAAGACACAAAATGCTGAACTACAAAAGTGACCAAATGCCATGTTAAGGTAGTCATCTGAACCTAACCTTGGAGGATTTTAAAAACTCTCCATGGTTTTGTATCTTGCTCCACAATGAAGGTTTCCTTACCAATCGGTTGCCGGCATAGCCCCTGTTCCTCCAGATAGAGGGGATCTGAATAATGCACCATGGCTGTCTCTGGGATGGAACGCAAATCCTGCATACTGAAGCTGCGTAAACGACCTGCCAGGGCACCCTGGCCCTAACCGGGAGACAAGAGAGTTAAAGGGATTTATTTGGGAATCAAGGAAGGGGTTACTTCAGAAATGGGAAATAGTATTTCAGAGGAGAAAGATCAGCACACAGTTCCTGATACTTAACCCAAAGTACTTACGTGAGAAGCCTTTATAAGCTAGAGAGGAAACATAGAAGGAAGTAGTAGGTGAGGAAGGAAATTAGTTACCCATGTGGTACAAGCTGAAAATGGCATAGAATTAGGGGGAAAGCAGCCCAATACCGCCTAGTTACCAAAGATGATTTGGGGGTGAGAAACCTGCTACTACAGGAAGGAGTCTGCCAATGGCAGTACCCCCCTCCCCTTCGCTCCGCAAGGCCCAAGCTTGCCTCCAGACCAGTCCTCCCAAGAGATTAGCGCAAAGGAAACATCAAAGGTTACTTTTGCAGCCACCTGGATAGCTGCTGTGGCTGCCACATTGATGCTCTTCTTCCCAAAGCTCACAAGACTCTCATAGCCATGCTCTTTGGCTTGGCAGATGAAGTGGTCAATCTCCTGCAGGAATTCACATACAATTGACAGGATCAGAGGAAGGGCACCCCAAAAAAAAATCCCCTCCAGGTTGTCCCCATGCATCTCCTGCCACAGGATAAGGAAGTGCTCCTGCCACTCAATTGCAGGAAAGGAAGGGGGGGTGGAAGGAGTGGAGGTCTGGCACCCAAAAAGCTGTTTATCTTTCCCTCCCTCCCATTTCTTGCCATGGGTGGAAGGAGGCAGCTAGAGACCCCAATCTTCTGCCTGTGCCCATTTCCCAAAGGCCGCCTCCAGCTCTGAGACTCTGTTCTGCCTTGGTGAAATGCAGGCAGCAATTCTAAATTGGCATAGGCATAATTTCATGCAGGCTCAGAGCCTTCAAAGGTGCAGTTAGGAAATGCTCTATTTTCATTGAGAAAAAGGGGGAGAACAGGACAATGGGCACCTGCTGCCCACTCGCCAATAACTGTGGCCTGGGCTAGGAAGAGCATTACCTTTTCTTTGCTGGACAGTGTAGGATGCACAAACTTGCGGTACAATAGGCTGGCCCCCTTTGTGTAAGGAGACAGGAGCCATACCACAAAGGCCATTTTGATCTCATAGTAGAAGGGAAACCTGCAACCAAAAAGATACCCATGGAGCCAGCAGTGCCCAACAAATTGCTGACTTCAGCAATGGCTATCCTGGCAAATGGGCTACTTTCAGAACTAAGGAGGGTTAGAAGAAGCCATTCCAGCGAACCCAGAGATGATCAGGGAACAAAAGCAATCCCAGCACTCCTTTGCTAGCCCTGAGAACAGATCTGCTGTCTGTCCAGAGCCATTTCAATTATTGTAGGTAGATCTCTGCCTACAACTATTTGTTCAATGACCAGTTATAATGGCACTGAATGGTGGTTACAACTGGCCTTTGGAGTCCTGGCAGTCCCAGAAATCTTCCCTCCCCCCCCCAGGCATGTGATCGTGATCTGGGCACTTGGCAACTGGTTCACACTTATGACTGGTTGCAGCATCCTACGATTTTGCCCCTGGCAACAATCAGCTAGCAATTAAAGCTGCTGTTTTGACTCTGGCCCAATCAAGTGATCTCTCCCAAACAAGAAAAGCCAGAGCAAGATGATAAACAACATCCCTCAGATGGGTTGGCTGTGAAGGCCATCGCCCAACTGAATATTCCCAACAAGGAGGGCTGGATCCAATTTTCCTCTAGACGTGCTCAGAACCAGTTAAAATGTTTCAGCTCTGCCCAGCAAACTCACCGGCTGCATTACATTAAGCAGTAAAATGTCAGCTTAGGATTTAAGAGGGTGGTAACCCAACCAACTGTGGCTTATTTAAACCATGCTGACATTTTCTTCCTGTCTCATTTACTCAAAAAGCTTACTGCAAGTATAAATTGGGAAAACCATGAAAGGGGAGCAACAAATGTAATGCAATAAAGAGGTGAACGATATACTTAGAACCGTCAAGATTTCTGTAAAAAACAATACGGAACAGGCAACTACAGCCAACTAGTTCCGACAGTAGGTCAAGCAAAACAGGAAGAACAGAAGACTAATATATCATTCTGAGTCACATACAGATGTGAAGAAAGGGCAAGCCACTGGTTGGGAAAACGGGGGGGGGAGGACAAAGCCCCTCCCCAATGCAGGAGGTGATTAATGGTCAAGGGTGGGGAGAGGGCACGGGGGGGGAGCTTTAAGTGCTACTTTTTGCTGTAGAATTCAAACTGCTGCACAGCCCTTCACAGCAGGTGTGTGCGCGCGCCCGCGCTGGCAGCCGGGTCCGGCTAAACTAAAGCCTCGACTTGCTCCGCCTCGTCCGGCCTTGCGAGAAGCGACCCACCAGGAAAAGAAGGTGTCCGTGACGGTCTCCGTGGCCATGAAGAGCGCGAAGACGATCCAGTACATCATCCACCGCACCTGGGGAGCCACGAGGTGAGTCGGGCTGGCCCCCGGCAGCGGCGACCGCTCCCCCCCCGCCCGGGTCCCCGAGGAAAAGGGGCGCGGAGACCCGGCGGGCTCCTCCGGGGCTGCCACCCCTGCGCGGGCTCTCACTCACGTACTCCCGGACGTCCTTGTTCCTCACGGCCTTGTACGAGGCGTAGGCCGGGTACAGCGTCCCCAGCAGGAGCCTGTAACGGAAGGGCGGCGTCAGGCAGGCCGGCCAGGTTCGGTAGGCGCCCGCCAGCAGAGCCAGCCAGGCCCGCCGCCCGCAGCGCAGCGTCGCGGCCTTCAGGGCGCCCAGCACCATGGCCGGCAGAGGCGCGGAGGGCGAGCGGGCGAGCCGGTTTTCCCGGGAGCCGCCGCTCCTCCTTCCCCGCCCGGGACCAGCCCCGCCGGCACCCCCGCCGCCCCCGGCCCGGGACTCACTGCACGGCGCGGCTCAGCGCCCAGGCCACCATCGCCGCTCCAACCGCCCGCGCGCGCTGCCATTGGCCGCCTTTATCCCCGCCCCCGCCGCGGCCGGCCAATCGAGGCGGAGCCGCGAGCAGCCCTCGGTCTGGTTTCTGTTTTTTTGGATCTAGGCGGCTGCCTGATTGGACGGAGTTTCTCCTGCGAGTCCCCCTGCCCCCCCTCCTCCATCACGTGCCCGACTCTGGCTTGATCGGCGCTTCCATGTCCAACTTCGGGGAATCTCGCGAGAGCGGCTAATGGGAGCCGGGAGGGGGGTGTCGGAGGGGGGGCTTCTGCCCGCTTGTTCCTCTCCGAGGGGCCGTTTCTGTCCTCCGAGACCCTTTCATGCGCAATCTGAAGGCCCAGCTGGGCCCAAGAGTGGAGGCTGCTACTGAGAAAGTCCCTATTTATCACGTTCACGTTATTTATTATACAGTCGGTCCACTAAAGAGAGAAGATGGCAAGGAAGTAACGGACAATCAGTCTTCACACAAAAATAAATGATAGCCAAACCCACCAAAAACATAACTGCAAAAGACATACTAGAAACAAAAATTAATATAAGCAAGAAAATGGTAAGGGAACACCTATTCGACCTTGATGAGTACAAATCACGAGGAGCCCACAGATTACATCCCAGAGTTCTGAAGGAGCTGGCAGATGTTACCTCAGAACCATTGCACCACGTCTTTCAAAAATCCTGGAGCACCGGGGAAGTACTTGAGGATTGGAAAGGGGGAAAAAACAGACCCAGGAAACTACAGACCAATCAGTCTAACATCAATACCTGGGGAGATCCTGGAAAAGATAATCAAAAAACAGATCTCCGAACAACTAGAAGCAAACAAAGTTATAACAGGTAGCCAGCACGGGTTTCTCAAAAACAGATCATGCCAAACCAATCTTACTTCATTCTTTGATAAAGTGACCAAATTAGTAGACCAGCGAAAAGCTGTGGACATAGTATGCTTACAATTTCAGAAAGGCACTTGGTAAAGTAGACCACAACCTACTCCTTGGTAAGCTAGAAAAAGGTGACATAGACCAGGTACCGATTGTACCACTTTTAGGATATGGCAATATTCAAATACCACCAGTTGCCTAGCAAGGTGTCAAAAACTTGATGACCAAAAAATGATAAAAGTACAGATAGTCCTCTCGACTTAGAACAATTTGATTAGTCATGTGATCACCTTTTGCAACTTTTTGACAAGTATGAATCAGTTGCCCTCGGTACCAACCACTTGTTCAGGAATCTAATTTATGTCAGCTCTAAGCAAGTGGTACTTAGGGCAGATCCTGGCTGTTGCAATGCCCCTGCAGTCATGTGATTGCGATTCGGGTGCTTGGCAAGTGGCTCGCACTTCTGATGGGTGCAGTGACCTGCATTCACATGATCTCCATTTGTGACCTTCCCTGCCGGCTTCCCACAAGCAAAATCAGTGGGGACCAGCAGGAAAGGTGACAAGTCACTCTGATAAATCCCGCTAGCCTTCCTGCACTCATGCCCCACTGAGCCACCCAACTTTTGGCCTCCCTGCACTTGTGCGTAGCCCATACTGGGCCTCTCCAGCCCTGCCTCGGCCTCCCCCAACTCAATGTGCAGCTGCTCCCAACCTCCTAGGGCCTTCGATTCCCTGTGGCAACCACCACCACCCCCGGAGCACCCTCAGACTCCTTAGCCGGGATCACTTCCCCTTTAACAACCCACATGTCATGGGATTATGAGAGCCACTGGGATTGTCATTGCTAAGCAACGTAGTCATTGTATCACTTAGCGACAGTCCCAGTCCCAATTGCCATCACAACCCAAAGACCACCTGTTCAGTTAAATGCAAGTATATTGATGTAACTAAATGCTTAAAAACTAAACCTTTGTCTCACAGTTTCTCCCCATCCTTGGCATTTTCTCCTGTGTTGTGTGTGTCTGGAGTATCCCTATACCTAAAGTCTGTGCTTTTCTTTTTGCTTCACATGAACTGCTTAATTATCTCTATTTTAGAAAAGAAAAATCTGGAAGGTAAAGAAGAGAGTTAGGTGTGAGGAGAGGAGAAAGGCCTCTCTTCCTCTAGTGCTTCCACTTTTCTTGAGGAGGACCCTCTCCTCGCTCTCTCCTTGAGCTGGTCTATTCAGAAGTTGTTTGCTCAGCTGCATCAGCCCACTTCAAGGGGACTTAACCCATTTTAACAGTTGCCTCACTACTTAATGAAGAGGGAGGCCAGGCCCAACGCACCCGCCTGACCGAAAAGCAATCAATCCTGCCACAAAAAGCCATCCTGAGAGGGGAACAGATCCTCCTTGGCCCCCAACCGGACAACCTGGACCTTTTGCGAGGTGGACCACCCACAAAATGGAGGTCCAGCCATTCCTCCTCTTGGTCGGGAGGGGCCTTGGGAGCCCCTCACTCCCCTAGCAAATGTCAGATTTCCAGCTAGCGAATCCAAAAAAGGAACTCTTGGGATATTGTTCTTCCCAAAACTAATACTTTCATTGAATACACTATGCTGGCACAAAAGAAACTGCAGCAGGATTTCAGAAAATTATTTTTTCTACATTTTAGTGAATACAGTATTAAAATTACATTTATTTTAACAAAATTGCATTAATAAATCATTGATTACATAGAGGAACAGTGGTAGTTTTCAATAAATGTTTTCAGTTCTGTGGAAAGGCCAAGGGGGGGTGTCCTACCAAGGGGTCCCAGCTGAGCCATGGCGCGTGCACTAAGTGACCAGGTGTGTGTGTGACACACCCAGAGACCGCAACACGCTCCAGGACATGCCCAGGCTGAGGGAGAGCCAGGCCAGCACCTGCCAGTTCCCCTCATCAGGTTCCTTAGGACTTCCTGAAGATATTGGGGTGAATGTGCTCCGTTGCTGTCGAAGCACAGAGGCCGAAAGGGAGCGCCAGGGGACGGCACATCTGAAGCGCCCATGCCAAGTTGCAAAACCCACGTCCTCTGAAGACGCCTAATCTTGAGAGCCTGGCAGCCACCCACCTGGGGGAGTCGTGCAGGGCTGGGAATGAATTGGGAAGTGCCAAGCAGGCGATGCTTCTCCATCAGCCTCTCCATTGGCTGCCTTTGCCTGCTCAGTGAAGAATAAAAAGGGGCCTGTCCGAACCCTGGCATGCCTGCTGGACAGCTCGCCATGTGGCCCTTGCTCCTGCTCAGCCTGCTCTCTGGAGGCCTGGGTAAGTAACGGGATGGGCGGGTGGTGGGGCTTCGAGTGGGGAGAAGCACCATAGCCCCCCCCCACCGGCCTGCCACCACATGGGCAGGCCGCTTAGTAAGAGACCCCAAAATGGAGGAAAAGGCTTCTGGGCCTGAGGAAGTCTCAGCCCTTAGTTAGAAGCCACCCGGGTGACATTTGGGCCATTCCTCCCTCTCCACCCGACCACCTCAAAGGGGCTGTTGGGGTGGAGAAAACAGGAGGAGGAGGAAGGGGGATCGGGTATGTTCCCTGCCTTGAGTTATTTACAAAGCAACGAGGGGGGGAATCAATCAGTCAGGACATCCTGCTGGGCCTGATGAAAAATTGAGAGGCAGTGGGGCAAGTGACCTTTGTTTTATATTACCCCCAACATTTTCTAATCCGTGACCCCTCAGTAGAAGACTTAATTCAGGAGAGCAAATGGATGATTTTCTGACTTCTGAGACACCCCAAGAGGCCAGCCAGGAGACAGGCAGAGAGGCCCCTGAGCCCATAGCAGTTTGGCCCATTGCTTCCGGCCTCCTCTCCATCACCAGGTTTTGCCTTCTCCATTTTACCCAGCAGCCATCAGGTTCTCTAGGTCAATAGAATTCACCCTTGATTCCATGTCTCAAGGTTTTTATTACGGGCTTTTATATTTGCAAAGAAAAAATTTAATGGCAAACTATTCCATTATATGCGAGTGACAAAATACCTGTAAAGGCTCTTGATCTATTCCAGTTACGCATGTGCGATAAGATTGTTAAACCTTTGCTTTCAGACTAGCTAAAGGATCAATGGCCATCATGAAGGGATCTCTGTTAGAGAGGACAGAGAGAGGATCCTGATTATAAAGTCACTGAAGAATTTGTGTGTGTCATTCAAAATAATTTGCATGCTTCTAGTGTGCCTAGTCTATCTGGACAAATGGCTGTCCAATCTTTTCTTAAAAATCTCCAGGGATGGAGTACCCACAATGTCTGGAGGCAAGTTGTTCCACTGGTTAATTGTTCTAACTGTCAGGAAATAGGTTGCTTCTCTCCTTGATTAGTTTCCACCATTGCCTCTAGAGTCTCAACATCTTTTTTGTATCATAGTAACCAGAACTGGACACAATACTCTAAGTGTGGTTTTACCAAAGCAGTATATAGTGGTACTTCACATGATCTTCATACTGTTCCTCTGTTGATGCAGCCTAGAGTTAGGTTTTTTGGCAGCTACAGCACACTGCATTTCCATTTATATACTTCAAATAAATAATCGTAAGTCAACTTGGTGTTTTTGGCCTGCCAGTTGATTTGTATTTTAAATATTGAGCTAACCTGAGCAAACAACTTGAGTGGGAACATTACATACGACAATTTTTTTCAAAAGCTTTGCTTCCTTAAAAACATTTGGTGGTTATGATAAACCCTTTCAAACTGAACACAAACATGCAGCATCTTCAACAATTCACGCAGCCTGCGCAGGGACTCCGGGGATCTCTCCCTTCTGCAGCATCCCTGCACTCCTTACCTGGGACTCCCTTCACTTCCCACTTAATGGCCTCCCTGCCTGAAGTCACAGTGGCAACTGGGGCTGCTGGAGTTGCTTTGGCTAACCAACGTGGTCACGTGGTGTCATGTTTTATGACTGTAATGCTTAGCAATGGAAAGTCTGGTGCCAGTTTTGCCCGTATGTTGAGGACCACCTGCAGTGCTATTTTGGCAAGCCACAGCAGAGAGACATGAACAAATGTTATACGTCATTGATGGGAAACGACTCAAAGTGTAACAGTTTAGTCTCCTATGAAATGAACTGGACAACCTTGAGCCAATCGACATCTTCATACTTAACCTATTTTAGAGAAGTGTTATGTAAAGAATATATATTTGCCCTGAACAGAAGGGCAGGCTAAAATGATTTCTAATGCATTCTGTTTTTTCTGTCCTCACTGGATACAATCAGTAACAACCTGGCCTTCTCCTTCCCTTTCCAGTCCTAACCAGCAAGGTCCAGAATGAATGTGCCAAGGGGGCAGCGTACTGGTGCAGCAACTTAATGGCAGCTATCAAGTGTGGTGCTTTGGATCACTGTGTCCAGACTGGGTGGAATCAAGCCAGCAATGAGAGTATCTGGAACAGAATCAGCAATGTAGGTATTGTGATATTACTGTTAGCCATAAACATCAGCAGATCTGCTAGCCCAGATCTGCTTTGCCCAAATGGCACCTGAGCCGAAAATGCAGACAAAACATGTTTGTTATGTAAACAAGTAAGGAGAGTCACTTCACCCAAAAGAGGAAAAAGGGCAGTCTTAAAAAGAGGGAGAATTGCTTTATATTCAGTTCAAACAGATTGGGTTTGTAATGAGTTCTTTCATTGCATAACATCATTTGACCCGTCTGTGATGTAGCATGAATGGTCAATAGCTTCAGTAGGTAGCATGTGACATTTCATAGTATCCCTTAATATTCTTAGTATGATCTTGTTAAGGTTCGTCCTCATATTCAGGAGGCGTATTTCCCACATTATAATTAATTTGCAAGTTACTACAGTTCAAGTCTATATACAATAAAAGAGATCCCTTGCTCTTGGCAATTTGAACTAGTTCTTATCAGACTTTACATTCCACTGGTGAGCTTGTTTGTTAATTCGAAGACATCTAGTAACATTAATCTAAGAAATGTCTAGTTACTGAAAACATTAATGAAAGAGCTCCTCCCTCCTTCTGCTGTTGCCATCAGTATGTAGGAATGACCATAGGGAAGCACAGACCCACTCTGAAGGGATCCTCCCTAGTTTTCCAGAGACTAAAAAGAGAGGAGGGCAGCGATACTCTCGGTCTTGAAAGATTCTGTTAATGGAATCTTACAGTAACTATATGGTTGGTGGTTCTTAACTGGACTACCTCAAATGAATAAAGGTATCTGTGGACTCCTTGACTGCCAGGGCTCAGAAGTCAACATGTTGAAGTCCAGAGAAGAGGAAATACTTCGGGATGGGTGAGTGAAGGCTTCGCGGAAGCGGTTCTCAGAGAGTGAATTATCTTTTCTTCCAGGAGGACACGTGTGCAGATTGCAAACAGCTTATCTCCATCCTTGTGCGCATGGCCAAGGAATCAACCTTTAAGGTGACAAAGCAGTTCATTCATTTACCAGCTCTCTGGATAGAATCTAACAACATTATTTGAGGGCCTGCTATTCTTACCTTTTTCCAGACTCAGATGTGCAGTTTATTTGTTCTTCTTGCCTCCAGAAGTTATAGAATGGGACAACTTGCCACAGTCAACCCGCTGTGGGGACAACTTACTATGGGACAATTTAATAATTCTATTTAATTATTTTTAAAAAATTGCCATTCACATTTCATTCTGTCCCTCCTTTTGCATCCTTTCTTTAATAATTCTATTCCACTATTTCTTTGATATTAGTGTAACTCTTGTCCCACAGCGAGTTGTCTGGCAATGAGTTGGCCGTGGCGACTTGTCACAGACTCCAGAGGTTGTGGGTGTTGAACAGCGCTTTGTCTAGAATAGTATAGAGTCTCCTGCTTGAGCAGGAGATTGGAGTAGAAGACTTCCCTTCCAGCTCTGTTGCTATTCTGCTATTCCATTGCATAAAAGTTTTTCTAACTTTGAAGCTGTGGGCAGAGCCAAGTGGTCTGAGCAGCTCCCAGCTGAAGTTGGAGGCTGGCGTCTCACTCTCGTCCCAACCCATCTTGCTCAATCCTCTTCATATAATCATCTCTCAACAGGAAACTCTCCAGAAGTATTTAGAGCATGAATGTACCAATTTGCCACTTCAAACACTTATCCCACAGTGCCAGGCCTTGGTGAAGGACTACTATGCCCGTTTAATTGCCAGCCTGGAAGAACAGTTTGTAAGTAGTTACTTTCTACGAATGGGCAGATGTCTTGATCACAACCTCTTCTTCCAATCTCACAGGGAAAACAGTCTCTGGGTTGGGGAGGATGGATGGCTTATCTCAAGATATGTACGGATTAGGTTGGGAGTTCCCGGAATGGCTGGGCAGCATCTGACAGCCACTTGAGCTGTCCTGGGAAGGCTTTCTGCATAAGACCTTTGCACCACTCCTGAATCCAGTGAAGCTTATGCAAGAGCCCTTCTCTAGGTTCCCAACTCAGGGTCCAACCACCCAGCTGCCTCTGCTGGCCATTACATAAGTCATGCCCTTTCTCCCCATCAGGACCCCAGCATCATTTGTGCCCAGTTGGGAGCCTGTCCAGCTGACCTTCTGGGAAGCCAGGATGGCTTGATGCAGCTGCTCACAGGGCTAGAGCAGCTCCTTCTACCACTGCAAAGCCAGACGCCCATCCTGCCCAGTGGCCACACTCAGGTAAAGGCAGCTTCTGAGTGCCCACAACTCCACAGGAAGGGTTTGTGGGGCCCCTCCTTTCTCAGCAATGTAGGGGAGGGGGAGGGGAGGCCTGGAAAAATGGAAGGGCAAAATGCCCTTCTACTGAAGCACCTTTGTCTTCCAAACTCCAAACATTGTCTTTTAAACCCTTTACAAAGACCAAGAGGCACAGTGGATCACCCCAGGCAGGTGAGTGAAGAAAGAGCAGGCAGGAGGAGAGGACCTGTGTTCCACCATGAGGTCCATGTGGTGAGGAACCGGGGAGGGACGGGTTTTGCTGCTGCTGCTGCTGCTGTTGCTTGAAAATGGCTGAGCAGCCATCAAGGTCCCACACGAAACCTCTCGGCCAAAGGCTCCATGTGGCATGGGAGTGACAGGCTCTTCTTTTGCTAGGAGTCACCCCAGGAACTGCTGCCCATCCCCCTGCCTCTCTGCTGGTTGTGCAGGACGTTTATTGGCAAGGCTGAGTCTGTCATCCCCAAGGTACGGCATCATGGGGTCTGCCTCCTTAGCAGCTGCACCCTTGAGCAATCGGCTGCAGAATTCAGCCCCAGGGGAGAGAGATGGCGCGTGCAGCACGTGAGGGGTGGTGGGTGTGTATTTACGCTCGCAGAGCCTGCGGGCGGCAGGGAGAGCATGCCTGGAAAGGGACTAATTGAAGCGGTGGGTTCATAAACGCTGTCTTTACGGACATGAATGGATCCGGTGGCTTCTTTGTAAGGGCATGTCGAACTGGGGCTGTGTGGTCCCTTGATAAGGGAAGTGGTCATCTTTGTAGAATCTGCTTTTTGGTCTAGAGAGCCACCAAGGCTGCTCCTGACCCTGTACATCTCTGACGCTGTATAAGTAAAGCAACTGTCCTGTTCTGAAATGGGAGGTTTTCAGGAAGAGACTGGACGGCCATTTGTCCGAAATGGTCTCTAAGGCCTCCTGCCTGAGCAGGGGGTTGGACTAGATGACCCACAAGGTCCCTTCCAGCTCTCTTATCCTGCCTTGTTGCCTCTTAGCAGCTGAGCTTGAGTCGGTTGGACGTGGGGGGATCTAATGCAAAGAAAATTCAGAGCAGATCACAGGAAGTATACTTTGCACAACTCACCGTGAGTTGCTTGCAGTGGTCAAGAGCTGAAGTCGTTTTATTTGTTTGTTTACATTCTGCCTTTATTATTTTTACATCTAATCCTTCTCCCTCCTCCTACTTTCCCCACAACAACAACTCTGCTGAGGTGGGCTGGGCTGGAGGGAGTGACTGGCTCGAGATCATCCAGCTGACTTTCTTGGCTAAGGTGGGACTTGAACTCAGAGTCTCTTGCCTTAGCCACCAGGCTAGACTAAAGAGGGCTGGGGAAGAGGGGGGGGAGGGGGAGAGCAGTCTCAGGTAGCAGAGCTAAACATCCCCTCAAGGGAAGGGAAGCCAGTCTCTCAGCCACAGGAGAAGCCAGGCAGGAATTCTCTGTTTTGGGATTCTATTTATGCAGCTCAGGAAGTAATTCATACCTTTTATGAATACAACTTTGTTCGTTCCATGAACAAACACTGTGAGGAAGTTGGTAGTATCTCCAGAATCTCTTTCTCACAGAGTTTAGAAGCTTTCAGTTAAGCCCAACCAGATTTCTTGAATGAGAGATGGGAAATATTGTTGACCCCTCTGCTCATGTATCCGTCTTTCCCCAGGCCGCTATAGGCAAAGCCATGTCCAAACTCTGCTACATTCTGCCAGGGGCTGTGGCTGGCATGTGCCAGTGTCTGATGGAGAAATATACGGTGATCATTGTGGACACAATTGTGAGCAAGCTGGGCCCACGCCTGATCTGTGGAATGATGTTCATGTGTGCCTCAGAGGAAAACTGTGGTCCAGGTACAAAAGTGCCTATGAGGCTCTTTCTTTTTCTCTTTTTCCCAGGCCAGGTAATGACACACCAGAGGACCAACAAGCAACGGGCATGTGGGGAATAGAATAGGCCAACTCCAGTGCAGAAGAGGCTGTGGCCAAAGACAGGGTGGGAGGAGAGGGGGACACACGCTGTGTCTCCAGCAAGGAAAGGCTGTTGTTCAAAAGGGAGACACCTGTCAATATTTTAATGGCACGAGAAAGATTCACTGGTCTCCAGCAAAGCCAGTCCTCCATATCAAAATGAAGACACACTAGGAGGCCATGGCTAGATCATCCTGACATTCTTTGGGATCTGTTCCATGAAATCTGTTTTTGGAAGACAGCAGCTTCTCTGAGTATTTCAGAGAAGAAATACTGCTTGCCTGCAACGCCTGCGGAAAAACTCTCACGCAGGAGACAGTTTGGAGAACAGGGGACTTGCTGCTGCAGTCGATGCCTCTCCAGGGAAAGCAGAGGCTGAAAAAGGGTTCTGCCCCCATCTAATTTCCGCAGCGCTTTGTGCTTCTCCTCCACAGAGAGCCTGTTGCCGACTACAGCCGAGGGATGTCAGATGTGTCTCATGATCAGTGACCAAGTGAAGGCATCTCTAAGAGCAAATCGCACCAGGAGAGCAGTGGAGGCAGCCTTGTCCATGGCCTGCAGCCGTTCCTTTTCCTTCTGGCCTCAGGTGAGGCTCCTGGGGCAGGGAGGCGGCTGTGCTCCAAGCATTCCAGCTTTCCTGGGAGAGCAGAATACTACTCGTAGTTATGACACCGGCAGACGTGATGGGATACTGAATGGCACTTAGTATACTCTGGTGTTAGTCACTAGGTCTGCATAAAAACCAGAACCTCCATTTTTAATGTTAGCTGCGTCTTTTTCAAAAATATTTTCAGAACTGCAACAATATACTGTTATTTGAAAATATTTTCAAAACAGAAGAATTTCAGCAAAATATCATATGTGGGTACTACGTTCACCAGGATAAGGTTTAAATCTATCAGTCTGCAAGGAAATCTCTTTGTGTATCTTATTCACATTTAATGTAGTTAATTGAGAAATGTGACATAGGAAAACAATTCCTAAATAGTTAACGAATTTAATACAAATACAAACATAGGGGGTTCGAGTGCCCTGTGACAGGGTGAGCTCCCTTTATTTGCTCCAGCTCCTGCCCACCCAGACAAGTAAGTCTCCAGTGTTTATTTTAATCCAAACCAGTCCTGTTAATGTCTAGCGAGACAATCCATGGCCCATTGGGTCATTTCAGAGGTATTTCCTTCACAGATCCTCAATACCTTCAGCAATGGCAGACCTTCCCATGTTTTGGAAAAGTTCTTAAAAATTCAGGAAAATATCCAGACCATGCAGAGAGGTCCACTCTTTGGCCTTGGTCCTTATCCCTTTTGCCTGTGCTCACCCTGCTCAGGTTGTGGGTTTGGGGATGTGCATTCCAATGGCCCAGAAAGTGTGTTTCTCTCTCTCCACCCCAACTCTTCTTTTGCAGTGCAACCACTTCATCCATCAGCACCAGCCAAAGCTGTCTGCACTGTTAATGAAGCCCTGGGACTCCCAAGCTACCTGCCAGGTAGGAAGAGGTTGGAAACTTTTCAAGCACAGCCAACTGATGTGTGCCATTCTGGCTAATCCTAAGAGGTGGAGCAACTGGAGCCAAAACACAGGCCATGCGCCCCGGGAAGTTGCAGGTGTTTACAATCCAAGCCACATATTCTAGACTGGGGGAGCAAAGGCAGAGGGGCAGCTCTCTACATGGGGCAGCCTTTGAAGAATGTCCGGAGACTGCAAGTAGTCCAGAATGTGGCCGCGCAAGCTGTCTTGGGTCTCCCAAGACATGCTCATATTACTCCAGCACTCCGCGAGCTGCACTGGCTACCTATTGGTCTCCGAACACAATTCAAAGTGCTGGTTATGACCTATAAAGCCCTTTATGGCAATGGACCAGGATACTTGCAGGACCGTCTTCTGCCTCATGAATCCCAGCGACCGGTTAGGGCGCATAGGGTCGGCCTCCTACTCCTACGAGTCCCGTCTATTAAACAATGTCATCTGGTGGGGCCTAGGGCAAGGGCCTTCTCCATTGCTGTCCCAGCCCTCTGGAACCAGCTTCCCTCAGAGGTTCCTACTGCTTCCTCCCTCCTGGCCTTCCAGAAAGCGCTAAAGACACATTTATGCCGACAGGCTTGGGGCATATGAGCTGTGCTCTGCCCCTCGGCCCTAAGAGTGTCCCGCCATCAACGGCTGTGAGTTGAATGTGTTTGTATGTTGTGTGAATGATATTAATTTTTAATTTTTAATTTGTGTTTTTTAATTGTGTTGTTGTTGTGAGCCGCCCCAAGTCTTGGGAGAGGGGCGGCATATAAATTAAATAAATAAATAAATAAAAAATAAAAGGGCAGAATCAAAGGACATCTTTGGAAAGACCTCTTTGTGATTCAACATGAGGAAAAAGAAGCCAAGTGTGAAAAGGGATAAAGGCCCGTCTGTTCCGGTTAAAGGGGATCTTGCAAGCATTGCTATTATGGGGACCCATTTTTCCAGGTTTTAAAAGAAACAGGCATTTAATCTGAGCGCTGCTGCTCTTTTCTGCTTCTCCAGATTAATGAAGTGGAATTGACCCACTTGCAGAGAGCTACCTGCAAATGGGTCAGTTTAAGAAAGGGTAGTGTGGACTCCTGGATTTCACGAGTCAGACTGTTTCCCCTTCCTCTTGTGATGAAGGAAGAAGAGACGGTCCTCCTATCCAGTTACCCAAACAGGGCCTGTTTCCTCTTGTCCCTCCACAGGAACTGGGTGCCTGCGGAGCCGAGCAGCTTTTGCCGAGCGCCACTCCCTGTGCCCAGGGACCCACTTACTGGTGCTCCAGCCTGAGTGCAGCCAAGCAATGCAAGGTGAGGACTGGCCCTTCCTCCTCAGGCGTCCCTCAAAGCCGGCCAGTCTGCCCAGCCAGCAGCTCCGTGGGGCTGTTTTAGTCCCAGCGATTCAATGAGGACACAATTGGGAACCAGCATGAACCCAAAAGGATGGATTTCCAATTAACTTAGGAGCCATGACCCTCCTCCTCCTCCTCCTCCTTTGCAGGGGCTCACAAGGAGGGGGATCCCTTGTTTGGGGCCAGGATCTAATTTCTCACTCTCCCATCCTCCTCTAGGCTATACAGCATTGCCAGGATCACGCATGGTTGTAAACAAGCAAGGAGGGTCCTGCTTAAGGCAGGACAGCTCTGCTTCTCTCACCTTGACTGCTGATGAAGAAAATATTCTCAACTATTAAAATTAACCTCCAGAGCACACTGACAAAGTGTTTTCCTTGTACAAGCTAAGTTTGCATTTATAGATAGATGTGATCCAGTACAAGACAAATCCTGGGATTGAAGTCCGTCCATGCCTTTTATCACATGAGAATTCTTGAGGCTTTTTTTACCCTAAGGACCAAGCTATTAGAAATATTTTGGGAGGGAAATAAATGGTATGGCCATGCAGTGGCTTGGAATCAATTTGGAACATGCAGTAATATGAGCCAAGTACCGTATGGCTCATTAAAGGAGCTGTGTCATTTTCTAGGATTGCACAGCTACTGCAAGACAAGTACTGCCTTCGTGCTTCAGTACTGTCAAGCCCTGAACATCCAAGCACACAGCCAAGGTCTCATTGAGCAGATTGTCAAGAAAAAGGGATTACTGAACCTTGGAAACTAATCAAGAAACATTTATTAGTAATAAAAATATGAATTTCTCTCAAAGGTGCCCCAATGTAAGGCTGAACTGTGCATCTGCTCATCTCCCACCCTTCCTTAGAAAGCAGGTCAAATCAACTTTAGAAAATGCTGGCCTCTTTGTATGGTTCCCCACTGACCTCACTGTTCAGGCATCTTCAAGCTACAGTCCTTCCGGTAATTGTTCAGAAGAGGAAACATTTAACACTATCCCCTTAAATTGTGCCCCACAGAATAACAAGCAACCAGTGGGGGTCTTCCAGTTGGTGTGTATTATTTTTCTGGGAGGCCAAGGAGGGTCACATTTTACAATTAGAGGCCTCCTTCCCCTGGCGAAGGAGAAGAGGGCTGCCCAGTGACATCCAGTGAGCATCAGGGTGGTCTTAGTCTCAGCAGGATTTCTGAATCTTTTCTTTTCTTTTCTGATCTTGTTGACATTTTGTGTGAAAACCAGTTGTTGTACAGGCATGATGGTGGGGAAGAGGGATTTCATCAGAACTGCTGCCAGATGACAGATTCAGAAGTTTATGTAATATTCCAGAATTTCTGGGCAGAAAGCCAAGGTCTTCAAAGCAATTTAGCTTACTCCTGGCTGTGAGACAACAGCAGATGCCACTCAAGACAGCAATGCAGCTGGGACATTGAAAGGTCATCCATCCTGCGCATCTCCATCTGAGGATTCTCATTTTCCCTTGTCAGTGCCTGATTTCTCTTTCTCAAAATCAATCCCTCCCTCCGTGTGTGTGTGTGTGTGTGTGTGTATGAGAGAGGGGGGTGAATGTCATTAAGAACACATGGAGTTCTTTTTAGATTGTTAACTAATCCATTATGTTGCTGTTTAGATTTTTTCGTTTCCGCATATCTTCAAAGAATCTATTCTCATTGAGTGCTTGTTCCCTTATAACCAAAAGCAGCATCTAAACAATGTGAAGGTGTCTAACACAAACCCATTGTGCATGGGATGCCTTGTTTGAATCACATATTCCCTGGGAGGAGGGAGCGAAGGAGAGCAGGAAAACAGCAGGGTTAGGGGAAAAAACAAGCATGCGTGTTTAATGCACAGAGAGGAGCAGAAATGCCCGTCTCTCTGCAAGGTCTTCTCCAAACGAAGGATGAAACAGGCTTGTGAGTCTGGTGCCCAGAGAAGCGGAGACGAGCCACAGGCTGGTGCTGCATCAGGACCAAAGTGCCGGCAAGGATGTCCCCTGATGCAGAAAGAAAACTGAAGACCAGGAGAGGCTTCCCCAAGCGACCCAGGCAACCGGTATTTGCAACAATGTTCCAGCCTCTAGCCGGGCCTGTTCCACACACAGTTCACGTTCCTTGTTGGTGGCTCTCTTCTTGGCTATCTCTCCTTTTCCAGATCTACCGAATAAAGTAAACTAAGAAGAATGCTCCCTCCTAGTCCCGTGGCTTTCAGTGGGCAGCAGAAGAAACACCAAGCACTCACCTGGATGTACGCCTCAGACAGCGTGATCATCTGGGGAAGGATATCGGTCACCTGCAAGTCCTGCAGCTCATACCACTTGCCTGTGCCCTGCAAGAGTCCCACCCAAGTCAGAGGTCATCACCCAAAGCCTGGCCTCAAGAACAAAGGGAGGCCCCGGAGCGCCCAGGGCTGAAGGCTGGCAGGGAAGCCAAAAACTCACGTGATGCAACACATGAATCCGATAGGCTCCTTCAGTAGGTTTGCCATCATGCACAATGTTTGCGATGAGATCGTAGATGGTGTTCTTGTGCACTGCCTGCACTTCCTCAGAGAGGTATTCCCGGAGATCTACGTTCCTGCAGCAGAAAAGCCACCCTCGAGGCTCTGTGGGCCAGATCCCTCGCCCCCTGCAAAGGCTCAGAGGGATTCTCTCCTCTTACGGCTCTCCAGGGAAGTGGAATTGGCTTCAGGGGGCAAAACGCTTCTGACATGCTGATGCTAAGCCAACATGAATCTCCCTGCCACTGAGCTTTCCATCATGGCTCACAAAAGCTCTTTCGTGTTTGTGATTTCTCACAGCTACAACAAAATTCAGGACTAAGGCCCAGAAATAAATTCCATTTCCTCTCTGAAATTCCTAGAGGCAGGCTGGGCTAAAGCAGCACTGCTCATTGGCCTCCTTTTCAAAGGGCCCTGCAAAGTCCCTAGGAAGCACCTAGACCTTGCTGGCGCTTGTCCTGCCTCTCGGCCATCGGACCGACCTGGGATGCTGATGGCTGCTCTAAGGACTCATCTGTGTGGCTCAGAGTCTCGCCCCCCCCCCCCCGGCCTTTTCAACCCCAACATCGGCCTTTGGCATTTGCCAAGGCAGAGCTGTTTCTTCTGGAGAAGGCCATACATACGTGATGGGAAAGTTGACAATGGTGGGATTCTTTTCCACAAAGAAGTTGTTCTTGGTGAACCTCTTGATACAGAAAATAAGGTAAGGGGGCAGCTTGGTGAGCTGGAAGCGCTTCAGGAAGTTCTCTTTGTATGTCTTGTATTCCTGAAGGGGGAAATTTTTTTTTTTTTTTACACTTTCCCAGGGAAGCCAAGACACCTTTGGTTAAAGCACAATCTTAGACACTCTTTCTCTGGAACTATTTTCCTTAGTTTATGTACGCCCAGCAAGCATCCGGGGCTGGCTGCCAACAATAAGCTACAGCTACTAACTCTCCAGCAGACTTAAGCCCTTTGGATAAAGAACCCCTGGTCCCCCTGCTTGCGTGGAAAAGGCCTGCTCCCTGCGGACGAGGCTCTTCCCTTCCCACCCAACCAAGGAAACCGGCGACGTCCGCTCCAGGGAAGGCCTGCGCTTGTGGGACTAAGCCAGCTGGGGCTGCCTGCCCAAAAAGGCAGGTCCTGGAGGTGCTCCGTCCCAGTTGGGGCTCTGGGGGCCTGTAACTCATCCAACAGATGGCAAAGTAGAGGAGTTACCTTTTCCATTATTCCATTAAACTTGGCCAGTATGTTGAAGAGTGGAACTTGTGGGATTATGAGCTGCTCCTTCTCATCCTTGTAGAGGGGAGCGGTGGGGAGATCCAGGGTCAAGTACATGAAAGTGGACTCCACCATTTTTTCTTGATACTCTTCGTTCCGGAGCAGCTGTTCCTTTTCTTCGGCAGGCTGAAGCAGAGCAACACTGTGAGCTAAGCAGGCACGCGAAGGAGGAGGGCACCAGGCTCCGCCCCAGAGACTTGAAGCGGGGTGGGGTGGCTGGACTGGCCAAAGGGCCTCTTAGTGGTCAAGTGCCCAAGCACTGGATTCAGCTTCCAAAATGCCTGTGGATAGCTGAGGTTCTCACTTAACTACCTTAGCAAAGGTAAGTGTTCGTCTTTTTCACTTCAGATGTTCTCCCCGTGTTCGCTCAACTCACCAGATCAGGGTGTGGCAATTTCTTGGTGAATATCCGCATGGAGCCTTGGAAGACATCGGTTACAATGGCTGCAAACAAGAGGGGAGAGAACAAAAGAGAATACAATTTATTCACAGTCCTATATTCCATGATTTTAATCAGGTTTCCAAAGTTTTCTACACTGATTACAGAATAGTTGTGAAAAGTGCAAATGTATTTGCAACAGTCTACGTGAAAAAACAGAGAGAAATAGGTTGTATTTCCCAGTTGCCAAAACCTCCCCAAAGAAGGCTTTGCCCCGGGTCCACCAGGTGGATCCTAGACGAGGTCAGGCAGGGTGAGTTAGGGAGAGGCAATTCTTACAATAATCCTGTCCAGGGTATGAAAAGATTCAAAGGGCCAGAGACTTACTTTTCAAATTACAAATCAATATAATTTTTTTAATAAATATTTTATTAATTTTCTGGTTTTAGAGTCAAATACTTAATAGACGTATTGTCTGGGTCCATTAGTAATTGAATGGTATATATTAACTTCTTCAGTCTAGATCCAATATTACACCATCAAATGTTTCCTCTCTTCTTCCGGTAGTCCCTGTTTTCCCACACCAGGCAAATACAATTCTTATTGTTATTAATAAATATACAACTGAATATCAACATCTTTGTTACGTTTTACTCATATCAATAATGTTAGTTTTAGATAACTTTTCCAACTAAACATCAAACCGGAAGCCTCAAATCAATGTAATTAACCTGATCAATGCAATGGGGTAACTTAGTTCATGTGCCCTTCTCAATTAAATGGGCAGAGAAAATTTGCCTGGGGAAGCTCAACAGGAGGAAAAGAGAAGAACGACTGAAAAGCTGTGTGCTGAATTCTGAAATGCATCTTGAACAGTTGCTGACTCCAAAGAGTGCCTAACTGACTGGGGGCGGGGGGCGGGGGGAGAAGGGACTACTACTTGCTGAGAAAGCCATGGCTGTAAAAAGGCATATAAGGCAGCCTGTTCCAGGGAGCAAGTGAACAGGTATCCTAAACGTTTTTCTTCCTATATGAAGAATTTGTAGTTCACTAATGTGAAGGTCTAAGAAAGAAACAAGAAGAGAAAAATAAAGAGGGTTTTTATTGATGGAGCTCCCCCCCCCAAAAAATGAAGCTAAACAGACAGGAGCACCTGCAGCTGAGGCTTGCATTGCTTCTGGCCTGCCTGTCCTCCTGGCAGGCATCTGCAGCAACTGCCCGTCTGCAGCCATCGTAAAAGAAGAGGTCAAGTAATGTCGGGGGGGGGGTCACAAGTGGATAAGAGAGAATAATTGATCAGAGCCCTGAATTGATTTTAAAACCCTGGCGCTTTACATAGTCTTACAAAGGGTTCCGCAACTTACAAGAGGCATCGACACCTTTCACTTACTCTTTTTCTTCTTCTTTGTCCCCCCAAGAGCAGAGTGCAAGGCATTCAGGAACCAGGAAAGGAAATCAACTCCATCACCTACAAAGAGAGAGAAGGTGGAGGCAGTGAAAGGAAGGGCTCGTCTGAACACCTCTCACTGGGCTCCACGATTAAAGCAGGATCTCCTCCTCCTGAAGTGGATCATTCCAGGTTTAAAATTTCCCAAGAAGGGTTCATGCCTGGAGAAGTGTTGTCCCCCCTCACTGACAGCCTCAGTAGCCCTTTGCTGCCCTTCATATATCTAGGGATCCAAATGGTGAACATTCTCGATTTGGATGCCTAGCAGTTATGTGCTCACTAGGACCAGATGGCCAGATCCAAGATTCCACTGAACAGCCATCATGAATTCCTCCGGCCTCTTACCTTGCTTGGTGATCTGGAAGGTCTTCTTACTGCACAGGACCACGGCCTGCAGCATCTCATGGGGGGAAACATGAGCTTTGAAGTTCCGTGGATTCCACAGCTTCCTCATCAGCTCTCCAAACCTCTGAACCAGCAGGAACATGATGTCCCCCGGAGGACGCCTGATGTGCCGGTAATTCTCTTCCTCCAGGAAGTAATTCCGCAGGGGCGGGACATTTGACAATGCCTACATGGCATCCGCAAAGAAACAAGGAAGCCTGAAAACCTGGCTCTGCTGCTTGGCCTGCACACTCAATATGTGTGTGTGTGTGTGCGCGCGCGCACGCATTGTGTTCCTTTTTCGCTGTTTATTTTATAGTTCTATTATTTTTACTTTCGTTCTTTTTACACTTCTTTCACTGTCTTCCTTTTTATTCTCACAAGCCATCCAGAGCAGCCCCACGGAGAGATGTGCAGCAAATAAATTGAACAAATAAATAAATACAGTCAGTGGCAAAACACACACTTACTTAATTACTCAAATGTTCAGCTTCTCCCTCTCCAAATATCTACTGGTTGCTATCAGGTTAGAAACCAAAATTAAAGCAATGCAATTCTTGAACATCAAAGCAGTTTTTGTATAGGATATCACTATTTCTGTCTTTCATTGTAAGAATAAATATCTGTGGACGTTTAGCAACCACAACTGGGACCAGCAATTAGGTTGTTACCCTTGGTAAGGCCACACTTGCAATACTGCATCCACTTTTGGTCACCATGATATAAAAAAGATGTTGAGACTCTTGAAAGAGTGCAGAGAAGAGCAACAAAGATTGTTATGAAAAACAGTTGCAGGAATTGGGTATGTCTCTGGTCTAGTGAAAAGAAGGACTACATGAATATCTCAGGGGCTGCCCCAAAGAAGAGGGAGTCCAGCTATTCTCCAAAGCACCTGAAGGCAGGATAAGAAGCAACAGATGGAAACTAATCAAGGAGAGAAGCAACCTGGAAATAAGGAGAACCTGTCTGACAGAAAAATTAATCAGTGGAATTGCTTGCCTCCAGAAGTTGTGGGTGCTCCATCACTGGATGTTTTAAAGAAGAGACTGGACAGCCATTTGTCTGAAATGGTATAGGGTCTCCTGCTTGAGTAGGGGTTGGACTAGAAGATCTCCAAGGTCCCTTGCAACTCTGTTATTCTGTTAAGCAAAGGGTTACTAAGTGAAGCCACAACTGTGCTTATGACCGTCCTTCAGCTTTCCTTTGTTTTCCAGACCTGTCAAGGTCATAAATATAAGGAATGGTCATAAAGTTGCTTTTTCATCACTGTCTTAACTGTGAATGGTCATTAAATGAGGCAGTTGCTAAACAAGGTCTACCTGTTATTGTATTGCATTGTATTGTGCTGTACTGTATTGTATTAGTGAAGGTTAGGGGAAGCTGCAGTGAATTTCTCTACTCTTCTCCACTTCACAGAGGGCCCAGTACCTGGAGAACTGCATTGGCGTAGTCGTTGGCTTTGATATTATTCAATCCCACGATGCCTGGCAGGTATGTGGTGCCATCATAGGCGCGTGAGAGTTTAGCCTGCTTGTCCAAACTGGTGATATGCTGCTTGGCGAAGGTTGGCTTCAGTACATACTGGAAAATGGGAGAGAATAAGCAAGAGAGGAGACGTTCCGCTGGGAACTTTAGCCAGGCCATCCCGAGAGACCAGTCATTTTGGTCCGGCAAGAAGCTCTCACCTTCAAGCTTTTAGAGGGTCAATCAAGATATAAATTAAGCTTAATAATTCATATAAATGCAGCATTATTACAGGTTACGATGGCAACTGGGACTGGGGCCAGGCAGCCCACATTGTCCTCCTAACCCAAAGAGGGAAGCAGGGGGAGTTCGGGTGAGGACAGGCGGGCAGGGAAGGCCCCGCACAGCCCACATGCAAGTTTGTGGGTGCTGCAGCATGTGAAAGTGTGCACGAGAGCCCAGGGAGGTTGGAGAAAGAGGTGGGTGGGCGAGTGGGGGCAAGAGCAGGAAGGCCCAGGGGGCATCCATGGGTGCAAGCAAGCGAAGGGAGGAACCTGCAGTGGGTGTGGGCAAAGGCTGAGGGGAGGGACTTTGTTCAGTGCCATTCATAACTTCAAAGAGTCGCTGAACAAATGGTTGTAACTGGAGGACTATTGCTTTCTCTGCGAATGAATTTGGACAGGAAAAAGACATTTGCAGGTTCAACTGAAGAAAGAAAGAAAGAAAGAAAGAAAGAAAGAAAGAAAGAAAGAAAGAAAGAAAGAAAGAAAGAAAGAAAGAAAGAAAGAAAGAAAGAAAGAAAGAAAGAAAGAAAGAAAGAAAGAAAGAAAGAAAGAAAGAAAGAAAGAAAGCTGAAAGGATGGGTATAACCAACTTGTTTACGTCTTATAACGTAGAAATACAGCATTACAATCCTGGACATAAACACTAGATTGGAGGGTGATTAAAAACCTCCCCTCTGCTGCGCTTCCGTAGCAACAGATGGTGGGGAGAAAGTCTGAGAGGGAACATTTTAAGTATTATGAGTTGAGTTGAGCTGGGCGTCCCACCTCTCCCCTCTCCCCTCCACCAAAAAGCCACCTACAGTGATGTCCTCAAGAGAAGAGTCAATGATCTCATAGTTGTCCGGCAGGCAATAAAACTTCAAGGTGTGAAGGTTGAGGAACACGTGATGACTGAACTGGACACTGTGAATGTAAGCATGGGACTTCAAGCCACGGCCTGTGGGGAAGACAGGAGGCAGAGCAGCCCCATGAGCAAGAACTGCATACTATGCGCACTACAAGCAGGAAGGGAGGGAGTGAGTCATGTGTTGGAGGGGTATCAATTGCTGCTGATAGCCCCACAACATTATGACCTATCAACCCTTATGGAAAAGAATGGGAGAGGCTGCATTTCAAGTGCTGATCTCTCATTCACACATACCATGTCAGAGATCAGCTGTAATACCTGCTCAAGATTAAGCTCATCAAGATGAGGCAAGACCCCTCCTCCCAGGTATTATGCACAAAAAAATTCTACTAGGTTGATCAAGAATCACATGCATATTCCTATGTCAACTATCAAAAAAGAGGTAGAAGGGGCTGAATCAGGCTTACCCTGGAAATATTTCCCACACACCAAACAAGCATAGACATTGATATGTGAGAGTGAGATTGAACACAGCTTCTCAAAGTCAAAATCCAGGACGCTCCTGCAGTGGTACAAGATGAATTCTTAACAACACACAACTATCAATATCATCCCAGTAATGCATTATAGGGAAACTCTGGGACCCGATAGTAGATGCAGAGGAACAAAAGCCCCCTACCACCACCTCATGGTGGCGGGTCCACTATTTTTAAATTAGGGATGACCCTTCCTGTCTCATTATTTCATACAGTAAAATAATGTTTTTCTGCTAAAGACTTAGGAGGAAAGATTTAAAGCTGTGAGACAAAAACTAGAGATTTTTCTCCCAAGGACCTTTTTTCTTAAAACAAAACCTGGAAATAATATTAAGTATTAGGTTCCATATATAATCCTGGTATACTATAAATTTGTGCCACTCTCAAGGACTCTTGCCTACTTCAGATTCTTTGTTTCTGTATAAGAAAGGGACCTTTGTTCACTAGAAGCATACTCTTAAGAGAAGAAGTTGTTTCCATTTACACAAGCATTTGATTTTCTGAAATCTTGGAAGGTGGAAATAAAACACTCAGCCTCTGGTATCAGCCCAGCAGCAGAGACTTCCTGGATGAAGGCAGAACATCTCAGAACGGGCATTCCATGCAAGAGGCTGCCACAGCGTTCTTAGGATCCGCTCTCTAGCAAAGAGAGCCTCTCCCCAGTTCTGGAGCAACAGGCCACAAGGAGGAAGGGAAAGGGGGGGGGGGAACCACAGGCAACTAACTGCAAATACTGGGCGGTGGGGGTGGAGCAAACCAAAGGTGTTTCCCTCATTTTCTGAGGAGGCTCTGTCACAGAAAAGGGAATGTCCCAGGGATTCCACTGGGGGGGGGAGAGAACCCAGGAATGTTTTTCTTGATCATGCATCAGGTGCTTCCCAGTCCTTCCCAGGAATTGTTTTCTAAGGGGTACTATTGCCAAAGGAGGCTTCAGATGGGACACCAAGGATCAACTGACTGTCCTACAGTCTCCTAATGTGTTTGTTCAGTCTCTGCATTGACTCACTTTTTTCTACAATTATTCATTCACTGATTTCCCCCCCACACACACACACACATAGTTTCATTTTGACACTGACTTGTTTATGGTGTCCAGGTATGGACAATGCCTGCTCCGGCGATCTTCTGGATCAAATCGACCATACTTTACTGAAAAAGGGAAATAAATCAGAAACTTTTAGTATGAAGATTGAAATAAATATGTTAGATAGCAAGTTGCTGGAATCTAATGTCCTTAGTGGAATGAATTGTTTATTTTCATTTGTTAAATGTTTATGTTGCCATCTCCCCAACAGGACAACTCATATTGATATACTGATTTTTTAAAACTAGCTTTTTCCTCTTTGCAAAGTAATATAAGCTGCAGATTAAAGTTCGAGTAAGTTTTAAGAAATTCCATAAAACAAATAAGAGACCCTGTAGAAGATACACCGGCAATGAACACAGTACGGTTCCAACTACTAGAATGCATGGTGGGCTAGAACTGCCGGTTTCCAGGGGCCTAGGATCTCTCCGTGGCACCCTTTCCTGGAGAGGTCGGCCCAGAAGATCCTCCACACAGACCCCCTGAAGGGCGACTGCAAAGGGCAGCGGGCCAAGAACAGGCAAACGGGTTTTTTGCCCAGCGTTTCTCCGTAGAAACTACGAAGGTGCTCCGTCTCCGGGGCGGCCCTGCCTGCCAGCAGGAGGGGAATCGCAGCTGCCGCCAAGGGGAGAAACCACGCGGGGTTCAGGGCTGCTTCAGCTGCGGGGAACTTTCTCCTTGCCGGGACCACCAGGACCGGATCACGGCCAGAGGGCGAGGAGGTCTCGCGCGAGCTCAGCGGCGCTCCCGGGCAGGAGAATCGCGGCCTGAGGGGGAAGCCGGCGGGGCCGGATGGGGGGCGCGGCCTCCCTCCGTGCTCGCACCTGGGGGCTCCGCGTCGCCGCCCTCCGCCTCCTCCTCCTCCTCCTCCTCGGGCTCCTGCTTGACCGCGACCTCCTCGGCGGGCTCCCGCTTCACCCGCCCCCAGCCGGCCGTTCCGCGAGGCGCGCCCGTCGGAAAGCCCGACCACGGCTGCGGGCTGCGAGGCTCCCGCTTGACGCGCGCCGCCATCTCCGAGGGCGCCGAGGCGGGTCGCGCGTGCGGAGAGCCACGCGGCGCGCCGTTATGCCGTCACGAGGGAGCCCCGGCGCGCCCCCGCTGGCGGCCGGCGGCGTTGCAGCCCCGGCCGAGCCCGTCCCGCCCCCTCCCCACGTGGGCCGGGCCCGGCCCTGCAGGCGCGGGGGGGGCGGTCGGGAGCGGCGCCGATGGACGCGGGGCGCGGCCCCCCGGGCGGCCGCCTGGACCTGAGCCACGGCTTCGTGCGGCACATCCGGCGCAACCAGATCGCCAGGTGGGGCTCGGGGGGGAGGGGGCCGGGCAGGATGGGGAGGGGCTTCCGCCGCGGGGGAAGGGGCTCGGCGGCCCCCTCGAAGCCCCCGGCCTGCGCCCACCGGCCCTTCCCTTCCGCGCAGGGACGACTACGACCGCCAGGTGAAGCAGGCCAAGGAGCAGCTGCGGCGGAGGCTCACCCCCGCGCCCGCCCGGCCCCGCAGGCCCGACCAGCAGGTCTACCGCGCCGGCCGCAGGAGTGAGTGGCCCCCTCCTCCCCGGCCCCTCAGTGGGAGGGAGGGAGGGGGCGCCCCCCGAGCCCCCCCCTGGCGCCCTCTCTGCCTTGCAGGTGCAGCCGGGGCCCCCCCGGGCGGCGGCGGAGGCGGCGGCGAGTCGGAGGCGTCCAGCGAGAGCAGCTCCAGCAGCCGCGAGCGGCGCCCCCGCGGCCCGGCGCTCTTCTGCCTGGAGTATGAGGCCGACGGCGGGCAGGTCACCTCGGTGGTGGTCCACCAGGTAGGCGGCGGGCCGGCCGCGCACGGGCCGCGGCTTCGGCGCGGCCCGGTTCCTCTCGAATGGCCGGGTCCGAAGCGCTCTGGGCCTGCCCCGGCCTCCTCCTCCTGTTCTTCCGGGGATGCTGCAAAATTGCCCGCTTGTGTCTGTCTACCCTTCGGTGCGATGACCGGGCCGTCGGATGGGCTGGTGGGAGAATGTTTCCCTTGGGGGGGGGCTGGCCCCGCTATCTAATTTAGAACAAGCAGGTCTCTTTCCAAGGGTTTTGATCATTTTATTGCATCGTTATTGCTTCTAATTGTGCTAAAAAGCAAATAGCTTGAATGATGGAAAGGCTACTCTCTTGGCAAAACTCTGAGAACTCAGTAGCAGAACACGAATTAAATTTTTATTTTCATCACCACTTTGTGTTTTCAAGGCTGCATTGTCTGGAACACTCCTATCCTCAGTGGCATTATGGGCATACTATTCAAGCATGTTTTGCAAAAATGGGTAATATTAAACGATTAAACAGTTAAATATAAAGGATGTTCTTCTTGCCCCCCCCCCCCGTCTAGTTTAGTGGTCAATGTGCAACTTGCAAGAGCACTGACATGATGGATAGAAGAGAATATTTGCAACTCAGGGTGGAACCGTGGCTTTCGAGAGTCACAGATTAAGGCTGGATTATGGTGGTACAATTGTGGGGCAGCCCTTGAACACAGCAGCAGTGTGATAACGTGGAACTCCTGGGGTTCCGCATGCCCAGGTAACTTCACAGGTTGTGAACAGTCTTACAAATCAAATTCAGGATTTCATTCATGATGGTGAAAAAATGTTGCACATTCAAGAGACTTACATAGTGTTGTACTTCCAGTTCTCAGACTGGCTGCTTCTGTGGGCCTCTCCTGCATGCTTTTGACATGAAAGACTGGGCATTGGGGATTTAGCAAGCCCTTTCTTACTACATTTTAAGAGGAGCATTAAAACATGTTGATATGATGGCTTACTCCCTAGGATCGTGTAAACACTACTTTCCCTTTTAAAGGCCACTGCCATGTGCCTTTTGATTTTTAAAGGGAGTAATACTTTTGCTGTGTCATTTCAGCCATCAAGAGAATGGGACATCCATTTTCTAAATTAATATTTTGGAACCAGCTTCCATTGCATGTACCTCATGCATCTGGTTTGAATATCTGTCCGCCTCTTGGGAGTAGAGTCATTTTAAAAATGGCAGTTTTCAGACTCTTAGCTAAGAACTGATTGTTTTAAGAAACATTTGGACAAAACTGATTTATTTAGCTCCATGGCTGCCATGTATATATTTCCTGACAGTAAATATTTTTTTTTACTGTACATCAAGCATTTATTATTCTATTGCTATATTTGGTTTTTTTGCTTTTTAAATTATTCTTACTTTTAAAAACAGCAAGCTGGCAGTAAAGCAAGTGAATTGTATCCCCCTTTTTGTGACCAACACAACCTGAAATTTATACCAGTGAGGTTTGGTAACAAAACCATCCATTCTCACTGTTTACTTCTAAA
This sequence comes from Bothrops alternatus, assembly GCA_034064705.1. Lineage (NCBI taxonomy): Eukaryota > Metazoa > Chordata > Lepidosauria > Squamata > Viperidae > Bothrops > Bothrops alternatus. The sequence continues at coordinate 579,190 of JARGCV010000327.1, forward strand.
AAGACTGAAATGTATTAAGCTCCTAGAGCAGGGGTGTCAAACTGGCGTCCCACATGTCACATGCAAGCCATGCCCACCCCGGCTCCGCAAAGGGAAAAAAATGTTGTGATATGTCACAATATGTGATGTGACGCAATATATGTCACGTGACACGATGGAGTTTGACACCAGTGTCTAGAAGCTTTATGAAAATGTCCTTTATTATCCCAAAAGAGCTGCTTAGGAATATTTTCTGCGCGCTTTGTCATCTTGAGCAGGGTGAGAGAGATGTTGGGCACTTACAGCTTATCATCTTTTCCTTCTTGGTACAGGATAATGACCCCGAAGAAGTGGTGGAGAAGGTCAGTGCCCAGAATGAGCTGGAGCCAGCTTTGTACGAAGCCCTTCGGCAACGAGTGCGAGAGGAATTGGAGAAGCGGCAAGTGAAGCGCTGAGAGCCATTGCAGGGATTGAGAAATACTGTACAGGAAACAGTGCTGGACCGTGCTTGGGGGACTCCCTTACGCTGCTCAAGGGCACCATCGGGAGTGGTGGCAGAAGGAAGCAAATCCCTGCAGTTGTCCTTTGACAGCTCTGCCCGAAAAGTAAGCCAGCCAGATTACTGCAGCCCAGACTTGCTTGCTGGCCCTGCATCTTGGTGGTCTGCCTCCCCCTCCCCCCCTGGTGAATGAATGTCCAAGCTCAGCTTGCTGTATGCTTGGAGACCAGACGCGGGTGGAGGTAGCAGGGTGTTCCCAGCTGCCCTTTCCAACTGCTCAGGTTGTTGGATTATGCTGAGGGCAGAGACAGCTGTTGGTGAATTGATTCTTGAAGGGAGCTGCTCCCTAGTCTAGATTTTGCAGCTTTTTGGTAGATCAGCCAGAAGGACCTTTTTCCTCCAGAAAGTGCAGAAAATAGACTGCCGGGCTGACCAAGGGGTTGTGGTGGGGAGGATGGGAAGAAGCAGGGCTCAGTCTAGCCCTCTTGGAGGCCATTACCTTGCCCTCTTCCCGACAGCAAAGGTTTTCAGAAATGTAGCACAGGGTTGTAGATAATGACCTGGAACCTGCTCTTCCATAATAGTTCTTGGGTGCAGGAATTTGTTCTGAATGCTTGCAAGGTTTTGTGAAAACCTACCCGACCCTTTTGTTGACTAAACATTGTTGGTAAATGAGAAGGTGCTGTTGTCCCTGTTCTTCCTGCTCACATGCATGACAATTAACAACGCAGGGAGGAGAAAAAAGATCCAAAATTGAACTCTGCTTCTATAAAAAGGGCTTGCATTTTACATTCTTTTTAAGCAACTTTTTCCCAGATTGTTTCTGGGAAACAATCCTCTTCAGGAGCACACAACGCATTGAGCTACAAAAAGGTAACCCTCCCAGACTACTAGAGCTTAAAAGGCAAGCGCCCTTCTCCAAAGAACAGTTGCAAGGCTGGGCTCCCATGGGGCAAATGAGCATCCCTGTCTCCATGCACACCTGCCATTTGGGGACGTGGGGACTAAAAAGTACCCGTAAGGGTACACATACACACAAGTGGATGTCAAGGATACCCGTAAGGGTACACATACACACAAGTGGATGTCAAGGATCAGGTCCTGTAGCCCCCTCAGAATAGTCACTGATTCATTAGGAATTCATATTCATACATCAAGGTGAAAAAAGAAATCTAAGGCGCTCAGGAAATCTCCAGAAGAGTAGAATTTGGCCAAAGCCTTTGCAACTCAAATCAGTCCAGGAAATCAGACAAAGTGCTTTCTGGGTCAGGACTGTTCCTCAGCTTCAGGACCTGGAACAAAGTATTTTATGCGTTTTTTTTTTTTAAAGCTCATCCAAGGGGATTTGGTTTATTTCATTTTTATTTATTTACAGAAAGGCATAAGCTCTCACCTTTGCTTTATAATTTTAGAATTGTAAGCCACCCACAGTCACTTGAGTTGGGAGGCTATAGAAATTGATTCAATAAACTTACGGTTTAGCACATTTTGACCAGGCGTCAAGCACAGCGGGGGGGGGGAGAACCCCCCCAGTGAGCAGCAACGCGCCTGGCTCGGCTGTAGGAGCTGCGGAGGGGGGGAGCAGCTTGGGACCAGCCCTCCACTTTCTCTCTCCCCGACCCACCTTCTTCGGGGGCGGGGAAGGAGTGAGCTCCACCACCACGAAGCCTAGTCAGTCAGGCGTTGGCCTCGGAGTCCGTCCTGCCCGGGCAGCCTCCCGCACTCCAACCTTCGCTTGCTCGAAGCCGAAATTGTCGCAAACGGGTTCCAGGCGCTGAGGGCCCTGCCGCCGCCCCCAGCCGCCTCGAAGACCGAGGGCCCAGCCGGGCTTTCTCGCCGGGGGCTGCAGAGCGCAGGCGTAACCCACCCCCAGCCATCCTCGCCTGCCAAGCGGGCCGCTTCCGGCTTCTGTCCGGAGAGGCGCGGCTCCTCTGCAGTCCTTCAGCCGGGGCCGCTTCGCAATGCCCGAGCGCGGAGCCTCCCGGGAGCTGCCGCCTGGCGAAGAAGGGCCGCCGGCCCGGAGCGGTGCCGGCTCTTCCCACCTTTCCCCGCGCGCGCCCCCTCCCCGCCGGCTGAAGGCTGGGCCCGCCTGGTCAGCTGGGCGGCACCGGCCTGGCCTCCGAGACTCCGGCCGGCGGCGGCGGCGGCGAGCGGTGAGGGAAGCGCCCGCTGCTTAGGGGTCGTGTGGCTCGGGAGACCCCGCGGGAGGGCGGGCGGGCGGGCCGGGTCCTCCTTCCCCTTTTCGGGGCCGGCCGGGCTGGAGCGTGGGCGCTGCCGCCGCCGCCGGGGGCAGGTGGGCGGGAAGAGGGAGCCGGCTCTCTGCTCCTCGGCCCGCGCGGCTGGAAGGAGGCTGCCGGGCCGCCGCTGCGCGTGGGAGGGAGGCGGGACGGAAAGGTCGGCTCCGGCGGCCGCTGAGAAACGGAGAGCTCGGTGGAGCTTCCTCGGCCGAGGGCTGGGAGCGCGGAGGCGGTCTGGAGAAGCCGGGCTGCGTTGTCAGGCCGGGGCGAGTGGCGGCCGCCGGAGAACCTGCTGTGGAGTCGCCAAGCGGCGTCTGCTCCCCCCCGCCCAGCCTCCTCTTGGTCGCCTGGATGGTCCCGTCTAAGCCTCGCCGCCTTCCTCGTCTCCTTCCGTCGTTTCCGAGGAGTCCCTCTTCTAGTGGCCAAAGCTTTGGAGCTGCAGCTTCAGGATCTCTAGTTTTCTTAACGCTGAGCTTCAAGCCAACTTTTGCCCTCTCCTCGTTCACCCTCAACAAGAGGCTCCTTAGTTCCTCTTCACTTTCTGCCATTAGAGCGGCTCTTGCTATTTCTCCCAGCAATTTTAATTCCTTCTTGAGATTCATCCAGCCTGGCATTTTGCATGATCTACTCTTCATATAAGTTAAATAGGACAACAATACGCAGCTTTGTCCTGCTACAATTTGGAACCAATCAGTTGTTCCACCTCCCGTTCTAACTGTTGCTTCTTGACTCACATACAGGTTACTTAAGGTGTTCTACTCTGTCCTCTAACTAGCATCTCTGCTCATTTTCTAAAATCGAGAAGGAGGGAACTGGGTAGTGTTGGCCTGAGGGGATTCTGTTGGGACTTGGGGCAAAAACTGAAAGAGGTTCTGTGGCATTCTTGAAATAAGGCCAGTGACTTATGACCTTGTCTTGAAACTTGATCTGGAGAAGAGGCAACTTCAGAAAATACTTGCATGGCCGGACAATTGTCCAAGACTGCCGACTAATGGTATGTGGATGTGACCTTGGGAGAAGGGGAAGAGATGCTGCCTAGGAAACCACCAGAGAGGCAGGAATCCCCAGTGGCTTAAGGCCGGAGAAGAAACTGAGGAAGGACCTTGCCCTGATGGTTAAAAGTGGCCCGGGGTGGGTGGGGGGGGAGATTTGTACTGTCAGACTTAGAAGACTCCCTTAAGTAGAATTTGTTTAGTCATTTCCTGGAAAGGCTGATACTGACTGACCCATCTTTTTCTCCTGCTTCTCTTCTAGGAGCACCTGGTTCCAGCTGGAGGCCTTGGGCTGTGGCTGGGTCCCCCACTTCCATCCCGCCCCGCCCCACCCCTCCTTTCTCCTCTCTCCCCTCTCCCCCTCTTAAGGGTCCCCCTTCTGCACTCACTAATGACTGCGTGGATCATCCTCCCTATCAGCCTCTCTACTTTCTCAATCGCTGGAATATGGATTGTGTAAGAGCTGTTGTGAGTTGTGGCTGGGTCATGCATGAGAGGTGGAGCCTGCATGCTTTGCTTCCTCCTGCAGAGAAGCATCCGGTCCTTCTGCTGTTCCCTGAGCTCCAAGTACTGCTGCAGAGTTGTGTCAGCAATTCTCTTGGGCTCCTGCTTGCAGAATTACTTCCCAAAAGGTTACTTAGCAAATGTATTGCCAAATCATGACCTGTATAGGCTGTGATTCGTGAAGGAACATGGTGGTTGTGTGCTTCTCTGCATTTTGAATGGCAGTTGGTATTGAGCCTGCCGGAGACCACAAGGGGCCTAAAGCCAGATCACCAGAGCTCACGTTTATGTCTCCTCTGGAGGGGACGGTTCACAGCTACTTCCTCCTCCTGCCCCAGCAGCCTGGCTTAGTCAGAGCGTCCCACACTTTCTGTGGGCCAGCAGCAAAGAGACCGTGATCTTTCGGGGCCAGGTTGCCTAATGTGGCTCACCTGCCCTCATCGTGGCTACATTTACTGTGATGCTCTTGGGAGGATGTGAGTGCAGTTCATAACCCTTACTGGCTCTCTGGCACAAGACACAAACACACATCCCACGTGCAGGCAGGCTGATTGCAACAGGTGGTGTTGCAGCTTCTTTCAAACTGCAGATTGAATGGAGGGGGGGTCCTGCTGCTGCGGAGGACATGATTGCTATACCCACGTCCATCTTGCAGCATAAATATAGCGTTGGTCTGTTTCCCACAAAGAGCCCGCAACAGGTTGTGTCCTTGCCTTACCCAGCTGCTGCCATTGAGAGGAACTTTCCATTCAGCCTTGGGAAGGGGAGAAGAGAAGGACCCTGTGCAGAAGCTGCTGTGGAGATATCCCCCCACTCAGGAATATGGAGGGGGTGTTTGTATTACAACTATCTTTCAACTGAACTTTTGTTCCTCCAAAGTAATTTACTCTTTAGCATCACATGGAGCAAAATTACTTCTGGAGGCGGAAAGTTGCTGCTGCTCTGTGCAAATGTAAGGTGGGGAGGTGGGGGGGATTTTCTAAGCAACATTGCCATGTTTAATTTGATAAATAAACTGAACATTGCAACTCTCCAATTGATTATTCAGACTCAACATAATGGTCAACATTTATCTGTGTGGCCCAGCCTTGCAATAGGGAACAATGTGGTGCCAGAGCTGTTGCTGGGTAGCTTGCAACTTTCATCCCCCCCACACACATATAAAACAAGTTTTTTTTTCTGACCTCTCTCTCTCTCTCTGCTCCAGCTTTCCTTTCTCTGTAACCATCTCCCTGGTAAGGGAGACACATTCCTTTCTCCAAGTGGAGAGAGGTGGGAGAGGAAAGAGAGAAAGCGAAAGTTATCCCCAGCAAAAGCAAATTCCACCCTCCCCCCAGCAGAATGGCAGGATCTTGCCTATGTATCCTTTAGTGGGCCAGCGACTGAAAGGCCTTTGGGGAAAGATTGGCAAGCCATGCCTCAATGGGCAGTTGCAGGTGAATGAGAGATGCTCCCTAATCCTGGCCCTTTTCTGTAACCTTCAGTCTGGCTAAACTGACACGTGGGAGTGAAAGTGTTTTCTTCTAAAGGCTTTGTGGGTCTGGTGATGTGAACCACTTGGGACTTCCTTCACCCAGGGAGGCCTCTGCTGGAAAGCTGCATTCTCTGCCATTTCGGTGGAATTTAAAAACATACTGGGGGAATTAAAGGAGTTTGTTCAACTGATTTGACATTGTTGCTTTGATTGATTGAGAACTTTGAGCAATCAGTTGGAGAGCCAAGAGAGAGAGGCTAACACAGACTTCCATAAACATTAGGGAACTATTTATTTTCAAACTTACCCACTTATTGCTGTCTTATCATCTCTTTTGCTCCTAGCTACGCCATGGCAGTCATGAACCACCACGTGTGCCCTGTTGAGAACTGGTGAGTTGTGCTGGAAAGCGGGAGGACAGTCTGCTAGTGGGAGAGAGGGGGGCCTTGGGTCTCTTTTTCTTGGAGCATCTCAGAATACCACGTAATCTGTCTAAATGGCTGCAGGTCGTACAACGAGTCTTGTTCTGCTGATTCTACCAAGCACGGCTACCCCAAAAGCTGCTGCACCTTGGAAGATGTCCCTTTGATCAGGTGAGGTGGAAAGAAGCTCATGGAGGATGAGCCAGTGGCTGCAAGTGCTGCTCTAGATGTGGCATCGTGAAATGGTGCCAAGCACTTTCCAAAATGGGTGGGTTTAAAGCAAGTGCATAGGGTGACTTGCATCTCGTGCTAATGCTCTCTTCCTTCCCTTTAGTAAATGTGGCACTTACCCTCCTGAAAGTTGCCTCTTCAGCCTTATTGGGAACATTGGAGCTTTCTTGGGTAAGTATTCATTTCCCTCTCTTTTCCCAATTTCATTAGCACGTGAAGCTCTGCTCAGTCTCCGTTCCCTCTTGACTGAACCTGTTCTTCAAGCTCCAATCTTGTGACTTTTGTAATTGACATGGCCCTCAAATAAATACGCTTTCTATTGTTTTTAAAGTCTCTCTAATAGCTCAGGTTCCCCTTGTTCTTTAGTCCTCTGAAGGTCTCCAAATGGTATTATTTGCTAACATTTTTCCTGTGTTACACCCACCTTCTATTTCCTATACATGTTGCTGCCGACATATAGATCAAACACTCCCTTGGTGCATCCATATCCTTCTCTAACCCCCCCCCCCATTTTCTTTTCATTGGAATGTTGAGCTCACTAGAATTCATGATCATAAAACCTGAAGAGTTGTTTTTTGCATGGTCTGGTTTCAACGTCATGCCAAGTTTTAGTTTGTCTTGACAAGTCAGTCAGCTAGGTTCATGCAACATGTTAAGGCTTAAGATGGCTTGCTTGGTTTTGACTTGCCATGTTGTGCACATCCCTGTGGGCTTTTTGTCCTTGGGAAGGCCATTCCCATGAGGTGCCACAGCTTGTTCCTCTGCTTTGCATGCTGGGTTTGACATGCCTCTCTCTCTCCCCCCCCCCAGTGGCCATCATCTGCTTCCTGCGCTACGGGCAACTCCTAGAGCAGAGACAGGCCTCCGGGGTGAACACAGCAGCCCTTGTCACAGGTTGCACCAACGCAGCTGGCCTGGTGGTGGTTGGGAATTTTCAGGTTGGTTGAAAGGACAGTTGTCTCCAAGGTCAGGGTTGCTGTGTGCCGTTTCTGCTTCCTGGCCCTGTGGGACCTCTTGGTGGCTATTTGGCCTTTGTGGAGCAGAGAGAACCACACTGCAGATTTGTTCCCATCCTTCAGCAAAAGCTTGAGCAGCTAATTCATTTGGTTTGAATAAGGCAATAATTGCAGCTGCAACACTGCCTTTGCCCTAGAAGCCAGAGCCAGTCTGGTACACGCCACAAGGGAGGCCTTTGCAAATGCAGAGCTGCCAGAAAATGGCCAAGCCTGAACTCCTCTTTGCCAGGGTGGAGTGGATGTGTCAGTTGGGTTAGCTGTTCGACCTATTGCTGTGTTTCTCATGCTGATGTTGCAAGATGTTTGTGTTCCCCGAGAGGCAATGGCTGATTTTTGCCCTCGGCAGCTTCACTGGAGCCAGACTCATCCTGGGCATCCTTGCCTGAGTTGCCCAATGTGCCACTGAGGCAGAGCTGGGTTGGGCAGAGCTCCAATAGGGACCATCCATCCTATTTGGGCTTCCCACTGCCTCCAGGTGGATTATGCCAAATCTCTTCACTACATTGGAGCTGGTGTTGCCTTCCCAGCTGGCCTGCTTTTCATCTGCCTGCAGTGCTTCCTCTCCTATCACACGGCTCTTTCTGCCCTGGACTTCTGGATGGCCCATCTGCGCGTTTTCCTCTCCACCACGGCCTTCATCGCTCTTGTCGTCAGTATCCTTTTATGGCAACCTGCTGGTTGGGGAGAGGCCAAGACGGCCCTGTGGCCCAGAGCCCCCTTCTCCCGTTTCTCCCCCAAGTGAAGTTCTGTATCGGCCCACCTCTAGTGCTCCCGTGCTTTCTCAGAAGTGCCCTCTCCATGCAGAAGAACTGTGTCCTGCCCCGATTCAGTCCCTGGGGTGGGCACCTGGCATCCCCCGGGCCAGGCCACCTTCTTCCGACCTTGCCTTGACCCCACGACAGGCGGCGCCTTCTTTACCCACCAGAGCTTCCTCCTGCAGCACCTGGCCGCCATCTGCGAGTGGGTCTTTGTCGTCGACATTCTTGTTTTCTATGGAACCTTCAGCTACGAGTTTGGTGCCGTCTCCAACGAGACCCTGGTAGCTGCCCTGCAGCACTCCAGCGGCCGAGGCTGCAAGTTGCCGGACAGCAGCAGCAGCAGCCCCTCTGCCCACCTGAACTGCCACCTGGAGAGCATTGCCATGATATGAGGGCGGCGGGAGGGCGGGCCGGCCCATCCCGCCCTCTCCACTGCTCTGGCAGGCTGGCTTTACTTTGGGCCACTTTTTTATACCAAGATGGTTTTTTAAAGAATACGTGGCTGCCTAGCCCATCTGAGAAACTTCGTTTTCCAAACATCCAGAGATGTTCCAAAGATCTCTTTGCCCACCTTCGCATCAGGTCACCTTGAAGCTCTTTCTCTGCCGGATCTCCTGCCACCCTTCAGGGAGTGCCTCCAAGCCAGAAGGGGGCTCTTGTGCGTGTCGGGGTACCCAAGAACCCAGGTTCCTCTGGCCAAAATTGTGCCTCACTGCCACCCCATTTTCTTTTGAGGCAAGAGTTGCTTAAGCTGCAGAAGCAAATTTATTTGGGGGTGTCCCCTGTGCTGGTGGAAATACACCCTTCTTGTTCCAGGCCTTTCAAGAAAATAAACCTGAAACATGGGAAAGAGACCCTCTCCACTATTTTCACAAACCCCCAACATCATACAGAGTTCCTTTCTCTCTTCAGCCCTGGGTAAAGTGGTTTGATATTTTGTAGAACTGTTTTGTATCTTTACCTATGTAAACGAAATATAAAAAGAGCTATCAGGGGAAGACTGTGGTGTATATGGGTGTTTCTGTGTTGTGGATCTTTGTTTTGTCAAGGGAGGGCGGACATAATTTCTAGTCTGCCGCAAATCCTACGCTGGGCACTTGCAAGTGGTGGGAATTAATATGGCTGGATGTGACATAAGAACAAAAAACAGGAAAGGGTGGAGAGAAACTGAATATTATTATTATTTTTTTTGCACATAGCCCATTTTGGGAGGTAGTTCCCCTCATCTCTGCCCCAACAATGCCAAACAAGCTCAGCTCTGAAAGAAAGACATTTGCTACCTTTATTTTTCAAAAATCACTCTGAGCTCTCTGCGTGTTTGGGGGCTTAGAAAAAGCATTGAGAAGGTTTGCATGTCACTCCCGAGAAGGATGGGCACCACTTGCGAGCGCTGAATTCCTTGTCCCCGGAAGCTGCTTCTGCCCTTTGCAACTGGGAAATCCCTGCTGTCCCAGATCATGAAGGCAACACTGTAGGGTCACGTGTACATCGCGCCATGGAGATACTCCAGTCGGTGCACTTGCTGCTGCCTCCGAGCCTTTCAGATTAAAATGGAGGAGTTCATCCTGCAAACCTCAAATTGAAGCACCTCACCCGGCCAGCCCTGCACTGGCAGCACCCAGACTAGACTGCTACCAAGTCCCCCCCCCTTCAAAGGCGAGTGGGATCCCTGCCCTTCAAAGCTACATCCCGGTGGCCCCCCCAGAGCAGGCCAAGGCCAGGCTAGGCTCCACCACCCCCCCCCCGCTTCCACGAGGGGGGCCGCCTTGCAGCCGCCTCACCTTCTCCTCCTTGTGCTCCTCGTACTCCCGGTCGTCGGTGGGCAGCTCGTGGCGGCACAGCGGGCAGGAATTGGTCTGGAGGGAGAAAGGGCTCAGCACCTGCGCGGGGGGGGGAGTGGAGCGGAGCGGGCGCCTCCCCTCTCCCCGCCGCCGCCTCACCTTTCCGAGCCAGGGAAGAAGGCAGCCGGCGTGGAAGAGGTGCTGGCAGGGCATCGTCCTCACCGCCTCCGCCGCCTCGAACTCCAGCAGGCACACCGGGCACCGGAGCCCCTTCGCTGAGCGCCGGGCGGGCGCGGAGGATCGAGAGACAACACAGCGTCAAACCGGCTGCATCCGCCCGTCCCGTCCTCCTCCCCCCCCGGTCAGCCGAGCGCCTCTCCGCAAGTGCCCCCCCGGCCCCTTTGGGCATCCGGCCCGGGGCTCCCCACGGGGCTCCGCCTCTGCTCCCCGGAAGGCCGGCCGAGGGGACGCGCAGGAGCCGCTCCCGCCCGAGCCCCTCGCCCACCTGCTTGCGGAGCGCTGACGCGGACCTCGGGCAGGCCCTCCACGGCCCGTCTGGCGGCCGGCGGGGGAAGTCGGTGCTCCCAGTCGTCGCTCCGCAGCGCGCCCACGTCGATCTCCAGGCCGTGGAAGAGAGACCTAGAGGCGCGGGAAGACGATCCGTGAGCCCGCCGGCCGGCCGGCCGGCCCCCTCCTCGGCCCGCGTCCCGGCCCCCCGCCGCCCCCACCCAGACCCACCTGGCCAGCTCCAGCAGGGCGCGGCGCGGCGGCAGGCGGTCCCCGGGGGCGGCCCCGGGCTCGCAGTCGTGCTCCTCGAAGTAGGACGCCATGGCTACGACGGGAGGCAGGCCCCGCCCGCGCCCTCCCGGCCGGCGCCCCGGCAGGCGGCCAATCCGGGCGGGCCTCTGGCTTCCCCCCCCCCCCGCCCCGCCGCAGGCTGCCGGCAGCGCGGAAACGCCCCCCGCTGCGCTCCCGAGGCCCTCCTGGCTCCGCGCGGCCCCGGGAGGAGGAGCCCGGCTCCACGGCACGCAGCCAGCCGCCCTCCGGATGCGAGCGCGGCGCCTCGACGCGCGACTGACCCGATGGCGCGCATCGCGGGATCCCAACTGTCGCGTCTTTCGGCCTCGGCAGCGCCGCGCGAGCGACTCCCTTCCGCTTACAACGTCCACCCGAGGCCCTTCCAAGGCCGCAGGGCCGGCCTCTTTCGTCGGAGCTGCTCGGGGATCGGGGGAGCTTGCCAGGCAGCGATGCCGAAAGAGCCGCGGGCGCGAAGGGCGGCTCTCGGAGAAGGGGGGGGGAGGAGGCCGTAGGCAAGGGGAGGCTGGCCGCTGCTCGCTTCGCCCCCCCCCCCGCTCGGTGGAAGGGGGCTCCCTCCGGGCCAGTGAAGTTAATCCTGGCTTTCCTTCCTTCCTTCCTTCCTTCTTTCCTTCTCACTCACTCACAGAGAGTCTTTTTTGGTGTTGAGGTGGTGGACATCAAGAGGGCCGTGTCTTTTGCCTCCTTCCTCACTTTGCTTGCCACAATGAGAAATGAAGAGGTCAAGGCTACTGCCAGGTCCTAGCAAGGCCCCGATGCCCTGCACCCCTGAAAGCTTGGTGTTGGGAAGAGGATCCTGGGGAGAACTGGATCAGTGATCAGTCACCACCAGTGCTGGTCTTTGCTGGAGCCACCTGGTTCCCGGATCCAGAGAAAGTGAAGTAGAGGGTGATGGCTGAGACGATGAGCAGAACAGCTACCACAACCACAGCCAACAGGATGATCTTGAATCTCATATTCTCCCAGCGTTTCTTCTGGGCCAGGGTCTTTGTTGTCTTGGTGAAGGCAGAACTCTAGAAAAAAAAAACCAGTTGGAGGTGGCTGCAGTCTCATTCCAGTGAATTCAGGTAGTCCTCAACTTACAACCGTTCGTTTAGTGACTGAAGTTACAACACCACTGGAAAAAGTGACTTTTCCACACGTCAGATTGCTGCAACATCCCCATGGTGACATGATTGAAATTCAGGCACTTGGCAACTGCCGTGTATTCACAACAGCTCCCCTCCTCTCCTGGCCCATGAGATCCCCACTGGAAGCCTTCCCAGCTGGCTTCCACCAAGCAAAGTCAATGGGGGAATCCAGATTCACTTAACAACTGCAGTGATTACCTTAACAATTGTGGCAAAATGGTCATAAAGTGGAGCACTTAACAAGTGTTTTGCTGATCAGTGGAAATTTGGGGTCCACTATGGCCATAATGAAGACTTTCCATAGGGTCTCTTGCTGAAGCCATGGGTTGGACTAGAAGACCTCTCAGGCCCTTTCTGACCTTGGTTTATGGTCCTTGGGCCTGACCCCACAGAAATTCCACCTGGCAGGTAGGCCCAGCTGGTTGTCCAGCTGCCCTTGCAAGGCTCTGGACAAAGAGCTTGCTGGTCATCTGGGTGCCCCACCCAGTCCCCATGTCACCTTCCATACCTGTTTACAAAGCTCATCAGCCCGCTCATCCAGGTCGCTAAGCTTGCCCTCGCGGTCCAACACCTTGGTGTAGTTGTCTAGCATGATTTCCGTCACCTCCTCGGCTTCCTGCTGGCATCGCCCCAGGTGGTTCTCGCCCTGCAGAAGGGGACAAGGTGGTGATAGGGTGGGACAGGAGGGGCTGGGGCTGACACCCCCAGCTTGGTCCAAGAAGATACTCCTTGAGAGGCGGAAGGCGCAGCTGCCCAGGGCCAGGGAGGTTAAAGCAGATGAGCTGGAAAATGCCCTTTTCACGCCAATGTGATGGCCCTGGATTCTCTCCTTTGATTGCCACGTGACTCATGAGAGAGCAGCCAGGTCTGCTCAGGGTGCAAGCCACCCTTCTGCACCCAGGTGAACCTCCTCCAGAAGGGACCGAAAGCTGGCTGGGTGGCTTTGGCCCAGTCCTGCCACTGTTGTTCCCATTTAACCTGCTGCAGCACCTGCTGTAGCGCTTCTTCTGAGAACCCTCTTTATCCACGCACTTGGCTGTCTTGCTGCAAACACCCAACTATTTACTGATTGCCTGTGATTGACAATCCGCCTGGGCTCTGGGAAGACAACCAAAGCCTTCTCTAGCATTAGCCATCCGACACCCCCGTCTTCCCTAAGTCTTCCTCCACAGTCTGTGGACAGGAGCCAGGGGAGAACAGGCAGCCAAGCCAAGGCTGAAGCACAGCAGGAGAGGAGGTGACGCAGTTCAGTGGGGGGGGGGTCTCGGAGCCAGGCCGGGGCCTGGGGCTTTCCAAGGAAAAGAACTTTGGCTGGCTGCCAAAGAACCGCAGGGCAGATTCTGTGCCCGGGAAGGAACCCCTCAAAGGAAGCTGAAGCCTTGGGTGGGAAAGCTCAGGGAGGGGCCGCCTCTTCAGTTGTCCAGAACCTCAACATTCCCACAAACTCAACTGAACCTTGTAGCCTCTCAGATGCAGCACTTACCCTGGGCACAAACTCTTTCATGGGACTGAAGTGAAGATGAGCTTGTGGGAAGAGAGAGAGTTGCATGCATGGGTGCATTGCTCTCCCATCTGTTTCCCCAAATTGATTTGAGGTCATTCTATCGCTGTATCAGGATTTGTGTTTCCCTGCAGAAACCTGAAGCCCAGCCGGAGAAGCACCGTGAAGCAGGTCAGGTCGGGACCTGTACTTTTGCATCAGGGTGAGGCATGTTTGCTGCTCCAGCCCTGCTACCGAACTGAACTCCCTTCCTAATCTCTCTCTTCTCTCCAAAAGAAGTTTTGCCTTTGTTACCAGTCACAGTACTTTTTTGTATCTTTGCTTCAAATTAATAATTTTATCCCATCTTCTGCTGCATAGCAGAGAATGTGTTTTCAAAGTGCCTTAAAGTGTGTGCAAGAATCCTTGCTGGGAACTTTTCAAATATTCCCACTGAGAACCAGCGTCCTTCTTCTGAAGGAAGTGCCAACTCCTCGGGCATTTGGTTAACAGGAGGCAAGGAAAGCCCCGGGGAGATTCTGCCAGGAAGCAGCATCTGAAATGCTGCGCTTCCTGTGGGCAGGAGAGATTAATTTGAAGGAGGCAGATGTTTCCGTTAGATGCCTTGTACCCGTGAAGCAACTGAGCAGCAGAGAAGCAGCAGCCCCTGAAAGGAGCATTTCGGAGCTTCACTTCTGAAAACAGCGAGGGAGGCAGAGCAGGCAAAGGCCAGGGACCCTCCAGAAGCTGCTCCTTTTCTCTGCCTTCCCTCCTTCCCTACTCTAAAGGAAAAGAAGAAATAGGGGAGACGTGATAGCAGTTTCAGTATTTGAGGGGCTGCCACAAGGCAGAGGGGGTCACGTTGTTCACCAAGGCATCAGAGGAAAGTGGGACCAACTCTAGAGCCAATCCAGAGCAAGGACAGCCACAGATCCCAGAACTCGATCATTAATAATGTCCTGGGGGACAACTGAACCAGTTAGTGGCTTTAACCTTCAGCGCTAACATACTCTGAACACATTCAGACAAACTGAATCCTCTCTTTCTCTCCCACGCTGAGCTCTCGCTGCAGTTAAGTCAACAGTGATGCTGGGCCCCACAGCTGCCTTGTCCTGAGGCAGCCTAGTTTTGGAGCAGGGCCTGGATCGCCACTCTTTTCCTGCACATGCCTAGGGTGGGAGGCAAGGAGGGTAGGCAGTCTGGTGCCCAGCAGGTGCCCAACAGCTTCCCTATCTGTCCGCCAACAGGGCTAATTCAAAAGCACCAAGTGGCCTCTTTATCACTCAGACTGCAAGGAAACGTGTGTGTGTGTGTGTGTGTGTGTGTGTGTGTGCAATAGGAAAAATCAGTAGGGCCAGAATGAATAAATTTTACCTAAATTCATTTTAAATTAATTATAGTTGACACACATGTTTAACCTCTTTAATCATAACAGTTCAAAAGCCACCCGGACAGGCAGCTTTTGCTGGAAGTGAGGAACGGAGGGCTTCAGGCTGAGCACCCTGCGGGAGAGGGCCGGGGATCCGAAAGGGGCTGAGCTCCGCATTTGGGCACTGGCAGGAACCAGACGCGGAGCCGGTCTTTCTACCGCTCCCTACAGGAAATTCCTCCAGAGGCCGAACTGGGCTGACGGCTGCCCTTCCGCTGGAGCCGGAGGGTCTGCCAAAGGCCGCGCTGAACAGGCCAGGAGGGGGCCGCCCTGCCGTCCACCCAGAGCCGCCCACGCAGGGAGGCCACGGAGCAGATCTCGCCGCGGCCCACAAATACCCGGCGAGACTGAGAGCCTCCAAGGCCGGCAACGGGGTCTCCGCCTGACGGCCTCTGCCCAACCCGAGACGGCCTCTTCGCCAGGAGCAGCCGGACGCCCCCGCGCCCCGTCGAGCCCGCAAAAGTCCTCCGCGCCATCGGCCGAGAGCCGCGCCCGGGCAGAAGAGGCAGCCGTCGAAGCTCCGCACTTACCATGGCCGGCGCCGGGAGCTGCAGCGGCAGGAGCGGACCCGGCGGCGCCTCCACTCGGGCTGGGTCCTCCGGGAGCAGCCGGGGCGCGTCCTCTGGCCACCCGAGGGGGAAGAGTAGGCGGGACCCGCTGCTGCCCGACAGCTCGCCGCCCCTCCGGAGCCCTCGGGGGGCGGGACACCACGCTTGCCTTGAGGAGCTCCGAGCGGAAGCCGCGCCGCCGCTCGCCCGCCCCGCTTGGGCTGCAGGGGCCGCCGAGCGAGCAGAGACGCGCCGGACGTTGCTTCCCGCCCTCGTAACTTCTGACCGTCGGGAGCGGCTCTCTTCTGCCACGGGGCCTTCGCTGGGCTCCAGAGGCGAGAGTCGTGGGGAGGGGCGGCGGTGGGATTTCCCCCTCCCGTCCTCCGATCTAGCATCCGAGGTCGGGGCTCCGCCCGTCCGGATCAGGCCCGAGAACCTCTTTGGACTGCAATAGAGGCCGTGAAGCTAAACTAGAGGCGCCACCGGTGGAGAAAGTGGGGTTCTCGGCGAGGTCCTGGTATAATTCCAGGATGATTGGAACTGAATTCGGTCGCAAAGCGGTTCTGGGAACGGGAGGCCACTCCAAGCTGGGTAGCCCTCCTGCCACAGAGGAAGCCCAGGCGCCTCCTGGCAGCAGAGCGGGGGGGGGGGGGCAGCTTGCCCTGCTGAGCCATTCCTGGCCATCTGGGCTGGAAGCAGCCTGCCCCGCCCCGCCTCCCCTCGAACTGCCAAAGGCTCCTCAGTTTAGCTAAAGTTGCCCCACCCGACTTGAATCCATAGTCAGCTAGATTTTCTCTTTGGGCTGCATTTCTCTTCTCCAGGAAGCCTTTGCCAGCTTTGCGTATGTTAAATGTTCCACCACCTGGCTGGTGTCCTTCATTGCCATTCTAGTATTTCTCAGAATCTGCTGGTGGGACCTTCCTGTGGATCCAGTCACAAGTGATTGATTGTCAGACAAGCATTGGGTGAATTCTGTGCTAATCCATGAAGATGTCCGTCTCAGTCAAGATGGCGGTCTTTCTGGTTCCCTACTTCCTTTGCCATTCTTGCTCTTCCTAGTCCTAGTTCCAAGTGCTACATTTGGGGGGGGGTGGAGATGGTGCTGGATAAGGGCAGGCAGGCAGGATGCCCGTCATCCCTCAGTTAGACCCGGGCGAGGCTTCCTTTGCTAGGAGCAGATGTGAGCCAGAGCAAGCCCAAAGGCTGTTGCCATCTGCACCTGCCCTTGTAGATCTTAGACAGAGGGGGAGGGGAAGAGACTTTCTAGATGGTACCTTCAGGAGCTATTTTGGGAAGAATCAAACCCACTAGGACAACTTTGAAATCACTAGAGATTGTTTACCATGCAGTGACCTTCTGCAGCAAAAATCCCCCTCACTGGAGCTCTGGAAATAATTAAGTGTTGCTTTTCTCCAGCAATTTACACAGGACGGATCTAGAACTGGCACGTACACTCAGTGGGCCCAGGGCCCAAATGCATTCCAAATGGGCTGGGAGGAGGAGCTGCTGCACACTTCTAAGTACAGAGCAGTCAAGGCACAAAGTCTGCTGTTAGACTGGTTGATGTTCAATGTGCTTCTCAGCAAAGATACAGAGGAAGTTTCTTTAATGATAGCCAAATGGAAGCTAAACTAGGCATTGCACCTTCACTAGGACACCACTCAGTCTGCAAGGATGGCATCTGTCTCAAAGAAGGGAGGCCCCTGTCTCCCAAAAATGCTACCTCATCCCCCCCTCACATGCACTGATAGGTCCACACGTTTGGCCAGATGATACAGCAAGGACTGGGTGATGCAAAAGAGTCTGCTAAGGAAGGAGGCTCTCCTGAATGGGTCTAGAATAACTCACCAGGGCCTTTTTCAAGAGGCAGCTGGACTTTCTTGTTTTTCTTTGAAGACGTTTCGCTTCTCATCCAAAAAGCTTCTTCAGCTCTGAGAGCTTGGATGAGAAGCGAAACGTCTTCAAAGAAAAGCCAAGAAAGTCCAGTTGCCTCTTGAAAAAGCACCCTTGGGACAACCATGACCTGGATGATGAAGAATCTTCATAGACATTCACCACAGCCAGCTTGGTGCGGCCAGTTCACTGCCACTAGCTCCCCACTGCCAACTCACCTCTGCCAACTAACCACCGCAGGAGAATTTGGAGGGAGAGGCCGGCAGGCAGGTGAGCGAGCGTTTGGGCAGAACGCAGAGCAGTGATGGTGATGGCCAGAGGCTTCCCGTGTTCACATTCCCCTGCCGCTGCCATCCCCGCCTCTTAGGCCTGGAGCTTGGCACGGTGGTGGCGGTGGTGGGAATGTGTGAAAATGGGATGCCCTTGGCCACAGCTGCCTCCCTGCTGCCCGCCCCAACCGCTGCCGCTGCCACCCGTCCCCACTGTCCCCAGCCTCTTTGGCCTGGCAGTGGCAGCAGCGAGTGTGTGTGAAAATGTTACCCACTCCCTTGCCCGCCCACCCAGCTCTCCCTCTGGCTGCCCATAGCAAGTTGTCTCCATGACGAGTTGACCGTGTGGAGTTGCCAGCAGTGGTGAGCTGGCAGTGGTGAGTTGTGCCACTTCATGCCTGAATTCCAAATGGCCTTTCCTGCTTCTGCCTTCGCCCTGAAGACTTCTTGGTGCCTCATTCTCCGTGATGTAACTGGGGGCAGCAGGAACACAGGCTTCGCTTTGACAGTCAGGTGTGCTCCTGGGCAGGATGCTTTTTCACCCCCTCCAGAATGCCTTTTGCTTTGCGGGAACCGTGAGCTCCCTCTTGATGGCATCCAGATCCCAACATTTGCTTTTGGGGATGCCAGATTTGAAGATCCTTGCAGTTGGGTACTGAGTGCGTGTCAGAGCTGCTCAACAGTTGACCTCTGTAATAACAAATTATCAAGTGCAAGAAAGGAATTACCTTCTGCTTTATGTGTTCCCAGCATAGGTTGTGTGTTTGTCCATCTCTTTATTTTAGTGGTGGGTCAGATAAGTATGGTTGGCAATTTTATTCAAGTTTTATATGTTTCTGTCATGACTGCCATTCTGCTACCTGCTTCACATTGCATCTTGCCAGCCTGACACCTGCAATGGCGGGAGGGGGAGATGTTGGAATGTGGGTGGTTGGAGGGGGTCAGGTTTGAAGCAGAGCAGAGCCAGCCCTGATTGTGAGGGGCACCAATATGAACACGGTCTGTTTCCAAAACAACCTGAGAATTTTTAATTGGATATTTGGGGAGTTAATTGCATCATTTTTGCACCAAGCCAACAGATTCTGTCTGCTCTAATCTGTAACCACTTTGTTCTCAGTAAAGTATACTCTTGGAAAAAAAGTGAACCAGGAGTCTTTCTTTGCTAATTAAACCAAGCGGGATGGATGACAGTTTCATTAGACTGCAGCACTGTTTTAACTGTGTTTAATGCCAGTAGATTGAAAGTATCACAAGCTTATTTGCAGGAGTTTAATTTGATGGATATATTACATTTTTAAAATAAATCACAGTATAATAACATTTTTCCATCTCCACAATCAGGGTTTATATAAGTATAAAATTTGAAAAGGGAAGAAACAATTTTGCTGTAAGTCAAGGAAAAAGGAAAAAAAAACATTTAACCACAAAATATTTAGTAGTAAATACAGGAAACAGAAACAAATGTGTTCAGTTGCAAGTGGAAAAATAAGGTGAGGTCAGTTATTTATAATCCCTTAATTGTAACTCCAGGTCATTTCCTAATGTGGAATTCAAGATCTCAACCCTCATTATGCAGAACACAAAACCATTGTAAAATAGGCTGCCTGCCGGTTTATTTCAGTGATTCGTCTGTTTATTTTCCATGACCCTTGCTTGGCCATTTTTTTTATCAAAAATTATTTTATTAAAACCATCAACATTATACATGAGTTCATACCAAAAAGCAGCCATCATATATCCTGCAATACAACTCGTAAATTCGTCTCAGTAGTAGTGCAATCTTTTATGATCCCTAGCAAAAGGTCCTGAGGTACAAATTCATTATCCTGAGGTAGAAATTCAGTACGCTTTTCCAATATTAAAACAATCAACATTAAATCTGGGTTCATATTAATAAGCTGTCCTCATAGGACCTGAAAATACAGCTCTTATATATGGTCTATCTACATTCATACAATCAGCATTGAACATGAATTCATAATATGTATCGATCTTCATAGCACCTGGTATACATCACTAAATGTTAATCTTTATAAACGTCTGGTTTGGTAAGCATTTTTCATTCCTCACATCAAACCTCAACTATACACCTGTTACCCTTGCTTGGCCAGTATTAAATGTTCTCATTTGAACTGAGAAACAGCCCTCATGAGTAAGAATGTGACAGTTACAGTATCAAAGAAATGATATGTAAAATCATTTTAAGCATGCTATACCTGATCCTAGCTCAGCTGAATAGTTTCTAGCCTATTTTGGTTAGACAAGGTAGTCAAACATTATGTATTACCGTAGTACATCTGCCAGAAAAAAAACCCTTAATGAATGATCTGGACTAAATCAGCTCACGTTTAGCTCTGGGTTCCATCCATCCTGCAGGAAAGAAAACAGCCCAGAGAAAGTCTTCTCTTTTCAGCTATAATCCACAGGACTATGAAGGTCAGGAACATCAACCATCAAAGAGTTTAAACTTTAAACTATGTCTGGGCATCTAGCCAAGTTCTAAGTTTCTAGACAAAATATTTCTTTGCTCTTGCCACTAGGTGTCCTCAGATGTCCATTTTCTAATTTTCCAGTTAGATCCAATATTCTCCAAAAATAATATAAAATAATATAAAAAGAAGAAAAAATTTAAAACTCCCCAAATTTTTCTTTTTTCTGTTTCTCTCTATTATATCTACAATGATGTTGTAGACTTCTCTGTTTTCTCCAAAATACTTAAACTGCCGCCTTTTTCTGGGGGGGGAGGGCTAAACCCCTTAACTCTGGGAAATTGCTTTCGGATGTTTTTTTTCCCAGAACAAGCTTGTTCATCTCTAGGAACTCACAAATCCGTTGCTTGATTATCTTTTACAGGATTTTCTCAGGTATTGATGCTAATCAGTTACAGTTTCCTAGGTCCCCTTTTTGCACCTTTCTCAAAGATTGGAACCACATCAGTTCTTTTCCAGCCCCCTGGCACTTCTCTGTGCTATAGGAGTTCTGAAAGATTTTACCCAGTGGTTCCAAGACCATACCTGCCAGCTCCTTCAGTATCCTGGGATGTAATCCATCGGATCCCAGAAATTTGAACTGAATAGAGAATACAGAATAAAGAGGTGGAAGGGACCTGGGGCCTTCTAGTCCAATGCCACTCATCAAAAGTGGATACATGTTCTTTTAGCAATTTCTTACCTATTTTGACCTGCATTCCTGTCCATAGAATAATAGGGTTGTAAGAGAGCTTGGAGGTCTTCTAGTCCAATTCCCCCACCCATGGCAGGAGATACTATTCCAGAGTTTCTTTGGGCTTGATGGAATGGATATACGTAATCATAGAAAGAATAAAAAATAACAGAAAAGAATAATAGAGTTGGAAGGAGCCCCAGAGATCCTTCAGTCCAACCCTCCCATGTAAGCAGGAGACTCTGCACCATTCCAGGTTGTCTAGCCTCTTCTTAAAAACCTCCGGGATGAAGCACCCACAACTTCTGAAGGCAACCCACTCCACCGCTTGATGGTTCTCACCGTCAGAAGATTTCTCCTCAGTTCTAGGTTGCTTGTCTCCTTGATTAGTTTCCATCCGTTTTTTCTTGTCTTGTCTTCTGGTGCTTTAGAAAATAAGTTGACCCCCTTCTCTTCTTTGTGGCAGCCCCTCAGATATTGGAACACTGCCATCCTGTCACCTCTGGTCTTCCTTTTCACTAGATTAGACATACTCAATTCCTTCTAGCCTTCTTCTCTGACCCCTTAATCATTCTTGTTGCTCTTCTCTGCACTCTTTCCAGAGTCTCTTTCTTCTTGTTCCTTACATATTTTTTTCAGGCTCTTTGTTGTATCATTCATCCCCACATGAAGAAGGAGAAGGGGATGATAATTTTAGTAAGTCTTAGTGTCACATTTTTAATCTTTGCATCTTCAAGGGAGACAACACATATCTCTTGAAAAATTGTCTGGTCTACAAATGATGACTCTGTTCCTCTGAGAAATGAGTCACCAATCACCAAGACATACCAGACTCAGATTTTGGGGGGAAATCTTAGCTACTTTATTTTTTGTCCCTGGCACACTTGATGAGGACTCTCCTCCAGGTGTCTGCATGTTTCCTTCCAGGAGGAGGCTGTGAAATTGGTTGTTCAGCTCCAGCCTTTGAGTGACATTCTTCTCTTCTCTTATCCGTCCTGCTTCTTGTTTCTTCTTTGTTGTGTTTGGTCTGGATGCAGACCTCTGTCTTTACCAGGAGTTTGTCATGTTCACCTATGAGTCTCAGGGTTGCTGGTCTCAGAGAGGTCAGAGGCTGTCTCACAGGCTGCCCCTGCGTGCTCTTCTGAACTAAGGTTTTCTTCTCGGAAGGTCATGTGAAGGCAGCCAGAAGCAGCAGCTAAAGATGAATGCACTTAAAGAAAAACTGTAGCCGAAGGAAACAGGAAAGGACAGCGAGTAGACGGAGTCTTAACAGCTTTTTTCTTTGTTGTCAATAGAGCGCTCTATAGACAGTGCTACAGCTTTCATATCCAAAAGCATTTTTTTCTAAATGACTGAACTACATCAACTTTGCAGGTAATATTCCATATAAATGTGCCCAGTCTGAAACCTCTTGGCAGCGACCCCATCTCTAAACAGAATTTCATTAAAGAACCTTTTGGTCCTTTTGTAAGATAAGAGCTGGAGCTGGCTAAATATTGACTTTGCCAAAAGCCATGGGTGGCTGACTGCCAAGGCCAAGCCCATCTAAGAGGCTCTTCCCAGCAGTGCGGGGAGCGGCTGGGGAAAAAAAGGAAGAGGTGGGATGAAGGGGCACAGCTGAAAACAGCAGGACCTTCCTTCCTGCCTTGGCTGAAGAAAGGGGAGAAAGTGGGCACAGCCCATTTTGCACCTGATGGCCCTGAGATGAGCCTTGAGGGTGTAAGAGACAAAGACAGTCTCTCCCCCAAAGCTACTTCCAGCTCTTCATGGCCAGTTGAGTTCTCAGTTGCCACATTAAAAAAAACACACAGTGAAAGTTAAAATAATAAAACAGTAGAGATGGGAACCACAATTCCATCCAACATAGATAGAACTAATGCAGTATAAAGTGGAACTAAAGCCACTTTATACCACGCTGGTGAGGCCAGACTTGAAACACTGCGTTCAGTTCTGGTCGCCACAATACAAAAAAAAAGCTAAGACCCTAGAAATTGGGCAGAGAAAAGCAATAAAGGTAATGAGGGAACTGGAGGCTAAAACATATGAAGAATGGCTGGAGCACTGCCTGGTCTAGACTAAACTTTCTGACTGTTAGAACCATTAACTAGTGGAACAGCTTCCTTCCCACCAGAGGTTGTGGGTGTTCCAACCCTGGAGGTTTTCAAGAAGAGACTGGACAGTCCCTTGTCCAGAACGGCTTGGTGTCTCCCACTCTGTTATTCTATGTTATCCTAGATGGATCTTATAGTTTATCTCTATAACAACAGACTATAATAAAGTAACGTTTTACCTATATGTGTACTGTAAATTTACAGTACTGTTCTCTGTACTTAATTTTTAAGGTGCTGTGGTTGGTGGTAAGCCAGGTGTCGTGGATTCCAAGGGAGATGGCACCTAGCAGCATTCTGGGTGCTGGGCTGCATCTCCCTCCCCTTCCTTCCTCTTGTGGCTGCTCTGTGGCCCTTCTTCTGCCCAAAGGGATTCCTTCCCTTCCTTGCAGGACACGGCTTTCTTTCTCCTGAGTGGGGGAAACAGCGCAAGGAGCTCACTCAGTTCTCACGGGTGTGTATGTGTGTGGGGGAGTGTTACCTCTGCCTGCCTGTGACTTGGCTGTTGGGGATTTAATGAGGTAACTGGTTGAGGAGTTGCTCCTTGGCCCATCCTAGCCCCAGAAGGAAATACCTGGCCCAGAAAGTCTTTTGTTTTGGGGACACAGTTGGGGCAGGGAGGGCTGCACCCGGGCCCCACCCACTCCCTGAGGTCTCCCAGATGCCAAAGGGCCAGGACGCCCTCCCACGAGGCAGCAGCCAAATACCTGGCATTCCTGGGAGCCCAGTCACCTGAGACAGGTGGGGAGGAAAGGACAGGATTTCCCAGGCTGCTCTTGGTTCTCCCCAACTGGCCTTTCTGCTTCCAGAGCCAGAGAGGAGCTGGATGGAGGAGCACCTCCCTTCATTTTGGAAGGGGGGCCGGTGGGAGAGGGGGGCTGAGGGAGCAGATCCAAGGGGCAGCCCCAGGTCTCTGCAGGAGCCCCTCCTCACCTGTGCTCTTCCCTGCCTCTCCGCTCCCCCCCTGAGAATGCCTTCTGAGCTCTGACCACCCTCCTTGGGAGGGAGGAGGAAATGACAGAATGACAGGGAGGGAGGGAGGGAGGGAAGAAAGAGGGAGGGAGAGAATACACATTGGCTTAAGAATCCTATCCCCAATCAGAAAGTAAGCAGATTTTTCTGTTTTTTAATGTCTGCTGTTTTTTGCAATAAATTTGATATCTATGCACAGGAAGTGCATGGAGATGAGAGGCAAGGTGCCTTTTGGCTTTCTGGCTGCATTAGTCACGATATTGGCGATGCAATATGGGAACAGCACGGTACACAGAAACAAAGGACTAGGTTTTGTCAAAACTCATTAGAAGAGTTTGGTGAGTTTAGTGTCTGAATCACAGCATTTTGTGCAACTTAGAAATTCACCCAAAGCCGAGGCACCTTCCATTTTCAATAGTTTTGGGGGACAACAAACCATATGTTTGGTTTGGGTTTTGTTTATTCTGCAAATTAAACCACATTCAATCCGAATCAGTGCATTGTTGGAAGACCTGAAAGACAGATCACCATTTACTGAACTGAGGTGGTATTGGAAAGGGTGAACGGAATAGGCAACAAGACCAATGACTGATCGTGCAGAGTCCTTGAGAAAAATATCGAGCTAAATTACAGAGGTTTTCCTCGATTTGATGGGCAGTTTAGGACTGGTGGACGTGCAGAGACAGAAAAAGGAGAGAGCGGCCTCTTTCCGAAAAGACTCAGACCCTTTTCACCAACCGACATCGTGATGAGGATTTCAGAGAACTGGCTTCTCAAATAGAGATGTTGCCAAGGACTTCTTCAGATCACAAACCGAGTTTGGTCTATAAAAGGAAATCCCGGTCTGTTACAGCAAGACTTAATGAAATGCAACTATAGAGAGAAGCAATAGAGGAAGACTGTAAAAAGGAAAATGCACGGAAACCGGTTTAGATAAAGGTTCTGATGTAAGAAGGCTTTGGGATGCATATAACGCTTTTAAGAGACGTTACCTCATACAACGTACTAGTGAACCCTAAAAGAAGAGGCGAGAGAAAACATGAAGTATTTGGGATGAGATCAAGGGAAGGGAAAAAATTGAAGACATTCCAGAAAAAGTAGTTCTCAACAAATTGTCCACAACGGCAGTAACTCTGTTAACAGCGATTAAGTAATTCAGTTAACGTTAACAGTGAAAGGAAATAAAACTGAACTGTATAAAAAATGCGCCCGGCCTGACAGGAGACCCGCGCCGCCGCGTTCAGACGAGCGGGACGCCCCTCCGTCGCCGCGCTGACTTCGCGTGTCAGCCGCAACTCGGAAGGGCGCCGCCTGCCCGTCCCCGCCGCTCCTGCAGCCGCCCGGCCTCCCCCGACGCGCCAGCCAACCAGCCGCGGGGGCGGGGCGGCGAGGGGCGGGGCGGAGCGCGCCGCACACCTGCGAGCCGCCGGCCGGCCGAGCTGAGCAGAGGCGAGCAGAGCCTCGGCAGCCGCAGGTGGCAGCCTCGCTCTCGGCCTGCTGGGCGGCGCTGCCGGCCACGGGCTGCGAAGGTGAGCGCGCCGCTCCCGCCCCCCCGCAACGCCCCGCGCAATCGGCGGGGTACGATGGCCAGCGCGGCCGCCGAGGTCGCCCTGCTCACGCTCGGTAAGTGCGCCCGCCCAGCTCCGCGCGGGCACCCGGAGCCCGGCGCGGGAGGAAAGTTCTCCCGAAGTCGCCGCTGCTTCCTGGGCGGCCTCTGCGCTCCGTTCGGGCCCCTCGCGGCCGGGGGTCTCCGGCTCGCGTTTCGAGCCTCTCCGAAAGGGCCGCCCCGCTCGCTCGCTCGCTCGCTGGGCCGCTGCCCTGCCAACCCGCCCCGGGAGCCTGGGAAGAAAGAGGTTGGTCGGCGCGGCTGAAGCAGCCAGGCTGGGGGAGACCTTCGGGGTTCAGGAGAAAAGCCGGAAAGGGGGGGGGGAAGCGAAGCTAAGAATCTTGCTTCTTAATGAGGACTACCTGCTTTTCTTTAAAGAAAGGGGAAACTGCGCTCAAAGCTTTCCAGCCTTTTGCAATCCGTGGCTAATTGGAATTCTGGCATTTGTAGGCACCAAGTTGACTTCTAGGTGAATTGTAACTATTTACCTCTCTGCTTGCTTGGTTTGTGCTTCCATCATCTGTCTGCGTGTGTGTGTGTGTGTGTGTGTGTGTGTGTGTGTGTGTGTGTGTGTGTGTGTGTGTGTGTGTGTGTGAGAGAGAGAGAGAGAGAGAGAGAGAGAGAGAGAGAGAGAGAGATGGCTGATCTTCATTTTTCCTACAATATTTGGCAATTGATCCATTTGATATTGGAAAGAGTTTTGATCCTGGTAATTTTCTGTGTATCGCCTAGTGTTTTTTTTTCCTTTAAACTTAAAGCCTTCTAAGGTGACTTTGCAAAGCAGGGAGCATTTCTTTCTCAATTGCCTATCATTGCTGTCCAGGCTAATTATTCTTTTGAAAAATGTGAAATAGCTGGATAATTACAGAGGTGCTATTTTGGGAAATTTGACAGGCAATCAAGAGCTCTAGTCTTGAAAAAGAAATCCTGGCTTTCAGGGCTGAGTTTCAAGGGCATGGAGGCGTGAAGGAAGATGCCTTCACAAATTACAGTCCTAGCCTCTCCTGCACTTTGGGGTCAGCAGATCAAGACGTGTCCCTGCAATGCTCTGGGGCATTTGGCATGTGCTATCAAAGCTTTAGCTGACATTATTTTCCAGTCAGCCACATCTCTGGGCACTCACCTCTCCCTCTGACTGGGGAGACAGCCACGGCTGCATTGGGAAGGCCGAAACCCTGAGCCCATGTTCTACCTCCAGGGACTCTGGATGGCTGGGCACCCCCGTGCCCCACTTGTGCTGCTGGAAGCTCTGGGCTTTACGGTGCAACCCATTCAGAGAGCACCACGCTGGGGAAAGTCTTGTGGAGGATGGGATGGGCTCGGGCAGAGCTTCTGAGCGTGACCTGGATGGTCCTGCTCTGTTCTAGGCTAGCTGTCCTTTCAGGTTTGGCTGTTTTTTGTTTTTGTGTTGTTTTTTTATATTTTTGTATCTAGAAACTCCAGGACTTACTTCCTTGCAATTTGGAAACTTCTCCCTTAATGCGCTTTCAACAAAAATAGATTTGCTCTGAGTCACTGCAGTGCTGCCATTCTTGCACAGGACGTAGGAGAGTAATGCCATTGAGACATTCCTGGTCCTGGCCTCCAGGCGCCCTCCTTAAGCATCCCTCATGCAGACTTATCAGCCTGCTTACTTCCTAAGTGCCTTGAATTAAGTGGGAACTACTTTTGAGTAAACACATTTCAGATCTAGCTGCAAAATTACAGGCTGGAGAATGCTGCGTTGCTGACAGGCCCTGAGCACCGCTGCCGATGGGCAGAGCAGGGAGAGGAGTAAAGTTCAAGAATGAGCCCATCTGGAAATGCGGTCTGCTTGATGTGGAACGAGGCTAATCACGGAAGCTGGTCTAGTTCTGGAATTCAAAAATGTTTTGGTGGTATAATAGTTTTCCAATGTGCACACAGACCAGCTCCAAGTTCACCCATCGTTGAATGATGGTCATCAGAGACAAGGTTCAGCTGGACTCCTTCAAATATTTCAAGTATTTGAAAACTATTTGTCAGCAATGGGCTGTTTGCACAAGCCTGATAATCATCTGATGAATCTCCCTAAAGAAGCAGATGATAGAATCCAGCTTCTGCTTC
Organism: Bothrops alternatus; assembly: GCA_034064705.1. Taxonomy (NCBI): domain Eukaryota; kingdom Metazoa; phylum Chordata; class Lepidosauria; order Squamata; family Viperidae; genus Bothrops; species Bothrops alternatus. Next base: position 606,581 of record JARGCV010000327.1, read on the forward strand.
CTCTGACTCTAGACATGGTGGCTGTGCCTACTGGAATTGTGGGAGTTGTGTTCCCAACATGTCTGGGGCACAATGCTGAAGGCTCTTGTGCTAATACCCCAAGGAGTGTTGGGCTACTGTGTTGCAAGAACTGCACCGCTGTCTCCTGAGCAGATTACCCCCATTACAGTAGATTAAATCGGATATCTTTGCAACGTGCAAGATCCCTTCATTATTTGGGTATAATTCTTAGAGGGTGCAAGTATCAGGTGCATGTTTTTCTAGAGTTAGAATTGCTCAATAGTTACATAAAGAGGCCAGTCCTCCTTCAGAGGAAGCTATGCATTCATCTAACATTATAGGGCCCATTCTGGGAAGAGGTTTCCTGCTCATCTCCTGAAAATGGCTGCGTGAGCAAGAAGCCAGACAATGGCCAAGACCTCACTTTCTTGGGCTGCTCAACCGTCAGAACAGCCTGGCTCATTCTAAGCCTCAGCACAGCCACAAGGTCAGAGTGTCAGAAGCTAGGGACCGGGCCTTTGTACTGCCTTGTAGAGGGGGAAGGGGGGGCAAGTGATGATCACCATAACTACTCCTAAGGTGCTGTGCATGTGATGCATGTAAAAAGGGGGCAGATTTGATTTGCACAATTGCGGAGACTATCTTGATTTTCTTGACTCTCACTGCAGGTGCCCTGTTTGGATGGCGCTGTACTTTGAAATGGTCTTGCTTGTATGTGTGGATTGATAACAAAGTGGGATTAATGGCTGTTCCTAAGATTTTCTGGGTTTGTCAACATATGTGTGGTGTGTACGGTGCTTAGTTTTTTCAAAACCTGTTGCGGACCGCATGCATCACAGCAGTTTTCTTACAAGCTAGGTTTGTACAGCAAGCTTAACTTGGCTATTAACTTAGCCTGTTCTTGAATCAGCCTAGCATGTGGGATCATGGACTAAGCAAACTTTTTGGTCTATGCAGCCATCTCAACTGCAGAAGAAACTAACCAAGCCTGGGATGGTGTAAAACAGCTTGAAGTGGGCAGGTGCGGCCAAACCCACTTTCTTGGGTGGGGTCTTTGTGATGTCTGTAATGTCTGTTTGCTATGTTCCCAGAGGGGTGGACTAGAAGACCTCCAAGGTCCCTTCCTGCCCTGTGATTCTAAAGAGGTGTAAGATCAGGCCAGCTGCCAAACACACAACATGCAATCATGTGACCGTCAGAACTTTGAATCCAGGTCATAAGTACCTTTTGGGGTCTCTTGTCACTTCAAAAAGTCTTTAATTGACTGGTTGTAAGTCAAGGACTGTATAAAAGGCAGGTGTCCGGAACACTTTTCTTCTGACTAGTTGTTGTTTTTTTATGTTGGAAAGAAAAAGGAAGCTAAGGGCTTCTTGAAGCCGTGAATGGCTTCCAGACATTCTAGTCAGGGCCAGCCATGTTTTCCCTGCTTTTTTGGTTGGGGCGTCTGCTTAAACTTTTAGCAAAATGCAAGTTTTAATCAGGATATAGGCTGTCCCAACTCTTTGATGGTTTTTCCTGATAAAACCAATTTTTAAGAAATCACAATGCTGTGTTACTTTGAGTTGGAACTCAGGCTTGTTGGCCAACAACCCTGGGAGAGATTCATCTGAGCGGGAGCCATTTCCTAAATGTGGCTGTTCCCGTGTCTCGGTTGAAGAGAACGGCCCCGACAGATCAGTAGCCTCTGGCCTGTGATTTGCAAGAGGAAAATGGGAGAAAAAAAGCCAATTCAGGCAAGTCTGGAGTTATGCTGGTTGTTCTTGATGTCATCAACTTTCCTTTCACAACGGTTTCTCCATGTCAGGTTGCTGGCCTTCTCAGATGGGAATGGGCAAGCTTTTGAGGTGTCCAGTATTTATTTATTTATTCGTGGCTATTGGAACAGGAGGGGCTGGTGTTTTGGTCCCCTTCGGTTGAACTTTAAGAAAGGCATAAATAAATCTACCCGAAGAGACTCAATACACTTTTAGGGATTATTTTGTGGGGAAACCACTGTAGAAAATTAGTAGTTGGCTGCCCAATGCCAGCCCTGTGGTTTGGCGGGGGTTCCGGAGATTGCTGAGGGGAATTTCAGGAGCCCTGAGAAGCTGTGAGTTCTCCTGCCTTCTCCGGCATTCTCTTCTGCCCGCCTGCTGAAGAATTTGAACGCCTCGTGTTGCTTTTCACCAGAGGAGCCATTCCTGAGTTTGGCTATGAGGAAGCGTAGCTGAAAAACCTGTTGTGGGAATCCTGCCTTTTTCTCTGGCTCACTTTTTTCTGGTCCTGAGAGACCTGGAATGAACCACTCCGCCCTTGGCTGGCAGATTCTTTCTTGCCACCGAAACTGCCTGATTTCTCTTGCTGACTACTCCAAAGAGAGTTGTCTGGAGCTGGGATGCTGGGGGCACACGGCTCTCTCTTTTCTTTCAGCCTTGCTACTGGGAGGGCAGGAGCTGAGGGGCTCCACAATTAGGGGAGGGGGATGACTGACAATCAGTCTGCCTCGTCCTAAGAATACCTTCTTTTACACCTTGTAGAGCAGTGTTTCTCGATCTCAGGGCCTTTAAGATGGGTGGACTCCAATCCCCAGAATTCCCCAGCCAGCATGGGTAACTAGGCAGTTCTGGGAGTTGGAGTCCACACTGTGGAAGAGGTCTCTCTGTGGCTTGCCAGACCTGGTTGGAGGTGGGGAATTTCAGGAGAAGCTCCCTGGAGTCTTCAAGCAAATTAGGGCCTTTTGTCATGGGGCGAAACATCAGGAGGCCTCTGATCTTGACAGTCATCCAGCGCCATGGCACCTGCAACCGATGGAGCTCCAAAGTGGGGAGAAAAGATGGCAGCCGTGTCCTCCTTGGTGCAAATCGCTTTAGGACACGGGAGGGAGAGTTTTTCAGGCAGGGCCACATCTTTGCTTTCAAAAAATGTCTTTGGCCTCTGAGAACATTGCGGGGAGGCGTCACCTTGCTACCCTCAGAATGGAGGGGCTGAAATCCCTTTTCTGGTTGGTTGCTATTTTTCAGCTGCTATTTTGTTTCTGACAAAATAGGTTGGAGAATTAGTCTCATCCTGTACCCAAACTCCTGCCCTGGACTGTCAGCTACCCACATAGTTATTTGCCTTGAAGAAGGCCCAAAAACGTGGTCTAGAAGTGCCCTCAGGATCTTCGGAGGAAGCAGCCATCATGTATTAACTGCTTTCCAATATTTGGGTGGCTGTCGTGACCAGCATCAGATCACTGGTATTTTCAGATCTTATCTTTTGAAGTGATGGCTTGGATTATATGTCAATGAGTTTTAACGGAACAGAGAAAAATGTGGCCCAGAAAGAGGATAGCCATATGTCAGATGTGTTTTATGGTAGATTTCCTGAGATGATAGTAAGATTGTGTAGGACAGGGGTTTCCAACCTCCTGTCTGTGGACCGGTACTGAGCCGTGGCATGCCAGCAACCCGGCTGCACAAACAAGCAACGCCCTATCTGCGGGATGCAGGCAGCAGGCAAAACCACACACCCTCTGGTACGTGGAAAAACCTCTCTCCACATAACCGGTCCCTGGTGCCCGAAAGGTTGGGGACCTCTGCTGTACGAGGTCCTTTCCCATTTTTCTCTCTTTAACCTCCTGCCTTTCAACACAATGCTTTACAGTGTTGGGCTGACTGGCCCAAAGTCGCCCAGTTGGCTTTTGTGCCTAAGGTGGAACTAGAAACTCCTGGTTTCTAGCCCAGCACCTTAATCACTAGACCAAATTGCTTGCTTTTACTCAGAACTTACAGGCCTTCATTATTCCCAGCACTGTCCCATCACCTTAACTGGTGACTTGGAATTGGCACTTACATTTTCAAGCTGCCCTGTATTTTGCGACCCTTTGACTCACATTTCACTGAATGGAAGCAGTTAGGCAAAAACTGATTTAGCATTAAATTTTAATTCAAACTTGATAAGTTTTATTTGGCACATGTGATTATTCCCCATGTAAATTTTCCATTTTCTTACAGACACAACTTGTGGAGGGCTCTTGGGCTCCCTCCCAAAATATGTGGGGGGGGGAAATGTGGCCCCAGAGCCTAAAGTGTCAGGTTATCCAATATAAATAAGATAAGAACAGAGATCTTCTAAAGAGCTACGAGTACTGCTGTAGGAGAAAGGAGTCGGGAGCATTCGTGTCCTTCTGAACTCTTGGCAATTGTCTGGGCAAGTCAAGGGCATCCTCCTTTCTAAGAAAGGCCCAAGGTGCCCCAGCTGGCTTCGTGTCCAAGGCAGGACTAGAACTTACAATCTCCCTGGTCCCAGTCCATGACCTTAAGCCATAGATCAAACCAATTTCTTCCCCAGTTCAGAGAACCCCAACATGTGAAGGCCAGGATGGTGTGGTTAGAAAAGCTGAGGTGGGTTCTGTAGTACCAGCATTTCTCGCAGGAACTGAATTGAGGTTGGTTGGTTGATGCAGAAAACGTGCAAGCTCTAATCTTCACTTTCTCCCTCTTTTCCCCTCTTCTAGACATAGAGTGCTTTGCCCACAAGTGACCTCTGGTTCTTAAATGTTTTAATCTAAATTACCTTGTGGGATTAAATCATCAACTTGGAATTCAGTTTCTCATCCTAGCCAGGTACTTTTGGTGATTGCATTACTTCTTTGTTTCTTGCATGATGATCTGTTATGCCAACTTGGCTTAAACTTGATTGTGACAACTCAGTAAAACATTTCATTTGTGTAGTGAAACACATTGGAGTATAATTACTTCCTATCCTGTCTCAAACAAGTATTTTCTTCTGAAAGGCTTAGAGTATATTAAGCTTGTGCTGGCCCCTTTCAAATAAAAAAGACAGGAAAAACATGCTGAGACCCTAGAAAGAATGCAGAGAAGACCAACAAAGATGATAAAGGGTCTGGAGGCCAAACCATATGAGGAACAGTTAAGAGAACTAGGTCTAGTGTAGCAAAGAGAAGAATTAGGGGTGACATGATAGCTGTCCTCCAGTATTTGAGGGGCTGTCACAGCTAAAAGGAGGTTGACCTACTCTCCAAAATTCCTAGTGCAGGACAAGAAGTAACGGGTGGAAAATCATTAAAGAGAGATCAATGCTAGAACTAAGTATAAATTTCCTGTGAAACGACTTGCCTCTGGATTAACTATTTGACCGTGATTCTATGATACAAGGGATGGTATAAGGTCTCCTGCTCAAGGAGGGGGCTGGACTAGGAGACCGCCAAGGTTCCTTCCAGCCCTATGATTCTATATTCTGTGTTGTCTTTTCTAAACAATCCAGTCCCTTTGCTACCTGATTAGAAGAAATGTGGGCATGGGGGTCTAAAGCTTCAGTCCAGGAACAGAGCATCCCTTTGCATGAAAAAGTGGAGCGTAATGGAAATATTTTTTAAATTGTTGTGGGGGCTGTTGTGGTGTGTAGAGAGATTCCACTAACACCATTATTGCTAAGCTCTTTGCTCCTGCTTAATCTGGCATCCTGCGTTGCAGCTCCCATTGGTGCTTGCCACGTGGTGGAGGATGCCCAACACGGAGATCTTCCCTATAGAAGACCTCCAAACAGTAAGTTGATCGTGACAATCTGAGATACAACATCATTTTGTATTTTTAGTTGCAACCATATCCGATATGACCCTAAGCTCCTCTCCAGGTCAAAAAAGTGTAGTTCCTTCCATAGCTTTCGAAGAAAAGAGGAATATGATGTTTGTCCCTCTCTTAGGCAACTATCGTAAGGCATAAAAAGAACAAAACTCACATATCCAGGACAAGGGTTAGCAGCACACCCTTTTCTCAAGAAATCTAGAAGTGTGTAGTCATCATTTCCCGCCTCGGAGCATCTTCTGACATTGATATCAAGTGGAGAGGCTACGCCTTGGCTTATGTATCAGTGTTCATCATATGTGCTGCTTATATTCATTAGAAAATTTGAAAATTGTGCGGTGTGTTATATCATAGTAAATGGTGCTTAAAAAATTTACCTACCGGTAGTAAGGGTAAAGCATCTCTGCTTCAGACTGCTGGGTTCCAGCAATCACTGGATGGCCTCCTTGTGGTAAAACAGGTCACAGTCTGTCACCTCCCCCCCCCCCGTCAAAACGCCTTGCCCTTGGGGAGAGCGATGGAGCAAACAAGGGTCTTCTGGAGTCTCTGAAGCTAAATATGATGGATAATCTTCAGGATGGAATCTAACATTTTGGGATTAATGGCTAACTTGGTCCCTTTTAACCTTCATGTGATTAAGGAGTGGGTAGTGTGTGAGAAATAGTACGATTGCACAATGATATCTTATCATGGAGAAACTTGCTCAGAGGGATTGTATACTTGACATAAATTGGAGGAGTTTCTATATCTTCCCCGCAAGAAGTGTTATAAAATTGGGAGGTGCCGGTGTGACAGTTGGAGGCCCTCACTCTCCAACCGCTCTTTCTCTGCCATTGATCTGGCCGCCCTCTTTGAGGTCTAGTCATTCTTGCCTTAAAAAGGAAGCTTATTTCATGGCTGAAGAAGGAAAGGCACTCTTTAAATCTTGAAAACCTAGCAGAGTTTGGGGGTCGTGTATAGTATAAAGAGGTTAATCATCAGAAATGTGGCTTGTTTTAAAAATTGAAATGAACTTTGGTTTTTATAACTTGTTTTATTAGGAGCCAAATTATTGGAGGACTTGGTTACCAGAATGAGATGTAGCTGTCTACCTCCATGGAGTGGGAGGGGGAGAAAGAGATATTTTAGCCATTCTGCTGAGTGGGAAGGGGCTCCGGGGGGGCCTCCCGGGACAGACTGTCAGCAGTTTCATCCCTCCAAGCAGGGAAACTCAGTCGGCCATTCCTCTTCTGACTCATGAGGCTTCTGCTGAGTCAGAGGGAGTCCCCCCCCCAGGCGCTCCTGTGCTGCCCACGTTTTATCCAGAGACCTGGCTTAGGGGAGGGCAGGACGGAGAGTCTCGCTGAAGCTCCATCATTTTTAAATTGTTGTTGTGTTTTTGTTGTGAGCCGCCCCGGGTCTTCGGAGAGGGGCGGCATATAAGTGCGAATAAACATAAACATAAACATTGGAGGTTTTCAAAGAAAACAGGGGTGGACTAGAGGACCTCCAAGTCCCTTCCTACCCTCACATTCCAAGTACCAACAGCCGAGCCTAGCTCATCATTCGGCTGTGGCAGGCGAAGCATTATGGACCTGTGCACTCCCAGATAGGCACCTTATGCAAAATGCCCCTCTCCCCGTGCTTCCCCTGGGAGAAAGTATGTGCAAACTGGGGTCAATTTCTTTCTGCTGCTGATTTTCCCTGCCTCGGTTTCTTCTTTCAGTGGCTGGAGATGCAGGTGGGTTGGCCTTGGCCTCGCTTTCTGCCACCTTCCTCTGGAACAGACTGTGGAAGGAGGGAGGGCGCCCTCTTTCGGGACGTGCTTTTTCCGCCTTCAGCCTCTCTCGGGTCACCCCAGGCCTCCTTTCAGGATGCTCTGCTTCTCCCCGGGTGGGCTTGGCTGGCCTCCGTGGGTGGGGGGTTGGATGGAGGTGCTTCCTCCACCCCGGGGTGCCATTGTGCTCCGGCTGTTGTCAATGGAAAGCAGCGTCAGGCCTGGAGGCAGGGGCAGGCGAATGCACAGCCTGCACCTCGGTTCTCTCTGCGTCTTCCCAGACGTCCACAAACACAACGTGATTGTGCAGGTCATGGTTTCAGCCTGGAGGTGTTGGTTCCTTCTCTGCCATCTCACCGTGACTCAGCGGCATAGAATTCAAGGGAGGGGAGGGGGTCAAAGTACAGCTTTTTATACCAGTCTGGCATAGCTGGAGCCTAACCCTGCGGCCTTGGCCAAGTTCTTTCAGCCCGTGACGGAGAGTCCTGCCCACACCCTCCCGCAAACAGCTTCTCCACTCTCCAGACGGAAACCAGAATGTGCCAGCTTGGGCGATGGCTTTGTGGCACCACTTCCTCCTCCTCCTCCTCCTCCACTATGGAGTCACGCTGATTTCTCTTCTGCGGTCAGTTCTGTCTGAGGGGACTCGGTGCAAGGCAACTCCAGGCTGGCCCTGAGGTCACCTGCAGGCCAAGCCCTTCCATGAGAGAGAAAGCCCCATTATGAACCAGCAGAAGCTAAGGCCTGGCTATTGCTAGTGAAGTTTCTTTCAGTAATTTTATTAATTGACAAGATCTCTTAAAATGTTTCAGTGTTTGAGGGTTGGAGTTTGACTGAGTAGAGAATTCATCAGGACATGAATCGGACAAGCTTGGGAGGCTGCATTGCACATACTGATTTTAGAGGGCCATTGTGGGAAGGTCCTTCGCTTTTTAATTGGTTTGCCTTTTTCAGGACTTGCATTGGGGCACGGGTGTCAAACTTGCCACGTCACGTGACGTGTCGCGACTCTTTTTGCATTGCCTGCAATGGGGTGGACCCGGCTTCGGTAGGACGAAACCGGCCCGCGGACCGGCAGTTTGACACCCCTGCACCAGGGGCTCCTTTTAATTCCCCCTGCAAGATGTGGGAGGTGGCATGAACAGTTTTTCGGTAGTTGAATTCAGAACCAACTGTGGCAACTGCAAAATGCACAGCTGGCCCCGGAGTTCCAGCAGACTGCACCGAGGTAGGGAGAACCTGTGAAGAGATTTTTGCTTCAGTCTCAAATTAGGCCACGTTTTTTGTGTCGTGTTGAAGATTCAATTCTGGGTGTTGTGTCAGAACATTTATAAATGGAGGAAGGAAAATAGATCCCCTGACATGGAGGATTCCTCCAGGGATGGTACCGTGTTTGGGAAGGTCAGATGAATAAATACTTTTCCACCAGGGGAGAAGAACCCTACCTGAAATTGCTCTTGGGACTTGGATGTCAACATTTTGGATTTCCCCTGGCCATCCGGTTTATAGGCTGTTGACTCTGGTGGACAAGAAACAACAGAGAAGACAAAAGTTCTCACAGGATTTTTTTAAGAAGAGAGCCGTTGGTGTGTGACTGGAAGGGAGGGAATCTTAAGACGCTGGGCCGGTTCTTTCAAATGGCATTTCTCAATCTTTTGCAACTTTAGGATGGCTGCACTTCAACTAGATCCTCAGAGCAAAGTATCAATATTGATAAATATCCAACCCCCAAATTGCGAGAGAACAGCAACCTTCTAAAAGTTGCCTGCTGGCTGTGAATTCTGGGAGGTGAAGCTCACATATCTGAAAGTTGCAAGGCTTTCAAAGCTTCTGGTTCCGCGAAAAGTGGGTTGCCTTACTAGCCAGGAGTCAGGTGGGTCATAAAGATTGTAAGTCTGTTCTAAAGCAAGTAGCCACGGAGGGTGGCTTACAGCTCTTGACCCACATTCCTCTTTTTTTTTCTGCCAGATCTCTCCCTCCCCTCAAGTCCAGCTTATTCCCCAGCTGAAATTATGAGTCTGTTGTCTTACTGCAAATGGGACCCAGAAAAATGGTTGGAATGTCTGCATATGTACATAACTATGCTGGTTTTGCAAATATAAGGCTACTTTGGAAAGTAGTCACAGCAAGAGCTGCTGTTTGGACTTAAAGCAGATTTGCTCAAGTTCCGAATGCCGATATAATTTTCCCCTCATCAGTATTTTAGAGGAAGAGAATGTGTTGCTGTCATGGAATTGCCATCTGCTTCATGTGGATGTGGAAATAGGCCTTGGTCTGCTCACAGCAGCCAATGGGACTTGCTCTAGAGCAGGGTTTTTCAAACTTGACAATTTTAAGATGTGTGGACTTCGACTCCCAGAATTCCACTTGTGTTTGGCCATTAACAAACCCAAATAGCATCTCTTAAAATATGTTGCCACAATGTGATTTCATACAACCAAAATTTAAAAGTCAACTTGTATTTCCAATTAGCTGCTTGATTATTTTTAACTTGGATGTTTTCTTCTTGTAGGTGTTTTGTTGGCGGTGTGCCATGCCTTAGAGAACACAACATCAGCCTTGAGGGGTGAGTTTATTGCATCACAAGATCTGATACCTTAAAACTTCATCAGCAACTGCTCTTATCTTCGGGTGGGACTGTGTGCTAAGCATCAGCCACTCTGGGGCTTGGATGAATGAAGGAGAGCAAGCTTTTGAAGCTCCCCATTGGTCCTCTCTAGCCAGAGGCCTTCCAGGTAGATTGAGCTTGTGGCCACTTGTGGGTGGGGAAGACTTCAACCCCATGTGCTTGGGTGGGCAGCTGATTTCCTCTGGACCATCTGTAAATCAGCAATTTGAGGGAACTCAGCTTTTATCTCAGCAAGCAATCGGGACCAGACAATCACCTTCTGCTCCCAAGGTGTGGACTGTTTGGTCCATTCAACAGCAGTAACTGTGACAGGGATTTAGGTGTCCTGGTGGATCACCACTTAAGTATTAACCATAAACCTGACTCAGGTAGTTCAGGGTCCGACTCATGAGAGGGGACACACTCCCGACATGGTATTCCTCTCAGAACAGTTGAGCAATGATCTGAATTTAAGGGGCTTAGATATTTTGCCTATGTCATGGTCAGATCATTTTCTGCTACGGCTTGTTTTTAAGGCTCCACTCCTCCCCTGCAGGGAGGCGGAACCGATTAGGTGGTTCCGCCCCAGGCGTCTGATGGATCCAGAGAGTTTTCAGAGGACGCTTGGGGAAATACCGGATTCTCTCATTCACAGTTCGGCAGAGTCCCTGGTTACGGCCTGGAATATGGCTGCGAAGGGGGCTCTTGACCGGATTGCGCCGCTGCGACCTCTCTGTGGTAGCAGACCCAGGAGATCTCCTTGGTTTACTGAGGAACTCAGGGGGATGAAGCGCCAGAAGAGACGCCTAGAGAAGCGATGGAGGAAAAGTAAATCCGTATCTGACCGAACACTTGTAAGATCTTATATCAAGACTTATCAGGTGGCGCTCAAGGCGGCAAGATGCGCGTATCATTCCGCCTTGATTGCATCTGCGGAATCCCGCCCAGCTGCCCTGTTCAGGGTAACTCGCTCCCTCCTTAATCAGGGGGGAGTTGATGCACCCTTGCAGGGTAGTGCTGAGGACTTTAATAAGTTTTTTGCGGATAAAATCGCCCAGATTCGGATGGACCTTGACTCCAATTGGAATGCAGTATTGGCTGATAATGATTCAGTCGAGATGACAGGGACTCGTCTTGATCCTGTTGTGTGGGAGGAGTTTGACCCGGTAGCACCTGATGAAGTTGACAAGGCCATTGGAGCTGTGAGCTCTGCCACCTGTTTATTGGACCCGTGCCCCTCCTGGCTGGTTTCGGCCAGCAGGGAGGTGACGCGGGGCTGGGTTCAGGAGATTGTCAATGCTTCTTTGAGGGAGGGGTCCTTTCCGGCTCCCTGCAAGGAGGCAATTGTGCGCCCCCTCCTCAAGAAGCCTTCCCTGGACCCAGCTGTTTTAAACAACTACCGTCCTGTCTCCAATCTTCCCTTTATAGGGAAGGTTGTTGAGAAGGTGGTGTCACTCCAGCTCCAACGGTCCTTGGATGAGGCCGATTATCTGGGCCCTCAACAGTCAGGATTCAGGCTCGGCTACTCCACAGAAACTGCTTTGGTCGCGCTGACGGATGATCTCTGGCGGGCCCGGGATAAGGGATTATCCACTATCCTGGTGCTACTTGACCTCTCAGCAGCTTTCGATACCATTGACCATGGTATCCTTCTGCACCGACTGGAGGGGTTGGGGGTTGGGGGCACTGTTTTGCGGTGGTTCACCTCCTACCTCACTGGTCGGTCGCAGTCGGTGTTGGCAGGGGGTCAGAGGTCGACCCCTAGGTTCCTCCCTTGTGGGGTCCCTCAGGGATCGGTCCTCTCCCCTCTGCTGTTTAATATCTACATGAAACCTCTGGGTGAGATCATCCGACAACATGGGGTGAGATATCATCAGTATGCTGATGATACCCAGCTTTACATCTCCACCCCGTGTCATTTCAGTGAAGCAGTGGAAGTGATGTGCCGATGTCTGGAGGCTGTTAGGGTTTGGATGGGTGCCAACAGGCTCAAACTCAACCCCGACAAGACAGAGTGGCTATGGGTTCTGCCTCCCAAAGATATTTCAATCTATCCGTCCATTACCCTGGGGGGGGGAGCTTTTGACCCCCTCGGAGAAGGTCCGCAACTTGGGCGTCCTCCTCGATCCACAGCTAAATTTGGAATATCATCTTTCGGCTGTGGCGAGGAGAACATTTGCCCAGGTTCGCCTGGTGCACCAGTTGCGGCCCTATTTGGACCGGGAGTCTCTTCTCACAGTCACTCATGCTCTTATCATCTCGAGGTTTGATTACTGCAATGCTCTCTACATGGGGCTACCTTTGAAAAATGTTCGGAGACTTCAGGTAATGCAGAATGCAGCCGCGCGAGCAGTGTTGGGCTTGCCTAGAAATGTCCACATTTCGGCATCACTCCGCGAGCTGCATTGGCTGCCAATTGGTCTCCGAACCCAATTCAAAGTGTTGGTTATGACCTATAAAGCCCTACATGGCATCGGACCAGGTTATTTACGGGACCGTCTGCTGCCTCATGAATCCCAGCGGCCGGTTAGGGCCCACAGAGTGGGCCTTCTCCAGGTCCCGTCAGCCAGACAGTGTCGCCTGGCGGGGCCTAGGGGAAGAGCCTTCTCTGTTGCGGCCCCGGCCCTCTGGAACCAACTTCCCCCGGAGATCCGTGTCGCCCCCACCCTCTCCGCCTTTCGTAAATTGCTTAAAACACACTTTTGCCGGCAGGCCTGGGGCAGCTAACATCTTGCCCCTAGCCAGTGTATGTTCGTGGAATGATTGGTTTTTTGTTTTTTTGTTTTTTGTTTTTTTTAACTTAAGGGTTTTTTATATGTATGTAATTTCTATTATGCTGTGAGCCGCCCTGAGTTCTCCGGAATAGGGCGGCATAGAAATTAAATTAGTAATAATAATAATAATGAGCCAGCAGTGTGCTGCAGCTACCAAAAAAGCCAATGCAATCCTACCTGCATCAACACAGATAGCAGCAAAATCACTTGAAGTGATAGCACCGCTTTGTAATGCCTTGATAAGACCACACTTGGAATACTGCATCCAATTCTGGTCACCGTAATACAAAAAAGATATTGAGACCTTGAAAACTGAGCAGAGAAGAGCAACAAAAATAAGAGGTCTGGATGTTAAACTGTGCCATGAATGGTTAAGGGGACTAGGTATGTCTGGTCTAGGAAAGAGAAGGGTCACTACATGTATGGCTAGAAATCAAGAACTAGCGGTACTCTTTCATTTTTGCCTTTGCCTCACTTCTTAGCAAGCATGTGTTCTTCTTGAGGCTATTATTGGTATCCATATCAGAATTTATCTTTTTGAGGATCTCATTTTTCTGAAAATAACATTTCTTGTTCCAGAAATATGGAAGCTAAGCAGAACTCCCTGGCTCTCTGTCTTACAAGATAATTTCATCCTAAGTTAAAAAGCTCTTCTATTAATAATGAAATTATTATGATTATTATTATTCCATCACTGGAGATTTTTAAGAAGAGACTAGACAGTCACTTGTCTGAGATGGTATAGGTTCTCTTTCTTGAGCGGGGGCCTGGACTAGAAGACCTCCAAGGTCCCTTCCAGTTTATATTCTATGTTCTGTTCTGTTCTATTCTAAATAAGAACTGTGGCCAATGTAATTGGATTTCCTCTGAATCTCTAAATGAAATATATCTTACGGATAATGTGCATTTCTGCCAAGGCAAACTTGTGTGTTAGTGAAATACACACATTTTATCAGATTCGTAGAGTTACAAAGATGGCAGAGGGAACCTTGACCACTTCCCTGGGCCGTAGCCCCTGGGGGGGGGCATTTTAAACACATGCTCAGTGGGATTCCAGAAAACTGCTGGACATGTGCTTAAAACCCCCTCCCAGAATTTCAGCATTGAATTGCAGCCTTTCAGGACAGGTGACCAGCAGTCGTCAGAAAACTCCTAGACATGCTTCAGAGTGTCCCATGTCCATCGGTCTCAAATGCAGTGGCAGAACTGGGCCCTGGAGAACTTTGTTGGGGTTATGCGGCCAGCACCCCACAATAAAGCCACTCTAAAGCCAGGTGGCTGGCTCTTTTGAGGGTCAGTGGGGGCAAAACAAGAGATCCAGGGGTTGCCTGCACAATCTCTCTGGAGTCTGTCTGATGCTCAAGTGAAGCTTTCCCATGTTTTATTTGGGGAAAGAGCTTCTGTGTCCTCACTAACCCCCAGCCTCTCGCATAGCCTCCTCTCTTAATCTCCCTGATCTCTGCTGAACAAACTCCGGCAGTTTCTCCAACATACTTTTGGAGGGCACTGCTTACTAATGGCTAAAATATGCAGGTGCGGTTCCAGACATCTCTGTGGTTGATTTTTCTCACAGCAGCTTTCAGTGGCATCTTGTTTGGCAGCTTCCAGCTGATGCAGCTGAGAAAAGCGTTTGGTGTCGGTGTTTGTTCCATCCCCATTTCTCTGGAAGCATTTTGCTAACGGAGGAGGCAGCGTCTGGGGCCGCCTTTGTGAAAGGAGCACCTTCCTCTTTCCTCGTCCTTATTTCTGCCAGGCAGAATGACCTCATCAGGACTGGCAGTTCCATGGCGAGGAAGAACAAGTGGCATTCCTTTCTTTCAACCTGGTTTTAATTGTATGTTTGCCTCCATCATGGCACGGCCTTCACACACTCGGGAACCCGACTCTGCTGTTAATGGTTCTCCTTTTAATGTACTGAAGTTGTTATTTTTTCACTAAAGTCATCGACCAGGTTCTTCTGGATCTCACATTTTAAGGAGGGTTCAGAGAAACTGGAGCTGGTTCAAAGAAGGGGAGTGAAGATGGTCAGAGAGAAGGGAGCGACCAGGAGAGCTTGAAAGATCTGGGCATGTTTAGCCTGCTGAAAAAGATGACTGCAGAAGGATCCAGAAAGGAGAGCATTGAGAAGGCTGATCTCTCTTCTGTCTCATCTCAGAATGCAGGACGTAGAATGGCGGATGTAAGGAAGGGGAAGAAGATTCTAATTGTCCATTAGACAAATAAGAACAGTAGGATCAGTGACCAAGGAAGGGGACAGGCACCTCTTTCCTGGAGGCATTCAAGCAAAGCCAGGGAATCATTTTCTGGGAAGGATGATAATGTGAGACTGAGTGTCCTCCATGGCCCCTTTCAAGTTGGCCATTCTATGAAGCGCCAATTCCAATTGAGCACTGGTGATTCCAAGAAGCAATGATGTCCCTTCTCTGGGTGGCTGTGAAAGTTGTCTTTCGGCACAGCTGATGGGACAGGAAGGAGGCAGCTTCCTGTCTCTCGTCAGGATCTTTGCTATCCCCATATTGGGCCTCCACATCTGGAATCTTTAGGATGAAAAAACCCATGATTTGGAAGTAGCCATCAACTTTCGTAAAATTCCTCACATCATATTGGTGCATGCAGCAACCATAGGCTGAGCCCCCCCTCTCTCTCTCCCTCCCCCTCCCCCTCCCCCTCTCCCTCTCTCTCGCTGTCTCTCCCTCTCTCTCTCCCTCTCCCCCCTCTCTCTTTCTCTCTCTCCCTCTCCCTTTCCTTTTCCCTCTCCCTCCCTCCCTCCCTCCCTCTCTCTCACTTCTCTGGACTCTGTGTTCCCTGTCACTAAATTGTAGTCACTGAAAAATCTGGCAGCACAAATTGTCCTGTTAAGCGCAAGTTAACAACCAGCAGAGTAGGAAATACAGTAGTGCAGGGGGGGGAGGTAATGTAGTGCCTTAAACTACAGGGCCCACAATCCATTTCCAGTGACCAGACTGCCTGGAGCTTATGGGAATTGAAAGTACCAGGTCCTCTAGTTTTGCAGTTTGAAGTGTTCCGAATGGGAGGGTCAGTAGTTTAAAGTCTGTCATTTAAAGAAAAATTGTGGCAGAGTCTTTCTCAGGCCTGCCCTAACCTCCTCATCCTCATCCTCAGCCAGCAATGTGCAGCAGCCGCCAAAAAAGCTAATACAATCCTGGGTTGTATAAACAGGCATAGAATCAAGATCACATGAAGTATTAGTACCACTTTATAAAACCCTAGTAAGACCACACCTGGAATACTGCAGCCAATTTTGATCACCATATCACAAAAAAGATGTTGAGAGTTTGGAAAAAATTTAGAGAAGAGCAACTATGATGATCCAAGCCTTGGAGACTAAAACATACGAAGAACGGCTGCAGGACTTGGGTTTGGCTAGTCTAAAGAAAAGAAGAAATAGGGGAGACATGATTGCAGTATTCCAGTATTTGAGGGGCTGCCACAAAGAAGAGGATGCCACATTATTCACCAAAGCACCAGAGGGCAGGACAAGAAACAATGGTTGGAAATTGATCAAAGAGAGAAGCAACCTGGAATTAAGGAGAAAGTTCCTAACAGTGAGGACAATTAACCAGTGGAACAGCTTTGCCTTCAGAAATTGTGGGCGCTCCATCACTGGAGGTTTTTAAAAAGAGGCTGGACAGTCACTTGTGTGAGATGGTATAGGGTCTCCTGCTTGAGTGGGGGGCTGGACTAGAAGACGTTCAAGGCTCCTATTCTATTCCTATTCTATTCTATTCTATTCTATTCTATTCTATTCTATTCTATTCTATTCTATTCTATTCTATTCTATTCTATTCTATTCTATTCTATTCTATTCTATTCTATTCTATTCCATTCCATTCCATTCCATTCCATTCTTCTCCTTCTCTCCTATAGGGGAAAATCAGACTTTGCAGTTGAACTACAGGATTTACCCAAATGGTGCCTTGAGGGTGTCTCCCAAGTTCTGGGGTGGGAGAACCCACACTTGCCTGCCTCATAGTCCTCTCACACACTCTTTGCCCCAGCTCTGAGCCTATAGATTCAGCCCAGCCTTCTTTGACTCAAGGGTCCTGCAACTTGGGGAGAGTGGCCCCCCTCCCGCTACTGATTGGGGACAACACCTAGATGGGAAAGGCTTTATTGGTGCTCTTGATCCTGCAAGCCAAGCTCAATTTCCTGAGTCTGAATTGGCGAGCTTTTGTCAGGCTGCTTGATAATGTTGGTGGCAGGGTTAGGATGAGTGCCAGGAGCCAGTAGATCAAAAGGGAGCACTAATTTCGACTGGAATGGCTCTCTCTGTTACTCATCAAGTAGCGGTTCTGCTGATGTTTTGCAGCCATGGGAAGGGAAAGCTGTGCTGCAGCTGCCAAGTCAGGCCGGGGGGGGGGGACTTCAATGAGTAGTAAGGAAATACAATTGTTATTTTATTCTTCCATTGACTTCCACACTCTTGCGCGAGATGTGGGATGCTACTGCTTTGTATCGCATGCACTTTGAGTCCAACCACTCTTTTTTCCACATAGGAAGTCACGTATGGGGCCACGTACTTGTGCCTGGAGCCAGAGCTCTAAAGGGCTTTGGAAGGGTCTCTGAAGGAGAAGCCCTCATGCTCTCTGGGCAAGCCATGAATGACAGCGTGCGAAGACAGGCAAAGTCTAAGCCATTAGAGAGAAGAGTGTGCAGTGAAACGAAGGAGTGTTGCCCGTCCCATCGCTAAATAAGTGCAGGAATGCCACGCTTGGTCCTTGAGAATGTCCTCAAGGCACTCTCCTCCTCTGGAGGGATCTGTCAACCCAGCCTTTCATATCAGATGGAATGAAAACTGGGGTTGGAGACTGAACCCCCCAGGGGAGGAGCCTTCACAGGCCCTGCCAGGACTGGGGCACCATGACGCCTTTAGACTTCTTATATTAGCTGAAGTGTTGAGATGTCAAAGGACTCCTTTGGTTGTCAGTGTGGGTTGTAAAAATAGGTGAGTCAGTTTTTCACAGGGAAACACTTTCTTGCTACTCTGCCTTGATATGTTAGCACAGAGCTCCCCAACCTTTTGGGCACGAGGGACCGGTTCCGTGGAGAGAGTTTTTTCCACAGGCCGGACGATGCGTGGTTTTGTGCGCTGCCTGCATTCCGCAGATGGGGCTTTGCTTGTTTGTGCTACTGGTCCACGGACCGGGGTTGGGGACCCTTGTGTTAGCACACCCGAGTGCCTGGGCCCTCGAGCACAGTCTGAGATCTTGGTAGAACCTTTGCCTGCTTCATTTGAAGAATGTGTTGTAATGCTGACGTTTGGCACAGCTTCCAGTGTTGTTAAAATACATGTGGGAAGTTTTTGCTGTCCTAAATTCCAATTTTGCCCTTGGCTTTTCAGGGTGGTAATGTAATGTCTGAAACAGTGTTTTTAGTTGTGTCCTGCTTTCCAGGCTAAATAGAAGGAACCCTTGATGGTGTATGAAGTATTACACTGACTTTTTTTATATATAGATTGCCAAACAATCTATCTGGTGTTGGGGATTTTGGTGGAAGTGATAGTCCCGCCACAAATACTCAGCTGAGACCACAGTAACCAGTTCCGCTACGTCTGTGTTGGGCCAGTTTTAGGAGAGGCACGCTGAGTAAACTCCTTCCTTACTGCAGTTTAAGAGGGGGCTCAAACTAAATGTATATTCCCCAGCTTTTAAATACTGTTTTAGTTTCACATGTTAAGCTTTGTTGCTTTGTTGGTTAAAATCGCTGCAGTTTACAAGCCACCATGGCCTTAAGTGAGCAGGTGGCGCATCCCTTTTCTCAGTGAGTAGCTGCAAGAGATCCCCCACCTTCCTGCCTCAGGTGGCAGCTGCCAAGCTGGTATTCAAGAAAAGTCAGAGACTAAGAATCGTGCGATATTGCAAAAAAGCACAGGGGAAATTGTGTGTATGTGTTCAGGATCAAATCAGAAATGATTTAGGAGTAAAATATTGCTATACTGTGTTAAGTTTAATATGGAGTTTAATGTGTTCACCAATTAAAATGCATCCATAAATAAAAACCTCCCTAGATGTTCTGAATGTTAAAAATTCCTTCTTTAACTCTGCCCTTCTTTATCTTCGTGGTCACTTTCTTGGGCAAGATCTGCCCACTCAGGGTTGCAGGTCCCCAGGCCTTTGCTCTCCCCCCCCCAGGGCCTGACTCTGTCCTCTGCAAATATTATTGTGGGATACTCTCAGATACATGAATATACTAAGGTCATTTTCCAAGTACTACATGCCTTAAATTAGGAAATAAAAATGGGGGAAGGGAGCATGTGCAGAAATGCCGGCTGTGATGCTGATTCCAGTTGGAGCCCCCCAGTCCTGAATCATCCTTTGTCTGGTGTGGTTGTAGCTGCCCACAAGCTTATGCTTTGGCAACTGTTTCGCCTGACTTGTACAGTGGCCCACAAGTGTGACATTATTCCACTGCTGGAGGTCCCTCTGATGTTTAGTGGATTTTATGAAAGGATATGATTGAAAGGCAGTTGAGGGGGAGAAAGAGAGGCCATAAACCTCTCAGCTTTTTCCTTTTCTGCCCAGGGCTACAGAAATATTGGCAACTGGATACGATGGGACTGCACAGCAAAATCCCAGCGACGTCTTGATGTGCGCAGGGGTGGGGGGGGGGTCCGTGCTTTGCCCAGGTTCAAAGAGAAGGAGCCTGGGAGACTTGCAAGGGCTCAATTCATGCACCATCGTTATTGACACAGTGCCGGGTTGAAAAGCAGCTTGTGTCCGTTGGGCAGTTCCTTTCTGGCAGTTGAATAAAAAACCTTTTCTAGCAGTTAAGCTTGACTTTGGATGCGAAGGGGAAAAATATACGGTAGGAGGCTCTGCAACCTCCACATCAAAGGGGCTGTTTTTCTCCACTTTCAGTGCCAATTCCTCAAGGTGGAAACGGCCCTCGGCAAATGGAAGGGGTGCATTTTCCTAACCAGAGCATCTGCCGGACCGACTTTGCTGTCTGAAATGCGTCTGTCCTTTCCTTCCCTGGCAAAAGAAGGAGCCTCCACATTATCGCCCTGTAGCTCACCAGTGTGCAGCACAAGCTGCTGATGCTTGAAAGGTGATTCTGAAGTCACACGTCTTTTTGCGGGTGTGACCACATGCGTGCTGTTTTTTCAACATTGAATTTCTTCCTGCTGGCCAACAGCCCATGGTTGATATCCTCTCTTCTTTTCAGTTCTTGTATCTTCTCTTTGCTCCAGTTCTCCTACTGTTTGACCTGCCTAAAATGGGAAGTTTCTTCTAATGGTCACTTTTTCTTGCTTATGTTAGGCCCTGGAAACGAACTGCATGAACTGGCTCTGCAGAGCTCTTCTCACGGCTCTTCCTTTGCTAGGTTGACACAGCATAGCCGATATATTTATTCCCTTACATATTTATTATTTATTAGCTTTTTATCCTGCTTTTACTACTATTATAAATAACTCAAGGTGGGGTTGAGCTCAGAGAGAGAGAGAGAGAGAGAGAGAGAGAGAGAGAGAGAGAGAGAGAGAGAGAGAGAGAGAGAGAGAGAGAGAGAGAGAGAGAGAGAGAGAGAGAGAGAGAGAGAGATTGGCCAATATATATTTTAACATTTTATTGTACACCCCCCCCAAAGACCCTCTCTGAAGGAGGTGGCTGGTTCAAAAATGTGAAAAATGAATAAAAACAAATAAATGTTAATTCAAGTCCATCCTTGGGCTAATCTTTCATCTTCCAATTAGGTTTCTTGAGTGGAAAAACACATTCCTCCCTCTGCCTTTGATGGCCCCGTGTTGCTATGCTGCCTGGGCTCTGTGGGGACCCTTTGGGTTGTCGGCCAGGGTTAGCACAAGGCTGCCTTTGACTTTCCAAGATGCCCCTTTCAAAGCCGTTTAATCTCTTCCAGGCGACATTCAATCACGTCCTGGAAATGGCTTCAATTAATTTTGCTGCCTGGTCTGCTCCCCCTTAATGGGAACAGGAACTTGAGGGGGCTTTGAAATGGAACAGAGATTTCCAGAGGGGTTAATTGGCAAGGCAGAATATTGTTTGCAAGCTCTTTGGGGAGAATCAGGAATATTTGGGACCTCCTGGGGATGCCCGTTGTTCGGCTGCCTTGCGGGTGGTGGGTGAGGGACAGGCTGCCTCCATCTCCTTTTTTGCCCTGAGACTTCGCTGCTTTAGGTGGGTCTTGCAAACCCCATGTTGTGTTCTGGATGTGTCTGGTGAAAAAAGCTTGTGTAGTGGGAGTCCTTTGGACTGGGACAGCCACAGTCAAATCAAAGAAAATGACAAATGGGATAATTTTTAAAGCCTTTGTTGCTCCCGGCAGAAAAGATTAACGCCGCTCCCACTTGGAATCCAGAAGTCAAGAATTTAGGCTTCAGAAATTATCGCCACCGAGCACTGACTGATTTCTGACTGCAGATCTCTCTGATCTGCAACTTGGAGCATTGAGGAATTAGGCTCTGACTGCTGAACATGTGCTCCCCAAAGGCGGCTTGGCTGAGGTTTGTCTCTCCCAGTTGTCAAGGATAATAAAAAGGGAGGCAGAGCCGCCCACCAGCGGTGCTCTAGTTCTCAGGATCCACAGGTTTTTTCCTGTGAAATATGAAGCCTGGTGCAATTTTTGGGTAATTGCATAACACCTGGTTGCACCTGCTGGAGTGTTTCGTGAAGAGTTAAGTAATGCCTGCAAAGGGAACGGCATGCATGACTCACGGGCAGCCTCTTGAGTTTGGAAGGCAGCTCCCGAGAGGGCAGTTGGGAGATCTGATGCAGAGAGCAGGGCTGAAGATGGAAGTGATTCCGAGCGCAGTTTCAAGACAGATGGTCTCTAGGGCTGGGACTGATGTCACGCCCCATTATCCTCTTCCTGCAAATGGATGTGGTTTGATCGCAGTGCATTCTTTCGCAGCCCACCGGCCTGAGAAAAATAGGGGGAAGTTCCTTCCTGGGCTCAGCAGCTGTTCAGGCTCCTGGGATGCTACAGTTTAACCTCACCGTAGCATCTCGTAGCTACTGGATCTCAAGGCAGGCCAGGTACAAGGTGGGCTTTGGGCTCTGGCGCCTGCAGGGCGTTTTCCTTCTCCCCGAAGAGACCCTCTGCCTTCAACTCACATGGGATATAGCACCATGTTCCTGTGCAGGTAGTCCTCGCTTAACAGCTACAGTTTGGATGAGAATTTCAGTGGTTGAGTGAATTGGTTGACTGCCCACATGACTGCCTCACTCAATGACTGCAATTCTGACACTCTCTATTGTGGTCAGAGCCCCAAGGAAGGAGTTACACTGGGAGGGTGGGGAAAACCCAGAGAAGCTGAAAGTCCAAGCCCTGGGGGGAAAGGCTCTCGGGCACGGCTGCCCCGGTCTCCCCAGGCCCCCTGAGACACCCCCCCCCCATGGCTCCCTTCTTTACCAGGCTGCCTTGCTGTTCAGAAGCCGAAAATCCTCCCTGTCAGAACCCGTGAAGAGACAGGTGCTCGTGCGTGGCCTGAGGCACCCGGGCTCATTTCCTTCTCACATGGCCTTTCTGCATGGAGTGAACTCCTTCCGTGAGATGCAGGAATGGGGTCCAGACCTGCAGGGTCTGCTCCCTCGGCAGGCGACTCTTTCAGCCCATTCCCAGAGATGAGAGGAGTCCACTCGGCAGGCGCAGCAACAGCCTGAAATTCCCCGCTGACTTTCTGAGGAACCTGGCAAATGGTGGTCACGTGACTGCGAGGTGCCTGGCAACTGGTTGTAAGTGTGAACAGGTTGCCAGGTGCCCAAAATGCGGTTGTGTGATGATGACGATGGTTGGATTCCTGGTGACCGTCTGAACCAGCCTCTGCAGCTGTCCAGGGTTAGAGTTTTTGGAAGTGGTTTGCACCTGCCTTCTTTTTCCTGAGGTTGAGAGAGAGGAACTGGCTGAAAATCATTCAGCTGACTTCATGCTTCAGGCAGGACTAGAACTCATGGCCTCCTTGCTTCTAGCCTGATACTTTTAATCACTCCACCAAATTTGATTCTTGTAGTTATATGATTGAGTGTCTTGAATGACTCTAGCCTTCCTTATACACAGAAAAGTTATAGAATGCAGAATAACCAAGTTGGAAGGGAGGCCTTCTAGTCCAAGCCCCTGCTCAAGCAGGAGACCCTACACCACTCCAGTCTCCTCTTGGAAACCTCCAGGGATGGAACGCCCACAGCTTCTGGAGTTATGGCATTCCCCTGGTTGATTGTTCTCACGGTCAGGAAATTTCTCCTTAGATCTAGATAATATTCTTAGTTAATAGTAAGGTTTCTTATTATTACAACAATATACTTGATGCGGCATTTTATGTGCTCTTAGTAGCTATAACAGGAAGAAGCCATCGATTTAGACCTAGTAATGGATCTCTTAGCTATTGGTAATACATTAATAAGAGTTTTAAATAGCAACAAATTGAGTGTTCCCTGCTTAGATCTCTACAGAACGAAAGCACCAAAATGAAGTGACCAGGATCTTTGCTTGGCAAATTATGAGTTTTA
Organism: Bothrops alternatus; assembly: GCA_034064705.1. Classification (NCBI taxonomy): domain Eukaryota; kingdom Metazoa; phylum Chordata; class Lepidosauria; order Squamata; family Viperidae; genus Bothrops; species Bothrops alternatus. The sequence goes on from JARGCV010000327.1 coordinate 629,767, forward strand.
TTCATTTGATCCTCCAGAAGAATTCCTGGGCTCAGATTGCTATCATTTTTAAGTCTGGCTTCCGCATCAAGATACGCTTGATGGGCATTAAGATTCTGGGGGATTAAAAAAAGCCAAAATATATTCTAAAAGACTAGTATCTGCAAATTATTTTTTGCCAGAATGCCCCAACATTGGGCATTAGACTGATTTACATATAAGTCTTCATTTTGTGTTATGCTGATACTTGAAAATATAAATCCATTATAAGCAGCAGACTGTAGCTGATCATGGAGGGACAGCAGCAGCAGCAGCAATGTTTTAAGTGCTTGGTTGAAGACCATCTTTGTAATAGATCAACCATGGTTTGGCCTTGAAAGAGCCAGGGTTTCACATGGTCTTATTCTCCTGCCTATACAATGGGTGTAATAAGAAACCTCACTGTTTATCATAGGGTACACTGGAATAAAACACTCTGAGCAATCTGGAAATATTCTAAAGAAACTAAGAACATCCCAAGAAAGCAGGTTGGAATGCCTTTTTGAAGATATTCTGAACTGGTCTTAATACAGATGTGAAAAATAATAAATCCTTTTGGACTTTTAGGTCCCCCGGTGGCAGCTGCAGTGAGGTCCCATTTTAACAACTGTCCAGATGCCCACAGTACATTTTGTTTCCACGGGACCTGCAGATTCCTGGTGCAAGAAGAAGAACCTACTTGTGTGTAAGTGTTTACTTTTGCATTCTGAAGAGCCTGCGCAGGTGCATCCAAGAGCTTTATAGCTGAGGGGGAGCAGAGCAAATGGAAAGAGCCCCGGGAACCGTACTGAGTGGCCTCTGGACATAGAAGGGCGGGAGGGAAAGAGGGTCTCCTGAGAAGGCCCGCTTACCTGCAGCTGTTGCACTCTAAAAGGGGAGTTTCACTGAAACCCAGGGCCCCATAGTGCCTCGTAGCAGAAATGGCCCAACACTGCTGAGGAATTTGGTTTGTGCCTGATCCGTAATACTCCTCCAGCGATTTATTTAATTTATCTCCACTCCAATTGGAACATCTGTCCAATCTTTTTCTTGAGAAACTCCGATTGCTCTGACCATGGGGTCCCTTGCTTCTCCCCTCCTTTGTGCCTTCCCCTTCTGGGGAACAGGAGCCCCTTTCATGCCCACCTCTTTTTCTCTCGAGGCTCAGCAGAGGCAACAGCCTTTGAACCTTGGGCCTGGTAATAAAGGAAGCAGCCCGGCTCCTGCTTTCCTTGCCCTGAAAATCAGTTTGTGTGTATTTGTGGATGCACAGAAGGACTTACATACTTGTTGCATGGGACCCCCTGCAAGACTGCCCTGGCATTTGATGTTTGCTGAGATCACCAAAGATTCTCAGCCTCCAGCTTAAAAAGATTGTCATGATCAGTCTTTGGGGCAGGAGCAGAAACAGGCTTGTTAACTAAAATAAGCTTTTCCAACCCTGATGTTCTGCAGCTGGGCCAGCCCCTGGCCTCTCAATTTTAGCAACTTTAAGAGTGTAGTCTTCAACTCCCATAATTCCTGGCTAGAGAATTCTGGAAGTTGAAGTCCACTTCTCTTAAAGTTGCTAAGGCTGAGAAACGCCACCTAGACAATACTGTATATCTTCAACATTTGGATTATAGCATCCCGTACAGCCATTTGTCCAGGATGATATCAGGTCTCTGGCCATGGGTTGGGGGTCAGACAGGAAGACCCCCAAGGTCCCTTCCAGCCCTGTGATTCCATGTTTCTAAGATTTAAAAAGACTGACCAGAGGAGAGGAGCCCACACAGAAAAGGGGTCTCATAAAAGGCATTGAAGCTGAGGACAATTTTGATGGCAAACGCTTTTCCACGGCTTCTCTCTCACCGGAGAGGTCTTCAGGCTGCCAAAACAGCCATCCTGGTTCCTGAATCTGGCTCAGGGCACTGGGCAGCAGGGGGGCTCGTTCCCCTCCAAAGCCTCTCCTGCTGTTGCAGCCTGGAATCCAGATTGTCTGCTTGCTCTGGACAGCCGTGGCCAGCGAAGGCGGCCAAACCCCACTTCAGCTGGAATGAGCTGAGCTGGTGGTCTCCCCTCTCTCCCCTTCTAAGATGAGGCTTTGGCTTCCATTTTCCTTGCGCAGGTGCCATTCTGGCTACATGGGTGCCCGCTGCGAGCATGCCGATCTCCTGGCAGTGGTGGCTGCCGCCCAGAAGAAACAAACCATAACCGCCTTGGTGGTGGTTTCCATCATCGCCTCCTTTGTCGTTATCATGGTCTGTGTCCTGATACAGTAAGTATAGTTATGTGGAGTGCTGGTTTGAATCTGCATCTGCCGAAACCTCTTTGCAAGGGCTGCTGACCAGGAAGGCTCCTCTGGCACAGGGCAGGCCCCACAGCGCCAGGGGGCAGGAGAAAGAGGGGATCCACCTGGAGGAATGCAGCATTGGGGAGACTACTGTGGGATTGCCTTCCCAAGCATTGCCTCCATTGAACCCTGGTTTGTGACTACAATCTGCCTGCAGGAGGAGGGGGAGGGCAGAGGGCTACATGCAGCTTGTTCTAATTTCCAGGGCAAAACAGCTGCAGATGCGGCTTTCAAGCTTGAGGCTCTGGGAGGCCAAGCAGCCCTTCTGAGCATAAAACATCCCAAAATGCTCCAAACAGCCAGACTGGCCCTCAAGGTAGCCGGCTGAAGAGGAGTGTTTGCAACTCAAAATGTTTTGTGCACATAATTGCATGAAATGAATGTTCGGTTGCCCTGCGCTTGGGCACTGACTGCTGGTCAGCTCCCACAAGAGGTATCTCCTTGAAGTCACAAACTCCTAGTTGGGAATCTTACTTTATACTTAGAAGTTCTAATTCTCTCAATAGGAATAGCTGTGTGAGATGCTGCAGTGCCTATTAATGCTAAGCCCAGGCTGTAATTGTCAGGAACATTTAATAAGCTATGAAGTGCACAAAATGCGGGCATGAACCTCCGTGTACAGCAGAGCTGTCTTTTGGGTCAGAGCCCGTGGCAGAAGTCTCGGCTTTTGGAGGATTGCAGCTTGGCTTCCTTGAGGGGTTTGGGAGGACAAATGGTTCTGGAGAGCCTCATTCTTGGGGGGGGGGGTCGGCTCAGACCACCAAATTTGGCTGTCAATATTGGGTTAGCCGAAGAACTGCTGAAAAGACTGAGATTCCAGTCTTGGATTGAAGGGCTTTCATGCTGTTGACAGACTCAGGGACTGGGGTCCATTTCTGGTGTGAATCTGAGCCCCTGCGGGACCCTGCACACAAACCTTGGTTCAGACAGGCTGAGGCCCTACGTCCCCAGCCCCGCAGAGGCTGCCTCCCAACAAGTATCCCATTGTTTCTGCTCCGGAAACTGATTCTCTGCTCCTTCCTTCCCCTCCTTGCCTACCAGCCATTCCCGTCCTTGGCCCAAACTTTATTTGATTAACCCACCATTGTGTGTGTTTCTGTAGTTGCTGCAGGATACGGAAGCCCTGCGAGTGGTGCAGGACGATCGTTTGCAGGCATGAGAAACCCACCGGGCTCCTGAAGGGGGCCACGTCTTGCTGCCACTCAGAGACAGGTAAATCAACAGTATCTGTGCTAATCTGGCGTTTGTCATTTCAGACAATAAAACCCTGGTTCTTTCATTTGGTGGGAATGAAGAAAGTAGATTGGCCCCTCAAGCATTCTGGCTTTGAAGCAGAAGAGAAAGGAGAGCCCTGAGGATCCGGCAGTGTTCCAGGCGAGAGCGCAAAGTTTGCCGAGCAGGGAATGGGGGGGGGCTCTCCAGCCTCTCTGTGAAGAGGACTTCTGTCTTCAGAAAAACTGTGGGAAATCCCAGAGGGCTCCCTGCACGTGGACACATTGGCTAAGCTTAAAAGCTAAGCAGGGCCAAGTCTACTCACTCCTGGCTGAGAGACCACCAGGCCTGCAAGGACAGATGGGGGGCCAGGAAGACCATCCGAGGGGAGCCCCCTTCCATAAGCCGCCCTGAGTTCTCCGGAATAGGGCGGCATAGAAATCGAATAAATAAATAAATAAATAAATAAATAACTGTGCTGAGAAAGTATCAGTGAAGTTCCCAGGAGCTGTGCGTGGCTCAAGAGAAAGCTGACACAGAGGGATGGATTAGAGACAGAGGTAGAATTGTGGTTTGTAACACTTAGTATGAAAAATACCAGTCCCCAATCCTATGTCCTCAAAACACACCTCAGCAGACCATGAGGTTGCCCTGGTTTTATAGTTCTGTTCCTCTGATCAACAGAACTGGAATATAACAGGAACTCCCAAGAGCCAAATTCACATTTTCTCAGGCACACAGCACAGAACTCCCCGGCCTGCCTCGAATGCTGCAGAGTGAGCAGACCAGGATATCTTCTGCTTCAGGCTTGAGGAGGACTGAGCCCCAACCTTCCCCCTCTTGCCCCGGAGGGAACAGATGGGGAACAGATGGGGCTTCCGTAGGCAACAGCCTTCTGGCAGGGGGGAGCTCTGGTCGTGGGGTGGTGCCAAGCTGGGAATTGTCTTGCCCGGCAATGTTGTAGAGATTCTTTGGACACCGATGCTTGTGGGCACAGTTGTAAGCAGGGCTAACCCACATACTCCCTGGCCCAATTCTTGACTAGCATCTGATGTCTTCCTTTGGAGAAAATAAGATTTTCCTTACTGGATTATTTTATGGTTTAGCCGTAAACCAAACCTCTGTCAGCCAAATGGCCTTAATAGTTCTTGGGGAAGGAGATATAGTGGCCTCCTCTTCTTCTGCTCCACCCAACATTCTTCAGAGGTAGATTCTTTTTGAATGGGAAAGTCTGCTCTCTTGACTGAAGGCCTGTTTGCCACATCTTTGTCTAGTCTCCTGCTTGAGCAAAGGGGTTGAACTAGAAGATCTCCAAAGTCTTTTTCCAACTATGTTAATTCTGTTAAATAATCCCTTTTGATGATCATCCTCCCATTATGTGGTGAGTATTCTGTTGCTGCGCAAATATTAGTCCACAATAAATAGGTTCCTTTGGTATGGACTTACCTATTTGCTTGTTTTGCAGTTGTCTGACAGAAATCAGGTCTCCTGCAATTCCACGGATGGCAACAGTGCAGAGCTCTGCCTGGGAGGTCTACAATATTCTGAGAAAAACTTTAATATGGACAAGACAGTTTCCAGGGATTTAACCCGAAAGCCAATTTAGTGCAACTTTTGAGGCCTTCTCCTAACCTTCCACCATAATGCTGGTCGTCCAGAACTTTGCTAAAGGAGCAGCACGGTCACTGTAGCTTCTGTGTTGTTTGTGACAAGCAGAAAATCTCCAAGTCTCCTTTTTAGTCGAAATAGAGAACAGTGACAATTGGCAGCTATATATTTACTTTAAGCATCAAAGGACAAGCTTGTTCAAGAAAGGGAATGTATCTGGTTTGTCTCGGAAAAGGTTTAAGGGAGACCTGATCCAACATAACCCAACCGAAGGGCTGGCTTTGATTTGCGCATCTGTTACGTCTTTGATTCCTCTCCAATGGAAGGATGCTCCGTGTTAGGCCTTTGGGAGTAGCACCACCCTCCCTGTGAGTATTCAGCTGCAAGTGTTCTTTGAGTGGAAAAACACCAAGACCAGGAGCCTTCCCAAAGTGTCTGTGTTGGTACCGTAGTATCCTGTTTGGGGAAGCAGAAAAAAAAATGAACGGGGGGGGGGGGAAGACTGGCCAACCGTCTTTCAGCCAGAAGAGAGAAGAACTGCTCCCCCCCCTTCCCTCCATATGAGCCATTGATGCTGGCCAAGTGAGAAAGCCCCTTTGCCTTCTCGCCCAGGTTCTCTGAGTGACTTGGTGGCAGCTTTGCTACTTTTTTCGAGCAAGACAACAGACCATAGAGGCCTTAGTTATTACATGACAGGTAGAAATGGGATCTTGAAAGAGGTGCATCTGGGCTTGTTTTTAATACTGACTTAAAAATGCCTTTGAGTTAGATGAGAAGTTTAATTAAAATCAGTTTTTAGCAGAGGTGTTTTTAAAACACTGTACTGTTTCTAGGTTTACATGCTTGTAGGGGATTTCTGACTATTGCAGTGTCTTGGGAGACAGAAGGTTCCTCCAAGTCACAAGGATTGGGGACAACACTCCACAATTGTGCGGGTGCTTGCATGTTTTGACCTCCAGGCCCGACATAAGGGTTTGGTTCCAAGAGTGAGATAGATCTGGGAAAGCAGTGCAAGTGTGAGGCAGGATGCCATTCCCTGAGTCCAGGGGAACCTTGGAAGCTGAGTTCTTCTCATGGATGTTGAGGAGTCCTGCTGTTATGGGAAGTTCTGTTCTGAAACCAGGCCTTTGGCAGTTGCATGAAGGTGTAAAGGATAGGCCCTGTGAGGACAAATGCCCTAGTTTCCAAGGCAGAAGTGAGAGAGATGATAATAGATATAAGAAATGTCTCAAAAGACATTCTGAATTGGCCATCAATTCTGATTTACATGCAAGCCAAAACTTCCACTGCGAAGTACCAGTTTCACCTTTCTTTTGCTGATGGAAAGAAGACATATTTGCCGACACTTCTGGTTTTTCAGGTTCCATCTTCCCAGACGGATGGCTCGGCATGTTGGTTGAAGCTTCATGCCATAAACTTTGTGGCCATATGGCAAAAAAGAAATGAAATAGGGACAAATTGTTTTGTTTCTCAAGTTGTCTGGCTGACAAATGCTTCCGTTACTTTTAGTGGATTGATTCTTTTTCTGCCTTATTATAATGGCATTCCCTCTTTGACTTTTCTCAAAGGGGAAATAATTGGGTTTTTAAACTCACCCCCTTCTTTCCTAGCCTTGCTTCTCAACAACCAGTCTATAAATTGGGAGTTTCTCAAATAAGAAAAAAAGGAAGGAAGGAAGGAAGGAAGGAAGGAAAGAAAGAAAGAAAGAAAGAAAGAAAGAAAGAAAGAAAGAAAGAAAGAAAGAGAAAGAAAGAAAGAAAGAAAGAAAGAAAGAAAGAAAGAAAGAAAGAAAGAAAGAAAGAGAAAGAAAGGCATTCCAAAAAACACGGCCTTTTGCACTACCCCTCAAGGCATAATGTAAGTCACTTAAGTCAAGAGCCAGAGATCTAAGGATAATGTGCATTGGCTTAGTTGAGAATTGCCCCTGGGGAGACCTTGATTCCTACCAGGCCTAGTTCAGGAGCTCCCGATGCTCCAGTCTCAGAGGGCATCAGTAGCAGCGAGGCTGCGTTTGTCCTGAATTGCGTTTTTGATCCTTCGAATGGTAAACCAGCTTGTCCAGGACAGAATTCTTTTCCCTTTCAAGGGGAGGAAAGAGCCTCTGCTTCTCCAGGTTTCTGTTTTGTGATGCTGTTTAGAAATAAATTGCACCCTTTCAGCTAGCAGTTGTTTAAGCTGATGCGATCTGGACTTGTGGAATTGATCAATGCTAAGCTCAGCATGGAAGTATCAAGGCTTTGGGGGAGTAAAATGGTTTAAAATTCTCAAATGAAAGCTTTCATCTTAAGTGCACTTGAATTATGCTGAATTATCAGCCACTAAATGCCTCTTCCTGATTCTGTGGGCTGACTCAGAAATTAACACTTTGTCTTCACAATTTAAGTTTAATTTGGTCCATAGCCAAACTGAAGTTTTATTTTTAGCCAAGGTTACACTTTTTTCTTCTGTATATGTTGCACTGAAGGTTACTATTTAATATTTTAATTTATTGTGTGGATAAATTAATTTGATTCATGTAAGATGTTTATGTGATTGGTTGTTATTTCTTCCTTAATATTCTGAGTTAATAGATATTTAAATGAGTGAAATACACTTTTCATAATACTTTGTTGTATTTTTTTTTAAAAAGGAAGGCTATAAATTAAATAAGGAACTCTTTATGCAAATGTTAGCACTCTGTGTCTCATTGCAATGCTACCTTTTCTCGTGAACGGACCCGAAGCAACAGTTTGTGTAATGGGGACAATTATTCTTTCCGGGTGGCTGTGAGTGTAAGGAGGTTGGCCCAAAGCCACGTGTTGTGTTGCATACCAGCTCCCTTCTTCCAGGATGATTGTATGAACTGTGGTTGGATGAGCCACAGAGACTTGCTTCACACAACAGAGTAAGCCACGGACCACAGTTCACAAACAACAATGGCTCCATTCATACAGTAGTTGGATGACACATCGCTATAAACCACAACCAAACCAACCAACCAAATTACTCATACAGGCAAAACAAGTGGTACATTTCAGTGATCTGACCAGCCTTCTCTCTTACCAAACGGGAGAGCTTTAAAAGTTTCCTGGCTGCCAGCAGGCAATCTCAACTATAAGAAACCTAATTAAGAAATGGAGGTTACATGGAAAATTTGAGGTCAAGGCTGGGGAAATGCTGGCTGAGGAATTCTGGGAACTGAAGTTCACACATGCTAAAGTTGCTGAAGTTGAAAAACACCGATCTAAAACATGCAAGAGAAGACCATGATAAGCCTGAAATATTTTGGAACAAAGTGCTTTGGACTGATGAGACAAAAATTGAACTGTTCAGCCACAACTACTCATGACACACTTGGAGAAAAAAGTGAGAGTCGAAAAAAAGAATATTTTGTCAGTTGTTGAGCCTGGGGGTTGCTCTACCATACTTTGGAGTTGTATGGCAGCCAGTTGCACAGGAAATATTGTGTGGGTGGAAGGAAGTAGGGATGCAACTAAATATCAGTGAACCCTAGAAGTCTCACAGTCAGGAAGGAATGAAATGGCTGCACATCCAACTGGAAGAAAGTCTCAAGCGGAGTGCCACAAGGCTCTGTTCTGGGCCCAGTTATGTTTAATATTTTTATAAATGATTTGGATAAGGGAATTGAGGGGAAACTGATCAAATTTGCAGATGACACAAAGCTAGGAGGGATTGCAAACACCAGAGCAGAGAGAGAAAGGATTCAAAAAGATTTAGAGAAACTTGAACAATGGGCTGCAACTAATAAAATGGTATTTAACAAGGAAAAATGCAAGGTACTACATCTGGGTAAGAAAAATGAAAAAAGCACATATAGTATGGGAGGAATCCAGCTGAACAGCAGTACATGTGAAAAGGACCTCGGTGTCCTAGTGGATCATCGATTGAACATGAGGCAACAGTGTGAAGCAGCTGCAAAAAAAGGCAAACACGATCCTGGGGTGTATCAAGAGAAGCATAGAGTCCAGATCACGTGAAGTTATTATTCCCCTCTACTCTGCCTTGGTCCGACCTCACCTGGAGTACTGTGTCCAGTTCTGGTCACCCCAGTTCAAGGAAGACACTGACAAACTGGAGCAGGTTCAAAGGAGAGCTACCAAGATGGTGAACGGTCTACAAACCATGTCCTATGAGGAACGGTTAAAGGAATTAGGAATGTTTAGTCTACAGAAAAGAAGACTGAGAGGAGACATGATAGCTGTCTACAAATACCTGAAGGGCTGTCACAGTGCAGAGGGATCAGCCCTGTTCTCACTTGCCCAAGGAAGGACTAGAAACAATGGGATGAAACTGCAGGGGGAAAGATTCAGATTAGATGTTAGAAAAAAATTTCTAACAGTAAGGGTGATCAACCAGTGGAACAGGTTGCCACAGGAGGTGGTGAGCTCCCCTTCGATGGAGGTCTTCAAGCAGAGACTGGACGGCCATCTATCTGGGATGGTTAAGGGAATCCTGCCTCGAGCAGGGGGTTGGCCTCGATGACCCGGGAGGTCCCCTCCAACTCTACGATTCTATGATTCTATGATTCTATGAAGTTGAGAAGAGGTTGGCTGTTTCAGCAAACCAACGCAGTTGAAACCCAGGAATGTAAAAGTGTTGAATGTCTTCAAAATTCAGATGGGAGATTTTAAATGTGCTGCATCCGAGAATATTTATGAACCATGGAAACATACAAGGAAAAAAATACCAAAATAATTGAGTTTCCAAGGGACTCAAAGTGAAACTTTCTCTGTTCTTAAATAAAACAGGTGGTGAAGTTTACTGGAAACTTATTAAACAATACCAGCAAATAGCCTGAAACTTCAAGGATACAGTCAGGAAAGAAGAAATGCAAAAAATAATGATAAAAAAGTTTCAGCTCAAAAAAAAAAAGTTTCAGCTCGTAAAAAGCAAAAATGTTCAGGTAAATGATTGGTCCAGTAATGAGAAGATGGCAAGGCGGTGACAAGTAGCAGAGAGAAAGCATCTATCTTCATAACAAAAGGAAAAAATAGCCCAAACTACCAAAAGCAGCACTGTAGGACACAAAATAGGACTGCAAGTCAAAACTGGCAAGAAAATGGTAAGAGAACACCTGTTCACTCTCAATGAGTTCAAATCACCAGAACCGGATGCATTACGTCCCAGAGTCCTGAAAGAGCTGCCAGACATGATCTCGGAACCACTGAACAATATTCTTTCAAAGAGCACCAGGGAACTACCAGAGGACTGGAAAAGAGCTGAGGGGGAAGAAGGGGATCTAGGAATCTACAGACCAATCAGCCTGACCTGGGAAAAATCCTGGAAAGGATAAGTGGTGGGTTTGTTCTGGAAACTGTCTTTCCCAGACCCTCGGGGCGAATGTCTTTGGCTGGCTCAGCTGAGCATCTCACAGAGATCTTCTCTCTCCAGATTTCAAGACTTGCTTGCTCCTTGACCATTAGAAGAAACAAAAGATGACTGCAACTCCCACCTTTCCTTTCCATTGGTGAAGGAATGTTGATGTCAAATTCATTTCAGTAGGTGTGTTAAAAAAGAAATCAAAGCTGCACTTGAATCTGGTTGGATATTTTGCTATATTTTCCCTGATGGGTCAACCTGGTGGATCTGCTTCAAGAGGAACAACTGACTGGCTGCTGAGCCATCTGCACAGGGCTGGGTGTGAGGCTGAGAATTTCAAGCCCTGGTGTCAGGTGCAGCTGCAATAAACAATCATTTCCTTAAATCCTCCAAGGGAATCATCCACCTGTCCGGGTCACAACATGGGCGTGTGTCCCAAAGGAGATCTGCGGGTTCCCGTGGCCAGAATGAGGCCCCACTTGAGCAAGCAGCTTCATTTCTGAAGCTGGACAATCCTTCATATTCCAGGCTGTTTTTAAGGCCAGCCCTGCCCCTTGGCAAGGTGTGACTGTGTACAACAGACCGAGGGCAAAAGACCGGACAGGTTTTTCTCCATCTGCAATTGTACTAGAATTGGAGGCCACCCAAGGAAACTGACTAGGAGAAGATTAAAGCTGATAAGTGGAAGTATTTCTCCACCCAGGGTGTGATCTGCCAGCTGAACACACTGTCACAGGGTCTGGGGCTAGCTGCTGGTTTAGTGGGCTTCCAAAGGAGCCCAGAGCAACTCCTTGAGTACAGGCCACTTGGTGGCCACAAGGCTTGAGGACTGGGCAGCCCACCTTGACCTGCCACATTCAGGGGAACCACCGTGGGTGAGGACACTGCCTGGATCTCCTCTCGGTAGGCCACTGGTGGCCCCCCTGCGGGAGAGAGAGAATGCTGGCTGGATAGACTGAGTCCCGCTCTTTTCTTCTTCTTAGTTCAGCTTTATTCCAGTTTTTTTTCCTTCCGTTCAGTCATGTCCAAGTCCCTGCAGTTTCCTTAGGAAGGTTTTTCGGAAGTACTTTGCTGTCACCTCCTTGCCAGGAAGGAGAGAAAGTGACTGGCCCAGGGTCACCTGCTGGCTTCCACTCCCAGGTGGAGCTAGAACTCCCAGCTCCTATCTTCAGCATGACACCAAACTGGCTCTCATGAAAGTGCAGCTCCTGGAGTTACTCTGTCTCTTCCTTGTGGCCATCTGGGGTAAAGGATGTGACCCCTTCATATCCCCCCCCCTCTCTCCAGGCAGGCAGACTTGCTGAATAGCTCCTGAAGGGAGGCATCAAAGTCCTTGTAAGGAAAGGTAAATAAAATGGCTATTTTTGCCTTCTTCTCTTGTTCCTACAGCCAGTTCCGTCTCCCTTGTTCTCCTCTACAACACCAGCACGATCCCAACTCCTCCATCAGACTCACGAGGCCAGGCGGTGCAGTAGCCATGATGGAATTGGCTTTTATGCCCCACTTGAAAAATCTTCAAGGATTTTTCACTTGTCAGTGGGGTACCTAGCAACATTCTAAGGGAATTAATAAAAGAAAAACAAATTCGAGCCTTTTGCTCATCTTAAAAGGCAAGTTGCACTCAGTTCAAATTAAGGTTGGCTCAGCTTTGCAACAAAAAGGAAATGAGCAGGCAGTTCTAGAAAATGTTAATGTTTAAGCATTCCCAGAGGTTCCATTGTTGTAAGAAGAAGTGAAAGGTTGGTCAAGGTCCCAGAAAAAGTGAAGAGTTTGGGATGCAAACTGCAGGTACCAGGGCAGCTCAGGGGACCCCTGCCCAAGCTCCTTCAGCAAAAATCCCGTAATGCTGATTCTGAATGGGACCCCCGGTGGGGACATGATATCACGTGTCTCATCAGTGCTCTGACTTCAACCTGATGTCAGGCCAAAGAGGAGATGGTCGCTTCAGAGCAGAACTTTTGACTTGGTGGATTGTGTGAACAGACTATTTCTGACTTGCACAAATAATGATTAAAAGAATGGGGCATCCCGCCAAAAGAATGGCTTTTACATTAAATAAACAATCAGAAAGCAAAGCTTAGCACAATGAGGCCTCCCTCCAGGATTTCCATGGATCTTTTGCTTGATCGTAAAAGCTCTTGGTTGCATTGCCAAAAACAGCCTAACGAAGAGGCCTCTGTGGATACTCACACCTGAGCTGGGGGGGGGGGAGGAACAGGGAAAGGGCTGGAGAGGCATTTATCTGGAGGTGAAGCATCCAGCCAAGGGTCTTCCTGCTTTGCTTTGAAGGACAGACAGGTTCATCCCCAAAAGCTAACCTCAGGGCCCTTTCTCACCATCCGGGGCTGGGCCAGGGCCCTTCATACCTGAGGTGGTTGGAGAGCTACCCATGCTTGGCCAGCTATCCATGACCTGGGATGCTGCCGGAGGTTGTAAGTGTGAGGACCAGTCATGACTCACTTTTTTCAGCAGCATTGTAACTTCAAACAGTTATTAAACAAATGGTCATTAAATTGAGGTTACCTGCAACAAACCCCTTCCCCAATAAGGAAAGGGAAAGTTCACTTACAGGGCAACATGGACTGAAACGAAATAGGAGATGAATAGTGGTTGGTCAGAATAACATGGGTGTATTTTTTTTTAAGATTCCTTGTCAGAAACCGTTGTGGCTGCTTTGATGTGACAGAGCAGAGTTTTTCAAATTTGACAAACTTTAATACGTGTAGACATTAACCCACAGAATTGCCCTGCTAGGCCAGGCTGGGAATTCTGGGAAGTGCAATCCGCACATCTTAAAGCTGCCAGATTTGAAAAGGGCTGTGATGGAGTAAACCTGCTGCAGCCAATGCAGAATCCTGGCTCTTGGTGGGGGAAGCTTCTCCCCTTGGCAAAACCACAAGAGACATGAAGCTGCCCTGGTTGGACGTGGATTTCTCTGTTCATCCAGTGCATATTTTGATTTCTATTTTTGAGATGTTTACTCTGTTTTTAATTTTGGGTTTCCACTGTCCAAACCTGTTTTTTAATTTTAGCTTTGTTACATCACACAGCTTTGTTAATGGTAATAATTTAAATTTTAATGACCTTTGTAAAAATCACTCTGCTGTGTTTTGTTCAGGATCGGTTGCAGCAAAACAAAAACAAACCCACCACATGTTAATGCTGGAACAACTTCAGGAAAACTTTTGGGGCCACAGTGTGCATCTCACCACACATTTCTTTTAACTCAGAGCTCATGTGGTCAGAGACCATTATTTAGTCAGAGACTTCACGAGGTGACAGTTCTGACCTGACTCTCCACATTTAAGACCTGCACCAACGTACACAATTCATCAGCCTTCCGAAGCAATCCATTTTAGGCAAATAGATGAGATAGATGGTACATAAATCTAATAAATAAGAAAATAATAAATACAAACAAGCAAAACAAACAGGTCACAAGATTTCCATCCCACAGAATTCTCCATTGGGCAAAAAGGGTTAAGAATCAAAATCAAACCCTCGGGATACCACACGACATTCTCAGACAGCGTGGGAGAACTTAATGGCGTCTTATTTGACCCAAGGTGATGCTAGGTTTCATTAGGAAGAAACCCAAAAATAAGTTTGACCTCCATTTCCCCCCCAGGAATTTTTGGAAGTCCAAAATATATCAGTTAATCAAAATTGTTTGTATCTCTTGTGGTGGGCACAGATCGCTTGACTAATGGAACCAGATGAGTTGGGCAGCCTTTATGGAAGGAGCTAATCTACGGTAAGATGTTCCCCAAGACAGTAGGGGTCAGTCAAAACCAACTGAGGTAGAGATGCCTAGAATGGGATCATGGCACTTTTCAGATGAGTAAAAGGAAACCTGTGTATCTTATTGCTGTCCCCAGCTTTGGCTCTCATGCTAATGGTTTGCTCAAACCACAGTTTTAAGTAAACCATTGTTGGTTAGATTTTTTATTAAACTTTTTGCTGTCTAAGTTCCTCAGCTCTGGATAGCTCATGCATTACACTAAGTCAACATCAAGGAAATCACACTTGGGCTCAGTTATGTGAACTGTGGTTCCAGAGCAGATAATTGGGGTGCAAAGGGATCCCCTCTTCAGGGCTGAGGTGGTGAGTCTCACTGTTGGGGCAAGTTCTGAATGAAGGGTCTCTGTCAAATTTCAGAAGAGCTCAGCTTGGCCTGGGCAAAACTGCAGAAGTAAACGCACACACACACACACACACACACACACACACACACACACACACACACTGTCCTCAAAGGGGGGCCAAAGCAGTGGGGCAGTGCAAGACTTTAATCCTGTCTCAACATGATGTTTCTTGGAGCCAGGATTGGCAGGTTCTCCTTTGGCTCAGAGTGAAAGGAGAGGTAAGGGGGGATTCCGTTCCATTCAGAAAAGGCCGGGGGGCTTCCTGGATCCCAGCCAGTGGATCAGCCCTGCAAAATCTTCAGGCCTTTCAGAAAGGAACGAATTTCCAACCGTCCTTCCGGCGCAGTTTCAGCATTTGTGTTTTCTTTCTATCACTTCATTTGTTCTATAGACATTCAAGTTTAACATCCTAATTTTACAAATCTGGAGGCTGTTGTGTCAAGCAGTCCTTGAGCAGCCACGTTTGTACAACATGCCTCAACACCATTTGTACAATTAAGTGATAAATGGAGCCCAATCACTGTGTTCACACAACCATGGGGCTGCCTGAGCAGGCTGCAAATATCTAGTTGCTCTTTTGGGTTTTCCAGCCTAGATCAGTTGTGTGAACCATATTCTAGCTTAATGCACTGTGTGATCACAACCAGAACACGTACCAGGTGAGGCCCCTGGGGAAGAAGAAGCTTGCTTTGTGCTCCCGTTCCTCCACTTGCATTGTCTGGGCCTAAAATATTATTTCTGCAACCAATATGGGATTTCTAGGAGCAGATTCGTAGAACTTACCATGGCCTTTTCAATGGGAGTCGAAGGACTTGCAGCCTGGGACCTGCTGGGGTTTCTTTCCTGTGACCCTGAGGGCTCTGTTTTCACTGCGGATTTAGTAAACCAGGACCGAATTTATCTGACATGCTTAACCTGATTACTGAATTAACCCAGTTTTAGATTTTGCACACTATTAGAACCAAAATGGTTATGAACCACAACTCAACAGCTCAGTTTGTACAACATGCTTACAGGAAAGCAGGAAGGTGCAGGGAGGGAGGGAGGGAGGGAGGGAGGGAGGGAGGAAGGAAGGAAGGAAGGAAGGAAGGAAGGAAGGAAGGAAGTTAATGCAACTAAGTTTTTGTGTGACTAGATTAGACTTTCCCCTTTCCCAACATGACGGCAGCTCCTCTTTCCCTGAGTCGTGGCTGTGTGCTGTGTGAACTCTGTTCGGTCTGGCTGCCTTCCTTCCCCCCGACTCCTTGGATTACGACTACAGTTGAGCTAAACGAGACATTACTTAAGTGAGTTTTGCCCCATTTGACGATTTTTTTGGTCACAGTTGTTGGGACACTGCAACGGTCATAAATGTGAGTCAGTTGCAAAGTATCTGAATTTTGATCATGAGATCATGGAGTTGCTGCAATGGTCATGTGAAAAACGGATATGTCTCTTTTTCCAGGGCTGCCGTGACTTTGAACGGTCTCCAAATGAACTGTTGTAAGTCGAGGATGACCTGTACTTTTTCTTGGTGGGAACGCAAAATCCGCTTCCAGCCCCTGCAAGAGGAGCTTAGAGCTGCCCAGAGAGGCTCCTTCTGGGCTGCCCAAGGCTGCCCCCTGCTCCTCAGCGCAGGCCCCTCCAGCTGCTTGGGGAGGGCTGGTGGGAGGGTCTGCCGGGTGTCCTTCGCTGGCCCCCCTTTCCTGCACAGGGGGGGCAGGGCGGCCATGCCCCCCTTCTCTGTGGTGCCCTCCCCATAGGGGGGATTGGAAGGCAGGGGAGGGTGAAGTCAAGACTTCACAGATTGTATTAGGCCAGGGCTCACAACCTCACACTTCTTAATTGCGCAGATCCACACCGGAAGCTAAGCTGGGCTTTTCAGTCCTGTTTGCATAGCGTGCTAAACCCCCAGCCCACTGGCGGTGACTCATGGGGACTATGAGAGAGCAAGAGGGGCAAGTGATGAAATGGGACTTGTGACACTGAAATAGTAGGGAAGGGCATGGGGTTGTGACATCACAACGTGTGTTTTGCTGTTTTAACATCAGTGTGGTTGGGAATGACAGCCTTTGAATCATGATGTGATTGAGCATGCAAGACGAAGTCACCAGCCAGCCTCCAGCGGGATGCCCCTGGGACTCCCCCAGTTTGTGCAAAGTGGTTCTGTGTGTGTGTGGGTGTGTGGGTGGGTAGCCTGGTGGTTTTGTTTTGACATGTACCCACTGACCCCACAAAAAGATAAGCTGGGATGATAGAGCATCCCAGATTGGGAGGCAGGGAGGCACCACCCCCTTGGCCTTCTGCTAAATGGGTGTTTCTTGGCCACTCAATCCATGACAGCCATTTGGGAAGCAACGCAATCTTGTGGCAAGTAGGGTGACTACAGAGCAGGTCAAAAAAGTCAAAATGGCAGCCACAAGGAGCAATGGAAGCTCTGCCTGTTGCATACCTGGCACACACAAAAAGCTGGCTCCCAAAGGAGCCCCCGTCTGCAGCAAAGGAGATGCCCCTGAATCCGTCTCAACTCCATGGAGTCCTTGGCGGCCTATTTATGAACAGATCAAGTTCCTTCTCTTTGCTCAGATCTCAGGGCTGTCGGTGGAGAGTTTCACAATAAGTTCCTTTAGCAAATGTTATTTTAAAAGCATCAGCTTTTATGAGCTGCAACAATGTGAATCTGGTGACAAAAATAAGGACTCTTGATATCATCTTTTCTGAGGAATAAGTTTTATGCAAAGACGAAAGCTTTCATCAACTGCATGTCACTCCAATGTATGCAAATTTTAATTAAAGAATGCAGTTTTTGCCTTTGAATGAAATTTGCATCTGATGAAATTTGATCTGCAACATACAAAGGCTTATATCTTTTAATAGTATTTGTTCATTGGAAATGCTACCAGACTCCTCCTGAATTTTGGCTAGGATAGACGAACACAGACCTCCTCTTGCAATCTCAACAACCCAGGACATATCTGTGAATTTAAACCAGCTGAGATGCTTCTGGCCAGCTTGGGGGCTCAAAAGGGGGTCTTGGAATTTTAAAAAATGACATTTTAATGAGGAAAGTGTGTGGTGTTTATATGATTCCTTCCTTTCTAATATATTTACTTGTTTTCCTTAGTAATTAAAACAGATTTTGTCTCTGCTAGAAATATGAGAAAAATGTGGAAATTAGCAATTTCAAGCATTTCATGTGGATTTCTTTGCTCATCTAAGCAATCCAATTTGGAAAAAATACTTTCCATTACAGCATCACTGGCATTTTTGTTCTGCTGTTGGAAAGAGTCATGTCAGGCAACTTCCTGGAGGCTCAGGGGCTTTTCCTCTTTGCTTAGGTAGCTAGTTCTTCTTCTTCTTCTTCTTCTTCTTCTTCTTCTTCTTCTTCTTCTTCTTCTTCTTCTTCTTCTTCTTCTTCTTCTTCTTCTTCTTCTTCTTCTTCTTCTTCTTCTTCTTCTTCTTCTTCTTCTTCTTCTTCTTCTTCTTCTTCTTCTTCTTCTTCTTCTTCTTCTTCTTCTTCTTCTTCTTCTTCTCCTTCTCCTTCTCCTTCTCCTTCTCCTTCTCCTTCTCCTTCTCCTTCTCCTTCTCCTTCTCCTTCTCCTTCTCCTTCTCCTTCTCCTTCTCCTTCTCCTCCTCCTCCTCCTCCTCCTCCTCCTCCTCCTCCTCCTCCTCCTCCTCCTCCTCCTCCTCCTCCTCCTCCTCCTTCTCCTCCTCCTCCTCCTCCTCCTCCTCCTCCTCCTCCTTCTTCTTCTTCTTCTTCTTCTTCTTCGGGATTTTTCATCAGTGCCCCAGGAAGAGAGGTGGGGAAAGAATAGGGATGGTCTGGAGCAAATAAAATGTGAATTAGGTAACTCCTGGAGTGTTCATTGGCCAAGGCTTGGAATAGGGATAGCTAGAGACCGATAGACAATTGTTAGATCATTACTAAAATGTTTATTAGATGATATTTCTTATATATATCCCGCCTGAATAAAGCTGTCTTAATCCTTGGTTCTGGGTCCTGGCATGTTGCTGGCTGGGACCCCTTTTTCTGAAGCACTTCAATAAAAGGAAACAAAACCTGCTCCTCGTGTCTGGTGTTCTTTGGCTTTCGCACCAGGCTTAGACCTGAATTGGGAACATTGGAGGGATGGTATCAGTGTTGCTTCTGAGGGTGGGTGGTCTGCCTGGCCAGACAGACTCTCGGTTGATGACCTCAGCCTGGGCGCAGCACCGGCAAGGCTCAGTGTCAAAGACTGGTGTCCCTCTGGAAATGACCTCACCCTCAGCAGACTCTCCTCTTTGTGAGTTTCTGAAGGCCAGAATAAATGGCTTGTTTTTCTCCAAGCTTTTCCTCTTGCACGAAGGCACCTCAGCAAGGCCGCTCCACCACAACTTCTTGGGCTCCAAGCCAAGGGGTGAGAGGTGACTGGCTCCGGCAGCATCTATGGGGAGTGTAGCCTGGCTCTTGCCCCAAGGACTCCCACCCTCTGTTGCCTGGGGTGTGGTGCTGGAAGCCTCCGTGGCTGGTCAGCTTCCATCCACAGGAGGAGGGATGGCTGCCAACCATGTGCCTGGGGTGGGCCCTGCCCTTCCTTGGGGCAGGGGGCAGTCTTTTAGTGATATAATGGAAAGTCTCCAGGTGGAGTTATGTGCAAAGTATGCCATGATGCATAGCCACATGCTCAGGATTCCATCATTTTTTCCTCAGCTTTAAGTATGTGGTGAGGTTATTTATGGCTGCCCTGGGGACAATGTTGCATTAGAGCTTTTGTGAGCGTCCCACTTCCCAGTAGAGACTTTGCAGTCACTGAACAGGAAGAGGAGCCAATTATGAGTCCAAATGATATCATCATTGCCCCAATGATGTGAGTGAAAACACTGATTGCATCATCCACTTCATTTCCATGATGATGTTATATTGCTAATGAAACAGATCTCACTGAATTTATTTGTCCCTTTCTTCCCTGCTTTCTTGTCTTTTGGCTACCGGTCCTCCCTGCCTTATTGCTCTTTGCCTGCTTGGGTCACTGGCTATCTTCAACCCTATTCGCTGCCTCTCACCACCTCTCAGCTGATTATGGACCTCAGTTGCCAGGCCGGGTGCTGGGCTGGGGTCAGGTTGCCAGCCTGGGATCGGGCAGCTGGGCCAGGAGCTGGGCCAGGCTACTGGGCCGGGTGCTGGGCTGGGATCAAGCTGCCAGCCTGGGATCGAGTTGCTGAGCTGCCACCTCAGGTAGCACCTCAGATGTTGGGCTGGGTGGATCGGGCTGCTGGCTGAGGCTTCGGATCTTGGCTGCAGGGCATTCCTTCTCTGCATTCACGGGCAGCAAGGCAGTCCATCTGGGAACAATGTGGATCTGGGGTTCTTCCTAAAATTATCTTCAATTCCTCAGCTGCTGGTGGCCACATGGATACATCCCTGTGGTTTTATTGCCAATAATAGTGAATAACCTGCTATTGCCTATTGTAATCTCCCTCTAGTCTACTGTCCGGGGATGTCCTGATGGTGTCCCATCCCCAATATTAACCAGTTAACACTTTTGAGACTGCTGGGATTGGGGGTCAGATGGGCCCTTCTACAAAGAACACAACTCATTTGTAACATGAAGTCTTTCCAAGGACAAATTATGTATCCAGGTAAACTGGGTTTGGAGGTGAAACGAGCCCCTCCCGTCTCTTTGGGATCAAAGAAGAGCAACGGGAGAGGGTCCAGAGCAGGAAGGCAGGGGCCATCTGCAGCAGCTGTGGCACAGAAAACTGATCCCAGCGTGGAATGGAGACCCAGCGCTCCCGCTTCACCCACGCGGGCAGATTTCTTTTGCCTCATCACATGTTCTCCAGATGCTTCAGCTGCTTGGGCCTTTCTGTGGGCTCTGGAATCTCATGAGCAGTTTCGGCCACCTCTTTTGTTATGAAGCTTCAGTTGTCCAACAGAAAAGCGATTTGTTATCTTCTGGCCCGCAGAAAGTTTTGCAATCTTCAGCTCTGAAAGGTCAGCTGTGGCTTGTTTTTTGCAAGTGGAACCAACAGAGACCTGAGATTGGTTTGGAGGACTTTAAGAGGTTCCTGGTTCTATTCTGCTCTTAGGACCCAATGCTACCAGGAGAACTATCATTAAATCACTGCAAAACGATCTTTTTCATGTTAAAACCATTTTACCACACACAAAAGACAGAGAATTTCTTTATTGCCCCATACAATGACATGGGTCTCTCTCAAAGAGGGGAAGAACTGAAGAGGCTGGAAGGGGCATGCCATCAGTGCCACGGGGTGGGGGGAGTCCTGAAGCTGGCAATCAGCCTGTCCAATACACAGGATTCGGACTGGCAGCATGCCCGGAAGGAGAATTCTTCTGCCCCCGTCAGGCTAATGGAGCCCCACAAAATAAGATTGAGTAGTTTTGTTTGTGTTGCTTTACTTAGGATATGGTCAAAAAAGTCAATACGGTGGCCATGATGGTGAGATTGAAGCTCTGCCCAGTTTTTATGAGGACAGCCACACAAAGCAGACAGAGCTGCCATCATAGCACTGTGGCCGCCATCTTGCTATTTTGATTAGTCAGGACTTTATTGTTCTTGAGCTCAAGTGATGCAAGAATCAAGAGAGCGTGTCATGATGGCCCTCAGCCAAGAAGAGAGACAGTCACACTAATCACTCAGCCACACCACCACCCCTGCTCCAACTGGCCTTCAGAAGGAGAGAAAATGCTGGTGGAAGGGGCAGTCTGCTTGCTACACCTGTGCCAGGTGTCTTTAACCCTTGTGACCCCCAGTTCAGGATAGAGGGGAGGGGACTCTCCCCCAAATCGTTTTGGCAGGAACCAAAGGGTTGCCGGCAGCTGAGGGGCTGCCATCTGCTCTCCCACCCCCTTCAGCCCCAGTCCCAGGGAAAAGGCATCATCTGGTGATGTCATCTGGGGCTTGGGGGTCAGGAATGCGACCCTGCTAATTGTGGAGGTTGAAGTCATGTGAAAGGCACACAATCAGGCCCCCTCCCCACCACCAGCACCTCAGCTCTTGAGGCTTTGCAGACGCTGAAATACCATCCTAAGGAACAAAAGGCAAGCCTTGCAGAAAGGCCTCTGAGTGGCTGGGAGAGAATAGCTCATCTCAGTCCTGGATTGTCTGCCCCACATGGAAGAGGGTCTGGGAAAGGAGTTGCCTTCTTCTGAACAGGAGAGATTGTGCAAGAACACTTCATTAGTTTATACCTCTTCATCATCTGGGTGCCCTTTTCATACAAATTTGCCAGTTCAGGAAATGTTCTAAAACTGTCCTTCCCTGATTTATGATGCACCATAACCCATTTTCTTATGTAGCAGAAATGGATCCACCCAATATATAAAGGGACGTCAGCAGATTTGAAGAATCCTCAAGATTTGAGGAAGTCTTTCATTTTTTTCAGAATTCTTTTTTTAAATTTGGGGAACTCCAAAGTTAGCATAATCTCAATAGAAGAATGCTTATTGGACACACGTGGAGGAGAAAGGAGTGGGAAAGTGGCTGGTAGAGGAATGGAGAGAGCATGGCCGGAAGGCAGGCCCAGGGCAGCCTTTCACGACAGCCTCTGTTGCAGTTCTGAAAGGTCTTGCAGAATATTCCCTCCTGGAGTGGTCCAGAGGGAAGCAGCAGAAGATTCCGGAAGAATTTTCTTGTCTGGCTTCCCATTGGGCACCGATCAGTCTTCTCTCCTGCTCCAGATGGCCTGGGAAGACAAAACACACCCACATGTTGCAATGGAGATTCTTCATAATGAATATCAATAAACTTCTGAGGAAAACCACAGAATAAGGATGGAAGCTGTTCCAAGATAACCAAACTCACACAAGGTTCCCGATCAGGCCTAACAAGCCTTGTGGTCACTTCCTTTGAAAACCATCAAGTCTTATGATTCCTTACTCATTAAGAAATACAAGGATGGCACAAGCATCTTGTGTTAGATAAAACAGGCCCTAATTGCAATCTCTTGTGCCACGATACAATCTAGGACATCAGCTTCACCCAGTTGGGCAACTGTAGTGGCTGATAGCTACCAGCTGTCTGAAAATCATAAATGATCTGCCCACCAAATTACCATTTTGTTCTTATCCACAATTGCTTCACCAATGGGCAACACATGGATTTCCAGATTGCAGAAGATATCAACATTCTCATGATTTTATAGCTATGTTGTGAACAGGACCACACAGGCTGGATTACACTCACAGACTGAATAAGGCCCTGCAGAGGAGGCTGGGTTCTTGTTTCAAGCAACTGACTGGCCTAAGCGTCTGCACCATCCGGATGCTGCTTTCCGTGGCTGCTGGGGTCAGAATCCACATGAATCCCAAGCCAATTGCTCGGAATGTATCAGGGAAGGTATAGGGGGCTGATGGCAAGACTCCGTCTTCACAATGGACACCTGTTTGGCCATTTTGGGAATAAAATGGTGGAATAGATGAGTCCTTGGTCTCAGCCAGGACGTCTCCTACATCTTTGTTACTCAGGAACTTTGAGAGGTATGGACTTCACCTCCAAGAATTCCCCAGAAACACTGTCCTACAGGTTCTTCTCTTTACATATTACGGAAGACTAAAGGGATGTCTTTACATAACATGACTAAATTTGGTATTGAATTAATCCATTTTCTCTGTCTGCGCAATACATTGAACCATCAGCTGATTAAATAGGCTGGCTTCACATAAATATGGAGGCACAAAAACACAAACTAAGGTTAACACTAATCAAGCTTAGGGTGCTGCATGAATGCATCTGCTAGGTTACTGAGGGTCCTAATTAAACTAATCATCTAATCACAACCAGTATCTTTCCCCTCACTGGAAAAGGGCAAGCATCTCTCCACACACAGCCGCAACCCTTTTGCCCTCCTGGACACCCCGGGGCTCACATGTGGTCCCTCAAATGCTGCCTCAGGGGGTCCAGGACAGGATCAGTGTTATTTTTCTTCTCATCTGAGGACTGTAGGTCACATCTGTCTTAGCACTTTGGTAATACTGAGTTGTATTTTCAAAACTTCAAAATCTGGAAAAATCTCTGCCAGAAATGATCACTGCAGAGCACAGCTGTTTTTCAAGGGCTTCACCTTGAAGGAAGCCATACAAGATCTGTGGTTAGCTGGGCACTGTGAGCCTTGTGTTGCAGGTGCTGAGGCCAAGTGGATGGTGGCTTACCTATGATTGCACACAGAGCTCATTTACGGCAGAGGCCAAATTCGGACCAGAATGACTGGGACTTGCAAGGCTCCAATCCTCTGCAAAAGCTGGGGGGGGGGCTTTGTGATGGATAGGCCCCAATGTTCAAGTCTGTCAAAATCCTTCTGTATCTTGAGTCTGTCTTCCAAAATGTTCAGTATTGCAGATTGGTGTGATCTGCAAATTTGATTAATTCCTCTTCTATTCCCTCATCTAAACTATTTATGAAGATATTGAAGAGCACTGCTCCTCAAACTGAACTTTGAGATACCCCACTGCATGCAGATGTAGTTCCATTGGGGACTATCTGCTGAGTAAGGTTGGTCAGCCAACTATGAATCCATCTGGTGGTGGCATTACCAGTCCCATATTATTATATATCCAAAATTAGTTTCGTTTAAAGCTCACCTTCCCCAGGATAAAGTTTTGGACATACAGTGATCACTAATTAATATAGATAGTCCTTGACTTATGAGCAGAATTGGGAATGAAACTTCCATTGCTAAGCAATGCAGTTCTTAAGTGAGTTGTGCCTGATTTTACAACCTTTTTGCCACAATTGTTAAGTGATTCATGTGGTTGTTAGGCAAATCTGGCTTCCCCGTTGACTTTGCTTGTCAGAACCCAGAAGACACAAATGCTGATTGCATCACCCCAGAATGCTGCAGTCAATGTAACTGCAATGTAACTGTTGCCAAGCACCTGAGTTTGATCACATGACTACGGCGATGGTCATTAAACAAATGGTCGTAAGTTAGCGATACAACTATTGAACATACAATGCCTCACAAGGCGCTATAAATGATCCCAGAGTCCCATTTCCTTCCCAGTCCACTCCCTCCAGGCTGAGTCCCAACGCCTGGCCATATAAGGCCCGGCAGTTAGCCAAACTCTCGCAGCAGGAGCCCTGAAGGCGTGTGGATGCCCCTTGGGAATCTGCAGGATGCTCTTGTAATGACTTCATGGCCCTTAATTTTAGAGCACCATCTAAAGATTCATGGCGGCCCAGAAAGAAGAGTGCAGGTAACCAGAGCTGGACCCCTGAGGGTCAGCCCTCCCTTGGGTGAGGGGCCAGGGCAGCTATTTGGCCACTGGGATTCGGCTGTTACTCTGGTGGCCTCTTCTCCCTTGTGTTTCTGAGCTATTTTCTTCCTCCATTCACTGCTGTCATTTATTACTGCAGACATTCCTAGCACACCGGGGTGTGTGTGTGGCCCCTCCACAGAGAATCGGTTGCTGTACAGTTTCAGGCTTCTTGCCTTTACGGGCAACGGAAGGGATAAGGGGGCTAGGCAGAATGACAGAATGGCTACTCTGGAAGAGCTTTTCTGCTCTCAGAACGTGAAGGTGCTGCGTGTTTTCCCCCAAATTTGGTGGTGGTGGGGAATTATGCAGCAGAAGAAGAAATCTAAAATCCAGAAGTGCACAATAAAGTGCCCAACAGACAGACTCAGGGCTGCTTGGATGATGAAAAGCAGCTTTTAACTGAGCTTTGAGCAGCTCCAGCCTTGCAGCCACCCACATCCGCTCACCAAAAACTTCTGCCTCCCCGCCATCTTTTCTCCTTAGGAAGCCCCCCTGGGTGGCCCTGCCCTCCCCGTGAGAGGATCGTGGCCTGGTGGCTTCAGTCAAGGCCAAACATCGGCCCTGGGAATCCTCTGACTTTCCCAGAATGCTTGGATTTTATGGAGGCTCCCAAAGGGGCAGCCCCAGGACAGGACAGGACAGGACAAAGGAAGCCGTCTTCAGCTCCAGACTCAGCTCCAGGAATCCTCCACCTGCCATCATAATTGAGCCTGCAATTATGACTCTAAGTTGAGGCAGTTGTTAAGTGGGTCACCACATCATTTTGCACCTTTTTTGCAGCAGTCGTTAAGTGAATGCCATAGTCATTAAGCTAACCAAACCGGTGCACCTGGAAATGGGGGAATACTGGGAACTCATCCTTTCGTAGTGGTCCCAAAAATGACTGAGGCTGTTAATTTTGGGATTAGCCTGGCTTGATAAGTGGCGCCCTATGATCTGGTGGGAAAATGGAGTGAGGACCTTAATACTGGCAACGGGACCCTTGCCTCCTACTCCAGCCAGCAGCATGCGAAGGGCTATGACAGATGAGGACCAGGAGGAGTCCCTTGAGACTCTGAAATCCGCCCCAGACTCCCTGCCGGGAACACAGCTCATCCCAAGCGAATATCAAGACTTAGCATAGGCATACAGCAAGAAGGAATGTGACATCCTCCCCCCCTCCCAGACTGACTGCACCATTGAGATTTTGCCGGGAGCCAAACTTCCCAAGCCCAAAATGTACTCTATGCCCCCCCCCCCCAGCGTTGAAAGAGCTGAGAGAGTATATTGATAAGAATTTAGCCAGGGGATTCCATTTCTGTGGAAAAAAACATCTGAAGGTGATCAAGCATTTCTGAAGTTGGACATCCAGAGCCAAAAAAGGACTTGCTGGCAAAGAAACCAAGGAAGTTTTGAAAATAAAACCCAAACAGTGCAACAGTCCTGAAAGGATGGCCCTAAAATCCTTATTTCCGGGACAAAACTTTGCGTGTGGCTCCCCCTGCTGGAAGCAGAGAAGCCTTGGGGGGCCTTTGAGGCCTCAATTCCTTTCCAGGTGAAGGTTCCTGTTCACACCCCCTGTGGAACATTGTAGAATAATTGTAGAGCAATGTCTGCAAGAGGCACTTAACAGACGTAATGTGTCTTTTCAGCAACACCCTCAGCCTTGCAAAAAAGAGACTTCTCTCCCAGTTGAGGTTACAGGTTCATTTAAGTTCTTTGACAGATCATAATACCTAGCATGTACTTCAGGTTTATAAAGCACTTCTGCTTGATTTAGGCAATCCTCACAACAGACCGGTTGGTAGGTCAACCTGTTGCAGATTTCAGCCTGAGATTAAGAAAAGGGAAGAACTTACAGGAAACTTTCAAAACAGAGTCCTTTCCAGATTGCACTTGCTTTGCAAAGTCCATTCCTCCCAGACAGCCTGCCCTTAAAGGGCCAAATTGTTTGCCAAGCAGGATTTACTTGTAAGCAAATGGTACACAATGGTGATGAACTGTGTAGTTCTTTATTTATTATACATGCTCTGACTCAATAGAGAAACCTAGATATTTCAAAACAATCACTTAGGCAATAATCAACCAGATACTGCAATCTGAAACTCTGTGGCTCCATCTGAGGCCAAGGGCGAAATAAAACCATGGTGGAAAACAGGAATGTCTACAAAGGGAGGGACAAAAAAGTCACGCTGTAGCTAAGCTTTTGCACACATAAAAGAGACCTCTTTGTTGGTGCGATTTGACTCATGATTATTTTATGATTACATCACATGACATAATCAGGAAATAACTGTGATGTAATCATGATACGATTGCATTATGATATACCGGTAATCAGGATTAATACATCACAGTACAAAAAAGACACTCAAATCCTAGAAAGAGTGCAGAGAAGAGCAACACAAATTACTAGGGGGCTGGAAAAGTCTAGTTTAATGAATCAGAAAAGGGCAAAGGGGGCTGTTTTCCACATCACAAAAGGGGGCAGAGGGCCACAGGTGGAATAAAAAAAGCTGAGATGCAATTAAAGCCCTGACCTTTTATTACAGGTATTGGTTGTCTGCTTGGGGCAACCACATCTTTTAAATACACCCCCCCTTCCGGCTAAGAAATGACTGGTTACAGTCATTAATGCAACCGAGCCTATTGACAGTGAGCAAGACGGAGAATCAGAAGTAACCTAACAGACATAGTAGTGGAAGAGATCCATCTGTGGAGCCAGTAAAAAAAAAACCTTGATGGCACATAATCAGTTAGGCAATCCACAGCCATTGAGCAGGGCAGGCCTGCTTCCCACAGATCTCTCCAGTTAGTTTCATATCCTTACATCTGTACAAAAGGTGGCAAAGTGGTTTGTTTGTTTGTTTATTAAATTTATACACCACCCATTGTGAAGTGATTCTGGGCCCTCTGTTCAGGGACGTGTTGATTTCCAACATCCCATCCAAAGGTTCGCCCTGCCCAAAGGAGCAAAGCTTCGTTCACTGGATAGTAATTAGAGAGGAACTGGAAGAACTGAGCGCATTTCCCAAAAGCAACTGGTCAACATCCACTAATCGGAATAACAGAATGACAAGAGTTGGCGGGGACCTCGGAGGTCCTCTAGTCCAACCCCCTCCTCGAGCAAGAAACTCTACAGTTCGTCATCCTCGACGAATGCCTCCCCAGTCTCCTCCTACAAGCCTCCAGCCATGGGGCTCCCACAACGTCTGGAGGGAAGCCGCTCCACGGGTTCCTTCCCCGCGGGACCTTCTTTCGGGCTGCTGCTGCTGCTGCTGCTGCTGTTCCCGGCCAGGGGCCCGGCCGAGAGCAAACGGAGCTCGCCCGGATCGGCGCCCCCACTTCTGAACCGCCCCCCGCTTGGCATCCCCGGCTCCTGCGGCGGGGCGGGCAGGCGGGGCGGGGCTGGCCTGCCACTCCGCCCCCTTCGCAGGCGGGGCGGGGCGAGGCGAGGCGAGGCGGGGCGGCCCCACCCGCTCGCCCGCGTGCGCTGCACGGCCGGCTCCTCCCGCGGGGGCTGCGCTGCGCTGCGCTGCCCGTCCGGCATGGCCGAGGCCCAGCAACTGCGCGTGCAGGAGGCCATCGACGGCATGGTGCAGGGCCTGGAGCGGGAGCACATCCGCAAGATGCAGGTCGGCGGGCGAGGGGCGGGCGGGGGGCGGGTCCCGGCTCCTCGGGGCAGAGCCGCGCGGCCGCCCGTCGGGCGCTGGGGCCGGGGAGGAGGCCGGGCCGGGGACCCGCGGCGCTTCCCTCCGTCGATCTCCCGGCGCCGGGCGGGTCGGGCTCGCCAGCGGGCTGGTCGGGCGGTAGCGCGCGCGCGAGGCCTGATCCGAGCGCCGCTCTCCTCCTCCTCCTCCTCGCAGGGCCTCATGTTCCGCTGCAGCGCGACCTGCTGCGAAGACCAGCGGGCCTCCATGCAGCAGGTGCACCGGTGCATCGAGCGCTGCCACGCGCCGCTGGCCCAGGCGCAAGCGCTGGTGACCGGGGAGCTGGAGCGGTTCCAGGTGAGAGACCGTTGCGCCGCCGCAGGTGACCGGATTCTGATGCCCTTCAGAGCTGCATCTCCTGTCGCAGCTCGGAAGGGGCTCGCTGGTCTCCCGAGGATTGACTCGGTTCTCCCGCAGAGGAGAATCGCCCCCTCCGGCCCTTCGTCTCCTCCGGCCACTTGGGCTGAAAATCAGGCCTCCGTTTCTCCCTATTGGCCATAGAAAGATGAAAAATAAGCGCCGCTTGGCGTGTCCACACAGTATGGTCAATAAATTGTGCTGGGGGGGGGGGGGTTAAAGCTCTGGTTTGTGTGTGTGTGTGTGTGTCTGTCACACACAAAAACAGGCAGAGATTTGATGGAGCTGTGACAGTTGCCCTCTTGATTTGCTTTGCCATACTGTGAGGAATAAAAATTCAACTCCAAGGGTGCTGGAAACAAAACAAGTTTTATTGAAGCATTTGCAAAGGTTGTGGACTCTTCTACCTGCAAGGAAAGGGCCACACTTGAATAATTTCAGCATAAACTTTTATACCCTGTCCCAGAGAATACACCACATCCTTCTGTTCCAGACCCAGTTGATGGGTCCATTCTGGTCACATGCTTTCCGACTGCCTAGCAACCAGACCTCCATTTATTAGATCAAAAGCCCCTTTTGTTTCTGTCTTATCTCTCCTTCCTTATCTGTGGCATAATTTGTAACATCCTTCTAACTCAGGGTGTAGCATATCTATAGGGTGAGCCTGTCTACCTAAACTGGATAATTGCAATTACAAAGGATTTATATCTTCCTTTGTTTATCTATAAGAATGCCTGCTTTTCATCTAGAAGCTATGTATGTAACAAGAGTTCATGCTTCTGTTAAACATGGCTACACTTTGGTTCATATTATATTTTAAAATGCTAACTCTAGGCAGTTTTTATAAAGAATAAACCTTATATAAATTGAATAATATGTCATTCATGAACTATATGCCATTCTACAATAATGTGCACTATTCTAAAAGTATGCTTTGGGTCAGTGTATATAGTCCTCTGTTCCTCCAGCTTACTACATCTTCTTTCCTAAAAGTGCCTCTACATGTCTATTCCTTAAGCAGAAATGGAAAATTACAACATGTACATTTATTTTGTATCTCACAATACTCTTGGCATCCCTGCCTAAGAAGCGCCCCTGCTAAGTTAAGGGGTGGTGGCGGAACTGTTTGCGCCACTGCCCCTCTCAGGATGGCTCCTGGGCTTGCAGCCCAAAGGTTCCCCAACCCTGAATTCCAAGGAAGCCCATCCTTTTACGGATCCGGGATCAGCTGATCTTCCTGTTGCTTGAGGAGATGCCCCATAACTTCTCTACTTTGCACGGAGCCATCTGGCTGTGCTCATCTGTACCCACCTCTGGTTTTTCCCCATAGAACCGCCTCTCTCGCTGCACAATGCACTGCAATGATAAAGCAAAGGATGCCTTGGACTCTGGGAGCAAAGAATCACAGGTGAAGCTGCAGCTGGAGAACTGCGTAATGAAGTGCGTGGATGACCATGTTCATCTCATCCCCAGCATGACAAAGAAGATGAAGGAGACCTTGACCGGCATTGCTCAGTAGCCCTGCCCTTGCGCACAAACCCAGGTCCACCTAGGAAGGGTGCGGTAAACTTGATGAAACTAGGAAACAAAAGTGGGAATAATTTGGGTGCTTTCTTGGGGTAGGGTGGCCCAAGAAGCACCCTGTCTTGTGGAAGAAAGGCTGCCAGTTGTCAGAATGGGAAACGGGTGGTTGGGTTTTCCCTCACTTATGGATACGTTCACAGGCCCAGGGAATTTCCCTGCCTTGTTTTGGCCAGCTCTCCCTACCCTTGGGATGATAATGGGGAGGGAGAGATGAAAGGGTGCTTCATTAGTCACCCTGAGGTTTGTTCGCCTGTTGTCTTAGCAGGACAGATTAACTTAGGCCAGTTAAAATTAATACCTCTGGTGCTCTATAAAGACACAGAATGGCTGTTTCTACAATCCTGCTTAAAGAGATGGTTTGTTCTGGGCTTTGTGATGTAACTGAGTGACAAGACAATATACTAAACCTTTTGAATTCTCCAAAGCTGCTGAGAGCTTCTATTTGTGCTTTCATCCAAATCAGGGAGGATTTTTTTGTTCAGACAGCAAATATGGATGTGTGTGCCTTAATACATCCTGAGTAGGGGAAAATGCACTCGTGGGTGTATCCACATCTGGGCCAGATCTA
The DNA here is from genome assembly GCA_034064705.1 of Bothrops alternatus. Lineage (NCBI taxonomy): Eukaryota > Metazoa > Chordata > Lepidosauria > Squamata > Viperidae > Bothrops > Bothrops alternatus. The sequence goes on from JARGCV010000327.1 coordinate 660,815, forward strand.
AGCAGAAGTCTTGCCACTGACACTGATATGACGAGGGATTCAAACAGGAAAGGAGCCATCAGAACCTGGAAAGCTGTGCTGCTTCAGTCTGCTGAGTGAGTCAGAAACGAACATTTTAAGGGGTTTTAAAAATACAACATCAAAATGTGAACTTTCTGTCAAAATATGTGAGGTCTTTTTAGTCACTCACCAAACAAATGTTTATTAAATTCTTAAAATCTTGTGTAGTTTTGCATTATTTGCATTTGGTCTGTGTTTTGAGTTCATTTTGATACGGAAAATTTCTGTATTTGGCCGAGTAACCTTGTTGGCTACTCCCAGGGCATTGTTCTGTTAGGGTTTTTTACTTGGAACAGTGAGCTGGAAAGAATGGTTCCTTCTCTTCATTGTTGGCTTTGAGGGCAGAATAAATAGGAGCAGTGCATATCTGAGGCCGGGGAACACTTCTGTGCATCCTGCAGGGTCTGATCCGGGCTCCAGAAGCCTTTTCCAGGCTGTTGCTGCCTGGAAACTGGCCGCCGAAGGGCTACTTAAGTGTCCCCCAGCCTCAGATCCAGGCAGCAGCGGTCTGGAAAAGGCCTCTGGAGCCCCGATCCAGCCTCAGGAGGCACACAGAAGCATCCCCCGGCTTCGGTTCCGTTCTCTGTTGCAGAGAACAGAGGCCTAAAGTACCATGAGATCACGCAAGATCGGTCGTGTGAGATCTCGCGTGATCTCACGTTACTTTAGGCCTCCATTCTCTGCGAACGCACCGAAGGCCTGAAGCAGCCAAGAAAGCGAAGGATCTCGATCTTCGCAGGGTGAATATTGAAGGCCTGGTGCCGAGGGAGACCCGGGTGGAGGTGGGCAGGGAATAAGCAGGGAGAATTGCAGAGCCACTGCGGTTGCTCAGAAGGGCGAATGGCTGCCGTGGTGCTGCAATATTTGTAACTTCGGAACTTGCTCGTAAGCACTAGGGGGCTCCCAAGACTGAATTTCTGGTGAGTTCCAAGTCATACCCTTGCAGCTATTTCCTTGGCAATAGTAGGACAGAAGTGGCTTGCTATGGCTACCAGGATAGTTTTCAACTAGGGATCTGTAGTAATCTCCATTCAGGTACTAGCCTGGTCTGATCTTTCTGAGGATCAGCCAGGGTTGCAATAATGACCCTCTGGAGCGCTTTCCTATCTGCTACTGTGCAGTTGGCAAACCACACACAAATGCAGTAGGTTAGAATGCTCTCTGTGGAGCAATGGTAGAAGGTCACCTGCACTTTTTCATTCAGTTGTTTCCTGAGAAGTCTCAAGAAATTTAATCTCTGCTGGGCCTTCTTAGTCACTGCTATAACATGAGCACTTCAGGTCAGGTCCTCCTTTATGGTAATACCCAGAAACCTAAAGCTGCCCCCCCACTGCACCACACGATCACCACTGACAATCAGGGGCCGAATGTCTGATCTATTCCTCCTGTAATCTACTATAAACTCCTTGGTCTTAGTTGTGTTGAGAACCAAATTATTGTCTGTGCCCCACAAGAGCAACCGCCCCACCTCATCCCTCTAGGTAGGCTCATCTCATCCCCCTTGGAGATAAGCCCACCACTGTTGTATCATCCGCAAATTTAACAATAATATTGCTGGGATGAGTAGGGGGTGCAGTCATAAGTGTATAGCATAATCTGATTGTTGAAGTCCACGAGTCAAGGTTGCCCACCTCTGGTTTAGGCTGAGTGAAGCCAGCCCATGTTTGTTCTTTCCTGATGGGAGAGCAGCCCTGTTTTGCTTTCCCATTCAGCGCATCCTGAATTCTGGGCTGGAGGTCAAGTGAGGGCATTTGTTTCTCAGGAATAAGCAGATTCTCCAACGTGTAAGTGGTGGTTATTTCTGGCCCTTCCAAGAGGAGGAAAATGCAGCCTTCGAGGAAGAGACTGCTTTGCGGAAGTCCCGGGGTGAGCTGCCTCTGCCCGCCTTTCCCCAAAAGGGAGTCCAGCTGACTTCCGGAAGGAGCCCGGCGTGCCTCGTCCCGGGGCCTGGTGGGGATGGCGTTGGTTCCCGCCACGCACGTTGCTACCGATCCCGCTAGCTGACCCGGGAGCAGCGGCCCTTCCGCTCGCGGGGAGCCCAGCGTGGCATCCGCGAAAACTAAGCGCCCCAGACCGGCAGCCGCCTCCGCCGCCTCGTGGCCGAGCGCGACTCAACAAGAGGGCGTTCCCAGGGCGTCGGGGATTGGTCGCTAGGAGTGGGGTGGCCCCGCCCTCCGGGAACGCTTGGGCGCGCTCGAGGTTCGTTGGCTTGGCCATCCTTTGCGCCTGCGCCTGAGGCGCCTGGTGATTGGGCAGAGAAGTGAGCGCCGTGGGGACGTCAGACCGCAGCAGAGACGAGCGACAGACGCTTCGCGAGGCGGTCGGCTAGGAAAAGGAAGGATGAGTAAAGCGCACCCGCCGGAGCTGAAGAAGTGAGTGCGCGCCGGGGAGTAGCGTCGGGGCGCTCCGCTCGGAGGTACCGCGGGGCGGGGGCGCGGCGGCCAGAGAAGCGAGCGGGCGGCGGGAGCCCACCCTAAGGCCACCCTTCGGCCCATCATGCACTGCGTGGCGTGTGGCCATAGAGCTGCTTTCTAGAGGTGCCATTCTCGGCCCACGTGGCCGTTCCTTCCGGGCCGCCAGCAGCCAAGTCCCCCGAGCGCTCCTGGAGGGGGCAGAAAGGCTTTGCGAGGCCTTCGGCTCTATTTGCTATTATTCTGCCTTAGCATATTTAATATTTGTCTTTGAGCCATCTCTCTCTCGTATAGCACCTTGGGCAGCTTGATTATGTGCCACCAAGTAATTTTTGAATCCTCGGGACCCCAGATGTTGAGAGACCGGAAAAAATTCTTTATTATAGACTTGACTTGCATGAGGCTTATTTCCTCTGTTTTGAATTTTCAGGTTTATGGACAAGAAGCTATCATGTAAGTGAACTGATTGTTTTGAAGATTCTGTTTTGCAAGGAAAAACTATACAATTTATTTCTTGTCTGGTTACCTTGTGAAAATAACGTTCCTAAGATGTGCTGACTTCCCCTTATTTTCTTCATCCATTGCATCTGTTTCAGTACTTTTTCTATTATTGGTCTTGTATGCTCTAAATATTTCATTAATTTTGAACTGATTTTCATAATTCATTAGTTAGTCTCCTTATATCTATTTCCTTGTATCCATGTCAATTCTGGTCACCACAGTACAAAAGTGCAGAGAAGAGCAACAAAGATGATTAAGGGTCTGGAAGCTAAATCATATGATGAACAGTTGAGGGATCCTATCAAAGAGGAGAACATAACTGTCTTCCAATATTCGAGGGGCTCTCACAGAGAAGATGGGATCGACTTCTTCTCCAAAGTCCCAGAAAGGACAAGAAGCAGTGGAAGCAGCCCCAGAAAGGACAAGAAGCTAAAGAGAGATCCAATCTAGCAGGAAAGAGCATTTTTCTGACAGGGAGAACAATTCATCATAGGAAAATATATTGAGGACCACTTAACTTGCTATCTGTTCTTTGCAGTAAAACTAAACGGAGGTCGGCATGTGCAAGGGATATTAAGAGGTTTTGATCCATTCATGAATTTGGTGATAGATGAGTGTGTGGAAATGGCACCTGGTGGACAACAGAACAACATAGGGATGGTGGTAAGCAAAAATGAATTAAGTTAAAATTAAATTAAGTTAAATTAAGAACTGTTGAAGCCATTTTACCAGGAAAGGGAATGTTAAGCTGTTGCATTCATGGTACAGCATAGTTTATCTTTCATGTTCGAGAACTATATAAAGTAAGTTGCAGTATAAATCAACTTGTGTTGATTCTAGTTGTAAAGGAAGCAGTTATTTTCATTTGTGATTTAGGTCAAAAGTTTCAAATTCTCCTTCAGGCACTTTTGATACTAAGAACCCTGTAGTACCTTTGTCAGTAGTCTTAGATTGGGGACACCAGAAGTATTCATCAAATACTATTCTAGTGAAGTAAAAATATTCCTATGAAAAACTAAGTAATTTGCCATGGTTCTTTCTGGATTAGTTGTAGAACAATCCTCCGTATTAGCTGTCTTTAGCCATCTTGAAACTAGTTTATTTTTTTCTTCTTCGAATTCATTCTTACGTATGCTAGTGATATTTGTTTGTTCTGATTTCTAGGTAATACGAGGAAACAGCATCATTATGCTAGAAGCCCTGGAACGAGTATAAAAAATGAAGTACTGGCTCTTGCTACAGTGTGGGCAATTTTTATTATTGTTGGTTCTACAGGATCATTCCATGTTTACATTTTTTAAAAAATAAATTCTTAAAAGTATATTTTTTTATTTTCTCTTCTCTCAAGTTATATTTTTTAATAGGTTTGGTCTAGTGGTGAAGGCAGCAGGCCAGAAACCAGGGGACTGAGTTCCAATCCTGTCTTAGGCACGAAAGCGGCTGGGAGGACTTTGGGCCAGTCCCTCTGCCCATAGCAAGGGGCTCAGGCAACAAGCCAGTCGATTCCCATCACAACCAAATGGCTCAACGCTTGGTGAATCTGCTACTTATCTCTGGAATTTGTCAAAAGCAATCCTGACTGTCCAATTTCCTTCCCCTTAAAAAAAGAGAAGCGGCTTATTCGGAACGGATGCCTCATAGTTTCAGTGTGCTGTAAATGCAGCCGGAGCAGCTGAATTCTCCTCTTGCAAGTCCTCATTTGCATAACTATATTACTAAAAGCTTATAAAATACGGATTTTATAACTTTCACTTATTTGAACAGCCCAATTCAGAGATCAAATTGGGTATATCCATTCTCTCTCATTCCCCAAACTAACGACTTCCAGAATGGTAAAAATGTCTTCTAATCAAAACTAATGAGCTGTTGGAGTCGCTGTCTGCCAGGCTAAGTACCTGAAGTCTCTTGGCAACTTTATCCAGTGGCTTTAGGAAACTGCTACGTAAAATACCTCAGTTGTCAGCCAAAAGGCTTTTTATTCAAGGTTTTTCTTGCGCCCCAAAGAATTACTTATAGCAAGTAATGGGATTTGCAAAAGAAATCCAGAAGATACAGTAGTTTTTAAAAGGCTATTGCCAAGAATTCCCTTTAAACCTATTGGAGTAGCAAAGTAGGTTCAACAGTGATGGTTGCAAACTGTTTCAAGCTTGAAACATATTTTCAAAAGCTTTCTTATCACTAAAAATATTTTGGCCCTTGTAGGAATGTTCTGAGCTTAAAATGGCTCTAGTTACTGCCAAGGGAAGACATCTGAAGCTTAACATTTTGGGCTTCAAATGGAACATTTTGAAGTCCAGACATTTTGCGCACTCATACCCAACACCCAAGATACGTTGCAAGTTTCCCACACCCTTTGAGGCTTCCCCCCAATCCTTGGGATGCCAAATCAAAGCTCCGTCTTGAGTCTCTCGTGCAAGTTCTCTTGATCAATCATATTCATCTTATTGTACCAATGATGGTGAGCCAAGAGAGCCGCATTTTTGGCAGAGATGGCGCTCATCTCCATGGCGCTGGCTGCCCATTCTATGGCGTTGACGTAATACATGTGGTCGTGGAGAATGAAAGGTGGGCACTTCTCGGGGGGGCTGTAGTGTGGGTAGGCCAGCCATTTCCGTACTTCCACCAAATTATAGGATGAGAAGAGCAGTTTCAGTTGCTCATTGGTCAGCAGCTGACGGGAGAACAGTTTCCAGACAGGAGGGCTCAGGTTGCCTTGAACCGGAGAAACCATACCAAGGCTGTTGATGAAAAGATGAGGGTCTTCCATTGTGAAAATGACCTTCAGGTGGAACGGAGAAGGATCTTGGTAGCCAAAAAAAGAAGCATTGATGTGCCCACGGACAAATGTTGCCACCGTCTGGTGGTAGGGAGCAGGGAACTCGGGGATCTGTGGGTTGAAGTTGCGGAAAGTTATGTTGGCGATTTTGCGTTGCAAGGGAGTAGCGATGAGTAGGATGTCGTAGGCATCTGATGTTACTCCAGATGTAGAGTTGTAGGTAACCTCATACTGCTTTGTCAGACCACCTTTGAAACAACCAAGAGAAATTAAAGCAGCAGTTTTGACGTTACTATAATTTTTACTGCCTGAGATAGAGATGTTTGGGGTATTTTCCAAATGTGAAAGAGGGTGCTGGCAAGTTAACTTTTTTCAGAGAACAGCAGAATGCCAGGGCTGCACAATTCCCAAGCTACTCTTTTCCCCTTTCCTGCCATACTCAGGCACACCTTGTGATAACTTTCTCCATGTTGTGACCATCATCAGTATAATTGGTCCCAGGGCTCAATTCACTCTGAAGCAGTGACCTAATCAGGCAACCCGCCCGTCAAGTTTCATCATCTCCAAAATGGCAAATGTGGACACCAAAGGGGAGGTTTGCTGTTCAGCTTCCTGGTCTCTGATGAAAATCCTTCCCAACAATCCAGGGTGGTTTAAAAGGAAGGAGTGGAATTCCCATGTTGTGTTTGGGGGACGGCAACACACACCCCAGGCTGCTCTGTCTCAATCATCACAGAGCTGCTTCTTCAACACCTCTCTTCCGATCTGGAGCTGCTGCTTCTCACTTTTGGTTCTAGGAAACTTTCCACGACCACCCTGCTCAGGTCTCTGCTGAGGTCCCACCCAACTTAGTTAGATTTAAAATGGCCTAATTTAAAAAAATGGGCTTGCCTGCAGCAAAGCCCCAATTTCCCATGCCATCTCTTTTCCTAATAATGACACTGGACTCCCAAGAGCCATGGGGGAGTTGTATCTTGATGCCTACCTGCAAAGCAGAAAGGTATGTAAGGCTATTTGAGAATATGGAAGAAGGGAGAGAACAGGAGTGTGAAATAGATCGGCAGCTATAAGGAATTGGGGAAGTGGCGGACCCAAACTTGTGGAGGACGACAGATTGCCCACTTCTTTTTCAATCTTACACAGCTTTCATGCTTGATAAATTTATCTCATATTTTGCAAATGTGAAATAAATAAATATTAGGCAACCACACCTGAACGACCTTTCAGCCTTGTTTTTTCTTCTATGGAGATAACAGAACCAGAAATCAGCTGGGCTTTGGAAGCATACAGAAGGCCTGTACACACCAATTTATTACCACCCTCTACCGACCAAAGTCCTCCACTTGCTCCAGCCAAAGATACAGCTCCTGCAAAGAAACAAAGTCCAAGAAAAAAATGGTCACACACACCTAAACAAGACAGTAGCTCAGGCTAAAGTGATTCAGTGACAGAGTCAGAAATAAAACTAAGCCAAAACTTTAAAAACTGCTTTACAAAATATGTGAACCCAGCCACTGGACACTTGTGTTTATGACTTACTCTTATGAACAAATCAAACAGCTATGGCTTACTGAATAATGTGGAAAACCAACTATCCTATAATGTAACAAGGGAAGTAACTGTTATGCTCCACTTTCAACTGGCTGTCATTTGCTACCTTTCAAAGAAGTATGCAAAGTCCTGTCTGTTTGGGGGAGAATTTACTTCCACCATTCATTTTTTGACACAGGGACTTCCAGAAATGAAAGTTCCCCAAATGTATGCCTGAAGGTCTTGGTACATTCTTCTTCCTTCTGTTCAACCGTGCCTGATTCTCAGAGTGTCTGGACAGGTCCCGGCAGTTTTCTTGGCCAGGTTTTTCAGAAGGGGTTTGCCACTGCTTCCTCCCCAGGGCTGAGAGAGGAACTGTTGGTTGGGATATTTGAGGTGTTGTAGTCTCAATCCTATTAGCAAAAATGGACCAATAACAACACAAATGTCACCCCAGAGGTGGCACAAATTACAAAATCTATGTAATTTACAAGATGTCCCAGGTCATGTTACAATGGTAAAAATCTCCAGCTCAAAATATTCCAGAAAACTTAGCTTCTGGGTGGCTAGTGCACTTTGTGTTAGCAAGAAAAGAAAAAGACAATACATTCAGTGCTGGCACAATATAACAGTAAGAGCTTGCAGAGTTTCAAGACTAAAATGGAAGGCTGAGTCCACCTTGAGCTAAACCAAGTTAAATCTGTATATCCAAGTCCTCAAGATAGAACAAAACTAAAAAATACCCTCTCTTCTCTGTAGCTTTCTCTATCCTCAAGTCATTTATAGGTGGATTCCTTGAAGCAAGTTGTGCACAAGCACAAGTGGCCGTCCAGGGTTGCAACACTAAATTTGCCACTTCGGAATAAACAAGCACCACCACTTACCTACGAAGCCATTAATGCTGGCACTTTGCCCATAGTTGACTCGCATGATAGGGGTTACCATCTCGTTGATGAATGCCTGAGAAAATCTGGCCTTTTGCAGGGACTCATCGATGGTCTGGTTCAGCATGCGAAGAAAACTAGCCCCTCCGAGGGCCTGGAGCAGGTGCTCAGGGCTGCTGAAGGCATAGTCACGGGACTGGTACCGATAGACCCTGGACCAAAAAAGGAGGGGGGGGAAGCAAACAGGCTAAAGATATTACATTGGTGCAAAATAGATCAAGCAGTGGGGCAACATATGCTTTTAATAATGAATATTTGAACTATTTTGAGTTGATCACCTCTCTTATTAAGGCCCTTCTCCCCGATTGCTGTTTGACCGGGTGACCAGCTCTTAAAAGAGTCCTGATTGTGCCAAACGTCTTTCATTTGAGAATTATGGAGGTCACTGTGCTCTTAGGAACCTTCAGAGCAGCAGAAATTTTATTGTAGCCTTCCCCAGATCTGTGCCTTGTAATAATCCTGTCTCTGAGCTCTGCAGGCAGTTCCTTTGACCTCATGGCTTTTGCTCTGCTACAGTATGCATTGTCAGATGTGAGGCCTTCTATAGGTGTGTGCCTTTCCAAATCATGTCCAATCAATTTAATTTACTACAAATGGACTCCAAGGTGTAGGAAGTGTCAGCAATGATCAAGAGAAATGGGATGCCCCACAGCTAAATTTCACATGTAGTTGCAAAGGATCTGAATACTTATGCCAATTTCATTTTTTTCTTTTTAATTTATAGATATTTCTAAAATTCTGTTTTCACTTTGTAATTATGGGGTACTGAGTGTAGATTGAGGAAAAAATAAATTTCAACAACTGTAGAATCAGGTTGCGGCATAACGAAATTGTCAAAAGGGGGTCTGAATACTTTCTAAGTGCACTATAGCTTGTTAACCCTGCTAAGTGAGCACAATAGTTTTCTCTCCCTCGCTTCTGAAGGTAAAAAAATCCCTAGATGGAATCTCTTATTATTACATGTTTTAATGCAGTATTTTTCAACCACAGCAATTTTTAAGATGCCTAGGTTTCAACTCTCAACATGCTGGTTGGGGAATTCTGGATGTCGAAATCTTAAAATTGCTGAGGTTGAGAAATACTGTTTTAGGAAGTGGCAACTGGCATTTATCTAATTGCTGGCTGCCATCCAAACTGGTTTTCTTTGTAGGTCATCTCCTGTTTCATCTGCTGTTGATCTTTCACTTAACTGCAGAGCTCATTTTGTATCTACCTCTTTTACTGAACATTCTGGGTGTTATTCTGTGCTCATCTGTTTGCTACTAGAATCTGCTATGAGCAACGACAGGCTGTGTTTGAGATTTCAAAAGGTAAAGAAGCCTCTGAGTTGAGTTCAGCTCTTGGGGGATTCATGGCCCCCAAATTAGGAAGGGGGTGGCCAACTTCCTCTTTGGGATGTTCTTTGACTCTCCACTCTAGCCTGTAGTCTTGGCTACCCATCCAAGTACGAACCAGCCTTGATTGTACTTACTCTTCCAATCTAGAGAAATTTATGAAGCTTTGACTGATTGATTTAAACCAAGCCATCCAGTGGTCCTCTTCACAATTATAATATGATAAAGCAACACAGCGATTTTAAAGCCAAGCAATTTCCTGATTTTTTTCTTTCCCTGGCAGACTGAGGCCTTGCTTCCCAAAAATAAAAGGGCCCAGGGGAAAAGCAAAATGCATTTCATTTGAATACAAGGAGCATTAAATCAATTAAACCTGCTAATATGATCACCCTCACCCATCATGCCCACTGAGAAGAAAAACCTTTGGTGCAGAGGCTGCCAGAGAGGCCAGGACGCCCCTGTCACCCTGCAGTCCTCTGCTTTGTGCTGCTCCTTACCTCATAAACTTTTCCAGGACTTCCTCCACCCACATGTAGCTTCGCAGGGGATTCAGTCCATAACGCCAGAAGAGCTTCAGAAGAGTCCAGACATACCAGTTGCTCTCCTCAAAGACAAATTCTTCCCCACTATAAATGCCTAGGAGTCCATCTTGACTCTGAAGAACAGAAAGCCCTGCGGATTTAAAGACAGAGCTGGCAACTTGAGGGGGAGAACCACCCAATGCCCCAAACTTCTGAGGTCCTCCCTGCAGTCACTGGCCCTCAAGAACGACACAAACTAGCCACTGTGGGGGGGAATTTCTGTCATAAAAATCATTGTTTTGCCTAAAATGATGTTTTTGATTCAGATAATATCTGTTTTGACAATTAAGTACAATGTAAGCAATGGGAAAAAGATCTATCTAAATTTGAACTGTAAAATGTTACAAGATGCAAAGGGGAGGGAGGACTGGGTTTACTGAATTTGAAGTGTATTTTGCATCTTGTTTGGTTTAGATGAAAGAATGCAAGTTGCTGAGAAATCAAAGAGTTTTAGAAGGGCATCATTCCAGTTTGAGTGTCATGGATATTTCGGGTATGATAAGTGAAGTTAATATGGATTTTAAAAATCACTTTATTAGTTGTTCCATATTAGGAATATGGAATCGGTGTAAATCCAGGCTGTGCCCAAAAACACCTTTATGGATCTCAGCACAAGCACTTTACAGAAAAGAAACAGGCAAAGACAAATGGTAAACATGCCTGGAATTATTAGAGAATCACCAGAGGGGATATAACATTAAATCAAGAGATCAATTAAGGGCAAAAAATACGGCTGTCAGAAAGAGCCTGTTCTGAGCCTGCATCACCCCACACAGCCCCCTTCCAAGCCCCAGTCTGAAGGGCAGCGAAAGAGCCCCCAAAGGGCACCCCAAATGCACCCGTTCTTCCCACAAGAGGAATTCCTTCCCGGGCCCGGAGGAAAGAGAAAAACGGGGGGGGGGAGGCCTCACCCAGTTCTTTGACGAACTGCTTCATGTGCAGGTTGAGCGGGTGCAGGACGGCGCCGCCCGCCTCGTAGTCCCGGCCTTCCAGCCGGACGGTGGCCAGGCGGCCCCCCACCTCTGCCCTCTCGAAGACGTCGATCCGCACCTCGGGGCCGAACTTCTGGCGCAGGAAATACGCCGCCGAGGTGCCCCCAATGCCGGCCCCGATCACCCCTGCAAGAGGCGGCCGCGTGGCTTCTTTTGCCAAAGGGGAGCCGGAGCCCTGCCCGCCCCCGCGGGCCCCCACCCACCGCCTGCCGGACGCTTCGTGCCCCCCGCCCGCCCCGCCGCCCCCGGCTCAGCAGCAGCACGAGCGCCCCCCGCCCCCCGAAGCCCGGCGGGCGCAGCAGCCCCCGGCTCCCCCCGGACGCCCCGCCTCAAGGCCCGGGAGGGGGGGCTGCGTGGCGTGCCTCGGTAGCCCAAGTAGCTCCAGGCAGGCCCGGTAGGGCGGGCCGAGGGAGGCGGGCTGCCCGAGTCCCAGAGCCGCTCGGCCCGTCCCGCCAGGCGGCACCCGGCAGCCCTCCTCCCGGCGCCAGGTCGCGGGGAAAGCGAGACCGCCCCCCGAGCGAGGCCTTCGGGGTCTGCCCCTGCGGGCCCGGCTACCGATGCGGGCGGGCGGGCGGCGCAGCTCCGGCGTTCCCGAGGCGTCCCCGCAGCAGAGCAGCAGCAGCAGCAGCAGCAGCAACGGCGGCGACACGCGCGGAGCCATGGCCGAACGAAGGAGGGAGGGAGGGCCCCGGCCCCGTCTCTCTGGAACGGCAGAGGCCCCGCCCCAAATGGGCGCCCTCGGTCCGATGTCCACACCGTTGCCATGGTGATGGATGCTTCTTCCCATCCTCGACGTAGAATGTCTTTTAAACATTTCCTTGGGTTGGAAAGAATACCGTGAAACTGATTAGCCAAACACTTTATTATTTAGAATATTCACTGTACAACCAAAGGCTGAACGTTATTTTATTTACAATTTTTTGTATGCTAGCTACTCAAGTGACTCTATAAGGTCTCCTGCTTGAGAGGGGGTTGGAGGTCTTCTGTTATTTTGACATTCCTTCCAAGACTCTGTTGAAGGAAAAGTCTTCATCCGGGTTCAATCCAAGCCGGGAATAAACAATATGGCGACTGCTTTAGAAAGAAGGATGCAGTTTATTGAAGAGGAGAGTCAGACCAAAAGATGGCTCTGGAAGAAAAGAAAGAGCACCTGTAGGGAGTGGGGTTTTATATCCTCTGGGGCTCTTGAGGTTGTTTCCTGTTCCTATTTGAGGCTTTGTATTTCCTGTGTCATGTATTTCGACCTGAGTCTGAGTGTGCCCCTTTGGCATCTGTGGGCTAATCCTATTATGTCCTGTCTTAGAGTTTGGGTGGGGTGTGTAGATTTTAGGTCTCTTTGCCTTCCTAAGCTTCTAGCTGGAGGGCTCCAACCTTCCTGAACGAATTATTTACATCTGCATTTCTACAGAGCTGATTTCTGCTTGGGGAAAGGAGACTTGGGGCTATTAAGAAAAACTGGACATGCTTTTCTACTTCTTTTAAGATTCTTTGAGGAAATATAATATTCTGCCCTTTTAATATTTCCTTCTCTGGGGGGGGGCACAACTCTGAACCAGAATCTGTTCTGTGCTAATCTCCAATATACCTCAGAAGGATTTAAATATGAGTCTACCTTGCAAAGTTGTTGCAAGATTAAAATAGATTGGGGGGTTGAAGGTCACTAAGGCATTATGAGTAAGTGTAAGCCATGTTAAAGAGGCCTGTGTAGAAAAAAAGGCTGAGGAAGATAGTCTGATTAAAATTAATAGGTACTCCAAATTACACATTCATAAAAGGGCTTGCAATTTTATAGGTTAATTTGGTGCATGTATTTTTGAAAGTATTTTCTGTTCAGTTCACATTTTTTCCATCTTTCGATTATTGCTTTCATTTTTGGAAGGACCCACTTATTTCTGACTTGTGTTTTTATAGGCAGGCTGATCTTTTGCCTTTGCTTTCTAGACGATTCTTCCCCACAAAATCTGTAGCAGCGCCGCTGGTGTAGTGGTATCATGCAAGATTCCCATTCTTGCGACCCGGGTTCGATTCCCGGGCGGCGCAATTCTTTTTCTTTTTTCCCCTTCATTCAGCATCCCTTAAAAAAGTGCCCATCACCAAATTTGCCTACTTCCTCTACCTAAACGCTGACTTGATTCTATTTTTTTTTTTTTAGAAGAAACGAAAGAAAGCCGGAACGCTCTATAAAACACCAGTACTGCGCAGGCGTTCTGGAGAGGTCTCGCGAGACTCGGCGCCGAAAGGACGGCCTCCAAGGGAGGCATGATTGGGTGAGCCCCCGAGGAGGTGGCGCTTCCTCGCGCGAGTGCGCTGGCGGGAGACGTGGCGCATGCGTAGAAGCGCCTTTCCGTCGGCCGGCCGGGCCTCTCTGCCCAGCAGCGCCATCTTGAGAGGACGGGCGGTGGGTTCGTTGTCCGTCGGGCCTACTGAGGGCCGCCTGCCTGCCTCGCGGACTTGGCCCGCGGGTCGCCCACGCCTGACCGGTGCGGCCGAGGCGCCGCCGCCGCCGCCGCCATGGAAGACGAGATGCCGAAGACGCTGTGAGTCGGCCGGGAGCCCCGCACGCGCAGGGGGAGGGCCCGGCCACGTTGTTTGGGCGCCTTCCCGCCGGCAGGCAGGCAGGCAGGCAGGCGCGAGCTCGCCGGAAAGGCCTCGCCTCCCGTAGCCGGTCGCGGCGTCCCCCAACCGGCGCCTCGTCTCCCGGGCTTCGGCCGCGGCGGGGGATTCCAGCCGGGAAACCCGGCTTCGGCCGTGGCCTCCCGGCTGGTCCGCCGCCCCGAGGTTCTCCTGCGGGCTCGCCTCTCCCGTCCTCGTGAGCTGCTTTGGGGCGGGGACCTTGCGCTGGGCTTTAAATGAGAGGAACCCCGGCCCACCTGGCAAGGTTGTCGTTGGTGGGAGAGTAGGGTATCCCAGTCGCCTGTAGACGGGCATACGTGTCCAGAGAGGGAAAAGGCGGGATAAAGTCATAGCAATATGATGATGCGTGATGGGTGATGCGCATTTCGGCAGGGGGACCCTCCTGGTCGTGCGTCGCTTGTAGTTTTAAGCCTTTCCATCGGGGAAAATTCTGAATTTACAGCTCCGCTTGCAGGTTTCGTTTCTTTTTTCCTGCGGATTCCCAGCTTTTCCCCCTTGTCTCCTTTTTCCTGGCCCGACCCTCCCTCGTAACGGTCCTGGCCCAGGACCAGGGGATGTTGGGCCGCCCTCGCGGACGTGGGAATGCCCTCCCCTTCTGCCCTCGCCCAGCTCTTCCTCCCGCTGGGGTTGTGTTGCGTTTTGTTTGAGGCCAAGCAAAAGTCTCGGGGAGCCCAGCGTCCTTTTTCCTACCGTAAGGAGCCGCTAAGCAAAAGCCGCCACTTTTTCTGCCTTCTGTCCCTTCTGGTTCTTCCTCTGTCGAGCTGGGTACATGTGGCAACCAACCGCCCTCCCCCCCCCCCCAGCGTCGTTCTGCGCCGGCCAGCAACGCTCTCCTAGTTGAGTGGATGTTGAGATGCCCTCGCCCGGGGCTTCCCACCTTCTGAAGTGCGACAGATCCCGCGGGTGGTTTTGTTTTCCCAGGATTGTAGTACCAAATGCCTTGGTTTAATTTGGTGATTCCTTAGCCTATCCTAGTTCCTAATCTAGGTTTAAAATGCTTTTTTCTGTCTATACTACCTTCTGTTTGGTTGCTTTTTATGCTAATTGTTACATATTCATATTTTGTTTTAAATAATAATTTTCAGCATTTTTTTACATTATTTTGATACACAGGAAACTTAAGGTATGTATTTACATGAAGGTGCCCCTCAAACTCTCAGACAGAATATATTTCAGTCTTGAACTTTCTCATGTTAACATATTTTTATTGACCATTTGCATTTTAGTTGCTTATGCTTCTAATTAGTTTTCTCAATTACTTTCATTCAAGCCTCGCAGTTTCTCAGCCAGGATGGTCAATAATTACATTAGCTGAGGATTATGTGGACTGAAGCTAAGGATATCTGGAATAGCTATGGATTCACAAGGATTGCTGTAGCTAGAAGATGAGGGGATTTAAACACATATTACTACCCTATTAGCACTTTGACATTTTGTTCACTTCAGGAATAACTTACAAACTAAAGTTCTAATGTAGTCGTTTAAAACAAACTACTAAATATAAACTGGTGTTTAATCAATTATTGGACACAGAGCTTAGAACTAAAAAAAATGGATCAATCTTAAAAGACCTTTCCAGCTTCATAGAGCTTCACACCTATGAGCTTAGTTTTTACATATGATTATTCTCCCTTCTTTTGGCATAGCCTCTGTGTTTCTTCGTTACCAGGCAGAGACTCGTTTGAGAAGGAGGTATTAAAAATCCAGCCACAGGGCATTAAATCAGTATTAACTGGGTTTGGGATCATATCTGTAGCCTGTGGAGCAGCTTTTAAAACAGGGTACATTTTGCACTGAGTAGCTTTTCAAACCTCATGCTGAATATATTTTGATGGAGTCATCTGCAGATCATAAACCATGAAAAAGAGTAACCAATTCCCTGTCCTAGAATAGGAGATGCCTTTATTGTACCAGTGAAATCTTGTAAGAGGAAGTGTACCCCCAAAGTCTCAGTTGTAGCCTGGTCCTCTAAGACTGAAGCTGTTCCCAGCAATACCAGTGAATATTTATGGTATTCCATAAATAGTTTTGTATTTGTTAGTTCACAGATAAGTAGTAAATAAGGTGCAGTATTTCTTAAGACTTAGAAAATAAGGCAAACATATTAATGTAGTAAAATTGTGAAACCAAAAATTAAATTCAAGAGGCTATCAAGTACAATTTTTCCATTGTCCTTTACTTGAAAAAATTTAAAATAGGCAAACAACGGCTTTGATGAAGGCAACTACAAATATCACACAGCAAAATAAATTCAAATTTAAAAAGATAATATCTGAAGGATAAATATAATATGGATACTTTGTGTAAAAATACTACTAATATTAGAAGTCATAGAATAAAATACCTTGGTAGTCCTTGACTTACAGACGTTTGTTTAGTGACCTTTCGAAGTTACAGCGGCACTGTGATTTATGGCTGTTTTTCACATGACCGTCGCGGGATCAGATTTTGGATGCTTGGCAACTGGTTCGTGTTTATGATGGCCGCAGCATGGGGGGTGTGTGTATGTCACGTGATCCCCTTTTGCACCTTCTGACAAGCCAAGTCAATGGGGAAGTCGGACTCACTTGACAGCTGTGTTTTTAACCTAACAACTGCAGAGATTCGCTTAACAACTGTGGCAAGAAAGGTCGTAAAATGGGGCAAAAATCACTTAACTGTCAGCAACAGAAATTTGGACCACAGTTATGGTTGTAAGTAAATCTACTCTCTGGAGCAGGAGACCCTGTGCCATTTCCCACAAGTCAGTGGTTCAATCTCTTGTTTGCACTTATTTGCACAACCTTCGTTGCTGCCGTTAGATTTTAATTTTGGCTTTGCTCAGTGCAGATTTTCAAATCAAGTCAGAGGATTTTTTTTGTTTCCTTAGCTCAGTCTTCCTTAGATATTTTAGTAATTGCTAAGCTGTGGGACAATCCAGTTGCTCCCTTTGCTGCCCTTTTGTTACGTAAGATTTACAAGCTTCAATGTGCATATTTTACAGGTATGTGGGGAATCTGTCAAGAGATGTTACTGAGGCCCTAATTCTCCAGCTGTTCAGTCAGATTGGACCGTGCAAAAATTGCAAAATGATAATGGATGTAAGTTGATACTAGATAAGAATCTTTTATGTGCATAGAACTTGGTTATACATCAGTCAAAAATATAGAATTGTGTGCATGTGTATTTGTGTACTCATATCTACACAGGAGTATTCTTAATTAACAATTAGCACCTGCTTGGAGTTAGATAAGGGTGAACAGAATTCAAGGGAGGTTGGAATTTATTTATTTATTAAGTTTATTGGCTGCCCACCTTACCCTAGGATAACTCTGGGTAGCTTACAGTCACATCTAAGTTAAAACATCAAAAGTTAAAATCAAACATTAAAGAAACATGGGGGAAGGTCGGGGGTGGGATCTGTTACTACTCAATCAACCATTGTGTTTTTCCCCCACTGGGGCCCCAAGCTGACTGGCAAAGCCACATCTTTAGGCCTTTATGAAAAGATAAGAAGATTGGGACCAATCTCACATCGGGGGTCAAGATGTTCCAAAGGGCAGGAATAACAGCAGAGAAGGCTCTCCTCCTGGACCCTGCCAGCCGGAATAATCAGGTGCCTTCTCTGCTGCACGAGTGGTATGGGCCAATCCCAGTGGGGTGAGACGGTCCCTCAATTAACCTGGACCCATTCCATGAAAGGCTTTAAAGATGGTCATCACCATCTTGATTTGCACCCTGAAGAAGACTGGTAACCAGTGCAGCTCATGGAGCAATGGTATTATAGGCCCCCCAAAACTACCCCTCTGCACCAGCTGTAGCTTCCGAATGCTTTTCAAGGGTAGCCCCATGTAAAGTGCATTACAAGAGTCCGGTCGTGAGGTGATTAGGGACTGAATGGCTGAGCACAGGGAATCCTGGTCCGGGAAAGTTTGCAATTGGCACATAGCTCGAAGTTCTGCAAAGGCTCTCCTACGTAGCTGCGACTGTGATACTCAACCACATTTTGGACAGCAAAACACAACGGGTAGTGTTACTGCTTTTATATTGTAAAGTTTACTTTAATATTAAATATTTAATATTAAAACTCATTCTAAAAATTACTTTCAAAGATTCATGAAATCATTTAGAAATGCTGTAATCCTGTTAAAGGAAAAAATAAATGTGATTACAAAGAAGTACAAAATATAAAAGGAATGTGTGCCTGCTCAAAAATATCCATCAGATTTAGTGATTCAGGTAGAGATGTGTAGAAGTGCACTTTCAGTTTGGCCGTTGAAAAATATAATGCATCCATTTAAGAGGTCTAAAACGATTACTTTTGAATACTTTCTTTGGGGCTAGAATGTCCATATTTTGATGTGGCTAACATCCTTTGTCCAAAACCAAAATCTTCCTAGAGGCCAAGAGTGACTGTTTTGTCCTCTCTGTTTAAGCAGACGGCTGGAAACGATCCGTACTGTTTTGTGGAATTCTATGAGCATCGTCACGCAGCCGCAGCTTTAGCGGCAATGAATGGGCGGAAGATAATGGGTAAGGTAAGCTCTCAGGTCTAAAGGGGACATGGAGCAGACTGTGGCTTTAAATAGATGGATGAAAACATGTTTTAAAAAAGAAGAAAATCTAAAGGTAAACTTTTATCCTGTTTGAGCCTTATATATTACAGAATTGAAGAACGTTTTGAGCTAAAACTGCGTTTCACAAATGAAATTTGGGGAAAGTAACTTGGCAAAATAAAGCATAAGTTATAAAAAGGAAAACTTTTTTAAAATTACTTGCTATTCAACTTCATTTGTGGGAGAATCTTGTTATTTTTGATAAACCGCTTAATACGGTAAAGTCACGTTTTGAATGCTACAAAACCTCAAAGTAACGGATGCCTTTTTAGCAGCCTTTAGATTTTGTAGATGATTTTTTTGCCTGGACTTTTACCAGAAGCAGTGGACAAGTCTGTTGCCACCGAAGTAGATAAATCATCAGTTTAAATTTATGTCAGTTAAATTTATGTTAATTTAATAATAATCACAGTGACTTATGTCATTTGTATAATGATGGCATAGCCCACATGACAAATTGCTATGAATGATATGATTTGCAATTCTCTTGACATTCAGAAACAATGTCTTTTCCCTTCTCCCCCCCCCCCATCTGTTCATTCAAGGTTTCACTGTCTCATATGTCAAATCATTGACAGGACTGCAGATTATATTAATCTTTGTTCTAATTTTCCTGGATATAATTTTAGTAAATATTATTTCTAGGAGGTCAAAGTGAACTGGGCAACAACCCCCAGCAGCCAGAAGAAAGATACCAGCAGTAAGTCCCTTCCTATCCTGAGTCATTACTCTTTATTTGCACAAAAGTCTTTTTAATGTTAAGCAATAAGCATCATGCAAATATTTGCCCTATTATTTTGATCATTATCCTAAGATATTATTTAATGTGTTTGTGTTAATAAACTTAAGAACAAATCTAATCTTTGTCATCAGGTAGTACCGTTGTCAACACACTGCGTTCACAAGGTAATTGTATCTTCTTAAACATAAAATGAAATCTCTCAGGGGTATCTATTCACTAAGCGCCTGAAGCTATTGGGGGGGTGATTATGTTGTCGCAAGCTTTCTGCCTCCTCCTCCTCCTCTCTCAGATGGATCAGGATGTGGACTGTTGCTGACTTGTAAGCCCTGTGACCCCAGTGGGCTTGTCCCCTCTGTGAGGGGAAGCTGCTGCCCGCGCTGCACCCCCACACTTCTTGTGGGGTACCATTTGCTCCTCCAATTGGATCTTCCTTCCCTCCTGTTACTCGGCAACCCGGGGCTGCCTCTCTACTTGCCCGGCCTGAGAGCTCTGAGAATCTGGGGAGGATGTAAAGGGATTCTTGCCAGAGTGGTGCTGTTGCAGCGCCAAGTGTGCCGTGAAACCTGTTAGAGGTGCGGAAAATTGAAGTGGGCTTTGTGTGACTATGAAGAACCTCCTTAGATATGACACCTGTGTTTCGCCAGTTCTTATGTAAATGGATCTAATCTAAATTATGAAGGGATTATTCTTTCCGTTCTGTTGCCTTCAGTCTTAGTTCACTTGCTCATGGATTTCACATACTTTGAATTCACATGGATTCACATGGTGTAAAGGCTGGGCAACCAAAACTCTTGGCTTTTCAGAAAACTGTCAAATACTTTAACATCAAACTGTTGCAATGCAAGGTATCTTTTTGACTGTTCTTCACAAAATATGACTTAAGTTTGAGCTATACGTAACTTAGGTTTTCCATAACTAGTTTGTGTAAATTTTACTCTTTTGCTCACAGAACCAGTAAATGTGGTAGCTTTTTTAATGCTAGTATTACAAAACAAAGCTACAAATGCAGCATATGTTTGTTTTGGATTTGAGCTAGATGAGCATAGTTCTTATGGTAATACATTTTCTGCTATGAATAATTACAGATAATATAAAAACAATAAATGTTAGTTTTATGTAATTTTCTATACATTGTACTGCCATGTTTCCTGATGGATATATAATAAAACAATGTTGTATTTTGTTACCTGATAGGTTAATAAAATCTAGTTTTCATGTAGTTTCTATTTGTGTGGAAATCAGTACAAGATATTTAAAATTACCATCACCTATACTTCTATGAACACTCTGCAAACTTGTATATTTTTCTCTTTTCTTGATAAGACCACTTCCATGTCTTTGTTGGAGACCTCAGCCCAGAAATTACAACTGAAGATATAAAAGCAGCTTTTGCACCATTTGGAAGAATATCGTAAGTAACATCTTATTGTCAGATATTGGGGGCAATCAAGTATTCAGTTGAATGCAATGAATAGAGTGTTGGCAAATTATTTTATAGTCTCTACTTATTCAGATTATCAAGTAATCAGTTTTACTAATTGTGCTTAGTGTTTTAGAAGATACATATATTTTACATTGGAAAAGCTGTCTTCTAGGACTTATAATTTAGTTCGCATTCTAGAATGGATTCTCATGTTAAGTAAGGCCTCTGTCTCCTGAGGCATCATATAGTCTCATTAAAGCAGCTATAAAATTCATCGGGTTTCATAGAAAATGTGGCTTGCAAGACTTTGGCTTTTTGTGAAATGGGTGCTCTATTAAATAAAATAAACTAGAAATTGGTGTCCAGTGTAGTGCATTGCTGCTGTTGCTACAAATGTCCGGTGGAGTTAGAGTGACATGATAACAGTGTATCATTGTACTTAATCTGATTTGAGTACTCACCAAAGGTTGAATAACAGTATTAATAGTTTGAAAAAGTGGCTTCTAAATGTAGAACATCATGAATCGATTCATTAGTTTCGTAACTTGCACAGAGCTCCTAAGACCCAAGGGAGATGAATGGGTCTCTTGCTTCCTCTTATTGAAGACTAGTCTTCAAATTATTTCTTACTGTTGCAAACCTTGATTCAACAACACTTAAATTAGCTATTCTCAGGACTGATAAAAGCCAAGAACAAGTTGTCTGGCATGCGACTCACATTGCCTGGATCTGCACAGGATAGTGCAGGGAAATGGTCTGCACCCTCAGACCAGGGCGATCACGAAGGTCCTGGCCAATTGGGAGAAATTGCCTCCCAACTTCTACACGGTTGGTTGGAAATCTTCCCCTTATTGTAGTTTAAAAATGTTTTTTAAAAAATTAAATATCAGATTGCCCAATTGGGATTACATTAATATAGATGAAATCAGGGTGCATGCTGCCCCTTTTCATCGTATGTGGCATGAGCAATAATGAGTACAGTGGAAAACAGGGAGAGAGTGTTCCTAGAGCAGCTGGTCTATGCTGGCAGCAGGACGAGAGAGTTCACTCCTTTGCCCCTGTTTGCATGCTACAGATTACTCGAAGAGACCACTTGAGCCTCAAATAACTTAGAAGCTGTTCTGAGCAAAAAAAGCCTGCTGCTGAGTTGAGTTCAGCCATTCATATGATATGCCACACACCCCCAGCCAGCCAGCCAGCCAGCCAGTTAGGGTTTATCCGTCCATTCTGAATGGGTGATAAGAGGCTGTTTGTTCTTGTGGAAGATCAACAAATGCTGCTTGCTAGTGCATGTGTTCTAGCACTGCTCTGTTCATGAAGGTCCCATCAAACAAAAATGGGATCTGTGACCGCTCCTGGGCCAGCCAAAGAAAGAATGAGGCTTCCCCTCCCCCCCAATCCTTAGAGAGGTCTCTTTCTCTCTCTCTACCCATGTTAGACTTGAGGCAGCCCTCTCTGTCTTGGGCCTAGCTGTCAATAAATGCTGTGGCAGGATTGCCTAGTCTTAAAGGTCCCCAATTGTCTGTGGCTTTGGAGATGTTGGGAGTCCTTTATGGCCACTCTCTCAAGAAAGCTGCTGTCGTAAACGTGGTGACATTCTTCCTTCTGCCCCTCTAAACTTGTAAGATGTTCCCCTCCTAGCTTTGCCTCTCTGTCTCTCCAGTCCTACCCCAAACAAGAATTGATCCAAACAAGACAGTAAGCTGCAACCTAATTCCTGAGGCTTGTGCTCCTTTTCCTTACATCATGAGAGCTATCTTATCTATTGTCTGTCTGTCTGTCTGTCTGTCTATCTATCCTGATGTATTATGGCTGCCTATCTTAAACAAATAACTGGACAACTAACAAACAATACCTTAAAAGCCATGTTAATGGAAAATAAACTTAAACAATACAGAATTCAGTTAGGAATCATAATTCTCTTACAATACAAAATATATATTTAATCAAATTTGTATAGCGGCCCATCTCACAAAAAGCGACTATACTACATATTCTGAAAAAAGCAAAGTATTTTATGTTGTAATTAGGTAGTAATCCTAGTGCATGTCAAAGGGTACCATTTTAAATATTAAAATACTTAATGGTAGGGTCTGATTTGTTTTGAGAAAAAGTATTGCTTGGGGGGGGAGAAAAAGTAAAACCTTTGACCAAAGGTTATTCTTAGTGGTCTTTTTCCTAAAGAAGAACTTTTGCTTAAAATATTTTGGATGCTAGGATTCAGAAGCAAAAACTGAATAAAAATTCTGAGATTTTTATAAGCTAAAAATTACTTCAGTTTTTGTTTAAAGGACAAACCAGCTTGGTGTAGTAGTTAAGACATCAGACTAGAGACTGGGAAAGGCTGAGATCTAGTCCCTCCTTGGACCTCAGGCTAGTCCCTTCTCTCGGCCCCAGAAAGGAGGCAGTGGCAGACCACTTCTGACAAACTGCAGGGACATGTCCAGGCACTCTCTGAGAATTGGACAGGATTGAATGGAAGTAAAAAGGAACCTTTAATATTTATAATGCATTGAATACCAATATAAATTTTGTTGTTTATCAGCTGCAGTTGAAGTCTCCGATTCATGACCCCTTTCAGGGATCTACTACTAATGTCAGTGAAGGCGAAGGGCCTGTGCGTTCCAATCCCAGCCCTCTGCCTCCCTGAACGTGGTGCAGAACTGACCACAAATAACATGAGCTGCACAGGTTTGCCATTCTCATGAAGACAAATCCGTTTAGTTGCCCTTGGTTATGGTTCCTCTTCAGATCTTCCATATTCACATGGGAGCCTGTGGGATGGAGGAGGGGAGTGCATTGCCCCCCCCATGCCCCTGTAGTTACATTTGTAGGCCTTTAAAGAGTACCATACTTTTGTGGAGGACTCTGTAGCCCTTAGTACTGGTAAAGGTGGTCTGTCCTTGTTTTGGAAATAGTTGTTTGATTTTGATTCATGCAGACTGAGATAGAAGATGACTAAGTGAATCTACAATTGCAGCCCTTAAGTTCTTCCTCATTCAGGTGTCTGGTCTAGCATATTCTGGACATCATTTTGTTCTCTTTTGAGACCTGAGATTTTCAGGGTGCCGGAAACCAGTCTTCACCACCACAGTGATTGGATTTGCACAGCAAGATATATAGGATATATAAGTACAAGGAAATATAGAACCTCATGGTGGCTTGGTTCATGGACTTGGCCAATTGAAAGCCTAGAACACATTCCAGAGCAAGATTTGCCCAAGTTTAGTGTTTAAGTTTAATTTTCTGCAATCATAGTCGCTTTGTTTTTAATGTGATAAACTTGTAAACTCCAGACAGGAGTTAACTTAAAAGTTCTGCTACTGCTGTGATGTAAGTCTGCAGTTGATTCTTGAAGGGGAAAGCCTGTCTGCTACCCATCCCAGTGAGCTTCATTCCGAGTGATTCTGAATAGCTGCATTGAGATTTGTGTCAGCCTAGAGGTAGGAAGGGCAGAATACAAGTTGGGAGCTAAAGAGCCTCCACATCCATCCTCGAAGTCCAAAACTTCTGCCCCACTACCTTGTGATCCAGAATTGCTCTGGCAGCATGCTGGTGCTAATCCTAACCAGGGATGGTGTGTACTGGTGTGCTTATAGTACATCAGTAGCCGAAACTCTTGTTCCTTAACCATTGAAGGAGATGTGAGAAGGAAGATAGAACATTGGAACATATTTAAGAATAAAAACTTAGCCAGCATGCAGTCTTTCAAGTTTCCTTTAACTAATTCAGAAAGTAGAAGAATGTGTACTTCATCTGTTATTTTTAATAGCTGAACTAGAATGCTACATATTTAGTATACTGAAAATGTTAAAAATAAAAATGTTATTTTATTCTCTTGAAGGGTGGCTTTCAATTTCTGGGTGAAAATAATTTGTTGTAGTCTAGCGATAGTTCCAGCAGTATGGATTTGAATAATTCAGTATTTGTATAAACTTTAATGTATACTTAGAACAAATTGATAATTATATACTTCTGTATAAATGCATTTATTCTATCAGGGTTTGACTAGCACGTCCATGTGTTTGTGGCTTGGGTTCTTATTTTAAAAAATGATAGTTAAGAGTTAAGTACAGAGAATCATCCATGTTATTATGAAATTATAACTCTAACTCGGACAACTAAAAGTTTAAGGCAAATATCCATTTCTTCTGGATTATTGGGTTATTTTCTTTCTTATAGAATAATATCTTTAATGATCTTGATACCTAGTTGGCTATTCAGTGATTTTCCAACTCCTTAGCTTCTCTTTCTTATATCTTAAGTACCAGAAGATAGATACTGAATGTCTATAGAAATTCTTTTGAGGAACTGCTTGGCATCACATGAAGCCTTTTCTAGATTTAGTGTATGGGACTGTCTTTTGGGTATCCTGCATGGCCTTCCCCCCCCCTTTACTCTGTGATTAAGTGTCTGCGTGTCAAGTGCCTAAATCATGTGGGTTGGGGAGGGTAAAGCTGGCTGCCTGTCTAAGCCTTCTCAGTGGTGCACCCTTAATGCATAAATTATCTGAGAGGCCCTTAATTAATAAAAATGGCATTTCCACCAGTGGGGTTTAGCTATCGTAGCTGGGTCTTTGTCTTTTTTAACTCAATCTCAAATAATAGGGCTCTGGTTATTTTGCAGAATGTCTCTGAAGAATGGACAGCATTGCCATGGCTAACTGCAAGCTACAGTTCACAGTGGACAAACGTTGTAGTTTTTCTATTTACTTTTATAAATTTTTACTTTATATACTTTGTAGTTTTCAATCAGTCCTGTATGATTGTTAATTACGAATGCAGTTTTTTAAAATTATTTAATAGTGTATAGTTTAAAAAAACATGTTAGTGTTTATTTTCTTCCATAATGCAACCATTTCTGAAAATGTCAATTTCTCAAAATTTACAGCTGCCCAAGTCCAAAAAGGGGGTAACGAATTGACCCGAGAAAATTAAAGAATTCATTTAACAGGCGACGTATGCCTTTTAATTCCTATTTTTTCATTTTTTCTATTTTCTATTTCTAATAAGTAGGTAGAATGTGTTGGCCAATAGTAAGTTTATAAATTGCATGGTTGAAGAGCGCCTGTTGCTAATATGCTAGTCAACTCCATGCCCTCAGTTATTCCTTGGAATAGCCGCTTTGACCATGCCTAGTGTTTTTAACAGTATATAAGAGCATTGAACTGTGAACCAACGACTGTAAAATAGTTGTTTTTAAAGCTATTGATTTTGCATGTTTACAGAATTAAGTTTAATTTTTGCTATCATGTGATAAGACTTTATAGTAAAAGGGAAAATTGCTTTGTATATTGCTGGTGCATTTAAGAAATTCATTTTATTAAAGGAGAAACATGAGAAATGAGCTGCGTGTGAGACATTTTTACTTAGATTCTGTTCAGTTGATGTTTAACAGGCTTTCTCTTTCCTTTTTAGGGATGCCCGAGTTGTTAAGGACATGGCAACAGGAAAATCAAAAGGATATGGCTTTGTTTCTTTTTTCAATAAATGGGTGAGTTCCTGCATTTTGATTGATGGTTTTACTCCCAACGCACAGCTGGTCAAACGTATCCAGCAACTATTATGGAAGGCATCTTGGTTGTGCAATAACGCAAAATGCTGAAATAGTTAGATGTGCTTTATTTCAGGAATCTTGTGGTGTAGTTTTACACCATGTTACTAATAATCCAGAACCTGACAAAATAATTCACTATTACTAACAGTCCGGATGTACTAAATGATTTTTCAGCAGTATAGTTCCATGCGCCAGTGACACCTTTTCCTGGGTTTATTTATTTATTTATTAGTTTGTTTGTTTAAACTTATATGCTGCCCTTCTCCCAAGACCCAGGGCGGCTCACAACAACAATACAAGTAAAAACATAATATAAAATCAATTAAAATTACTAATACAATACTATATAAAAACTAGATAATTTATTACACATATACCACACACAGTCACAGTCAAAGGGATAGGGAGGCTCCATCACTCACGCCCTTGTGATCCCCTGTTTGGACTATTGCAATGTGCTCTACATGGGGCTACCCTTGAAGAGAATATTATGTTTTATAGTTGTATACCAGGGAGAGAGGGATGATCCGGACACAAGAACAATAGGGCAACTGCAACACTTCCTTTAGATTGGTTTTGGAAATAATGATCAATCTTATCTTCAACTAATACAATGAAACTTAAATTGCCTGCGGTTCATAGATTTTCACTTCATAATGCTTGTACATTCACATTTCTTTTAAAATAGATACTGCTCTTTTCAGAAAAGAAGCATATTCTTTTCAGTCTTAATTTGTTAATAAATGATTTTTTATGATATAGTTCTTGAAATATGTGAGAAATGTGGAGAATGGTGAGCCACAAATAAGCCTTTTGTAAATCAGTGTGATATAATTTTATTCTTCTTGGTAGATGTAATACTATAATAAATGTTTATGACAGGCAAAAAAAATTATGATTTAGTGTTCTTTGAAAGGTTTTTTTAAACGTATTTTTTTTCTGGACCTGGATAGGATGCAGAAAATGCAATTCAACAAATGGGGGGACAGTGGCTTGGTGGAAGACAAATCAGGACTAATTGGGCAACACGCAAACCTCCAGCTCCAA
Source organism: Bothrops alternatus (assembly GCA_034064705.1). Lineage (NCBI taxonomy): Eukaryota > Metazoa > Chordata > Lepidosauria > Squamata > Viperidae > Bothrops > Bothrops alternatus. The sequence continues at coordinate 687,941 of JARGCV010000327.1, forward strand.
AGAGTACATATGAATGTGAGTAGTCTTCAAAATAAATTAGGCATTTCCAGCTATAAGAAAAAAGCTTTTCTGAATCCAAAAGGACTGAGTCCTTCACTACGGACAAGTGTGTCCGATTAATGGGCTATTGCTGGTGCTGAAAAATTTAATCTCTATATTTTCAAACTAGGCTTTGAATTCCTACCAGTGTTAGATTGTGAACTAAATATTTCAGAGATTGAAATGAATACCATTTAAAGTTAATTGTAAAAGGAAATCAACCCTGACTGTCCTTTGGAAGGGCTAAAGCTCAAATACTTTGGCTACCAAATGAGAAGAGGGGACTCAAAGGAAAAGACCCTGATGCTGGGAAAGAGTGAAGGTGAAAGGAAAAGAGGAGGGTAGAGGAGATACTTAGATGGGGTCATTAATGCAAGGAACATGAGTTTGGGCAAACTCCAGGAGATGGAGGGAGGACCTGGTGTCCTGTTTAGCTGTGCCCCATGGAGTCGCGAAGAGTTGGACATGACTTAGCCACTGAACAACAACAAAAAGTTACCGTAATTGTAAATCCTTAGGATAGAGCGTGATAGTTTTGGAAAATAGTTTTTCAAATGTCATTTCTTGTGTTTCATTATATTCAGTATTTTTAGACATCTTCACTTTATTGTAAATAAATCAGAGACTAGTAAAAAAACTTTGTTTTTTTTACGTAGCAAATGCCAAACAGCTCTCCTACGATGATGTTGTAAATCAGTCCAGTCCAAGCAACTGCACTGTGTATTGTGGTGGTGTAACTTCAGGTCTGACAGGTAGGATATGTCATTAATTTAGAGTGACCTTGTGAAGAACAATTGAGGTGCACATTCTGAAATCTTTTCAATCTTCTTGTTTGCAGAACAGCTGATGCGCCAGACATTTTCTCCATTTGGGCAGATAATGGAAATTCGAGTCTTTCCAGATAAAGGGTACTCCTTTGTACGGTATGAAAATATTTCCCTTGCACACCCTATTTGTGTTTTCAGAAGTTTTATAAAATCACCTCTAATTAGTCTCTAACTAATGTGCAAATTCACATTTAGAATTAGAATTTGTTATTGGCCAATGTGATTGGACACACAAGGAATTTGTCTCCGGTGCATAAGCTGTCAGTGTACATATAAACAACAAGTGATAAATCATGATCATAATCATAAAATACAGTCATCATTAATCAGAAGATACAGCACTCAGTGATAGTCATAGGATACTAAATAAGCAATCAACATAAATCACTGAGATACTAAATAAAACTATATAAAGTGATTTGCAGAGAGACAGATGGATATGTTGCAGTGTGCAAAATGTTTTTAATACAGAGTTTAATTCATATTTTAAAAACACAACTCAGGCTTTGGCAAACGCTATAAGCACTTCAGTCAGCATGAAGGAGTTGGTAGAAAGGAACCCTATGCCATTCCAGACAAATGGCTGTCCAATCTCTTTTAAAAGCCTTCACTGATGGAGCAACCACAACTTCTGGAGTTAAGCCGTTCCACTGGTTAATTATTCTCACTGTCAGGAAGTGTGATCTTAACAGTGCCGTATAAAGTGGTAGTATCACTTCGTGTGATACGAATACTATTCCTCTGCCAAGCACTGCATTGGCTTTTTTGGCAACTGCAGCTGCAACACGCTGCTGACTCATGCTTAATTGGTTGTCCATTGGGACTTTTAGATCCCTCTCACTGTTAACTGCTGTTACCACCTCTTCTATATTTGTACCTTTAGTTTTTCTTGCCTAAGTGTAAGACCTTACGTTTCTCATTCCTGAATGGCATTTTGTTAGATAGGGCCCACTCTGCCAACATGCTTCCAAAGAAGGGTCAAATAAAGTAAAACAAGTATTTTTGTCATGCTGTGTGGCTGAGAAGTCTTCAGACTTATTTTCTGCATATGTCACTTATGATGTCTGACTTCTAGTGCAGGGCCAGAGCAGAGCAGAGCATGTGGCTCTGTCTTTCAACTTGTCCTCAAAACTTACTTTCCCAGCATTGTCATCTTCCATGTGGACAGCATGTGCCTATTCACATTAATAAAGAGTTGTTGCATCATCTTTTATATGCTGCCTCATTAATGAGAGTGATTATATTAATTCCTTGGATGCTTTACAGGTTCAATTCTCATGAAAGTGCTGCACATGCAATTGTTTCAGTCAATGGCACAACAATAGAAGGGCATGTGGTGAAATGCTATTGGGGCAAAGAGACACCAGACATGATCAACCCAATTCAACAGGTAAGAGTCCTTTGCTATTACCTGTCCCACTAAAAAGCATTCCAAAAATTACTATATAGATATGTCCTCCTTTTTTTGTTATTCATTTATAGTCTGGTAATCATAGTTGGAAGGTGGGTAGAAATTAGCTATATTATGTGTCATAGTGAAGAACTCTTGCAAATTCCAATATGATGTAAAATGATTTTCCTGTACTTTATTAGACATGAATTTGCAAAGTGATTTTGCCTGTGTTCCATGCAAACGTTGAATACGCCTTCACATTTTCAGCAGAATCAAGTGGGGTATCCGCCTCCTTACGGGCAGTGGGGCCAGTGGTATGGAAGCACCCAGCAGATTGGCCAGTATATGCCTAATGGCTGGCAAGTCCCTGCATATGGGATGTATGGGCAGGCGTGGAACCAGGGGTTCAGGTGAGTGTTGGAGTTTGCTAAGGCTGGCTGGCAGTAATGAAAATGAAAGTACACATAGTTGGAGCACTAAGTTTTCATTTTTAAATGTTCATAGATTAACTGTTATGTGCTTGTTTGAAAGATAGCATTTGTGTCTTCACCAATTCAATTATTTTTATATATTTATAGGTTGCATACATAAATGGGATAAAATACTAATTAAACCAGCATTAAAAGAAGCCTACTACAAAATTAGACTGTCCTTTCAAAATAGTAAACGACAGTTGTGCCTAGAATACCAAATAGTAATAAATTTTATTCAACAAAAGGTTGATTAAATAAACAGCTCTTAAACGCTAGCAGCAATGGAACATTTGATGAACTAAGTTGCCTTCAAATGTCCAGTTCATAGTTACTGCTACTTTAGTCTCAAAAGGTGAAGGGGTTATGATCCCAGGCTTCTGGTGTTATGGAAAATATACAAGAAACAGTCAACTTGATTGCTTGCTGTTGTTTATTATAATGCAAGCTTTATCTAATCTCATTTCCTCTTCCATTCAGTCAGACACAGTCATCTGCAGCATGGATGGGTGCAAATTATGGTGTACCACCCCCTCCACCGCCCCCACCACCACCACCCCAGGGGCAAAATGGAAGTGTCCTAACTAGTCAAACTGGATATCGGATGGCAGGTTTTGAAACACAGTGAGAGACAGAGAAGGACTCTGGAATAGAACACCTGTGGCTTTGAGGCTGTATGGAGCATTGTAAAATCCTTTGTTTACTTAAAAAAAATCTATCCAATCAAGTCAGTGCAAAAGTCAAACAGTATTTATTTTTAATCATGAAACGTTGTTGTCCACGCTTTTTTTTTAAAGACACACAGGAAATACTAGATGCTGGATATCTGCCAACTTTTGCCTTCTTTTCCTCTTTTGAGATGTGTTTCTTAAGATCCATGTTTGAAACACAACTAATGCAGGGATTTCTGCCACTTTTAGTATAGCGGCAGGAAATTGCACAATATCAAACTTTTTTTTCCACTGAAGTAGTTAGTATGCAGTCTAGTTTGCATTCCTAGTTTGACTTAAATGTACATGGAAGCAGTTATACGAGAGAAAAAAGACACGCCAAAACTGTGTGAATTCTGGGGGTTTATTGAAATCTTCAGTTTGTGCACAATTCTGTTTTAAAGAGAGCCTGATGTATAAAGTGTCCATCTCCTTGCTTTTGTTATACTGGGATTTCAAATATAACTTATTCGTTTACATTATTTTGTACCTAAACATTTTTCGGAAAATGGTTTTTGCCTTACTATCACTATTGAATTATGAAGTAGGAGTCAGGATGTGGGCAAGCGCCTCGTGCTCAGAGAATCCAGCTCTGGGGCATGGTGTCAGGCTGTCCTGTTCATTGACTCAGTGACCTCCTTCACGGATGAACATAAGCCCAGTTCAGATCTTACTAAAATGTGACAACGATCTTAGGAGCCAGCTTTTTAAAACCTGTCCGTTTTTCCATTTACATATATCCTTTATCATGTAAAGTATTTTAGCAAATTAATATTTTCACAAAAGTCGCTCAGCTTTTGTATGTCTCCTTTGAAAGAGTAAGAGACAGGAAGAACTACATGACTTACGGCTATAATTTAAGCTTTGACTTTTGCATGTGAATATCTAATACACTGTTAGACTTTGAATAAACAGTCATGCTCTCGTTTTTTTCAGAGATAGAGAGAATACATTGGTGTTGGCAGCTTTTTACTGACATGGAGCAAGTCTGACTTGATTTATCATGTACAGATAGAACTGTTAAACTATATAGCGTTGTGTCTTATCAAGCCAGGAGTGAAAGGAGTGCTTCAGCTGAAGCCTGAAGGACCAACTGGATAAAGCATTTTTGAATTGTTCAGAGGCCAAATAATAATAATAAATAATAGCGTTTTCCTACCTCCTTGGCTAGCTTTCAGATGATGCAGAAGGAATGCTACTCTGAGTGTAGTGATTATCCCAATTAACATCTGGGCACGTGGAGATGTTTGCTTTCCATTTTGCTTTGGTTGTAGTGGAGCAACCTTTTGAGAAGTTGCCGGTATGCACAATACAGCGACCAGCCACCCTCATTTGATGGAACAAAAGGGGCCAGAACCAAAGCAGAGGGTTGGCTGCTAGAAAAACAAATTGTTGTCTTGTAGACAGGTCCTGGCCCTAACATTTTATAAATAAAGCATCCCCAAAAGATGCCATTGAATTTGTAGATTAATTTCACTCACATCTGCTTTAACATTTGTATAAACCTATCTTTTTTCTGCTTACTATCTCTGCCTGCACAATTCTTTTAAAAGAGAAATGTGAATAGGTGTGAAGTGAGCCTAGTGCCATTTAGGGAGTTTTCGTTGTATATATTTTCAAAGCAGAATTGAGTAGAGATTTCTTTCGCAGAAGCCAGCGAAGATCCCACAGCCAGCAAACCAAGAAAGTTTTCAACATCTTGACAATATTTGTTATTGTCTCCTGAGTAAGTTGAGTTGAGTAACACAAGCTTTAATGCATTTCAACAATATGTAAATATTTGAAAGGGTAAGGCAAAAAAAGATTTTCAGTATTTTTTAAAAGTTGTATTACGGCTTCAGTCTGACAATACTATGAAAGCAATGGATTGCCCTGTTGGTTTCCTCTGAGGAGACCCTTCCCTGCTGAGCCTCTGTGAACCAGACCTGATTTTGTGTCCCATTAGTGGAAGCTTTTTAAGTGCCACTGTTGCTGCAACCAGGGTGTGACATGGGCCCTAAGGAAAAAGGAGGGACTGTTTCTTCTTCCTCTCCCCCAGCTTCTCTCATTCAGGCATCAGCTTTCTTACTCTCAGATGTGCAAACAGATCTAACAGTCTTCAGGCAACAGGAGAAAATGTTGCCTGGGTGTGTTGTTTTTTTAAGTAGCAGCCCGTTTTTTTTTTATTTCTGTATGAACTTTGGAAGCGTCATTTAAACGAATGTGTTTTGATACTTATGTACAGAAGTTGAAGAACTTCACTCCAGAAGCCCTGACTTTTGAAAGCCATTAAGATGCTAATAAAAGATGTGAGCTCGCATTTACCCTTGTATATTTTAAATGGTTTTTGTTTTTAGCTAGTCCAAACTTGCTTTGGGGAAAGGGTTGGCGGCGAGGCCGTCGGGGGCTTCCATTGGCTTCCCCGGAGATTGGAACGGCCTTGCCTAGAGGGCCGCTTTCCCCCCAGGATGCGAGGCTGCCACGTGCCTCTTCCGGAGGAGCGGGGCCCGGACTCGGTCTCCCGTGGTGCTTCGCGCGCCCCAGCCCGGCCAATGAGAGGCTTCGTTACAGACGGATTTCGCGAGCCGTTTGTAAGAAGCCATCGCGGAGGCCGCTCGCCGCCTTTCCTCGCCGGCCGCCGGCCTGGGACGCTGGGGGGGGGAGCCGCCAGGTAAAGGCGACGCGGAGGGACCCGGGACGGGGGCAGGAAATGACGACGCGCGGTCTTCTGGCGGTCCCGGGTTGCCAGGGAGAGCGGCGGTAGCAAGTGACGTCAGGGGCGGGCAGAGCGGGGCCGTCGGAGCGGCTTCCGGGTGTGTGGACTCCACCTCCCAGGACCATCAGCGGGGACGATGCTGACGAGGGCATTCTGGGAGCTGAAGTCCACCCATTTTATAATAAGCCAGCGGGAGAATAGCTGAATTCGGGTCACGGCCAGCCAGGAACGCGCGCGGGCCCTGGCACGAAGCGCGGAGCTCGAGGCTCCTCCGAGGCGTCCCGGTTTGCTCAGGCCCTTCTCGCTCCGCACGAGGGAGGCCGCGCGACCTGGAGAGCTACGGGGCTTCCCGAAGGGCCTGGCGCGGACCCGCCTTCCCGTTGCCTAGGCCCGCATTTGCCAGCCGTGCTCGCTTCCAGGCCGGGAAACTCCAGCTCCCAGAATCCTCATCGGTGGCCGCGCCGGCTGTGGGATTGTGGGAGTTGAAGTCCGCTCGGCTGGAACTCTCCCGCTGGAGAGACTGCCGTTCAGACGCTGCCGTTTTCGTAGGGAATGGATCCCTCCCAAGGAGAACGAGCCGGAGCACAAAACTCCCGGGCTGGAAGGGGCCGCGGGGGCTTCCAGTAGCCCAAGACAGGAGGCCGGGAACCACGCCAGTCCCTTCCCCCCGCCCCAGTGACGGGGGAGCCGCAGCTTCTGGAGGAGGGAAGCTGCTCTCGCTGTCCTTTCTCCTGGAAAGTGAAGGGCAAACCTTTCCTTCTTTCAGGTGAAACGGGTTCCCAAATGTCCACAGGAATCTAGGAGCTCATTGAGTGACACCAGGTGCTTGTTAAAATAAGTCTGCTGTATTTTCTACTTAAAGTACTGCATTCAGTATTTTGGAAGTCTCATATAATGACAGAGATGGAGGGAAACTTGAAGGTCTTCTAGTCCAATCCCCTGCTCAAGTATTGGAAAACAGCCCTTCTCTTTGCTAGATTTTTTGTTGTTAGTTGCGAAGTCATGTCCCACCCATCGCGACCGCAGGCCTTCCTGTCCTCTACCATCTTCTGGAGTCCATTTAAGCTCACGCCTAAATACCTAATTTCTGCATTGTTCATCATACGTTTTAGCTTCCCAGCCCCTAATCATCTTTGTTGCTCTTCTCTGCACTCTTTCCAGAGCTTCAACATTTTTTTTGTATTGCATTGTGGTAACCAGAACTAGACACAATATTCCAAGTGTGGTCTTACCAGTGCAATACAAAACACTTCATTCTACCCCTCTGTTAATGCAGCCTAGAACTGCTTTGGCCTTTTTGGCAGCTGCCGCACATGGCTGGCTCATATTTAAGTGGTTGTCCATGATCCCTCCCTATTTACTGCTGTTGAGCCAGTTATTTCCTATTCTAGATCTGTGCGTTTGATTTTTCCTACCTAAGAGCAGAACTTGACATTGCCCTCCAGCCACGCACCCCCCTCCTCCTCTTCCTATTCTTTGGCAATTGGCCTGTATGATGCTGTGTGCAGATAAATGGGAATTCTTTTATTTATTTATATATATATATATATATATATATATATATATATATATATATATATATATATATATATATATATATATATATATATATATATATATATATATATATATATATATATATATATATATATATATATATATATATATATATATATATATATATATTAATACAATTCAAATGTACTTATTCAACAAACTTGTCTGAGTTTATCATTCACTAATACATATTGAATTCCTAATCCCTTATTCTTTTCTCCAGCTATTGATAAGTTTGAAAGTATTCTGTTTCTTTTTTTTTCTTTCAACTTCAGAGTAAGTCTGTCCATTTCCACACAATCTAGTATTTTTTTAGTTATTTCTTCCTCTGGTGGTATTTCTTCATTTTTCCAATATTGTGCGAATATGATTCTTTCCGCTGTTGTCACATGTAAAATCAAGTATATACTTTGTTTGTCAAGCTTTTCTGGCATTATACCTAATAAAAAAAGTTCAAGTTTAAAATCTATATGTTTTCCCAACATCTTTTCTAGCCAAGTATGTATTTTTGTCCAATATCTCTTTGCTTTAACACACGTCCACCAAGAAGGAATCCTTTCGCCCAGGGAGTCAGACACTCATTTTGCACTTAAAAACGCCCTACAAAAGTCGACAGGGTTCATTCTACCCACTCCACTTGCTTGATTCCATTGCTGCGCCCAGTTTCACACTTGCAGCTTCCTTCAACATGGAAATCAGCCACAAAAACCACACACACGCCACACTAGATAGCCCTAATCTTGCACCAAAACTAGCTGAGGTTTTGATCCTCCCTTTCCAAAAGCCTTTGCTCAGATTTTGACACTGACTCCTCTTCAGGGCTGCTGTAGAGGAGCAGAGGCTTCCTTGTCCTCCTTCCAGTGTCAGCGGATCCTGCTGGTTTGAGAACGGGAGAGAGTCGAGGGGCACCTGCCCACCCAGGGCCTGCCTGGGGCTTCAGAGCAGCAGTGGCTTCATTGTGACACCCCCACGCGGGCAATCTGTATTCTCACCAGAATCTTGAGCAGGATTCCTGACATTCCACCCTGTCCCGTCCCCTGCAGGACTGGCTCTGGCTCTGGCTCTGGCTCTGGCTCTGGCTCTGGCTCTGGCTCTGGCTCTGGCTCTGGCTCTGGCTCTGGCTCTGGCTCAGGCTGGCTGCCACATTGTCCAGGCAATGGTGGGTCATCAGATGATGGGGAAGGGGGGGCTATGTTTTCAGCTTCTCCTTGTTGCTTTAGATATAGGGTTTCACTTTCTGCAACTGGGTCAGCTCAGCCAGCTCCTCTGAAGAATAACTGAAGAATAAATGTCGTTCTCTCCATTTTAGGAGATGGCACACTAAGGAGTTGGTCAGCACTGCCCAACTAGGACTTTTTTTTCTGACCTCTCTAGTTTTGTTCTTCTGGTTACAAGGTGGAGGGAAGAAGGCTGAGCGGAGTGTGCTTGGGCTGGTTTTGTGAACCATCTCTCCTCTGTGTGGTCAGCTCCGCTCTTTGTGCCAGAAAACTCAGTCTCGGCAGCAGGTGGGGGTGAGTCCAAGTGTCTACTTTGCATCTTGGAGGCAGACTTTCTGTTCTTCCACTGAAGAAGGCCAGAGGTCTGAGCAAAGGGAGGCCGTCTCAGGTGCTGAGTGTGGCAATTGGATCTGGCTGGTGGGTTATCATCTCTTTAGGAAATTATCCTACGCAAACCATGGTAAACTGAAGTAGTGGAAAGGGTCTCTTTTAAAATAAGCTCTGTTCTGTCACTGTCTTTAGGACAGGGGTGTCAAATTGCCAGCCCACGGGCCAGACGCATCACACAGAAGCCACGCCCACCCCATTGCCGGCAATGGCAAAACGGTCCCGATACGTCGTACAACATCATGTGACGTCTCGAGTTTGACATGTCTGCTTTAGGATAATTCCTCAGTTGGTTGTACTTTTTGTTTATTGCTTACGGTCCTCCTTAGGTCTCCCACTTTTGGCACCAGAATTGCTCTCTGAATTTCATAGACTATTCATAGAGTTGAAGGGACCTAGTCTGAACCTATGCAGTTTATTTTTCTTGCCTAAGTGTAAAAACCTTACTTTTATCTATGTTGAATTTCATTTTGTTAGATAGGGCCCAATGTTCAAGTCTGTCAAGATCTTTTTGGATCTTGAACTTGTTGTCTTCTGGAATGTTGGCTATCTGTGCCAGCTTAGTGTCGTCTGCAAATTTGATCCCTTTCAAGTCCCTCATCTGGATCGTTTATGAAGATAAGAGTGCTGGGCCTAAAACAGAACCTTGCAATAGCCCATGCTTACTTCCCTCCATGTGGATGCAGTTCCATTAAGGACTACATGTTGAGTACGATGTGTCAGCCAGTTACAAACCCATCTGGTGGTAGTGTTGTTTATCCCACATTTTTCTAGCTTACCAAGAAACAGATTGTGGTCTACTTTATCAAATCCTTTACTGAAATCTAAGTATACTATGACCACAGCATTTCACTGGCCCACTAATTTCTGCAGACTATTTCTGGTGCTTTTCTCAGACAAGAATCAGAGATGGTAAATATTCCTAGGAAAACAGTTTAAATCCATCCCAGAAGTGACCCCCAAGGACCTGGGCAGGGCTTTTCTACTGAATCAAACTTTCCCACTCCTCTTTGGCCCAGGTTCTCTGAAGGATGGACTCCGGCTCCCTGAGGAGTAAAGTCCCAGCTTTCTTATCAGACCTGGGGAAAGCAACCTTGAGAGGCATCAGGAAATGCCCCCGATGCGGCACCTACAACGGCACTCGTGGGCTGAGCTGCAAAAACAAGACCTGTGGCACCGTCTTCCGTTACGGCTCACGGAAGCCGGCTGGCATTGATGCTGTCAAGATCATTACCGGCTCAGACCTCCAGATCTACTCGGTGCGGCAGAGGGACAGGGGCCCTGAATATCGGTGCTTTGTGGAGCTGGGCGTCTCGGAGACCACCATCCAGACTGCAGACGGGACCATCCTCACCCAACTCAGCTCTGGGCGCTGCTACCTCCCAGCATGTCTGAAGGCAGCAACCCAAGAGGTGGTGGAAAATCAGTGCCAGCACCTGAAGCTTGCTATGAGCTGCCAGGCAGAGGCCACCCCCTTGACGCTGAAAAGCTTTGTCTTGAACTCAATGCAGGCCTCACCCCAGACCAAGCAGACCCTCTGGGAGCTGGCCAGCCAGCCCTCGGGGCCCCTGGTACAAAGAATCACTAAGAACGTGCTGGTGGTCAAGTGCAAGGCCGGCCCGAAGCACAGCTTGGGCTATCTCCACATCACTTTTGCTCCCAGGTCTGGCCACAAGAACCTAGCAGGCCCCCGCTTTTTCTGCCCCTGCCAGTCCTTGAGGGCCAGCAAGGCTGGCCCTGCCACGGAAGAGGGCAGCCAGAAATGCATCCATTTCTTTGCCTGCATCTGTGCCTTTGCCAGCGACGAGGCTTTAGCCCAGGAGTTTGCGGATTTCCTCAGCGATGAGCCTGGCGGTGGGTATGCACAGAGGACGGAGCAGCCTCTGGGGGTGGGGGGAGGAGACCTTCTGGCCCCCTCCTGAGCTTCAGCACTGATTAGTGGGCAGCTGAACGGCCCAGGCAGGCCTGGCTTTTGGTGGGTGGCGGGAGCAAAAGCCACCACTCAGGCCGGTCTGAGCGAGGGCGCTCCCTGGTTAGGGTGCTGTGGCTGGTCGCCAGGCTCTTCCAAGAAACAGGGAGGCTCCTAAGCGGCCCTTTTTCTTTCCCACTTGCAGGTTTGCATTCCCCGGCAAGAGCTCCGCTTGCTTGCCAGCCAGAATCCCCTCTGCCCTCGGGAGACTCTGGGGCCTCCAAAGCGAAGCGCAAGAAGAAGGACGAAGGGCTGGGTGAGAAGCTTCAATGTTGGCTCATTTTCTGGGCGGATCTGGGTTCCGTGTTGACATGCTAGAACAGGAATTTCTGAACCCGTCAAGACGTGTGGAGTTCAACTCCAGAGTTTGCTGGCTGGGGAGTTCTGGGAATTGACCCACCTTAACACTGTTAAGACCTGTGATGCGGACGGGAGCTCCTTTTTTATTTGTTCTCAGTCCTTATTTCACTCATAAACTAGCATAAAATATGAAATCGCAATCATTCAAGAAATACAGGCAGTCCTCAACTTACCATCACTGAGCCCAAAATTTCTTTTGCTAAAAAAGACGGTTGTAGGAGGAAGTTTTGCCCCTTTCTTTCCCGTTCTTAAGTGAATTGCTGCAGTTGTTAAGTTCATAAGAAGGTTGTTAAATAAATCCAGCTTTCCCCACTGACTTTGCTTGTCAGAAGGTTGCAAAAGGGGGTCCCGTGACCCCGGGACACTGCGACCGTCGTAAAGAGGAGTCAGTTGCCAAGCGTCTGAATTTTGATCACGTGACCACGGGGAGGCTGCAACAGTTCTAAGTGTGAAAAATGGTTGTGACACTTTTTTCATTGCTGTTGTAACTTTGAATGGTCACTAAATGAACAATTGTAAGTTGAGGACTACCAGTAGATATTTAAGGTACCGCATGACAGAATAGCATCAAAGTTATGGAGATTGCCAACACAAAAATATAGCCCTGAGTTCTAACTACAAGAATCCTTGCTAATAAAACTGTAAAGGGAGTGACGTAGGGCTGCCTGCGGAGGATCCAAAGAAACGCGTGGGTGCATGGCTCCCACTCTGCTTTCCTCCTTGTGTGCCCCGTAGCGCCCGCCTCTCCAGTCACCCTGCCCTGGGAGGAGGGCAGGGGGAACGCACGCTGGCTGCAAAGGCGACCAGGTGGCGGAGGGAGGCTGCAAATGCAGCAATTGGGTGCAGTTATTTTTTCAGCACTGTTGTAACTTCAAACAGTCGCTGAACAAGGCAGTAAGTGAGGTCCTGCTTGAGTAGGGGGTTGGATTAAAAGACCTCCAAGGTCCCTTGCAATGCTGTTATTCTGGAAGAGACTTGATCTAGGAACAAGTCTGAATTAGAAAAACTTAAACATGTGTTCCAGTTGCTCGTCTTTCTTGAACCCCTCGTTGTCATTCTTGCTTCGTTTTTTGTTCTATCGAATGAAGGCACCTTTGCCAGATGACATCAAAGCCCATGAGTTTCTTGCAATCATGTCTGAGTTTTAAAAAGAGATCACCTTCATTCTCATAAATGCAGCGTACAATTCTCTCCCTTTGCCATTTCTGGAGAAGGCGCTCTCTAGGAGCATCCTTTGTGTCATGATTGTTCCACAATCGGAAAGAGGCTGGGAGAAAGGTTGTCCATTCTGAAGGCGTTCAATTTGGCCTTTTAGGCATGCAGGCCAGCAGCCCCCTCTTGTCTCAAGATCTGGCAAACAACTCCTTGCAGAAAAATGGACTGAAGAAGGCACCCGTTGCATCGCTGAAAAGGCAAAGTGAGTTCATTCCCTTCCAGACCAAAAGGCCGCAGAGCCCCCACCCCAACAAGCCCCCCCCAAGCTTAGGCAAGGCTATTTGGAAGGCCCTTCACTTGGGCTGAGATTAGGGAGACCGTCACTTGTGAACTTAAACATGAGAAGAACAGGAAGAAACAGCAGGTTTATTTAGCTTTAAAATGTCCCTGGCAAAGAACCGAACAGCCAGAGCTAAGCGTACTTTCAGGGCCTGTCTGTATGGTGTTCCTACTGAAACTTCTGCGGGTTGGTGGTACATGGAATGCGAGGGAGTCTACCTCCCACCAGCTTTTGGGGCCCCAGAACGGAACAGAAGAGACCAGCAGCTTGGTCAAACTCCCAGTCTTTTTCATGTAGCTTTTAGTTATCTGAAAATGCAACAATCCGATTCCTGGTAAAAGGGTTGACCCCCCCTAGAACAGGATCTGGCCAAGTCAGTCTGGCAGGTCCCAGTAAGTAAGGACGAATCTGATCCCGTATTTCCTCTTGGGGGTCAGAAGACTTTGGAGTGCCACCTAGGTGTAGTGGTGAAAGTGCTGGGTTAGAAACCAAGAGACCCGAGTTTGAGTCCTGCATTAGGCACAAAATTCATCTGGGTGGCTTTGCACCAGCGCATCTCTCTCAACCTAGCCCACTTCACAGGGGGGTGGTTGTGAGGAAAATAAGAGGCAGGAGCATCATGAACATATTCTGCCTTCAGTTGACCCAAATAAAGAGCTGGGATAAAAATCTAAGCAGTCAATCCATAAAATGCAGCCTGGAAGTATGTAGCGGGGGGGGGGCTTTCTGCCCTCCCTTGCAAGCGCCTGTTTCTTTGCAACAGGATGCAGTCTGAGGGGCCGGAGTGGGGAGGGGGCCACAAGCACTCCGGGCGAGGCTGCAACTTTCCTCCCTTTTGCTTAGCTGGCAGTCAGGTGCTGGAGGAGTCGCAGGTGGCCTTGTCCTTCCTGGAGTGGCTGGCCAGCGCCACAGAGCGGATCCACCAAGCCATGCACTACCAGTTTGACGGTGAGTCCTTCCTGCCAGCCACACTGGCCTCCCCTTACCTCCTGGAAGGCTGCTTAGCCGAGGAGGACAGTCGGGATCAGAGGAAAACCACGCCCTTCTCCTGGAGCAGCCAGAGGTTGCTCACAGCAGCCGGGCACCGTCTCAGGAAGGCTGCATTTGGATTGCTGCTCCCAAAGGCCACCTGGAAGTCATAACTGGTCCAGAAAGCAGCAGGGGGCAGTGATGGACAGGTGTCTCCAGGTTAGCTCACCTTGCATCCCTGTTAGGGTAGCTGCACTTCCGGGTGCAATTTGAGATGCTGCTCCTTACCTTTATACCGTTCCTATATGGCACAGACCAGGTTCTTCGCAGGATGTCCTCTCCCTAAGGACACATTTGCCTATCCTACAGCCGACAGGGTGGAGCCGCTCCTACCTCCTTCCCTTAAAAATGTTGCCATCTCACGGGTGCTCAGAAGGGTGCGTTTTCCGTGGCAGCCCCTGCCCTGGGGTAATGGCTAGGTGGGAAAACCTTGGGAGGCAGGCTGGCGAGAGGCTGCCCGGGGAATGGTCAGAGAAGAGAGGGCAGAGTCCAGGTCTGCGTAAGGCGCAGAGAAAGGAAGAAACCTCCCTTACTGTAAAAAACGGGGGCTCAGGCCTTCCATCCCTCAAGACCATTTTCTCTCCTCTCTCGTCTGTAGGCTGTTTACGCTGTTTGTCAGTGGGGTGCTTTTAAAATACACAAGCTTTCGCCACCCACCCCCCACCCCGCCTTCCTATGAGTCAGCCTGGACACCTCCGCTCTTTGTTGTTGCTGTTTCAGTTTGTTCTGTCCAGCCCCCGTTTCTGAGACGCCCTTAATCACCGCCTGCCCCTTCTGGGTTTGCGTGTCTCCCTCAGGCAAGCCGGAGCCCCTCGTCTTCCACGTCCCGCAGGCCTTCTTCGAGGCTCTCCAGCAGCGAATCTGCCTTGGGAGTGTCAAGATGCGGCTTCCCAACTCGACGACAGGTGCTGCTCTTCAGAGCGTGTTTCCCCTCGCTGCCCCCTCCTTCCCTGGCCCTGTGCCCACACTCAGCCTCTCCTGGGCCTGGGCACACACTCAGCCAGCCTGAGGCCTCTGCGGCTGGTGTCATTTGTGCAGGGGAGGCGGAGCACTTGAACTCTCCACCTTTGCTTCCTTGCCCCTTGCTGAGTCCCACCGCTGGGCTGGGCATGGAGCCCCCTGTCTGATTTGGATGCAAGTTTATAATGACTAGATAGATGTTTTTATTTGGGATGTTTTGCATGCTTTTGCCCTTTTATTTATGTATTGTTAATACTAAGTTTTTACTCTTACTAGTAGCATAAAATGCCCAGAAATATATATGTGTGTGTGTGTATATATATATATATATATATATGATTATATGTCACCAATATTTTTTTTGTTTCTAGCTTTTGTCCGCAAAGATGCCTTACCGCTGGGTACCTTTTCTAAATACACGTGGCACATCACCAACATCTTGCAGGTGAAGCAGATCTTTGACACTGTGGAGGTAAGGCCCGTTCCTCCTTCTGGCTCATGAGCTCTCCGTTTCTGAGCAGAGGAGGAGGACTCCAGCATGTTTGTTGAGAGATGAACAATGGAAGTGAGTCTCTCCAACCACCTCTAGTTGCTTTACACCAGAAAATTTAAAAAGCCTCACTTTCTTTGCTGGGACTTGCTTTCCACTTTCTAGATTTCCTCTGTTCATCTTCCAGAACGAACGTTTCCTTCTGCAACAAGGTGGTGGTGGGTTTTCTGGGGATCTCTGCTCTTCTGCTCATCCCCTCTCATTCCAGATGCCTCTGGAAATAACCCGCAGCTTCATCCAGAACCGGGATGGGACCTACGAGCCCTTCAGGTGCCCCAAAGTGGAGGTGGAGAGCATCGCTGAGACCTACGGACGCCTGGAGAAGCAGCCTGTTCTTCGCCCCCTGGAACTGAAAACTTTCTTGAAAGTTGGTGAGTTTGCACAGGGGGGCCGGAAGAGCTGGCTTGTGGTGACCTGGAAAGTGGCTTCTCTCATTCTCCTCCTTTCAGGTAACACATCCCCGGATCAAAAGGAACCGACGCCTTTCATCATTGAGTGGATCCCGGACATCCTCCCCCAGTCCAAAATTGGCGAACTGAGGATCAAATTTGAGTACGGCCACTACAGGAATGGCCACCCTGCTGACTACCAGGAGCAGCGTCCTTCCCTGGATCAGGCCCTGGAGATCATGCCGCTCACCACCCTCACCTTCCCCTGAGCACCCCTTGCCTCTATCTTTGTGTGCACAGCTGCACAGGCCTGTTTTGTAGCCAGCCACTCTCTCCTGCTCCCTGCCAGTCACCGCCAGAAGAGCCACAGTTTCACGTGACTTCGCTGCCCATCCTCTGCTCTCAAGGAGCTTCTCACTGGGGCCTCTCTTGGAAACAGCCCCCCCCCGCCAAGTCAGATAGTGGAATTAGTCCTCCCTGAATCCCCAGGCTGGCTGGCGCTCCAGCACACCAAGAGTGCCCCAGCCAACTCTGTCCGTCCTTTCTCCCTGATGGCTGTTGTCCCAGCAGTTCAAAGGACTGGCTGGCTGGATGCTACGATCTCTTTACTGGCCTATTTTACAGTATATATTTAAAATAAATTAATTTAAGGCCATGGCAATGTTATGAGATTAGTCATGCATATAAAAGAAAGTGAATCCATTCCCTTACAATTCAGTCCCTGAATGGGCTCTTTAAAAAGACAAGTGGGAGGGGGAAGAGCCTGGTGTTCATAATCCTGTGCTTTGTTGGCAGCTGCTAGAAGTTCAACAGGTGATGCTATAAGTATTCTGTGGGTCAGAATTCAGCACCTAGTATAATTGAAGAATAGAATATAATAGAATAGAAGCTGGAAGGGACCTTGGAGGTCTTCTAGTCCAGCCCCCTGCTCAAGCAGGAGAACCTAGACCATCTCAAGACAGGTGAATGTCCAGCCTCCCCTTAAAAATCTCCAGTGACAGAGCACCCACAATTTCTGGAGGCAAAGCTGTTCACTGTCAGGAAGTTTCTTAGTTCCAGGTTGCTTCTCTTTGATCAGCTTCCAACCATTGTCTCTTGTCCTGCCCTCCGGTGCCCCAGAGAATAACGTGACACCCTCTTCTTTGTGGCAGCCCCTCACATACTGGAACAGTATTTAGATTTCTTTTGATTTTTAAACGCCTGGAACAGCTCAGATCTCACAGAGCAATCTTTGCCTGGGCTCCATCCAGTTCAGCGCCTGCCTTTGTCCTGCTGTCATGAGAATGTTGACCAGCAGGGAGCTTCTTCTTCCCTGCGCCCCCCCATACCCTCACTCTGGCATCATTAAAATCTGCTGCTCTTCCCGGTTGTGGGGAAAAACTGCTGGGTCAGGAGGTCCAATCCCTTAAGCAAGAAGCCGGTTATGTTCTTATGAAAACCCAACCTATATAAAATTTCAGTGCAAAACGAATTACAAAAAAGAAAACAAATGACATGGACGATGATTGACAGAATTTCCATTCTGATGTGTTTATGATTTTTCATTCATGTTTCTCTAGATAATTTTAAAGAGCACTTACTGTTCTTTTCCACCTGAAATATACCAACACTCACCATGCCAGAAAGCATTTGCCTTCATGCCTTGTGGTGGGGATGACAAGTGAACAAGAAGAGGCTTAGCATGAATATAAAAGCTCATAAAAACCTGCATGTATATATTTGCCATTGTTTGCCCCCAGGTACGTGTCGTTACTTGTAGGTGGAGTAATTCCTAAGCAATGTTATGACCCAGGTCGTCAAGCAAGGCAAGCCTTTAGAGACCCTTTGTTGCTCTAAGAAGTAAATGTTCCAAGGCCCTCCGACTCCACCCTCAAGCTGCCCTGGAGGCAGCCGCCCTCAGTCCCCCAAACAACAGCCCCTATAGTACAAAGGAAGCCCCCAGAGTAGGAGCCCGCTCACAGGGGCAAGGCCCAAGGTCCCAAGTCCAGTCCATCCAGTTAAGCGAGTCCACAAAGCAAAGGCAAGGCACAACACAAAAGGCAGTTCTCAAGGCAAGTCGAAAGGCACGTGTCAAAGCCGGGGTGTGTAAGCCAAAACAAACAACTGTTCCTGGCAAAGACTAACTCCACACAGCTTCGCCTTAATTCCCTCCCCTCCAGGTGTGAGGAGGGGTGGGGCGACCTCCTCCCTTGCAGCGCTTCTCTGGGTTTGCCTGCACTCCACTCTCTTTGCCCTTAGATCGAGTGGGGGAGGCAACTGTTCCTCATCAGAGGGGATCTGCTACCTATCGGCACCACTGCCTGACAGCAGCTGATCCTCCCCTCTGTCTGTGCAGGCAGGCAGCTCTCCACCTGCTCAACCATCTCCCAGGAGGCCTGAGGGGCCTGGGACAACATCGTCTTCAGCCCCAGGACTCTCCAAGCATTCCAAGGGAGACTTGCCGTCCCCGGTTCCAACTCCTGCTCCGAGTGGGGCTCAGAGAAGCCCAGCACCCTTTTTCTACTGGGATGTCCAGAGCTCAAGACAAGGAGCCCTGTGAACCTTCCTGTCCCAAACTCTGCCGTCTCTCCGGACAGGCTGCAGTGAGAAGGGTCTAGCCTGGCAGACTGCTATGTCACATGAATGAGGAGCTTCTGATTGTCTTCCAACTTCGCTGCAGTCCAGATATTTTATTGGTGGTCCCTGCAGCTGCTTTCACTAACTTTTTAATTTGCTGGAAAGGTGCACATTTTGGGCAAATGAAATTGCTTCAGTTTGCTTAGAATAAATGAAGAAGCTGGTTCTGCATTTCGTGGCTTTCCAATAGGGAGGGAACATCCCAGCTCCTTGCAGTCGCTGATCTCTGCTGAAAAGACAGCACAGGGGATCAAAAGCAACACTGTACTTCTTTTAACCAAGATCCATTTGTGCCTTTTTTGCTGTTTATGCTAACAAAGAGATGGGAAACAATTATATACTGTACGCCACACCTTCTACAAGCAAAAAGTAAAAAATCTTGATGCTAAATATGACATTGCCCTTGTGTATTTCAGTAAAGCCTCTTAGGGCTGTTTTGGAGGCTGTCTAAAAATCAATATTTTGCAGCAACAATAAATGTCTTTGGAGACCTCTCACTCCAAAATCAGAATAAATTGCACTGCAGCAACACTTAGAACCATAACCCTAATAGTAAAAATCACAACAACTCCATTCCACTTCTAAGTTACAGAAGTCTTCCAAGGAACAACATCCATAACTAACCAAACAAGCCTAACATGACAAAAACTAGCAGCAACATTTATTTTCCTTATGCAATTTGATTTAAAAAATAATTAATTAACCAAATGATCCTATTATCAATAGTCTACCAATCCTAATTGGGAAAGTAGGCTGTCAGTCTCCAAAAACCAAAAAAAGACATTCCAATACTTCTAAGCAGATTCATTGATTGTTCGTCACCTGTAGACAGAATTCTAGGCAAAGTAAAGCTAAGAAAAAAAGGAGAGCACACTTGTTGGTCCTGAATGACTTCAAGGACTCCCGTACTTCTTCCAGAGGAACCCTTTGGGTACTGCTATAATTACAGTATATTTTCTTAGACAAAAATAAAAGGCAACCTGGATAAAGAGGTTCATAAGGATACACATTTTAATTGTTCGTTTTAATTTCCTTTGTTCTACAAAGGAAAATTCAAGAGCAAAACTAGGGCAAACTTTACAAAACAAATATTCTAAAAAGTGCTATGAAATGGTAGGAAACAAATATTAAAAATGATTTCTGTAATCACACTGTGATTAAGTGGTACCATTTTTACAGTAAAAGGGAAATGAGCCAAAGAAAGGACAAATGGGAGTTTTTGAAAAAGGAATACAATGAAAGCAGAGTCTTCCGAAATAAAAGGCTGTCCTTTATAGTAAAGGGTGCTTGGTCATTGTAGCCGTAACTGAAAAAAAAAATCAATGGCAATTCAGTTATATTTTTATGGATCTTGTCAAATCATATTTACATTCAAATTTCTCCCTTTCACAATGTTAATGGAAGAAATTTTATAAAGTTTAAATTTAATTACAATGGAAATGTTAAATTAAATCAAGGGGTAGGATTTCTGCCTGTTTATTATTTCCCCCCCCCCCGTCCCTCAAACAGCCTTTCCTCGGAGCCCCTATACTCACGCCAGGCGACCGGGAGCCTCCCGACCAAGAAAACCAAATTCTCACAGACCAGGTTTATCGGAAGGGAAAAATGGCCTGGTTTACAGAAATCTTGGCAACCGGCCCATCTACTTTAGCGCCAGAGCCTCTAGCAAAGACGGGGCTTCCAGGGTGCTTCTGGGGACCCAGCCAGAGGAAGGAAGCCTCCAACTCCACACTTGCAACGTTGTGTGAACAGCCGCCTTCCTCAGGCCTGAGAAGCCCATGCGATCCAGGGCTGCTCTGATCACCGATCTCCTCGGGACACCATCAGGCAGTAGCCAAATCCCTCCCCCCTTTCAAGGGCCCCTTCAGGTCTTTTCCTTCTCTGTCCTTTCCTAAAGGATTTTTATCTAATTCCTTTTCCAGCTGTTGCTGGAGGATCAGCGGACGTCCTTTCGGCATTGGTGCAGTTTGGTGCCATTTAACCAGATGAAGGATTCCTTCATGGAAGGCTTTGTGCAAATTCTGTGCTAAATTCATTCTGGATTTCTGTGACTTACTCTTGCACATCTGGGATGGGACAAAGTAGAAATTTAAATAAAGCTAAGACGTGGTTCATTGTGAGCAAGTGTTTTGAAATGTCTTAACGGAACATTTTCAACCTAAGGCACAAAGACTCCCCCACCCAGGGATTTCTTTCCCCTGAAACTGACTCTCTCTGCGTTTGGAATCTCTCCCTTTCTTCCTCCTTCAGACGAGGGGAGCCAGCTGGTCTGCAGCCAGCAGCGGCCTCCAGTTTTCCCTGCTCTGCTCAGCTGCCCAGCAAGGGGTGCTCTAAGCCGCCTTTTCAAGCCCAGCTCCTGGTGGGGCTGAAGCCAGGGTGGGCAGGCGGAGGGGGGGATGTGAGGGAGTGCAGGAAAAAACAATGCCGGCTTGGCTCTCTCCCATTCCCTGACATTCTGAAGAAATGGGGAAAGGCTCCAGAACTCTTTTCTCGGCCCCTCGTCTGGCACAGGGACGTTGCCCAAATGATGCCACCAGTTTAATGTTTGAGATAATTTGACAAATGCAAAAAGGGCACCGTGAATTTCTGAAATGTGGACTGCCTGCCAGATTTGGAGGTATGTTTTTTCCCCCATTCAGCCACGATAGAGAAAGCTCTCATCAAATAACATCCCATACATTTTATCCTTTCACAGCCAATTTTTCATAAGTGAAGGCTCAGTCTTTCATGCCCTGCTGGGCGGTTAACACCATCCATTAATCTTCATTAAGAATTTAAAAATAAATACAAAATATAGTCCCCTGGGGCAAAACTATCTCCAAAAACCCTGCAGCAGAGGATATTCCACCCCATTTGACTGGAAAGTCAAAGGAAAACATCTCTAATAAAATCTGACACAAAGAAACAGCTGAGCCCGTCTTCCTTAGATCCACCTCAGGTATCCGGTTCTGATCCAGAGAAGCGCAGTGCAGCTGATCAGGAGCCTCTGGAACCAGGTGGAGGAGGAGAAGCTGAGGTCACCGGCCCCACCTGGCCCTGGAGAAAGAAAACCTGAGGTGGGACTGAAGAGCAGTTTGCAACAACCTGAACAGAGACCTTTTCTCCACCCTCACAAAATTGAGGAATAATGCATTTAATTACAGGAGGACAGAGTCCAGGGAAAGAATAGAATAGAGCTGGAAGGGACCTTGGAGGTCTTCTAGTCCAGCCCCCCACTCAAGCAGGAGAACCTATACCATCTCAGACAAGGGACTGTCCAGTCGCTTCTTAAAAACCTCCAGAGATGGAGCACCCGTGATTTCTGGGGGCCAGCTGTTCCACTGTGTCCTCACTGTTACGGTAGGAAGTTTCTATGCAGGTGATGGCCATGGATGGCCCAAAAGGCCTCAGTGGTCCCTTCCGCGCTGGGATTCTATGACTTATGAAGCCTCCGCGCCATTAGGAGCAAAGTAAAGCCGCATTTCCTTAGCTTTAACGAGGATGTAGAAAAGGGGTTTCATCAGGCAGAAATAGCCCTCCAGAGCTGGCAAAGGCCAAGGGAGCTTGTTTCTGCCGTGGCTGGTGGTTGGGGCCACCCACTTTCCCATTTGTGTGAGGCCACCTTAGAAGCTGTGGAAATTTCAGCATAAAGCCTAAAGGGGGTGTTAATCATTTGTTGCAAGCTCCAAGTTGGTCCTGGTGCCTACCCTCAAATATTAAATGGGTCATTCTGACAAGTAAAATCTTAAAGGCTCTCTGTCATCCAATTAAACCTGGATATAAAAAGATATTGCACTCTGCAATTGTTTAAATGTAGATAATGCAAAATGAGCCTTCAGAAAGAGTCTTGTGTACAATTTCTTCCAGATCAACCTGGTTGCTTAGCAAGTTCATCTCTCTCCGTCTCTCTTCCCAAGAGTGCTGCCTTTCTGCTTAGGTAATCAACTTTGCTTAGACCCAGACTTATAAATAAAAAAAATGTTTATAGAAGTGGAGGCTATAGGTTGATTAAATATTCCACAATGGTAAATATATGTCACAATAGGTTTCTAAAAGCCTCTACCAAGGCTTGGTTGCAGAATTCCTTCGGAAAGTGTGAGAAACAGTCCAACTCATCAGTTTAAAATATTATTCAGTTTTTCCTTGAGCAGGGTATGATGCAACACCCTTTATGGTCAGAAGGAAGGAAGTGAGTTAAACAAAAGCAAAACATTTCTTGTAATGGCTGTGATGTCACAAGATGGTTCCAGAGAACTTCCTCTATCAATTACTGTTTCAATACCTGGAATCAGCTTTCCTGTAACAGCAATCTATTTCTAGGACCTTCTTTGGGCCTTGCTGATTTCAATTGTGCAAAAGAAATCAGGGCAAAAATCAGGAGTGTGATAGCACTTTTTCCAACCAACAGATTCCATCAAATGTGTTAAAGTTGCCATTAGATTCTGCCTGATGTTCAGAGGGGAAAATGTTTTTCTGTTAGGAAGAATCAGCTGGTTTTTGCACCCATCTGAACCCTGAGATCACACTTCCTTGTGATCACAAAACTGTTGAGTCACCTGTCTGGAATTCCCTTGAAACGTGACACTGGGGCTGCCTGCCTGCCTTGCCTTTGAAGCTGGCGGAGGGCTGGGGAAGACAGGTCCTCCAGAGCAGAATTTCTCAACTTGGCAACTTTAAAATGTGTGGTTTTCAGCTCCCAGACTCCACAGCCAGCAGGCCAAGGTTGAGTAGCACTACTTCGGAGGTTTCAGGCAGTTTGCACAGCTTAGGCCCCAATCACTTCGAACCATAGCACCGCAGGGCTGGAAGGAACCTCGGAGGTCTTCCAGTCAAGCCCCCTACTCCAGGCAGCTGACCTTACGACACCTGCACCCACAGCACTGGGAGGCAAGCCCTTCCACTGACTAATTATTCTCACTGTCAGGAAATTACTCTTTAACTCTAGCTTAGATCTCTGTTTCACCGTCTTTTACACATTATTTTTTTGTCCTGCCCTCAGGTGCTTTGGCAAGTAAATTGATCCCTTCTTCTCTGTGACAGCCCCTCAAATATTGCAAGGCTACTATCATATCACCCTTGATCCTTCTCTTTAGCTAGACATATCTAGTTCCCTTAATCATTTAAAATATGGTTTCGACTCCAGACTCTTTTATCATCTTTGTTGCTCTTCTCTGTACTTTCTGGGGCTGCAGCATCTTTTTTATATTGTATATAATTCTCCTCTTCCTTACAGTTGATTTCCACAAAAGCTCTTTAAGTTGGCTCAGCAGGGCCTTGGGTCTACATTGGCCTCCTCCTAGCCCCACGCTTGGCCTGGCCATTCTCAAGCCAGTATAAGAACATAAGAACATAAGAAGAGCCATGCTGAATCAGACCAAAGCCCATCGAGTCCAGCATTCTGTGTCACCCAGTGGCCCACCAATTGTACATGGGGATCTTGAGCAGAAAGAGAAGGCAAAACCCTCCCTTTCCCTTGACCCCCAACAAATGGTACCCAAGTATGCTTCAGATGTGTTGGACTCCATGGAAAGATGGAACTGACTGCCCCAGAAAGCATCCTAACTGAGAAGTCAATCTACCCTGCTCGGGTTGCTCTTCCCCACGTGGCCGGAGGGAAGACGGGATGCTCCCTTGGCATCAGAAGCAGCCCCTGCAACTTCTCCTCCATGCAGGTGGGGCTCCCATCCACAGGGGAGCCTGTAGCCCCCCAAGAGAAGACCCCAAGTTGGATTCTCCGCTCAGAGAAGGGCCGGCCTCCGGTTGGTCTCAGACAGTCATTTTGGGGGGCGCTTCAAGGTTGCTCTTGCTTAGATTCTTTTTAGTGAACTCATTAAGCTTGAAATGGGGGGAGAAATGTGACTCCTAGTTTGTTTTGCCCAGTTTGCGCCGTTTTTGCAAACGATCTTCACACATAACGCCTTGATGCGCATTCTTTTCACGAAGAATTTTACCTGATTTTTTCCTACTATCCTCCCGTTATTGTTTTTAAGGTTTCGTTGGGCACATTCAGCGCAAGCGGGAGCCCAGACGAGGTTGCCTTCAAAGGGCGGAACCCCTCTCCGCTGGCCGCCGTTTCCTGCCTGCAGCCCCCGCCAGCCTCGCGGGCCGCCCGCCCCTCGGACCCGCCGCGGCCGCCCAAGCGGGGAGCAGGCGCGGCCGGGCACGGCGGGCCTCCGGTCTGCTCCGCCTGGGCGGAGAGGGCGCCTCGGCCCTGGAGCTCGGCGGCGCCCGGGAAGGCCGGTCCGCGGGCGACTCTCCTGCGCGGCCCCTTCGGACCCTCCTGGACGGGGCGGGGGGTCGGCTGCCCTCTCGGGCGCGGGGGAGGCTGAGGGGTCGCGCTTCGGCCTCCGGGCCAAAAGCTCCGCTGCTCGTTCTGAACCTGCAGCGGGCCGGCGTCGTTCCCGGGGGGCGGGGGGGGAGCCGCAGCAAGGCCGGGCGGGACGCGCCTCTTTCCGGCTGATCCCGAGGGGCGCCCGGAGCCCCCACGCGACCCGGGGCTGTCGGGCGCTCCCGCCGTGGTGCTGCGGGGCTTGGCAGGCCGCTTTGGGGCGCTCCCCTTCTCCAGACTGGACCCTGGAAACGGGGCGCCCTTTTCTGAGGTGGGGGCGGGGCGGGGCGGGAGGGGAGGGGAGGGGAGGCAAACGGCCAGCAGACGCGCCTGAAGGTGGAAGTTTCAGGCCGAGTTCGGCGCAGGCGGCGGGGGGGCAGCGGGGGGGGCCCGGGGACGAGGAAGCAGCCGCGGCCCATCCCTGCCCGGGCCACGGGGCGCCTTGCGCCGAGCTTCCCTGGAGACCAGGCGGTGAGTCTGGCAGTTGCAGTCCTCCAAAGAGAAACCTGAAGAGGGTGGAAGCTGGGACAGAAGCCCAGGCTCGCTCCTCTTGGCAAAAAAAAATAAAAAAAACCACCGACCTGTTGCCTCGAGTCACGAGGAGGGTCAGGAAGGGGCACCTGAGGGAGAGAACCGGACTCTGCTGAAACCAGCCCTTTGCGGGGAGACGGGAGTTGGGGTTTGTGCTTGGAGCTGGTTCAGGACAAGCGTGTTTAACCTCCTGTCCCCTCCAGGGCTGGGCTGCCTCTCAGGGACAGGAGAGCCCCCCCCCGAATCTCCCCTCCACAGAAGGCTGTGGCAGAGGGGCCTGGGACCCCGGGGCCCTTCCGCGGCATCCTGGTCTTCCGTGAGCCCTGGGTGCAGATCAGTAGGGCTGGCTGGGTGGCCAGTGGGAGGGCAAAGGGGTCCAAAAGGTGCAAAGAAGGCAAGGTGCAAACGCCCGCCGTGCATGGCGTTCTCTGCTTGGACCTCCCGGGTGGGCCCTCGGGGCGTTTTTGCCACACAAATCCTATTAGGGGAGTTATTGCTTCAAGATGGTGGAAACTAATTTGTAGTGGTTGTGGTGATTTGGGATTCCAGGGGGTGCACACAAAGAACACAGGCCCCATAGTGACCTGGGCTGCTGGTTACCCATCCCAGCTCCAAGGGGCATCTGTGGGGTGTGCAGTCAAAATAGAATCAAGATGGCAGCTGTGCTTTTTACTTGCGTTACTCATTAAAAAAAGGAAGAAGGGTTTTGATTGTGTGGATGTGGCCATCCTCTTGATGGTGTTTGGCTCTCACCCTGGGGCAAAATTAGGCTTCAGCCCAATTGTGACTTTAGTGACCACACTTTGAAAATGGTGCCGGGGAACTCTGGGTATCAAAGTCCATCCGTCTTCAACCTACCAAGGTGAAGAATGCTGCCCGAGAGAATCCAGTCCATTAACCTTTTCAGGATCGTCTGCGATGCTGCGTCACTCTGGGGAAGAAGTGCCTCCCGGTTCTCCAGACCAGACTCTACAAAAGTTCAGAGCAGAAAGAAGTTGTGGGCTTTGCCAGGCCAACTTTCCAGGCTCCCCTGCAGCAGACAGTGTGGGATCAGTGGGCCATGAAAAGCATCGAACAGCCTTCCTCTTCATTTGGGGGTGGGTTCTACTGCCAGGGCTGGCACCAGCTCAGGTGGTTCCCCCAAAGGATGGGGTACAACCACCAAAGGTCCCAGTGAGCTCTCAGCTTCAAGAGCCTCATGGAGCTTCATGTCTCCCTCCAGTCAGGGACAACGAGCCATCAGTCCCACGTCCCGCACTGGGGCTTCCCCATGGCATCTCTTGGGCTTGGCATATGAAGGAGGCCCCAGCCCTGCGGCCGCTTTCCCCTAGCTTCAGGGGGTTAGTGGCCCTAGTCTGGTGCCTTGCTTGACTCTCTGGCACAGTCCCTTTCTGGCTGACCAAGGCAGCAAGAGCCCCAGCATGGAGGAGGGATGATCTCTCTCTCCCTCTCAACTTTAGATGGCCACCCATCTTGCAAGTGACTCGGCAACACACAACAAAGAGCTGCAGTTGTGTAAGTGGCCAAACCTTACGTGTGAGGAGATGGCTTCAGAGCCTATTTCCTTCCAGGGGTTACTCAATAGTAACATTAGTTGTCGTAGTAGTAATGATGGTAATCATTATGGCACATTAATCTCTCAGGACGGTGGAGGAAGACCTGGTTGGGGGCCTCTGGAAGGATAATAACTCTGGGAGGCCATGTGGAGCAAGCGCAGGTCCCTGAGGGCACAAGGGCCTTGAGGGCGGCAGGTGTTGGGGGCCTCCAACTTCCTCTTGGGAAGTACCTGGCCTTCCCCTTGAAGGGCCTCAGGAGCCCAGGGCCATTCCCTGCCTGAGTTCGTGTTGGCTCACTAGGGCAGGACAGCCACGTCACCAGTGGGCCGATCTGGTGGGAGGGATGTTGGTCAAGACTTATAAATAAATAAAGGCAGGAAACCAAAACTCGCTCGTGTGTCATCCCTTCAAAAGGAAACACCTTGGTGAATCATGGCTGGCTCAGCGCCTCACAGGTCCTCCTCTCGAAAGGGAAAACAGCTGCACACTGCAATGAAAACAGGCAGTGCTGCTCCTGAGCACAACTGGCCAAACCAGCTGTCCCAGCTCTCATAAATATTGACACCTGCCTGACAGGCGAGAGAGACAGGCTTTCGAGGATGTACCCAGCTCTGCTCCTGGCGAGGAACAGGGCCAGGTCATCCCAGGAGCCGATGGAAGGTCATCACTAGCTTGACAGCTGCTATTGCCTGATCCCTACACTTAACATTTTAGGAAATTAAGTGCTTGCTTACATGTCAGATCCCCACTCCTTTATCCAGATCTTTGGCCACAGTAAGGGTTAAAGCCTGTCCGCAGGCTCTGGGCTCACTTGCTGTAGATCACGCTGCAGAGCCTGGCTGAAAAGCTGGTCACCCCGATAGCACCTATTTGTCCACTTCACTGAGTGGCCTTTTTTCTTTTTTAAATTTTTTTTTTATTAAGTATATATTTGTAAATGTAAACAAAGAAAAGATTCAAGTTGAATGCTATTCAACTTAATACAATCATTTTAAACTTGTAAACATTCTTCACTCGGTATATCAAGATTTAACTATAAGCAAGATACATTTTCTTTGATTGATGTTTCTCTTGTATGTAGTCTATCCATTGTTTCCAGTCCAACATATATTTTTCATTTGAATGATCCTTCAAATATGCAGATATTTTAGCCATTTCTGCCATATTTATGACTTTCAAAGTCCATTCTTCAATAGATGGTAATTCTGGTTTCTTCCAGTATTGTCCCACCAACAGTCTCGCTGCTGTGATCAAGTTCAAAATTAAGTTCGTCTCTATAGTGGTACAGTCTTTTATGATCCCTAACAAAAACAACTGAGGTAGAAATTCAATATGCTTTTTCAAAATGGTTTGAAGTGTCCACCATATTTTTCTCCAGAAAGCTTTAATTTTTCTACAGGTCCACCATACATGAAAATACGTAGCATCCAAACTTTCACATCTCCAACATTTAGGTTGGAGGTCAGGGTAGATATATGATAGTTTTTTCGGATCTAGGTGCCATCTATAAAACATTTTGTAAAAGTTCTCTCTTAAATGTTGCGCTTGCGTAAATTTTACATTTTTCACCCAAATTCTCTCCCATGTTTCCATCATGATAGGTTGCCCAAAATTTTGTCCCCACTTTATCATACAATCCTTGACTAGTTCAGTTTCGGAGTCAATTTCTATCAATACATTGTACACTCTTTTGATATGCATGGGCCTTTGTTCTCTAACTTGTTTAATTAAATTCTCATCTGTTAGGGATAAACCCTTCTTCAGGTCTTTTTGCCATCTGGACTGCAATTGTAAATATGAAAACCAGGTACAAACTATTCCTTCGTCTGCTAGCATATTCGATGGCTTTAATGATAACACATTCCCTTCTTTCATTAGGAGTTTACTATAGGGCACCACATCTTGAGCTTGTACTATGTTTATGTTCCCTATTGCGTGTCTGGGGATCGTCCAAATGGGAATCTTTTCGTGTAGTAAGTACTGATACTTCTTCCAGACACGCAACAGCGGGTTTCGCAGTGTGTGCTCCTTGAAGCTCTTATCCACCTTCTTGTCATACACTAAATATGCGTGCCAACCATATAGTAAATCATGCCCTTCAATATTCAGTATTCTGTCATTCGATAGATTAACCCAGTCACTCAACGGAGTGACCTTTTTTTCCATAGGCTCCTGGAGCAGGGCATAAACTGCTGTGTATTGCAGTACCTTTTTGTAGATCATATCACAAAGAAAGCAAAATAAAAATCATCCTGCCAGCCAAAGATCCCAACAAATTGCAGCCACCATGTAGTTCCTGTTCAGTTCCGGGAGCGGGTGGCTGGGGATTGGAAGCCTTTTGAAAGGATATGCCCCCCACTCAGATAGCTGAAATGGTCGAGTGGATCTTCTAGGCATTAAAATTATCTTGTGACCTAAAGCTGAGAGTTGTTTCAGACTTTTGGTTTTCCCGGTTACCCGTTTTCTGGCCTCTGACTTCAATGGACAAAGAACTCTGGAGAAAAATGACTTGGTGAAATTGATAAGACCCCCTTGCCCCTCCCCCCCGGGCCTCTTGAGTCCTTGGGGGCTCCTGCTCTAATCTTCACTTTGCAGACGAGGGACAGACATCTCTCTCTCTCTCTCCATCTCATTCTCTCTCATTCTCTCTGCAGACTTCATCAGCTCACAGGGCAGGTACACACAGGATCACCTGGCTTCACTTCCTGCCTGAGATTAAAATCTCACCACCCTTGAGGTCATCGCAGCAATTTGATTTTGGAATGTGACACATGTTTGCTACACAAACAGGCATCACAACAGTGTGACTCACTTCTGGAACACCTCTTGCTGCAAGACTTCATAGCCTCACAGAGCAAGAGCTGCCCACTCCCTCCCTCCCTCCCTCCTGAGGTGTGGTACAGCTCCAGAGGAAGCTCCAAGATGTCCTCTTAATCTCATCTAGCCGTCTTTCTCCCTTTTCACAGTCACAACTATGAACTCTCACAGTGGCTAGTCCTCAGTGGAACTACACCTACATGGAGGGAAGCATGCAGTAGGATAACACAGAGTTCTGTTTTGAGCCCAGTACTCTTCCATATCTCCATAAATGATCTAGATGGATAGAAGGGAACTCATAAAATTTACCAAGCATACCAAGCTGGGGGGAATGGGCAACATCCCAGAATATAGCAATATTAACTGCAGTTTCTGGCAGGGGAGTTTAAGGTTGTTTAAATTACAGCTGAATGTTAACACTGATATGCAATTGAAAAACATTATTTTGTAATACAGTAAGCTTCATATCTTAAGCTTAATATTAATACTTATATATTAGGCCTAATATCAAGGTTTGAATTGTTAATTTGTTGTTTATAAGTATTAGAAAAGAAAAAGCAGAAAGGTTTAAAGGAAGTTGCTTGAAAAAGCAGACACGAGGAGGGATGAAGGGCTAACAAATCAGATGTTTACAAAAACTAACACCCGACGTTGAATGTATATGTTCTATAACTAATGCCTCTTAACATAACCTTGTGACTAACGTTGTTTGCTTTAATATTGTTCAAGTAGACTGAATCTCTACTTCAGGATATGAAACTTTTACCTCAGGATCTCTGGTTGGGGACCATAAAAGATTGCACTAGTAATGGGATGAAGTCAACTCAGAAGCGCAAACGCACAATATGCAATAGATTAGATACAGTAGATAGACCATATATAGGAGAAACACCAATCAAACAAAATGTATTCGGAGTATACTTGAAGATGTAAGGGAGGAGGGAAGAACGTTTACTAAAACAGATGTTTACAGAGATTAATGCCTAGTGTTGTATGCTATGTTCTAGGAAGATTGCTTAGCAATAGGATCTTATGTTTAATGTTGATCACATTAATATTGAAACGGATAGGGGAAACACCAGTCAAAATAAAATGTAACAGGAGTATAGTTGAGGCTAGACACGAGGAGTGGGGGAAAAAGGCTTACTAACTCAGACGTTTTCAAAGACTAATACTTAGTATTGTACACCAGGTGTCATGATGATTGCTGCATAATATGTTTTTATGTTCAATGTTAATGGTTTTAATAAAAGAATTTTTATAAAAAAAAAAAAAGCAGACACTATTTGGTTTCTATCCCTCGCCTGGCGCCTCTTAAAGGGAGCAACAATCCAAGCTGAGTCTCCCTTTGTGACTGCACCTCCCATTCATGCCGCAGATCCCTGGCCAGCACCCCCTGCTGCATCCCCTCACCAGACCAGCACCCCCCAAACAGCCCAGGGGTAAAATACACCCACACTCCTCTCTTTGCTTTGCAAGGAAAACGAGGAAGCGCAGTGGCAGCGAAAAAGCCACTCGTCTCCAAACTGGGTTTCTACAAATGCAGCAGATAACCCAGCAGGGCCCCACGAAAGCAGTCTGGGCCCAGAGCTCACAGCAAAAGAGGGGGACCCCTCACCCGTGGCCCCCTCAGGAGTGGCTGCGCCAGAGCCTCTGCCCTTTCTGCAGACGTGCGCCCGGCTCCCAAACCCACCCCAGGACTTTGGTAACACAGGCAGCCACCCATACTGGGGGTGGGGGAGTTCTGCCTGGGCTCCCCAATCAAACAGGTGCTGCTCTGGAAGGATCAGGTCTGGGCAGGCGGGGACTTGGGTGGCCTCTGACTTGCTCCAGACAAATTGGAAATATTACTCTGAAAGAGTTTAATAGTAATTGGAATAATTTCAAAATAAAGTAAAATCATTTTTCAAGCAAAACTTCAATGCTGGAACAATTTTAATAACGAAATAATTTATTTTCTAACAGTTGAACAATACAGAAGTATACATATACACAGCAAGTTTGTCTAAAACATGTAATTTCTAAAAATGCATGTGCTAACTGTAATAAAAAGCACCATTATATGGCCTTGACATAGGATTTGTAATGATGTGGTATTTACATTTGGAAACCGAGTCCTCACCCCCCTTCCCCCTTTGCTGCTCCCTGCTTAGGCTGTGTTATACTTTGGAAGACTCCAAAACCAAATTCAAAAGTGTGGTTCAGAGTGCCTACTTGATGCAGGTTCATAGGTAAATAAAAAAGAACAGCACAAAACTAAAGCAAGTCAAATTTGGGGTACATGAGGAGGGAAGAGCTAGTTTCAACAAACAGCGAGCAGACGGCAGCCAGGGAGAAACAAGAGTTTTAAGTGTCCTTCAACCAGGCAATGCAGTTAAAAGAAGTTTGCTAAAATAATCTTGATACATACACTTTGTAGCATAAAAAGAAATTTCTTCTGCTGAATAATTTGGGATAGTTATTCTTTCAAACAAAAGCATCATTGATTCATAGTTGTACAATGAAGTTCAGGTAACTATAACAGGAAAAAAAGACACTTGTGTTAACAGGAAGGGGGAAAAAAAATCCAAGGATGCAACTTACTATTTGTAACTGGGGAACAAATGCATAACTGGATAGGTAAAAGCAATATTTGTCCCAATACAGTGAAGTGTCAAAACCTGAATTTGTGACCAAGGGGAGGCAAAAGGACTCTACGAGTCCCATTATATTGCTGTACATCAGATGCCAAAATTTAATTAGGCAGTGAGCACGTAAAAAATACCCCCCCACCACCACCCCGACTTCATCCCTCCCAGAGAACACAGAGGACTCTTTCCTCCGGGCTGTGTTTGTAAACTTCATTGCAGAAATTCAGCTCTAAAGAGAAGCAAGAGAGAGGCTGGCTCCCCGGAAAGAGAGAAGGGCCCATTGCGGGAACAAAGTGCTAAATGACAGTTGGCAGTGCACACCCTGCTAATGCCCAGAGCTCTGCAACCTGGCAAGGTGAACATGTTTGTGGCACCTAATTACACATTTCAAATAAGTGCTTGGAATTTGAATCAAAAAATGGGTATTCACACAAACCCTGGAAAAAAGTTCACAAGGTGTGTCTATCAGCACCTTGAAAGCTCTGCTTTATTAAAAAAATACACAGTAATAAAATTTCTGGGTGTTCAACACTCAGGAAAAGATTTACTAGGTAAAGACAATACTTTTGGGGTATTTCAGATTGTCACCCTGACAGCCATGTTTATTTCTGATAAAGAGCACAAATTCTCAATTTCCAACCAAGTGTCCCCTGGATTTACTGTCTGCAAAAAAGTTGCTCAGTGCCGCAGTATTTAGTGTGATCTTTTAAACGCGCACACGCACACAAACTTCCAGCTGTAAACACAGATACAGAAACACAGCTCCCCGCTAATGATCTACAAAATTAATTTTCTGTAGCTTATTACATAATAATGCTGGTGATCAGTGAATACGGCAGAAAGGCTGGCCACACCAGAATGTCGCATTTTGAGGGCCCAGTTTGCACGTTAACAGGACAGCAGAGTCCCTGCTGCTTGCCCGACCGTTCCCCAGCGCCCTGGCAGCATAAAAAACTCCAGCTCATCTCACCTGACAGGGCAACCGGTGTGGTGGTTCACCCACAGCTACACTGCTGCTGAAAAACATGGCACAGTACTACACAGCCCTCCTGAGTGCGTGGGCAGGTTCAGACGTTATGGGGCCTGCATGCAATGGGGCAGCTGTCTCAGGGATGGACCAAAGGGGCACTGATGCGTGGAGCAGCCAAGACCAGTCCTCACCAAGACACTGGGAGGGGTCCTAAAAGCCTCTAGGACAACTCATTTATTCATTTAGATGTTTTTGAAACATCACAGGTAGCTTTAATCTAGCTGTTGAAATTAGTGCATCCTTTATGGAGTTATAATTATTTTCTGTACCACCCACATTTTGAAAGGACCACATCCAGAAAGTGCAAAGCTCAATTACTGGTTTGCAAGAAGGACAACAAAATAAAACTCCAAAGTACTTTACTGAAGAAGAGGTTGGTTACACCTCTCCAAAATTTATTTTCTCAAATCCACTATGGATGTATCTGCAGCTTCCATTTATTCAGAGGGGGACTGCTCCTAGCCAGGAGAGGTCTGTAGTAAACTGTGCCCAGTAACTCACGAAAGGCACAATAAAAAAACAAAACACCACATAGTATACTAAATTTACCCTATCAAATACCTTCCAAATCAAAGGCTACTTTGAATTCTAAGATGACAACATGGAGTTGAATTTGAGAGGTAATTTTATGCAACTCATTAACAAATAGAGAAACTCAAAGACCTCTGGCAAGAGACCTTTCAAATCAAGGGGACTCAAACTGCACGCTGGGGGAGCCCAGTCTCTGAAGGGTTTTCAGCAGGGACTCCTAGATGCAAGCCAGCTGCTAGTTTGATGCAGGAAAGTCTCCAACAAGGAAGAGGTCAGTGCAAGTCAGCAGGACATCTGAGAATTCCAGCTCTTGTTCCTTCTGTTTTGTTTTGTTTCAAGACAACGCCAAGAAATTGACATGGAGATCTTTAGCCATCCACTAGCCCCACTTCCCATCTCAAAAACTGATTTTCTTAAAATATATCCATTTTCATATTATTTGCTTGGATATCTGGTAGTGGATGCAAGCAAACATGGAATTCATAGTAAAGCGCAACTTGCCACAAAGCCCTTTGAGAGTGAAGTGAGAGGAAGTTGCTCGACTGTCTCTCTGACAGTCTGTAAGTGCTGGGGAAGAATTGGCAGCAGACAAAGAACCCCCATCAGAGGTCACTGGCAGCCGGTGCAAAGCAAAAAGACGGGAGGAAAGAAGGTTCATTAGACCTCAACATACAAAGTTTCCTAATCATCTACAAAAGCACAAAATCATAAGAATAGTACATTAGATTGATATAAAAAAAGGAATAAATACTATTTATAGACCACATTATGTACATTTGCATGTGTTCTACTTAGCTTAAATGAAAAATGCTACAGATGTCAGGAGTGCAGAGACAGGGCAAAAAGGGGCAGAGAAGAGTTCCAACGTCCAAAATCCAGACGCTCAAACCACACACGGCACATCGGGGGTGTGTGTGTGTGTGTGTGTGTCTCCCAAAGGATTTCAACTGGTAAAAGAAGTGCGATATGCCAAGAGGGCACCATGGAGTTCCTTTGGGGCAGTCTCCTCAGCCATTAATTGAAAGCTAGCGCAGCTAACTTTGCCACTTGGTTATTGCTGATATTTTTAAGAAAACAGGTCGGGCTAGTACCAAGCATACAAACGAGGCATCATAATTCATTTGTGCTAAAGGGGCTGAGATCAGCTTTGTTCATCTCTCTGAGGTAGAAATAAATTGTCCCAGAGACAAAAAGCAAGACTCAGCAGCCTGAAGAGCTGCTAGCAACAAAAAGGAACATGCAGCTGTCAATGCAAAGACGACATAATCAAGATTGCACAAGCATAGTATTTGGTCATCTGACGTGAAAATACAGAGATGCACTGAAGCCAAGGCCTCCTACCAGAATAGGCAGCTCAAAGAGAAAACCATCCCCCAACTCCCACTTATTTAGAGCCTCCAGTACAATCCCACTCGTCTGGCTCTTCTGCCAAACTCAGCTAGTCCCTTAATTACCTTTCTCAACCCTATTTCCAACCTCAGGTTGGCTACTTTATTACTACAATGACTTGGGACATTTCAGAATAATTTTTTAACAGTGACTGGAAAGATTCACTGCACAATTCCCTAACAACCATACGCTCTTTCAATCCTGTCTTTATCATTTTTAACTTCTGCCTGCTACTGTGATACAACAAATGTCAACAAAAAAAGGTAGGGTTCCTTCCACAGTGGTCATGCCTGAAGACTAGTCTGGCTTTTGTTTCCAAACAGCATATATCACCATCGGCCCTACTACCTCGGGGTGGAGATCTTCACCCAGAATATTAAGCAATTGCAGCACAGGCCTAAAACACATATGTTGCTATTACTGCAACAATATTCTGGGTGCTAAGAATTCTGGCTGGAATGTTCAGTCTCACAGAGATGAATTTACTGATAGAAAAGAGAAGCTAGTGGATGCCAGCAGAAGTGTGCTCCAGGGAGGAACTTGCAACCCACAACACTATGCACTGTTTTCAGACTTAGGCAAAGCAGATTTTGGTAATGTTGATGGTACAAGAAATTTACGTGCAAGAGAATTGTGGAGCGGTCCAACATACTACCTAGCAAAATCCAAGAAGGAAACAGCAGTGGAAGGGGCAAGGGAGGGGACGCTACTGGCTCCTTATAGGCTGAGGCAGGCCTTAAGATTGTTCTGCAGCTTTATTCTCTTAATGCCGGCACTTGAATAACCCTCATCACTGCAGATGCTTTGCAAGCTGCCCCTCTCGTCTGAATCGCTGGGGCTGCTGCTGCTGCTGCTGCTCCAGTCGAGGTCCCCGGTGAGATAGTCTGTGCTTTCCACGTCCACGTCAATTTCTTCTGCAATAACAGGAAGCAATATCAGTTACGTAATTCAACCATCCAGAGTCCCTCTTTGAAGGAGATGGGCGGTTTAGAAATGTGAAATATAAATAAATAAATGCATGTTGGAACTTGAAAGTGCGCACACCTTCACAAGTACCGACCAGCGTTTCCTCACCTCTGTCTGAATCTGACCGTTCGGAAGAAACTGTTGATCCTATACTGTCCATTCGTATACGCTCAATACCCAGTTTCTCCAGCTGCCTTTTCAGATGCCGCTGCTCTCGTTGCAACTGATCTATTTGGTGTATTGCTTTTCTGTCATAATCTTCAAGTTTCTGTGGAAGAAAACAGGCCCTGAGCATTAAACATTCAATGCCAAAGCCAATAGCTTTTATCAGAGGAGGGAACTAATTCAAGGGCAGCTAACTAGCCTTAGCAATTATCTCTTCCTCTCTTGCCATTTTACTTTTGTTTCCACATCTGTTTTGAAGTACACTTTAAGGTGGAATCTTTTGCACCAGCTTGTCATGATCTACCTAAAAATGTACTCAAAGGCTTAAAGTTGGAATGTGCTCATCAAATGTGATATTAATTTTCACTGAAATGTCAAACATTTTATTTTTTCTCTATTATGAGCACGATAGCTTTAACTCACCTTTATGTGCAATTTAGCTTTTGTTAGTAAACTCAATGTAGTATGTCTACTGGATTCTGGCCCAAGAGGCACCAGCCCTTTAAGCTTCTCCAGACACAATCGCAGATGAGCACGCCTGTTAATCAAAATTATGTATGTTAATGTTATCAGAAAGATTTATTATAGGTACTTACATATTTTATTAACACATATCTAAGATGGACATTGACAAAATCCAATTATAGATTTGTAATTATTTCACCCCAGTCCAAGTTTTGAACAAGGACAATAAATTCAGAACATAAACTGTTCAGATGTACTCTGGCATAAGAAAAGCTACAAATTCAATCTTAAGACTTTCCATATATTAAGGAATCATAACCAATATGCTATTGAATCTACAGACATATTCACATTTTAATTAATGCCCCAAAGCATCAGCTCTATCTCATCCAATCATGCAGCAAAGTCTGTTGATAACCAACGTGTGCCTTTTAATTAGAGCTGGTAAAGATAAACTTGCTTATTCATAGTGCAGAGCAATCTGAAATAAGCTTCAAGAAGCATCATAAAGAGGCTGTCACACCTGCCTTATCCAGACCACATGGATATTGTTTTCACACTATTCATGGGACACCAATCCTGCAGGCACTCTTTCTTTTAAAAATTATAAGAAACAAACAGAGCATTTCATTTGGGCATTAGATTTCAAAAACATACATCCATGATTTTCTTAAACTTAACTTTTGTTAATTTAAGAATGTTGGAAAGTATTCCTGACCAAAAAAGAACATCCATTTGTAGATGTGTTATAAATGCACAAGGCACAATGAAGTATAATTTATGTTCTTTCAACTTCTACCGATTCTAAGGGAGAAAATAAAAGATGTGCTTAAATCTTCCTTGGATAGAAGAACTGAATTTGAGATCAGGCTGCATGACTCAGAATTGAAATTCAGAAGTTATTTTATTGGGTCATGATTTTACTATTTAAACAACTGGGTTTTACTTAATGTAATTAATGGTCAGACAAGTTTAGTAATATTGAATGAAGATCATTTCTATAAAAAGTACTAAAATTTGTACTTTATTACCTACATGTTTAACTGAGCAAGCAGAAGTAGCTTTATGTTTAAATTGGGAAATTTTATTAACAAAATCCCTAGAACTGATTCTTCAAACATAAAATTGGAATGAAATGTTTTTGTTAGAACAAATAATAATGGAAAGTGGACTGTCAAATCATGAAATAAACTGAGATTCTCCTAATTAAAAGTTGCAGATACAACTCAGGCCAATAATAGTTGGTTTAGCTCGCTTTAAGTGTTGTGCCATAAATTCATACATGTCCTCTCACTATTATTTTATTTTTGTATTAAAAACAAAATGAATTTGAAAAGAATTTTAAATGAAACTTTCTAAAGAAAAGGAAACAAGAATTGCAAGCTGGATAAAAACTCAGGCCATCTAATATTCTGTTTCCTCAGTAATCAGCCCAGCCAGGAAGCCCACAAACACGATCCCACATCTTATTGTCCAGATAGTGGCACTGAAAGAGATGCAGTTAATGACCCAACACCTAATAAGTACTTCTAAATGTTTAATAGTTTCAAAAAAAAATTCAGGAAAAGCCATGTTCCAGTAAATATACACATGAATATTACATTCTGGCTTCAAAGAATTTTAGTAGAAGTGTACAAGTTTGCATTTGTGGTTAAGTGTTAAAATAAATATCCACTACCCAGCTGCTCTAATGTTTATATTATCTAGCAATCCAAGAAAAACATGCAAGTAATCTTTAACAAACACATTCAGATGAGAAACTAATGTCACCAAGCTGAAAATCTTAAATTTAACTTTAGATGCCACTTGTGCCAACCAACACAACCAACACAGAAGAACAATTTTATATAGAAATGCTAAACTGGTTTGCAACAATAAACTTGGTTCTCTTCCTGAAGTACCACACTCCAGACTGTTTAATATATAAACAAGTGTGAGTTTCTTTGAGTAGCAAGAATAATCAAACCACAAACTCTTTCTCATGGTGAGGGATGTAGTATGTCAGCTGGAAACGCATACTGAAATTCTGACTTTAGGGTAGAATAGTATTCATCAGAAGAAGTAACAATCAATATTGCAAAGGATTAAGGCCACCAACATAAACATTTGTCAATTCTACTTAATTGAGATCAGCAGCCAGAAAAACTAGATTTGCACTGTTGTAATTTGCTTTAGCACGGCATGGTATAATTTAAGGATGCTTGTAGAATTTAAATATAAACTGTTTCTGAAACACTTACCTATTCTTCTCCATTTCATTATGTGTTGATCTTAAAGAGAAAAAAGAGGATCAATTAGTTAGCAATTATGGAATAAACATGCATTGATAAAAACTAAATATACACAATAATTTCTACTAAACTGCCACTGCTAGTATTTATCTTTATCTTTATCTTTATTTTGACTTATATGCCGCCCTTCTCCCCAGACTCAGGGCGGCTCACAACAGAAATACAAGTACAAATATATAAGTCATATAAAATAATACTACAATATAAAACTATAAAACTATACTCACTCATACAACATACACTCCCATTCAAAGGCCATCAGGAATTCATGATGGCACTTTTCTCTCCCTTATTTCCCTAAAAGAAGCACTATACGAGGTAGGTGGGCTGAGGGAGAGCTAGGATCACACCGGTGCTAGTCCAACTTAAGACTATACCACAGCGGTCTCATTTCTCCTATAAAACCTTATAACCGTTAAGGATCACATTGAGTACTCCAGCTATATTACTCCCCCCCTCCATTTAACTGCAATCCCATATTACTTGATTTAGTACTTATACAAAAAGGATAAACTTAGCAAGACCTGTAGTCTCTGAATCTACAATATTCCAGACTTTTCTTACTGTTTTAGATTGTCACAGTAGGACTGAACCAATTTATAGCCTCCCAATATTCATTGAAAACCCATCTCATGAATATTTAAACTATTTTTTCTTAAATTACTTTTGCTGATTACTATTAATAAAGATATGCTACTAACATATCATTGGAAAATACTGCAAAAATTACTTCGCTACACTAAATGCCTCTCAAGATTTAATCTGTGCTGACTGAGTAATTATGTAGAAAAACATTTTCTTAAGGTCAGTTGAGCAAGTTCCTGAATTTCTTAAGGTCCATAATGCCCGGTCATTGGCTGTGCTGGCTGGAATTTTGACTTCTCCCAACATATTCAAAATACCTGAAAACCACCAAAACTATTCCTAGGTTTGTACAATAGTATTTTACTTTTCATGAAGTTACTAATTTTGTAATTATTTTGGTTAAGGCTTTTATACTATTAACATAGCCCTTAAAAAAAAAGTCTACATGGTTAGTTTTATCGAAGGACTCTGGGACTATACAGTTCAGTCTCAGCTCTTACATGGCATCACACAATTTCACACATAAAATAAAAGGGATGTATTTCTTGGAAAAATTGTATCTCAAGTATGTTTCAAGTAAAAGAGTGAGATAAGGGGAAAGAGAAACAGAAGACAGAGGGTTAATCCTGAAATTTCCTTTGCCACTTCCTGTGCTATTCTCAAAGGACAGAAAATATTATGTATTCATCTCGAAGCCACTAACCACTGACATCAAGGGTGACTTGCTTAGCTATGCTGGAAAACAGGCAGCCTGAATGAAGCTCCTCCTCTGTTTTGCACATGGAACTTAAAACACCAAAATTAGCTGTAACCGTTAGTTTGTGATTTCTAAAAGACAACAAACCCTCAACCAAAGCTAAATTTGCTTCTTAGTTCAGAGGTTTGTTCCAGAGGTTTGCAGTTGTCTCAAGATGTTAACTCTAAGCCAATGAGCACCAAGAGCCGTGGTGGCGTAGCACTGCAGGCTAATTCTGCTGACTGCCGATTGCCAGCAGTTCGAATCTCACCCGCTCAAGATTGACTCAGCCTTCCAAGGTCAGTAAAATGAGGACCCAGATTGTTGGGGGCAATATGCTGACTCTGTAAACCACTTAGAGAGGCTGTAGTCTAGGGAGAACATTGTGTAAAGTTTTTAAAGGGGATAGGAGATTGATTAGGTTTGTTACTTTGTATTGTAATAATTAACTGTAGTATTATCTGTTGTCATTTAGATTCTGTATATCACCCAAAGTCCATGTATTGGATATCATACCTGGGCCAGTCAGCTAGTAGATGGAAGGGAACAGTTAAATAATTTAACTCTATGTTGCCCTCTAATAAACGTCCAAATTTCTGCAGCTCATACTGGTACATAGCAGCTCTATTTACAGTACTCTGAGCACTTAAAACAAAAAGTACAGGATATAAATGTATCTTGCAAGCTATGACAGTTTTAAAAATTGAACATGAATTTTAGGAATTCCCAATCTTTTTATCAGAAACCTTCTCTCTCATGGGTGGTACCACAAAAACCACTCCTATCCGTGATCATTATTTGTTCATGGATTATAATAAGGAAAAAGTCATCTCAGTAGGAATGACTGAGATGGGAGGAAATTAAAATCTTTTCTAGCAAGATAGCTGTTTCTTGCTTCCTTCCTGCTTAGCAGATGGCTGACTAGTTGAGAACAGACAAAATAGGGATAACTCTGAAGGCAAATATGGTCACTGAACTACCTAGCAGTACTAAATTAAATGGCAATGTTGGTTTACATGACACTAAATTAGCCCAAATATTGGTTGAGTGGTTTGGAGTTTAGCATCTCATGCAAACTCTGTCCTTTGTCCTAATGAGTTTATCAGAGTAAGGCTCTACCATACTTCATTTGTTTGAGCACGGCATGTCACATGAGAACAATTGGGTTTTGTTACCCTGAATTAAATGTGCTATGAGAATTCACCCAAGTAGTACTAGGCACAGGATAGAAAATACCAAAGATGTACTACAATCCCAAGCTTCCCCCCAAAAAAAATAAATCTTCCTTTTTCAATATAGATTTCATCTTGAACATGCTTTCACTAGAAAAGAGGGTTCAAGTACTTTGAAAAAGAACAGACTTCGAGGAAGCTAAATAATAATGCATGTATATTTTATTTCTAACAAACATGATCTCAGGATCACTGAATACTTTTCTGAAATGGTGTCTCAAGAAGCACCACACACACTGAAGAGATCTCTCTCGTCATAGCCTACTGAAGACATCAACAGGAAGGAGGAAGTCAGGCTATGTTTTGATACATTTTTTTCAGAACATCAACCCTCAAGCGACTCTGGTTAATCCACAACCAAGAAGAAACAGAAATGAAAGGGAAAGGCTTCAGCTATCCAATCGCCGGGCTTCAATTAAAGCTTTAATGAAGACTCACAGCTGGGCCACTAGGATACGTGGACAGCCAGAGTGGCCTAGTGGTGGAAAGTGCAGGGCGGCAACCAGGACAGCGCGGCCTCCAGGCCCGTTTAAGGCCGCTCTGGGCCAGCCCGCCCCCCCCAACGCTCAGCACCGGAGGGGGAGAAGGGGGGAAGGGGGGGGAGGGGGAAGGGCAGGCCACCCGGCTTCCGAAGGGCTTCCTGGGAAACGGCCGGGACTTGGCCACGCAAGTCAGGCCTGAATCGAGGAACGGCCAGTTCGGGCCGCGGAGGACCCGCCTTGGGCACAACGACAGCCGGGCGACTCTGGCCGGCGCTCCGCCCGACACGCTTCTCGGGCGCCGGAGGGGGAGAGGGGAGGGGGCGGACCGGGGGAGGCTTGGCGCGTTCGCCGCCTCGAGTCGGGGGTAGGACAAAATAGCATTATCCTGACCTGCTGCCGCCGCCGCCGCCGCCTTTCTTGGGCCTGCTCCTCCTCTTCGAGGCCTCCCTCTCCTTCGCGCTGTAGGGCAGCAGGGAAGCGTAGCCGTGCTCGGCTTCTGTGGAGAAAAACCGGCAGGCCCGGCGGTTAGTAAGCCGCGTCTCCTTTGTCTCGGGCCCTCGCGCGCCGCGAAGCTGCCGTTGTGCCCCGGCCGGGCAGCCACGACGCCCGGCGGGGGCCCGCGGAGGGGGGGCGGGGAGAGCAGGCCGCGCGGCCCCCCTGTCCCTCCCTCCCTCCCCCCGGGGAAGGGCGGGGGGCTACGGGAAAGGCCGCGGTGGCCTCCCTGCCGGAGGCGCTTTGTTCCCGGGGCGGCCTACCTCGCTCGCGGCGCTCCAGGAACTCGGCCGCCTCCAGCAGCATCTGGATGTTCTCGCACACCTGCGCGGCACCCGCCATTTTGCGCCCCGCGTCGCCGCGACAGGCTGGCCGGCTCGTCTTCGTTTCTCCACTACGCCGCCGCCGCCGCCGCTGCCCCAGCGCCCGTCTGTGTTTACCCCACCTCAGCCTGACAGACTCGGCGCAGCCAAGCCCTCCCCTTGCGACCGCAGCCCAACCCGCTACCCGCCCAGCGCGGCCACGATTGGGCGCCAGGCGCTGCTTCCGCTCTCCCGTTTCTCTGATTGGTCCTTCGCGGAACAGAAAGGCCCAATGAACTCTGTCTCCTCATTTGCTCCAGGCATTGGCTCAGTCGCTGAGAGGCGCTTCTCAACGATAATCGTGCCGCTTGATTGGGCAAGCCCCATGATGACGTTCCCTTTGACGGTCCGACATTATTCAGCTTTGCGTAAAAGGGAAACCTCATTGGCCAGTCTCCGCAGAGCAACATCCCGTAGCGTCTCTCATAGGTCTGAACTCCGTTCAGCCTTCGGATTGGTCAACTACCCCAGATGTCCCGCCCTGCTTATTGTGTTGGTTTCGGTGCTTGACCCCGCCCCTGGCCACGCGTTTGTTCTATGGTCCCGCCCAACCAGAAGGAAGTCAACAACATCGAGGCAGCGGAGAGCATGCGCATTGCTCGCGTCTCCCACCTCCAGGGCAAGACGGCTTTGCAAAGGCCAGGCGCCTCTTGCGGGCGGGTGTTGCTTCCCGGGCCTTGATGCAACAAGGCCGACCCTGGTGCCATCCAGAATTGCAGGACTTCAACTCCCATAATTCCCAAGCCACACATCTTAAAGCCCCATGGCTAGGAATTCTGGCAGTTTTAACCACACATCTTAAACTTGTCGAGTTTGAAAAACTGTCTTAAATTAGCCCAGGAGTGTTAACTCTGATCCCAAGGAAGCCTCTCTCTTCAGCGTGAAATCATTACCCTGCTTGGTATGAAAATAGGCTTGCTGGTATTTTACCGGAGCAGCACATGCAACGGTGTGCAAGCCTGGAAGGATGCCTGGATGACCCTGGGCCTGCTGGGGCCCCCCTCTCCCACCCCCACCCCCGTAAAAGGAGGGAGGGCACCAATCCACGATTAAGGCCCCTATTGCAGAGTGCAGTATTGAAAACCCCAAAACAATATATTGAGAAAGTACATCGTATTTACATTGATGTATTATTCATATATTTATTATAAATATATAATTCCATGGGTGCTAAAATAATTACACAGGTGGAAGTTCCAGCTTTATCAGTTTTTTCAAGGTGGTTCTACATGTAAGCTCATCCCATTTTAAAATGTGACTCTCACCTGTCTGCTTTATTTTTATGACACAACAGAGAGTAAGAACTAAAATGTTTTAATTTAAATAAAAGGACCAGTACAAAATACTTTTTAGCAATATTTCACATTCCAGTAGCCAAAACAGCACCCTGAATGTCTTATGCAGGTTATTGTGTATTCATAACCCTTGCGTCTGTTGGCTTCTAGGTGTGTCTGAACTTGTGGGTGGAATAAATCCCATTACCATTCTAGGTCAAAGGAAGCTAAGCATTTGATTTTAATTTGGATTATGCCTCTGCTCAATTAATTACTGAAGCAAACATAACTATTCAACAACAGCACAAAAAAA
The DNA here is from genome assembly GCA_034064705.1 of Bothrops alternatus. Classification (NCBI taxonomy): domain Eukaryota; kingdom Metazoa; phylum Chordata; class Lepidosauria; order Squamata; family Viperidae; genus Bothrops; species Bothrops alternatus. The sequence goes on from JARGCV010000327.1 coordinate 732,758, forward strand.
ACCCCCATTTCTGCCCAGAATTAAATCTTATTCAATAAATATTACTCCCTACTGAGTATGCTTGCAACTGCAGCATCAAGGATAAGGTTTGATCCTGCATTTGAAGAAAAAATTAAATCCATACTCTGCCAGCAACACGCAGATCCCCCAAAAGCAGATTCCTCACCATGACACAAGGACCAGAAGTTCTACTGTATAGCTTCTGTCTGGATTGAAATATAATGGTATGCACTATATCCGAAGTCTGGAAGAGCCAGCAATCTGAGTGCTGCTAGTCAGCTGGTGTAAGCTAGTTCGCCCCCTATGGTGCATCAAGGATAGGCACACAAGTGCTTAACAGAGTGAACTAGCAACTTAGGCTGTGAGAACTGCATTGTGTGTCTAGCATCTGTAGATTTCCCTGACATTGTATGGCAAACACTAAATAAATAAATAGTGGTTTGCAAATCACCCCCAGCCCATTCCCACCCCAGTTAGAAACCTTTTAGCTGTAACAGTGGTGCTGCTGGATTTTCATAATTATTTTAAATTCTGCCCTAACCTAGGCAATGTAATTATGCAAATCAAATATCCCAAACAATGCCAGTGAGTTGCTAGAAGAACTTAAGGGCATGATGCAAGCATACAAGGGAAGTGCTTCAATCACTTGCTGCTTTGAGTGCCCTCTGCTGGATGGAGACAACCAATACAGGATCTGAAATCATTACGTGGCTGAAGATGCAAAAAGGAACAAGCAAAGCAAGAAGCTACCCATTGTGCTAAGAACCAATGGTCTTCCGGGCATTGTTTAAAAAGAATTCAACAATGGAAAAATTAATTTCTGTAAACATCAACATAGTTTAGGAATCAAAGTATTACCAATTTTGGATTCTGTCTTTTAGGAAAGTTGGTCTAGTTCAACTTTACTCAAGGAGACAATCAAGATTTTTTTTAATTTAACTGGCAATATTTAAAAGAAGAAACCTACAAATGTGGAATAGCAACACCAGAAAAACCACTCTGGAAAAAGATACATTTGAGAGAGGAAAAAATTACCATCTGAGCCTAGGAAATGTAACTTCAAGGAATTATTCACAAAAATGACCCCCCCCTTTAGGTGAGAAGATAAAACCTCTTAGCCAGGCAGATGTGACCACAATGGGGTTTTTTATGGGTAAAACTGCAGACAAATCAGGCAATAAAGTCCAGGGGCCTGTTGAATCCACCTTTTCTGTTCATGTACTGCCTGCAACAAGAGAAACAAATGTGAGCCACAATATTTTCCACAATATCTCTCTCTCATATTTCTAAAATTTCACTAGGCACTGCTCATATATTAGTAAGCCACGTATTTTTAAATGGATTTTTATTTTAGAAACACAGTCAATATTCCCAGATAGAAACAAAATAGGTGTATTAAGCCTGATATACTTACTTACTGCAGTTAAAAAAAAAACCCAAACCACAAGAAGTTGTTTCTATTCTCTCTTTCTCTCTCACACACATTTAAGCAAAATCTGAAATAACACCACAGTGTATGGGACAGATATACGAGTAGGTTTGGGGAAATATAAAAAATATAAAAATAGATCAAGGAGACAACCCCACTTCCAAATAACCAAGCAAAGACTCCAAGCTGGCTAGTGGCCATATTAAACTATTCACCACTGGATGGAAAACAGAGAACAGGGAAGCATGAATGGAGTAAATTGTCCTGGGTCTGGGCACACTTAGCACCCTGCATGCTTGCGTATCTTGTTACCGATCACAGTCGTCACAATACAGAAGTGTCTGCAGGATGGAAGACTTTCATCAAAATGACAAAAACAGTGTTGTGCTACTGCAACACAAACTCTGTCCCTTTTGTATGTGTATATGCAAGGTCTAATCAAAAGAGTAAGTATCATCAAAGCTCTATTTGTTTTTTTACATATATCTCATATAGAAGTAAAGCTTCAAACACAGTCGACTTTTTGACCATACTCTGCGGATGATGCCCTTACAAACGCGTGGCTGTCCTTCCACTTCTGCCAGAAAAGCAGTCCACAGATCTAAGGTGCCAAATAAATGGGAGCCATGGACTGTGGCAGGTCAACGAAAGGAAGGCCAAAGGGGCTTGGAGGATTTTCAAGTGCCAAAACATCTTGGTCATCCTGGGATATTTGAGACTTTGACCAAGTGGGTCACTGAATGCCCAGATACCACCACCATATAAATGGCCCCATAAAAAAGTTGCCAGGTTTGAACTACTGTGCCAGCGATGGGCAATCGTGAATAGGGTTTGCCCCTCACGTGGCATCTGCTGAGATTCACTACCTAAATGGGGCACAACATCATTATTTATTATTTATTAAATTTCTATGCCGCCCTATTCCGAGAACTCAGGGCGGATCATCAGTGTGACTGTGGGGCTCCACATCCAACTCTTTCTTAAAGCCAGAAATCTTTTGTTTCTCAAACAGAAGGAACCCAAAACAATTTTTGCAAAGATTTGCTGATCAAGTGATGCTGAGCAGAGGGTCCAGCAGCGCCTATGCTCAGGGGCCAATCTGTTCAAGGGAATAAATGCCAACCTGTATTTCCGTTTCTGTGACACGTTTACAGCATAAGCATTTACAGATCCGTCTACTTTCTTGCCCTGCAAGACCAAGAGAAAAGCAGTCACTTTCAAACAACTGAAAGGATGGCAATTGTCCTCTCATCAATTTCTTTCTCCACTGTCAGCCCGATATGTTTCACTTCCTGTTACTCCCAGTTCTCAGACTCAGCAGCAAGTTTACCATCTACTCAGAAGCTGCAGAACAATGGGCAAGTAGGAGAAGAATTATATATTATCTCAGAGGAAGGCACAATAATAATGAAATTAAATCACTATGTTTCAAGAAATCTAGTCCCCTTTTCTTTTTCTTTTTTTAATAACTTCAAATTTTTGGAAGTCTGCCAACTCTGCCACAAAGCCAAATTTAATTACGTCCAAAAGTTTACAGTCAGCAAACGTGTCCACTCCAGTTAGCTCCTGTGGCAGGGATGCTCCCTTTGCTTGAGCCATGGGCTCTTGACCAGTGGCACCACTGCATCCTGGGCTGCCTGAAGGGATTTTGACCAGGCAGATGTTGGTTTGTTTCATCTGGGCTTATTTTTTTAAAAAAGTTCAAGGCATGCAGTACTGTAGCCATTTCTTTTTGGAACCTTTCCAGGTAAGACACAGGAAAACAGTCAAAAAGCAGGGGCATTATACAAAAATCGCTGCTCAGAACAGTTCCAACCTCTCAAAGTCGGCTTTTAAGGGCTCATTTTGCTTCATATCTATGGGAAAACAGTAAACTACAGAAAAGAAGCTGTTCTCTACATTAGTTAGGTCTACTAAAAAGAACTTTGTTAAGGACCTTCATTTTTTTATTCATAGGGAAAATGCATATATGATAAGAATAGTTTCTTTTCCTTTATTGTGCTTCTTGGTTCTCCCGTCTTTACATTTTGCACATTAATTTCAGGCAGTGTGGCACTGCCTTTAACTATATGGAAGTGTACTCACCAGACTTTCTGGCTTGTGATATCTCAGAGGTATTGCTCAAACTGAACACTTAAATATTTTGCAATACGAGTGGGTCTCTCTTTTTTAAAGCACAACAGAGTTTCTCAAAAGTTGGATTCAGCACTCACCAATGTTGTAATTTTTCTGCACAGTGCAGACATCCTTGCACATCCTGCTTGCAGCTTGCCACCTTAACAGCAGATATAGCTGACACATTTTAAAATTTAAGGAAAAAAATCTGCTTGCCTTTGTGGTGTCAAATCCAGCAAATCCCATCATTTTCATCATTTCAATTTCTTCTTCTGTTTTGCCTTCCAGGTCTTCTTCTGCACAAGAAAACAGGAGATGACATGGAGATAAAATATAGCTCATTCCCAACCTGAGCATGATCTAATATCAAGTTTAACAAATGATCCTGGAGCAGCAACACAACAGCAAACTCCTTGACTCAAAAACCAGGGCAACAGAAGCTTTTCCTGTATTGCAGCTGGGCCTGAAATGGATCTATGAGCAGTTGGGCCTAAACCTCACGATCCTTCCCCTCAGGAAACTGATCCCCAGAGAGAGACCTCATAAACTCAGAAGTTATTGCATTAGGTCCAATGTGCTTTATTGCTATTATTTTGTTTCTCATTTGCAGTCCTGCAATTTTGAACAGAATATTGTTGGAAGTGCTCAAAAAATAGATCATCCAACAACAATTGTAATCAGGAAACAGGTGTGGCTTTATTAGAAGTGATCAATAATGATGTGCAAAACTTTTAAGGTTTAAATACAGGACATTAAGAGAACGGTCATCAGAATTTCATTTTTTATACTACCGTATGTGCCAGTGTTCACGGAAAAAAGTGACAATAAAGCTTATCTTATCATTAGCTCTCAGTAAAGGGATAGGGAGGTTTTGTCGCTCCAAGACCAGGAAATGACCAAACGGTCCAGTGTGAATTGTTCAAACGCTTCCCTGTCCAATACACAAAGAGTGGAAACTGAGACCCCACAGCAAGGTGTGCCATCTATGTCACTACCTGTGATTTGACGTTCTTTGCCTTTGACATCTTTGCTCTCCTTCTCATCCTCTCGCCTTTCTTTCTGCCGGGAAGGAGAAGCAGAACTAGATCTATGCCGCCGAGGAGATCTAGAATGTCAAACCAGTGCAGGTTTCACTTTAACAGCAAAGAAAATGATGAGAAGTATTTGTATTATGAGACAAAAAGAAGAGAGTTTTTATTATTTTCAAATAACTAGAACAGGGGCATTAAAGCAGAAGCAAGGGATGCATGCTAGAAGTATAACTGCATCCTCATAAACAATCATCACTGTTTGTTTTCCTTTAATGTAGGGATGTGGCAGGAAAAAGAACAGAGCTAGATCAGTCTTCCTATCACAGGAATGCAGTCCTCCTTGGAGAGACCTCAAGATAGCACATACTGGGTCTGTTTATTCCTCACAACCTGAAAGACAGATTACACTGAAGGCTAGAGATTGCTGCACGGACACCCTAGTCCATGTGAAACCATGAGTATTCACATTCTCCCTGCTATAGAGCTACTGTGTTTCCCCAAAAATAAGACCCAGTCTTATTTTTTTTTTGGTCTCCAAAAGAGGCACCAGGTCTTATTTTTGGGGTGTGTGTGTCTTTTCCATTCACCTCGCAGTGGCAGCATCGACAGCCTCACCCAGCCAGCCCCCTTCTTCTGGGGCCGAAGGAGCAGCTTCATTCTGCAAGTGGGAATGGAGCTCTGGCCTGCAGTTCACTGTCAGAGGCCTTTCTGGAAGGCCTTTGCAGCCGAGAACCGAGCTACGGATTCAATCCATAGCTCCATTCTCAGCTGCAGAATGAAGCAGAAGAGGTGGGCCAGCGGGGCAAGTGTCGATCCATGGGAGGCCTGGCTGCAATGGTAAGTTCCAACCTGCCCTAGCTTGATTTTTAAGCGTGCACCTCACCCCAAAACTAGGGCTTATTTTTGGGATAGGGCGTATATTAGGCCCATCCTCCAAAACCAAGCTAGGGCTTATTTTCAGAGTGGGTCTTACTTTCGGGAAAACAGGGTACCTAAAGATGTGACCAAATGGGGCTTGACTCCTGGTGAGGACACAGATACAGCCAGGCAATATTCTTGGCAATGACATGCCAGGACATTGCCTAGTGTCTTCCTTAGAGACACTTCAAGATCCTAGTCTAGCCACACTGTTCTCTGATCTCCTACCCAAACACCAGGCTGCATTCCCATTAGCTTCGAGTCTAGGCAAGGCAGCCCTGCACTGTCACCTAATGGGACATTCAGACAAGGAGCATCTAGAAACCAGATAAAACCCTTACTTCAGTCACTGACTGTCATAAAATGAGAATTAGAAAAATTTACAATCATTCCAGTATGGACAGCCTATATAAAATTTGAATTACTAACACAGAGCTATACAATTGTTGTATTCTTAAGCTCTATATGGAAATTATATTTCTAATACTATGCAAATTATTAGACAACACAGTGCAGCAAGTGTAGTATATTTATATATAAAATGATATGAAAAAATAACTAGCAAGAATATAGCATCCTTGTAGTTGTATGTTATTAATATTAAAATGATCATCTTGACGTAAATTATCCAATTCCTTTGTTTTGATTGTCAGACCTAAATTAGTTATTTGGATACAGTTATAAAAATCAGCTAGCTATGCTTGCAAAAACCCTTATAATCAGCAATAAATTTGTAGCCATGATACTAAGGAGTAACTTCAATTTGATTACAATTTAATAAATGAACAGATATTAGAAAAACAGTAATTATATATATTTTTCTTTTTGAAATAATTGGTAAAAGAATCTCAGTGAGACTGCACAATTTCTAAAGTCTGTTTAGATAAGGCATTTAGAAGAGTTTTGATGTTTCCAAATTTATATTAGATGAAGTAAATAATTCTGCTCCATCATAATTTCCCACAAGAATGGCAGTCAGCAGGGCTATTCTTATTTAAGCTTCCTACTATTTATGGAACACAAAGAGTTAGTTGCTACAGTACCACCATCGTCACTTTCTCACCTGGATCTTCGTCTATGTGGAGAACGAGAACGGCTTCTCCTTCTGTCTCTTTCTCGAGATCTTGATCGCTCCCGTCTCCTCCTCTCTCTTTCACGTGAGGTGGATCTGGAACGCCGACGTTCTTTTTTATAGGGTAAAACAACAGATGTAATAAGTCCCCTGGATTGAAGAGGAATATTTCTCTTCACACCTAAAATACTTCAGCAAATTTGGTCCTCCAGACACAGATGCTTTACAGACTGCTCCAATGTTAAATAATACTCTGAGGGATCCTTAGTGCTCTCTGAGCTTGGTTGTTTTCTTGCAGACAGTTAAATAATACTGTTTTTTTAAACTGAGTTCTATGCTTTTATTCTTCTTCTATGAAACGTACAATATCATATAGAGTTAATTCCAATTTCTCTTGGTTTAGAATAAGCAAAACATATTCAAAGGGAAAACATAAAAGGTATTTTGCCATCAACAGTTATGTGTCATTTAAAACACCGTTCTACATCCTGCAATGTTCCCTTAAAAATGAACAATAGACCCGGAGGATACTGGAGAAAAGATACTGGCCATAAGCATGGATTAGGCTAAAAAAGAAAGCAGCGCAGCTTTGATAGTAAAACACAACTGGCTTTTAGTTTTATATAGGATCGCATGAAAATTACAAATGCTACCTTCAAGACATTTCAGTCAATTTTTTTTTTAATTCAACCTTAACTCAAGGGCGAGGAAATGAGAAGAGACGGAAAAGGCCAGGCCTCTGCTGTGCCAGATGAAAACGAAAGGCCCCTGTTCTCCCCCCCCCCATCGGTCCACAGCCGGAGCCCAAGAGGCGCAGCCCATTTTTCCCCAAACCGCCCGGGGGGGGCTCGAGGGAAGGAGACCCGGGGGCCTGCGCCGCGGCGAAAGGCAGCCACCGCATCCCCGCCAAATGCGCTCCGACGGCCTCGGGATGAGGAGGGCTGCCTCTCTGGAGCATGGTGAGGGGCCCGGACTGGGCGGAGGGAAGAAGGCCAGGAAGCCGCAGACGCGGAGGGCCCCCAGAGGAACCGGGCCCCGCCGCCCCACAATCTGCCCGCGAGGCTCACCCCTCCGCGGAGGCGACCGGGAGCGGCTGCGGCCCATCGCGACTCCTTCCCGGCGAAAAGCGCTTCCGCCGCTTGCTCCCCGGAACTTCCGGTGAGACGGCCGTTTCCTTGCACCTCCGGGCGGAAACGGCCTCCGCGCCAGGGGTTCCGCCGGAGGCATCAGCCGGTGCGTCTGCCTTTGGCGGGGCGCTCCGAGGGGATCCCCGCTGGTGTGTCTGTCTTTGGGCTGCCCTGGATGGGAATTATGGTTTTAGGTATCTGAAGGGCGCCGTTTTTGGATGGCTGTTACTCCTAATTGTTATTATATTCCAACTTTTGTCCTGTATTATAAAGACAGTCCTTTTCTTCAGAAAATCTTTATTACAATATGCATTTTTTATAAAAAAATGTCTTGGTTCTGATCTTGAATTTTCATTTGAAAATAAAAAGTTTATAACAGTTACAATTTTTTATCATTTTGAGCCTCTCAGATTTGCTCCATTTTCAGGTTTATCCTTAATTTTTCTTAAAATATGTTCCCCGTATTATAAGGCATTGAACATTCCTGCCTCTTTCTCCCCACAACCCTGAGAGAGAAGGAAGGGCCGCAAGTCCTGCATCAACTCTCATGTTTAAAGAGGCCTAGAACTGGATTGCTTTTCTGAGCTGCTGCTCCCTTTCTGCCTGCTTCCATTAAAGGATCAAAGGATGTCCTGGGAGGAGAATTCTAGCATTCACACACTGCTTTTCCCAGGATGGTGAGCTGGATTTTCCTGGATGGAACTTAATACCACTAGGAACTCTTGATCTTTGGCTGTGGCTTGGCTCTTGTACAGCCGTTTTATTGACCACAGCTGGTGGAAATGAAGTTTAATCTTCAGGGCTCCATCGCTAGAGGTTTTAAGACGAGACTGGACAGCCATTTTTCTGAAATGGTACAGGGTCTCCTGCTCGAGCAGGGGATTGGACTAGAAGATCTCCAAGATCCCTTCCAACTCTGATATTCTATATGTTTAAGAAGGGACTGAGCAGACCGTCAATTTGCCTCTGGGGAGATTCCTATCCAGCTGTCATAGGGCAAATGCCAGAGTTCAACTTGGAGATGGTTTCAGCTCCCCTTGCCACTTCCCATGGTCTTAAATAATCAAATGGTTGCTGACCAAAAGCCAAGAAGTGCAGCAGGATGTAAGGCCATGTTCATAGGTTATAGTATTCTAGCAAGAATACATAATGCCTCCAAATAAAGACTGCTACCAAAGTATTTACCATTTTAAAAGAGCTTTTTTCCCCTAGAAATAATTGTCCATTTTGTAACTGGAATATACTAGAAGGGTGTAATTTACCATCTAGTGCACATGATGTTCAACTGCTGAGAAAAGTATGATCTGGAAAATGGAATTTCTACCAGTAATCTTTCAAAACAGACTTTGATGGGCCTGATATTTTAGCTTTTGACTAAGTGTCTTGTGCTGGTTCGTATAAAAAAACAGACATTTCCAAAACAATTTGGTATTCTGGTAAAAGTTTATTGGCATATTCTTTTTTTTTCTTAGATTCATCAGATGAGACAAAAAGCTGTTTAAGGAAGTCTCTTAGTCAGACATTTAGCAATGTTTGGCCTAGCAATGTTGGAATTGGAGGTGGCCACCACCACCTTGGCAGAAGAGTACAATTGCTTTACTACCATTGGATAGTCAAGCAGAAGAGTGTAGACAGCCACCTTTAAGGAGAAACATGCATCAGCAACAGCAGAATGGCAAAGCAGCACAACTGGGAAGGCCTCAAAACTGCTAACTCAACCAAATTCTTTTGAAGATAACTACTCCACTGTCTGGAAACAAAGTATGGTATAAAAAGGAAAATATGAAATTGCCAAGGATCACAAACCATCAAGAATTAAATTGCCAGTCTAATTTTCTCAAGAAATGAATGTACAGAAAAAAACCACATGGTTTTGTGGAGTAATTGAACGAGAGAGGAATCTTGAGTTGCACAAGTGATTGCTTGATGAGCAAATTCATTGACTTTACAATGTCAGTCAAAGGCCAAAGTGAGGAGGGTGTCTTTATTTACAGAGGGAGACATTAAATAGCACTTTAAAGCAACGATTGTCAGACACAGATATTTAATTTTTGCAGCTTACTTGATATACATTGCATTATTATTATATCTCCTTCTGACTGACCTGGGCCTCTTTGATAATTGGGGGTGGGTGAAAGACCTCCAGGGTGTTCTTGCCCTTGTCAAAGCTAGAATCTGTTGCTCATCGACTCCCAGGGCCACTTTTTCTCTTTCTCTGTGGAAGACCACATCCAAGGACTTGGGACCAGTTGTGGTTCAGGCTGCTCTTAATACCAGGATGCTGCACTTTGCTTAATAGTTGAGGAACTCAACAACACGATCCAAGAATAAACTGTCTGCTACAGAAATATAAACCTACCAGTTATTCTGGTTTGATGTTTGTTTGTTGGATATCAATCATAATTTCAGCAAATCTACCACTGCCTTTTCTTTGTTTTAGAAACACCAGTTTGTTGTTTTTGCAAATTCAGTGTCTCAACATCCTTACTGAGATGATTAGCTTTATCTCAGGCTATATATACTTTGCAATCACATTGTTTTGCAGATGTAAAAAGTGATTTGGGGCACAATATCTTGCACTCTGGAAGTCGTGTATCATTTCTAAGACCATACACAAACCATCCTCGTGCCTCTCTCTCTCTTGAGTGGCCTGTGTCTCCTGCCCACCTTTGCCCACTTCCAGATCAGCAGTGAAGCCCTCAGATTTTCCCACCAGCACCAAATTCATTTGAGAGCCAGAACAGGTGAAGATGGAAGAGGCCAGAGCCACAGATGGGCGTGCCCAGTCTAAGTTCCAGTGTGAAAAAGAGCTTAAAAGCATTAAGCTGTTTTTCATCTTGGATTCCTTGCTCGGATGAGCTTTTCTAGATCATCCCCTTGGAAAAAGGCTGACTCAGCTTCAGTTGAGCATCACTGCCTACCTTTTCTGGATTAGAGGGAAAGCCATCAATCACCTGCACAATACAGCAGTAATTGAAGTTGTTTCAAAAGTACACACTTGAACAGTTAACATGAGATAAATGTTGCTGGGAACAGCTGCACACTTATGAGTAATTCCTAAATTGACATGTAATTATATGGCAAAGAGTCTTTTTCTCTAAGTTAAATACCTCTCTTCCAAGTCCTATAAAGGGAAAGGTATTTAATTATACATTTACTTGCTTGTTATTTTCAAAGGGCCATAATCCACCATGAACCTATTCAGTGTAGAATGATGCTGGAGGAAGGGTATCTAATAGGATTTTAATTTTTTTTTAATATTATAAGGAACATTTGACCATTTAGCCAGATTTTTTTTTGCTTTGAGAAATTGTTCAAAAGATGGAACTGACACCCATCACACTTGAGAGAAACGACTGCATCAAATGAGAGAGCAGTGGGTAAAAATAAGGGAAAGATCCAAGGTTTAAAATAGGTAATTTTGTTTTACACAGAAGTTTCCAATTGGCTATGAATAAGACTTAATGTGATTATCTCTAAGATTTTAATCTCTTCACTATCGATCTCTCTGTATTTCTTAGAGCCGATGGGTGACAAAAGCCTGCTACCAAGCCAGACAGAAAATCAGCCTCCCACCAGCTGGTTCTACTCCACTGGCATAGGACCCTTCTGTAGCACCAGCCCAGACCCCAGGCAGCCCTGGCTCCCCAAATCCTCTTTGGAGTGTGGAGCCAAGAGCTGCTGAGGGCATTTGGACAACAGTTGCCCCTGCCCCCATTTTGAAACTCTGAAAGGACGAGGACCTCCTCGGTTTGACTCCTTCCCACACCTGACTCCACCGGCCCCTGCAAACCCCACGGGAGTCAGCTAGGTTGCCAAGCAACTGACAGGATGTCTGTTGCCAGCAGCTCTGGGGTGGGGGTGGGAAACGCATCTTCAGGTTTTGCATTTTTGCAGCATCCACGTTACCACCACTTAATAAGGGCACACATGATGAAAAAGGCACGTTTGTAGGGTCTAATTCAATGGCAGCCGGAAAAGATTGCTGCTGCCAAGAGGTGCAGACCTGGATCGATCCACGAGAGGGCGGAACTCTTGTCAGAAAATCCAGTCTCGATCCCTCTAATTGTCAATTCAGCAAGTACCCTATTTAATTACTTGATTTATATGCCATTTTTCTGTTTTCACCGAACTCCTGCTTCAGCTGAATGACAAGATAAAAAACTGTGCCAGAGTCCCAGTTCACTGTTCACAAGCACTGGACCCCACAGGATTTAGGTTAGCCTGGCATTCTCTCTCCACTATGTCACAGGGCTACTCTTTGTTGGACTGCCTGGTAGTGAAACCAGGGGCTTTTGGTAGCATTTGTTCAGCTGCTGTACCGACACACAAACTGTCACTCAGAATCGCTTGCCTCAGTTGTTTCATCTTTGGGTATGCCACTGAAGCAACAAAATCAGGAAGGAAGATGCAGTTTGATTTAAAAATCTGCTTAATAACTGTCATGATTTCTCAATTTATGCCCACGTTCTTTCTTTTAATGGAGTAAAGGAGTTTGACTCCGGGGGTCCACAGCCAAGGGCCCAGACTGCTCAATGGGCCAAGCAGCAGTTCTTCAACCTGCAGAGCTGGAGAGCTGGTCAGAGAAGAGAGGCCTGAAAAGTGGGCAATGCAAAACCCCCTCAGACCCCTCCAAGGTGGATTCTCTCTACATGCCTATCATTAAACTGCTTAACAGAATTGGCTGGTCTGTGGAAACACCAAACACAGAGATACTGATATGTTTATATTTTGCTAAACATTTCCAGCTGTTTACTTTGCATATTCTGAATTATTTATTTCTCAATTTCCTATTGATTAATGCTTTGCGAAGAGCTGCTCATTCCTTTTGTGATAAGGACCAGGGGAAATTTGGTCTTTATTACAAAAGAAATGAGCAGATCTTTGCAAAGCACTAATTTAAGCTTTGAAATACAAGGAAAACTTGGCTTTACATGGAGTTCAAAGAGGGCTTGACTTTTTTTACCACCAAACTGTGATTAAGACTTTTTGCATGCATTTTCACAAGCACAGACATACACAAAAGGAGCAACATCAGCATCTTTGCCTGCTTCAGGTGAACTGGCTCCTTTTCAGGATGCAAACTGACCTGGGGAGCTAAGCTACCCTGTATTTTATCAAAGAATGGATCTCAGGAGATCCTATCCCTATGCTTGCAATTTGTAAGTTTTTAGGTAAGTTGATCTCCTTGTATAAGAACATATGACAAACATCATGCTGAATTGGGCTCAAGTGGGCTGCCCAGTCACTCACAGCATCGCTCAGCCAAATGCCCTCATGACAAGCTCAGAAGAGCTGGTGGTTTCCCCTTTTTGTTACTTGGGAGAAATCGCTTTGCGTGGAAGTTCCCTTCTGGTCTTATATAAAAAAGGCAATCGCCTGTAGGAGTGACCTGATCCCACCTTTTCTTTTGGTCATTTTAAATCTTCAGCTACTCCAACATCTTTGAGTGACCCCAACCACAAGGTGTAAAATGTGCTTTGTAAAACCTGCTTCATGTTGCTGGGGGCTGTTTATCTCCCACACTCTCTGGAGAAATAGAAGCTGTTGTGGGAAACATTTAAAGCTCCTTATTACAAGAACAACAATGGCACAATTTATTCCAATGGAGCAAAGCTTTCTTCCCCAGATGATGCTAATTTCCACTTTAACACTAAGCTGTAACAAGTTTTTTTCCCTTTTAGCACCTTGGAATAAGGTATCTGCAAGCATACCTGTTATTTCAAGTCCTGCCATGAACCAGTTCTAGGAGATAGGCTGTTTCTGGAACTGCACAGGTTGTCAGCGTGACAGGCTGTTCCTAACTACAAACAGCTCAGCAGCTTTGCTAGAAGTGCTTGCAAGCAAGGGGAGTGGAGGTTACTCTTAGGAGTTTCTAGGAAAAAAACCCCCCTTATTTTTAAAGAATTGGAAAGCTGCTTCCAACAGGGCAATTTAAATTAGAGGCATACAGCTCTCAGGACACTGGAGAGGTGAATCTTTCCTTCCATTTCACCCATTTTTCCTGCAGTCGGTCTGGGTGTGAGCAATTAAGGTCTGCAACAAGGAGGAGAGGAACAATCTGACTTTGTCTCAAAAGGCTACTCAACCCCAAAGTCCCCATTTGAAAAAGGCAATCTGCATATGGCACTGAGTCTGCCCATGAATTTCTCAGGTTACCTCCCTCGCCTTGTTTTTTTTTAAGAGTAAGACAGGAGGCTGATCTCTTGCCACACAAGTTTGGGATCCTGCAAGATCTTGATGTCTTTGTCCTTTTGAAATAAGAAGAGAAAGGAAAATGTTGGGGGAGGGGGCTGGAGCCCAGCTACCCAAGCAGGTGGGTAAGACCAAGGAAGGCTGGGATGACAGGAAGTAGCCTAAGGGATGGGTGAGAGTTGGCAGAGAAAAACTCACAAACTGAGTCACGCTCACCTTGTCCACCACTTTGTAAAGCCTCAATTGGGGCAGAAAGGTTGGCGAAGGAAATAAAGGCTACGCAAAGATTTTGAGCACTTTTCAAGGACAATCTTTCTGTCACCTCAGAAAGATGCACCATCAAGCCAGACGTACAAAGCTGCGTCTATATCCTAGCTGAGCGTTTATGAGTCACGCTAGACACCACATCACTTCTACTGAGAGCAGCAAAAGGCCATTTCTGCACAGAATGCATGTCCTTTAAAGCAGTATGCGATCGGAGCAAACTTTATCACTTCAGTAAATAATTTACACATGACAATATTCCTTAACAGTGCACTGAGAAATTATTTCTACAAGCTTAATCCATTGCAATTTCAGTAGTACTCATTGCACAAGTTATTGGCAGTGTGTGTGCATGTGTGCAACTAGGTATGTGCATGTGTGTTTTTTGCTCTTGATATTCCCAATGGACACAGTAGCACTTACTTGACTGACATGGAATAGCCGCTGGATGCAATGCAGGTGAGATGAACTTCAGATTTCTGACCCACCTGAGACTATTGCAGAATTGGGGTTTCATATTTCCCTTTCGATAGCGGGTCAGAAGAGCCTCAGCAGTCTACCTGAGAGGGAACTTTTCAATCTTGAAAATGGGCCAAGCAGCAAGGAACTTGCAGACCAATTGCTGCCTAATCTGGCAGCTTCTAATGGTTTTGTATCACACCTGCCCTCTTTTCCCATTGTAGGTGACAAGTTGGGTACTGATCTATGCAATTCAGAACCTGCCCTAACTCAAAATGCTTGGTGCAAACACCCATCCGGCGTGTCCCCAGGACTCACGAAACACCCTGAGTTCCCTTTTCAAACCTCATTCACTCACCCATTTGCTTTTGTCCATGGTTTCAGAGGGGCTGCTCAGAGGTCTCTGGAAGGCTGCACCCTTCCTGCGACCCCCCAGGATGGCAACTACTCTCTGCCCCATCTCTGGATGTGCTGCCCAACAGTACCCACCTGATTCATCAAGGCCTTTGGGGTCACCCTGTTGCAGGTAAAGGAGGCTGATGGTGCTGGAAGGCCCCCTGGTCAGATTACCCCACAATAAATGTCAGGCTTCTTTGGCAGCTGCAGCTGCAGTGTGTCATTCTGCTTCTAAAGTTCAGAGCAACTTTCCTAGGGAAGATGTGGCCATTTAACAAGTGTAAAAGGCACCCCCACAGGTGCAAGCCCCCTCCTGCTTCAGGACCACCCACGGGCCTTCACGTAGCCCTTGGGCGGCACTCCATGGCTTTCCGCCTTTGTGCAAGAGCAACAGGCTAGAAGTGGCTAATGGTGAGCTGAAATGCACCCTCTCCCTCCCACATGGAACTTAACAGGCCCGAAGGTTTCTCTCCGGCATGGCTGCACCTGTGGATCCACAGAGGCTGCTGAAAGAGGGAAGATGCCTCGGGTGCTCCTTGTCTTCCCCAAGGGCTCCACAAGACAGCTCCAAGAGGAGCACCATTCCAAGCCGGGCTCCTCTCTGAGGCGTTTTTGAAAGATGGACCATTGCCGGGGAAGCTTCCCCTATTATCCTCATGATGTCACGAGATCGGAGGGGGCAGCAGAAGGTGAGAAGAGGAAGGGGAGAAGAGGAGAGAAGAAGAGGCAGGGTGCGCGAGGAAAGGGAAGACCTCAGGATTCTGCCTTCTCTTTCTTTTTGCTTTTTTTCAGAAAGGAGGGGGCCCGGAATTTCTTCTTCTTCTTGGAGGGAGACTTGGAAGGGGACCCTTCAGGGCTCACAGGCCCACTGGTGACCGACTCGGTTTTGTCCTTTGGGCCCTCAGTGGTCAGCTGGCTGATCCCTTTGCTGAGGTGCTCTTCAACTGTTTGGTCGTCTTCTTTCCCGTTGACCACTACCGCCTCCGGCTCGGCCTTTTCGGCTGAGGCAGGATCAGTAGGTTTCTTCCCGCCTTGAGAAGAGAAAGAAAGCAGTGTTGAGCGTTTACACCGAGAACCCAGCACTGTAAGCCCCAAAGGCCAAGCCTCTCTATACTTACTAAAGTGACAAGTATTCAGAACCAGAGGCAACTCCTTGGATGAAAGCAACACATGGAAAGAGAAAGGGAGACATTGTGGAGATAAACACGCCAAACACAATGCGGCAGAATGAGACAATGGCAAAGAGAAAGGGGGAGAGACACACACACATGCACACGCTAGCACAACTCCTGCAGCCTAAAGGAGCCACACAGCCCAGGGCTTTCTAGGGTCACAGGCCCAACTCTAGTTCACTACGAGGAAGGAATTAGTTTTCAAAATTTCTTTTGAAGGACAAGATAATTTGACAAACCTCTCTTGGGTGGCGCCCTTGTACTCCTTTGGTGGCAGATGCCTGCTTTGGCATTTGGGGAATGCTTCTCTAGCCAGAGACTGTCCTCCCTGCCGCAAATAATCTCGAGGGAGACTACGCAGGGATCTCCCTCCACTGAAGCTTTATTCTGAGCTCTGGACCTGAGAGAGGCTGAAGAACTCCTCCTCCTCCTCCTCCATATAGTGACATACGAGTCAGGAGTCTGAAGCATTTCAAAGCAGGGTTTCTCAAACCTGACATCTTTAAGATGTGTAGACTTCAACTTCCAGAATTCCCCAGCTGGAATTCTGGGAGTTGAATTCCACATATCTTAAAGTCGCCAAGTTTGAGAAACACCGTTTTACAGACTGAATGCAGAGTTGGTGGCATGACCCATCCCCAGTTGAAGCAACCTGGAATTAAGGAGAAACTTCCTGACAGTGAACAGCTGGCCTACAAGTTTAAGAAATTAAAATTATATTTTATTTTTGGAACAAACAACAAATGTATGAAAAGAACTCTGATTTTAGAACATTACAAACAAACTAAGGGTCCATATAAATTTGAAATAAATTTTTGGAATTAATTATAAAAAATCCTTCCCTTGGGAAAATGCTTTTGTTTTGATTAAAAAATATTATAAGGTAATACCTTAAAAATTGGACACTACGGGAAACTAAAGATTACACTCTTTAGAACACATATGCTCGACTTACAAATACAAAATGAAGTAAAATATTTTAACATCAGACATTTGAATAATAATTTGAAACAATGGATCCAGAAATTAATTTTAAGAATGTCTGCCATTATAGCTAGACCGTGTCTAGAAGATAATATAGAAGAGGAATAAGTTTTATCAGAAAAGATTGAGACTGATGTGAAAGTGGATTTACAAACGACAGACTACAAGAATGACATGGAAAAAGCAGTTACACTGGACATACAAGAGAAACTGGATGATGTCTTAATTAGTAAAAGGGATATATAAATAAACTAAAAGAGTGATTTAGATAATTTTCCTGTTTTAGATTTACAATAGTGGCTTGTTAAAGTTTTGAAGAATTTTCTGAGAAGGGAAAAAGAAAAAATGAAATCAAGATTGATAGAAGTAAAAGGAAGAAATATAAAATTGATTTATCTGATCTAGGTTAAAATAGATAAGTTATTATTTCTGGACTTTTGCTGACCAGGACTGAATGACAAGGCTTTGAAGGTTTGTTTAGATAAGAGATGGGATATGGGAAGAAGAGGTTATTTGTTGTATTTTAAGAGAAGGAAGTAAGTTACTAAAATTGTTTATCTTTGTTATGATGAAAGGGGAACATTTCTTTATATATTTCTTTTTTTCTTTCAGGTATTTTTATGTCTTATTTTTTATTTTCTGCACTATTTTTCTTATTTTTTATTTTACTTTTATGCTTGTATTAGTTTTTATTGTTTTATTGACTTTTCTGATACACCGAAGGACACCCCTGATTCCCTCTCAATCAGTTCTGATCATCTATTATGCCAGGTGATCCAGCTGGCAATCATTAAATGGGGCTCCTAAGGCCTTATTCTGTTTGCAGTGGTGACCAGACAGGGATTCTCTGTCCTCTACATCTAGTCAGCTGTTGGGCCAATATAATCTCTCTCTTTATGCTTTTTAAAAATCCCATCCAAGCTGCTGGCCATCCCTCATCTGGTGTCCAATTGCTGCAGAGATCATGATGGATGGCATGAGGATGTTTTGGTCCCAAAGGCACCCCTACCTTCTGGAGCTTTGGAGGGGGACCTGGCAGGGCTCCTTGCCCCAGGCGTTGTGGGGCTGTGTTCGGAAGGAGTGAGGGTGGATTCTTCAGGGGATGTCACTTCCTCCTCTGGACCGCTGACCTTCTTTTCACCTGGGAGGAGATGGTGGAAGAGGATATGCAACTCGAGACTAGAAACAAAGACAGTGGAGAAACAGTCGTCTCTCCCAAGTTTCTACCCTCCAACTTTTGGGACACCCTAAAAATATTCCCTGGTTTCTCTGAGCTGATGGTGAGCTCAACTCTCCCTTATTGCATTCACTGCAGTCCTTCGGGCTTCTCAAGCCTGCAGCCTCCGTAGCAATGACTGCACCAGGACATTTACCGTCAAGTCCCAGCTTCTTCCTTTCCACCTCTTTCTTGTACTCCTCCAGTTCCTGATCGGTTAGCTGGCTGAAGGGGTTGGGAGACTCGGGCTCAAGAGAGGCCTCCACACGGGAGTCATGCTTCATCTCTCCATCAGCCAAATGACTCTCGGTAGACTGCAGCGATACAAAAATCGTGCATAACTGTCACCTGGCAGTTTTCATTCCACAACTCCCCACAATTAAGTCTGAAACCAACTTTCTAATGGCGTCTGTGATGTGTTTGTGTGGCTGGCTGGTTGTGTGCACACAATGGTGAAAGCAAATGAGGCCTGCTGAATTTTTTAAAAAATAGGGCTTGTGAGGCTAATTACAAGGATGAAAATGGAGTTCACTGAGCAAAGGGCCAAAGGAAAAGGAGGGGCAGCAGAGGGGGCCAAGAGGCCTGGCAAAGCAAGAGCCAAGCTGTAGGAAGCCAGATGCTCACACCTTCCAGGCCTGTCTGGTTGGCACGAGGAAGGTGCATGATGGAGCCTCCCCCTCTTGGACCCAGAGCCGAGGGCTGAACTTCCCATCAGGGCCTCTCCAGCCTGCCTGTTCATGGCCTCCGCTCCCCAGAGCCTGGTGCCCCCGATGCCAGTGCCAGCCTGCGATGCCTACCGGGCTCCTGCTCTGCTCTGCGATCACGCTAGCCAGCAGCTGGGACTGGGGTCCGGCCGATTTCACCTCCTGGCGGTTCTGTTCTCGGATCTGCAGGGAGATAGACGGGCCTGTCATGGCAGAGAAGCTGAGAGGAACAGCTCTTACACGAAAGGCAAGGAGGGAGGAGGCAGATGCCACCAGCGGGCAGACGGAGGCTGCTGCCTGTCCTCCAGGCAGGGAAGGTCACTCACGCCAAGGAAATGGAGACAGGGGGAGAATGGGTCTGCCTGATGCCACAGGAGAGACCACCTCCAAACCATCAACAAGTCTCTCTGGCCCCTGCTTAGCAGCCTTCCGAGGCAAAGACAGAGGCAGGGTGTGGGAGGGTCCCCTCCCCTAAAGAGTTTATCTCCAGAAGAAGAGGAGGGAAAATGGTGGGGAGAGGGCAGATTGTTCCCATCACTGCAAAGCAAACAAAAGCTGCTCTAATGGAGCATCCAGGCAGCAACACATGGCACCCTGTGCAGGCACCATCATTCCAAGGATGTCGCCTCCCTCGGCTGCAACATGGTGCCATGACGCAAATGACATATGTCCTTTGCCTGTGATGTGTGTGACATAATCCTCCCCTTTCTCCCTTCACAGTTGCTGGGCAGAGGTTGCGACAGCAGAGGGCAGAAAATAAAGCCCAACTCCAAGATGCATTTGCCGGCCGCAAAACAGAGCATAGAATCCCAGGGCTGGGAGAGACCTTGGAGAGCTTCTGGTCCAAACCAAAGCAGGAGAAAAGTCTGACTGTGATGCAAATTCCAGAACTGAGAGGCACATTTAGCTGGTCGGTGTCAGACCCGCTTCATAAAGGCCACCTCCCAGCAGGAAACACTAGGGATGGGCCCCTCTGGCCTGCTTGTCAGGAGCTCGAGAGGAAGGAAGGATCAAGTCACCTGGTGGCCTTCATGGCTAGGGTAGGGGGGGGAGCACAGGCAGACCTCACCTTTACAACACCAGCAACTGACCTGCCACATCAACCAGAGCCTCTTCTCTTTCTAGGCAGCCATGAGTGGAGCTGCTCTATAAGCAACCCCCTCCAGGACAGAGACCCGGAGGAGCCAACCCTTGATGTACCTTGTTCCTCATTTCCAAGACTTCTTGTGGGTCTGTGTAGAGAGGCACAAACTGGTTTGGGTTTTCAATTCGGATTGGCATGCCACTGCTGGATTTCTCCACGTCGTCTGCTTTCATCCACTAGAGAGCAGGGTGGGGGGAGGGGGGAAGCAAAGAAAGGCTGTCTGAAGAAAGGCGAAGAGGCCTCCCTGGAGCAGCCATGGGAACCCACTTAGGAACCTGGATTTTGGACAGCAAGCCAGTTGAGTCGGCTTTGGCCTTAGCTCCACAAAGGAGCAGACCTAGCAACCCTCGACGGGAAAGGGCGGTGGAGCTTGAGAAGGAAGGGAAGGTGGCACCTGGCTTCCTTTCTTCACTGGAATGGCCTTTTACCCACCCAGACAATGCTCAGGGCTGCTTAACTGGTCCCGCAACTATCAGTGTGGAAATCAGGTCAAATCTAATTAAAAACACAATTTTTGCTAAATGTTTTGATAAGAAGGCAGGTTCTACAACTGCATCGGTAACTGCAATAGGAAAAGGCCACCTTTTTGTTTGCATAGTTTAGTCAAGGCAGGAACTGCCAGCTGAACCTTGTCCCCTTGCTTCCCGGCTTTCTGGTCTTCTAGTCAGCTTCTCTGGTCCCTGGGGAATGGTCCTCTGTGGCCCCCATGCAGCAGCCTCTGACTCTGCTAGGTCCCAATTCTCTGCCTACTTAGCCACCATCGCTGCTCGACTCTAGCTTCTCCTTCCAAGGCATCTCCGCCAATCCTAAGGTTTCCCCAGCTGGGAACATGATCTAATCTGGAAGCCCACAAGCAGGAAGGCAGGGAACCGAGTTCTCTTCTGCTTCAGCTCCTCATCTATGAGGCCATAACTGCCTGGGATGGGCTTTGTTTGAAGGCGGGCACCATCCAGCAATCTTGCAAAGGCCATTTATTATCCAGGGATCGCCTCTACAGTGACTTCTGGATCTCCAGAATGAGCCTCCTTCTGGGCAGACAGCTAATGTCTGTGGCAACAGTGAAGGACCTGTCAGACCAAGAGGGAGATACCTCTACCAACTCCAATCTCTAAACTTTCCCGGTTCCCCAGGCCTGTTCTTTGCCATCAAGATGACTTTGCCCTGTCCTGAGATCTCTTCCCCACAGCCCATTGGCGCCATGCTGGAGGCGCTCTCATCTCTGCTGGCTTTTTGCCTTCCAGGTCTCCATTTTCCTGGACATTTTGCCAATCTGCACTACTGCACTGCTCCTAAATCTACTCCCTGCAAGGTGAATCCGTTGTCCGTCTCTCCCCAATTTCTACAGTCCCCAAAAGGATGGGCGTTCTTCCTGCTATCCTTCTCTGCCTTGTGCACACTGCAAGAAGGCGCCCACTGCACAGCCAGGCTCGCATTGCTGCGGCAGCAGACAGGCTCCTCTCTCTTCTAACCGTGGCTTTGGCACCGCCTTGGCTGTCCTCGGCCACCTTCACACGCAGATAGGTGTTGGGGGTGTTCAGCCAGCGGGTCTTTTCTTTCTGCTGTTTCTGGGCGTGTTGCCGGAGGGTGAAGATGGGGCCCGCCTCCTCTTCGAAGACAAAGGCAGTGACAGTGGCCGGGATCTCCACCTCACTCTTGTGCCTTGTCTTCTCCTGGACAAAAGGGTAACGGTAAGCATAGCCAGTCCGGTAGCCCTGGGAAGGAGAAAGAGGGGGGTCCTTGAAGACATGGCACATGGCTGCTTGTACAAAGAGGCTGCCCGCCTTCTGCACCCCTGCCTGGGATCCGGCTCTTGCAAATTCCAGCATCTGGAATGGGAGTCTAAGCCCTGAAAGGCCTTCTGTTTTGTAAACATTCTTGGGCTTGGATTCTACACATACACACCTGTGCGTTTGTGTGTGTGTGTGTGCGACATTTCTGAAAACATGACTTTATGACCAATGCCCATATTTACAACCTTTGCAAGTGATCCTTGGTCACATGATCACCTTTACAGTCAGTATGCATTGTCCTGTACCTGACCTGCTGCTTTGCTTCCCCCCCCCAGCAGAATGGAGAAATTACGGTAGTAGAAGACAAGCACACAAAAGGAAATATATTTTGAAAGCAACGTGGTGGCACTGGCAGCCTCAAGTGTGCTACACAAACAGACCAGTGTTATTCTCCATTGTATGCTCTGCTTATTTTCTTCTCTAATTTCTCCACTCTACAAAGGGGAGGAGGGGGGAGAATTCTGTAGGCAACTTGTCTTATGCCTTACTTGTATTGTTCTTCCCCCTCTCCTCACAGAGAGATTGGAGAAGATGGGATTATAAGAGAGTAAGGATGCATACAATGGGGAATCCTTGATCTGCCAGCACAAGCATGTTCCTTTCAATGTCTATTTCCCATTGTGTGCCTGCTTATTCTCTTGTAATCCCTTTCATTTCCAAATGTAAATACACACATTGATTTCCTTCTAATTATTCCAGCAGCAGAGTCAGCATTTCAAAAGGCAGAGGAAGGGGGGGGGGAGAGCACACTTGTAGGAATGTGATTTTCTACTTAGCAACTGGTTTGTTTAATAAGAGTTGCAGGTCCCAAATTAAAACCACTGAATGAGGACTACTTGTATCGATTTTGCCTTGCAAAACTCTTTCAATTGTTAAAACGCTACTGAAAGGAAAAAGGATTGAGGGTGGGAGAGGCTGGGCTCTGGAAAACGGCATGGAGCCCTGAAGTGAACACAGCAATAATCTACCAAGGGTGTTTTGTGGGGAGATTGTGGGTTTAATGTGGTCCCTCAATGGCTCAGATGTCAGCTTTTTTTTTTTAAGTAGCCCATGTCTGGTGGGCCAGCAGAAGCATTGCGAAACCCACCTGTCCAAGCTTGCCTCTTTCCCTGCAAAGACCCACTTTGGTTTACAAATATCTACCTGGAGGAATGCCAACTTTATGACAAGGTCAGGGGACGTATTGGGGGGAGCTTCTCTGCTTGCCAACATACTAGATTGTCCAGCATCCTCATTAGTGCTTCAAATTCATGCTCTCCCAAGCGGCTCTTCTGCATGGGCCCAAAGGTGCTGCCAGCCCATCGGACCAGACCCACATCGTGAGGCCTGTGTTTCTCCGCCTCCAAGAGGATGAGATGCTCAGGCCCACCAGCACTAGACAAGGCAGCAACCTGGAGGAGGCAGAGGGCAAAAGAGAAGTTGAGAAGCACAGGAGGAAACAGCGGGGGGCCCCTGAGATTACCAAATGGAGCAGAGTGTAGAAGGCCGTCTGAACAAGCCTCGCTTTCTGTGCATCTCCTCTTGACATCCCCAGCCGTGGTTTGCAGGCTCCGCTCATGCTTCAAAGCCCTTTTTGGTCAGTGGCAACATTGGAGGTCATGTCCCATAAGCAAATAAGGGCTTCTGCTCCAAGTCATGTGCCTGCTTTAAAACACTTTTTCAAGAAAAACAGGCCCCTTTCTGCATTATTTTATAATTATGAAATGAAATATATTCTTGCAAAATGCAGAGAAGTTAAGGTGATGAGTTTGCACGATTACATTCTAGCTGAGCAAATCAAACTCCCAGGAAGTGTTTTCTGGAAAGGGCTTCTGAGCTGCCCAGTCTAAGTCAACCAGAGTGTGAGTAAGCATGTTGGCATGGAATGTCCCGGCAGTATTGAGAGGGGAGGGGAGGGGAGGGGAGGGAGGGAGGGAGGGAGGGAGGAAGGAAGGAAGGAAGGAAGGAAGGAAGGAAGGAAGGAAGGAAGGAAGGAAGGAAGGAAGGAAGGACAATCTTGTCATTTATGACAGGGGAAATCCACACTTGGGCAAGGAGACTTGATTCTGGGGCAGTTGAAAGTTACTGTCAAGATGGGAATGTCACCCAAAATAGCATGTTAGGAAAATCTTTCCCTCAACTAATTGACACACATCTATTCCCCCCCTCCCTCCAAGCAAGTGGTCATTATTGTGTTTCTAATCCTAAGGAGAAGAGAGACAGGAAGACAATTCTACTGAGGAATATTATTTTTGCTGGCATCTCCAGCTGAATGGAATTATGTCATTTCCACTTAGGAACTTTTCCTTCTGCCCACTTCTACAGAAGGAACCTGGCCTGCGATGCAGCGCAAGGCAGGAGGCTGGGCCTTGTTTTGTTGCTCTGGAGCTCACCTGGACTTCACAGGCAGCCTGCAAATGGAAGACCTTGTAGAACGCTTCCTCCACTGTGTCTCCCAGGGTCACCAGGCCATGATTCCGGAGGACCAAAACCTGCCCAAAGAAACGGCAAGAAACAGGTTCTGATATAAACAGCTAAAGAATATGACATCTTTATCTGCCCCCCTGTGAGTTCTCCTCAATTCTGAACCGCTCTTACGTTCTAATGCAAGGAAGTATAAATCCCACAGGCCAGTTTGGGCAGAGATTTAGTTGGAATCCAAGATCACATCAGAACTCAACCCACACCTCTCAGGCCTAACCTTGCAGGTGGGTCCAAGACATTTCTGCAACTCAATTCTGTCTGCCTCTCCCTCCATTTCACCATTGAAGTCAAAATACACCATGTCACCTGCCAGCAGTGCATCGTGGGAAATTGGCAAGAGGCCTTGTTTCATTGCGGAGACCTGCGAAGGAAGGAAAGCAAAGCTCTCCATGTTTCAGCTATGCATAAAAGACTCTCTCCATGCTCTCCATGCCTTTCCAGTTCAAACAGGAAACTTTCTAGAATGAAACTGTCCTCCTTTTTTCACTTTATAATACCCTGCAAGATGCAAACAAAACCGTTCACCAAACTGACTTAGAGTTGTGAACCTTCCATGCCTGGAGTGCGGCTAACTAAGGAAAGCTGCCTTACAGAGATGGGCCAGTGAAGGACACCTCCCTCCATAGGCACACCACAGCCTCTTCATTTGGGAAGGAAAGCAAGAACAAGGTGTCTTCAGTTCCCCTCAATGTCCCACTGTGGACGGCTCTTTCCCAGAGTGCTTCTCCTCCCTCCGGATTTTCAGCCTGTTTCCCTTCCAGGTTCACAGTTTGGTGACTTCACAGGTGCTCCTATTACTTCTTTTCCTTTGGGCTGTGCAGGGCACCCTATGCAAAGGACTTCCAGGCCAGCTCTGGGAGGACATCAAAATCTAGGCTCACACACTGAATTACATCTGGTTTGTTTAGCCTTTGCTAACTATCATAGCAAACTCAGCCCAAACAAAACAGACCTGCAGCGTGACTCAATCGGTGACCCGTCCAACAACTGCGAGAGTTGCATCCAGAGGGCTGGAGGAGTCCAGAGGTGAATGGAAATGGGATGGTGGGGTCATCTCCGAGGAGATGCCTGTCTCTTCCATCCATCAACCCGAAGCTCTGTTGTGTCTCAGCATTCTGCTAGAAAGATGGACACCTGTTCCCCCCTCCTGCCCTTACTGCAGTTGTGGCTGGTGTGTGCAGATGGATGATGCATCTCACATCAGGCCGAGCCGCATAGATGGCCGAGTGCAGGCTGAATCCTTGGGTGTCCACCGGAAAGCTGCTGCTGCCTTGCTCCACCACCTTCCCCAGGATATTCACTTTAATCTGAGAAGGAAAAAGAGGAGGGTGGGGGTCGTCCGATGAGAAGATGGGCACCTGCCTTGGCTGACTAAGGCATCTCCAGGGAAGATTTCTTCAGGCAGTGGGGAAGCAGTAAGTGGGCAGAATGCCTAAAGTGGGCGGAAGATCCTGGGATCCTAAACTCTTCTCAAGCTTACAGAAAAACCAGCCTATGGCCTCTCTGCATCTGCCACTCCTCCGGGCTTGCCGGCCTTCAATAATCTTTGGTGTACCCAGCATGTCTCCATGGAAACCAGAGTTCCTCCACTTCAGCAGAGGCTATCCCTGCACCTCTGGGTCTTCCCGCTCCCTCTCAGTTACAGAGGTGCAATTGCAGAAAAATGTCCCCTTAGGCATCCTCCTCCTGGCTCCTCTGTAGGAACATGCCGCCTCTCCTTGTCTCTGTAGGCAATTATTTCCACTGTATTTTATATTTTAAGTTTGTTATACCCCGCCCAGTTCCCAGGATTGGCAGAGGCTATGCATATGGCACATATACACATACATACATACATATTTGTATATACATTCTGTCTCCTGGAGATAGAGATAGATAGATAGATAGATAGATAGATAGATAGATAGATAGATAGATAGATAGATAGATAGATAGATAGATAGATAGATAGATAGATAGATAGAAAGAAAGAAAGAAAGAAAGAAAGAAAGAAAGAAAGAAAGAAAGAAAGAAAGAAAGAAAGAAAATATAAACATGGGCAAACTCCAGGAAACAGTGCAGGACAGGGAAGTCTGGCATGCTGTGGTCGATGGGGTTTGAAGAGTCGGATATGATTTAGTGACTGAACAACAAATACAACTGATAAAAAAAACTGTGTCACAATTTGTATGACTGTGCACCTGTCATCCAAGGGGCAGCCTGTCTGTGAAATTCTAGAGGGGATTTTGTCATCCTGTCCTTCTGTTTCATATGAGTAGCTTCATTCTACACAGGCTGCTCTTACAGACTGTTGTAAGCAGAAAAATACAGCTGGTTGCAAAGCTCCAGTCTGCAGTCGGAGGCACAGAGCTGGACCCGAGAGTCCTGCATTCTCACCAAGCTGGATGCTGTAACTTCATGACAGGAAAGGCCTTCGGGACAAACCAGAAAATGTTCTTGTTCTTTGCTGACTCTCAGCTGTGGAAGGAAGGAAGGTTAAGAACATAAGCAGCACCCTGCTGGATGGGACCCCTGGACCATTTTGTCCAGCAGTTCTCACAATGACCAACCAGCTGCCAAAGGAAGCCCACCAACCTCCCAGCAGATACTGCCTTTGGGGGCAGCTCCCCTGCCCTCAAGGCTAAAAGCCATTAATCCCCAGAACTTCCAGGAACTGGTTATTCCAAGAAATTCATTCATTCAATTCGCATACTGCAAAAGTAATGAAGATTCTAAAAGATAATTGCTTGCTTCAACCAAAGGGCTATCTCATTAAAGAAATATGAAAAAAAAAAACCAGTTTTATTTCAACCTACAACAAAGGCTGGCCAGGAGAGAGGAGGATGGGATGACTCACCGTGACTGTGGTGCCACTGAGCTGTGCCCAGCCATAAAGGTCCAGCAGCCGATAGACACTGCTAACTTTGCAGCGCATAAGCCTCTCCCCTTTGGCCAGGGACACAGAGTCAGTGCTATGGAGGTCATTGATGGGTGTCACTGTGGAAAGGTCTGCAAAAGAAAACCAGGCATGGAATTGCCAGAAAACGGAACGGAGTAACATGAGAAGGCTTTGGGGCTGGAACACTAACTCAAAGGGCCTGCTCTTCCCTCGTCGCTCAAGCAATGCACCCTTTCTGTCCTGTGCTTGCCTCAAAATTTAGAGCAGAGATGCAACCAATCGTTTTGCAGATGCTTGCAAAACCCGGGTTGCTCAGAGAGCATATGCAGAGATTTAAGATTTTTCCTTTTGTTGAAGACAATTGTTCAAACAGTATGTTTCTTTATACTATAAGGCAACATTTCTCAATCTTGGCAACTTAAAAGATGTCTGGGCTTCCAACTCCCAGAATTCCCTGGTGAGCCTCCCAGCTTCTACCATTCAACCCGATTAGCAGCATGCATTTGGCAAAGAAGGCAACTGCAGCGAGAGAGGCTGCTGCTTACAGCACAAGCCAGTAGAGGGTGTGTTGCCCACAATGTAGACTCCCTTGCCTGATGGCCTCTGTGTCTTCATTGCACCCCACAATCTGCTAGACCTTCAAAGAATAGAAGGAGGCATGTCAACCCTATACATCCCCCTGTAACCTGGAGGTCCAGGAGAAGTCTCGGTATAAAATCCAGGAATTAGCAAAATTAAACTCTAAGAAGAGCAATCCAGCCATAGACATCCACACAAGTTTAAGAGTCACTCTCGAGAAGGTGGGCAGGTGAGGCCAGGTGGGGGAATGGCACAGGTAGAAAATTGGAGCTCAGCTAACATGATGATGATGATGATGGGGAGGAGGAGGAGGAGGAGGACCAGCATGCTCAGAAACCCCAGCACGACCAAAGACCCTAGATGGAAGACCAACGTACTCAAGGGTGACGGAGGAAAGACGGAGGGAGCTGTGGTGGCCATGAACTCAGCTATCTGCTGAAGGGCCCAGATGTTGGAGTTGTTTCCTTTCTTCATCTGCTCTTGGATGAGACTCTCCAGCTCCTCCCTAAAAGACTGAAGACATCACAGAATAACTCTCCAGACAGCACAAGCAGGCTTCTAAGGGGCATCTACAATTCAAATGCATTTGTCATATGAACATCCGGATAATCATGAGGAGAAGCTTTCAAATTCCTCACTGGA
Source organism: Bothrops alternatus (assembly GCA_034064705.1). Taxonomy (NCBI): domain Eukaryota; kingdom Metazoa; phylum Chordata; class Lepidosauria; order Squamata; family Viperidae; genus Bothrops; species Bothrops alternatus. The sequence continues at coordinate 761,336 of JARGCV010000327.1, forward strand.
CCCGACCCCAGGGCAGAGACCTGGGGATTCAGTCTAAAGAGGGAGCTTCAGATCCTGACTGTCAGAGCAACCCAGTCCAGGAAGATCAGGGAGGTTCACTAATCCCATCATGCTCAGGCCCTCTTTTCTGGGTTCAACTCTTCACCCCCAGCACATACGTGGTTCACCTTCTGAGGGCACCTACTCACAGGGCTCTGCAGAATCAGGGTGACTCTTTTCTTCTGCTCCATCAGGTTGAAGTCTTGGCGCAGGTCTGCAGCCATGTTCCTGATGCGCAGGTACTCCGGGTCGTCTTCCGAGAATCGGTCAAAGTAATGTTGGCTTTGAGCAGGGAGAGCGGAGACTTCCTCGGGAATGGTTTCGTCACTCATTTTTGAACTGATGGTGCACTTTGGGGAGCTGCAAGGAAGCACCAAAAGCCAAATTTGTTATACAGCTGAATATCCAAGCATATCAGTAACCAGGGGGCTGGACTAGAAGACCTACAAGGTCCATTTTAGCTCTATTCTATTCTAAATTCTAAACTGAAGCCCTCCTAAACAGCTTAGCCTGCTTGAAGGCTGCTCTGGACCAGCATCCTGTTTCCAACACCCTCCACTTTTGCCGATTACCTAAAGAGAGACCTTTGTATTCTATGCCTCTGGCTGAAATAGGCCCCGGGGTATCGTGCAACTAACATGATGCAAATGAGAAGCATAAACTAACAAAGCATAGCAAGAACAAGGTTGCCAAAGAACACACAATTAGAAATAAAACAAATAGAAATCAATTTTCAGCTTTTTAAAAAAGGTAATTCCTGGAAACTACACATCACTCGATTCCCCCCCCCCTTATTATTGTTGCCTGTTCACTCATTGTTGGCAGCCTCTGGTCTTCCACACACTTTAATGGGGAAGCAGCATGTAAACAACCACTAGCGCAGACCTGTGTTGGCTGGGTTGCCTCCAGGGACCCAAACTCACCATAAGGCAGATCCAGAAAAAGGCTCTGGGCCTCATAACCATTTATTTTATGTTGGGCAAGAGAGGGGCAAACAGTTGATATGCCTGAGGAAGAGGATGAGAACTTGTATCCGACGAAGCCAAAAGACCACGGAAAGCCATTTCATATTCATTCGAAGATTCCCTCCTCTCCACCTCATGCAGTTGGTACCCTCCAGATGCACCCCGCAATCCCCAGTTCAAGATCCAGACCGATGCATCCACAAGGTACAAGGGTCGGTGTTTGGGTGTCATGGAGTCTGTTTCAGGGATTTTGAAATCCAACAACAAGCTTCTCCCTGTCCCATCACTTGGGGGCCCAGGACAGTACTGCTTCTGCTGCCTCCCACTCTCTAAAGATGGAGGCATTGTGCCAGTTGCCTAGTTACCCAGATGTACCAACCATGTAAAAATAAAGACTGGTGTTAAAGTAAGTTGGAAGCTAGAAAAGACTTCCTTCCAGCCAAAGAGAATTTGCTGTGTCTTAAATTGGTTGTATGTCTTTCTGAACTCGCCTTTTTCTAAGCCCCTTTTCAAGGTGATATGCTGGGCAAGGGGAGGCCCTTGATGAGGAGGACGGAAAAGAGCAGGCCTGGGGATGGCTCTGGAGGGCCCCCTGCCCCAGGAGAAAGGCCCTGGCCCTTTCTGTTTGCATTCCAGATGAGACTCTGAAGAGCTGACAAAACATCGCTGCAACCCTGAGACAGCCTGGCGTTATCTGCTCTTTCGCACAACAGACTTTTGATAGTCTCATTCTATACTTCAAGAGGGACTCGGTGCCCGGCCTCCGTGAGTTACCTCTGTTGAAGCAGAGCATTCAAGTGGGCAAAACTAAGCCTGCACAAATCCTGCCTCTGCTGCCCATCTGAAATCAACAGGAATGTTTCTTGCAAGCCCTTCTGTGCTCATCCCCGGAGGAAGTGGATGGGTTTTCACCCTTGGGGAGCTTTGGCCAGAGCCAGGGTCTGGCCTGAGGTTCCGGCTGAAGAACCCAAGGAGAGAACATGAAGGAAGACATGAAAGCCTGCCAGCCAGAAGTCTACTGGTCTTTGATGGCTTCTGCCTTTTCCTTTCCAGTCAATGAGATTTTTCTCCTCATGTTTGCAAAATTAGCTGTAAATATCTAAAGATGGTACAAGTTACATCTGGGGCAATTCAAAGCAAATATATGCTTTGATTCATTATACTCGCTTGGCCTACTGCGAGTGGATTTGCTGGGGATTCTTAATGGCACTTCAGGCAGGAAACAGAGAGCTTATGTTGATCCAGCGAGTGAAGAGACTATGGATTGTGAGTGAAATTCAAGAAAAATAAAATGTCATCTGCTTGGATCCTGATTGCTTGTCAATCTAGGAAGGGAAAAATGGGATGAAATGAAGGGCTCAGTTCTGCAACACCAAAACCATCAAAGAGTTCAAGATATAATCCACCTGGCATAAGGGATGTTATTTCATGCAAAGGCTATGAAGTCACTGAGAGAGAAGCTGCTGGACAGACAGAGCAGCTCTTTCCATCTGCCAGGAAGCCTTGCCGAATCCCCTCCGCCCAGCCTTTGTGTAGTGGGCTTTTCCCCAGGGCAGCTGCCTGATCTGGAAGCAGCAGGCCCCTCATCTTCCTTGCTCTGCATCTGCTGAAGACATCTTGGTGCCCTTCAGCAAGCAAGATGCAAAGGCAACCCACCCCCAAGCTGGCCCCCTTCATATGTGGTGAGAATTCTCCAACCAGGGGCAGCTGCAAAGTCTCTGGAGGGGGCAGCCGAGGGAAGGCTTCTCTTCCTGAACAAAAGGATTGACCCTCTGACATACAAGGAACAGGATGAGACACAACTCAGACATGGCAAAGGTTGGCAGCTTGCAGGCTTGAGACAAGCACACCGGTGCTGAATCCTTGTGTGCAGGGAGAAGCTTAGCTTGGAAACCTTGCCCCCATGCTTGACAAATGCTTTTGCTTCATCTTGTAAAGCCTGGATGTTTGGAATTCAAAGGAATTAAATGACACCAGAAATTAAGCTCTTAGACCCCTTGCATTTTGCCTACTGTGCAAATAGACCAGATATTTTCTCTTTGCGCCCTGATAGCAAAACATCTGTCACTGCCTAGGATTGAATTCTCAACCTTCCAGGTGGGAGATGAGAGTCTTCACCTCTAGGCCACCACGCTGCTCTGCAAATTAGGTTTATGATGAACAATAAAAAAAATAACATTCGCACAGCATAGAAAATGTGTTTTTCAATTTAATTTTGTGTTCTCCTGGCCCAGGGAGGGATCGGTTCAGGTCACCTGCAATGGAAGGGCCCCTCAGTGTACATTGGACAGCTCCAAGCTGATACCTGTTGCAAAGGGATCCTGCCTTGGGCAGACTGACCCTGACCCTGCTGCTGTCCTCTTCTTCTGCAGATCTGGCCAAATGCCCTTCATTTCAAGGGAAGTGGGTGGCTGGACCAGCTCTGTCTTCCAATAGGCAGCCTGGCAATAGCCTGAAATTGCGGAGGGACCCAATGTTCCCTTGGTCCAGGGAGCTCCTGGTGACTCAGAATTGAAGCAAATGTTGGAAAAGATTTGAACCACAGCATTTTATTTCGGCATCCAACTTTTTAAACTTGTTTGCGTCCTTGACTGAGTAGGTCTTCAGCCACCCCTAGACAGGCATAACTGTCATCTTCCCCAATCTTTCTTATTCCGAGCCTGGAGCCACCGTCCTGATGGGCCAAGAAGGGAAATGGGGCAGCAACCCTGCAAGAGTCCCCTTCGCCTGGCTCTGAGGAGCCCTGGAGCATAAAGCAAGTTTCACGCCTCCAGAGACACAATTAACTTTTGATCTATTACTCTGTGCAGAAATGGCTTTTCACCCCCGCACTGAACTTGGCATTTAAAAGAGTCCTTGGATGGAGAATGGCTGCTTGTAGATTTAAGAGCTGAAACTTGAATCAATTATTTATATTCAAAATTGCATTCTTCTCCTAATGCCTGTTATCTCAGGCACATCAACCCTCATCCTGGCTTCGTATTAATTTCAGAGATGAATTTTGCGATGCTCGAGGCACGTGCAGGCATTGTAGGGGGAGAGGCAGGTTAGTCCATGGTAGCAAAAATCAGGAGGCGTCAGGGACCACCTTTTCCCACGAAGGATTTGTATTCAAAAGTTTATACAAGTTGGAAAAAATCCTTCTGATTTTTTGAGGCACATGAGTATTTCTTTTTTCTGGATCAAAACTTTTGCTTAACAAACTGTTAGCTAAGCAAAAAAAAAAAAAGCAAGCAAACATTTCATCTGATCCCTGCTTTAGTTTCCCAAAACTAGCTCGGCATTCCTGAATTGGCGGAGTGTGACATTCCAACTACTTCCCTCACAACCATCGTCCCAGGTGCGGCCTTGCATGGTAGGTGGCTGCCATTCAGGCACCTCCTGCTGTATCTTTGCACTCCCCTCCCTTGCAGTGAGCAGGGCGTCAGGGCGGAGCGCTCCCTCTTCTGAAGGGCACAATACAATCCCATCCTGGTCTGCTTGCATTTAAAACTACCCTTCGGACCTAAACTTGGTGTCTACAGGAGATTTTAAAGAAGAGACTAGACAATCACCTGTCTGAGATGGTATAGGTTCTCCTGCTTGAGCAGGGGGCTGGACTAGAAGACCTCCAAGGTCCCTTCCAGCTGCATTCTATTATTATTCTGTTCTAATACAAACAACAGGAAGGAACGTGGGAATCAGCCGTATGCATTCAATAATTTAAATTCAAGTTTATCTGTAGCCCCAACCACTTCTTAATCTAACTCTAGTCAATGGTTTGAGCTGTGCCTTCAGCAAGCACTCAGAAGCAAGCTCAGCCCTTGACTTAGTAAATCTTGGGTTCCCCTGATTTCTGCAATTCATCTTCCAAAGATCTGAGGTGATGGAGATCACTGGTGTTCTCTGAGATTGGTTGGGTTGCTTGCAGACATTTCATGACCCAGGGAACATCATCCACTATAAGGGAGGGTGGGGCTTGCTGCCTATTGATATACATACAGCAGCTGGAGTGCAGCAGCAGATCCACTCTAACTGAGCCTCGTTCAAGGAGAGAGGATTGGAGCCCCAAAGCCCACGAGCTCCGCAGTTAAACCAGCCATATGGAAACCTAACTCTCTGCAGCTCAGTTGCCTTTAATTATGTGGCATTTGTTGACAATAGAACCCTTCATTTTTAATTGGCCTCAAAGGGAAATTGAGCTGAACAGCTGACAGTAAATTAAAACACGTATACGTGTGTGTGAGTCAACAGTTCATGGTACGGTACTAGCAACTGAAACTAGACTATATTTAATTCACAACAAAGACTATGTTGGTAGTAACATCGCTTCCTCTGCAATCTGACATAACATGTACTTTGGGATGTTTTAAAAAATTGTCTTTTGCATTTTGCCTGAGATGAAAATGATATGCTGATTTATTTCTATGTTATCCTTCATACCAGTGGATGAAGTGGTTCCCAATAAAAATATAATAACTGGGCAGGGGGCTGGACTAGAAGACCCCCAAGGTCGGTCCCTTCAAGCTCTGCTATTCTGTTATTTAATGGAGAGTAACCAAGGACAGAATTTCCTTCCTCTCCACTTCCCTTATGGTTCAGTGGAATGCCCTCATCCTTTTTCTGGGGATTTCTCACTTCTGAATGGAGCTTCTTCTTTCCCTGGATAGAGAATTTCCTGAAAAGAGGCAGCCCATGACTAGCCAGCCACACAAAACTTTAACTGACCCTGTAAGAGCTAATTGTGTGGGAAGAGGGCTGAAGCCGTGGAAACATGCAGAGCCTGAAGTGCTGTTGCCTTCGGTTTAGCTAAGCCAAGAAAGTAGCAGAATAGTTTGGGAACGGACTCGGGTTCCAGTCTTCACTTTACCACGGAAGCACCCTCGCGTGGCTTTGGACCAGTTCCTCCCTCTCGGCCCAGTCTACCTCACAGGGAGGGAGGGAGGAAGCTGGGTCGATCATATTCAAGGCCTAGAATTAACAAGTAAATAATAAGCATAAGGAACTGGGATGCTTAACAGAATTCCAAATTCACTCCTGAACCTTTTTATTTGCCTGTTTTATTTGCCTGTCTTCTTCGGTGGGAAGATTCCATGAATGTTGTTGACAGTTGGGCATGGAGACCTTCATTTCTCATGGGCCAAGGCTGAGAAATGCACTCCTGGAAATATCCTGACATGAAAACAACTGAAGGGGTACCTCCAGTGGCCAATTTCAACTATAGGAATTGTGCGTGCATGTGTCACCCTTCTGGAAGACTGATGCACCAGGTATTTAAAAAGGTGCTGGCCCAGAATTCACGATTAGCCCATAGCAATAGAGCTGAGAAAACCAAATGGGCTTTAGGACCAAAAGGCCAATCTCAGATGCACTGCTGGCTGACTGCTTTATCACTGCATGCGTTGAGCGCGTCTGATTTTTACCTTGTCCTGTTCCAAATGCAGCATCATCATTTCAAGCAAAGGGCACTTTATTATCTTGGCTGGCCAATGAAGCTGTGCTTATTATCTCAGCTGAAGGGAAACATTCTCTTTCTGCAATAATGAAAAGGTCTGCTCCTGGCACGCTTTCTGAAGCAGCAAACGATCAAGGAACCTCTCAATCCATCTACAGAATGAAAAATGGACTCTTGGCCAAGGTCAGAGTTAGAGGCCTGGTTTACATGATGCTCATCACTCTGCAAGGCTAGGAGGTAACACGAGTGAGGAGGAAGACCAGGTGCATGGAGGTTCTCCATGCTTGCGGAGACAAAGACATCAGGAGAGGCAGCTTTTCTTAGCCCTGAAAGTAAGCTGATCCGAAGAGGAATCCCAGCTCCAGATGGACAGAATCCTACTGGAATCCATTTACAGTTTTCCATGGGGCCCACTTATAATGACCTTAGTTAGTTAGTTAGTTAGTTAGTTAGTTAGTTAATGTAGAGGACATCCAACTGTAAATGACTCAGAATGACTTACCCTTTATAAAAGTAGAGAAGGTTGAAATAAAAAGAAAAAAAATCATCCACATCTGAAGAAAACAAACCCTAAGCACCAAAGAAAACCAGTATTGCTTCAGGTATGCGAGAGTAAAATTCTAATTTCTCTAATGTCCAGTCTGTATGAAAGCTAAAAAGACAAAGTCCCCCTCAAGTTCACCTGGCTCTAGAACTGACATATCCATATTGTTTTCTTGGCAATACCAGTTTTGTGCTCAAGAAATGAGTAGGAAGCTGATTGAAAAGGTTACACAGCTAATATTTTTATAGAATACAAAGATCATTTTCTCAGCTGTACAAAAATAATAATAATGGAAACACAAGCTTACAATAATATTCATGGGGGCTGCTCCAGCGTTGTTACAGCCTCCTTTAGAGGCTCTGAGCTCTTGGGCTTGTAAAGCCGCAAAAACAGCGAACATCAGCTGTTTTTCACGGCAAAAAAAACCCCTCTTCGGGCAAAGAAGGGGTGAAGAGCATCGAGCGGGGGTTGAGCTCCTCTGAAAACCCCCTGAGAAAGCTTTCAGGGGAAAAGAGAGAGAGCTCCCCAGGCGCTTGAAGAAGCTCCAGCCCAGAGACGCGTCTTTCTGCGGATGGGACCAGGCGCCGCGAACATCAGCTGCTTGAGAAAAACTTTTAAAAGAGACCTAGAGGCAGGTGGATTGAACACAGGAGCGTATACTGCAAGTATTTCTCTATATTTCACTTCTGATCAATTACTTTCACAATCAACACAATGTATCCAAGATGGCGATCGCTCTCACTGTATAGAGAAAGTTACCGGAAGTGAAAGTGGAAAGTGAAAGCGCAACGCAAGAGCGTTTGCTAAGAGACAGTCTAGACTCATATCTTAAAAATTTTACAAAGTGTACTTAAAGAAGACAAAAAGAGGATACATTTTGGCAATATATGTGTAAGGATTTTTCCTCTGCTTAAAGAAACCTTGTTAACAGTGGACTGAATATAGAATGGCTACTAGACAAACAAAAATAGTTCCCTCAAAGGTGGCAGCATCCTCCCCAGCTCAGCCCCCTAAAATACCAGTAAATAATTTTCCTGCTCCCCCATCTTCCTCAATATCTACAGAGTCTCAGACCCCCCTGTCTACTCAAGCCTCTCCAGAAATGCTTACTGTGAAAGATTTACAGGCTGCATTGTCAGCAATGACTGAAAATTTAGAGAATAGGCTTGATAAAATGAATGACAATTCTGAAAAAAGGTTTGAAAAACTGGAGAACAAGATTGAGAAATTGGAGAAGAAGATGGAGGAACAAAGCAAAGATTTGGAGAAGAAGATGGAGGAACAAAGCAAAGCTGTGGCTGATGATTTAGAAATAATCAAAGAAACAATTCAGACTCACAATAAGGAAATAAGAGAAGATATTGTGGAAACTTTTAAGGGGGTCTGGGAGAGCGTTGAAGAAAAGGTGGAGGAGGTTGAACAACAAGTAGAGGGACAACTTACTGAGATGAAAAGTGAAATACAAGACCACACACTGATGGTGCAATATAACCAGATGATGACAGCTATTAGGATCAGAGGGCTGAGAGAGGTATCAAATGGGAAGCAAGAAGACTTGAGAAGAATTTTTGAAGAAGCTTTGGGAAAATTTCTAGAAGACGATGCAAAATATTTCTCTTGGCAGATTGATAGAATCCACAGAATTAACTCATGGATGGCAAGACAAAGAAATTTACCTAGAGATGTTATTTATTTTGTAACAAGGGGATTCAGAAATCATATTCTTACAACATCTTACAACAAGAAATTAAACGTAGCTGGTCAGGAGGTGATGATTTTGAAGGAGATGCCCCCAAAGATGTTAAGAGCGAGAAAAGACTACGCATTTTTGGTCACTGAACTGAAAACACGTGCTCTACAATTTCGGTGGGAGGTCCCAGCTGGACTGTCATTACTTTATAATGGTAAAAGATACCGCTTGAACTCGGTCGGGAAAGCAAAATAATTTTTTGAAAATGTGCTGAAGGCTGGGGGACCCCCACCCACATCACCAAAAAGTATAGATCTGCCACAAGAAAGAGGAATGGACTTAAAACAACGACCACAATCCCCGGAGACACAGCCCTCTGCAGCAACAGGAGATGATAAAGGAGCTTCTCTGGAGGCGTCTGCACGGAGTATTGATATCCTTCAACCCTTCGAAGTAGAAAAGCCTAAAGATCAAAGGCAGACGAGAGCTACTATTAAATGTATGGGACAAGAAAAGGACCAACAAGGCAGTACAAGTACAAGTCTGGAAACCATGGGAGCTTGACCAAAGAAGAAATCAGGGGAAAAAGTGGATTTGGTCTTGCAAAAGTTTTCCAAAGCTGGTCATGTCAAATAAATATTTGACGTGGAATGTTAATGGTTTAAACTCTCCACAGAAAAGGAAGAAAATATTTCATTACTTGACTCAAGGTAAAAATGATGTAATTTGCTTACAAGAAACACATATTAGAACTACTGACCAGAAATACTTAATAAACAATAAGTTAGGCACACATTTTGTTGCAGCGGCTGCTGAAAAGAAGAATGGAATAGTCATCTATGTGAAAAATCATATAAGAGCTAAATTAATAGAATCAGACTCACAAGGTAGATACCTAGCAATCGAAATTGTAAAAGATGATAAGAAAGTTCTTTTGATGGGCATATATGCACCAAATCAACAACAAGGAAAATTTTATAAATTGGTACATAAAAAGCTAATACAATTTGATTATAGATCTTGTATTTTAATGGGAGATTGGAATGGTGTTATAGAGATCGGTTTAGATAAAAAGAAGACATCACCAATTCCTCAAACTCGTTCCAAGTTGCCCAAATCTTTTTTTGATATAAAGGATGATTTTGACTTGATAGACATTTGGAGAGAAAGACATGGTAAAGAGCAAGAATTTACCTTTTTTTCAGATAGACACCAGTCATTTTCTAGAATCGACTTTATATTAACATCAAGTGATCGACTTTATATTAACATCAAGTGAAAATCCTACCCAAAGTTTTAACAGACCATAACCCGGTTTGGATGGAATTAAGGGTTGGACAGAGACCTAAGAGATCCTGGAGACTTAATGAAAACTTGTTTAAATACGATATAAATGTGAATGAATGCAAAAATGTTATGAAGGAATTTTTTATCTTAAATATGAACAAGGAAACACCTATAGAAATGATATGGGACGCAAGTAAGGCGTACATGCATGGGATTTTAATTGATATGAACAAAAGGCACCGTTGTAAACAAGAGCAAAAAAGGAAGGAGAAGAGGAAATAAGCAAGAAAGAGCAACTATTAATAAAAAGACCGGATGATAAAAACATTAAAGAGGGGATCAAGATTTTACGGAAACAATTTGACTTGTTGATGGCAGATCAAGTTGCTAGGAATATACAATATGCAAAACATAATACATTTTTTAATTCTAATAAACCTGGTAGATGGTTGTCTTATATATTAAGGAAAAAACAAAAATCCCGTATAATTGAAAAAATAGATTATAAAGGGAAGGAAGCGTTTCAACAAGAAGCGATCAAGAAAGCTTTTCTAGAATTTTACTCCAAGTTATACGCTGAAGAGAAGACACAAGATAACGAGATAGATAAGTTTCTGCAAAATGAAAAGTTATTGATAATTACCGATGAACAAAGAGATAGATTAAATGCATTGATCACATCAGAAGAAATAATTTCAGTGATTAAACAATTGAAAATGGGAAAATCCCCTGGGACTGATGGGTTAACAGTGACCTATTACAAGTACCTTCAAATGGAGATGGTGGAACCTCTTAGAGAACTATTTGTCAACATACAAGAGGGTGGTCAGGTTCCACCGTCATGGAAAACAGCCTATATCTCTCTAATTCCTAAGGAGGGAATAGACAATGTTCAACCAGAAAATTTTAGACCTATTTCATTATTGAATACGGATTATAAAATTTTTGCAAAAATTTTGGCTAACAGATTAATGACAGTGTTACAAAAAATAATTCACTCAGACCAAACTGGTTTTTTACAAGGAAGACAGATGAAAACTAATGTAAGACAACTTCTTAATATAGTAGAATACTTGGAAAAGCATATCCAGGTGCCCGCTGTTCTTATGTTTTTGGATGCAGAAAAAGCCTTTGATAGACTGAACTGGTTGTTTTTGAAAAAAATAATTGGTGGGATGAGAATGGGAGAACAGTTTATTAATTCCGTATTGGCAATTTATCAGAAACAAACAGGCCAGATCATTGTGAATGGGGACTTAACAGATTCATTTAATATAGAGAAAGGTACTAGACAGGGATGTCCTTTATCCCCTTTGCTGTTTGTTTTAACGCTGGAGGTTTTATTGAACAAGATACGAGCGGCAGATGATTTAAAAGGTATACGGATTAGACAACATGACTACAGATTATGTGCTTTTGCGGATGACCTGCTTGTGACACTGACTCAACCAGCACAGTCAGCCAAGAGATTGATGGAGATAATTAAGGATTATGGTAGGGTATCAGGCTTTAAATTAAACATATCCAAGACAAAGATGCTAGTTAAAAATTTAGATAATAATTCAAAACATGACTTGGAAAGAATAACGGGCTGTGAAATAGTTAAGAAAGTTAAATACTTAGGAGTGGATATTGAAGCTTCTAATGGGAAGCTATATAAAAATAATTATGAAGTTTTGTGGAACAAGATACAAATAGAATTGGAGAAATGGAAAAAAACTACAACTATCTCTGCTGGGCAGGATAGCTGCAGTAAAAATAAATGTATTGCCAAAATTTTTATTTCTTTTCCAAATGTTACCTATACTTAAAAAGGATGTGAACCTGGAGGAGTGGCAGAAGGGTATTAACAGCTTTATTTGGGATGGCAGGAAACCGAGGGTTAAATTAAAAATTATCCAGGATACAAGGGAAAGAGGTGGTTTAAAAATGCCCGATCTTAAGTTATATTATCATGCTGCGGTTCTAGTCGCGCTAAGTGACTGGGTTAATCTATCCAATGACAGAATACTGAATATTGAAGGGTATGATTTACTATATGGTTGGCACGCATATCTAGTTTATGACAAAAAGGTGGATAAGAGCTTCAAGGAGCACCTACTGAGAAACTCTCTGTTGGGTGTCTGGAAAAAGTATCAGTACTTACTAAATGGAAAGATTCCCGTTTGGACGGTTCCCAGACACGCAATAGAGAACATAAACAGAGTACAAGCTCAAGATGTGGTGCCCTATAGTAAACTCCTAATTAAAGAAGGGAATGTGTTATCATTAAAGTCCTCGAATATGCTAGGAGATGAAGGAATAGTTTATACTTGGTTTTCATATTTACAATTGCAGTCTAGATGGCAAAAAGACTTGAAGATGGGTTTATCCCAAACAGATGAGAATTTAATTAAACAAGTTAGAGACCAAAGGTCTATGCATATCAAAAGAGTGTATAATGTATTGATAGAAATTGACTCCGAAACTGAACTAGTCAAGGATTGTATGATAAAGTGGGGACAAAATTTTGGACAACCTATTATGATGGAAACATGGGAGAGAATTTGGGTGAAAAATGTAAGATTTACGCAAGCGCAACATTTAAGAGAGAATTTTTACAAAATGTTTTATAGATGGCATCTAGATCCGAAAAAACTATCATATATCTACCCTGACCTCCAATCTAAATGCTGGAGATGTGAAAGTATGGATGCTACCTATTTTCATGTATGGTGGACCTGTAGAAAAATTAAAGCTTTTTGGAGAAAAATATGGTGGGCTCTTCAGAACATTTTGAAAAAGCGTATTGAATTTCTACCTCAGTTGTTTTTGTTAGGTATTACAAAAGACTGTACCACCTTGGAGACGAACTTAATTTTGAATTTGATCACAGCAGCAAGACTGCTGGTGGGACAATACTGGAAGAAACCAGAATTACCATCTATTGAAGAATGGACTTTGAAAGTCATAAATTTGGCAGAAATGGCCAAAATATCTGCATACTTGAAGGATCATTCAAACGAAAAATATATGTTGGACTGGAAAAAATGGATAGACTACATACAAGGGAAATATCAATCTAAGAAACTGTACCTAGCCTATAGTTAAATGTCTTATATGTTGATTGAAAAATGTTTACAAATAGAAAATGAATGTATTAAGTTGAGTTGCACTCAACCTGATTTTTTCTTTGTTTCCTCTGTTTACATTTACAAATATATAATTAATAAAAATTATAAAATTTATATAAAAAAATATTCATGGGTCTTAAGTGCAGAGGTGATTTCAATGTAAGCATGAGGTGAAAGCTTCTCCCCACCAACATTTCTTGCTGTGCTGCCCTGATCAAAAGCCCACAGCAATCTTTCTGACAAACGTTCCATGCGACCCTCACAGGCCAATGACCACTTTGGGGACGTGACTCTCAGGGACATTGAGGAAAAAATGATTCTGTTTCTGTACAGCAATTTACTTATCACAACACATTAATTAATGTGTCCAACAATTAATATGTAATACAATTAAAACTATATAAAATTATAAGCATGGAATATCAGCACAACATGTATTGGATGTGGCTGTACACGCCTCCAGAAATTAATTTTAAATTTTCAAGTGACAAAAGGGAAGTCATCTTATTTAATTATATTTAATTGTACATTACATTTAAAAATAATTATACATTTATTAACTGATCTTTGACCTGGGCTTGCGTACTTTTCGAATTCCAATCCTTGACGTGGCCCTCATTTCTTCCCCAGCAACTGTGCACCCCAATTTTAATACCTAGTAAACTCTCATACTCCAAACAATGTTCTTTGCTTCCTAACCAAGTTATTCTAGAATTATGATTGGTTTAAAAAAGTTATTTTAAGTTCTCAGCATTACAAAATTGTTCTTATATTGACTCTTCAAGGCTGAGAAGAGAAGAGAGGAAGACAAGAAAAACTATCAAACAGAAAAGGCAGTTTTGTCAAAGCGTTTGTTTCTGTAGCCCTGTGAAAGAGGCGAATTGTCCACTTTGGGGACCTTGCCCAAAGACTCCAGGGCAGGATCTTCAGAGCTGAAAGTCAACTTAATGACTAGCAGTAACATGCTATTTCCTTTTTCCATATAACTTTTTCAATGCCCTTTAATATAGTGCTCAAAATAAAAAAATAAAATGCAAAGAAAATCGAGGAACAATAGAATCAATATTTTAGTCAAACACAAAAGACCAAACTTCCAAAGAGTCAGAATCTCCTTTCTTCAAGATGGAGGCATCAGGATCAGCCGTCAATAAGCTTTGATTGCAGGGAATGAGGCTTCTCCATGCTGTGGAAGGCTCCTGTGAAAGACCGGGGAGCTTTCCTGGTTCCAGCAGAGCTGAGTTTTTCTCCTCCCAGAATCCCAGGGGGTCCCAAAGCCTGACCCCGAGAATGTTCACCTACTTCCAATCATGGCCAGGCTGTTCCTTAATGGCCCCAAGGAAGCTGGACCCAGAGTTGGTCCTTTGGTTTACTTCTGGCCAATGCAGATTGGGGGATTGGGGGGGGCTGCTTTTCCTGTCCTAATTGTTCTCTTGCTGTCATTTCCTGAGTGCTTGCTGGGAGCAATGGGGAGGCCCCAAGGAGCGTCTAGAAGTTGCTGGGACATCCCGGAGGGACAAATCCAGACAGATATTCTTTCAATAAAGTAGCATCCTAATCCAACTGTGCTGGAGCTGTTTCCTTCTCCATCTTCCTTGTTGACAATGCTGTAATGCCAGGGGTGACACATTCAGCTCATGTTCATTGACTAAAACAGGCCAGGTACAATCTGGCCGCACTAAACTCTAGCACGCTTTCTTACAGATGTTTGTCTCAGATTATATGTTGCCTTTTCTCTGGGAGCTGAAGATGGAATCCACTGAGAGTGGACAGCTACGTGACACTTAATGAATAAGAATATAACAATAATGAGGTGGCACACATAGCACTCTTGTCATTTTTCCTCACAACAGCCCTGCCAGGTAGGTTGGGCTGAAAGACAGCATGGTCTAAGCGTTCTCAGAGGTGCTCTTGGTTAAAAGTGGATTTGAACTCAAGTCTCTCCTTTATCTGGGCTGATGGTTTTGTGAAATGGGAAACCAAGCAAGAGGACTGAGTGGCATTTCTGCCTGGTGTGGAGAGAAAGCACAGAAAGCCAGCCTCATAGTCCACTTTGATACAGACTTTTATTTTCCTTATTATTAAAGTTTTAAGCTATCCAAATTGCTACAGTGTTAACAATTTTGACTCTAAATTGTATAAATATCACTGCACCAAGCTAATACGTATTCTGTACTCTATTATTTGCATCTTATGATACAATAAATAACTAGGGATGGGAAAAAAAAGGAATGCCAGCTTCCACCCACCCTTGCCAACCCTAAGAGGCCTACAACACTTCCGTGCTCGGAGCATTTTCCAAAATCAGAGATATATTTTTTTTAAATGCAAAAGCCTCACTCTATCACCAACACACACAAAATCCATCCCATCACACACCAAATAGCTGTTGGGGCAGCTCAGGGCTTCCTCTGACCAAAAGCACTTATATCTGTCTCTCCCTGGTAGTTCACCCCCAGAATGACACCTGCTCCTCGGCCAAGCGCAGGAGGGAACTTTGGAGCTGCAGAACCCCCCCCCTCCCAGGGGAGTTTTCTCTCCTGTGAGAAGCAAAATCAAAGCGAGAAAGAGCCCCCCCCCGACTCTTGCCCCCATCTTCCAGAGCTATTCTCTCCCCTCCCTGGGAAGTGGCCAGAGCAACTGTGTCTCATCTACAGACACAGCTGAGGCTGCACTGCAAGTGTTCAGATTCTCCAAATGACGCCCTTCCAGTATTCGTGAAATTAGAAATCGAATTTCCTTTGGAAAAATCCCACTCCAAGGGGGACCATGCAGGCTGCCCTCATCCTCCAACAGAACGGCCATCACTGTGACTCAGCAGAATGAAGGCAACGTAAGGTGCGCCCCGCCCGGCCACCTCTCTCCTTTCAAAAGCAGCTGCAAGCAGAGACTTCCCCCTCTCTGCATGTGTGTTTGTTGCATTTTGGCATCAACTAATTTCTAAAGCTGAACATAACCATGGAAACAGAGATGTGGCTTTTTCTCAGACACAGACAGCACCAGTAGCTCCTGTCAGGGCAAGGACGTATTGCGCAATACCACCCCTTCATTCAGGGTGATGTGACAAGGGAAAGGCTAAGTGGTCACTTCTGCAGGCAAGACGTGAAATGAAGCTGTGGAGTCTAAAGAGGGAGGCTGAGAAGACAGGCAGGCACTGACTGGGTAACAGTGAGAAGGCGGCCCAGATAGCAAGGAGATGGCAAAATTAGCCCCAGAGGAGTTTTACACTCGAATGAGCAAGCTCTACAACCAGTGGTAGAAAAATGAGACACAGATCACCTGGATTTTCACATTAAGAGGTCTGCTGTTCTACAAAGGAATTATTGAGTCTGTCATTGGCTCCTCTTTAACTGTCTGCTTTGGCACTGCGACCAAGCAAGACAGACACAGACTTCAACGGATAGTTAGAACTGCAGAAAAAACAATTGTTACCACCCTGCCTTCCATCGAGGACCCGCATACTGCACGAGTCAGAAAGAGGGCTGTGAAAATATCTGCATACCCCTCACTTCCTGGACATGGACTGCTTCAACTCCTCCCCTCAGGTCTGCTATAGGGCATTGCACGCCAAAACAACCAGACACAAGGACAGTTTCTCTCCCCCCCCCATCACTCTGCTAAAAAAACTAATTCCCCAAAACATTGTCAAACTACCTAGTAAGGCTGTATTACTATTATTCTTCTCATCTTTCTTATTACCTATCTCCTTATGACTATATCTTTGTTGCTTGTATCTTACTATTTATATTGTTTTATTTAGTATCCTAGTATGATTTATGTTGATTGCTTATTTAGTATCCTTTGACGATCACTATTGTATCGTATGATTCATGATGAATGTATTTTTGTGATGGATCATGATTCATGATCATGATTTATCCCTTGTTTCTTGTATGTACTCTGAGAGCTTATGCACTGGAGACAAATTCCTTGTTTGTCCAATCACACTTGGCCAATTGAGAATGCTATCTTTCTATCTTCTTTAATTGTGTCATGCCTCAGTTCTTCTCATGGAATTGTAAGTGCTGAACTGTTCCTCTCTCTTAAACAGGGCCTACGGTAGCTATCTGGAAGCTTTGAGATGCCTGGAGGACAAAAGCCCCCATCATTGCCAGCTGCAAGAGGGAAAGGCGTTCTCGCTGGCTCTCCAAAGAGAGAGAGATGCCTGAGTGGACAATGTGTTAGCAAAAGTGTTGCAGTTGTTGATTGGACAGCCAGCCAATCTCTGGATCCACAGAGTCTCCTGCCTGAGCAGAGGGTTGGACTAGAAAATCTCCAAGGTCCCTCCCAACTCTGTTATTCTGTAATTCTATTCTGTAGCTCAGGCTAAACCTGGGCAATTGAATTAATTCAATAAACCATGATTCCGTTAACGTTGGTTTGCATGTTGTGTGATACAGGCTACATTCCATCCATGTAAGAGAAGTCTAAAACAAGGCATCTGAAGTTAGTATGATGGCGGTCTCTCTGCATGATTGAAGCTGTGCTCTTTTTCACAAGTGTCCTAGGCAGGGAGAGTTTCAACTGCAGAGGCACGACTGCCATGTGGACTTCTGTGACACCCACCCACACATGATGATGAATGTCTTAGTCTGAAAAGCAACACAAGCACCCTCAGAGAAGCCTTCCAGACCGCCAAGGGCTGTCCGAGTTTCCCATTTCGCCTCTCTCCACTGGTGCACTTTTGGTTCTGTTGTTTTTAGGTTTCATCAAGGGAGAGTGTACAGATAGTCCTCGACTTACAACCACAGTGGAGCCCAAAATTTCTGTTGTTACGTGAGACATTTGTTAAGTGACTTTCACCCCGTTTTATGAGCTCTCTTGCCACAGTTTTAAGTGAATCGCTGCAGGCATTAAATCAGTAACAGTTGTTAGGTGAATCTGGCTTCCCCACGCACTTTGCTTGTCAGAAGGTCCGAGAAGATGATTGCGTCACCCTGGGACACTGCAGCCGTCGTAAATATGAGTCAGTTGCCAAGAGTCCGAATTTTGATTACATGACCATAGGGATGCTACAATAGTCGTAAGTGTGAAAAACAGTCATAAGTCACTTTTTTTCAGTGCTATTGTAACTTTGAACAGTCACTAAATGAACTGTTGTAAGTCAAGGACTACCTGTATGGGGAAGGCCCAGATTCTTTGGGGTTATATTTGAGGTTTCACTGCTTGAATGAAGCTTTATGGTGTAGGGTGGGGCCTCGTCGACACAGGAGTCCCCTCTTATTTTTACCCAGGCAGGCTTCCTCCCTTGATGGGCACAGAAAACAACACCAAGCCGAAGAAGGAAGCCAGGATGAACGCAGGCAGGTCTTCTTCTACACCTCCTGGCGGTCTGATAACAGGGCCGACACAGCTTCTCCCCTGATGGGTGGGGTCCAAAACAGGCACCCCACCCATTCAGCAAGAAGGATTCACCCAAAATATTTGCACCTTCTGATCTAGGACCTTCCGCCCTCCAGGAAAGATCTCAGCCTCCCCAGCACCTCCGATTTCACGAAGGAGACCCGCTGGGGAAAGCAGCTTGGCCAGTGCAGGCTTCCCCCAAACCCTCCCTAAGCTCTGCTTGTTACCCCCGGCTGGGCGGACTGGCACCGGCGGGAGAAATATACGAAGCCCAAGAGAAGCCGGGGACCCCCCTCCGCCCCGCAGGAGGACGAGGCCGCCCTGCAGACCAGCCGCGCCCGCCGGGAGCCCCGGGCAAGCGGCGCCGAGCATCTCGGCCGCAGCCGCTCCGGGCGCTCCCCCTCCCCTCAGGGGCGCCCCCCGCCCGTCTTGCGGGGAGGGGGAACCCGAGGCGGCTCCAGATGTGCCCCCCGCCCCAGGCAGGGTGACTCGCCACGCCCGCGAGGAGAAGGCGCCCCCCCCGCACTTCAAAGACAAAAGGGAGGCCGAGCGACTCCCTGCCCCCTCCTGGGACCGGCGGGGGCATAAAGCTGGGGCGGCGGGGGGGCTTCAGCCCAGGAAAGACCCCGCCCGGCTGCCAAGTACCGGGAAGCTGCAAGAATCCCCCGAGGTCGCCCCCAGATCCTCCCGGCTCCGGCGGGGCGGGGGGCGGCGGCCGGAAGGCGTCCTGCAGCTTTTTCGCGGGGGGGGGGACGGGGGTCGCTTTCCACCCTTTGCAGACCCGTTTGGGGAGGGGCGCCCCGACGGCGCTTCTGCCGGCTGTGGGCAGAGGAAGCGAGGCGCCCGCATCCGCCGCCCCCGCAGAGAACCTACCGCACCCTGGCGAAGATGCCGCTGCCAAACGGGCCGAGGGAGCCGCGGGCGCGCGTGGGCCGCCCTCGCAGGGGCCAGCCGCGGTTCAGCCCAAATCCGTCCCGGCTGCGAGCGAGCCGAGGCGCGCGTCCCCAGGCAGCCCTCAGAGCATCCGCGCCCGGCTCCGCCTCGCCGCCGCAGCCGCCGACACGCCTCGCCCGGCGCTCCTTCGCCGCGCCGCAGAAAGAAGCCGCCGCCGCCGCCGCCGCCACCTGCACCGGGCTGGGGCCCGCGAGGCCGGCGACGACAAAAGGGCGCCTCCGCCAGCGCCCCCCAGCGGCAGACGGGCCCAACGGCAGGCGGCGCGCCGACCCCCGCCCGACCCCCGCCCGGCGCTCCGGCCGCCGCAGAGGGAGGGCCCAGCGACGCCCGCTGCCCAGGTGCTCCCCGCGCGCCGGGCCCGGAGGGGCGTTTCGGCCCCGCTTTGACCGGCGGAAAGGCCCCCCGGAAACCGGCCGGCCGCGCAGGCAGCCGAGCGCCCCGTCCTCCCCGGCTGCGGGTCCGCGAAAGCCTCGCTGCTCGGCCCGCGGCTCCAGGCGGCGCATCCGGAGCCCGAGCCGCCTCGGGGCTTCACCGGCCGGGAGCGCCCGCTGCTTCGCCTGGCCAGGCACGGGCCGGTGCTCCGCTCGCCCAGATCGGCGGTCCGCTGGGCGAGCACGGCGGGGCGACGCGGTTCTGGGCAGCCGGGTGGGGCCCGCAGGAGCCCGCCGGGACCTGGCTCGGGAGTCCCGCAGGGCGGGGCGGGGCGGGGCGGGAGGAGAGGCTCCCCGAGGCCGTTAGACCCAGAGCGGCTGCCTCTCGTCACGGCCAGCGCTGGCCTCCAGCCGGCTCTGCCGCCGCCCTGCCCGACCGGGTGAGGGGCAGTTGCGGCCCCGGGGGGGGGGACGGCCCTCCTCCTCCTTCCCCCCCTCCGTTCGGCTGTAAAGGCGTCCCCCGCTTCCCGGCTTTTTCCTCCTCCTCCTCCTCCTCCTGCTGCTGTCTCCCTGCAGGTGCTTTTTCCCGGTCGCTGGGATGCTGGTCGCCGCAGAAACGAAAGAGCCGCTTGTTGGGATAGCTGGGCTGAAGAGGGAGGGCTTTCCTGCCCGAGGTGGGGCAAAGGAGTTCAGGGAAAGGATAATGGCATTTGAGGGGGGAAATCCAGCACCCAGAACCTTAAAGAAGCTTCAGACCCTGAAGGAAAGATATTTAAGAAGGGCAAATGTTGATAAGGGATTTAATTGTTTGGGAAGTCGTTTTACGATTAGATCAGTCTAGTGGTTGGGGCACCATGCCAGAAATCAGGAGACTGGGAGTTCTAGTCCGGCCTTAGGCATAAAAGCCGGCTGGGTGAACGGAGGTCAGGGTGAGTGAGGCCAGCCCAGAGCCATGGGGCTGGCAGTGGGGCAAGTCCAGTGAGGAATTATTCCCAGTGGAGGGGAAGAAAGCGGAGGAAAAGCACAGATAAACTTTAAAAAGGAAAGAAAAACAGGTGGAGAGGGAGAAGGAATGCCGTTGGAAAGGTAGTGGAATGTACAGCGCAACCCCTGAGAATGGCGTCTGCGTGCAACAAGGCAACCAAAATGGAATAAGTAAAGGAATGAGGACAATTTACTACTTTTCTATACTTTTACATTAACTGTGAGAGAGATATATATATATATGTAGGTCTTTGGTTTTTCGGGTTTTCTCCCACGTACGTACAAACTGTTTTACCTCAACAATAGCTACAGGAGGAGCTGAGGCTAACTTTTACGTATTATTACAGTATTAACCTCAAGAGGTTTAAGTGCTCCATAAATCTAATGTTCTCTTACATATAGGACAACTCCAGGCCTCTAGAGCCCGGATTGGGCTGTGGGGGGCCGCAAAATCGCTCCGTGGCCATAGATCTGGGCTCCGGAGGCTTGGAAAAGGCCTCTGGAGCCCAGATGGGGCCAAGGAGGGGCCACAAAATCACTTTGCAGCCATGGATCCGGGCCCCGGAGGCTTCGAAAAGGCCTCTGACAGTTCAGGTCATGTTGTCCAATTAATCCTCAGGCAGTTATGAGAAGAACATCTCTGTTCACCACAACATCCCTTGGGGTGACCTGGGTTCCAATCAGATAGAATTCACCTGTGCATTCCAAACCTTCCCCTCCCCCCTTGCGACTGTAAGCAAGCTAGGAGCAGCATGGCAATCCCAACACCAGCAATCTTCTTAGCTTCAGGGTCTTCTTTATTTTCCCTTGGATGGCCAGTAGGTGGAAGTGGTGGCATTTGCATTTAACATTTTCCTTCTGGTCTGCAGGGCTTACTAGGAAGAATAACAAGAGAGCTGGAAGGGACGTGGAGGTCTTCTCACCCAAGATCTATCGTCTTGGAACCCGTTTGTCTTCTTGGGTGTTGGCTATTCCTGCCATTTTAGTGTCATCTGCAAATTTTTAGGCTCTCCAGTGTTCAGGTGGAGGCTAGACGGGCATCTATTTGGGATTCTTGTATTAAATGGCTCCTTCCCAACTCTACAGTTCTATTATTTGGAAGGCAATAAAATAATTAGAAGTAGCTTTTGAAGCAAGAGTAAAGGCATTGTATTCTTCAGCCATCTATCATCAATGTTAGCTCTAGTGGTTAAGGCACCCGGTTAGAAACCTAGGGGGTTGTGAGTTCTAGTCCTGTACTTAGTCCTGCCTTGTTCACTCAGCCTTCCATCCTTCTGTGGTCAGTAAAATGAGGGCCCAGATTGTGGGGGTAAATGCTAACTCTGTAAATGCTCAGAGAGTGCTGTAAAGCACTATGAAGTCTTAAGTGCTATTGCTGTTGCCTTAGGCATGAAAGCCAACTGGGTAACTTTGAGCCAGCCACACTTCCTCAACCCAACCTGCCTCACAGGTTGGGGGAAATAGGAGGAGGAAGGAGTATTAGGGGTGTTTGCCATCTTTTCCCATTGCTCATGACAGGCTCCCCCCTCCCCTGGCAGAAAATGGGTTTACTGAGCTAAGCTTTGCTGCCCTAATCAATGATTTGCTGCCAACGGTGGCATCCTAATTAGGTGCAGCTAGATGGTTGGGTAATCTTGGACTTTGTTGTCTCCCCAAAATTTAACCAGCCAGTAAACACAGGAGAGAAGCAGAAGTAGGGAATTTTTAAAGACTATGAACATCTTGATACGAGGGAATGAACTCATAGGTGTTTCTGTAAATTGAAAGCTTTTCCAGCCTCAGTGAATTTTTTTCCAGTGATTTTTACACATACAAAACAAGAATGCTTAGCGTGGCTCTTTTATTAACTTTTAAACCTAAGATGTGCTGATGAAGGAAGGAACATAAAAGAGATAGAAGAGGGTACTTAAAAGTGCTCAGTGTGATGAAAAGATCTTCTCTTCATTCATAAATGGGTCTCTGAAAGACAATGTATAAACATGGGTTAATCTTTTGGATATAGCTAGCTGTGACAAAAAAATTCTGGCTGCTTTACTGAGTAAAAATAAAATAAAATATACAACAGGTATAAACAGAAAAAATATGGAATAAAGTAAATTGTTTTATTCTATCCAGAAAGGTGGGACCATATAAGTAGCAGCACAGATTTAAAAAAAACCCTACAAAGTTGTCAAAGCTATTTGTTTAAATTTGTTCTTTAAAAGCCTTGAATAGATTAAAAATTGCCAAAAGAATCTACAAGGCAAAGAGGAATTTTCTCTACAGCCATTCTTGGCATCATTAAGAAGGGAAGAGAAATACCACAGTTGAGTAACAATGCCCTTATTCTAATCTCCTGAGACCACAGTGGTCACTGCATCCTAAGAAGAACGGAAGAGCTCAGAATGGTGCAAAAAGGAACAGCCAAATGTGTGTGTGTAAGCAGCTGGCCTTAAAAGAAAGCCTGCCTGCATTGGGGCTGGAGTTCAGATGGCAGACACAGACGGACACTCAGGATCATGCCTGTCGGAGACCACAAAGGCTGAAAGTAACTCTCCTCCCTTTCTCACAATCTGAGATCTTGGGGTCAACTTAAAATTAAGCGCAGGGGGGTTCAGAGGGAAATGGTTTTTCACACACTGTGTAGTGAAACCATGAAATCTGTTCCCAGGAGTTGTGAGAATGGTGGGCCCAAGGACAACCCTGTAGGCAGGGAGGCTCTCAATGACTGTGGAGGGAAAGGATGTGGATTTATTCTCTGTGGTGCCAGATGGTGGGACATCTCCAAACGTGAAATAAAGGAGAAATTTCCGGACCATGGGAGTTATGAGTCCCTCACTGAACGGTCTTGGTAGGCACCTTTTGTCTGGGATGGGCTGAAGATTCATCCCCTGGTCAGAGGCTCGGTTTGGTCTTGATTTTGAAGATCTGCAAGGTGCCCCCCAAATCTGGGATTCTATGGGTTAGAGCTTTGTGCTGGCAATTGCAATGATGGTAATAAAGACTGGTTTGAGTTGCCCTTTGACCCCAGGCTTGTGCTTCATTGCCTGGGCTCACCTAGTTAACAGGAAACACCCATCTATAGATAAAACACCTGTTCAGCCTTACCAATTACTCGCTTTTCTGAAGCTCTACAATCCCCATGTAAGCAGGCAGAATGGTCTCCCCCCAGGTGCCCACAGGGGCTTGCATCATCTGATTGGTCCACACCAGTTCCAGGCCATTCTCCGTCTTGATGTAACAGCCAGGCCGCTCTGCTGGGAGGGGTGCTGGGAGGCACTTCTCTGAGAGCTCTGCCACCGTCACTGGCCCAGGAGGCGGACCCTTCGCCACATCTTCCCCCTAAGAAAAGAGGAAAGGAGAACGTTTGACTGGAAAGGCCAAGTTGGGTCAAGAGGAAAGAGGGCAGCAGATGCTCCCCAGCAGTGAGGAAAGCTCTGTGGCTTTGAGGGCCAGGAGGAAGGGCAGAGAAGGGGGGCTTGAGCCCAGGCAGAGAAAAGAGTGTGAGTGAGCATCACATGAATCGAAAGAGGGGAAAGTGCATTCAGACTTGCAAGATTCTGTGACTGCAGCCTTGGAATAAAGTCATAAGGTCCTACAAGGAATTAGTTCCTTGCTCCGGTCTACCTTGAATGGTTGACAATTTTTTTTTAATAAAAATTCTTTTATTAAAACAATCAACATTGAACATAAAAACATATTGTGCAGCAATCATCATGGCACCTGATATACAATACTAAGTATTAGTCATTGAAAACGTCTGAATTAGTAAGCCTTTTTCCACCCCTCGCGTCTAGCTTTTGAAGCTACAAAACTATTGTGCCATTTCAGGCTTGATGTGGAAATGCCATTCAAACATTCCACACAAGGAAAAAAATGCCAGCAAGCAAAAGGACGCCATTTACTTCGGGAAATGACACAGTTCCCCCCCCCCCACATCTAAAGCTGTGCAGCCCCAAATGCCGCTTCCCCATCTCGGGTGGGCTGTTGCCGATCAGCCCAAACATGGTGGAGGGATAAAGCAGACTTCCAGGTGCAGCTCCGTAATCGGAGATGGGGCAGCGCTGGGGAGCATTGCATGCCAGAACAACTGGACCCAGGGACAGTTTCTTCCCTCGGGCCATCGCTCGTACGAACACCCAATTCTCATAGCTGACAAAATACAGTGTGACTCTAAGTTTTTTTCCTAATGTGTATATTTATGTTAACTCTTGGGGTGTGGCTGCAATATTGTCTTTTATTATTTTTTACTTTCCCCTTTTGTCGGCTGTACACTTTAGTATTATTATTGTATTCTGTTGTTTTGCAAATACACTGAGACAAATTCCTTGTGTGTCTAACCACACGTGGCCAAATAAAGTATAATATGTTAGAAATGTATTTAATAATCGTTGCCTTAACTGACATAATCTAGAATCAACTTTTGGAATGCCACAGGAGTCGTGTCCAGTTTTGTGGTGGAAAGCCATATATTCATGGGCCCTCAGCGAAGGAAGTTGTTGGAGGACAGGAGACTGGCTGTGTACACATCTACTCCGATTTTGCTGCTTGATACCATTTTGTTATCATGCTTATTTCAAGCTTTTAATCAGGGTAAAGTGCCCTTTCAGCTACTTTTTAAAAAATTAAAAGTGTGTATGTGAAAAAGAGGCCTGTCGCTTGGAATTTGGCAAGAGAGAGTCCTTGCATATCACGCAGTGCAGGATCAGACCTTCAGTTCACAGAATGGTATTATTGTCTTAGCTGGGGAGCAGTTTTGTGCCTACCTCAAGCCCTCCGTTTTCTTTCAGAATCAGGTGCAACAGGCGAATATATTCAGCTGTGGCTTTAAGCATATCCACCTTACTTGGCTTCCGGTCTTTTGGAATCAATGGGACAATAGATTTCAGCTTGGAAAAGCCACTGTTTAGATTCTTGATCTGTTTAGACAAAAAAGGAGAGAGGAGGGGAGGGATCAAAGTCAGCTAGAGGTCTTGATACTTGCCTGTGTGAAGAGAGAGAAAAGTTGCCCTCTGGCAAGTTCATTAGAAGAGATAAATAAAATAATGAGCTTTAATAGGGCTCAATAGTGACTGTTAAAAAGTTTTGCAAATATGCCAGACATTTACTTTACAAGGTTCTTAAGGATGTGTAATGCTGGCTGTCACTATCAAAGTTTTTGTAAGGAAGCATCAGATCAGGCTAATGACAGGAGAGCCTCTTTTGCATTGTCTCCCCAAAAGGGCTACTTTTGTTGGGAGTCTTCAGCTGAAAAGGGATCACATATCACGGTAAGCCAAAAATGCAGCTGGCTTGGCGTTTTATGATCTCCACTATGACAGTAAAAAAATGGTTGTGTGAATCTATCCAATTACATCTTATTAGATAAACCACAAATAAACCATGGCTAATGATCCAGACCAGGACTGAAAGAACTACAGGAGGAGGGCATGAAACCTGGCAGTCTTTCATGCCTTTTGTCTCTGGCAAGATGTGACTGCCAGTCTCCTAATTCAAACCTGACACAACCTCCGCAGACTGAGATTAACCATTGACGCATTTCCAATATTTATGCAAAGTCAACTTTTGAAGTTGATAAGAACCTGCTCCAAAAATGCCAAGAACTGTTTTACTGCCCCTTTCTCAGGAGAGAAAGCTAAGAAAGCTGTTCCAGAAAAGTCTGGGTTGACCTAAGCCCCCCCAAGGGGTCTGGGTCTATTTCCCCCCCCCCACTAGCTTCTAGTCTCCCTCTACCACCTTCCCCACAACAAAAAGCCCTCCCTCGTGACTGCTGCAGCCTTTAATTAAAATGATTATTGAATCATGTAAAAATAACATTAAACCCGTTATGCGTTAACATAAATATTTCCCATAAAAACTTATTTTTAGCAAATACAAATGACAAAAGTTTTATTTTTTGGAAATATTTTCACTATCTGGCAAATAATTTTGATTTGGAGGGCCACTGAGAGGGTCGCGGGGGCCTCCGGAGACAGATACTTTCCTGAGGCCCCATCGATCATCCAGGGCTGCTTCCTGGGAGGAAGGTGGGCCAGGTGAGCCAGTGGGGAAGGGCCCCAGGCCTGCTTACCCTCTCTCGCTCTTTGGCATTAGCTGCCCGTCTCCGACCCAGGACCTGCTCCCGGTTCTCGGTGGGGTAATAGTAGCCCGATGGCTTCCTCTTCATCCGTGTAATGGGAGCCATGAAAGGCAGGGAGCCAAACTGCTTGCTTAGGATCTCACCCAGGGCTTCAGCTGGAGGGGCCAGGAAGAGCCGAGGCAGCTGCTGAGGTTCCCCACCAGAGGCTTCCTTGGCCATGCTTGTCCTATATTGCAAAACAGAGCCACTCATCATCAGAGCAAGGGCCCCCAGCTGCAGCAGGTTCTGTCTGTCTGTCATGCAACTTCTTAAGGGGAAAGAGATGGAAGGGGAGGGGGGAAGGAGGGACACAGGTGGCCTGCAAGCTCCAGAGCAGGGGCCATTCCCCTCCTGCAAAATTGCAGTTTCAGAGAGTCTGGACTTTAAGGCCACTTTCACCTTGGAGCCATGCTCAGTTGCTGGGAGGTGAGCTATGGGAAATGGGAGACTTCAGCCCCTCCCTGTATTAATCACAATTAGCTTGGCTGAGCTGAAGCGGACAGGCCCCCTTGCTTGCTCGAGGTCAGCAGCTTGGCTAATGGCTCCTCAGGTGTTCAGCCTCTAACCAATTAGTGTACAACTTTGAAATTGGTAGAGGCTTTTTCATTTTCCCATTCCCAGGCAGCCTAAGTTGGGTTTGGCTACATCCCAGATCTCCTGTGCCTCCCTAAGTTTCACCTTGGTTTGAAGCTGCTTTGATCACCCTGAGTGCAACCCCAGGGAATCTGAGCCACCTGGGAGAGCCACCTAGGGAAAAGGATCTGCTCTGGAACTTACTGTGCTAGATTTCAGGACTGCTGCTGCTGTTATGGGATGGCTGATTCCAATTGGTCCTGCTGGGGCAGCTCTTCCCACACTGCTTGAAAGCAGCAGTTTCTACAAGATGCTGACCTTGTGCCCTCCTTCTTTACAACCCAGTGGAATGATGGAAAGAAGTGGGGGTGGGGGGGGAAAGATGCTGGGGCTGCTTTTCCTATTGAAGTGAAGCATGGAGTGGGTCATGTGTTTGCCAGTGCCGTCATCTTCACTGTCTAACCAACACCATGGATTTCATGGCCACCCATCCAAGATGGAAGTCAGGGCTGAGCCTGCTTAGCTTCTCAAGATGACCCAAGGTAAACTAGCTCCTGACATCTACTCAGACGGTGGCTGTACTCCAAACCCAAGAAAGAGTTCAGATTGAGGGACTATTAATGGAGGATTTGGCTGCCTGGGCACTTGATGCTTGCGAGTTGCAAAGGAGTCACATTCCATCTTAAGGAACAGGTTTAACCCTTTTTCCTGATCAAAGACAAACTGACCTGACCGCAGTTATCAACACTCTATAGCTCCTGGTTTAAACTACTGTAATAAGAAGTGCTTGGGGCTGCCCTTGCAGATGGTTCAGCATGATGCAAAGGGCACTGGCGAGACTGCAGCCCAGGAGTTGTGATCCTATAACTGCAGCAGTTGCCTCTGGTTCATTTCCCGTTCAAAGGTTGTTGGCCTTTGAACAACTCTCCCTTCCACATTGACTAGTTGTTCTTGTTCACAGGAAAGCATTTCAGCAGGACTATTCCCTGACACTCTTTTGGGGACCAAAACCTCTTTGAAAAATCTCCCTTGTCCCAGATTCATTATAATTCTAATGTTTTTGCCATCCATTTCAAGTTGCTCCAGGGTTTTGATCAGTATTTCATGATGGTATAAGTGGCTTTTGTGTAACTGACCAACCATAAAATTATGTCCTTTGGTTTTTCTAAATATCTCCCAATTGTTTTTAGATTGAAACAATTAGTAAAGCTGGTCTGAGCTTTACTAATGGCGTTATTGAACCTTCCTGGGTTCATTAAGAAAAAGACTTTTCTTAAACCATTTACTACATTACTGATAAGATTAATGATTCTGTGTTAAGGGCATTCTGTAGTTCCTGCTTTTCTAGGAAGTGGAATAAAAGTTGTGTGTTTAAAGTCTTTGAGCAAGTGGCGTCCTTGCAGAGATTGGTTAGAGATTTTGCTGATTTCGCCTTGGAGATTTTAACATTTCTGAGATTCTTGCATCTATTCTCTGCCTTCCTGTTCCTTAAAAGTTTAATGGCATTGCTTATTTCACATTCTAGTGTGGATTCAAGGTTGCAAATGGGTGAGTTTTCACCTCTGCATTCAAAGAACTTTTCTGCATATTCTGTCTATGCATGATTAATTCTTGTTATTAATTCGATTTCCTATTTTTTTACTTTTTTTAGTTTTAACTTTTTTTATAAATTATTTTATTAAAACCATCAACATTAAACATAAGATCATATTAAAAAGCAATTATCATATAACCTGCAATACAACTCTAAGGATCAGTCTTTGTAAACGTCTGGTTTAGCACACATTCCTCACTCCTCGCGACCAGCCTCAACTATACGCCTGATACATTTTATTTGATTGGTATTTCTCTTATACATGGTCTGTTTCTAGTCTAACACCTGTTGTTCATTCGAGCTTTAGAAGTAAATTCATCTCAGTAGTAGTGCAATCTGTTATGATCCCTAACAAAAGATCCTGAGGTAGAAATTCAGTATCCTGAGGTAAAAATACAGTACGCCTTTCCAATATTAAAGCAATCAACATTAGATCTGGGCTCATATTAATGAACTGTCCTCATAAGACCTGAAAAAACAGCTCTTGTATATGGTCTATCTACTATATCTAGTCTATCACATATTGTTCATTCGCGCTTTAGAATTAACTTTGTCTCAATAATAGTGCAATCTTTTATAATCCCTAACAAGAGATCCTGAGGTAGAAATTCAATAACCTGAGTTGGAAGTTCAATCCGCTTTTTTTCAATATTAAAGCAAACAACATTATGCATAAGATCATATTAAGAGGCAATCCTCATCTAACATAAAATACAACATTAGGTATTAGTCTTTGTAAACGTCTGGTTTGGTGAACATTCTTCACTCTTCACGTCGAGCTTCAACTGTACGCCAGATACATTTTGTTTGATTGGTGTTTCTCCTGTATATAGTCTATCCACTGTTTCCAGTCTGTCAAATATTGTTCATTTGAGCGATCTTTCAGATATGCCGATATTTTCGCCATTTCCGCCAAATTTATTACTTTCAAAGTCCATTCTTTCATAGGTGGTATTTCTGGATTCTTCCAGTATTGTCCCACCAACAATCTGGCTGCTGTGATCAAGTTCAGAAATAAGCTCGTCTCTGAGGTAGTGCAATCTTTTATGATCCCTAACAGAAAAACCTGAGGTAGAAAGTCAATACGCTTTTTAAATATAGTTTGGAGTGTCCACCATATCTTCCTCCAGAAGGCTTTGATTTTTCTGCATGTCCACCATACGTGAAAGTATGTAGCCTCTCCATCGCCACACCTCCAGCACTTGGGCTGGGTGTCTGGATAGATGTATGATAGTTTTTTCGGGTCTAGATGCCACCTGTAGAACATCTTGTAGAAGTTTTCTCTTAGCTGTTGCACTTTCGTGAATTCTACATTTCTCACCCAGATTTCCTCCCACGTTTCCATCGTGATCGGATGTCCAAAGTCTTGTTCCCACTTTACCATACAGTTCTTGACTAGCACCGTTTCAGAGTCCATTTCTATTAGTACGCTGTACACTCGTTTGATATGCATGATCCCCTGCTCTCTAATCTGTTCAATTAAAGTCTCGTCAGTCTGGGATAAGCCCTTCTTCTTGTCTTTATGCCACCTTGACTGCAGTTGTAGGTATGATAGCCAGGTACCTCCTATTCCTTCATCTGCTAGCGTTGTTTGTGACTTTAAGGAGAACCCATTTTCTTCTTCCAGTACCAGTTTACTATAGGGCACTCCTCCCTGCTCTTGGGTTATGTTTACATCCCCTATTGCATGTCCGGGGATCGTCCATATGGGGATCTTGTCGTGTAGCAGGTATTTATATTTCCTCCAGACCCACAACAATGGGATTCGTAGTGGGTTCTCCTTGAAGTTCCTGTCTGCCTTTTTGTCGTATATCAAGTATGCGTGCCAGCCGAATAGTAGACCATGCCCTTCAACATTCAGTATTCTATCATTCGTCATATTGATCCAGTCACTCAACGCCACCAACGTCGCTGTATAGTAGTATAGTTTTAGATTAGGCATTTTTAGTCCCCCTCTCTTCCTCGTGTCCTGGATGATTTTTAGTTTCACCCTCGGTCTCTTGTCATCCCAAATAAATCTGTTGATGCCCTTCTGCCAATTGTCCAAGTCCACATCCTTTTTGAGTATGGGTAGCATTTGAAAGAGAAATAGAAATCTTGGCAAGACGTTCATCTTTACTGCTGCTATCCTGCCCAGCAAGGATAGTCGTAGTGTTTTCCACCTTTCCAGATCTGCTTGTATCTTGTTCCACAGCACCTCGTAGTTATTTTTGTATAATTTCGCATTCGTTGTTTCTATCTCCACTCCCAGGTATTTAACTTTCTTAACTATTTCACAACCCGTTATTCTTTCCAAGTCCTGTTTTGCTTTGTTGTCTAGGTTTTTAACTAGCATCTTCGTTTTTGATATATTAACTTTAAAACCTGATACCTTGCCATAGTCTTTCATTATCTCCATCAAACTCCTTGCTGATTGTACTGGTTGCGATACTGTCACCAGCAGGTCGTCTGCGAAGGCACACAGTCTGTAGTCCTGTTGTCCAATCTGTATGCCCTTTATGTCCTCTGATGCTCTTATCTTGTTCAGCAGAATCTCCATCGTTAAGACAAATAACAGTGGTGACAGCGGACAGCCCTGTCTCGTGCCTCTTTCTATGTTGAATGGGTCTGTTAGTTCGCCGTTCACAATGATCTGGCCCATTTGTTTCTGGTAGATTGCTATTATGGAGTTGAGGAACTGCTTTCCCATTTTCATCCCCCGGGCTAGGTTCGTCAGGAATGGCCAATTCAGTCTGTCAAAGGCTTTTATTCGATTTCCTATTTTGATACCTCCCACCAACTTCAGCATTATATTAATATAGAAATTACATTGATGAGTACAGTAACTGCATGGGAATTTTTCTCTCCTCTCTCTAATAAGCATAAGAACATAGTTTAATATAACTATAGGCATGGAACTTCTTCAAAAATTATAGAATTTATGGAGTTCTAAATTTGATGATTGTGTAGCTGATTTTAAAAGAATTATACACTGAACAACTGTTGCTATAATGTTGTATCTTATGTTAAAGGAAAAATCTTCATCAGGGTCCAGTCCAAGCTGGGAATAAGCAACATGATGACTGCTTTAGAAAGAAGGTTGCAGTTTATTGAAGAGGAGAATCAGACAGAAAGATTACTCTGGAAGAAAAGAGAGAGCACATGGAGGGAGTGGGTTTTTATACCCTCTGGGGCTCATGAGGTTGTTTCCTGTTCCTGTTTGAGGCTTTGTATTTCCTGTGTCATGTACTTTGACCTGAGTCTGAGTGTGCCCCTTTGGCATCTGTGAGTTAATCCTATTATGACCTGTCTTAGAGTTTGGGTGGGGTATGTAGATTTTAAGGGTTGAGGAAATATGATATTCTGCCTTTTTAATATTTCCTTCTCTGGGGGGGGCTGACTCTCCACACTTATGTGTAATTTCCTTTGCGGATAATGAAAGCTGAGTTGGAGACATTAGTCTTATCAAGGAAGTCAATAGTTACATTTGTTCTTTTATTGAGCTGAAGCTGAGTAATAAAAGGTTTTACACACAAGACTAACAAGCTCCTATTCAAACTTGGAATTCAATGCTTGGAATCCCACAAAACAATATTTGCATCTGCTTCACTTATATGCAGGTCTCCACATATTTTAAAATTGCATTCAAATTAGTTGACAGTTATTTTTCTGTCATCTGGAGAAGCCGTTTTTCATCTGAAAGTTGAAGAGAGATTTCAGAAGGCCCCCCCAGAACCCCATTTCTCTGTTCCTCTTTGGCATTGCCCAGCTCTGAGCTGGAATGGAGAAGGGGAAGAGCTTTTTTCTGGGGACTCCCCAAATAAGCTTTTTAACTACAGTTGAAGTTTATTAAAAGAAAGCCAATGACATCGTCACCCTAAGGGGCGGCTTTGCTAGTCTGACTCGCTTATGTGGAACTCTCTGCCATCTTGGCCAAGGTGGAGATGGTCAAGAGAATGAGGGGCTGGCCTGACTTTCAGTTCACCACAGACCCTCCACGCAAAGTCCATCTGTCCAGCTATCGTTGAGTCTGTTCTGTTTTGCCTGGTGGAATTGGATGACCACAGCCAGGCCAACCTGGAAATGGCTTAACCACAAAACAAACATGTGAAGAAATTAAATTAAATTAAATTAAATAAAGAAATAGAGAAGGGGTGCCTGAAAAAGAGCAGGACTCTCCAAGAGCCAGTTCGGTCTAGTGATGGAAGGCAACAGGCGAGAGGCCAGGAGGAGATGGTGATGTCAGGTCCACCATGCAAGCGTCCTGCCATTCTGTTGGGGGGAGGGGGAGGAAGTTTGCAACTGTTTGCTGTTGGCTTCTTTGGCAGTTCCTTGGTTGGAGTATTCATCAGAAAACATGATAGAATTTGCCGTACTTCTGGTATTAAGACCAGAATCTCTACAAAGTTCATTAGCTATCCCAAGCTCAGAAAAATGGACGCCCTCTTTTCATTTTCTCTTTCCCAGCTCCTTATCATAGACATTCCTTCTGCTTTTTGTTCACTGTCTATAAATATGCCAGTCCTTGGCTGTTAATTCACGTCAAGCTTTCCTGTTAGAAATGCCCGCCTGGTAGGTGTGCTAGTAACCTGCTTAACCTCCCTGTTAGGAAGCAGGATGAGGGGGGATGTAATTTAAAGACCTCCCCAGGAGGCCCTTTCTTCCAAAGCTTCTAGAACAATAGGTTATGAGGAGACCCTGCCTCCAGCCCCATTCAGCCTCCAGAAGCCCCTCTGGCTCTGCAGCTGAGCAGTCTGTGCCCCTCAGCCCAGTGCCAGGAAAATGGAGCTTCCTGCACAAAGAATTCCAGAACCTAACAAACCTGAAACAGAAGAGGAAGCGGTGAAACCTGTCGAATTTGTTATTGGGGAAAAGTTCTAATGGGAAATTCCCCTGATAAATTGAAGGAAGCCACAGATGTAAATTAAAAAAAAGGGGGGGGGGAAGGAAGCTATAAGGAAAAGAGCCCTCCCCTCCCCTTCCCCATGAAGAATTCCCAATCAATACCTTTAACCAGCTAGGCTGGTGGCTTATTACTAGGATTATAAAAGATGCTCTGTGAGCGAATTGTCCTGCTTCTGGGTGGTTTGTGTCTTGACCAGGACAAAGGTTGGACCACAGACAGGCCAAAATTCCCAAGTTCTGGGGGTGGGACAGAAGGGAGAAAATTAGGAAGCACCTTAATTAAAAAGTGCTTTATAGCAAATCTGAGCAATAGAAGCCCCACTTTTACCACAATAGTTTTTTTTTAACTGATCTGTTAATTAACAAAAAAAATATGTCTTGGTCTGTCCTTTAAAAATATTAAAGGAAGCATAGACAGTATTTTATTTTGAAAAATGTGTGTCTTTGTGTATGATGACATGCTTTCTGGATTTCCTCTAAAAATACAAGCACCAACGAGGTCCAGCCTAAGTACGCCAGAGTTTCTTGGGATTAATCTGGACTAAGAATTCTCGCCCAGAGTGGGATGGGAGGCACATCAATTTCATAAATTATGCAATAAGGAAATAGATTTTATTTTGCAAGATACAGATGGAATCATGCAGCTTAAACATGGTGTTTTGCACAACTATGGCACTGAACATTTGGGAAATAATTCAACTAATTAACATGAGATACCAGATTACCCCACAGGACTGGGGCTTCACAGGGACTTGACTCGATGTATATTTGTATAGCTTTGCTAAAATCCAGTTCCCCCAGATCCAGGAAATCTAATTTGTACATAATGTAAATGTCTTAATTCAGTAAAATGTAATGACAAATGCATTTTGTATTTGTCAGTGTATTTTTGTGGAAAATTTAGATTTCAACCAATCAAAGTGGCTCCTGATCCATGGAGCATAAGGATTTTTGTAAGCCATTTAATCCTGCATGGGATCTGGGAGAAAAACAATATTGGCTGTATTCACACTTCATGTTAATATATTCACTTGGTTCTGGCTTAGAGTGTTGTGCGAACTCAGCTAATTGTGACTTATTCAGCAAACCATGGCTAGGTAAATATAACCTTAACCCGAAGGAGGGATTTGAATGCTTTTTCTGGTAGGGGAACCCAATACGGATTTTGTAAGGGTGATTGTTTTGTTGTGGCTCTTCCTGCTGCCAACAAAGATTCAATGGCTGCCGCTGTCTCTGGGAGACAGGCTGTGGAAAGGCAACTGCGCAACGAAAAGATGAGGCAACCAGAACTTCTCCTTTGGTTTCCCCCATGGCTGAAAAAGAGCCACAATGTGGATTTCTTTTGTGATCGACTTCTCAGTCTTTCCCCTCAAATAAAACAAAACAAGAAGGCAGGGGATAAGAGGGCTTGGCAGCCTTCGGCCTCCTCTTTTCAAAAGTCATGCTGGAACCAATTATGGGTTTCAGTGACTCCTACTAGGACTGTAGAGCTGGAAGGCACCAGATAGTCCAGCTATCTGCAGTGTGCAGAAAAATCCATTTGTAACATTGTCAAGACGTAGCCACCCAATCTCTTTTTAAGACCTCCAGGGACGGAGGACCCACAACTTCCAAGAGAGACTGTTCTACTGATGATCAGACTTTTCCATCAGGAAGTTTTCCTTCTTACAGTATTTGAATTAAATGTTACACCTGTTACTTCTGGTGCCTGGAAAATAATTCTTACCATTTTTCCAGTAGCTTCCCTTGAAGTGCTTAAAGAATGAGAGAGCCAAAATGGAAACCTCTAAAAGCAAAATGAAGGTTTTTCAACAAAATGGGGTTTCCCTGCTAAAACCAGCTAAGCCAGTCCTACAATATTAAAAATAATAGTGAAGGAGGTTTTGCTTGCCGCTGATTTGAGAAACATTTGGACCCCAAAATAAATGATTTTCATGCATGCTTATAAAATACTTCCCCTGATAATTCTGTCTTTCCTCTTTAGCGCAAGCCACCCAATTGTGTGTGGTTTAGTGTCCTTCCCCACTCTCCTCCTTTGACCCCCCCCTCCCCGTTGTGGCTACTGTTATTCCCAGCAGCAACAAAAGGTAGGATCTTTGCTGCTCTGGCAGTGCCTACTCTTTCTGATCCTCAGTCGAGGGAAACAGCCTCAGGGCAGAAGTTTCAAGGGGATCAAGCAGCTCTCCTAGATTTGCGTGGCTTTGGATCCCCAAAGTGGGTCTTTGGAGAAGCTGGGGTGCAGCTGATTCTCTTGTCAGAAGTGCAGAGTTCCCTGGCCTGGCCTGCATTCAGGGAGGTCATGTCAGGATAGCGTCTTCCTTCCTGCACTCTTCTGCCCCACAATCTAATTTTACCACGATGGAATTAACAGCGCAGTATCTCGGCTCTGCTTTAAACCGCTTTTCTTTGCACCCCCCCCCCGTGTGTGCTTCAGGTCACGTCCCCTCCTCCAAGAGACGGGATGGGGCACCGCTGGGGGGTTCCCACCTCACCCTTGGCTGCTTCTTCCTCAGCTATTGCATCCCTTCCCACCGGCTCCACATCCAAACTGAAGTCAGGTTTATTCAAACAACGACCAGCAAAAAGGGTCCAGGTTGTTCTGCTGCCAGACGAGCCGGCTGCAAGAGAGAGTTCTGCACAGGGCTCACCAGGTCCAGAGCCGAGGATCTGCTTTGGGAGCAGAATGGGGAGCAAAGGCAGCACACACCCCTCCCCCAGCCCTTGCTCTGGGTTCAGGGTAAGCCAGATGGACAATTCAAAATATGGTGAGGCCACCTGGGCAAAGTGGAAAGAATACGCCTTGTGCATAGAAACCTCTCAGGAGTCAGTATTCCTGCACTTCGTCCTTAATTGATTAGCATTCTCTTTTTAAAAGTGTAAAACGACACCCAGACACCCAGCAAATAGGATAAAGCCAGCCGCCTCTAGTCACCATTGTCCCAGAAATGTCTCATGCTCGTAAGTTTGGTTTGGGCTTGCTGGTGCTTGACTGCTAAGCAGGCCCTGATTCTGAGCCGAGCCTGATGCAGCCACCCTTCCCTGCTGGGAGACCTTCAGCCAGAGATCCAAAGGAAAGCAGCCAGGGGGGGTCCGTGAGGCAAGCGAAGGAGGCTTGCTTCGGGGTGTCTTCTCCCAGTCCCTCCACTGAAGCTTCAAGGGCCACAGGAGCCATTCCCAGCATGGCCCCTGGGTTTCCATCAAAAGGAGCAGAATCAAGGCCCAGAACAAGGGAGGGAACTGAATTTCATAAACTAAGTTTGGGTCACTGTTCACACATCACACATTAATGTGGCTTGTTCTGTTTCAACTGAAAAAGTTGGGTGAGCCAGGCTTGCCATGATGGACAAACTAATTCTGTGCCAAAATCCACCTGTCAGTTTCTCAAACATTTTCCTCCTCTGAGAAATACATAACACATAAAGTAGGTGTACTTGGAGTGAGACTGATTAAGAAGGTGGAACAGGTATTGTGAGGCATGGGTACATATACAGAGACGTGCCCCTCTGCTGCCAGTGGGCAACTTGCATACAACCTGTGGAAACTGAAACTATGCCAACAGATCCTCCGTGCCCAGAGCAGTCTACCTCTAAATGCCATATGCTGGGAACAACACCTGCATGGCTGCTCAGAAGCTCCCCAGGACTGGCCAGAGTGGAAACATGACAGAACCTTGCTCTGGTTGGGCAGGTCTGTGTTTTATTCTCTTTAAGTCTTATTAGGACTTAAGTATTAGGTCCTTATTTCCTTTAAGTCTTATTAACCTGCGGCAGCTGGTCTTCCTCGTGCATCCATGCTTAAAACCGGGGCTGCCTCCAGACAGCAGTGTGGTGGTGGGACGAAGCACATTTTCTCCCCATTTGTTGTCAGCGGAAGGAAAGGAAAAACCGACAATGAAAGAATCTGGGGTGGCTCCCAGGTTTTGCACAAGGGCTCTCCGACAGTTGCCCCAAAATTAGCAACCACCACCATTCCTTAGCATTTTGATGACGACATGCTGCTCTTTCACTAAAACCACTGAAATACTGCAATCCATCATAGAACTGGCAGTATTTTTTAAAAAAAAACCCCAAAGCCCTCCGGTTCCTAGGTTGTGTTGTCCTGAAGATGCTTCAGTGAACAGTTGTTTCCCATACCAGCATGTGAGCCAGGCAGTGACTGCCCAAGAGGAAGTGAGATGTGGTGTCCAAAGTCCTTTCTCAGCAACCGGGCACAGCCTCCCTCATTGCCCATAAGTCGGATTCAATGCACACAATCCTATCCGCCTGTGCAACACGCTTGGCCTCGCCCAGCTGGTGACCTCAGCCAACCGCTGCCAGCTGCTTCATAAGTGCTCCCAGAGCCGCCCTCCGCTCATGCTCTCTTGAGCTGGAGGACACCAGGGTAACTCCAGATCACCTGCAGTTGCTACTGAAATTGGGCAGGATGGATGCCAGGGAGGAGACCAAGAAACAGGAAATCTTTAATCAGGTAGGTTTTTACCTTTGGGGTTTTAAGAAGAGGAGATCTTTCCTATTTTTTTCCACAATCAGCTAGACTTCCACTTCAACATTAAACTTGCTTACAGTGATTATCTGCCCTCAAGTTGGTCCTGATGCTTAGCAACCACATGGAAATATTTTCTTTGTGATGATGATCCCTAAACCGCTTTCAGCTCTTCCAAGAGAGCCTCCATCACCACAGTGCCTCCACCTGGCTGCTGGTCATCCTCTTCTTCTCTTTTCCTTCCCCTTTCCAAGCTCTTCTCTGGAGAGCTGGGTCTTTGCTCAAAGTAGGATAATGTAGCCAGGCCATTTGGGCCACAAGGGAAAACTCTGGGCCGATTGGTACGATGAATCCTGGGTTGGCTTTCTTGGTCATCATTCGGAGTATTCTCAGTGCTCTTCTGCAATGCAAATAGTGTCCGTATGATTTTTTTTCCTGCTTCAAGGTCCAACTTTGGCGTTCATGGTGCAGCACGGAGAACACCATGACCTGCATGATTCTGATCTTTGTAGGGATGGAATCTCTAGTATGATTTACGTAGTTTGCTTAGCTAGTATTCTATGACTATCACTAAATGTTGCATCTTATGATTTATGATGAATGTATTTTCATATGATTATCACTATTACTTGTATGTACACTGAGAGCTTATGACCAGAGACAAATTCCTTGTGTGTACAACCACACTTGGCCAATAAAGAATTATGCCATTCCATTCTATTCTAATCCTATTCTATTATTTCTATTCTATATACATGTAGCGGGGCTGGCCAAAAGGCTTTGCGGGCCGGAGAGAGGGAACTGGGAGGCTAGAGCAGCTGCTGCTGAGATTTTGGGCAGAAGGAAAGAAAGAGGAGCTCCTGGGCGGGTGTAGGCCTCAGCCTCTCCTCAGAGGGGCTTCAGCTGCTGGCTAAGGTTGTGGCCCTGGGTTTGGCTGGAGGGCACCAAGTCAGCCTCTGGTTTCTCCCCCTGCACTACGCAATCCGGCACTTCTGTTTTTGCTTGAAATACGTCCCTTACACAGAAGTTAACAGAATCCCAGTTTTGCGATATGCAGCGGTAATGGAAGAAATGTTGCAATCAGGGATGCTGTGTGTGAAAACACTCCAGCACTGATTACAACAGATGTGTTACTAAATACTGTAGGGCCTCACCCACACCCTTCCACCCCCCAAAAAACCTGCTTGCAAAATGCAGCCTGAGGACAGCTTGTGTGGTGGTATGTAGAAAATGTGTTCTGCGAGTTAACTGGAAGCTGGATAGGTTAAATCCATACATGTTTTAAAGGGGAAGAAGGTTTCACTGGGGCTGGGTCTTCCTTGTACAACTCGGTGGCGGCAAGTGGATTTGAGCAACATCTTGATGGAGATTTCTAATTATTGGCTTCCTCTGCCTTACTCAGCTTTTTAAATATGATGGACTACAATTCCCATCAGTTATACAGGTTAGAAAGATAGGTATTAATAATGAGAGATGTTAATTATCTGAAAGGCTTGTAATTCAAAATTATGAAAAAAAATCGCCTTCCCCCTAACACAATCATATATAATTCCACTAAATTAAATTCATGTCACCAGTTCTTGCTCCTGGTTTTCAATGGTGTAAAATGATCCTTCAGTGTGTGCATCTTGTTGTCAACCAGGTGGTAATAACCGATGGACATCCTGCCACCTTCCACGTCTGTGATCTCCCATGATTCTCAGCCTTATGAGTGTAAAGTATGGGAATTGTTATTCCACCCCCCTTGGGAAATGAGTTTAATGGCATCTGGTTTGATTTAAAAGGTACAATTTTGTCTCCATTTCTAGCACTTTCTTTTCCTTAGCACATTTGTTTGTGTCACCTTCTTTCTTCTTCTTCTTCTCCCCTCTGGAAAGGAAGTTTGCAATTCTCCTCTTTCTTTGCGCAGCTCTTTCCCCCCTGGTGGTGCCAAGTCTTCTGTGCCCAAAATATCCCATCCTGAAGAGGAGGAGGAGGAGGTCAACTGGAGGCAGGAAGGAGCAATGGTTGTAGCAGCTGGCTGGCAGGCTGACTCAGCTGACCTGAGTTAATATGAGAACGGCGGTTGCTGTCCCCTTCGCCCCCTCCACTTCTCCATCTCCAGCCAAGGTTGGCATCCCTTTGGCTGCAGGACACCCAGCTAAATCCATGCTTGTAATCCAACGAGGGAGGATCCTGTGCTACTTTTTGGACTATCACTGGGTTATGAGAGTTATAGAAATTATGATAGTTGTTCCCTTAATTTCCCTTAGTTTGTGTTTGTTTAGACCGGGAGTGATCAGTATTGTCCTTAGGAGATGTTTCCTTGTTCATGCAAATGGTTTCTATATGTGGTTTATGTCTGTTTTGTTAGCATTATATTTGTTCCTATCCAGTGTGATCGATGGTTTGATTGTTTGTCCAAGGCGTGTCTGCAGTTCCCAGTCCTCAGGATGTTTCTTTTAGCCAAAGGGTTCTTGCCCAGGACTTCCCAGGGCAGGGGAAGGAGAATGAGAGAAGAGAGGAAAAAACTTTTCTTCTTGGCTTATCCCTGAAATGGTAATTTTCTTGACGTATTCCCCACCCATCCTGGGTTCATCTGCATCTGTGATGGCTAGTTTATGGGTCTGGGTTTCCTTTGTAATCATTTCCTTTTGAAAAAGATTTAGTTGTGTGGTTTTTCTCAAAACAAATTGCCCTCCTGTTTCAGGGTTTGGACTAGTTCTGATTTCTATTACGTGTTTCCTTTGGGTGCTATTGACTAGCAATGACCAAGGCTTTAAATTAAACCCTTGTTCAAGCTGTTAGTGATATTCAGGAGTTAATTTATAGACGGGACACCAAGCTTTTCCCTCCAAAATCCCGCATCTCCCTGCTAAGCTGTCATGATATTACAATGATGTGCGAATCCGGCCACTGCAGTTATTATTTACATAACTGAATGCATCGTCACATAGTTTTTAGAGGCAGTTATCTTTTTGCTAAGTTTTAAAAGTCAGTTAATGCAGACATTATAGCAATTGGTTTAGTTAGCATTGGATACAGTAACGTCTTGCAAATGGACGTTTACAACGTTAACCACCGTATCACCTTCAAATAGTATCTAGCAGGGGGGGGAGGCAACCTTGGCTCTTTTATGACTCGTGGACTTCAACTCCCAGCTGGCTCAGCAATTCTGGGAGTTGAAGTCCACGAGTCACAAAAGAGCCGAGGTTGCCTCCCCCCCGCTAGATACTATTGGGAACAAGTTCCTTAATTAAACTGATCCGGCTGAATGCAGCGCTTTCTCACCCAGGGCGCGGCCGGGGGATTTCCTACCGGTAGTAGCTGAAGTTTCGCTTTTAGCAAAGCGGCCAGGATACAAATCCTCTTTCGCCAACTCGTCGCCGGGGGAGCCTCACGCTTCCCTCGGGGGCTTCTTTGGGAGGACAAGGGGGGGAGAAACTGGACGGGCGCTCGCCAAAGGCGGACCCCCCCCCCCCGGCAAGGAAGGCGAGTCCCTCACGACCGGCTCGGCGGCTCGGCGCTGTACCCGGCTGCGGTCCCCCAGCGCCGCGGGGCCGGAGCGAGAAGGGGCGGCGGGAGCACCCCCTCCCCCCGTAAACTCGAGGGCCCCTTTCTGAGGAAGCGACGCCAGGGACGGGGCCCCTCGAGGCAGCAAGGCCTCGCGCCCCTTACCCGGACCTGACCAAGGCCGCCGAAGGAGCCCGGCGGTGGGGCGCGAGGCGCTCCGGGCGGGGCCGGGCCGCGAGCAGACAGGGAGGCCCCGCGGAGCCCTGGCGCGCCCAGCCAGCCTATCGCGGCCCGGCCCGGCCCGGCCCGCCGTCCGCCCGCCATCCAGGACAAGGCGCTCTGCACGCGCCCAGAGGCGGCCTTCGCAGCGGGCCCGCGGCTGGAGGGGGCGGTCCGGCAGGCCGGTCGGGAGAGGCTCCGCACGCATCCCGGGCCGTGGCTGCTTCCCGCCCCTGACCGGCCCCGTCGCTTCCCCCGCAACCAAGTGCCGCAGGCGCTGCTCTCCTCGCGCCGCCGGCCGGCCGGCCAGGAGTAGCCCTCCGGGCAGCCCCCGCCCCGCCCCGCCGGGATGCTCGGGCCCTCGCTAGCGCCGTCGGCCGCGGACGGGCGGATCCCTCCGCACGTGCTCAGAGACACGCCGCGAGGCGCGCTGGGGGGGGCAGCCTCCCCGCCCGGCACCCGGAACAGCCGCTCCCTCCTCCCCGGCCGGCACACACCCTCCGCCCGCGGCCAATGGGCGGCGCCGGGCAGGGCGCGTCAGGCGGAAGCCGGCCGGGATGAGGGATTAGCCGGCGCGGCTCGCGAGTCACTTTGTCCGGCCGGCGCCGTCCGAACTCCGCTCCCGCCGGTTGTCGCGCAGCTCCGGCCTCCGGCAGCAGCAGCAGCAGCAGCGCCATGATCGCCTCGCACTTGCTGGCCTACCTGTTCACCGAGCTCCACCACGACCAGGCGCAGCGGGTGAGGCGCGCAGCACGTGGGCACAGGCCGGGCGCGCCTCCCCTGCTCCCCGCGAGCGCCGCCGACGCCTCCCGCCTCGCGCCCGGGGTGGGGAGGCGGGAAGCTCGGCGGCCGACTCGCCTTGGATGGCGGGGAAAAGTTGGCGCGGGAGGGGGGGCTCCGGCGGCGCCAGGGGCGCTTTGCCGGGCCGGGCCGGGCCGGGCGGCGAACAAAAGCCCGGCGGGCTCCCTCCGAGGGGAGCGAAGCGAAGCGCTGCGGCTGGCGGGGCTTCTCTTTCGGGCTCCGGGCGAGCGTCGCCGCCGGGCGTGGAGACGGCGCTCGGAGCGGCTCGTTCGGCCGTCGGGTCGCTCGCTCGCTTCTCGTTCGCCTAAAGACGCGGCGGGAACAAACTGCCCCAGGAAGCCCGCGGAGAGCTCGTTGCGGCTGCGGGCGCTCCGGAGCCCTCGCGCCCCAGCAGGGACGACCCGGCCGGGTCGACCCGGCATCTTGGCCGGGAGGCGCCGAGCGGCAGCCGCCCCCTGGAAGGGTCCCGGGACCCCCCCCCAAGGCTTCCTAGCCGGCCGGGCGAGAGGGTCCCCGGGCACGCGCCTGCTGCCCGCATTCTCCTTGCTCCCCTGCGACGTGGCGGCCGCGAGCGCCTGGCGCGGAGGTCTTCCGGGAGTTTCGCTGGCTTTCAGCCTCCCCGGCAGAGAGGCCCGCAAGGCTCGGGAGGGGGCGGAGCCCGAAGAGGTGAGGGTGGGGAGCGGGGAGGCCCGAGGGGCTCGGGGACGCTGGGGGTCAAGCCGCGAGGAGGGGAGGGGGCTGTCCCGCTGACCCCTTCGCAGAAATGCGAAGCTGCTGGGCCAAGCTTGAACTTTGGGTTTGGGAGCCGGAGAGATCAAAGCTAGCGATCCATTTGGCTTTCCTGTGCCCTCCCCGCACCCCAAAGGGCCTCGGCTCTCCTCTCTCTAGGGCAGGGACAGATCTTGCTTTCGCCCTCTTATTGCCGTCCAGCAAAGCCCCCTGCGCCGCTTCGGGAGATTTGGCGCTGTCTCAGCCCGGAGGCAACAATCGAGGCAGCTTCGTTAGGCATTCATTTCATACCAGATCTTCGTTTCTGTCCTCGAGTTTAAAAAACAACTAGTAACAATGGGGGCCCTGCCATCCCAGCCTATTTTTATGAGAGAGGTCTTGTGGCACAAACCATGAGAGATCATCTCCATCAAGTTAGTGGCTCCTCTTGATTGCAGAGGGATCTTGTAACTGTGCAGCCCACCCACCCCCCACCCCCCTGGTCCTGGTCAGAAACAATTCCTTGTTAGTTCAGGGATTCTCCGGGGAGAGCCACAACAAAACAAGCTGTTCTCAGATAGGAGCCATTTCATGGAGAGGAAACGGGGATGTTTCTCTTCCGGACCTCAGGTGGCAATTTT
Organism: Bothrops alternatus; assembly: GCA_034064705.1. NCBI lineage: Eukaryota > Metazoa > Chordata > Lepidosauria > Squamata > Viperidae > Bothrops > Bothrops alternatus. The sequence continues at coordinate 805,548 of JARGCV010000327.1, forward strand.
CTGACCATAGAGGCCTGGCTCCCTCCAGGGCCCTGGATGAGGTCCTGGCTCCTATACTCCTGTGACAGCCGCAGTTTCCCAGGACTTTCCCTTGGCTTCTTCTCATCTCCCCTCCTTCCCTGAGAGTTGATTGGGACCCATCCCAGGCAGCCCCCTTGGGGTGGTAGCATCTCCTGGTCTTGGTCCCCCTTTCCTTGGAAAGAAGTCAGCAGTCCAGAGATGGGAAATTAAAGCCTTTTAAAACCCTCGCCTATTCTTCCTCCAAAAAGCCTCTCGCAAGACCCTCCTCCTTTTTTGGTGGTAACGGGTTTGAGAGATTATCTGGGGGCTCAGCAGCCAGGTTGGAGGCTGTGTGGAAAAAGGCAGGGAGATAAAAGAAATCCTAAACAAAAGTGGGCCCCTTTAGTCCCTTCCCCCACTCAGTTAGACTGGCATGGCAGTGGGGGGGGGGGAAACAGAGGATGGCCCAGAGATGCTGGGCCCGCCCTCTTCCTACTGCAGCTCTATGATTGGTGGACACTTTGCCCCAGTTAAGGAGGGAGGGCAGCAAAGACAGGAATCAAGCCGGCTTGCTTATTGTGATTGTATGTGGGTGATGGGGGGCAGCTTTTGGAGGTGAGGCTGTGGGGACAGCGTAGGGATTGGTGGAGAGCTTTAGATGTCATGGACTAGTTTTTCCAACCTGGGATGGTGGGGAAGTGTTTAACCTGATCCTGCAGAAAGATTCCCTGTCAAACTTTTTCAGAGCTGAGGAAGCTTCCCGGTGGGGCGGGGGTGGGGGGGAATGAGGAAGGAGACTGAGCTGGCAGGCTGGCTCTCCTCCCTTGCTGATGAGATGGCCCTGGGAATGCCCCTCTTGGCAGGCTGGCTGTGAGAAAGACCCAGCCCAGAGCAGGGATCTCATTAACTGGTTCTCGCTAGCAGGCAGGGCTGGGAGGATCAGCAAAAGTTTTGTCATGCTTCTCAAGGGAGGGAAAGGTCATGGCTTAAAATCTAGTGCTAAGATTAGCAACTTTGCTCGGGTAATTTTGTTTTTCAGCAAGACAAAATTATTTTGGGGGTATTCTGGGGTTAATGTGCCCAAAGAGCAGGGATGAATCAAGGGGTGGGTGGGGCCAGGGCTGGCACTCCCTTTTGCTATTTCTTGTCTCCTCCCCCTCACACATAGGTGTGCATACACACACACACATATACACAGCACACTGCAAAGAAAGAACAGGCCACCTTTATCTGCTGCCCCAATCAATCCTTTGCTGGAACCAGAAGTTGAAGGGCCCCAGGTGGTTGAACAGGGAGCCAGCCCCGAAGAGAAGGGCGATTTGGGGATGCGCACAGACCCTCTATCCGTAGCCCCCTAAAGAAGTTGTGTCACGCTGCTCTTGGCCAGAGGGAGAAGCCTCTGCCTTAAACTGTGTCCTGAAGCCCCTTTGCCCCTTCTGGTCTGGGCCCCAGATGAAGGAGGGCCCGTCTCCTTTTGCACAGGCAGGGCCCTGCTTGACTGAGTTGCCTGAGTCGGGGTAGGGAGGCAGCTCACCTCTAGCAGAGCCTTTGTACGACAGGGAGGCAGAACCGCTGCCCTCGGAGGAGCTGGGCCGGAGGGGTCCCCCGTAGAAGGGCGGGGGGGGGATTCTACCCTTTGAAAAAGGAATGACCCCTCAGGGCCATAAAACTTCGCCCAGGGTCAAGTCACTTCAAACATGTAATTTGTAACTGCCAGATTGTGTAATCTGTAGCAAAGTGGGAGAAAATATTTATCTACTAGTTATTCTTGTAAATCAGGCCTCAGAAAATAACCGTATTTGAGAAAAGAAAATTCTAATTTTCCTTAAAGCGTTGCTTCAGAATTTTAGTATCCTTTGCTCTGTTAGGTTGTGCAACTTGTATTTGAGCTCAGTTTGGAAATCAAACCTCAGATTCTGAAGGATCTGCCACAGTTCGGAAGTTGGCCAACATCTGCAGCTCTGAAGCCATCTGCTGGGCCTCGGAAGAGTTTAGAGTGGCTGGAAGGAAACACCCATTTACCCGAATCCAGGGGTGGAGGGAAGGGAAAGAGTTTCATTGTGCCTCTCTTCCCCCATTGGTTGACTTTCCCCAGTGCCCTTGGATTAGCATCCAAAATGTTGTGCCTGGACTGCAACTATTAAGAACTGTAACAATGCAGCACACACTGTGTGTATTGCATTGTTACAGTTCTTAACTCTTGTTGATTATAAATTAGACTTGCTATAATTGAGGCATTATTATAAGATGCAATTTGTATGCTGCAGTTCTAGGAATAAGGAATTAACACCAAAATGAGACTAACATATTTTTGCTCTCTAAAAACGTGTCAGCTGAACACAACAAATAGATGCAATTTGGATGCAGAAGTTCTGTGGTTTTGGCTTCCTGCACGGACTAAGTTGAAGGGCCGTCATCAAGGCCACCTGCTGCTTTGGCAAGAGCCCAGAAACCAGCGCTAATGTCCCTGGTCACCACCCATTAGCCGAACTTTGGCTGGTGCACCTCCTCATCTTCTGCATCCTAACTGCATCTGTTTGTTCTCTTGGCAGAGAAACCAACTAACTGCTATTGGCATTTGCTATTGTTTACCATCTGGGTCTCTTGGTGTGATTGCACTGATGGGGGCAAGAGCCCCGGAGGAGAATTATTGTGCTGGCAAGGAAGGTGGGGGATTATGGTCCTTCTGAAAGTCTCTGGTTCGAAAGGTGGTCAGGCTAGGAGAGAGCTTTCTTTCGACGGTCTCCATCACTTGCCCTTCTCACCCATCCCCTGGAGTCTCTGGACAGCTTGGACAGAAGCACCTTAAATTAGTAATTGCTTTCTAAGTATGTGTCCCATCCAGCAGCTTAGTGCACAGGCTATGTGGTATTGTAGACTGAGGGTGGAGATGAGCCAAGGAAGAACTAGCTAAGCAGGAAGCTGACTCACTGGGTGCTGAGCAAGAAATCTGCCCAAGAAGTAAAGTTAATCTTGACGACACAAGCAGAAGAACAGCAAAGGAGCTCCCTTTGGGGAGATGTGACGTGGGTGGTGTGAAGGCATTCAGCTTTCCAGCTGTTTCATGTCCTGCCTTACCACATTGTGGTTAATGGTAGGCTCTGACTTAATAAATGGTTGCCCTGTTATGGGGTGGAGGGTGGTTGACCTCTGGTTTTGGTGCTAAACATGGCTTTGACAAGATCAGAGTACTTCTGGGAATGAATCTCCTGAAGGAGAGCAATCCAGGAAACGTTGGTGGCTGCTTCAGGAACAGATTCACCCACCAAGTAGATTCCATAAAGCATTACTTGCCCAAACTGTCCCTGATTGAGAACTGTGGGCAGGCAGCCTCATGGGAATGGGGTCAGAATTATGAGAACTAATTTATTTTTACATAAGGTTGGAAAATAGAGTGCGCAGGAGCTGCCAAATACTGGTCTCACATGCACATGAGAGTAAGCCAGGTTTTTTCAACTTTGGTTTCTTGAACAGGTCCTTGTGAGCCTCGTTCACACATCCCTCTGTGTCAAAGGCCACCCAGTTGCTCTGTGGCTTTGTGTTGCTGGTTCTGCTGTGGTTGGCCTTGGTTGGGGCTGCCTGGAAAATGGAGGGCTTGGTCTGGAGTCTCTGTTTGGAAGGGTTGGCTCTGCCCCCAGGCGGCAGTGGGCAGGTGTGGGAGAAGAGGGGAGGAGGTGCGGATGGGCCCAAGCAAAGCTCCTGGGGCTGATGGAAGCCGGAGGGTTGATGCCTCTCATTGTGGTCTAGGGTCCCGGGATGCATACAAGGAAGGAGCTGAACCTCAGGTTAACTTTTCTGATAAATGGGCTCTTGGAAATAATACCAGAGCTCTGAGGCCCTGAGTTCTAGTTCTGTCTTTAGGCACAAAGCTGGCTGGGGGATCTTGGACAGTCCCCCTCCCAGGTCCAGGAGGAAGATGGATGCCAGGGCTGACCACTTCTGAAGATGCTGTCAAGAGAAGGGGGGGGGCTTCGTCAGGCACTTGCTGGGAGTCAAGACTGTATCATGCAGCATTACTATTGTATGTGGTAATGGAAAGTGCCCCCCCCAAAGGTTGGCCTAGAAATGTTTTAAATAGCTCTGTAGTTCCAGGGCAAGGACAGGATATTGATCCTCCCTCATGTGTTCTGTGCCTGTCATGAGAGCCTGGTTTCCTGGGCCATCAGGGCCAGTGGATGTCAACGTGAGCTGGGGGGTGGGTAGGCTTCTGCCTAAACTAGGCTGTGGTTTCACAGGTGGAAAAAGATTAAGCTGTCTGGCAGCCTCACTCCCTTTCAAAGAAATGTGGATTCCGACACACCCTCCCCTCTTTGTCCACATACGGAAGTTGTGAAAGCAAATGAGATTCAGTCAGGACTTCCTGTTCCACTGCAGAGACAGATGCGATGGTGCTTCATGGCAGGAGGAAGCAAGGAGGCTGCACACTGGCTAGAAAAAGGAAGGGCAAACTAAATTTGAGACTTGAAGCATGACACAAATCTATCAAGATAATTGCGTTACAAAAGTGCCATCGAGCAACAAGGTTAAGTTAAAATTATTAAGTTTTAGTTATAGTAGAATTGTCAGAAAAGCAGTCTGGAATTCTTTAAAATCCAGAAATTGGGGAGATCACTTCATCCAATTTCTGTAGAGGAGAAATCCATGCCCAGGACAAAGGCAGGAGGCCAGATAAACAGAGCCTCAAGGGAAGGGTGTCCTTGGGAGTTAAGGAAGGTGTGGGAAGAGCAGGTGGCTACGGATCCCTGAAGGGAGAGGATAAATGCAATGAAATGCCCAGCCCTTGGCCAACTTGCAACTAAGTGAAAACACCACACTTCCCCTTCGAAATCAAGTGAAAGGTAACAGGTAAGAAAAAACATCTGATGAGAATTTAATTCACTGAATTAAATCAATTGCTGGAAAAATCAAAGAACTAACCCTCATTTCTCCCTTTAGGAATATCTGTGGCTTTAAAAGATTGCCAGCTTCCTATTTTTAGCTGATTATGAAAGCAGATCTTCCCTGTCGCTTTCTGCAATCTTCCCCCTCCTCGTTAAATTAGTCAGTCTTTTGATTCTAACCCAGTGGGGCTGTCCTTGCTCCCCCCTTCCAGGATGAGGGGTCCGGACCTCCTTGCTCCTCCCCTGCAGTTTCTCAGCCTGCCTCTGTTTACAGGAGCCACCAGAGCCAGGGTGGCACACCTGTACACCCTGGTTACTGGTAGCCAGGCGGGAAAGATGTCACATTAGTCAAAAATCTCCAGCATTCTGTGTCACACAGTGGCCCACCAATTGTACATGGGGATCTTGAGCAGAAAGAGAAGGCAAAACCCTCCCTTTCCCTTGACCCCCAACAAATGGTACTCAAGGGAATCCTGCCTGCCTCAACCAACATAGAGGCGGCACATGGACATCCGTTTTAATAACCACCGATACACTTGGCATCCATGAATCTATCTAACCTGCCTTGAAGCTGTCAAGGCTGACAGCTGTCACGACCCCTTCTGGAAGTGAATTCCATAAATCAACGACCCTCTGGGTGAAGAAATATTTCCCTTTATTTGTCCTCACTTTCTTAGCTATGAGCTTTAGGGAGTGCCCCCGTGTCCTGGTATTGTGTGATAGAGAAAATAATTTTTCTCTATCCACCTTTTCTATCCCATGCATGATTTTATACACTTCGATCAAGTGTGCGTTCTGGTGTGCGTTCTATTCTGCTTCCGGATTCTTTCAAATGCAACCTTTCCAAGCACTGTTTTTGTAACTGGGACATAAAATGCATTGTAACAAACTTTTAGCCCTGGTTCCTCTTGCAGTCTGTTGTTGTAAGATTCTGAGAAGCATAAGTGGGGCCTTTGTTCTGTTCAGCTCCAGCCACTGTATCGTCTTTGAAATCCTGCTTGTGTAGCATGGAGTGGCATAAACTTTAGGAACCAGTTTGCCAGGTGATTAATAAACTTAATTCTGGAACTAGCAGCCATCTCTGACCACAGAAGGGTCTGCAGTGAGGAGATGGGGGGGGTCACTAAGTCAAAGGTGCCTGGCTGGCCAGCTCCCTTCAGATATCTGCTCTTCTCAATTGCATTTTAATTTAGTAAAAGCTGAGTAATTAAGCAGTTTTCAAATGATGTTCTCTGGCAGTCCTCCTGCTTTGTAATTGAGGAGTTTAATGAGGCAATCTTGGCTGCTACACACAAAATGCTGGCCTCCAGCACTCCTGCCTGCCCTGCTGGGCCTTTGGAAAAGCTCTGTTGGGTGGCTGCTGGCTAGTCTTTGAAAGGAGCCTTCCTGGACATGCTGGACTCCGGGCCTTCTCTCCAACCAGCAGAATCAGCCAGGCAAAGCTGATTTGCTGCCAGTTGATCCCAGATGGAGAAGGCGGCCCTGGTTGTTCAGGATGGGCCTTATTATTTAATAATTCCCTTCTGCCACAGCTTTGGGCCCGTCAACACATCTTTATCTCAATTTCTTCTGGACTTTTTTAATTTCCATGGGTTTTATTTTGTAAGCCTTTCTAGTTCTGTATGAAATGGACTCCGATCACTGTTCTGTGTTTCTTCCGAACGTTCCCAGATGTGCCAAGACAGATGCCATCTCCTGTCACTCCTGAATCTTGATTAGGTTGAGGGGGTTCTCCAGGTAGACAAACCGATAGGAGGCAGAAGCTGCCTTCCCTGCCCTGGTCCGTCTCAGCCGGGCAACGGCTGCTCTCCAGCCCAGCTGATCATAGCTCTCCAGGGTTTTGAGCCAGAATTTTCCTAGTCCTGTATGGAGATGACAAAATGTGCACTTAGCAAGCAAATCACATGTCTTTTTATTGTCCTAATGGGGAGCCTCATTGATGAAAGCAAAGGCAAAAGCCATTTGTGTTGACGGATTGCGTCTTGCTTGACTGGGCATCTTCACTTAAGTGTGCTTCATTCACATGCACAGATCCCACCCGGTTATTCTTTTGGGGGAACAAGCAAGACTATGCAAAGCACAGAAAGGAGGAATGCGCAATAGGAAACTTAAAACAAAAACCATGAGAGGAATTGTAGCTAAAACTGAAGTGTAGCAATATAGTCCGTTACACCTGTCCGTGCCTCTCTGTCATGTTTCCAACATACCCAATTCTTGGGTCCTTATAAGAAAGTGAAGACGCACCTGCCATGTTTTGCTTTTGATAAGTGCTCCTTCCTGGCGATGGGCCATGTGCTGCCCACCACCTTTCTGCCAATATTTGCATATCTTAAAATTCCACGATCCGTTTTCCCGCCTTGGTGCAATGGGCACCTCGTTGGTCTGCTTCGGATTAAACTTCTCAGTTCACCCTTTCCCTGCACACAGTGAGGACTGTTGGGTTGGGGTAGCTCTTGTAACTCACCATTTTTCTTTGCCTTACCCATTTTTCTCCTGTTGCCAGGTTGACAAGTACCTTTATCACCTACGGCTTTCAGATGACTCCCTCCGTGACATCTCAGAACGGTTCCGGAAGGAAATGGAGAAGGGCCTAAGGGCGGACACCAACCCTACAGCTTCTGTGAAAATGCTGCCAACCTTTGTGAGGTCCATTCCTGATGGAACAGGTAAAGTGTTGTCTTCCCCCCCCAATAAAAAGCAGTCAGCTTCAGGCTCCAGAGCTCTTTTGATTGTAGAGGTTCAATTCTTCCTTATATCAAATGTTTTTTAGAGCATGTTAAGTGCCAACCAGGGATTTGACTACTTCAAATCTTTAAAGGATATTTCTTAAGCTTTGGCATCTTTCCTATGAAATGGGCCTCTAAAGATGGAGATCGTCTTTTCTAAATTCTGTAACTTATGGTGTAGTATATTTCTGGAGTAATTTTCACCCGTTTGAAAGCCACTTGGGAGACTTGACTGTGTGGTTTATTGGCCATGTGTTTTTCTTTTTCCCATTACGACATGAATGGAATGAAATGGGATGGGATGGGATAGGATAGAATAGAATCATGGAATGGAATAGAATAGAATAGCACTGGAAGGGACCTTGGAGATCTTCTAGTCCTGCCCCCTGTTCAAGCAGGAGAACCTATACCATCTCAGACAGGTGACTGTTTAGCCTCTTCTTAAAAACCTCCAGTGATGGAGCACCCACAATTTCTGAAGGCAAAGCTGTTCCACTAGTTGATTGTCCTCACTGTCAGGAAGTTTCTCCTTCATTCCAGGTTGCTTCTCTCCTTGATCAGTTTCCTTCCATTGTTTCTTGTCCTGCCTTCTGGTGCTTTGGAGAACAACCTGACCCCCTCTGCCTTGTAGCAGCCCCTCAAATACTGGAAGACTGCTATCATGTCCCCCCTATTTCTTCTTTTCCTTAGACTAGGCAGACCCAAGTCCCACAGCTGTTTTTTGTGTGTTTTAGTCTTCAGGCCCCTGATCATCTTTGAAGAGTTCATAGTTGTTTTGTTTTTTGAATCCTGCATGCATACATGAATGAAATGGCCTCCATCTCTCTCTCTCTCTTTCTCCCTACCCCACCCCACCCCACTCACCTCAACTTCCAACAGAGGAAGGTGACTTCTTGGCACTGGATTTGGGTGGCACAAATTTCCGGGTGCTCAGAGTCAAAGTTGCAGAAAACGGCAGCAAGAAGGTTGAGATGGAAAATCAGATCTATGATATTTCGGAAGAACTGAAGAGAGGCTGTGGGGCACAGGTGAGTCCCTTAGTTTCTCTCTCTCTGATTTCAACTACTCTCTCTACGTCCTACTCTAGCTGATGTACTACTGGGGCAGAGAACCTCTGGATTCTATGGAAAATTTAATGAATATGCTCTTTATGTGGGCTCCCAAGTGCTCCCAAAGTGGATCTCTAGCTTGTTGTTTTGGCCACTGTGAGTAGCAAAAGGGATACTTGTTGCCTTTGGGTGTCTGTAAAGTTCCCCATCTCCAAAGGGCTCTAAGACATGGATGTGCGGAGTAGAATCCTACTTTGAAACATGTAGTGCCGCTTTTATTTATTTATTTTACCTATATTGTAGGGTGTAGATATTTACGGAACATTGAAGGCCATGCCATAGAAAATATAAACAGTACAGTGACACTTACAGAGCAGTACAGATCAAAATCGAAACCCCAGTCATATTCAGTGGAAGGATTTCCAAATCAAGACCCAGGAAAGCCTGACTGCAAAGGTGGACTTTGGAGGTCTAATGGAGAAGAAGGCTGGAGGGTTTCCTTCGGTTGCAGATGAGGTAACCGGATTGGGGTGAATCCAAGATTGGCCTTAAAACTGTTTCATTACCAAATTGGATAACCTCATCGGTTAGATGGGAGGAGGTTAGGGCAAACCCTACTCCCTTCTAGCACTCACCATGTTACCTAGTTTGGTAATGAAAGGTCTGCAAGAAAACAACCAAGCTTAGAGAGCACCAAGGATCCCTTATTCCAACCCTGAGCTACAAATATTCTAGCTGTAGATTTTTGGGGGATACAGTTCAGGTCTCTGATGTTGGAGACAGTACATAAATGTTGCTTGCATTTTGATTTTGATGTAGTTGTGATACCTTAGCTGTACATAGATTCGAGTAAAGACTTTGGCACATCTAGACAAACCAAAACTATTTGGTGATTGGATGTCCTAAAGACGTATTTCTGCCTCTTCAGCTCTTTGATTACATTGCTGACTGTTTGGCTAACTTCATGGAGCATCTGCAGATAAAGAACAGGAAGCTGCCATTAGGTTTTACCTTCTCCTTTCCCTGCCGGCAGACCAACCTGGATGAGGTAAGCGAGATCTGTGCTCCTGGGACACTGTGCCTCCAACTCTGGCACACAGATAGATTCTCTGGCAGCACCTTTCCCCGCCGGGTCCTCCTGAGGTTCGGGTCCTCTCCTGCCCGCCCTGTGAATGAGAGAGGCTTAATCCATCCTTAGCGGTCCTGGCATGAAAGTTGTGCTTCCCCCTTCGAGCTGACATTCAGAGCATCTGCCAGGTGGGCAGAATCCATTGTGCTGGAGCGCCTTTTACATCAGAGGCAAAGTTGGGGGGGGGGCAGAACTAGGTGAGATCGGGAGGGGATCCTTATGGCTGGTAGGGACTGAGGTGAGCACGACCCCTCACCATAGCTCCCGGATCAGTCTCTTCTCCCACCACCGGCTGATGGGTTGTGCCAGGGATCTGCTGGAGTGCTGCAATAGGCCAGGATGACCAGACAGCTCTTCCCTCAGGGTGCTGTGGACCCAACAGGTGGAGCGCAAAGCTGAAGGAGCGTAATGGAGGAATGCTGGAAATGGCCCCCTTCCCAAGCCCCCCCCAGGGGCATTTGGAGTGTGGAGCCTGCTTGGCATTCGGCCCGTTGGAGATGCCAGGCTTTGCTACACTTCATCCAACTTGGACGATGGCAGAAAGGGGTGCAGGAGGAGGGACGGAGGAAGGAGAAGCCAGACTCAGGACCATTTAAAAATGGGAAAAATTCTTTTTCTCACTTTTTTTTTAAAATTCTGCCCCAATCTGCAGAGTCTGGGTGACATTCAACAGAATAAATGTGCAGAATAAAAATAAAAGGAAATATTTAATAAAGACTCATGAACGTCCACCAGAAACATTCAGTCATGGTTTAAACCATGGTTTAAATAACAGCTCCTCCTCCAGATATGGATAACTCCCAGTATCCTCGGTGTAGATTTCTCGATAGTAACTGTACAGGTTGAGGGGTTCCGGGAACTGAAGTCCACACTTCTCGGACGGGGGTATCTTGTAGGAGCGAATTGTCTCTAGGACCTGGGGAGCAGAACCCCCGTAAGATAGTCACGTTAACATTAATTTCTTGTCGCTTTACCTTTTTCTCGTCAGAGCTTCTTGGATACATGGACCAAAGGTTTCAAGTGCAGCGGCGTGGAAGGAAAGGACGTGGTTTCTCTGTTACGGAAAGCTATAGAGAAGCGAGGGGTAATTCAAACCTCGTCTTTTCCCAGCTTCAGGTTCCAGGGAGGCATTAGATTTCCCCGGGGATCTATCACAGGGTCACTGGTGCTGCCAGAATCCTCCCATAGTCACTCAGTGTGGTTGCATGATGTCTTTAAAATTGTTTGAAAAAGTTTGTGAAAGCCGTTCATGGAGTGATAACAGCCCACCCAAATTTTCCTCCAATGGGATTTTCCCATGTATTTCACCAGGAAACCTAGAGAGGGCAGGCTAGAAATGTCAGTGCCCTCCTAACCGTACCCGAGCACTCCGAGTTTGTTGGCGATGTCCATTTTGCTCTGTGAGTTCATGGTGACCTAACCCTAACCCCTAAGTGGAATTTTCTTCAAATGTACATGACCCCCTCTTCCTTGTGGCAACCCCTCAAATACTGGAACATGGCTATTCTGTGGACCCTGCTCCTCCTTTTCACTACACTAGCCATATCCAATGCCCCCAAACCCTGGAAAAGAGGGGAGCTACCTGTACAATGTGCCGTTTGCATGTAGATTGAGGAGGTGGCTTGGGGCCTGCAAGGGGACTGGCATCGGCTGCATGCAGGAGAGGAGGGAGCTTTTTCTGCAGTAGCAGCGGTACCTGCCCTGGAAAGCAGGCAAAGGCCCCTGGAAGTGGCTAGAAGGGTGGGAAGCTGCTGCGTGGAGGTAAGAGCAGGGTCCTTCCACAGCAAGTACCACGGATTCCTTGTTCTCCAGAATGTGGCTGCTTCACCATCAAGTCCCAGCATAAGACAAACTGGGCCCCACCGGTCTGCCCCATCTTCCGCTGCCCCTGCTTCCAAGGTCTGGAAGAGGAGTCTTGGGTATCAACTGGATCGTGTAGAGTTGTTGAGCCAACTGGGACTCTCGCTCACTGCTTCCTTTCCCAATTTCTGCATTACAGGACTTTGAAATTGATGTTATAGCTGTGGTGAATGACACTGTTGGGACAATGATGACCTGTGGCTATGACGACCAGAACTGTGAAGTTGGACTTATTGTTGGTAAGGGACTCATTTGGGCATAAGACGGGCAAGCAGGTCCCCTTCCCCACTTATTTTGTCTGTGCCAACCGAGCAGCAGAAACAAATGTTGGCCCCATCAGATTGTTCCCCCTCCCCCTCAGACTTTGCAGCTCACGGCATCTGTTTTATGACGAGAGCTTCTTTGTTGCCCATCATCCCAGCCCTGGAGCCTTCTCAGTTTCTGCCTTGCCTCTCTCCTCACCCTTCCTAGGCTCTGGGTCAAATGCTTGCTACATGGAGGATATGCGCCATATAGAGATGGTGGAGGGCGACGAGGGCCGCATGTGCATCAACATGGAGTGGGGAGCCTTTGGAGATGATGGATCCCTCAAGGATATCCGGACAGAGTTTGACCAAGAGATTGACATGGGCTCCCTGAATCCTGGCAAGCAGCTGTAAGTGGAACGTCTCCCCCTGGGTGGCTTTGCTGTTGCCAGACACCTTCTGGGCAAGGCCAGTCTCTCTCCAGGCTCCTGGCTCAGAGGCCAGAAGCGGCTCCAGTCTTGCCCAGAGACAGAGAGCATTCAGCGATATCGTCGTCATCATCATCATCATCAAGTTGGAAGGGACCTAGAAGGTCTTCTAGTCCAACTCAGGCAGGAGACCGTTTCAGACTAATGATTGTCCAATCTCTTCTTAAAAACTTCCAACTTCTGGAGGCAAATTGTTTCACTGATTAATTGTTCTAACTGTCAGGAAATTTCTTCTTAGTTCCAGGTTGCTTCTCTCCTTGATTAGTTTCCATCCGTTGCTTCTGGTTCTGCCCTCAGGTGTTTTGGAGAATCGCTTGACTCCCTCTTCTTTGGGGCAGCCCCTCAGATATTGGAACACTGCTAACATGTCACCCTTGGTCCTTCTCTTCATTAAACTAGACATCACCAATTCCAGCAACCGTTCTTTATATGTTTTAGCCTCCAGTCCCCTGATTATCTTTGTTGCTCTTCTCTGAACTCTTTCTAGAGTCTCAGCATCTTTTTTACCTCGTGGGGCCAAAACTAGATGCAGTATTCCAAGTGTGGCCTTACCAAGGCATTGTAAAGTGGTATTAACACTTCACGTGGGGCTCTGCTGAGTCGGCAGTTCCTCCAGTTGAAGAAGGCCAGTTAGATCAGGCCTCGGGGTTTTCCAGGTCCAAAGTGGACTTCCAAGGCTAAAGGACCCCTTGCAGAAGGAAGGGCATGGATAATCCATTTCCATTCTGCAGCTCCCAGTTTCCATGTGGAAATTTAATTCAGAGGAATGTGGGAGATCAAATATATGACTCTGTCTTCCCAGAATGTAACCACTTTAGGATAGCATAGGAACATTTGTTTTATGAAACATTATTCTCATTGCATTTCCTACTCATTAATTTTCCACACCTGTGCGATGGGGTCCACTATGTGTGAAATGGCATGTTTTGTTGAGCAATCTGTAATCTGAAATCTATTGACCTCTTTGATCTACTAATCTTGCTCCTTCTCTCCCACATTGCAGGTTTGAGAAGATGATCAGTGGGCTGTACATGGGCGAGCTGGTCAGGCTCATCCTGGTGAAGATGGCCAAGGAGAAGCTTCTCTTCAACGGGAGAATCCCTGATGACTTGAGGAAGAAGGACTGCTTTGAGACCAAATACGTCTCTGCCATCGAAAAGTGAGTGGCGGGTCAGGGCCGAGAGCACTTTGGCCTTTCAAGAATCTGTCCCACAGGGAGGAGCCAGGGCCAGGGGCAGCCACATCCTTGGATGACCCAGAGAAAGCCTGGGAGGGCTCCATGTGAAATGATGCTGGGGAAAAGGAGGTGCAGACCGATGACCTTCCGTGGGCCCCAAGGGTTAGAAGGGACCTTGGAGATTTCTAGTCCACCCCTGCCCAGGGCAGGAATCCTCCAGCCATCCTGACAAGTGGCTGTCTAGCGTGGCAGCCGAGCGGTGCTGAAAATGACTTGAGTGAGAGAAGGTCCCGGGTGGGGCTGGGCTGCAGGATTTGGCCGCCCCAGAGAGGATTTGGGCAGAGATGGAGGCAGGCAGAGCGCCAGGGAAGGGCGGCTTGCAGCTGGCAAGGACTTATTAGCCTCATTCCTTCTCTGAACTTGCAGGGAGAAAGAAGGCATCTCGAACGCCCGCACGATCTTGGAACAACTGGGACTGGAGCCTTCCTACGAGGACTGTGTGGCCACCCAGCGCGTCTGCCAGATTGTCTCCACCCGCTCGGCACACCTTTGTGGGGCTGCCCTGGCCGCTGTGCTCCACCGCCTGAAGGAGAACAGGGGGGTCAACTGGCTGCGCACCACCGTCGGGGTGGATGGCACCGTCTACAAAAAGCACCCTCAGTAAGTGGGCTCCGGAGACCCAGCCGGGGAGGTTCTGAGTGGGCGGAAGCAGCGGGTTGTAGCTGGCAGCAGGGGGTGCCATTTGAGGGCCGGAGGCATTCTTAGGAGGAGGATTTTGCGGAAGGTGGGCGCTTTGCTTTCTAGGAGCCAAATTCCTTCCTTCCTTCCTTCCTTCCTTCCTTCCTTCTTTCCTTCCTTTCTCCCTCCCTCCCTCCCTCCCTTCAAAAAAGGGAATCACTGACGGATTTGGGTACTGCATGTGCGATTAGTTTTAAAATTTTAAAGGTTTAATTAATTGAACTGAGTACCCCTTAGTTGCCTGCCAAATTTTCTTTTTGTATGTTAGGCAAGTTATAGATAGTCCTCTGGCTATGACGGCAATTAGAATTCCCATCATTACCCATTTGGCCACTTGAGCCACTTGCTTAGTGTTGGCCATCCCAGCAGTCCTGGTTGCTGTCAAAATGTCAGGACCACGTGGGTTATTAAGCAAGGACTTCATGTGAACAAGACAGAGGAAGAGACAGGCTAAGAATTGCCAGTGAGGGCCAGGGTGTGTGTGTGTGTGTTGCAGTCGCCACGGAGTGAGGCGAAAAACTAGAGGAGGCTGCTGGTTTCCCCACCGACTTTGCTTGTGGGAAGCTGGCACTGAAAGTTGCAAACGGTGATCCTGTGACCATGGGGAGGCTGCAACCATCACAACTTTGCAGAGTGGTCATATAAGTCCCCTCATTCAGCAGCACCGTAACTCTGAATTGTTGCTGAAGGAGGGCCAGACGAGGATTAACTAGTAATTCAGAACAGCAATTCAGTTTCCAAAAGGTGTAGTTGGTGGAGACATTTTAAAAGTATTAATCCACTGTTATTGGCCCTCATAATTGTTTACTATCTGGATCTTTATTATGGTTTGCGACCTGGTATGATTCTGTTGTCTGGACAATGCTTGTGATGGAAAAATGTTGTGTAGACAAAGAAGTTGCCAGTTAGTGGTCCTTTTGAAAGTATCTGGCCACGTGGGTTTCTTTTGCCATCACTGCCCTTGTTGCCAGAGACATGATGCCAGGGCCCCTGGGGAAATCCTCTGCCTTGGGGAGGGCCCAGGTTCTGCTCTGGCCTGCCTGCTTCAGACTCGCTAGTTCCTTGGCTGAGTTTGGAGACTGTTATGGGTAGGAGTAGCCCATATAATTTCATGCAGAAATAGACCGCGTGGCTGTCATATCCACATCTCACAATCCTTTAAACACGAGCATGCAAGACTGAAAAGGGCGTCTCTGAGCAGCTGCACAATCCTTTCAAAATCCTCCCCTTTGCTCCAGCTGGTAGCAAAGACAGATTTCTGCTGGGTGTTCTGCAACAGTCCTCTGCTCCATCTTTGTCCCACATAGTTTTGCCCACTGCCTTCACAAAGTGGTACGTCGCCTCCTGTCTGGCCACGAAATCCGATTTGTCCGCTCAGAAGATGGAAGCGGCAAGGGAGCTGCCATGGTGACGGCAGTGGCATATCGGCTGGCTGCCCAGCATGAGGCCCGCCAGGAGATCCTCCGCCCTCTCCGACTGGGCCCCCAGCAGCTGCTGGAGGTGAAGAGGAGGATGCAGCGAGAGATGGGGTTGGGCCTGGCCCAGGAGACGCACGCCAAGGCCACTGTGAAGATGTTGCCCACCTACGTGTGTGCCACTCCAGATGGGACAGGTAAGGAGGCCCAGGGAGGCCCACTGGGCTGGAGCAGGGGGAGGCGTGGCCAGGATTCCACAGCCTGGTTGGGACTGATGCAGATTGCAGAATATACCTAACTTTCATAATCTCCAGATGCCCATGTAGT
Organism: Bothrops alternatus; assembly: GCA_034064705.1. Taxonomy (NCBI): domain Eukaryota; kingdom Metazoa; phylum Chordata; class Lepidosauria; order Squamata; family Viperidae; genus Bothrops; species Bothrops alternatus. The sequence goes on from JARGCV010000327.1 coordinate 821,582, forward strand.
AAACCACAAAAAAAAAAACCCCACCCAAACCAAGATCAGCCTGATGCCTGTGCAGGGCTATCGGAATGCTGGTGACCCAGTTGGACCAGTGTGAGGGCAGCCCTAGGATGTTCCCTCTGTTCCCTCTCACAACATGGCTTCCTGGTTGTCTGCTGTTGCTGGAAATTTTCTTGTGAATTGTGTCCTTGGAACAGATTTATTTATTCCCTCCAAGGATCACCTGGGGCAGTTCCCCACGTTGGCCTCTGCTGAAGCCTGAGTCTGCCTCGCTTGGTGGCCCTTGGTGGCCGGAGGAAGATGGTTTTCTCACTTGCCCTCTAAATGCTTTTGCACATGATCTGGAATGGACTGCCCAGTGGGGCCCCTCTTGCGAGCATTCATAGAGGCTTTTTTCTTGAAATTCCCCCCCCCCACTGGTGCCTTCCAGATGTATCATTCCCAATAACATCACCATGCCATCCTCTCTGAGAGTTTTGCAAGGTGCTGCTGTCAGTGCATCTGGAGGGCATCATTGTGAAGAACAACATCTAAGGATTTTGTTGGTCTCCTCCTCCTCTTCTTTTACCACCACCTCCATCATTGTGGTAACTTCTGGGTTTTGCAGAACGAGGCATAGAAGTTCTGATGTTTTGGTGTATTTGTGGCATTTGTAAAAGGAGCTGGATTTTGGTTTCAGAAAAAGGAGACTTCCTGGCCTTGGACCTGGGGGGCACCAACTTCCGTGTGCTTCTGGTGCGCATACGAAATGGGATGCGGCGCAGCGTGGAGATGCACAACAAGATCTACACCATTTCAGAAGATATTATGCAAGGAACAGGAGAGGAGGTGAGTGATCCTTGGAAGAGCGGGAGGGGGTTCAGTGGATGGAGAAGTCATAGCAAGTCCAGAAGGACTAAAAGGGGTCCTGGCATTTTGGCTTAAGGGCCTCTGGAATAACTATCAGGAGAAGCAGCCCTACTGCCAGGGGTAGCTGTGAGAGCTATTATGAAAGTGAAGCAGATAGTTCTTAATCTTTGGTTGTTTAATATTCAAAATTATCATGGCCTCAGAGAAGGAGCTTTACGACCAACGAAGCACCTCTGAGTGTTGCAGAGGATTGTAAAACATTTTTCCTGTGGTCACATGATTGGATGAAATTCAGTGGTGAGAAAAGTAAAGTTTTGCTTAGGCAAGGAAAGCCAAATGCACAGGCACAGGGTAGGTGAAACCTGGCTCAATAGCAGTAACCGTCCGAGGGGTCTTGGAGTCCTAGTGGACAGTCACTTAAATGTGAGCCAGCCATGTGCTGTAGCTGCCGAAAAGGCCAATGCAATCCTGGGCTGCATTGACAGATAGAATCAAGATCACAAGACGTGCTAGTACCACTTTATAAAACCTTGGTAAGGCCACACCTGGAATAGTGCATCCAGCTTTGGTCAACTGTATTGTAAAAAAGATGGGGTTGGGGATCTGGCAAGAGTGCAGAAAAGAGTGGCAAAGATGATTAGACCTGGAGGCTAAAACATATGAAGAAGGGTTCCAGGAATTGGGTATGTCTAGTCTAGAGAAAAGGACCAGGGGAGGCATGATAGGCATGTGCTAATATTTGAGGGGCTGCCCCAAAGAAGAGGGAGTCAAGCTCTTCTCCAAAGCACCTGAAGGCAGGACAAGAAGCAACGGATGGAAAGTAATCATGGAGGCAACCAGCCTAGAACTAAGGGTCAGTTGTGAGTGCTCCATCACTGCAGGTTTTAAGAAGAGATTGGTCAGCCATTTGTCCAGAATGGTATAGGGTCTCCTGCTTGAGCAAGGCCCCTTCCCATTCCGTTATTCTGTGAAAAGTCCTGTTTTACCCCTGCCATGCTGGGTTTGTCTTCTGGAAAATGCAACCATCCTTCCCTTTTGGAGGCTGCCTGGGGAATTCTGGGGGTTGAAGGTTTGCAGCTCCGCCCCTTGTTTCTCCCTGCAGCTCTTTGATCACATCGTTAACTGCATTTCGGACTTCCTGGAGTACATGGGGATGAAGGGCGCTTCGCTTCCCCTAGGATTTACTTTCTCTTTCCCTTGTCAGCAAAACAAACTTGATGAGGTACGTCTTCTCCTGCTGCTTTCAAACTGTCTGTGTGTTTATGTGGGGTTTTGTTTTTTTGGGTGTGTATGTGTGTGCTGCTAAACCTCTGGGCAGCTCCGATGACAAACAGCAGCAGGCAGCCCAAGGTATTAAGTTGGGTTAAAAAGCAATGAAAGCGAAAGGTGATATGCAGGTTCTGAGGTTTTGCTAGTGAAAGAAATACAGGAAACTAGAAGTTGCCTTCAAGTTTATGTGTTTATTCAGCTGAATAGAGACGGACCCCTCTAAATGAGAGGAGCAATGAATGACAAGAAATCCTTGTATTTATTCTGTATAATTACATAAGCAACCCATCCAGCAAAGCTGGATAAAGATTTCACCCAGTAAGTCTGGCACACTATAGATAAGAAGGGAGAAAGCAGAAGTACCTAAGCATGTTCCCATTCGGGTGTTCCCTAAAGATATCGTATGTTCTTGGGTGGGTTAGGACATGGGGTGTTGTCCTTGCTGTCCTTTCCTGACCCTGGACCCAGGACTACAAGTGACAAGAGACAGAGGGGCCATCTGTATATTGATACTGTCCCCTAAGTCCTGGTCAGCAAGGTACCTACAACGTTAGAATTGGTCAAGAGAGACACCTGCCCCCCTCCCCCTCCGCTGCCCGGGGGACTGAGAAACCGATGTGCAGTCCAAGGGCTGTTGGAATAAGCCTTTTTTCATAGCTTTCCTAAAATCAGCAAGGAAGGAGCCATGTTCAGAAGGCCCCAGGATGGTGGTTGCTGTTTGGTTTGTATTTCAGTAGTGTTAACCCTGCAAGATGGCTTGATCAATTGGCCATGAATTATTAAGAGGCAAACCTTGGATTCCTGAGGGTAGTTGAAGTAGCTGATGGAAGCAAGGAAGGAGATCTGGCCCTGAGCGTGAACATTTCCCATCCACCTTGTGTATTATGTCTTTCCAAAAACTTGAGTTACCCAGAGATGCAGAGGGGGAATTTTTCAAGGCAGGTGTGGATGTGCTGCAAGACTCTCCTTTGGCAAGTGCAGGAGCTGTGCTGGATCAAACAGGGAAGTCTATGTGACATGGTAGCTAGAAACGCATAACTTTGCTTTGTTTGCTTATTAAACTTGCAGCTGTTTAGAGCATTTGCATGTTTAAAAATAAGCTGGATAGATTTGAGCCGGTCGCTTAACCTGAGGCCACACAGATAAAGTTGTCACTAGTTTACTTTGAGATGGGAGCTGATTTCTGCATTCCTTTTCTCTCAGGGCATTCTCCTGCAGTGGACCAAGGGATTCAGTGCTTCTGGCTGTGAAGGAGAAAATGTTGTGGGACTGCTGAAGGAAGCCATGCTCAGAAGAAAGGTATATCTCTGAAATAGGTGTTTCTAATTACAAAATTGATCCATTTTGGAGAGAAACTCTTGGCTTGAAACAAAACCAAAGGAGTGATATTTGGAGTACTCTTAATGTGGACTGAGGTTGACTAATTTTGATTTCTAATTCCTTTTTACATTGGGGTGGTTTCCTGTTCCCTCATAGAAAAAGACTGCTGGCCAAAACTCTTTTTCTTTCTTCTCCTTAGGAGTTTGAACTGGATGTTGTAGCTTTGGTGAACGACACAGTGGGCACCATGATGAGTTGTGGGTATGAAGACCCTCTTTGTGAAGTGGGACTTATTGTTGGTAAGCACCCAACCTTGGTTGTTAAAGCAGCGATGTAATTGATGGAGGGGATTCTGCCCTCTTCCATCCCAAGAACATCATCCATGGCCCACCTTCTTCACGAATGAAGCCAACCAGCTGGAGACATATTGTCTCCTTTTGTTCGGATGAAGGTGGCTGCAGGCGAGAAGCAGAGCCGTGCTGAGCCCTCAGCCCCACTCTGGCTCCTGAATCCAGAGATTTGTAGGCTTCATCTTATTTAGCAACTTAATGATAATCAAATTAATATACAAAACAATAAAACAAAATCCAACTCTCAGAACTTTGTGGTACATTTGCCTGGTGGAAGCTAGGCTGAAGATGCTGCCCAGGAGTCTTCGGTCCTAATGTTTTTCCTTCTTCCCAGGACTTGTAGACTCTCAACCATGTGGTTGGGATGTGTTGTGTGCTTCATACAACAACGGCTGTACCTCTGCAGTTGACTTCTGTAGCAATAGGAGCTGCTGTCATTCTGGGTGATGGAGTCACATTGACATGCTTGATCCTTTAGTCCATGTCTCTTTCTACCTTCTGCCTCTTCATTAAAAAGTGGAAGCTGTTTCTTTGGCCTCTTAAGACTCTCTCCTGTTGCTTTCACAGGAACTGGCACCAATGCCTGCTACATGGAGGAGATGAGGAATGTGGAGCTGGTGGCCGGGGACAAAGGCAGGATGTGTGTCAATATGGAGTGGGGGGCCTTTGGGGACAACGGCTGTTTGGAGGCATTCTGGACAAAGTTTGATGCCATTGTGGACGAGAATTCCCTCAATCCTGGGAAGCAACGGTGGGTGAACTTGGGGAAGCACTTCCTGGGCCTTTGTTTTTCTCCAGGTTTAGCAGGCACAGAGGAGTATATGAGTAATGGGATCCACTATCCGTGATCTATCTGCACTCATCCTTGCTGGATTCCCGCAACACGCCTATATTCTAATGAAATGGGATTGGTTCCACATTTGGGGGGACCCAGCCATTGTCAGAGCATGTTATGCAAACAGGGTCCTAGTCTAGACTATAATGTAGTTTATTTAGCTGGGCATTATTTGTTATTGAGCAGTAATGAGGTTTCATTAACCCATGTTTAGCATGTGGGTTAGTTTCCTTGAGTGTTCACAACCTTATTCTCCCTCCCAACATTTCAGATTTGAGAAGATGATCAGTGGGATGTACCTGGGAGAAATTGTCCGCAATATCCTGATCGATTTCACCAAGCGAGGACTGCTCTTCCGTGGGAGAATCTCTGAACGGCTAAAGACGAAGGGGATCTTTAAAACCAAGTTCCTGTCTCAAATTGAGAGGTGAGATCAGGTCAGGTCTGTGGGGCCAGAATCTCCACTGACCACAAGCAGAGAAGAGGGAGGCAGAAATGGCTGTCTGCATCTTCCCCTTCTTGGACCTTCCTTGGGCTCTCCTGGAAAGCCCAAATTCTTGTTTATTATGGGACAAGCAAAAAGATGGTTCAGCTTCTTCCTTCAGAATGACTACTGCCTCCTAGTGGCCAGGTTTGCTTCCCCTTCTATAGCCTTTCTCAATCACCAGATAGTTTCTCGGACTACAAATTCCATAACATCTGACCCAGCCAATTTGGAGAAGGTTGGTGTGGTATTTCCATGGGAGCAGTTGTATTCTGGTCCTAAAGTTGAAGTGGAATTGTAGCAGAGCCTCAGCTCTGTATGTTGTGTAGTATTTGCATCATGGAATGAACACGCATCATTCTTATTGCTGTTTTCTTCCAATGTGAGGTGGGAAAGATAGTGTGACTTTCTTTTGCTATATATTCTTTGTGTAAAGCAAACATGCAAAAAGTACATATATAACCTCTCACAGACATACACAACAAGACAAACATTACAACAGCATTAATTGGCTTATTTTCTGTGAAGTCATTAACCAGATAGAGGCCCATAGCAGTTCTTTGAAAGAAGGGCAGGTGAATCTGCAATAAAATATTCTGGGTTGCCGAGTTGCTGAACTTTCAGATTCATCATAAATGAACTGGGAAGTAACTGAAGATTGTTCTTATCTTAGTCGCCCCTTGGAATTTCCATTGGGCTCCATTTTAGATAGAGGTTCAGAACGTGTTTGCATCCCAGCCCTAACTGAAGCCAGGGCGAAAGAGGCTCCTTCTGAAGACAATAGTTGTTTTGTGTCAGAATAATGATGGGGGCATTACCAGCCCCACCAAGTCGGCCAGAACAGGAAAACTCAAGCCACTTTTATTGAGATGGACTATAATAACAGAATGCAAGTCTGATTGTGCTGGGCCATATCCCCCTTCTTCCATTCCTGTGAATTAGGGTGGTATTTGAGCCCCTTCCAAATGTTCTCTTGCTGAACTGGATTTAAAGTGTGTTCAGCCTCTTACCCAGGTGACGATTCCTGCATATCTCCATCGAGGTCGTCATCCTTACTTGCTACCTCAGGCCAGGCCCATTCGAGCAGAATGGACAAGACTTGCCTCTCCTCCCTACCCAATTCCTAAGCCTGTGTGCTCCATCTTGTGCCCCCAGTGATTGCCTGGCGCTGCTTCAGGTCCGGCACATCCTCCAGGACCTTGGTCTGAAGAGCACATGTGACGACAGCATCATTGTGAAGGAGGTGTGCACTGTGATCGCTCAACGTGCCGCTCAGCTGTGTGGGGCAGGAGTGGCCGCAGTGGTGGACAAGATCCGAGAGAATCGAGATTTGGATTTCCTTAAGGTCACCGTCGGTGTGGATGGGACCCTCTACAAACTCCATCCTCAGTAGGTTTCTCTGCTTGGCTTGGGGAGAGGAGGTTTGGGGCCCTAAAGCAGTGTTTCTCAAAACTTGGCATCTTTAAGATGCATAGACCAATTTCCCAGCCAGCATTTGTTCAGTTCTGAGAATACTGGCTGGGGAATTCTGGGAATTGAAGTCCACGCTTCTTAAAGTTGCCACGACTGAGCAATACGACCTAAAATAACAACTGCACGAGATGAAAGGTAGAAAGGGGAGGGGAGGGTAGAATAGATCTAGATGGCTTTCTGCTGCACAAATTGGTCCCAGCGTCTTCTGCCATTTGCACAGAGGCATCCTTCACATTTTTGCAAGCATGGTCCTGCACAATGTAGCCTGGCGTGTTATTTTGTAACGTGATTGCACAGGATTTGCCACAACAAGAGGTGCAGTTATTGGATCTCTATTTCCTTAAATATTTGAGAATAAATCTCTAAAGCAGCCCCAGAAATAATTTGTAGAAACAGTTAAAAACTGAGGATCGCTGGCATGTTTATTGCAAGGCCAAGAAAGACAAATGAAAGCGAAAAAGGCCCAAAGGCAGAGGGGAACGAGATGAAGGGGAGAGAAAAAAGTCAGATGACTGTCGTCCTGTTCCTTTCTGCTCTCTCTGCAGCTTCTCTAAGGTGATGCACGAAACTGTCAAGCAGCTTTCGCCCAAGTGTGAGGTGACCTTCCTTCAGTCCGAGGATGGCAGCGGGAAGGGGGCGGCCCTTATCACTGCGGTGGCATGTCGGATGCGGGATGCTGGCCAGCACTGAGAGGGCCCTCTGAACTCCCAGGCGTGGCTGCTCCTCCCTCCCTGTCCAGTCTCCAGACCACTCCAGACAGAATCCTTGTGTCTTCCAAAATTGTTCTTGGTGGACCCCATTTGGGCTGGGTCCTTTGCACATGGATAAGAAGCCTCCCTGTGGGATAGGGGCTTCTTCTTCCAGCTGATCTCTAATGGCTGTTCAGTGTCCTTTGCCATCTCTGATCACCCCATGGCTGTGTCACATCTGAAGCACCTGGCCCTGAGCTAGGCCCAGACCAGAGCATAGCAGAAGTACACCCATTTCCACTAAAGGCAGTGAATCTATATTACAACTTAAACATGTTTAGTAGGTAGCAAGTGTTGGCGTTAGGAGAGCAGGGATGTTCTGCAATCATGATTCTTGAGGTAAGCTCTGGGGATTTGAGTGAGCCGACATCCCAGGAGGCCGAGAAGCTGCCTTGGAGAGGCTGCATTTCCATCCAGAGCTGGTGCGGCCAAGCGTCAGTGGCCTGGCTGCTCTTCTCTGCTGCAAACAAATCCCACCCCCATCAATATGAAGGGTCCTTGCAAAGGACTGTTGTGACCCCTGGGCCTCTCCATTTTCCCTCACAACTTGAAAACCAGCTTCTTGGTTCTCTAGCTAGAGAGACGTTGGGGAGGGGAGGGGGAAAGGGCAGAGAGGAAGGTTTACAGCAGGTTTTCTGTCCAAAAATTCTTAAGAGGGGCTGGGGAGGAAAAGGGCCCTTTCCAAGACTGCTCCATGAAACCTGAAAACGAGAACACCAGGCGGAGATCCCATCATGGCGGCTAATTGTGGGCCTTGCTGTTGTTCTCTGGGAGCACCTGAGCTGTTGCAAACTACAAGCCCCCTCCCCATCAGCTGCAGGAGAGGCCCTGGACATGGTCCCAGTCCATTTGCAGCCCTCTCTGAATCTGCTTTCTTGAATTTTCGCCTCTGCCAGGTTTGGGGCTACACAGCCCCCCGGGTCCTTCTGTGGGGGGAAGGGAAGCCCCTTCCCCACCTGTTTCTTGTGGAACATCAAGTGCGTTTTGAAGTTTTGAGGGCGAAGGTGGAAAAACCGTTGGCTTCAGAGGGAGGCTGCTGCAGGGAAGCAGCCTCCGAAAAGCCAGGTGGGCAGCTGGGGTGGCAGACTCCCCTCTCGGCTTTCCACAGCCTCCTGCAAGTGACAAGCTCACCTTCTAGTTCTGAGTCCAACAGGGGGGGGAGGCTGCTTTCCTCATAGACCACGAGTGAGAAAGAGCCCCCCACCCAAGAGCGCCTTTTATGGCAGAAGGTCTAGTTCACAGGAGTCAGCCTTTGCCTATGACGTGCACTGCATTTTGGTCCGTACATTTGGTCATTTTGAAGAGAAATTATTTCTGCTATTTTTTTATCTCCGTGTGTATATATTTATATTTATAGCTTGGATAACTGAAACAGAAATGTTCAAGAAAATATTCCATTTAAAAATACACTTCCTATTCTTTTAAGCATTTAAAATTATTGACTATTTTAGGAAAGCTTCAATCTTGCAATAAAGAGGAACCACTCCAAACAGCCTGTGTGGAAAAGACCAAATGAACATTTGTGTTGGGACAAATATTAAGTTTTATCTACTTAAGGGCCTGCACGGATGGCCTGCCGCCGATTCCATCTGGCTTCACCATAGACACAAAGTAGTGGGGTGTGTGTGTGTGTGGATGTGCCATTGCCTCTGTGCTGAGGCAAAGCCAATGGGGGAGGGGGAATCTGACCACGGTACCGGTATACTGGTTCCTTACCCAGCTTGTTCCATGGCCTCATGACAGTGGCATTGGGTGTGATATGCATGGCGGCAAATGGCTGGTTTCAGCGCAATGTGGCCTTTTGCCACCGGCCTAGAACAGAAAAGGTAGAAGCATGGCTAACAGCAAAGCACATCCACCAACCATAAAAGGGATTTCAAACAACAAATTCATGGCACAGGCGATGGATATTATTGTGGTATGCAATACATATTCCATGTATGTGCTTATGTCCAAAGAACACCCCAATTATACATGCATTAAGTGTAAACTATGTGAAATACTAGAGGAAAAAGTAAGGGATCTAGAGGCAACTCTAGCCAAACTCCAACCTACACAAGAAAGCTCTACCGAAACCGAACCAAACAGTGAAAAAATAACTCCCAGAGGATCTGACCCTGCTGATAAACCCTTGGAGGAAGGCAAATGGAGGTATGTCACACATCGAAGGAAACACAATACTCAAAGGAAGAAGCAGCAGACATCATAACAACCCCCTATTGCCCAATCTAACCCAATCAGAAGCAGCCCACCACCTCCCCCTCAAAGAAAACATGCAGACACCTAGCAAAGAAACACCAAATATCCCTAAAAAAGTCACATCAACAAACAGAAAAGCATTAAATATCTTTAATTTCAAAGTGGTGTTCACCCTCAAGCATGATGGGCACGGGCATCTTGCCAAAATTTGGATGCCTGCCCTCCTGCCTGCTGCCTACAGGGCTATTTTCTTGCAGCCCCCAAAAGCCTTTCTGGCCAACCCAATATAATCAAATGGCTAGTGCGGGTCTCAGCCTAATATAATTTTCAAGAACTTCTAGGATTGATTTGCATAGAGACGTGTATATTTTTCACCCTGGAGGAATTTTTCCCATCTCGCTGAAGGAATCTACCGTAGTGGCAGCTTTTCAGACGTCACGCGTGTTTAAAAAGCTGCAGTTCCTCCCGTGTCCTGAGGACGTGGGCCTTCTGAGCACCCGAGGACCGTAGCTCCTGGCAGCCGATGCCTCCTTGCTGGTTGGGGAAGGTGCCGCCGGACTCCTGATTTTGGACCCCAGAGATCCAAACGGGTCTCCCCCTCCAACTTCTTTCTCCTTCTCCCTCGGTGGCCCACGGCTGCCATCGGGGGCAGAGAGGGTGCTGGTGCTCAGCACCGCCCGTTCCGCAGGGCAAAGCAGAATCCGCTCTGCCGGCTGGAGCCGCGGGGGGTGGGGGGCACCTCTGGAGCCTGCCTGCGTTGTGGGGGAATTCTGCACCCTCCTTTTGGTCATTTGATGCTGTGCATCAAAGAAGCTGAGCGGTACATTTGACGGTGCTTGTTCCTCAGTCTGAGAGATTCTTCTCACATCCCCAGAGGCAGGCTCGGAATGGAACCGCTGCTAACAAGCATTCAATGTATCCTCAACGTTTGACACAGACACGAAGCTTGAAAGAACAGCTCCCTCTCCCTCCCCATTCTCCCCCCCCGTCCCCTCCCCTCCCCAAGCAGAGAAAGCATTGGCTCTGCTGAGTGGGAGTCTCACTTCCACATTGGCAGGCTCTGCTTTTAGAAGCTGCACCAGCAGATGAATGTCATTTCATGGCGCAGCTTCTCAGGCGATGGGGAGCAGGATAGCTCTGGGGGCCCCAGTTTCTCCTACTTTGCATCTGAAGTGGCGACGACGACAGTCAAAATGCCACCTAGAGAACCCTTTCTTCGCTCAAAGGCGGCTTCTCAGAAGCCACAGATCCATATTTAGCTGCTGCCTCAGCAAACATGGCCTGAATACGGCTACCGTCTGGTGGATCAATGAGAAAAGCAATTAATAGAATAACAATAGAGCTGGAAGGGACCTTGGAGGTCTTCTAGTCGAACCCCCTGCTCAAGCAGGAGACCCCATGCCACTTCAGAGAAGAGGCTGTCCAGTTTCTTCTTAAAAACCTCCAATGATGAGGCACCCACAACTTCTGAAGCTAATTTCTGTTCCACTGGTTAGTTGTTCCCACCGTCAGGAAATTTAGTTTAGTTTAGTTCTAGGTCGCTTCTCTCCTTGATTATTTTCTATACAGTTTCTTGCCTTCTGGTGCTTTGGGGAATAGGTTGACCCCCACTCTTCTTTTGGCAGCCCCTCAAATACTGGAATACCGCTATCATGTCAGCCCTAGTCCTTCTTTTCATTAGACTGGCCATTCTCAATTCCTGCAACCGTTCTTCATATGTTTTAGCCTCCAGGCCCCTAATCATCTTTGTTGCTCTTCTTTGCACTCTTTCCAGAGACTCAACATTTTTTTTAATAACATGGTGACCAAAACTGGATGCAGTCTTCTAAGTGTGGTCTTAAATAAGGCTTTAGAAAGTGGTACTAATACTTCACGTGATTAAGGACTACACATCAAGTACACTTCAAAAGACTCACCAGTAGAAACTCAGTGCTTTGAAGAAGATGGGTAAGGCATCTTGTGTGGAACTTCCAGATTTGTGCAGGATGCGAAATAATGGATTTGAGGGCGGAAGGGAAATCCCAACTGAATATCAGGGGGGTTAACCCCCTTTCTAGCTCTTCTCTCCTTCACTGGAGGTGCTCCAGCAGAGGCTGGAGAGTTGTGCATGAACTTGGATTCATGAGCTGAAAAAGGGGTTGGACTGAATGGTCTCAAAGCTCCCTTCCAATTTTAAGGTTCTGGAAGTCTGTGTGAGATCCAAGTCCAAGTCAAAGCACCATTCCATGATATAAAGGAATATCTTTTTCACAAGGACTTTCATCTTCCGGAACACATCCAGAAAAGGATGCTAAGAATAACAAAAAGGCTGCAGGGAATTTCTGACATAACGGATAAAACTGTTGTATCTTCCTTGGCAGTGAGTAATTCCAGATGATATTGTTCTACAACTCTTGGCAACTGTTTTTTTAATGTTCTTTTTTATGGATGTTTTATTGTACTCTCTATTATTAAAAAGATACTTTAATGTTGTACACCACCTGGAGTTCTTTTACAAGACAGATGGCACATTGTTATTTTAAATAAGTAATAACATAATAAATTAGTGGGAGAGCAGATAAGACTCACCAAATAGCTCAAGGGATGCAATGTAGAATCAGAATGGAGCTGGAAGGGACCTTGGAGGTCTTCTAGTCCAACCCCCTGCTCAACCAGGAGGACCTGGTCCTATACCATCTCAGACAAGTGACTGTTTAGCCTTTTCTTAAAAACCTCCAGGGATGGAATGCCCACGATTTCTGGAGGCAAGCTGTTCCACTGGTTAATCGCCCTCACTGTTAGGAAATTGCTCCTTAATTCTAGCTTGCTTCCCTCCTTGATTAGTTTCCAACCACTATTTCTTGTCCTGTCTTCTGGTGCTTTGGAAAATAATTTGACCCCCGCTTCTTTGTGGCAGCCCCTCAAATACTGGAATACTGCTATTATGGCATCCCTAGTCCTTCTTTTTTTTTAGACTGGTCATACCCAAATCCTGCAAAAGTTCATCATATGTTTTAGTCTCCAGGTCTTTAATCATCTTAGTTGCTCTTTGCACTTTTTCCAAAGTCTCAACATCTTTTTTATAATGTGATGACAAAAACTGGATGCAGGATTCCAGATGTGGCCTTACTAAGGATTTATAATGTGGCACTAATACTTCACGTGATTTTGATTCTATGCCTCTGTTTGTACTACCAAGGATTGTATTAGCTTTTTTGGCTTCTGCTGCACACGGCTGACTCAAGTGATGCAAGTGATCATCCAGTGGGGCCCCAAGTCCCTCTCACAGTTGCTATTTTTGAGCCAGGTTTCACCTAATCTGTACTTGTACCTTTGGTTTTTCCTGCCTAAATGTAAGACTTTGTCAAAGAATGAAATAAGATTGGGTTGGCATGATCTGTTTTTAACAAATCTGTGTTGGCTACTACTTATAACTTTATTTGTTTCAAGATATTCACAGATTTTTTAAAATTATCTTTTCCAGGATCTTCCCAGGTATTGATGTTAGGCTGATTGGTCTGTTTTTTTCCCCATTGATGTGATGGGAACCACATCAGCTCTTTTCCAGTCCTCGGGTACTTCCCCGAGGATTCAGGATTCTTGAAAGACGTGGTGCAATGGTTCTGAGATAACATCTGCCAGCTCCTTCAGAACTCTGGGATGTAAACCATCGGGTCCCGGGGATTTATACTCATAAGGTCAGACAGGTAATCATTTTCTTGCTTATTTTAATCTTTATTTTTAGTCTGTCTTTTATAATTATTTTTGGTAGATTTGTCTATAGTTCCTTTTTGCATGAAGATTGATGCAAAGTATGAGTTAAGCAGCTCTGCTTTCTCTCTACTGCCTGTTATGTCCTTGCCATCTTCTCTCTTTAGTGGACTGACTGTTTCCTTGACTATTTTTTTGTTATTTATATGTTGAAAGAAACTTTTTTAAAAATTAGCTTTGACTTTTGTTGCAAGTCTTTGTTCATTCTGAGCCTTTGCTTTCCTTCAAGAAATAAACATTTTCTGCATCTGGTAATGGCAGCATCCACCTTCACTCCCCACAGGTGGATCTGACATGATTGTTTCTGTTCAAGACTAAACCTGGCCAGGCTGGTCAGTTAGTGGCAGAGAAAAGGTCCTGGTGAGATTACCTGGAAGTCTCCAACCCACAGGGATCTCTTTAGGTCCGTCAAAGGATCTAAAAAGAAGATTCAAAGCCCTGTGTTTGAATAACTCACGAGACTAGGCTAAAGTAGGCTTGGGCACTTCCTGCTTCAGTATCCACAGAATTTCCAAGCTGTGGATTGTCAAGATAGTTTTGTAGGAATGGTCCTAAACTGTGAAGTTGCTTGCTTATTTATTTATATCTACATGGCTTCCTCTCTGGCCAAAGGGACTGTTTGCAGACCTCAGAGATAACAATATAACCTTGTCTGGGTTCTGGCTTAATATAAATGTGACTTTAGTTATCTCTTAGCATTGAAAAAGCAGCTGAAATTGCCACTCAGTGCAGGCCACAGGCAGACCCACCTGGGTGCATTATTGTAACCTGCCTAGGGAGGAAGGGGTGATGGAGGAGGTTGCTCACACTGGGCAAGAAACCTTGAGTTGATTACCTGAAATGATTTAATGCATCTTGTCTCCCAGAGAACAAATAAGCTGTTCTCTTTTTCAGTCATGTTGCTTGAGTTATTCTGTTGTGCCTGGAATCCCAATGCCTCTTTAGCTCTTCAAAGGTTCTTCCTCCCCTGAAAATGACTAAGCGACTATGTAAACAATTTTAATGAAATCTTATTTGCAAGAGGATGTCTGATCGTTTCCTTTGCACCTTTTTCTACACAGCATCAGTTGATTCAAAAAGCTGGTACGTTCAAAAATAGCTAATGATATGGTAATGAAATCTACAAGTAGCAACATGGGACTTTTTTTTTTTTAAAAAAAGAAGACTTTCTCATTCTGTGAAGCTGGGATTGAGATGATCCCAATATGTAATATTTTTCATCTGTAGCTTTCACCTATGTCTCTTTAGCAATCATTACTATTACAGTAAAATGAAAATTATACCAAAAAAATTCTCCTGTTCAGATTATTGAAAGACAAGAAAAACCACCTTGCTGTTCCAACTGGTTTCACACAACACATTGTATTAGGTTAAAACCAACTTGGGTAGACTTATAACACATTTGAAATCAATATAACACATATATTTTCAAACTAGGCTTGCAGTTAAGTGGGTTAAGTGCAGCTATGCATGAGGCAACACAACACATGCCTTGAAACAGCCCAACCATTCTGCCACCCTAAGTGGCCTGTTATGGATTATACCACAGCAGGGACACCGACAGGGAGGATTTGAAAAGTTTAGCTGGTTTCCTTCCATGGCAAAAAAGGGTGGGAGCTCAACTGCATCTGGACTTCTGCATTGTCTGCAGTGTTGACTTCTGTACACCCTTCCCTGCTTTCTTCATGTCTGTTCTGATCATGCCTGTTGTCTTATTGGGTTTCTTTAAACAATACCGTCTTCTAAGTGCTTCTCCTCCTTTGTTATGCTTGTGAACCACTTTATTGGGGTTTGACAACAAAACAAGAGTGGCATATTTTCCATGAAAATCAAAAAGCTCCCTGGCTGCACACAATTCTGCTGCTCTGCACTTCTCCCCTGGAAAGCACTTTTGTGTGTGGGGTGATCTCCAGCGACTTACAGGCACTTGTCGAAGCAGGACAGCAGAGGCAATGGAGGTGAGCAAGGAGCCTTTCTATGCTCAACAGAAAGGGGCAAACTGCCCCCCTGCCCCCCCCACCATTCCTGAAAGTATCTGAGGCCAACTCAGATATGGGAACAAGCTTCTACTTGTACTAGAAGACGGTGCCTTTCAACCTCTCCCTCCCTCCCGCTCCCTTCTCTCAGTGTGTGTGTGTGTGTGTGTGTGTGTGTGTGTGTGTGTGATAAGTAATCAATTCTCCAACAGCTCCCCCAGGTTAGAGCCTTCATTAGTATTAATGAGAATCTGCCATCCATCCAGAAGGACAGGAGGGGCGGTGCAAATGAAGCAATATTGAAATAATATGAGCAGAGAGACTTATGAGGCAATCCAGAAAGTTGAACAAAAAAATGGTGACAAGTTGGCACAATATGTAAACACACATATTCATATTTTGAATATGTGCGGTAATTTGTTCTGAGCATTGAATGGAACATGTCTCAAATGGCAAGAATAAAAATTCTGGCACTTCTGGTACAGTTGCAGGAATCAGCAAACGTGGGCTTGAGACTCTAGGGTCTGGGTAAAAATGGTCACTTGGTGCTTCCTGGATGAAACGCGATCCCTTTCACTGCCTATCACGTCCCCATCAGATCATGATTTGCAGGAGGAGTTGGGACCGGGACCATCTGACAGGCATCCCTGTGTCCCCTGGAATGTCTGGAGAGACCAGGGGCTGGGGATGGAGCTATCCCAGGCCCCTCTGGCATTGGGGAGGGGGCCTATTGGACAGGGAACTGCCTGCCTGCCTGCCTTCACAGATGCAGGGGAGGGTCGGCTGCAGACAGGCAGTGGTGATGGGAGGCAGCAGATCCCCTCTGATGAGGAACCGCTGCCTCACCCACCAGATCCGAGGGCACAGAGAGCGGAGCAGAGAGAAGCTCAGAAGAGATCTATCTGCAAGGCTGTTGGCAAGGAGGCTGCCCTGCCCCTTCTCACAAGGAATACCTGGCTCGGGCTGATGTAGTCCCTGTTCTGGACCAGCAGCTGATCTTCAACAGCAGCCCCATGCAGAGTGCGTTGCAGAAGACCCCAAGTTGTACATCAGTCTGAAATGGGGAAATAGAGCCTTACCAAGGCTACAAACCAAAAGCCACCAGCACCAGGGGTGCCAAATATTCCTGATCACCCAGTCTCGTCAGGATTGAGCCTGAGCTTTTCTTCACCATCAAATCCTAGCTTGGGATTTGTCTGGAGGCTTCAACTTGAATAGTCCACAGTTGAGATGTATAGTTGGATATCATCATCATCCTGATGATACCAAATCCCAAACTCATCCAGCAGGTTCATCTGTAAGGATGAAGAGCTTTGAGCTTGAGGCACCTCACAAATGTCTCACCTCTGAACACCAACTGAAATCACTCAAGGAGAAAGAAGGCTAACCCCTGTAAGATGGCGACGCCCTCTTCCAAGATCTGCAGCGAATCTGGAAGACGGTGGAAATAAAAGTTGCTGGAGAGATCAAGAAACACAAGAAATGGATACACAGCCCAGCTCTGCCCAACGACATCAAATATGATGAACGCAGTCTCTGGCCTGTCTTATGGTTTGGACTTAATCATTTTCTTTATTGCATGTTTGCAAGAGGACCTCGATGCAGACGGAATGGGCAACGTGCTGTTCCGTGACATTGACCTTTTGCCATTTGTGGAAATACTGCAGGAGTTTTTGGACAACTGTTGGGCTCAGCTTTGTGTCTGCAGAAAATGGGGTTGTAACATTTTTCAGGACAGTCAGAAATTACCTCCTAGCTGCTGTGTGGTTGCACAACATAGTACACAATGAAAAATACTCTGCCACACAAGAATTTTGTTATAAAGGTATTGTAGATAGATGCAGACAGACATATGTTCAAAGATGGCAGGTAATGGAGCCACTGACTCTAGTTTGTAATCTTGTTAGTGAAGACTTTTCATACTGGCTTGGGCAAGTGTTTGTCCCACTCTCTTCTGTGTAACAGAGCTAATATTGTGCTATTGTCATTTTTGTAAGAATGAGCTGATGCAGCACTTTGGCCATGGTGAGAGACCTTCAGGTGTCTCCTGTAGTCTCGAAATTTCTAAAACAGGCTCTGCATTACAATCACATTACATTCATTTTGGTCCTTTGCCAGCTGCTCAAGCTGAGTTGGTTGCAAAAAGGCATCATTCCTGATGCTTGCAGGTAGACATGTGACAGCCCTTCCCTCTTCTCTGCTTTGCTAGTCACATAATCTGCAAACTTCAAGGAAGTTTCAAGCATGTTATGGCCAATTCACCTGGTCATGTTGGGAGATTCTGGAACATCCCAGATGATGGTTTGGGTGGATGGCTGTAGGGATGCTATGCATGGGTTATCCTTTTCCTATGAAAGAAGAAGAAAATTTTCTTGCCAATAGAAAACAGAGCTGAACCTTTCTTCTTGTGGTTATCTGCATTTAATTGTTCTAATGTTTGCACTGAGGGGACTAAGCACTAAGAAAATGTTGAGCACAGCCTCGAACCATATCTTATGGTAAAGGCAGAGCTCCTCATATAGAATTCATTCCCCTCACTAGAGGTGGTCGAGGTCCTCTCCCCAACCCTGGTAAAACACAGTGATGAACGGATGGAAGAAAAGGGATCTTGGAAGTATACCAGTTACTCAAGGAAAGTAACTGAAAGTCCACTAATGGAACAAAATAGTATTAAAAATGTTATAAATTCAAATGTTCTGTTGTAGAAATGGATTTTGAATTAAGTTCCAAGAAGAATTAATGTTTAAACTGCAACTTTGTACACATTTCATTTGCGCCCCTCCAAAAACTCCCAAACACATTTCAGTCACATTCGCTCCTTCCACAATGGCAACTTGATGGAGAGAAGATGACCAGAGGACCTAAACATCCTGGACACAGGGAGGAGGAAAGAGCAGGTGGGAGGAATACACAGGATCCGTGACCAGGAATCCTCTTATGAGTGGAGAACAGCAACATCAGGCAGAAATCTTTGGAATGAGAAGGAAAGCTCACTGGCCAGTCACAGGAAGGACCTGATTGTTGGGGGTTGTGGCTTCATTAGAAGGATGGAAATGGTGTCACTGTGGTTAAGTTGTGAGTTTGCTCAGGGAAGCGTATTGGAATAGAAGCTCAGGCTCTCCGAGATGGTTTTCGTGTCACTGCGGGAAGAGCCGTTGGAGGTCAGATCAACAGAGGGGCGCCTGGGTCTGCTGCCATCATCCAGTTCCTCCTCTGGGTTGGCAGTGACTGAAGAGACCGTCGTCTCCATCCGGCTGGCCTTGTACATGCTGCTCTGGGCCTGCAGGTACCTGGCTGACTTCATTTCCAGTCCTTCATATTCACTGGCATTGATGAAGGGGCACCACCGGAAAGCCCGCTTGAAGCCCACCCGGAACCTGAGGAGACAGAGCAGATCAGCTGCATGAGGAGAGCCTGCCTGGTGCCTGCCAAAGCCGCCCCGGGAGCCATCAAGCCTCTGCTTGGCTTCCCGGACCGGCTGGGTTTCCATTCAGCCTGGGAAAGGCTGCGCTTGTCCTGATCCTGGGAGCTGAAATAGTTCACGGGTCTTCTGTATTTAATATCTAACATTCATTCCATACTAAGAAAAGCTAAATTCTCTGTGCTGTTAAAAACAGAGTCCAGTTTGCATAAATTATGTTAACTTGTATGTTTTTACTGTAATGTTATCTACTTTGCATCCTGGGTAAAAAAAGGAAATGCTCCCCCACAGCAACATCAGACTTTGAGGTATCTACCGGTAGTAGAGATAGCCCACTCTCCTGACAGCCTTCCTCACACTTTCAACTTACATGTTGTGAAACTGCAAGAGCTACAAACCCTTGAAGGTGGGGTGCGAAGGAAGAGTCTGGACATGGAGCTGCTTCATCTGCCCCCCCATTTCAACCCACGCAGCTTTGTGTTGAAAAGAACAAAATAGTTGCTTCTTCAGAGAAGGACTAACCAATCCATCTCTTTTACCCAGTTTTTTCTAATCTTAGGTGAGCTTTTTTCTTTAGAGAGGTAACCAAGCCCACTGATTGCTGGGCAACCGTGCACTAGTCTAGTGGAAGGCAAAACGTTACATCTTCTGGAGAGAAACAATTTGTAAAAAATTCTCATGTTCCGAGGCCAAGGTTCAAAAGACTCTTGCTTAGTAGGCTTACTGACTTCCAAATATTTTAAAACCAGCCCATTCAAGATGCAAAGCTTTGGACTTTGGCATCAATGAAATGACTATGTTAGGTCACAATGAACATGAGAGTAAACCTGATTTGGTTTTACTATTCAATGGAGCCTGCCATAAGCAGAAGAAGAAGGCCTTACCTGTCATTGAGACAACAGTAAATAATTGGGTTGTACATAGTGGAGCTCATGGCCAGCCACAGGATAGCCAGGTAGACCTGCTGGATGTATTTTTCTGAGAACATCTCACCGTTGAACAGTTGTAGAAGGAAGTAGACATGGTAAGGCAGCCAGCAAATGGCAAAGGTGCAAACCACAATGATCATCATCTTGACAACCTGCCAGACAAGGAAAGCCATCAAGTATAACCATTATCAGGAAGACCCCACAAAGAGGCAAGAAGGCTGCTGCCACTGATTCGTGGTGCTGAGGCCCCCGGGGTTCCCAGCACTGCACTGCCAGGCAAGGAGAGAAAGCTCTGGGGCTTGAATTTTGTCTTCCCCTGATGGGAACATCAGGCCAGCTGCGGGAAGATGTCAAGGGTGACATCATATCCACTGTCAGAGTTGTGATCCTTCTGATTCTTCCATTCACTCTTCGAAGAAGCCAAGAGCTCCTTCAGTGCACTAAAGGTATCGTGTTTATTTGGTCCTTTGGGAGAACAAGCTAGGTTACAAAATGGAAATTAGAATATACAAACTTTTAATTTATGTAACTCAATGATATACTGTAGAATGGGAATGGAGAAGCTAAAGTCTTTGGGCTGTTGCTCAGCTACAACTCCCAGCATCCATTACCATTAGTAATGGTAATTGGTGGCATTCTGGCATTCGTGGTGCCATCCAGCGGGCCAGTGCTTTCCCATCTAAACCAATCTCAAATCTCTCCAGCTGGTTGGCAAGAAATCTTGGCTACCTGTTTCTCGCTCTGTCTATTCAGTTAATATTGGGACCCTGACCCGAGCTGCATTCTTTGATGGGGCTTTTCTTTCCAGTTGAGCTTCTTCTGATGGACTTTACCTTGCGCTTGGCAGACACTTGTTCATGGTAGCGGTCCGAAGAGTCCCCTGGTATCGCACTGGCCCATAGGGTAATGCCCACCACAATATAGGCATAGCCTATCATTATGAGAGGCAAGATGTAGGCTAGAATAGTCATGCAGATCTGATACCTGGAATAAATGAGACACAAGTTAAGAGTCTGACCACAAAAGAGGTGTTTCCCCCCCCCCCCAGTCTGAACATCCTCTCCACTTTATTCTTGATATAAATGTGGCTGCTACTTGGAACATCACTGCAATGTCATGGCAAATGAATGATGGTGAACTTGGGCTGCTTCTTAGAGGAAGAGACCCAATCTTTAGGCTGATGATGGATGTACCTGACAACTATACTATACATCTAATGCTTTTAGCCCTCCCTCCCCAATACAAACTACATACCATCAATTCTTAACAGCAACATAAAGAGATTTTCCTCAGGATGATCTGCAGCCCACCTGATCCCAGGATCACTGAATTAGAAAGGAGCCTGTGAGCCATTCACTCCCACCCCTGGCTCAGTGCAGGAGTACAAAGGAAGACCCCAGACAGAGGCCTGCTTGAACTCAGCCAAGGAAGGGAAGCCCACCGGTCCCACTAGCAAACAGCTCTGTTCACCGACAGAAACAAAATCTGCCTCTTTGTAATGTGAGCCATTTTGCCAAGTTCTAAACTTCTTCCTCAGTGATATCCTATCAGGAATTTGCAAGGGGACATCGTCATTTAGAATTGTAAACTGAGTGGGGCAGCTATAGAAATTGAATAAATAAGCAAACAAATGTACCTCTGGCTTGTCTTTTTCTTTAGGATAAAGGGGCCCAACCCTTAGGTCACTCTTTGCACCTTTTCTAGTGTCTCTGTGTATTTCTTAAAACAGACACAAAAACTGATCTATGACCAGTAAAGATTAAAGTGTAACTGTAACTCTCCATGATTTGGAAACAATGCTCCCATGGATTAAATTTGCCTTTTTGGCAACCATATCTTTCTTCTGGCCCATATTCACATTCTGATCCACTTCTGTTCCAAGATCCTATTACGAATTCACATATTTCTTTTTCCTATGTAACAACAGTGGTTTCCAGTGTGAAAGAATAAAGTATTATTCAGAAATTTCTAATGAAGGTTGATAGAAGCTACCTGAAAGTCATAAACTCTGACAAGTACCAATAAGAAAAGCAGAAATGGCTAGCTCATCTAAATAGCAAGCAGAGGAAATACAGAAATAACTACAGGAGCCGAGCTTTGTTAACAGAAAATTAGATGGTGATAGACAGGGTGTGCTCAAAGGGGCTTCTTGGAACATAGGGGAGGGGGCAGTGGTTTTAGGCGGTCCAGATAGTTTATCGGATGATTCGGAAAGGGGTATTGAGTGCGATAAGGGAGGGGGGAATTGCGTCGGGGGTAGGATATAAACAGGTGTCAAACACCTCTTGGAGGTGTGACTGAACTCCTGTGTTTGTTTCAGTTCACCAGGCCTTTGCAAACGCTTCTTTTGAATAAAACTTTTGTTACTGGAACTCCAAGTGAGTTTGTTTGTTTTGGGATCTTGAGCCACGTTCCAAACAACTGGAATATTCTGGAGGGAGCAGCTTTGTTCTGGGGATGAAATAAGTGCACATTTTTCATTTCTTGTACCTTGTTATCAAACAATGTGTAGATATGTCCTATTCTTCAGAATTCAGCTCATGTGAGGTAAATGAAGTGCCTGCTAGTATGTCTTTTGGATGATTTATTCATCTTAGATTCACCCTCACAGAATGCTTAGGCGTCTGTTGTGCATTACAGGGAGAACAGTATATTCCCAGCACTAGGCTGGAAGAATCTGGCCCTGCTGAGGTTTCTAATTTATTTGACAGAGATTTAATCCTAACCTGGCAATATTTACAAAAGGGAGGATGTAGTGACTGCATCTGTACATCATGTTAGCATACTTTTAGCATTAGATTTCATTAATTTTGTGGGATGTTGCATGAAACTAGGCCATTGGATTAATTTATGGTTCAATTCACTATCTTACCGCCCTCCCCCCCCCAAAGTCAGCGATCAAATGAAATGCGTGGAGTGAACAAAGTCCTTTTGACAGAACAACTATCTCGGCTGCTGGCCCTGCGCCACAGCCTGTGGCAAGGAACAACTACGTTCCCCCGGGGCTCTCCCTTCCACCTGCAGTCCTTTCCTTTCTGCCCCAGAGAGTCCTTCAAAGCCAAACCCTCCTCGCTCATCTCCTGTCTGGCTGAGGGACAAAAGCCCCAGTAAGTGGGTTTCACCCAAAAGATATGCCTTTTCTCTGATGGTTGACTATCCCTTCTGGCTAAGATGCTTCCAAGAGGCTGAACGAGTTGATGATGTGAGAGAATGAATGAACTGAGCACACGTAGGTATAAAACCTCAGTTCTGTTACGGAGAAGCATTAACCTTAACTAATGTGTCAAAATTAAGTCTTGGAACCTTCCTTGTGTGGGCTGAAGCCCCAGGCTCTTTATCTTGGGCGGGGAGCGATTCAGCTGCTATGAGGGAGACGTGAATAAGAGCTGGACATTTTCCCAGAGAGGCAGAATTTACTCAACTGCGACCTTCAGCTCTTTCGATATGGCAAATGCTGAAATATGAGAGATCACATCAAGAATAAACACTGACATCACACCAGGTTCATTTTTTAATTTGCTGCAGCAACAAAAGTTGCCAGAAGTTTATCCAGGGCAACCTGCTTGATGAGAAGTTATTCTGGCCTTTGCAGCACTGGACTTGGCAGAGGGAGGGGGCCATATGACTGGAAGTGACCTGAATGGCGGCCAAGGCAACAACTGCCGGTGTTCAGTTTGACTGTAGCTCCATTACCTGGAGGCCAAGATTCAGCCAGGAAAAATACTGCGTCTGCCGGAACCACGACACCCTCATCTAAGTCATTTATGAAGATATTGAAGAGTCCTGGGCCTAAGACAGAGCCTTGTGGTACCCCACAAGGGTACCTTCTTGTGGTACCCCACAAGGGTACCTTCTCTCCGTGTAGATGTAGTACCATTTTGAATTGTGTCATTTTCATCCCTGATTTCCATGTATTATATGTTTGGTGGCATTTGCATGATGCTAGAATAGAATAGAGCTGGAAGGGACCATGGAGGTCTTCTAGTCCAGGCCCCTGCTCAAGCAGGAGAACCTGTACCATTTCAGACAATGCATATGATATCTTTTTCCTCTCCCTGTGGACCTCCTTCCTAGGTTAGTTGATTGCTCTCAAAGTGTAAACATACATAACACACATTTAAACATACTATATACAACATATGTATAGACCTACACTCTTACATATAAGTAACATATATATATATATATATTAATCACTGTCCATCTTGAATACATAACGGAAGGAGGAAGCTTTAGTGTTCACAAGGTTAATGCAGCTATTCTGTACCTGTGCATTTAGTTTTTCTTCCCTGTGTATGGGAGTTTACTTTTCCCTTCAAGTCTAAATTCACCCTAGTTCTCCATTGTTTGAGCTTTTTTTTTTTGTTTAATTCCTTACTAAATTACAAATAGACTTCTCATGAGACAGGCAGCTAAATCAATCAATCAATGGAAAAGAAAAATAAACAGAAACCTCTGTAATAAAACAATAATTCCTTTTGGAGATGTTTAACTGCCTGGTGGTACTTTCTTGGCCAAATATGGTATTTGAAAATGAGCGGGTGGACTATCCCTTGTCTACTGCAATGAAGGAAATGCAGCCAAGACCTCATCTGACCCATGGCAGCAACACTCAGATACTGTACAGGGAGGCCAGAAAAGCAGAAGGGGTGAAACCTGAGAATTTGGCTTCTCTGGAATAATGAGCGCATTCTGAAAAGAGAGCCACAGAGCGCGATCTTTCCATCTCCAGCAATGACAACAGCAAGGCCCAACTCACGTTATTGGAGAGACCTGGGTCTGGTTTTGTGGCCATTCGACAAAGCACACCACTCGCTCAGGCAGCTCCGCTGTGGTGGAATAGTATCCTTGGGGGAAAGAGAGTAGCAAAGCCAACACCCATATAACACAGATGACAACCTTGGTGGCTGCAGCTGATAGCCTCGGTTGCAGGGGATGAATAATCGCCATGTACCTTTAAAAGAGGGGTGTATGTGTTGAAATGCAGCAAGAGAATATTAAACAACCAATAAAGAGAGACGTTGACATTCATCTGCATCTCCCCTTTAAAGATGCTGGGGAGGGCTTTTTCCTTCTCCTGCCAGTTGAAATCCCTGGACGCCCAACCCACCTCCACTGGGCTGCTTGGTCCTGCTCCCTTCCCATCTGCAGCTGGCAGGAAGCCACTTGCCCCAAATCTCACAGACGCCACAGTGGACCCTTACCCAAAGGGCTTCTGGGCTGCCATATGGTTTTGATTGTGACCGGCAATTCTTGGGGCTTCAAGTCCACTCCCACCCCATCCCATTCCCAACACGAAAAGCCTCCTACAATTAGTATGCACAACACTGCGATTGCTCTTTGTGCTGCAGTTTTGCCCTGCATTCTATTGTTTACTGATTTAATTATTTTTATTCCTTGAAATAATGGTCAACCAGTTAATTATTCAATGTACAGACTACTAACTGGCAGCTGAGAGATGCATCTGTGAGATGCCATCTAGTGGCTGTCAGGATTTTCGCAGTCAGTGAATAAGCGCTATGGTAGAGGTGAACTATGAGAAAAGGGTTTAGCTGTAGGGGTCAATTACCCTAGGTCTATGCTGACTGGGTGGCAGTGAGTTGGCAGAGGTGACTTGGTGATCAGTGGCATTCATAAGGATGTGCATGAAACTTTGCCTTTCCTGTAGGTACAATCTTTCATAGGAATTATTTGTTTTTTTACTGGACTTAGATGGCCAGCTATCTCATATAATGACTCTATGAGGCTCATACCTATAAAAAAGAATTAAAAATAAGAATACAGGTAGTCCTTGACTTGCAACCACAACTGAGCCCTATATTTCTGGAACTGATGGATGAATTATTCTGCCTGATGTTCTTTTCAGTGTTTGAAAATCACATATCCTACCTCCTGGAGTCAACTCAGCCCACTCTTTCCATCCTTCTTCACAACAGACCCAAACCACCAGGAAACCATCCTGCACAGGTGGGGTTTCCATTAAGGGTAGCTAATGGAAGCCTCTTTCTCCCATTGTGCCTCAGGCTCTACTTGCTCCAAATTCATTCTCATCTGGAATGGTTTTCTTAGCTTTCAGATGTAAATCAAATCCCAAACTACAGCAGGCAGAAAAGCGATTGAAACACACGTAAGTACCTTTCCTTATTTCTTTCTTAGAATAGGTCCGATAAGCCATCGCCCTTCAAAATGTGGTATACTCTGATGCCAGCAATAGCTGCTGCTGACTCTGCATTTAGCCTAGAATCCTCACCTTGCAACTGATTTGGAGCTGTAGAGCTCATGAATGAAAGATGTGACCAAATTTGGCAACTTATTTCACTTATTTCCCCTGTCCTGTTTTTATAATACCTTGCCTGATGAGTAGCTCTGGAGAATTCAAAGGAATATACATCTTTTCATGCCATTCCAGCACAAAGCATAATGCTTGGGCATTAGAGAGCCAGGTCTTTCCAGCTGTTATTTCCATGTACTTATTGGTGTTATTGTTACGTTTCTAACCTGGACTCCAACTCTCCCAGTGCTGAAGCAGCTTCTGATCCTGCAGCTTCTCCAAATCGATGTAGCATCTTTCCATCTTGTACTAAAATTGCTCACTGATCAATAGTTCAAAATGCTGATACTTAAACTAATGGAACGTTGGTGTGTTTTAAATGCATAGGAAATATACTGCACTTAAATAATCTCACTTCAGCAACAAGAAATGCCAGTCTTGTCATCAGCTTCCACAGTAGCCCACAATTGCATACCTGCATTTTGCCCATTTATTTAATTAATTTTGCTTTTGACTTCATCCACGCTGCTTTTCTCAGCTGTGGAGAGATGAGGACCCAACCCCTGATGTGAGAACACCCACTCTTCTGTTCTCAAATTCTCCAGACTCGAAGTAACTGCTGTTGAAAATCCTACGTTTTAGGATTTTAGGTTTCAAAAGCAAATGTCCGACAAAAGAAAATAAAAATAAAAAACAAAGGACACATTTTGCTTTATTCCAAACCACTAAAGACTGGTAGCATATGCAGAAGGGGAGCCTTCTGATTTTGGCCATTAGGAGTCCGTGGATGGCAGAAACCCACCCTCCTTGCATGAAATGAAAAGCATTCATTACAGCAGAGCAATAACAGCTACACAGACAAAAATCTGCAGCCCTGACATCCAAATTATGGCGGATGAAGCCTGCAGGGAATCTCCTGCCGCCCCTGACCTTCTAACTGGCATGTACCAGCATGTTACAGGTGAAAGCAACACACATTCCAGAAATGCAAGAAGCAATCATATTCTAGACATTCCTCTTTTTTAGAGAAAAGCCCCGTGCCCCCCCCGCCCGCCTGTCCTGCTTTTTATGGTGGAAACGTTTCAAAGTAGTCAAGAGGGAAGTAAAACATTTTCCAGTTTTGCTGTGGTAGTTAAGGGCAAATGTTTCCTGTACTGCTACCATTCCACCGTACAATAATGAATGCTTTTCATTTCATGTATTTTGTGTTTCAGAACACAAAAAACCCTCCATAAAATTCTTCCCTGAGAAATATTGAAAAATTGGGAGGGGGGGATAAAATCCTTTGAAAACCAACGAAGAGCTTTACTCCTGATAAAATATAAATGCTTGGATATCTTCAGATTCAAAAGCGATGTTTACAAAATATGGGGAGTGAATCTCTCCCCACCCCCTTTGGGAAGGATCACAGAGGATGTTCTTTCATTAAACCAGCAGATCTCCGTGCCCTGATGACTATCACCAGTGCAAGGAGAGCCCCAGCTCTGCCTTCCTGGCTCATGTCCCGAGCCCCTCATCCCCCCAGAGGCGGCAGAGACAGTTAGCTCACTTTTCCAGCCCTCATCGAAGCTCCCCAAATTGTTACCAGCGACTGAAAAGCTGGCTGGGAACTGGAATCATCCTGGACCCAAAAGAGTCCCCCAGCTCCACAAGGGACTTCGCTCGGGGCACTCACAGCCCAGCCAGCCTCACAGGGGGCTGTTGTTGTGAGAACAAGCTGGAGGAGGGAGCACCAGGCGTTCTACTTGGGACTCCGAAGAAGGGAGATCTAAACATTGTCATCGCCATCAGCTCCAGGGTTGTGGGGCTTCCTTCTGCTGCCCTGACTTGGCTCCTTGGGTGACGCCAGAATGCTTGTTTAGGGCCTTCTGTCAATCCAGGAAAGAGATGGATTCTGTAACAGGGTTTGACAAGCCCCCGGGGCTTCTGCCTAAACCCGCACAGGCCCCTCGTCTTCTCTCCGATTCAGCAAAAGAAAAAGAAAAAAAAAGGGGGGGGGCTTACTCTGATGTAAGGGGCGGAAAACAGCGGGATGCACTCATTACAGCACCAAACGAGCCAGGCCGCTTGGAGCAAGTCTCTCCCTCTCCGCCGGGGCTGCTGTCGCTTTCGCGGGGACCCGGCGGTTTCGCGGTGCTGTCCAGCAGGCGTTGGAACAACCTGATGCTGCCGGCTGTACAATAAGGAATGCAGGCCACGCGGGACAGGCAGCCGCTCGGGGGGGGCGTCGGGGTCTCGATCGGGGTCGGGGCGAGTCCCGGGGATCAACCGCCGGCGCTCCCCGTCCCCGGAGCTCAGGGGGGGCCAAAGCGGGGCGGGGGGGAAAGGGCTGGACTTTCTGCTCACGGACGGGCGGGATACATTTCCCCGGAGGAGCCCGAGCCCAGCGCCACCTTCCCGCGGGCGCCTCGCCCGACCCACCCGGCCTCTGAGGGGCCCCTCCAGCCCCCGCCGCCGGCCAGGCGGGAGTCTCGAAGGCGCCGAGCCCCCCGCGCCCCGCCCCGCCCCGCCCGCCTCTCCCGCCTGGGAGAACCGCGGGAGCCGCTCTCCCGGCCGCCCCCTCCCGAGCCTCCGGGGCTCGGCCCGGCCCTCTCGCTCGCCCGCCCGCCCGCCCGGGCGCCCCACCTGTCGGCGGCGATGGCCGTCATGGAGTAGATGCTGGCGAAGACGGAGGCCACCGGGAAGAAGTTCTGGAAGCGGCAGAAGGCCAGCCCGTAGTACCAGACGTTGTGCACGGCGTAGGTGAAGTTGACCAGCGTGTTGAAGGCGGCCATGGCGGCCTCGGCGAAGGCCAGGTTGACCAGGAAATAGTTGGTGACGGTGCGCATCCGCCGGTGGGCCAGCACGATCCAGATCACCACCAGGTTGCCCACCACCGAGACCAGCACCACCAGCGCGTACGCCGCCGACCACAGCGCGACCTGCCAGGCCGGCTGCTCGAAGGGGTTGCCCGCCTCGCCGCCCCCGCCGCCGCCGCCGCCGCCGTCGGAGCCGTTGGCCGCCGCCGCCGCGCTCGCCTCCATCCCCGCCGCCCCGAATGGGCCCCCGTCGCCGCCGCCCGCGCGGCCGAGGAGCAGAAGGGCCCGCCCGGCCCGCCGAGGGCGTCGCGGAACGGCTCCCGCGCCCGTCGGGCTTCCAGCCGCCGGCCGCTGCCTGCCCGGCCGCCTGTTGATCGCGCCGCCGCCCGAGCCGACTGAAGCGTCCGCGCCTGCAGCGCTGGCGACAGCCCGGCGGCGTTTTATAGCCCGGCGGCGGCGGCGGCGGCGCGTCAAGGCAGGTGGGCAGCGACGGCGTGCAGGCGGCGGCCCCGCTCCCCCCCCCGCGCCTTCCGACCGGCCCCGCCTGCCGGGCCGTGTGGCGTTGGACGGGCCGGGGCCGGGGCCGCCGCCGAGTCCCCGGGCCGCTCGGCGCAGAGGGGAGGCGTCCCGCCCGCCCCCCCCCGCCGCCTCTCGTGCGCGGCTCCGGTCCGCCGCGAAGGCTTCGCGCTAGGAAGTTTCGTCCGGCCCGGCCTCGCTCGGCTCGAAGCAGCCCCGCCGCCTCCTTTGCTCGGGCGGAGAGCGAGCAGCCCCGCCTTTCTTCCCGGGATTTGGGAAGCCCCCCGGGGGCCTCTCCTGCTTCCCTCCCGCCTTCAGGGGAGGACGCGGCTTCTGGGTCCCGGGTCAACCGGCCTGAATCTCCCCCCCCCCCAGCCCTCCTTCAAAGGACGCCTTAAGAGGGCAAAACCGGACACGGGACAGAGGTGAGATCTGACTAAACCGAGTGCAATTTTGTTTAAATTCTTCAGCATCTTCGTTGCTCTTCTCTGCACTTTTTCTAGAGATCGTCTTTTTTGCCCTGGTGGCCCAGTGGTTAGAATGTGGCATTGCAGGCAAAGTCCGCCCACAGCCTGGAGTTTGATCCTGACAGGGATCAAAGTTGATTGGCCTTCCATCCTTTGGAGGTTGCTAAAACAAGGACCCAGATTATTGAGGGAACTATACTGACATTGTAAATCACCCAGAGACTGCTCTAAAGCACTATATAGCGCTATATGAGCCTAAGTGCTAGTACTATCGTGGTGACCAGAACTGAGGTCAGTACTCCAAGTATTGTCTTACAAGTTCAGTATAAAATGGTACAGTCAGATCCACCACCTTCGGCGTGGCGCCTTGCTGGCATCCTGCCATCCACCGGGGATGGATGGGGAGAACAAATGGGCAATAAAGCTGTATACCTTTATGATGGGAAAGTGGGAGCAGGAATTGACAGTTGAGAAAGAACAGAGCATTTTGGAATCTGCTCCATGCTGGCATCTTCAAGGCCAATTGCCCTGAGAGTGGAATTTTACCAGCCCAAACACCTCAGAGCTTCCCAAAACATGTCGGCGGGGGCGGATCGGCTGCGCACTGATGGATCCCGGGGGGAGGGCCGGGGAAACCAAGGGGTTAGTTCTGTGTTGATACGCAGGGACCATAGATTCCGCCTGGCTTTACTGCAACCAGCCTCTCTTGGGAAAAGTGCCTTTTCAGTTCAACCGAATGGAGTTGAGATGATACTGGGGCAGGTCTGACACTTCACGTGTTCTTGATACTCTCCCTCCGTTAATGCAGCCTAGGACTGCATTGTTTGTTAGTTTGTTTTTTGGTTTCTGCAGCACAATGCTGACTCATACTTAACTGATTGTCCATCAGGACTCCTTGACCCCTCTCACAGTTACTGCTATTGAGCCAAGGACCACCTATTCTGTACCTGTGCATTTGGTTTTTCTTGCCTACTTAGAGTTGGCATTTAAAGTGGCATCAGATTGACAGACCTTGCTTAATTTCATGAACAGACCCTGAAAGTTTTTAAAACTAAACTCGGCAACCATTTGACCAGGATATTATACGGTCTCCTGCCCTGAGCAGGGTGTAGGATTAGAAGACCTCCATGGTCCAATCCTGTGATTCTATGTTCTATGAAAATATCAGTTTGGAACCTAGAGAGGGATGGAAGGAATCCTTCTGTGGCTAACTATACAGCAAATAACATGTTTGCTTTCTCACATTCCCCAGCTTGAAATTCATATTTCAGTTTGTTTGGGGAACAAAACGGCATTGCTCATTTGTTTAATAGGTTTTCCATAGTATTGGCAGATGCTTCAAAGTCTGATATCTACAAATGGGGAAGTAATCTTCTGGGAAAAGAGAGGGATTTTTTTTTGCAACTATTTTTGAATTTATTCCTCCTGAAAATGCCATGCTGTCATCGAGCTTGTTGGCTGAAGGAAGGAAGCAAAGCCCATCCATTTCCCATCCATATTTGAACCAGAAGAGGAAGGAGGGAAATCTAAGATGTTTCTCTCCACTGTACCCAGCAGTATCCAGGCAATATGATCATCGTTTAGTTCGGATTCTAGGTTCTATCTTATTTTTATCCATTTTTAGTCAAAATAGGGCAATTAGCTTTCCTCTGGTACAAATTGTGAAGGTAAAGAAATTCCTTCATGTGCTGCTACCATTGGTTTCCATTCCATTAAAATCCAATGGTGGTGATTCTTTAGCACTTCTTGACCTCCTGTCCTCAGAGTACAGATAGAGAGAGAAAAGCTGACTCTGGCTCTCTTCTTTGCCTGCCACTCTGCGTGACCCTGGCCTACGAGTTTCTTAATCTTCTTCCTTTCTTCCCTGCACAGAGCACAGAGCTCTTGGTTTTTCCTCCTGGAGGACATAGCTAGGTGCTCAGCTTTCTCAGAATCACGACCGGGTTGGTTAGGGTTTTTTTTCTTTCATTTAGTGAGCTTGTAAAACATAATAAAATTAAAGTAATGGTGCAAAGAGTTGACTGGTTGCCCAGAAAGCGATGTAAAATAATATTATTAAGTGAACAAGGCTACAGTTATAAAGAAATTAGAAGAAAAATTGGTGGAAACTTAACCAAAGGTGGCATTTTCTACTGTACACTTTTCCCAAAAGGTTTCTACAATTTTGGCCACTCCTGTAGTGTATTCAACAAAAGTATTTTGGGAAGAACAATGTCCCCAGAGTTCCTCTGTTGGATTTTCTAGCTGGACATCTGACTGAATGAATACATAAGCAAACCCTACTAGTTGCACATGTGTAAGAAATAGAGGATGCCATCTTTACCATTATCCCCAGAGTATTGTTTTCTACTTGTTTGTCTAATGTTAACCCTTGATTTAAGTACTGAAGGCTGATACACGGACCAAAGCTAAAGTTCTGCATTGATTGGAGGAGGTCAAATTCAAATTCAAATTTATATGCCACCCTTCTCCTAGGACCCAGGGCGGCTTACAACAACAATACAATAAAAAATTTAAAAATTAATTGCATTCACACAACATACAAACACAATCAGCTCATAGTCGCTGATGGAGGGACATTCCTAGGTCCGAGGGGCAGAGCACAGCTCATACGTCCCAAGCCTGTCTGCATAAATGTGTCTTTAGCGCTTTCCGGAAGGCCAGGAGGGAGGGAGCAGTACGAACCTCTGAGGGAAGCTGGTTCCAGAGGGCTGGGGCAGCAACGGAGAAGGCCCTTGCCCTAGGCCCCGCCAGACGGCACTGTCTAACAGACGGGACTCGTAGGAGGCCAACCCTATGCGCCCTAACCGGTCGCTGGGATTCATGAGGCAGAAGACGGTCCCGCAAGTATCCTGGTCCATTGCCATAAAGGGCTTTATAGGTCATAACCAGCACTTTGAATTGTGTTCGGAGACCAATAGGTAGCCAGTGCAGCTCGCAGAGAGCTGGAGTGATATGAGCATGTCTTGGGAGACCCAAGATAGCTCGCGCGGCCGCATTCTGGACTACTTGCAGTCTACGGACATTCTTCAAAGATTGCCCCATGTAGAGAGCATTACACAAGGGCATGGGTGACTGTGAGGAGTGACTCCTGGTCCAAATAGGGCCGCAACTGGCACAACAGGTGAACCTGGGCGAATGCCCCCCTCACCATAGCCGAAAAATGATATTCTAAACTTAGCTGTGGATCGAGGAGGACACCCAAGTTGCGAACCCTCTCCGAGGGGGACAAAACTTCTCCCCCCCCCAGGGTAATGGACGGACAGTTAGAATCGTCCTTGGGAGGCAAAACCCATAGCCACTCCGTTTTGTCAGGGTTGAGCTTGAGCCTGTTGGCACCCATCCAGACCTCAACAGCCTCCAGGCACCGGTTCATCACTTCCACTGCTTCGCTGTAATGACGCGGGGTAGAGATATAAAGCTGAGTGTCATCAGCATATTGATGATAACTCACCCCGTGTCGACGGATGATCTCACCCAACGGCTTCATGTAGATGTTAAAAAGCAGAGGTGAGAGAACAGACCCCTGAGGTCTTCTGCAGGGCTATGACTTCCTCTAGTCCAAAAAAAGTTTTCTCTAGCCATGGTGATTCTTCAGAAGTTCTTCCATTAGCAGTATGTCTGAGAAGCAACGAAGAAACACTGCATGCATGGAGATGGGCAATTAGACAAAGTTTCAGAAATGTGAAATATTGCAACTGACCAGACCTGGTTTAACTATCTTTCTCCAGTTAACAAGCTTAATCTATGGTTGAGGACCACAGGTGGCTGAACTGGTGAAACCACACTTGAAATACTGTGTACAATTCTGGTCATCACAATGCAAAAAAGATGCTGGAACTCTAGAAAGAGTGCAGAGAAGAGCAACAAGGATGATTAGGGGACTGGAGGCTAAAGCATATAAGGAATGTTAAGAGAACAAGATATGTCTAGCCTATCGAGGAGAAAGACTAGGGATAATATAATAACTCTCCCCAGTACTTGAGGGGCCGTCACAGAGAAAAGGGGATTGAGCCCCTTGGACATTTGCTTCTGTCTATCCGACATTTGGAAGCCAGTATGGTTAAGGCCCCAGACTAGAACACAGGAGGTGGTGAGTTCTAGTCCCACCTTAAACACAAAGCCAGCTGGGTGACCTTGGGCCAGTCACTTTATTTCAGTTCTAAGAAGGAAGCAATAGCAGGCCACTTTTGAGAAATCTTGCTAAGAAAATTGCAGAATCAGACACAATTTAACAGAAGAAAAAAGAAGAGAGAAAAGGAAACGGTAAAAAATGTCTTTGGGGATAGAGAGAAGTCATTAGAACAAAGTTTTATTTCTACATGGAGAAGTTACTGAATCCCTTCCAGCTCTCTGGCTTTCCCATTGTTCTCAGGCAACGCTGACTTCCTCCCAGGAGAGGTGGCGTTCCTAGCACTGAAACCTTAAAAGGAAGGTCAGAATCCCGGGTGTGAGCCCTATTTGTGGGAGGCACCTCCACTTTGAGAGACAGAGATGGGGACTGTGAGACAATGCAAGCGGGGAGGCTGCCCCTTTGCCCCAGCTCAGTTTACAGGCACATACAAGTAAGAAAGTCCACACAATTCCCTTCTGCATTGACAAAAGGCAATGGTGTCTGAAGATAATTTACTAATCTCGATTACTTTCAGCCTGAGCAAAATAAAAACTGGCCTAAACTGCCAGGCTCCCGGACCCTGAGTGCAGCCTTACACCTTGTACTGTTCTTCTCTGGTGGGCCAGATTTCAAAACTAGACCCTACTTAAGTCTATAGAACTGGTTTTCAGAATGAAGTCTTTTTATTTTTTTAAAGCCCTTAAAAGAGTAACAGAATAACAGAGTTGGAAGAGACATCTTCTAGTCCAGCCCCCTGCTCAAGCAGGAGACCCTATTCCACCTCAGAGAAGTAACTGTCAAGTCTCTTCTTAAAAGGCTCCAGGGATGGAGCACCCACAACTTCTGAAAGCAAGCTGTTCCACTGGTTAATTGTTCTCACTGTTAGAAAATTTATTCTTAGTTCTAGGTTGCTTCTCTCCTTGATTAGTTTTCATCTACTGTTTCTTGTCTTGCCTTCTGGTGCTTTGGAAAATAAGTTGACCCCCTCTTCTTTGTAGCAGCCCCTCAAATATTGGAATACTGCTATCATGTCTCCCCTAGTCCTTCTCTTCACTGGACTAGACATACCCAGTTCCTGCAACTGTGCATCATATGTTTTAGCCTCCAGTTCCCTAACCATCTTTGTTGCTCTTCTCTGCACTTTTCTAGAGTCTCAACATCTTTTTTATATCATGGTGACCAAAACCGGACGCAGTATTCTGAGTGTGGTCTTATCAAGGCCTTATAAAGCAGTATTAACACTTCACGTGATCTTGAGTCTATCCCTCTGTTAATGCAGTCTATGACTGCCTCGGCTTTTTGGATGGCTGCAGTACACTGCTAGCTCAAATTTAAATGACTATCCTCTAGCACTACAAGATCCCTCTCACAGTTACTGCTATTGGGCAAGGTTTCACCTATTCTGTACCTGTACATTTGGGGTTTTTTTTGCCTAAGTGTAAAACCTTACTTTACACTACATTGAATTTCATTTTATTAGATAGGGCCCAGTGTTCAAGTCTATTGAGATCCATCTGGATCTTGAGTCTATCTTCTGGGGTGTTGGCTATTCCTTCCAGCTTAGTGTCATTGTCCTTGGTAAAACTCAGTCCAAATTGAGCCAAGGACACCTCTAGATGAACGGTGAGCAAATATATCTTAAGTGAAGTCTTCTGCAAAGCCCAAGTGACACTTTTCAGCCCAAGTCAAAGTAACAAGTACATTGTCTTAAGTCATCAATTTGTTTAACCACAGCAACTCTGGAGATTAATTTTAAAATTTTACCCAAAGTCTCTAGGCTCCTTCATGAAATACAGTTCATCTTATTTTTAGAAAGCTTCTTGTGCCGGAGGAAAGAGAATTCCAGCAGCGGATTAATTCAAACAATATCTGATGAAAAACGAGGTAAGAGGCAAAATAGGATTTGTATTTAGAACATAAAAGACTCAGGAGGGACTCAAGGGCAAAACAAAAAGGTCACATTTTCCTTCCAAACTAAGATGACGTTGTCCAAGGAAGAGAAGAAAATATCCAAAGCAAGAGAAAGTACCTGTTTTCATAGACTCTTCCCAGATGTGTCTGCCAGGGGTTGACAAAAAAGTCAAGATGTTGGTGCCATTGAAGCTCTGCCTATTTTTATGGGCATTGCACACATAATAAAATAATATTGGTGCCCGGGTGGAGCTGTGAGAGTGAAGCTTTAGCTGCCATGCAGCAATGCCGCCAACATCATCAGGACCTGAAGGTGTGTGTGGGGGGAGCTGGCACCTAGAGCCTTGGGGGGGGGGGCTGGCCAAGGACTGGCAGGCCAGGAGTGGGTTCCAGGACAGACAGCACTAAGCAGGGGAAGAGACCCCTGAGGTGTAATACTGGTGGCATGCTCTGCCCCCCCCAGCTCACTCCCGGGCCCTGGACAGTGACCCTTGGGGCCCTGCAGTCTGGCTGCTGCTGCTGAATGCCTGTCATCCTGGTATTCAATAATCAGAGATGCCCAGAGGGCTGCTGGAGGAAACCGAGGGATGACTCCAACCAAGCACAGCCTAAAGCTGCCATTAAGGCTTGCCTCGTTGTGGTAAGAGCGGGGAAAGAGCATTATTCATCTGCCCTTATTGTGGTATTAGCAGAGTGTTGCCCGGCAGGCCAGTTCAGGATCATTTGGTCCCTCCTGGACAGGCCCCCCCCCCCGGAGGATCATCTTCATGGCCACACAGAGGAATCTGTTTAACACTTGAGCGGGTATTGTCAATGGCGCCAGGCAGAGCTCTGCTCTGGAGTATCTATGTTTCCTACTGGCCTTCAGAATGTAACTTCTCCATTTCATTGCTAGCGGTCTTACAATTGCTGCTGTACTTGGTCATTTTGCCTAAACAGACGTGCAAGGATTGCTTGTGTGTTTGGGTTCAAGAAACCAGAGGAGAATGTTGGAAAGCCAATAGCTGTGCCAGGCTCCGGCTGATGCCCACAGTCTACTTGGAAGGCATTCAATTCAATCCTGGATCCACCCAAAGGACGGAGTGACGTCTTTCCATCAAGACTTGGCAGACCAAGCGTGCCATGGTCCTATTTTTCCTTAAAAACAATCTGTCTGCAAATTTCCCGTAAGTCCAATGCAAAACATTTTCCCTTTTGATTTTATATACCTTTCAAAGAGCCTCTACTTTCTGAAAGTCACGATACACAACATTTCTTCCCTTATTTTCTGTTCCATTGGCCTGGCCTCCTAAGACCCCTCCACCTTTGATTTATCATTTCAACGACTTGGGCTTCCACACTTTAAAGCTGGTCTGCTTTGGAGAGGGAAATTCAAGTTGCCTGAATTCAGGGGGAGCTTCTTGCATTCTCTTATGGAGAGGAGAACCCGGCAGGGAAGAGGCACCTGCTGGGTGTTTATCATGAGTTGTTCTCTTTATCTTCTACTGCTGCTGCTTTTCTGCAGAAGGTGCTCCAAACAACACACCACATTTACTTCGCTTGTCTCCAGAGCAGCTCTACCATCTTCCCCTTCTGAAGGGGTTGGGAATCTCCTTCACTCACTCATTCAAGTCCTGTGTATGTTTCAATAGCCTTAGAGCTATTGCATGTATGAGAGTGAGCACGTGTGTGCAGGAATACATAAAATGGAGGGACAAGAACTAAAGCAGGAACAAAGTCCTTAAGAGAAAAAGAAAAGTCACATTAAAGTCCAAATGATTCACATGCACATACTGTGTAATCGGTTTCCTTTTTGTTCGGTTAGCAGATCTTATATTAATATAGCCATGTCCACTAATGCTGATTAAAATCGCTAGGTGCACTATCACCATTTTTGAGTTGGTGAGTCAATATATTTGTTCATCATATTTATGTTAAATATCAATAAAACACATTTAAAAAAATCGTAGGCACTCCATCACTGGAAGTTTTTAAGAAGAGACTAGACAGTCATTAATCTGAAATGGTATAAGTTCTCCTGCTTGAGCAGGGGACTGGACTAGAAGACCTCCAAGGTCCCTTTCTATTCTATTCTATTCTATTCTATTCTATTCTATTCTATTCTATTCCATTCCATTCCATTCCATTCCATTCCATTCCATTCCATTCCATTCCATTCAACGTATATTCCTCCACAAGCTTGCATAAACAATACAACAATTACGAACTCAAGCTGATCAGATTATGTGAGCTGAAGAGAAATACCCAGGTTCACTCCTCATTGTGTTAGGAGATTTCAACTGTGCTAACCTAAACCAAGAGCTAGCAAGATACTTTCAGTGTATCATCTGTCTTACTAGAGGCAAGAATATTTAGACCACTGATACACAACACTAAAAATGCTTATTGGCCTTTACCACAAGCAGCTGTGGAACACTCTGATCATTGTACCTTGTACCTGTAAAGCTTAAAACCATAAAACCAACAATTAACTTAAACTTACATTCCTCCTTCACACCAAGGAGCTTGGTTGTTGCCCATCTTTGGACATCATTCTAATTAAAGGCTGGTAGGCAGGGAGATAACTGCACCCAAGATGCAGGAGGCACCTTTATATAGGATTTCTGGAGAAAGAGGTTTGCAGTAAATATGCACAGGCTGGTCCTATCAGCTGAGACTGGAGAAGGCAGGAAGGCAAGCTATGCATTTATTCAGATTCAGAGCTTGCCAGGGTCATCACCATCCCTTTCAGCCTCTTTGTTCTGAATCACCATAGAACTATGTCAAGGAATGCAAGGTCTGGCTGAATAAATTTAATTATTGCAGCCTCAAAGGAAACACTGAAACTTTGGGGGCTTTCAATAATGCAACTCTTCAAAATAACAGACCCAGCAGCATTAATTCATCACCAGTTAATATTTGAATCATACATGGAAATAGCCCAGCCATAATTAAGTTTGAATTAAAAAATGAGCGGGTATCAGCACATAAGCATATATCGCCTAGGCAGTGGGATACACAGAACATCCTAATTTGCATAAATTATACAAGCATGCTTGGGAACAAACTCTACCTTTGATGCACTTGTGAGTTCTGGTATTTCAGAATCACAGAATAAGAGTTGGAAGGGACTTGGAGACCTGCAAGTGGGCATTGCACACTGCCTAGAGGCTACCATACCAGGATAAACCATGCATTGCAAAGATTGCTTGGAGGTGGGAGATACTTCTACTGTAATCCAGTGGATTCTCTGCATGGATTGCCCTTGTGACTATGGAGGACAAACAGGAAGCTAACCACCAGACTGCAAGAACACAAGTGAGCGGGCAGAGGAAGAAGAGACCTGAACTCATTAAGAACTCATTAAGATGATTCAAGGCCTGGAGACTAAAACCTCTGAAGAACGGCTGCAGGACTTGGGTTTGGCTAGTCTAAAGAAAAGAAGGCCTAAGGGTGATACGATAGCAGTATTCCAATATTTGAGAGGCTGCCACAAAGAAGAGGGGGGTCAAACTATTTTCCAAAGCACCAGAAGGCAAGACAAGAAACAATGGATGGAAATTAAGGAGAGAGGCGACCCGGAATTAAGGAGAAAGTTCCTAACAGTGAGGACAATTAACCAGTGGAACAGCTGGCCTCCAGAAGTTGTGGGAGCTTCATCAATGGAGGTTTTTAAAGAAAACTGGATAGCCACTTGTCTAGAACGGAGCAGAACGGAATCTGGAAGAGCCAGCTCTATTCTGATTCTAATTCTGATTAGCAAAAGCGTGGTACCAGTGGTAGAAAGAGCTGTTGAAGTGGAGCTAATTGTACGAAGGTTTGCGCAACCAGAGGCTGGACTCGCATCTTTTACCGGTAGGAAAACCTGAAAGCGAAGGGCCGGCCTCTCCGGTTGCCCTTGAATGGCTTTCGCTTTCCGAGCGGAAGTGGACGGAGGCCCCCGGGGAAAGTGCCGCACCCGGCGGTCACAGCTGCCGCCGCCTCCCCGCGCAGGTGCCCGGCCGGCCATCCTGGCGGCGGCGGCGGCGGCGTCTCGGCGGCCCTGCGGAGCCATGGGCGGCGCGGGCGCGGGGCCGGACTGGCGGGACTCGCTGCCCTACTACTACTGCGTCAAGTTCGCGCTCTCGGCGTCCTCCACCCTCTTCTCGGTAGGCCGCTTCCCCGTCCGGCGAGCAGAGCGCAGCGGGCGCCCCGGGCGAGCTTGGCTCGGCAGCAACGCAGCCCGCCCGGCCGGCCGCTCTCTCGGCGCTCTTTCCTCGCCGGTCCGCAGCCGCCTCGCCCTGAGCGCGCGCTCGCTCGCCGGCTCGCTCGGGCAGAGGGGGCCGCCGCCTCCGCGTTGTGGGCCCGGGCGCCGTTACCGGGCGGCGGCCGCTTCCCGCACCTTTTCCTGGCTGGCCGAACCGCCGCGCTCCTCCCCTCGCCCCGGGCTTGGCGCGGCGCCTGTGCCGGTGGAGCGAGGCCGAGGGCGCGCGCCTGGCCTGGCCGAGCGGGAGAAGGGCCTGGCGGGCGGGCGGGCTCTCCGAGCCGGCGCTGGCCAGCCAGACCCCGACGGCCTTCCCGTCCCCGGAGACTCCCCGGTGGCCAGGGAACCCGGGCCTGCCGCGCCCTCGCTTTCTCTGTGCACTGCGAGCGCCGCTCGGTTGCCCGGCGGCCTCTGAGTGGCAGTTTTCTTGGCCGCTGCACAGAAAGGGCTCGACTTGGATTCTTCCCGGATGTTTTTTTTCAATTTCTGAAAAATCTGAGCTGGTTGGTCCCCCCTCCAGTGCTAACCAGGAATGCAAGTTAAGTCCTTGGCATGTAGCGGCCAAGAAAATTACCTTTCAGAGCCCCTTTGTGCATTGGTTCTTTCGTCAGCCAGAAACAATTGGTTGTGACCTGGGCACCCTCTACTGCAATGCCCATAAGCCTCAACCAGTCATGTGCCCTCCGGAGTCTTGTTCAGAGGTTTCCAAGCTTTTTCTGGAAGGGGCAGCCTGTTAGGGTTTTGTTTTGTTTTTTTTTTAAGATCCCAGACCTCCTAAACAAGGCGCAAAGCTGCAGTGAGAGAAAACTGGCTGTGTTTGAGTAAACATTTGCTTTTTTGCCCTCAGTTTCTCATGGAACC
Organism: Bothrops alternatus; assembly: GCA_034064705.1. Taxonomy (NCBI): domain Eukaryota; kingdom Metazoa; phylum Chordata; class Lepidosauria; order Squamata; family Viperidae; genus Bothrops; species Bothrops alternatus. The sequence goes on from JARGCV010000327.1 coordinate 862,343, forward strand.
ACCTCATGTTCTCAGGAAACAGCTGGAAAAACCCTGCCAAGCTCCAACCTATCTGATGGGCTTCAAATGAGATAAATCTGGGAACGGCTTCTGTATACATTTGCATGTGCGTGCATGTGTGCATTCATTCATTCATTCATTCCATTCATTCATTCATTCAAATATGTCTAGCCTATCAAAGAAAATTGGAGGGACATAAGTATCTTCCATACTGAGGAGCTGCCACAGAGAAGAGGGGGTCGACCTATTCTCCAAAGCGCCAGAGGGCAGGACAAAAAGCAGTGGGTGGAAGCTTGTTAAAGAGAAATCCAGCTTAGAAATAAGGAGGAAGTTTCTGACAGTGAGAAAAATTAATCTTCCTCCTGTGTTGTGGATGCTCCATCTCTGGAGGTTTTCAAAAATAGATTGGACAACTAATTGACTGGGATGGCATAAGACACCTGCCTTGAGGGGGTTGGACTAGAACACCTCCAAGGTCCCTTCCAGCCCAAAGAGTCTGTGATTCATTTGGAGGGAACCAGGTTGGGGTGCACATCATAGGAGTTGGCAGAATGATGGCAGGAGGGAGACCTGCTTTGCTCGAAGGCTGTAGCACAGAGCGGACGTTCATGGCCCAATGGATACTTCCTAGCCTGGAGAGGCATCTGCAGCCACTGCAGAGGCTCCCATCTCTGTTGCCCAGCATCTCCTACAGCATGTGAGGGTCTGGAGCTGAGTCTTGCTCCAGTGTCAGTTGCAGAGTCTGAGAGTGGGAAAGGAAAGGCACTGAAATCCTTGAGGTTGTTTGAGAGGGTGCAGTAGGTGCAAGACAGGGTGCAGCTGGATTCCTCCAAGAGAAGAGAATGGAAAGCTGCCATAGCCGTCTTTCTGTCAGTGTCAAACATCAAAGGGAGTCTGGTATCCCCTTTTCCAGCCTGCACATTTTATTGGAATCCATACCCTTTCTGAGTTGCAGGCTATTTCTTTGGCTGCATGGAGTGGCACAATTCTTACTTCAATTTAGCCATTCCCTGCATCCAGTGACATCAGCTGTACTTCACCAAAGTTTAGGCCAGTTAATAACTTTGTATTGAAACTTATTACAATTTTGTTAGTTGGAAAAGGGGATACTAGCCAGCTCCCACAGACTAACAAGACTTTCCTCCCGCTCCTACCTCATTGTTGGGTTTTGCTAACACCTGACCCCCACACTGGAGACTCTGAAATCATGCCCTTGTTGTAGTGGGCTCCCCTTGGGTCAGCTGCACCACACTGGACAGGTTTCAGTCACAGGTGGATGTGGGAAGGGCTAGAAAAAAAATTGGAAAGCCACCTGTGGAAGGGTTAGGGTGTTTCCTTATTTTGAAATCCTATATAAAAAGGTTAAAATGTCAAAGAAATTGATTGATGTTTCCAATTACACCCAACAAATCATCGCAAATCCTTCATATTTGAACAATTTCAATTTTGAAATGTTTGTTTCATGTTTGACCCAAGTTTTCATTAGGTTGAAGTGCTCTGCGCATAAATCAACTCTTGAGTTCAAAAACCTGTTTCTTGCTTGAAAACTTCAAAATAATCAAAAGAGGCCGTTTCAAATCAGGACATTACACATTTGAAATGGTTCAATCTCAAAGTGGTTTGTGCAGTTTGCAGGCAAATTTTTGTTTTCAGAAAGCCATGAAAATAACAAATACGGAAGCAGCAGAAGAGTTGAATCTGGTATTAATGCAGATTCAGAAAGTCAGACTTGGGGAAAGTTTTGTATGGTTCTGTGACTTTTTCACTTCTTTTTCTCGGCTTCTTTCCAAAAATTAATACCCTTTTTATATCTGTAATGTGTCCATGCGTGCATTTGTATGGTTTTCTTTGTTTGGAGGGGCTGGGGGAATGCCCCCTCCTGGCTGCTGCTGTTTCAGTAGAAGGCTCGGATGGCATTTACAGGATCTCTGGTGCTGTTTTTAATAAGGCACTTGCTGCTGCTTGGTTTGAAATAACTGACCTTTAAAACGGAATTAAACTGCTGTCCTTTCCTGTGATCCGCTGTGTGAAGATGGAGAGCTCTGGCAGCCTTGCTGCAGTGGTGGATTAGAAGGTGGCTGACATTTGTTTACCAAGGCATTTCCTGCCCCCTCCCTGCCAGGCACAACCGCCTCAAAGCTCTGGGGAGATAAATGTTTGAAGGCCTCCCTGAAGGAGAGGCCTTCCCTAAGGAGGAAAGAAGCGTCTCTTTCCTACTCTAGTGTGCCCATCGTACATGCAGAGGGGGGGGTTCTTCTCCAAGGGCTAGCATTAAATCAGCATCTAATCTGTGGCACCAGTTGGTTTCTTTGAGAGTTGTTTTCTGGGATAAGAGCAGATCTTGACTTCCTGGACATGGATGAACGTCTCCGTTGTGTCTCCTTCTGTTCATTGACAGATTTCACTGAAACTTAAAATGTGATGGGGCGGGGACCCTACAACTGACATGAAGGCTGAATTTAATAATAATGCCCTTTAAAATCTCCTTGAGTAATTAAAGTATTGCTGCTGAATTCAGATAGCATCGCACTTCTCAGAAGTTTGACCTGAATGAGCTTGAATGAGACCTGAGGGGTGGATGTTCAGCTGGGGTCTAATTCTGCTGCAGAGACTCCTGGAGCTGAGCTCACGCGCAAGAGCTGCCTAGAGAGGGTGGACAGGACATACCGGTAGTAAGAGGGGAAAGCAGTATCAGACTGTTACGTATCTCACCCACAGGGAGGTACTGTGGGAATGAAACACACCTTGACTGAACTGACAAGTACAGATTGCCCTCAATTTACCACCGTTCCTTGAGTAATTGTTCAAAATTACAACGGCATTGAAAAAAAGGTGACAACTGTTTTTCACACTTACGACCTCACAGCGTCCCCAAGATCATGTGATCATCTGCTATATTAGTAAAATATTGGAAACATCTAGAGTAGGCATCTAATAAAAATTGATTTGATACAGTGCAATTTACATATGTAAATTGAAATCAAGTGAAAAAATAAGGAAGAAAAGTGCTTTTACTGTATGGAATGACTTTATAAAATATTTTAATAATGGAAACAGCAATCAGCCATCTATAGCTCATCACGATAAATTATGGAAGATATAAATACACGCAGATCTATAGCCCTTTGGTCTGACATTCATGTATTAATTTTAAGTTGTGAAATATGTTTTTAGGTTGGAAGATTTTTTTTTCTGGGGTTACCAATAGAAGAGCTGGGTCAAGAAACATTGACAGGTCACCTCTGCAGACCCTCCCTGGCCATCTCCCCACCAGCTCTGTTCGCTGGCTGGATGGGGGGGGGGCAGGGCAGAAGGCCCAGAGACTTGGCTTTGAAATGGGGCTTGGCGGGGAGGGTCTAAGTTGCTTTTCCTTCGGCTCCTCTGCAGATGATCGGCCTTCTCGTCTTCTGTGTGGGCATTTATGCCGAAGTGGAAAGACAGAAGCACCGGACCCTGGAAGGGCTCTTCCTCGCCCCAGCAGTCATTCTCATCCTCCTAGGCCTCACAATCTTTGCTGTTTCTTTTATTGGCATGGTGGGCTCCCTCAGAGACAACCGGATGCTGCTGAAAACCGTAAGGCACTTTTCCACAACCCGTGGCATCTCCTGCCATTGGATGTAGCAAAAAGTCCTTTCTGCAATTTGTCTGTATTTTAGGAAGGTGATCAACGTTGTTCTAATGCCACAGCAATGCTAAAGAATCCTGTTTTAATGACTCTTGGTTCCCTCCCACCTTTCTGTCTCTCTTGCCTAGTTCTTCTGGGTCCTCTTGGCCATCTTCTTCACTGAGTTGCTGCTGCTGTTGGTCGAAATCATCTTCGAGAAGCAGGTAAGCTCTCTGGATCAGTCACTGGAATAGGCTTTCCTGCCTAAGCAGGGGATTGGACTAGATGACCTCCAAAATCCCTTCCAACTTTATTATTATGGGGGAGGGGCATCATTCGTTCTTTGCATCTGCCTTTACACAAAAAGGGGAAAAAATAGCGGAACCATAAAAGACAGATTAGGAACACAAGTCAAAATAGGCAGAAAAGTGGCAAGAGAATACCGGTCTGCTCTAGATGAGTTCCAATTGCCAGGACCAGATGGATTACATCCCAGAATCCTGAAGGAGCTGTCAGATGTGATCTCTGAATCACTGAACCAGAGACTTCAAAGATCCTGGAGCACCAGGGAACTACACGGGTGCTGGAAAAGAGCTGATGTGGTTCCCATCTTCCAAAAAAAAAAAAAAAAAGGGGGGGGGGGAACCAGATTCAAGAAACTACAGGCCAATCAGCCTGCCATCAATATCGTTTTCTTGCAGATGAAGGCAATGTTCCATTCCAGCATTCAGGATGGAATAAGGCACTATTATGATGACTTGGATTTCAAAAATATTTTGGACTATGTTCAGCAAAAGGTAACGCTGTATTTTTGGGTCAACTGTCATTTTGCTATAACAAAAGTAATATTGGAGAAAGCTTAAAGGGCGCTAGACCGATCCAGAATGCCTTGTTCTGCTAAACAATACGTGTCCAATCTGGGATAGATTTTCCCATTCTGGCACTGACGATGTTACCTAGTTTGGGCAATGAAACATCTGCAAGGAGGCAACCAAGTTCGGAGAGCACCAAGAATCCCCTATTTCAACCCTGAGCTAAAAATATTCTCCTTTGTTGGATTCTCCCATTCATTTGGGACTCCCGGTGGCCTCTTTGCAAACAGGAGAATTTCTTAAGCTTGAAGGCGAAACAGAATTCTTGGGGAACAACATCCGAAGTGAGGAATAGCCCCAGGACTCTCCCTAGTTATTCAGAGACCTGGCCACTTCTTCTAGTAGATCCTGCAGGAGATCCATGTTGGTCTATAATAGGCCAAAATCAGGAGGACCCGAGTGGCACCTTTTAAGTCTAACAAATTATATTAAAAGGCATATACTTTTGTGATGCATGACGTATCTGATGAAGTGAGCTGTACTTCACAAAGTTTATGCCTTTTATTATTTATTTTAGTTTTATTTTGTTTTCATTTTTTTATTCAAAAGTTAAAATACAAATTCACAAAAAACAACCAAGAACAGAACAAAACTAAAGAGGACAAAAACAAAAACAAGTGGATTAATTAAAAAAGAAGAAAATATATTGTCCCCTTAATTGAATACTGCTAAATATATTACAACGTTAGTAGTTTTCCCCCCTTTGAGAAACAGGTCTATAATATATCTTTCTTTCTTTTTTATTATTTTTTTTATCAACATATGTTAAAAAAAAATAAAAAATATATATAATATATCTTTCTACGACTCTATTTACCCAAACAATTTGACCTATAATTTATCTACTGTAAAATGAAACAGCCCAACAACAGAAACTAACTTCAAAACATCTGTTAATGATCCACTATTGTGTTTTACTCACAGAATGTCTGCAATGGCTTCAGTTTCAATTTCAATCTTAACCATTATGGTCGTTGTCCCTGGTCTGTCCAGGATCAAATATCTTTGATTGATTCTTAATAATAAAACTTGTCCTTAAAAAGGTCTTTCCATATAATTGAATTTCATTCCCCAAAATCATAGCTCTCTGTTGTAGGTATCTCCAGAATATTTATTGTTCAAAAAGTCAATAAATTTTCTTAAGCAAGTCAGTTCATCACACCATTTTGTCATCTCTAAATTTTTTGGATCCATTGGTCTTCAGCTTTCTCTGCCAAGTTTGTAAGTTTCCAGCAAAATTCTTTCTCCTCCAACTCTTGTCAGCAACAAATCAATTTCCAATCCATCCAATTGCAAATCTGATTCTGCTGCTGCCTGTATAATGTCCTCTTTAGGTTGATATATTATTACTATTGCTTCATTTAGCTTTTTATCCAAATTTTCAAAGAAAGCTTGTAGATTAAAAAGCACTTTTTCAAAGGCTTCCAAGAACACTTTTAATGTTTTCATTTTCATTTTTAATATATGCTCTTAAGAATTTGACTCATCTACACTGAGTAGAAAGTGTAAGTGTTCTTTCTTAGTCCAGAGCATTTTTGTCATATCCAGCTTCTTTTTATCTCTGTTATGGCTTTTTTAATTTTTTTGCAGAAAGCTGTTGTTAGAACTGTTCTCTATTTGACAGTGACGGGCAGGGAAGTTTCGATTTGAAACTTCAGGAAAACAAACCTTCTGCCATGGGTTCAATAGGAATTGCAGGTGTCTGCTGCCACTTGGCTATTTCATCCCACTCTCAGAGGGAGGTGAAGGACAATCCCAGCTAGACTGCTCTGGCCTCAGACAAGGTTTTGCCCCAAACAAATTCATTCCAGTCTCCTGATGATTCTGTTGAAAGTTGCCTCCCATTTCTGTCACTTGGCATTTCAGCATGAACATGTAAAAGATTCAGCCACTGGAAGATGGCAAAAGAGTCGCAATACATCGCAACACGTCACATGCATTAGAAGAATCCCAAGGAGCAGCACAGACATTTGTAGAACAGAAGGAAGAAGCGCTGCCTGTTAAGCAGAGATGGCCACGGTTCCATCTTTCCCTGGACAAAGCAGCGACTGCTATAGCAAATGTTTTCCTTCAGCTTTACAAAGTGGCCATTGGTCTCTTCAGATAAATATTCTTGCATGCTTGGAGCAGGCCAGTCTCTTTGAAGACTAAAGGCCTCTGTTCTGGAACTTCCTGGAATTGCCACATTGTTTTATTTTAATGATTGAAAGATGAAGCTATGCATTAAGCTCTTCTCTTTGTCTTGCAGTTTTCCTGCTGTGGAGGTGATGAATTCAGTGACTGGCATGTGAATCCATACCATTCATGCAATGGCAGTGGCCCTCTGGCCTGTGGAGTGCCCTACACGTGCTGTATTAGGAAGGTGAGGGGGAAGGGGCTTGCCCAGGGGTCTTCCATGTATTTTACCAGGAAACATAGATAGGGCAGGCTAGAAAAGTCAGTGCCCTCCTAACCATTCCCAAGCACTCTGAATTTGTTGGCGATGTCCATTTTGCTCTATGAGTTCATGGTGACTTTAGCCCAGGATCTTAAACCACTACATCCAACTGGCTCTTTAGATTGGGAACTGGGAAAATATTCCAGAAAGAGGGAGTGACAAATTATTTTGAAGTGTTGCTAAAAGGACAAGAACCACTTTCCATGTGCTGTTATTAAACACTCTTCTTTTTGTCTTTGCAGGCACCAGGAGAAGTCATCAACACTCTGTGTGGATACCGGACACTAAATCAAGAGGTAGCAACTGAAATGCATTGGGCTGAGCTGAGTGCCAAACAGCAGTGGGCAGGCAGGGAGACGGGTGGTTACGAAGTGTGATATATATGAAGAAAGAAAGAAACAGATGCTTTGGGAGTGTTGCTGCTGAGTTCCCCATGGAGCAGAGCTGCCCTGGCTTAGGATGGCGCCTGAGGTCAGGCAGCCCTTCTTGCTGTGGTTACTATGGCTGAAGATCCAAAAGCCTGAGGGGTATGCCCAGAGATGGCAGGCCTGGGGCAAGAGTCAGCCCAGTGCCAGGTTTTCTGAGCAGCCCACCACCTATAGAACAGTCTCACTCACCTTTTTAATGGTGTGATGGGTTTTTCCTCCTTCCTTTTGGAGAAAAGGGTAAGCGTTGGAACTTTAAAACAAATTGATAACCTGCCAATGAATGCTTCATCCCATATTCCCTGGTGTTGGTCAGAAAGTGCTGACCTAGAAACCAGGAGATGATGAATTCTAGTCCCTCTTTAAGCCTGAATGCTGGCTAGGTGACCTTGGGCCAGTCTCTCTCTCTCTCAGCCAAGCCAACCCCAGGATTACAGTCTCAGTCGTTTTTGGGATCACCACAAACTGGATAATCTCCCAGTGCTATCCCATCTACAGCCGTACTGGCTCAGTTAGGTGTGTTGCAGGTGATCCTCCAATGAATGACCCATCGGCTGCTCAAATTTCATGGCTAGGGACAGTCGCTTGGCTCAGATTCCTAATTGAAGCTCTGTTTGGAGGTTGATTAGACATCGGGTGCAGCCTGGATCTCTCAGGACTTCTAATTCAGTTTGGGCCCCTGTTTTAGGTGCTATACGTTTAGCAGGGATGGTGAAAGGAGGGATGGCGTGACTTACCATCAGATCGCTCTCGCCTTCACCGTCACTGCCACAGGGGGCTGGTAGTTGATGGTGTTCAGCCGGAGTTCTCTCTCTCACCCTTGGGTGGGGAAGGAGACCTCGAAGGGTTGGCTTTGATGTGCCCAGCTCGATTTCTCTCGGCCTCTCCGTTGTGGTGTTTTTGCTTTTGATGTGGTAGCTGGGGTGCTGTTCTCCTGGGGAACCGGTGCTAGGCATTCAGCCGCCTGCATTCAGCCGCCTGACGTCCTTGCTGGCCGCACCTGAAGCACTTGATAGGACGGCCCGTAGGAGCTTTGGAAGCATTGGTCACTGAAGCTCCTGCTGGGCATCGTCCAAACTATATGGTGGATTCACACAACCTAATCTGGTTACCGAATTAGCCCCTTAGCACTAGGCAAACTCACCAAACAGCTCGGTTTACCCAACATGCTTAATCACATACTTTGATAAAGATTTGCCTGACCACCGTACTAACTTTGTTAGTATTGTAGAAACCGGTATGTTGGATAAATTTGGGGGTACCTGCTGGATTTCAGTAATTCTTTAAAATTTCCATCAGTCAAATGTAAGAGCAGAATGTATGACTGGAGTTCTAAATGCCAGTGACTTGTGCCAGGATGAGTGGAATCATGTCATTAATTAGCACTTTATTCTTTTTGTAGCGACTGGAGCTGGTGAACACCATCCACGTACGTGGCTGCATCCATGCAGTGAGCTTTTGGTTCCAAGACAATTTTGAAGCCACTTTAGCGATTGTTTGCTCTTTGCTCCTCCCTCAGGTAAAGATCCATTTTGTTCTCTGAGGGTTGTTTAGGGGGGCCTGCATTTTGCCCATGAAAAGGCAGCAGAACCCAAGAAATGCCGGAGCCCAATCCTCCCATTCTGGTTTGGTGTTGCGGTTGATTGGCGAAGACCCCAGTAATTCCAGCCAACCCCTAGGACAAGATGGCCATATTCTAAGAGGTCCTTTAACAGGTCTCCCCTGTCTTCTTGCAGGTCTTCGGCTTGGTGATGGCCTGGCTACATTGGCAAAAGCTCAATGAGATTCATTCCCAAATGGACACCGTGGACTTCAGGCAACTAGACTGGAGCAACTTCAATTTTGCTACTCTGGACCTGACGGGGGCCGGCTGGTGCTGGTGTTTGCCTCGAGAAGGCGGCTACATCCCGGTCTGTGACAAAGACGATGGGAACGAGGTGGAGACTGCCATTAGCCCCGGCCAAGTATGAAGCCGTTAGGTGGCCGCAGTGCCCATTTCAGAGAGACTGGTCAATGCCAGCCTGCCAAAAGAGCTGTGGTTTGTTAAGCAAAGAGATTTGTGGGCATTGTGCTTTGCCTTCTGAAATGTACACAACTACTCAATAATTTTTTTTGCATACTAGGTAGAGTTTAAAATTCAAGTAGATTTTTTCCAGTTTTGAGACTCTTAACTTTTAATACCTTTTTTATTTTTTTAAAAAAACCTGAAATGTAGAAGCTTTTTTGTTTTATAGTTTTTACATTTTAGAAATTTAGTAGAAAAAAGAACTTTTGTACACCAGATCGTTAAAATATTACCCCTGCATTTTTCTACATATTACCTAGTAGATGGTCCAATTTTTTACACTCGTTTCAAATTTAATTAGTGCTTTAATTTAAAAAAAGTCTTTTGACGACTTTAAAGCAGTTTCTTCACTACAAAAACCCAACCAGTCAAGAATCTTGTAATGCAGACATTTCCAGTTCTTTCCATTTTACAGAATGCAGTACTAATATCACCATCAAAAAATTCTGAGGATGACCATGAAAAGCAAGGAATTGGCATACAGGTAATGATATATGTGGATGTCCAAAATAAAATAAATCTTGTTTCCATCTGAAAGATTGCAAAACATCCACAGATGTGGCAATCCCACATTTTTTGACCCTTTGAAAATTAACCTTTATTCTTGCTCTCTCCCAGAGTGTTTACATGCGATGGTGGACTTGGACCACGATGTGGCGTCCTGTCACCAATCAGATGCACCTTGGTGACCCTGTTGTGGACAAGCAAAGGATCCACAATGAACTGTTATTAGAGGATAAAGTGTGTCACCTTTACTGAGCAGGAGCAGAGTGCCTGAAAAGGAGGCGCATTCTGCATTAGTGACATAGGCTGTTAAACAAATATCTTCCTTAGGAAAGGCACTCATTTTGAAAAAAGGCCTGTGTTGACGAGGTACAGAAACTCTTGTAAAATCTTGTTCTTTTCTAGTCACGCTGCTTTTGAATTTTGCTGTATATATTCTTTGCTTCTGTTTTTCATGATTTGTATAAGCCCCGATTTGTAATCCGGATACCTTGAGAGTGTAGCGGCTATGATCGATTTTGACTGATCAATTGATTGATTAAATAAATAAATGGTTGGACACGGATTGGAGTTGTGTTAATCTCTGGCAGCAAACACAGCCTCTTTTGCATCCACAGAGATTTACCAATCAGTGGATAGACACCCTCAAGGACCACAGTTCATGTCGTCCCAGGTGTGGAAAATAGTCCCGAGTGTATCAAGAGAGCCCATCAAATAATGGTGTGCTAGTTAAGGCACCGGGCAAGAAACTGGGAAACAGTCTGTTCTAGTAGTCCTCAATTTACGACCACAGCTGAGCCCAAAATTTCTGTTGCTAAGCAAGACAGTTGTGATTTTGCCCCATTTTATGCCCTTCCTTGCCCCAGTTAAGTGAATCACAGCAGTTGTTAAGTGTTGTAACGCACCTCAATCGTAATGAACCTGAGCATATTGCCATTGTATCTTTGTGTATTAAAGCATACTTAAATAACAACACAGGCAGGAATAACAGCAGGAGGATTTTAGGTTGTGCTTGAAAGCTCTCTAATCACCGGCTGACATGGAAACAAACAGGAACTTTGAGGCTATGCCTGAAAACTTCCCAATTACCGGCTAACACAGGAACTTTCAGGCTATGCTTGGAACACTTGCTGTTAGATCAAAGAATGTTATACAGCCCTGAGACATTTTGTTGTTAGATTAAAGAATATTCCTGGACAGATGCTAAATAGCCAAGATAGCATCTTGGGAACTCACTGATACCGGGATTAAGAAGGAAGCAAAGTTAGATAGCTAAGGAAATAATAGTTGATTTGCAATTACATGTAGGAAATATACCATCCTGTGTGTTTGTTTCATGTGCCTGACTCAATTTCCTTGTACATGACATGATTTATTACGTTGTTTGACCTCAATAAAAGAGAAGGGCTGGCTTCATTCGATGTCAGACACCTCAGAGAGAAACCTGACTTGCCTCATGCTTCGTCTCTAACATTCGGCCTTCGTGACTGACCCACCCGTGATTGAAGAGGCCTGCGGAAGGCTAGCTTCAGTTAAGTGAGTAACATAGTTGTTGAAGTGAATCTGGCTTCCCCACTTGACTTTGCTTGTCAGAAGGTCGCAAAAGAGATCTCACGACCCTGGGATGCTGCCACTGCCATTACTATGAACCAGTTGGCGAGCGCCTGGATTTTGATCACGTGCTACAACAGTCGTACGTATGTGAGAAACGGTCATAAGTCACTTTGTTCAGTGCCATTGTAACTTCAAACAGTCACTAAATGAACAGTTATAAGTTGAGGACCACCTAGACCAGAGAAATGCTGTGGACATAGTGTACTTAGATTTCAGTAAGGCATTCGACAAAGTAGACCACAACCTACTTCTTGGTAAGCTAGAAAAAATGTGGGATAGACAACATCACCACCACAGGGTTATGTAGCTGGCTGACAAATCGTACTTAACGAGTAGTCCTCAATGGTACTACATCCACATGGAGAGAGGTAAGCAGTGGGGTACTACAAGGCCCCATCTTAGGCCCCGTTCTCTTCAATAACTTCATCAATGACTTAGATGAGGGAATTGAAGGGGAACTCATCAAATTTGCAGATGACACAAAACTGGCAGGAGTATCCAACACCCCAGAAGACAAATTCAGGATCCAAAAAGATTTTGACAGACTTGAACAATGGGCCCTATCCAACAAAATGAATTTTAATGTAGAAAAAAGCAAAATTTTACATTTAGGCAGGAAAAGTAAAAGATATAAGTACAGATTAGGTGAGACCTGGCTCAAAAACAGCAACTATGAGAGGGACCTTAAAGTCCTAGTGGACAATCACTTGACCATGAGCCAGCTGTGTGCAGCAGCAGCCAAAAAAACTAATACAATCCTGGGTTGTATAAACAGAGGCATAGAATCAAGATCACGTGAAGTATTAGTACCGCTTTAAAAACCCTAGTAAGACCACACTTGGAATACTGCAACCAATTTTGGTCACCATACTACAAAAAGGAGAAAATTCCTGACAGTGAGGACAATCAACCAGTGGAATAGCTTGCCCCCAGAAATCGTGGGCGCTCCATCACTGGAGATTTTTAAAAAGAGTCTAGACAGTCGCTTGTCTGAGATGGTATAGGACAGTTCTCCTGCTCAAGCAGGGGGCTGGACTAGAAGACCTCCAAGGCCCCTTCCAAGTAAGTAGCCCAAGTAGGAAAACCAGAAGTCATCTCCAACATGCAGAGTAACTGCCACTGTGTAGGACAGACAGGTTCAGCTCATCCATGAATACCAATTAGCAATCAAGACACAATGAAAACTACTAAATCTCATGGACAGACTCAAACATAGTTTCAACTGGGAAACTGAGACCATCCTAGACCAAGCCAAATCTAAAAATGCTAGGGAATTTCTGGCATTCAGACAAACCAGCCATGACTGGGGATGCTGCAACAATTGTGAGAGGACCGCCTGTAAGTCACTTTGTCCGGTGCCATTATAACTTCAAATGGTTGAAATTCAAGAGCCACCTGTATTGTACATAAATCGGGAGCAAACCTCCATACATTGGCATGGATGATGTTAATGATCAACCGTGTTGGGTAATGAAAGGTCTGCAAGTGAAGAACCGAGCTCAGAGAGAGATTCCTTCGAAGTTCCAACTATCTCTCTAATATGTTTTCAGACTAGTGATACTGGGAAAACTCCAGAGCAGGGATGTGTGGGGTGAGGCCTCTGTTTGCCAGGGTTCCCTCGTATTTGCTCATTCAGACCATTCAACAGTTTGGCTAAGGCACTTTCATCCCTGCAGCTAACAATCTTAACCCATCCAAGACCTAGAAACAAATTCTGCTTAGTATCTTTATCAGCTATGGGATAATTGGTTGCTTGAAACTGGCTGTGCATTAAATGGGTCAGAATTTGTCTGAACACACACATGTATGAGCATGAGAACCATCCCATGATCCAGTTCCTTGCTGCTCTGAAGGGATCAATCCACATCATGTCACACACATTTCAATAGAGAAGCTGCTGCAACCTTTGTGGGTCGATACTATCCCAGCATCCATTGGCCTCTTGCTGACTCTGCCAGCTGTCCAGGACTTAGTGGGATCCAAAGCATGCAGCTGGCCAGATGCTGACCGAGTCCCCTGAATGTAGTCTGGAGCATTTCTTGGAAAGGTTCAACTGTAAGTACATTATCTGAACCGTTCAGAATTCTTTGTAGGCCTGTTGAGAAAAAGAATGCTTCAAAGGGAGAGGCTTCCAAAAAAAGAAGTTATTATAGATGGAAGAAGGTATTCATTTGACCTATTTGTAAAAAGTAGTCTGAATTTTTGTTCCATTTTTAAAGTACGCTTATAATACCAGATCCAGAACTCTACTGTGACATTTTTTTTAATTAAGTTGTGACTGAAAGGCATTTATTTAATTTAAGCTGGGGTGTGTAACTTATAAAAAAGCATGCTTAAGCAACTTACTGTATTCATTGGTGGCAGTTTTAATATATATTCCAGGTTTAATATACTTTAATATAAATCTACCTTTGACCTAACTGTAATAAGACTGCATCTCCTCTTATTTTTCTCAGTGTGCAGTAATAAACAGCCTGTAGATGCCAGAGGGAGAGACCAGTGTTGGCTTTAGCTGTTAGTCCCTGTCAAAGTGACTTTGGAAGGGATTGATTTTTCTGCCATGAAATGTGACCACATCTTTCCCAGTCGCCCATAAAGGGCATTTGGGAAATTAATATGCATTGAAATAAGAGAAAATACTTGTAGCTCGGGTTTTAGATTTTGGCAGTGATTTGTTCTTCAAGCTTGTTTCAATTTAGTGTCTGAAGGCTAATCAGGCACCGAGGGCATCCTGAGTCCAGCAAGGCCGTGAGGGCCCCCGGAGGAGGGCCCCCAATTCCCCACCCAGATCATCACAGGGAGAACGGGGCCACTTACCATCAGGTCGTCTTCCCCTTCAGTGTCGCTCTTGTAGAAGACCAAGCCAAGCTTGTTGTGGGCCAGAGTTCCCTCCCCTTTGCTGGACTGGGGACCTGTTGACCTGTTGAGCTGCCCATGTTTTCTCCTTCGGCTTCGCAGGTGTTTTTTGGGCTTCAGTTGGGCCGGGGCTTGCGGTGCAGATGCCGGCCGTGGTCAGCAGCTCAATAGCCTTCCTTCCCACATCAGAAACACCCTCCCAGGCTCCGGCAGGGTGTCTCCCCGTGGCAGGAGGTGCACTGCCTCTTCCTCCACAGGGCGCTGGGCATCTCTTGGCCATTCAGCGGGGCCAGTTCTCATGTGCAGTGTGCTTCCGGTACTCCATCAGGTCAAGCTCCACATTTGCGGCTAACTGGTACCACGCTTGAAGGTCACGGGGCACCTCCCACAGCAGGCAGTTGTGATACAGCTCCTTGTTCAGCCCCTCCCAGAACTGGTAGACCAGCATACACTCAGGCCAGTCTCTCAGGCTACGAAAATCTTGGATGTACTCTGCCACTGGCCATTTGCTCTGCCCCAGGCAGCGGATGCAGGTCTCTGCATGCCAGGATGCTCTGGGGCTCTTGAATCTGTCCTGCAACCTCTGCATGAAACCATCCAGGTCTTGCAGCTCTGGAGCCCCCTCATTGTGGAGACACGGCAGGACTTGGGTTTGGCTAGTCAGGATCAAAGGAATCAAACTCCTGGCAGTTTGAGCAGAGTTAGCCTGCAATACAATATTCTAATTGCTGCAGCACCATGGTTCATGTATAATTGCATTTTTTTCCTTATTTACATCTTAAGTACTCAATTTCTTCACTTTGCAGAATCCTGCGTCTTCCAAAAGGAACGGTATATTGAGTAATTATTTCTCATTAATCTTTTCATTGCTCCTTATTTCATTTTTTTGCTTTTAAAGTAGTGAATTAGTAATTTCTCACTAGCTGTATTACAATTTCATTATTATTTAATAATTTTTTTATCTTTAAATCTATGATAGCATTTACTGGTTGGCCATGATGTACGAGAGTGACGCCCTGGGCGAGAGAGGCCTGAGCACCTTCAGAAGGCCCAGTGGTGGTGAAGAGGGTAAGGTGACCCATCCCCCCAGTGCTTTTCTCCTGGATTCGGGCCGTAGATTCTTCTACTGTGGCACAATGATTTTTCCAGTTCTGATGTCATACATCCCTTGGGCAGGGAATATGTCCCTCATTTCCCTTACGTACTTCCCTGAGTAAAATATCATTTAGATGTTTTAGTTACATGCGATGCTTTTTTTGTAAAAAAAAAAAAAAGTGCCGGAACTTACACACGTCATACAACCCGCCTTGCCTACCCTACAAGGTTTACCTTTGTAGTTGAAAAAAAAAACCCTTCAATTTTTAATGTATCTAAAAGACTAGGATTTTGTTCAAGGTAAGTTAATACTATCAATGTTACCATGCACTGTGTGGCTTTAAATTACAAGAAGGCATTTTATTAATCTTTTGGGACATTTACCACTGGCACACCCATTTAGTTTAATGAGTGGAAATGTCAGCTTTCTATGTGGAATGAAATTGGCCGATTAAAACAAAATTTGGTTGCTTGTAAAAGATTGAATTATTTTTAAGAAGTTGTCAAACTATCAGAAAGGCATATACAGACCAACTCCTTTAAATTCTAAGAGCCAAGAGATGCAGTTGTTATATTATGCCATGCCCCCGTTTACATGACTTCCACAAACCTATCCATTCACCTCCCTCCCGTTGTTAAAGTACTGAGCTTTGCAGATGATACAACAGTCACTGGTCCCATTTGAGATGGTGATGAGCATACAGACATGAGGTTGAACTCACCTTGTGATGTATCCAGAACAATCTGGAGCTGAACACACTTAAAACTGTAGAGTTGATATGGGATTTTAGGAGTAGCCTCCCTATTCTACCACCTCTTACAATATTACACAACGCAGTATCAACAGTAGAGACCTTCAAGTGTCTGGGTTCTATTATCTCCCAGGACTTGAAATGGACACCTACCGTAATATTAGAACATCATTAAAAAGGAATGACAAAGAATGTTCTTCCTGCCATCAACTCAGAAAGCTCAGACTGTCCAAGGAACTGCCAATACAGTTCTACAGAGGAATTATTGAGTTTGTCATTTGTACCTCAATAAACCGTCTGGTTTGGCACTGCAACCAACCAGGACAGGTATAGGCTTCAATGGATAGTTAGGATTGCAGAAAAAACAATTGCAACCAGCCTGCCTTCTACTGAGGATCTGTATACTGCATGAACCAGAAAGAAGGACGAGAAAATATCTACAGACCTCTCACATCCTGGACACAAACTGTTTCAAATTCTTCCCTCAGGATGTCGCTATAGGGCATTGCATGACAAAACAACCAGACACAGGGACAGTTCTCTCTCCCTCCCTCCCCCCCCCGTGCCATCACTCTGTTGAACACGCAATTCCCACAGCAATGTCTTCTGTCTAAAGGATATTTACCCATGTAGTAGGGCTGGATTACTATTATCCTTCTCATCTTTACTACTATCTTCTCCTATTGGTATCTTATGATTACATTACTTTATTGTTTGTATGAACATTGAGAGCTTATGCATTGGAGACCAATTTCTTGTCTGTCCAATCATACTTGTCCAATAAATATTCTATTCTGTTTTGTTGTTCTATTCTTGGGAGACTATTTTAACACACTATGTATGCTGTGTGGTATTTTTATGAATGGGGAGCCTTTTCATTCACTCTCTGTGTGCTGCTTGGCTGTCTCCTCTAGCAGATTATCATTCCATTTACATTGGGCTACCAAGGCCCCATAGAAACCAGAAAAAAAGACGCAAAAGGAGATCCTCCTTCAGCCAAGATAAAAATGGTGAATTCAAAAGGCCCTACAAGCAGCAGATCCGTTCGGACACAGAAGAAGGAAGGCGGACAGGTGATGTGAGTGGAAATGACCACGCCAGCAGGACCAGTGAGTAGAGGAGGAAGGAAAATAGAGCACTAAAACAAGCCAGGATTCCACCATGTTTAGAAGGGTTGACTTTGTGCTACCAGGACCTGCAAATTTCATTTCAGTAATGACGGAATTACTCCTATGGCTGCATGTAGTTGACTGCCAGGCATATATTATGCAGAAATATAGAGTAGCGAAATGGAAGGAAAACATAGGATCTCTGATTTTAAATGTTTTATGAGAAAAGAGTTTTAAAATACAAATAAAAATAGAAACAGGTGGAATAGGGTAGACGTGGGAGAATCTCCCACAGCTACCTATGTACCGGGGCAGGAATCGTGAGTGCTGCTGCCTCCTTATAAGTGAGGCTGCCCTACCTGGGCCATGGCAGAATAGCAGCAGTGAACCATTGTCTCTTTGTCACCATCCACTGGTCAACTGAACTTTTACCAGCAATATAACAGTATACAAAGGTACAGGATACAGTCAGTACTCAGCAATCACAAGTGAGACCTGCAAGGACATGCTAAACATAACACAACAGACTTACAACCACAACAGATTTACAACTTCACTTCCCACTTGGTCATTAAAAGTATGTCTCTGCAGATAGTTAAGTGAGACATCATGTGGCCTTGACTTGGGATTTTATTGCAGCTTCTCCTTTGATTTTGCTTATCAAGGGCAAAATGATGATCCCATGACTGCAGGTTGCTGTGATGGTCATAAGAACTGGACGCAAAGTTACTTTTTCAGCATTGACATAACTTCGAACGACTGTTAAATAGGGTAATCTACCTCTATGTGTTTTCAAACCCGTAGCAAGTGGCAGGTTTAAGACATTTATAAAAATTGGTTGAATTGCATCACCACCTATATAGCAAAGGTCTAATCAGATTCAAATCAGTCACTATCTACAAAATGATTACTTTTTGACTTCTTGCTTTTTTGTGTTAGTATAGTCGAGAAGTGTATCTTTTAAAAAGCAAGTTAAAAATTAAATTGCAATGATGGGGCAGCCCCATGTAGAGCCCATTGCTACCAACTCCGCAAAGCTTTCTGGTTGCCCATTACATTCCCAGCAACTTTTAGAATTAATTAATTAATAATTAAGACTGGAGTACATGTCAGTGATAAATCAACTTCTACTGATTGTCTCTTACAATGTTCAAAGCTGGGGACAGTTTTTAGAACATTGTAGAAACAGTCACTTAGCTAAAGATACCTAAAAGATGAAGATGTCCTCAAAGGTCAGAGTCCAAAGGTCACATGGAGATAGCAACTTCTGTTTTTTTTAAAAAAATGAAGAGCTGCTTTAAATGGCCATTTTAATTGTTGGATCTCAACCTAGGATGTGGCAGGAAGTACTGTTTTAGGAATGGCTGGTTTTCTTCTGCAGCCCAAAACAGAAATGTTCCCTTCAGCCTACTTCATAAGCTACTTATAAAAGCTTAATAGGCTGCATACCAGAATAGTTGCTTGCTTTCTCTGGTGTTTGCAGGAAGACAGCCTGCTGAGATTTTACACAATCCTTAAGTGTGCGAAAACCTCCCCCCCTCCTTCTCCTGTCCACAGAGGGGCATTGTCCTGCCTTCTGGAACTTGCTAGTTGGGATGCCCAATCTTAAAAAGTGAGGGCTTCCTTTGGCCGCAAGGTCCTTTGTTTTTGTGCCATAGGAGTGGACAGGGACATGGTCCTCACTTGTTTTGCAGAACGGAACACTTTTGTGTGAGAATTAAATACATCCTTTTCCAAAGGAGAGAAAGTCCTTCCCCCAGCAATCAGAAGCAAAGCGTTTGAGGAAGATGTGCCACATCCACTTATTTTTGAAAATGACCCCATAAGGTGATTCCAGAGCCAGACCCACCTCTCAGCACCTTTCTGTCCAGACCAGAGTAGGCAACCACGGTCCTGGAAATACACCTGGTTTTTCAGGGTCTTTCGTGATCCCCTCTTCAGAGCTGTTTGAAAACTGCTTTTGCCACATCATCACAAGTCCTTGCAATGCAAGAGCCAAAACACGGCTTGTGCAGGAGGACTGAGAGAGCTGTTCAGCAGAGTGGTGGTGGCTGCCTTAAAGGCAAGAAGGAGGAAGCGAGCTGGGAGGGCAGCCATGGTGGTGGCCTCTGGAGCAGGGAAAGGTATTGTGAACCCATGTTCATTGGCATTTGAATATCTTTGCATGTGCGTAAATGCACAGACATGGTTTGCAACTCCCAACCCCTCAGAAGATGCAGCGTGCCCTGCTTAGAGCCAGTGGGCTTGCATAAACTGGACGCTATTCGTTACAGAGTAGGGATGAAGTGTAAAATCTTACCTGCCTTCCTCAAGTTATGAGGGGGATCTAGTCTTCCTGATCTTTACCCTCTTCTTTCCAAAGGCCGATGTGCAGGAATCAGAGAGCTTGCAGGATGGGTGGGTGCATCTGAAAATTGCTAGCTGTTTGGCTTTGCTCTCTATTGTTTGCAAAGGGTCCAAGCCCTGCACAATGGTTTCTCTCTACTGCAACATGAGCCTGCCTCCCTTCCTATATTATTTTTGTTGAAGCCAAGTAGACACCAGCCACTTGGTCAAGAAATCTTGGCTCTCTTAGAAACCTGGTTTCATCTTTCTGAGGGAAAACTATTGCTGTCACCATACTGTTCAAGAAAGATTTAAAAAAAAGAATATTAGCATCATGGTTGTTTAGTGGTGGCTCCATGCTGTTGGGGGGAGCGGTTGATTCAACTTGATTAACGTTCCTGAAATTAAAAAAGAACTGAATTAGTTCAGTTCTTTAATAATTGATCACCAGACTGTTGTGGCAGTGTGCCTGGCTTTGCAATGCAGATAGTCCTACAGTCTCTGGTTAGGAAAGGATAAGATGCCCCCTCAAACATGGGCGTGCTTGCACACTCTCTCCTTTGCACAGAGCATCCCCAGCAGACCCACTTAACACAGAAGCTACATTGATTTTGTAGTTTTATGTCATGAGGGCTGGGAGTGAAGGAGAGGACTGATACGCCTCATAATCTGGTTATTCAAGCAAACAGAAGGTGGGGATTATTTTTGTGGCTGCAGCTTGTGTTAGTCTTTGGACTGGGAAGAGCTGTGGGTAGTGCTGTGAAAAATGGGGGGAAATCTCCAACTATTTCCAGGTAAGAAACCATTCCATTTGAGAATTTCCAATAGATGCATGTCTGACGTTTGTTGAAAGTTTAGGAAGTTCTGAAGGGAAGCCCAGCACCAGCGCCAGCGCAACCGATGTTGCCCCTTCTAGCAAGTGATTTAACTGTTTACATACAAGAGGGACACTTAGGTGACATTCCAGGTCATGTAAGACGGGTGGCAATCTTGGGGACTCTGCCACAGCCAGGCTTGCCCTCTTCTGCCATAAAGTACAACCTGGATTGGTGGGGAAATGGACTGAACTCTGGGAATGAAAGGTGTTTCTGAAAGTGCTGGGTTGAAGAGAGACAGTGGACGTATCACAGGAGGTTCAAGAGCAAACTAGCAACCTTCCCAGAAGTCTTGAAGGGAACCTTCTGGGAAGCTGGCAACTTTGAGCTGGCAACTTTGAGAAGTAGATCCTGTACACAGTTACTGTGGTTGAACCAAGTATCACTATTGAATATCTCTGCACTCGGCTTTTCTTGCCTTACTTTTTTCACCACTGAATTGCATGTGGTTGCATTGGGCCCAGTATTCAAGTCCATCAAGATACTTCTGAATCTTGAGCCTATATTCTAACATGCCCCCCCACTTGATGCCATCTGCAAATTTGATGAGTTCTCCTTCTATCCCCTCATCTAGATCATTTACTTGAAAAGTAATTTTAAGACAGAAACTCGTGGTACCCTACTGCATGCTTCCCTCCATGTAGACGTAGTTCCATTGAAGACTGTTCCATTGTTGACTGTGGTTGGCCAGCCAGTTACAAATACATCTGGTGGTGATGCTATCTATCCCACATTGTTCTATCTTACCAAGAAGCAGGCTATGGTATATTTGGTCAAATGTCTTTTTGACATCAAAGTAAACAATGCTCACAATATTTCATTGGTCCATTAATTTGGTCACTTCGTAAAAGAATGCTATTAGGTTTGTCTGGCATGATCTGTTTTTAACAGTCTGTGTTGGTTTCTAGAGATTGTAGTGATCATTTCTAGGTGCTTACAAATTCACTGCTTGATTATCTTTTCCAGGATTTTTGCAGGTTTTGTCAAGCTGATTCTATCCTTCTGTTAATGCATATTAGCGGTGTATTGGCTTTTTTGACTGCTGCCACACACTGTTTCCTTATATTTAAGTGATTATCCACTAGGACTCCAAGATCGCTCTCACATTTACTGCTATTGAGACAGGTTTCACTTAATCTGTACCTGTATATTTGGTATTTCTTGCCTATGCATAAAACCTTACTTTTGTCTATACTGAATTTCATTTTGTTAGATAGGACCCAGTGTTCAAGTTTGTTGAGCTCCATCTGGATCTTGAGCCTATCATCTAGGGTGTTGCCTATTCCTATCAGCTTGGAGGTATTTGAAGATTTGCTTGCTTCTAGGTGTTCGCAGATCTGTTACTTGACAACAACAACAACAATAATAATAATAATAAAGTTGGAAGGGACCTTGGAGGTCATCTAGTCCAACCCCCTGCTCAGGCAGCAATTTTCTCACTTTTTGAATGTATTCTTTATGAATCATATTTTTAACATGTCCATCTATGTTATTCAACTGTAAAATATCCATGTAGGCTTCGTCTGACAATTTCTGATATTTTGGCCATTCAGTTTTTCAATTCCATAGTTATTTGTGATTTTACTTCATTTTATTGCTACTGTAGCACATTTCTAGGCCAAATTCCATTGCTATATCTATGCTAAAAATTCTTACAGTGTTTGTCAATGACTAGATTTTGATTTCTGATATTCCATAAAGTATATATATATATGTAATATAATTACATAATATACTTATATAAAATATACATTTTATAGTTACATTATGCTAGGTTTGTTACTGTGGTTTACTGAAAAAAACATCCTGGTTTTGTTCACACACCATGCTAAACCATAGACCTCAATCTGGGGGTTGCTAAACTAATACATGACCAATGTTATTTTATTTTAGCACTACAGTATGTTGCCCTTCCTGGCCCCAAGGTCCCCTGGATATTCCAGAAATAGATTTACCAACCAAAAGTTGAGGTCTGAAGTGTTTTGCCTATAGTTCCCAGGTCCTGGCAGTTCAGTGTTAATGCTCTTAGTTAGTTTAATCAGATTAGGCTAAAATACAATGAATATCCTATTTTTTTTCAGGGTGCATTATGGTGGAAAAGCCTCATGTTAAACTAGTAGGAATTGTAGTAAACATGAGGAGCGTTTATTTGCTGGCTCAGTTTTCCTTCCTTCTTGTGACTCCTGTGCCCCTCCACATGGCTCAGGGGCCCAGGGCCACAGGATCCAAAGATGGTGAGGGAGAAAGTCAGCACTTGCTGGGCAGGACAAAAGATTATTTTGACGGACAAAGCACCTGGGCACCCCCCTCCCTCCTATCCATGTGGCAACCTAGAATGAGAAGGAAAATGGCTGCAGCCACGCTCATTTGTAGAGCTGACAATATTATTTTAATGAGTTGCAATATCTTAAAATCATTATCGTCCAAACAACTTTCTTTTTAGGAATTCAACATAATAAACAAGCAATAGGATGTAATCAAACCAGTGTCTTAGACTTTTAAAAAGCTGATTTCAACAGGTTTTTTCCCCTGCTGACCTTGGAAAGGATTCCTTACTAGAAATCATTTTCTTTCCCAAGGACTTCAAAATTGGGTTAAAAACATGGAATCGTAAGTGGGTTCTGCCTGTCCTTAATCAGATTTTCATCTTTGGTTCAGTGTCACCTGCTGCCGAGCGCCTCCGATATATCCTGGGTGAAGATGATGATCCCCCCAACCCAACACTGTTCACGGAGATGGACACCCTCCAACGTGATGGAGAAGAGATGGAATGGAAGGAGGCAGCCAGGTAGGAAAACTGTGAAAGCAGGACCCATTTGGCTCCAAGCAGCTACAAAGGCTAAATTTGTGGCTAGGTAGATATAGTTAATGACCTAGAAGAGTGCAGAAAAGAATATGAGGGAGACTTTGGTTCCTGCTATGTACGCGTGTATTGTTCTTATGTTTCTCACTGTTTCCCACTGACCATTTCATGCGGCAAAAAAAGATACTGGTATCTTTCTTTGTTTCAGATGGATTAAGTTTGAAGAGAAGGTGGAAGAAGGAGGGGAGCGATGGAGTAAACCTCATGTATCAACTCTGACTTTGCATAGCTTGTTTGAACTGCGCACTTGCCTTCAGATGGGAACCATCCTGTTAGATCTCGATGGCTACTTCCTGCCACAAATCATAGGTAAGGTATGAAAAACTAAAGCAACTGCAGAGATCTGAAATTAAAAGCTCATCCTATCCAAACCTTGCTACTGGCAACTCAGGCTATAGCGGAGTCACTTGAAGGACCCTGTGTCTTTGGTGGTAGGAATACTCTCTCTGTGATGGCCTATTCACGTACACAAGTCATGGCTTCCGGAGCACGGGATTTGTTGTAGGGTCTGCATCCTTGTAAATATGATTGTCACAAAACCTCTGCATTCACATCAGATTCTTTGAAAGTCATTAGAATCCTACTTAAATATGGAATTCAGCCAAGATTTACCAAATGTATAACCTTCTTAGATGATCTGTAAGGTCCCTTCCAGCTCAGCCAATTCCTAGCGGCAGGTGCAAATCATCCTTATCAGCGCATGGCAGAATTCTTTGGGGAGTGCACTTATGTCTAGTACAGGGGTAGGCAACCTTGGCTCTTTTATGACTCGTGGACTGCTGGCTTAGGAACTCTGGGAGTTGAAGTCCACGAGTCATAAAAGAGCCAAGGTTGCCTAGCCCTGGTCTAGTACATATTGTAGGCCTGTGGCCATTACTGCCTTACAGGATCATATTGGAGGGCAATCCACATCTTACACTCTAGTCACACTGTGGCTCTTAATACACTGATGGAACTGAAAATGACAGAAGAGTTAGGATGGCCAATGCTGGTCACGATGGCCTCGGCCTCTAGAGTCTATTTTGGCTGGACATTATCAATAATATAATCCATGTTTTCCAGATAATATCATTGAGAAACAAATAGAAGATGGCCTTCTAAAGCCAGAGCTGCGAGAGAAAATAAGCTATGTGCTCCTGAGAAAGCACCGACATCAGATGAAGAAATCCATCCATCGATCCTTGACAGATATTGGCAAATCTGTCTCAACCATAAGTGAGTGAAATTTCCAGAGAGCTATTTTTGGCAAAGTAGGGAAGAAGGTGACAGCTAAAAGGAAGTCCTGAGTTCCTTCTTATGGGCTTCTTTTGCTGCTGCAAAATCCTCAAAAGACCCTGAAGGACAGCAAAACTGGAGAGGTGATATGGCTCTGATCCAATACTGGAAAAAAGTAAATTATAGAAAAAGTTTGTGTGCTCTTCCCAAAAATGTGGAAGGGAAGATTCACAGTACATAAGCTATTCAGCTACGTTATGACATTCAGAAATTCCCTGAAATAGAAGATGGCAAAGAACCAGCTGTTCAGGTTGCAGTGGACAATCTGTTATTGCTGTGTGCTCTTCTACACACACACACACACACACACACACAGACAGACACAAAGACACACCATACAGAAAAAGCATCATGGGCAATTCTGTCTCTGGTCCACCTTTCCCAAACCTCTTACCCAAAGAATGGGGACAGTTTCTTCAGTGGTTTGGGCTCTTGCTTGGTACCAGAAGCCCAATATTTCACTAGCTCATATTTTCATTGAAGTTGTGGGCTATGCTGGGTTCATCTCCATTATGTTTCTGCCTGCCAACAGATCGTAGTCCTGTCCAGAGTCCAGCTGCAGGAGCCGGCTTTTATCGTTCTTCTGAAGATCTCAGAATAAGACAGAACTCAGCTTATGGACGATTACGTAAGTTTCACGTTAGTTCTGCCATTAGAGATCAAATACTGTAGGAGGAACTGTTCATTTCCTCACCACCTGATATAATAATTGAAAGCAGAGAACAGACGGAGTTGAAGAAACACCAAATCTAAGGGTAGTGATTGATGCAGAGGTATGTAAATTTGGGGGCTAGGAAATCATTTAGAAGTTTGAGAGCATATAGCTTGGTGTGTTTTTTAAAAAAAAAGAATAGTCATTCCTGATCACAAAACACCTATTTCACCAATAAGATAAAAGTGTCCTGATATATCTTTATGATAAGCTGCCCAGAGTCATGGCAAGCTGCAAGATGGACAGCTTAACAAACAAATAAACAAATAAACAAACAAACCTTTTCCTCCTTTAGGCCACACACAAAGCCGAAGCATGAATGACATCACAGACACTCCAAGCACAGCCCAGGTAAGAGTCCACCAGCTGCTTCTCTTTTAGAGATGTCCAGGTTGGCCCCAAGGCAAGACTTCTTTGCCTGTCCTGAGAACATGGACAGTCCATGGCACTGCTGCCCCTCCCCCTCAGTTAGCTTTTGTGCCCCCGGGAATGACAGCCACCGTCCCTTTCAGAAACTTCAGAAGAAAGTGCTGCTCTTTACCATTTTTAGGTGAGGGAAGGGGCTTTGAACTCTAAGCATCGTTTTATCTAGATATTATTGCTCTTGTGGTGTGTGATCTGAGTTCATTTAAGAGGAAGAATGATAACAGTCCAAATACACACCAGGATCTTGAGGTCTTCAAACACCAGTGTGTCCATTTCTGGTTGTCATGATTCAAAAATAAGGATGCCCTGGAAAGACTGCAGGGAAGAGCAACAAGGATGAGAAAGGGTCTGGAATGGCTAAGGGAACTAGGTATGTCTAGGCTAAAGGTGACAAGATAGCTCTCTTCCCATACTTCAGGGGCTGTCACAAAGAAGAGGGTATTGACCTATTCTCTCCAAAGCACCTGAGCGCAGGACAGGAAGCAGTGGGTGGAAGCTAATTAAAGAGAGATCCAATCTGGAATGAGAACAATTAATCAATGGGACTGTAAGGACCTGCCTCAGCTGATCCTCTCAGGAAAGCACGACTCTTGACTCCATGTGGTTAATTTGATAATCCTGCAGAATTGTTCCCAAATAATTCAGTCTTGGTTCCTTTCAATGAAATGAAAGGGGAAAAAAGATTCCATGTGCATAAGACGCTTGTCTGGAATGATGAAAGAATATTGTTCTTACAAGGAGGTAGTGAAGGACCCAACGCTACTCATTTTCCAAGAGAATTCCTCAATTGAATTGAACTGTCTACATAAACTGGAATTGAAGATTGGATCTCCCCTCATTTCAATGAGGAACTTGGATCTTCCAAGGTCTTGCAATGAGATGTGGATTATTGTGGAAGAATCTGATTCTAGCAAACACTTTCTAGTGCATTTAAAAATGACATTGTGATAATTCCAAGAATTACACTCAATTTATCAGAAAGTGGTAAATTTATCAGTGTTTTTTAATTATGAGTTTTCTTTTATTGGGCTACTTTTCTGTTGGGCTGCTCTTTTTTTCAATATCCCCCAGTGCACCTTTTCATCATTATTCCAATGACTTGACCCTGACAATATTGGGGTGGATGGAAAAGGGAAATAATCAGCATTTAAAAAAACATTGCTATAAATAGCCAAGCTACCGTCTAATTGGAAATCTGGATCGACCTCTATGTTTTAATCTAAAACTGGACATCAGTCTTATAAAATTTGGCATATGGAAGAAATTCGTTTTGCATGCCTCTAATTTTTTCTCTGAATCTTCCAGATAGTTCCATGCTGATATCTAATCTTGAATTCCACAAGAAAAGTGTCGGTTGGAATGTCCCTTTCCTCTGGACTGTGCTGGTTAGGAAAGCACATCAAGACAAATCAGAAGAGAAGGAACATTTCTGATCTTCTGGGAAATATTCTTTTCTCGCCAGCTCAGAAACAAGTTCATGAAGAAGATCCCCAAAAATGCTGAAGCCTCAAATGTTCTGGTGGGAGAAGTGGATTTCCTGGACAAGCCTTTTGTAGCCTTTGTCCGGCTTATACAGTCCACCATGTTGGGCGGGATGACCGAAGTGCCTATTCCAACCAGGTACGTCCATCACCAGAAACACTCTGCACCTTCTTCCAGAAATGGGACTAGGATGTGGAAGGGATTTCCCATCTTTGCCACTTCATTTCCGTTCCTATATTTCTACCCAAGTTCATTTGGAGTTGCTAAAATGGTCCCAAAAGGGACGATTCATTTGTTATATCTTATTTCACTGTATGCAACACCACATAAATACTAGATTCACACTTGCTTTAAAAGTCTCCTGAATTGGCTCACTTTTGTGGAGAATACAAACCATTCCAAACCATTATTAAAATTTCATCCACTAGCTTATCAGAAGATTCAGCTAATAATCGCATTTAACTATGATCCATTCAGAATTCTTCTCCTTTCTTCCAAGAATCACAGACATTCTGGTCTTTTTATTTGATTTAAAACTACATTCCAGGCAGGAGGAGAGACATCTCAAGTATTCCTTGTGGTCTAAAATGGCACGAGTATCTGGCTTACTCTGCTTGTGAATTATCATGATATTGACTTGTGCCTATTCAGGTGAAAAGAGCAGAATCAGCTTTTAGCAAAGAATCATAGCAGGACAAGTCATATTCTGTCCACCTCAAGGCTGTGATGCTTTTATTAGCTACCAGTATTTAAAGGGCCAGACATTCTGTCCTGCAGGAGCCTGTTATCTGGGAACAATGTTGAGCTGGCTTGCAAATGCTCATATCTTGGTTTGGTTTCCTTTACCAGGTTCCTATTTATCCTCCTGGGTCCCTCTGGAAAAGCAAAATCCTACAATGAAATTGGCCGAGCCATTGCTACCCTTCTGGTAGATGATGTAAGTCAATTTTGCAGGTCTTTGCCATCTGCCTCCTTGTCAATGTTTTCTTGAAGCTCCCCAAATGCAACAGCACAATGCAACCTAATTGATCCCAAAGATCTACTAAATATTTTGTGCAAGGAGGTGATAAGTGGGTGAACCAAAATGTGTTGGCATAAAAGACTCTTTCCTTAGGGTATTTTAAACAGTGGTTTGTCTTGCTTCTACCGGTAGTGATTCAATCAGAATGTTTTCTCATTCCTGCATGCAATACTGTTCTTAAATATAGTACAAGAAGTGAGGAGCTAATTGAGTTTGTACACAGGAGATTGGCTGCTCTCTCCACCACTGCTTCCCAGCTAACGATTCTTCATTTTCGAGTGTAGCTGTTCAGTGATGTAGCCTACAAAGCAAGAGACAGAGAAGATCTGATAGCAGGACTGGATGAGTTTTTGGATGAAGTCACAGTCCTTCCTCCGGGCGGATGGGATCCAAACATTCGAATAGAGCCACCCAAGAAACTGCCTTCTGCAGAGAAGAGGTAAGGGGTGCACCGGATGGGAAGTGAGTGGGATGGGGTCTGAAAACAGGAAGCCTCTGCTGCCCTGCAAATAAGGGCGGCTTTGGGAAGCAATGGGGCGGGATGTCAGCTTTTTTAAAATCTAAAAAGACTTGATTTGAGTTGCATTCAAATCCTTGCCCATGAAGCAGATTGCAAAGTTTGCAGCCACATTCAGCTGCGGGTCTGATGCTTTACGGAAATGGGCTGCATGGACCGTCCAAACTGGAAAAAAAAATCTCAGAATTACTCTGAGCATCAGTGTTGGCTGTGCATGGCTAGAAACAGCATGAAAGCACTCTACATGCGACCAGAAAAAAATCACCCACCTGGCTTTGGGGAAAGCTTAGGAAAGAAAGAGCTCTGTGTCAAGCTATGAAGATCCCTGGCATCAGAAGTGCCACGGGGCTTCCAGCTTGCCTACTGTAACGAGGGGGGAGGGGAAAGGTGGTTTCTGTCCGGGTGAGAGTCGAGGTCCCTGAAGAGATGGTGGCGGACACAGGCTTTCTTCTCATAACAACCGTTCGGAGATTAATTGGACAATGTCACCTGAACTGTCAGAGAGGGAAGGGAAGGTTTTACTCTTTGAATTATTTTTTCCCCACCATATTGCCAGAGCTGGTTTTCTTTCTACATGCAGCCAGAAACACTATGAAATCCTCCACCTGGCACTGGGAAAAAGCACTCTGTTTCTGGTCATGTGCTGAGTGCTTTCCATCCAAACCCAGGTGGAGGATTTTTTTAGTTTTTAAAAAAGCTGACATCCCACCCCATTGCTTCCCATGCGGTGCAGCGACTTGTCCCCGCAGCAAATTTACAGCGTTGAGGTGTCCTGCAAAGAGATGGCAGCAGCGAGTGGGCCGCAAGGATGGCGAGAAGGCCGCCCTCTGCTGGCAGTGCTGAGCTAGCGGCATCTAGTCGTCACAGAGCCATCATAGAGAGAGGGCTTCTGTATGTTGCCTTCAGCTGCCCCTCTTGCATTACATACACGAAGCCATTTGCACTCTTCGTATACTAATACTCCATGTCATTTTGTTCCTAGGAAATCTGTGTTTTCTCTGAGCGAAGCGACCCAGATGAACGGGGCAGCTGGAGGAGCAGCAGGGGGTGGGGGTAGGGGCAATGAAGAAGAAGATCTTCCTGCTGTCCATGAAATCGGAGAGGAGCTGATGTGGACTGGACGGTGAGAAAAACCTCCCTGCAATCAGCTGGCAGTAGTGAAGGGGGGGAAAAAATCTGCTGTTGGGGTAGAGTTCAGAAGCATTGAATATCCCTCTGCAGCTGAAGAAGTTGCTTCATTTGCTGGAGAAGAAGGATGGGCCTACAGATCTGTGTTTAAATCCCACCTGTTCCATCCATGTTGGAAAGAGGGTCTGTGCTCAAAAGGGCAATATAAGCTCCAGAAACCTTCATCACTCTATCCCAGCTCTTATGGGCTGGCCAGCGAAGGTCTGATGGGTAAAACCAGCTTTGGTACATACTTTATAGAAGGAAAAGTGAGGATTCAGCCCCTCACTCTTTTCCTCCCTATCCCTGCTTCCAATGTGATTGACATAAATTGTGGTAGTTCAGCCACCACTGGGTGACATGAACATTACCCAGCGGCCTCATGCACCGCAACCGTTTCTCCGACATTTTGTGTAAAGAACCTTCAGGAAGATCATTCCTTACCTGGCAGGGCAAGATCCAGGAGGGCAAATAAAAGATGGTCAGCAAGAGGGGGGCTTGGTGAAATCAGTAGGGAGAGAAAGGATGTTTCCATAAGCAGCAGCAGCAGCAGAATAATTTGTGGACCTAAGTTAAGGGATAAAACTGAACTTCTCTGTGCTGGAACAGTAAAGCCCTTCAATGCAACGAGAGCACAGCCAACCCTACTTCCTTTTCAGGTTTTGCGGGGGGCTGTATTTGGATCTCAAGAGGAAACTGCCCTGGTTCCCCAGTGACTTCTACGATGGCTTCCATATCCAGTCGATCTCTGCTGTGCTCTTCATCTACCTGGGTTGCATTGCCAATGCCATTACATTTGGAGGCTTGTTGGGGGACGCTACCGACAACTACCAGGCAAGTTCAGGCCAGCCTCCCAAACAGTCCCCCAAATTCTCTACATTTGCATTGTAAAATCTATACTATTTTGGCCCTTGACATCTGAAGGCCTGAGCAGCTAGGAATAAGAAGGCTTTGGCACTTCCGCACACCCTTCAGTTCTGTTTTGAGGAGTCAGCTGAAGTCTGAATATCCAGCCTGAAAATCACAACTACTATACTCCCTTCAGTGCGCCTAGAAATAAAAGTTCCAATTGCCAATGGATCCCCTGGCAATGTTTTAGAACACGGAGAAGGGAAACAGACTGGAAGAACTTGGGGGCTTCATCTGTGTCCATCTATGATTCCTAACTTGGTGGTGGCACGTGGGCTCCTCATCACCCTCAAGTATAATGCCCCTTCTCTACAGATTTTGTCCCCATAGCTAAAAGGACCTTTGAAACACAAGACATACAGAGGGCTTCCATAGGACGAGGGGCATCCCTGTCTATAGGTATAGAAAAGTGCTGGGAGGGTCACCAGAGTGCATGAGGCATGCTTTGCACTCTTTATTGTACTCAGATGGTGCCCCTGCTTGTGAAAATGATTCAGATGGTTCTGTTTCTCCCACCAGGGTGTCATGGAGAGCTTCCTGGGAACAGCAGTTGCAGGTTCCGCGTTTTGCCTATTGGCAGGGCAGCCCCTCATCATCCTGAGCAGCACAGGGCCCATCCTCATCTTTGAAAAGCTGCTCTATGATTTCAGCAAGTAAGCGAAGGCCTCTTTGGCGGCTTCAGAAATCCACGCCTAGTTGACACAATGTGTGTGTATGGGGGGGGGGTGTTGAAAGTTACCCTTTCCAACTGGACAGGGAACAATGATCCTTTGTAGTCTTTGGACATCACAAAGTACTGGCCACACTTCCTCATGGTTCTCTTTGCCTCTTGGGCAGTACTAGCTCAAGAAATGAAATGCAATTAGTCCAAGAAATTAGTCCAATTACAACTTATAACAGTTCATTTAGTGACTGTTCAAAGTTACAATGGCACTGAAAAAAATGACCATTTTTCACACATATAACAGTTGCAGCTCTTCAAAATAGGAGACGTTGCCCAACCTGTGAGAAACTAACACATTTATCAGGTACTACCAGTTAGATCACATCCAGAGGCAGAGCCCTACTCTGTGCCCTCTTTTGCCAAGATGCTGTCCGCTGCCTTCTCCCATATATGCAATGCAAATAGACTACGAAGAACATCAACTCGCTCACCTATAATGTTACACGAGTAGCCGCTTCTGCTTTCTTCGGTGGCCCTTTCAGACTGGCTTGCCAGGAGGACACAGTGGGGCCGCTACATCTAAACTGCTTCAGAATGTCAGGTACATTTCTGCAGGCATCGAAGTTTACTTAAGGAAGTGTCAACAATGTGTTTCTGTTGCCATACTTTTTCACTGCCAGAATATAATACCTTGCTGTGGCTGTGGCTGCGGTTGTGCTGTTGTGATCAACAAAGTGTTTCTGTTCTCCCCCTCAGAGGTAACAGTATCGATTACCTAGAGTTTCGTCTTTGGATTGGCTTGCACTCAGCGGCCCAGTGCCTTTTTTTGGTGGCCACAGATGCCAGCTTCATAATTAAGTACATCACTCGCTTCACTGAAGAAGGGTTTTCCACTCTGATTAGCTTCATCTTCATCTATGATGCCATTAAAAAGATGATTGGAGCCTTTAAGGTCTACCCTATCAATGTCGACTACAACCCAGACTACGTGACTATGTATAAATGTGAATGCGTAGCTCCAGATGCAGGTAAGTGCAAATCCTGTGCACAGCCATTGCATTACCCTTTATAACAGAGCACTGTTTCTTAATATTGTGCACTTTTGAAAATGACTTCCAAAGATTTCTGAAAGACCTTTGCAAATAACTTTGCAAAGAACAGGTATTAAGGTACCCAGCTCAGACATATCTCAAAATTGAAAAAGAGACATGTAATCATGTTCTCCCACTTGGTTTCAGGATTCTCTTTTTGTCTTAAGAGAGATTCAAAGGTACAAGCTGCAATTCATATGGGGCCTACTATAGTGAATGCAGAATTCCCTTTTAGAATCAAGGTTCCCAGCTCAGGCAAACCTCAAATTTGAAGGAGACACACATTTTTACATCCACTAGAACATCATCGTTACAACTACAGTTCCCAGCTCAGTCAAACATCAGAGTTGAAAAAGAGATGTTGAAACATGGTCTCCCTAGCAAAGGGAATCAGGAAAAGCAGCTGGTTACAATCAATCTAATCTCTCTTTGGCTTAATAGATATGCACAGAACAAATCTGAAGGCATTTCCTTTATTATTGCACATCACAAACTGCAGTTCATAGCAGACATGCTAACCATTCAGAATGGTCAAAATGGAATCCATATTAAACCTTTACTAAGGTGACTGGGGATCTAAGTGTAGTACAGGAAGCTTCTGTTGTTGGTTTCAACATGATAGTTCCATTTTTAGCAAATCCTCTGATGTATTTTGTATTGAATATAAAATACCATTTCCAAGTCAATGAAATTCTAGATCCATGTCCTCTCTAATAAGGAATATCAGGACTATCACTTGGTTTTCAGAATCTCTCTTTTACGTAATAGAGACCTAAATAACAATTTTGAGAAAACTTGATTTTTATTAAAACTCATGAAATGGTATCAGTATGAGAAATGGAAAGAAGGGCAAAGATAATTAAAGTGTGACTTTACCAACCTGACTTAGGTTTAATGAATCTATTTTTCACTGTAGAAATATTTTAAAAAACCATTTGAGAAACCTTGCTTTTGTTATCTCGCAAAATGGATTCAATACTAGAAGTGCAAACAAGAACAATGTTAAACATTCCTTTAGCAATCCAATGAAAATTCTGGTCAAATGAAACATAAAATAAAAATGCCATACTAACTAGGAAGCAGTATGTTGTTCATCAAAATCTAAGATGATATGAATTGCCATAAAATGAAAATGTAGTTAAAGAGTTTGGAAAAATAAAAGACAGATAGAGCTGGTATCATCTGCATTGTGATGACACTTCAGGCCACATCTCTGGGTGCAGCTTGGCATGTGTAGTTATGGAAGCGTCTTCCAGAGGAGCCTTGTAGACTCTACAACGCTGCAGGCCAAACAGCAGGTGATGTTTTGTCAGGAATTCCTGCCATCTAGATATGCACTCAATGGCTGTGAAGAATCCAGAACCAATCCCTGATACGCTCAAATATGGATGGTATTTAGCTTGTAGATGAAAATAGCAGTAATGTTTTCTATCCTCTATTTCAGCTGTTTAAAACTGAATCCCATTTAAGTTTCTCACAATTCCATAATGTCAGTGGCCTTCAGACTGGGGAATAAAAAATCTTGATGTAGCCTCAGCATCAGATTGAAGCTCCGCTCCTTTGTACATGTTTGTATTGACCAACAAAAGGGGCGGCTTTTATTGTACTACCGCACCCATTTTCTTGACCTCCCTTCTAGATGCCACTGGGGAGTATCCATAACATTCTTTTAAGACCTCTTAATTTTTGTATTATTCTTATTTTTGCAAATCAACGTTTTTGATTACTGTAACTTATTTATACCATATTTGTCTCTGCTGCACCCTTCTATTTGGCTGGTTTCATTCTCAAGTGAGTATCATTTTATAAATATTATTAAATATTTGATACTCTTATTTTTGTTGTTATTTCTACTTTAGTATACGCAACCTACATAAAGCATTAAATCAGCCATTAAAAAAGCATTATTCATCCAATAGAAGAATTAGTTATTTTACGCTTGAAGTTATTAAAAGTCACCCGAATATGTCTGTTTTTCAGAAAACTTCTGGTGTAGGGAGAAGCAACATTTAAAAAATCTGGAATGAATAGCAAGAATTATCCCACTTTTATCCAGTTCTTTATATTTTTCCTCTGAAATTCAGTACTTTCTCTGCTGTAGGAAATCTGATTCTAAACCAGCAACGGCTTCTCCATTAATTGTGTGAACATTGTTTGCCTCGAGAAACAATTATCCTGCATTAAAATTCCACAGATAAAACACCGCAATTTAACCCCTGCCCTGTGAGGGTAACAACAAAATAGACAAGCCACTTGATCAGCTCTGAATGGGATCCCCCAAGTCTGCTGACAAAACCATGTCTTTGAGACCTTGTGAAAAGCAACAAGGCGGGGGCCCAGACTGACCTCTCGGGAAAGGACGTTCCAAAGGGAGGCTCTTTTTCTAGGTCCCACCAGATGCCAGGCCCTTGGTACCTGGGACCCCCAACACGCCCTGCCTCTCTGCTCTGCTCTCGTGCCAGGATGATCATTCCATCAGCCCTAGGCCGGAGGACATAGTCACAGCCTGCCAAAGAAAAGGGGAGCTTTCAAAAGAGAGGCTTCTGGGTGCTTGTGCTTTTGTGTCTCTTTGACCAGGGTCCCCTACGGAGCAGCAATAGTTCAGACGGATGACCTGGATAAACTTAGAGGTTCCTCAGGCAACTTCACACTGGCAAAAACGACTTTTATTACCCTTCTGGAAGGTCAAAAGGATGGGAGTAGTTCTCACCTTTGGTGGCAGAGTGTTCCACAAGGTTGGGACCAAGAATTCCTCAGCAGATGGGATGTGTAGCAGGCCTCTTCTGCCAGCCTGCGTGGGACGGGCTAATCCCATTTGGGTGAGATGGCTCCTCAGATACCCTGGGCCTATGCCATATAGGGCTTTAAAGGTAATAATCAACACCATGAACTGGACCCAGAAGCAAACTGGTAATCAATGCAGCTTGCAAAAGAGCAGAGGGATTTGGCCATCCTGGCGAAGTGAGGATGTCAATGGGTCTTTTATCACACAAATGAAATATTGGCCCTGACACTTTCTGCTCTCCCTGTAAAGCAACTCTGGGTAACCCTTGGCCTTTAGAGGTTATTTTCAGGCAACGGAAAGTAAGCAATGCCACGGTGCTCTTCTCCATCTTAAAAATAATAAGAACACCACCCAATGATGAGACCTAAAGGGATCTTGGCACTACGGAGTTATCGACCTCAGAACTCTGTGACAATACAGACCATCTAGATCCACTATGATTAGATCACATTGGTGTAGATTGAGGTGTCTCTATATTACTGCATAGTGGATTTTGATTGTCACCAAAAACATCTGGAGAAGAAAGTAATATGTAGATAGGATCCACCCCAGCTATGAATCCTGTTCTCGGACTAAATTGGAATCAAAGGTGCCTCCTCCTTGCTTTCTCAGATGCCAGTTGAAAGACCACATCTTAGGTTAATTAGGGAGATATTTCTGCACGAATTAGAACAACATTGCAGCTTATTGAATTGTTCACATAAGCAGTTGTTTATTTACAAGCTGTGGGGATGTAATTCTTACAACTCTTCTTTTCATTGGATTCCAAGATCAGAGAGTCCTGTAAATACTTGAAACAGGGGTTTTCCGGATGGTGAGATGGTGATCAAAAATAAAGCTGATTAGACCCCTTTAATATGTGTAGCCAAAAGAGAATTTTTAAAAAGGTTCAAACAAAAAATATGATATTGTATTATGGAGTAATTTTTAAAAAATATATTTTGTAATAATTACAAACTCCTTTTCTGCAGCAAATACAACATTGTTCAATGCTTCAGTTCCATTGGTACCAAACAATGTTAATATTTCTATGGTAAGTTTTTTCCTCTCTTTTCTTCCCACCCACCAATCCAAAATACTGTGTATATAGTACCTTTGTTTAGCATTATAACTGCAAGAGCAAAAACTGATTATAGTGCCTCTCTTTTCTCATCAGTGGTGGGCGGCAGCTTCCTGGGCCTCAAAAAGTTGGTCCATCCCTTATCTAATCAGCGCAGGGAGACTTCAAGAGACACCAGTTAGAACCTCTTAGAGCTGTGAGAACAATTCCTTGTTCCAGTGATCAATCCTGACCATTTAATGGCAATGATCAGAATTGTTTCTCATCCATATGCGGATAAATATAGAAATAAAGATACATATATGCAGGAATTGGATATGCCTACTCTAGTGAAAAGGACTAGAGATAGCAGTGTTTGAATCTCTCAGGGGCTGCCCCAAACAAGAGGGAGGTATTCTCCAAAGCACCTGAAGGCAGGACAAGAAGCAACGGATGGAAACTAATCAAGGAGAGAAGCAACCTGGAACTGAGAAGAAAGAAGAACTGACCGTGAGAACCATCAACCAGTGGAATGGCTGGCCTTCAGAGGATGTGGGTGCTTCATCACTGAAGAGATTGGACAGCCACTTGTCTGAAATGGTGTAGGGTTTCTTGCTTGAGCAGGGATTGGACTAGAAGATCTCAGAAGTCCCTTCCCAACTCTGTTATTCTGTTATATATAATATTTAAAACGGGTCCTCAACCTTGGCCACTTTAAGACTTGTGGACTTCAACTCCCAGAATTCCTCAGCCAGCTCTGGGGGCTGGCTGAGGAATTCTGGGAGTTGAATTCCACAAGTCTTAAAGTGGCCAAGTTAGAAGACCCCTGTTTTAAAGAATTAGCAGGCTTGTATCTCTTGCACATAGGAGTTAACTTACTTAGTTTTATTCTTCAGTACCTGAATAATACGGTTTGTTTTCTTATCCTTCAAGTATAACCCTATTAATGTAACAGTTCTGGACTGGACTCAATTGAGCAAAAAGGAGTGCCTGAAATATGGAGGAAGTCTGGTGGGGACGTCTTGTAAATTTGTCCCTGATTTGGCTCTCATGTCTTTCATTCTCTTCTTTGGAACATATTCCATGACTCTGACTCTGAAAAAGTTCAAGTTTAGCCGCTATTTTCCAACCAAGGTAAGATTCTCCAAGCAATGACTTGGCTGTCAAAAAAGGTCTTCCTCTTCCAGAAGACATTAAATAATGTTCTGTAATGCCCTATAACTTGTTCTCTTTTTTTTCTTCCTTTCAACCCTCCACTTTTAGGTCAGGGGCCTAATTGCTGACTTTTCCATTGTCTTCTCCATCTTGTTCTTCTGTGGAATAGATCTCTGTTTTGGACTGGATACTCCCAAGTTGCATGTGCCCAGTATCATTAAGGTTTGGATACCCAGCTAGGTTTTGACACACCCTTCCCTCTCTCTGCTCCAGTGTTCTGTTCCTTGGATTGCTTTCTCTATTAGCTTCAGCTTTCTACATCCTCAAGGTTCTACTTGAAAATGAACTGGGGGGGGGGATACCTCAGATGAACGCACTGATTTGCAACCAGGGGGTTCAAAAACTGTAAGGTCTTAGCATAACGAGAGAAACTGGCCTGTGTCCCTGCAAATTGCACCTTTTCTGGATTGTGGCAGCATTTCTGGAGCCACTTCCAAGGAGGCAGCGTCCCCTTGGTCACCCTTTGCTTTTCCATTTCCTCTGAAGGGGAGCAGAAAGAAGTTCACTATTCTAACTTCACAGTCAGAGGGGGCTCTGGCGGTAGCAAATAATCTACTAGGGCTCGACTGAAAGTAATGTTGGCAAAAGACTGTTCTGTGTTTCTCTCTGACAGCCAAAGGATTGCATGAAGTTCTTTTCTTCTCCAGCTGACATTCTAACATAGCTATTTCTCGTACACTTGTTTTCTCTCCTTCTTTCTAGTTCCGTAAATTTATTAGTGACTTCTCTATCTTCATGTCCATACTAATGTTTGTTGGTCTTGATGTTTTGTGTGGGCTGAACACTCCAAAACTGCAAGTGCCTACAGAATTTAAGGTAAATAAACAAATGCTACACCTTGGCTAAAAAAAGGCTCCCAAACTGCTTCACCCAGGCAAGTGCCTGGCTGTGCAGCATGGTATATGGATTTCTGAAGAATGTGTTGTTTTGGAGTGATCCATTTTTCGATGGTTGCCTTGGGAAACATTCTTCTTAGGGCTTCTCATGTCAAAATGCAAAGAGAGAGAGAAATGACTTTTCTGCCCATGGCAGAATATATATGTTCTGAGCCGTGTATAGCTTAGGAGCCAGCTGAGGATAGGAGCAAGCGCATAAAAGGGAGCCTATAAGGAGCATAAAACCTCTCCGTTGCCTGAGTCTCTGTGGTAACCCGCTCTTTCTGAATTCTACTTCTAGCCCACCCGCCTGGATAGAGGGTGGTTCGTGTTCCCCTTTGGAAAAAACCCTTGGTGGATCTACTTGGCAAGTGCCCTTCCAGCTCTTTTGGTCACGATCCTGATCTTCATGGACCAGCAAATTACAGCAGTCATTGTGAACAGAAAGGAGCACAAGCTGAAGGTCTGTTTTTTCTTCTGTCTTCTTGTACACTGCGATTGTGACTTGGTACACAAAGAAAGTTGGGATGCCGTTTAACCCCATTTCTATCACATTGGGCAAGGATTCAGACATGAGGCAATGGAGTTGGTAAACCAAGATCACTTAAAACAGAGAATCTAATTGGGTTTATTTTAAACTTGGTTAGCTTTCTATGGCTTGTTGTATTGTTTGGGTATAATAGTTTCCCAACATATTGTGCTCACCAAAGAAATGTTTGAATTTTGTATTTATTAATTTGCCTATCCAGCTAAGAAAGTAACTGTTGGCAAAGTTAACCAGTGAGTGCTCAAAAGAGTTTTCATCATTCCTTCTGCTTCCCTATCTATTACGTTGGGTTGTGTATTTGAGTCACATCCCTGCACGTCCCAAAGGGCCAATAAAAAAATCAAACTGGATTATGGTATATTGATTTTGGTTTTCTCTTACTTTGGACAAAGAAAAAACTTCAGCACACTTTTTGGGGGGGGTTGCCTCCTTTCCCCCTTTGTTCAACTGTCCTTACCTCTTTGTTTTAGAAAGCTTCAGGCTACCATTTGGACTTGTTCTGGGTTGGAGTCCTCTTGGCGGTGTGTTCATTCATGGGGCTGCCCTGGTATGTGGCAGCCACCGTAATTTCCATAGCGCACATTGATAGTTTGAAGATGGAGACAGAGACCAGCGCACCAGGAGAACAACCACAGTTCCTGGGAGTGAGGTGAGGGTTTCTTGGAAGCCACTGAAAAGGTCTTTCTCACCTGAGACAAGGGTGCAACAATGCTGGGATGATGGGAAAACAGTTCAGCAGGCTTCTAGAGCTGCGTCTCTCAGCCACAGTATAAGGATTGGGTGAAAATAGGTATTGCTCCAGATTTGCTTTCTGCTCTTTGCGGTTGAACTCTGCAACTCCTCCGGAACAAACACCACGGAATATTGGGGTGAGTGATATTTCAACCTCAGGCACACTGGAAGGAGTCGTTAAACCTGGGAATCTATAAAATATGTCAACGTTGCACTCAAGGACAGAATTCCATCCCTGCCTTCTGATCTCTAACAGGGAGCAGAGAGTCACAGGGATTGTTGTCTTCATTCTGACTGGGATTTCGGTCTTCCTGGCACCTATCCTCAAGGTAAAGTATCTTAGCCTTGTGATGTGGACTCAGCAAATGGCCCAGAAATTTTAAACCACCCCCTGAAATGACAGGCAAGATTAATAGCTATTTACTCAAAATAAAATGCATTCCTTGCAGTACAGCTAGTCCTTAGTTAGTGACCATAACTGGGATTGGCAACTTGCTCAGTAAGTGCCCTGGTTGCCAAGTGGGAATCATGTGACCACAATGGACTTATGACCTCACTTCCTCCTTGATTGTTAAGCAAACATCCCATAACCACAATCTGTCATTTTACTTCTGCCTTCTCTATTAGCTCTGCTTGTTGACAAGGCAATTGCAAAGCACACAAATGGCAATCACATGACTGGGGATCCTGCAATGGAAATATGGGGACTGGTCACAAGGCTTTTTTTCCTCACCATCATAACTTCCAACAGTCACTAAATGAGGCAGTCAATAAGCGAGGACCACCTGTATCAGATTGCAGTTTTAAGTAGTTTATTTCTGAAAAGCGGGCTTACCTTTTGGAACTTAGCAATGTGTGTGTGTCCCTTACCTGGCTGCTTGCTTTCTCTGCCGCAGTATATCCCCATGCCAGTCCTGTACGGAATCTTTCTCTACATGGGAGTGG
The DNA here is from genome assembly GCA_034064705.1 of Bothrops alternatus. Taxonomy (NCBI): domain Eukaryota; kingdom Metazoa; phylum Chordata; class Lepidosauria; order Squamata; family Viperidae; genus Bothrops; species Bothrops alternatus. Next base: position 903,141 of record JARGCV010000327.1, read on the forward strand.
CCTCACTCAATGGCATTCAGGTATGAATACAGGGGCTTCTGCTGGGAGCTTTGCATCTGTCTGTCGGTCACCACTGGATTTCCATGCAAGAAGCCACCTGGCCAGATTAGGCTTCTTCCTGCTTTTTATTAGGCATGGAGGAAGAGGGTGAGACAAAACTGGACTTCAGATCCAAAGGACCCTTTCAAGAAACCAACCAATATCTTGAAAGAGTCGACTTGGCGCCGGTCTTTCTTCTGCCCTTCAAGCCATTGCCTACACTCCCTACAGGGAGCGATCATTAGCAGATTCTCCTGATCCAGGAATAGGTGCAACAGGCCATGGCTGCCATCTTCTCTTCAATCAGGAGGACCCCCAGTTTGTCTACCAACTCTGTCAGAGCAGTGGGGTCCAGTCCAGAGTTATAGGTTGCAAGGCATGGAAGACCCTACAACCCATAGCCAATCATCCCTATCAGAGTTGAGCTGAAGACTGCACTTCTCCATATATGCCTGAATAGCCTCCAACACTGAGAAAGCAACTTGACAGCCTTACCTGACAGGGGCAAAGATGTATAACTAAAAGTCCAAGTGATCTGCTTCCTCTAGAGCCCTTTTTAATTGGGCCTGGAAATAATTAGGGCACAATACAAGACAGACCCAGGCACTAGTCATTCTGGACAGTAAGTTTCTGAATAATGGTTCAGATAAACTACACAGAGAGTTTTGCACTTCTCTAGTTGTAGTGTAACTAAAACACATAATCAGCACAATATAAGTCTTCCTTAGAAAAGGGTCATCCAGTAGACCATTCATAGCCTATGTCACTACCCAGAGTCAAAACTGTAAGACACAATCTACTTTTTCAAGAAAAAAATTATGCCATCAAATTATGCCAACATAAAACAGTGGTTAGATTCATACTTTCTGCAAAACTGATTTTTAAACATAGTTCACTGAATAAGAAATAGTTGTTTAGTTCACACATAATTAAAACTACAATGGCTGATTCCACATATTGCAATATCGCCAAAACAAAACATATGGTTGTGTGCAATTCATGAACCTAACCAGTGCTTTTAAATGTTCCAATTGTTATAAGATACAATTGTTGATCACACTGGAATCTGATGAGGGGTCCAAGAGAAAAACAGGGAAATATGGCAGATAGCAGATTAAACAAAGCTGTATCTATCCCCAAACTGGGTATGAATTCAACCTGAAAAGGATCATAAATTTAAATAATACATATGAACTTTCAAAAATCTGGATTATTTTCCCAGTGTTTTTTGGAGCATAGGTATAGATGCTCCACTGAGACTTTTTCTCATTTGGAATCACTGCTGGGTGCAAGTCCTACAGTCAGTGTGAACGGGGAAGGGAGCTTTGTGGGCCATTCAGATGAGATGTGGGCAGGAAGCAGGGTCAGTAGGCCAGGATTTTGACCTTATACATTGTGTGTGCATGAGAGGGCTCCTCCCCTAACCTCTTAGCTAATAAACCCCACTTGTGACACAATCTGGAAGGACATTATGGTACACCTCAACTTCATACAAAATGGCAAGAAAGTAGAGAAGCACCTGGTGCTACGTGCCTTATAAACAGGGCTTTTTTTTCCTCATAGAATGCCCAGAACGGAGTTCCGGCACCTTTTTTGGATGGAACCTTGTAGGGTAGGCAAGGCGGGTTGTATGACGTGTGTGAGTTCCGGCACCTTTTTTTTGTTTTTTAGAAAAAAAGCACTGCTTATAAAAGTTTATTACCTAGCATCATCTGTTTAAGGGAAAGAATTATAGCAATCAGGGATTTCAGCAGGATATGAGCAAAAGATTGATGGCAACCATAATGGAGAACACAATCAAAGTTCTGCCTGTGTTTTTTTGTCTGTGTTGTGTGGGTAGATACTTCAGTTGCACTGATATGGCTGCCATCTTGACTTTTTAAGCCTTTGGATATTCTTGGTAAAAATCCTGTTTTGATGCACTTTCCTAGATGCAGCTGGCAGTAGCATCTGTTCCTACCGCTTTCCAAGTGCTTTTTGCCTGCAGCCAGTATTAATATGTCATTGGTTTTTTCCCCCCTTAATAGTTTTGGGAACGCTGCAAACTCTTCTTGATGCCAGCCAAGCACCAACCAGATTATATCTACCTGCGCCATGTGCCCCTTCGAAAAGTCCATTTGTTCACTACCATTCAGATTGTCTGCTTGGCCATCCTCTGGATCATGAAATCCACCGTGGCAGCCATTATCTTCCCTGTGTTGGTAGGCACCTCCATATCATGTTACAACTTGCTCTGGGGCCCAGTTCCACTTATAAATCTTGGTCCAAAAGATGTGCCCTTTAATGGTGATCCACTCTTAAATCAATCAGCAGCAGCCTGAATCATGATTGATGATCAGTCAATCAGAATAGAGTGGAAAGGGACCTTGGAGGTCTTCTAGTCCAGCCCCCTGCTCAAGCAGGAGAACCTAGACCATCTCAGACAGGTGATTGTCCAGTCTCTTCTTAAAAACCTCCAAAACTACATTAGGGTTTTCACAGTTTTACAAAAGAAAAAGACAGATAAACAAAGCTAAACAAAACAAAACATCAAAAAAGAGGGTATACATTTATAAACTTATTGTATACATATGTTGTTGTTGTTAGTTGCAAAGTCGTGTCCGACCCATTGCGACCCAGCTTGTCATCATAGAATGAGGGTTTTTTTCTCTCTCAAGGGTGTCACTTTTCTTCAAGGAGTTCTCGGCCTGTGAAGTTTCCATCTCTAAGATATCAATCATACTTTTCTTTCTCAAAAAATTCTCCACCTTGTTGATGTCCAGAAGGAAAAAGTCCGAAACTTGCCTTCTTAAGAGTTGTAAATTTACTTGACACTCTTGTTTCAATTGCACTAGGAGGCTTTTATTCAAACCATCATCATAATAGAAACTGATGTTAGCTTTCTATTCCAAAGGTACAGCTAGGTTATTTGAATTATCCAGCATTTGTAGAGTTGACACAGTGAGTTGATAGTTTCCTACAGTGGATTGATAATCTTTTTTAATCTCCTCTGTATCATTGACACCTTTAAACACTAGAGAATTTATTGTGTATTTGATTTTCTGTATAGACTTTTGAAAAATGTTTCTCTCTTTAATAAGATTCCAAATCAAAATTAGACGTCTCCCTCTAGTGGTCAAAAATGTTATTTCTTCCTTTTTTTTCTCTCCTTTCTTTTTTCTGGAAAATCGGAAGATTTCAACCACCAACACCACCCACTACAAAACTACAAATTATTTTAAATGTAGTAAATTAAAAGTCACAGATTTTATCCTTATTTCACCAGAAAAAGTACTCCACACTTCTTTTCTGGCTGCCTTCAGCAACCCTCTTCAAAAAGGGGTACGGTACTAAGCGGTAGTTAAAGAGAGCCTCTTTTAGCTCACAAAGGTAATAAGCTCACAAATGGATTAAGAAATGAAGGGCACGGCTTACTGTCCATTTGAAAAATAAATTCCATAATGGCCGTTTTATCCAACTCCGATGTGACCAATAATTACGGTATATAACCAATGGCGGTGGCTGCAGGAGAGCAGAGTCTCTCAGCATGACAATGAGGAGTAAGCTTTCTCTCTTGCTTCCAGGCCAACCCCTGTCTTATTTTGAGTACAGGGTAATAAATCTCGCCCTTTCTCCTGTGCACCGCACAATCTCTTCCTTTTCAGCACCAAATGGAGAGTGATTGTAGCAGCTTGGAGGGGGGTGGCTGTGGCCTAGCCGAGGGACTTGCAGAAATGGCTCACTATTGTGACCTACGATACTTATTTTTATATTGTTTCTCACCTTTCAGATTTTAGCTTTGATTTTAGTCCGGAAGATGTTGGATTTTGTCCTTTCCCAGCACGATCTGGCTTGGATTGATAACATTATTCCTGAAAAACAGAAGGTGGATGACAAGAAGAAAGAAAAGAAAAAGAAAGGCCAAAGAACAGAGGAGCAGCACCCTGATGAGGTGGGTTAGAAACCCAGGGAGGGAGGGCAGGCCACTGGGAGGTATCTTGGCCTTGGCACAAGTGTCTGACCACCTCACCTGGCACCAGGCCCACTCCTTGCAGAGTGTGCTAGGGATGACTCTGGTTGTGGGCATGCAAAACCACTCCCATTGTGCCAACTTATGTATTTGCATCAGATATTTAATTGCATGTTGTCGTTTTGGCAGCATTGCAGTTTGATGCAGATGCTGTTAGTTGCAGCTGTTCCAGTAAGGCTTCTAATGAGAACATTCAAGTGGATGTGCCCCAGGCCAGTTAATGAAGGGAAGGAACCTTAAAAGACTGGGCTGAGCATGAAAGTTATGTAACTCTTCCCATGTTTCAATCCTTGCTGTCTTTCCTCGTTCAAGACATCGTCACATCCTGATTTTTCAGGCCTTGGTTGATCTAAGCTTTTGTGCAGCCACAGATTAATTTCCTTCCCCTTCAAATCTTCCTTCTGAGTGACAAGAGAGAATCCAGGAAAAGGAAGCTTATCGCCAAAGTGGTTTTGCCTTTTTCATCCTTTTCTTCTCATCTCTTCACTGCCTGTTTTGTTTTTCCTTATCTGGGAACAGCTTCACGTGCAATCTTATGTTTTCCTCCAGGAGAAGAATCTTCCAGTTGGAGTTTTGCATTCTGATTCCTCCCCTAACAATTCTGATCCAGATCACAGGTAACAAATGTATTTCACTTGAGTTTGCGTTGGTTTTAATTTCTTTACTGCTCTCAAATTTACCAGTGTAGGCTTGTAGGCATTAAATTTTCTACAATAAAAGCAATCAGTTATGTCAGTTGTCAACCATGTTTAGCATAAAATGGGGGTTCTTAAATTAGGGGATCATTAGCAACTTAGACTCAAACTTTTTTTTAAAGTTTTGACTCAGGAGTGATTGTCAAACCCAGACATTTATGAATCTTGTTTCCTTTACTTAAAAGCACAAGGATCCTAAAAACGATCAACAATATTGTATTATTTTAGTTACTTGTTATTTTAGTTATTACTAGAAATTTGCTTTGCAATAATATTTAGTTTTTCTTTTTAAAGTCTTCATATCAGTGCTGTTTGTGCTTTTCACAATCTGATTCATAACTTGATTGCTCATCTTTTCTCCTCCTCCTTCTCCTCTTCGAGAATAGCAAAACATAAATAGCAAGAGACAGGAAATGTCCTACCCTGTCCCAAAGTAAAGTGGAATTTAGAATTAATCTGGAACGTTCTGGAGCTGACTGGGAAAATTGCTTACTCTATTCAGGCACTGAGAGAAAAAGCTTTACTAGGCAGCGGTTTCCATGCCGTGGCACCATTTTTGCTTGCCAGGTTAGAGAGAAATAAAGGGCAAAGAAATAATATTGACCTTAATTGCCTTGACTACAACTTCTTGTCTGAGATAGATTCCTAATTCCAATTTATTTGCCTTTCTTGTAGTATTACACTCCACTTGAAGATTTCCTGCCCATCCTCTCCTGCCTTTAGCTATTCTCGAAGTCCCGTCTGTACTGTACCCCAGGTGAAGATAGAGATGGGATCCAATTATGAAGATACTGACACCGAGAGGCAGCACCCACAGGACATGGGCAGTGAAACTACCCTCTAGTGTCCACGTCTTTTCCCCTTATGTTGTAGACTCGGAGGTCACAGGGTCATCCTGGGCCTTATCCACCACTAAAGAATTGAACATAAACCTTAGATGAGCTGTGGAACTCAAGCAGTGAGAAACCCAGAGATTTTTACTCAATGTGGGAAAGATATTTCAGAGTCTATGGGGTAAAGGAATTTCTTAGACTGGAAGCAATTTTAGCTTATCAGATTGCATCCTTATTGAACACTGTGATGATGAGATGTTCCTGGCATTCTGCAGCATCTTTAAGTTGAACTTATTCTGCCCTCGCAGCAGAGGGAACCTGCAAAGTCGAGCAGGAAAAGCTGATGCTTTCTCCCAGACTGCCAGCCACAAGTTCAACCTGACAAAATATATGATGGAACGCAAGACTTTACAAGCAAATAACAATTGTTTTTATTCAGGTACATCCTGCAATATTACTACTTGCCAGATAAACACAAAGCAAGTTGGAATAAGCATGGAGAGCTCACCTTATTTTGTCTAAGCATCATCAAGCTTTCAAGCCAATTCTTCCTTTAAAACAGGAAAAAATTGAGTATTGATCAGGCTACCAACTGCTTTGCTAGGCATTATCAAATATAAATATGGCTTTGTAGAAAATAGTAACTTTTGACTCCAGATTAGCTGCACTATAATCCTAACAAATAATTTATATCTTGGGTTCAGCCGAGGTTAGTCAGTTCAAGTGTATGTTAAAACATTTCTACTACAAAGACACATTTTTGGCCCTTTGTTACTCTTTCAGGCTGCCTACTTTCCCATTCAAGTTGTGTTGTCATTTCCTGCATTTCAGAATAGCAGTTTGAAAGGTCGGAATCATGTGTACAACTGGCAGGAGCTACTCTGCTTTGGAGGAAAATTGCTTTATATAAATATTGCAGAGCAGCTAGCCAAAACATTTCATCAAATAAATAAATACTGCATTGCTTCTAGGGCTTCTAGTCTATTGTTGGGAGACAATCTGGAATGTCACTTTTGGCCACAAGCAGTCCATCATCAAGCAGTGAAGGTTTCAAGATGCTGGGCTCTCAGCATTTTCTTGGCAGCAATAATAGTGTTTTTCATGAGCATAGCAACAGTCATGGGGCCGACCCCACCAGGGACTGGCGTGATGTAACTGGCTTTTTGTTTGACTCCTGAAAAAAGGGAAAGAAGAAATGCAGCATTTAGATGACAGGATCTAAGAATAAAAGAATACTTGGAAGGGACTTTGGAGGGCTTCTAGTCCAACCTCCTGCTCAAGCAGCATCTGGACAAATAAATATCCACTCTCTTCTTAAAAGCTCCAGTGATGGAGCACCCTGCAGGGAAGCTGTTCCACTGGTTAATTGTTCTCACTGTCAAGACAATTTATCTTCAGTTCTAGGTTGGATGTCTCTTTAATAATCTTCCATGTTACTTCCTGTCCTGCCCTCAAGTGCTTTGGAGACTAGGTTGACCCCCACTCTTCTCTGTGATAGACCCTCAGATACTGGAAGACTGCTATCGTGTCCTGCAACCGTTCATCACATGCTTTAGCCTCCAGTCCCCTGATCCTCTTTCTTGCTCTTCTCTGCACTCTTTCCAGTCTCAACACTTTTTTTGTGTCATGGTGACCAAAAGTGGATGCCGTATTCCGAGTGTGGCCCCACCAAGGCGTTATAAAGTGGTATGAACCCTTCACGTGATCTTGATTCTGTCCCTCTATTAATGCAGCCTAGCACTGTGTTGGCCTTTTTGGCAGCTGACTCATATTTAAGGGATTGTCCACTAGGACTCCTAAAACCCTCTCACATTTACTGTTCTTGAGCCAAGTACCTCATATTCTATAATTGTGCACTTACTTTTTCTTGCCTGTATAAAACCTTATTTTTCTCACCACTGAACTGCATTGCACTGAATTTCTGAATTGCAAGTCCCTTGCCCTGTAACTAAGTTCCCCGTTAATGGAATATCCTCCTTTTCACAATGGCCTCCAGCTTTTGTTAACTGTATAGAAATTCAAGATCAGGCTCCAAATGATGGACACTTATTCTCTGAACACTTGCCCTGAATTACTGAAATAAGATCTCATACAGAGATCCACAATAACTTTCCAAATTGCAAAGCCTACCAAAAGTTTTTCCAAATACAGAGAGATCCAGTATAAAGTTACAGGAAAGAACTACAGGCTCTGGGGACAAAGTATTTACTAGTTAGTTATATTACCACCAACTTCATTTCCTGCCATTTGGAAAAGTAATGCAAGTTGTCCAAAGATTCGCCATCTAACGTGCTCAAAACTACAACTTACCTTCTGCCTTGGAGTGAGCATGTAGAGGCAGGTGATATTATAGCTCCAGTAGCTGAAATCCCCAAGAAGGGATCCAGACCTTACAAATCAACTGCCTACCTTCAAAATCCACATCTCCAACGAGTTTTGGCTTGGCGGTGACAGGATCCTGGATTCTGTTTATGCCAACATCAATTACAGCAGCTCCTTCTTTGATCATATCAGCTGTAATCAGATTGGGAATGCCTGAAAGTTAACAAAATAGTAGTTAACATGATTTGCTCCCTGAACTGAAAGAAAGGTAGAAAGCGCAGATCCATGGCCAGGCCTTTGGCGTGGGACCCCTCCCAAGAGGCTCCACATGACTTTCCAGAATGCAGAAGGATCCCTGCAGAGGGTCAACGGTGTCCCCTCAGGAGCTTCTTTTTTTCAACTTTCTTTCCCAAACAAGCTGTTCAAGGCCTGCCTTACCTGCAGCTGCAACCACAATGTCAGCAAGGATTGTGTGCTGTTTGAGCTGCTCTTTTGGAGTGTAGCGGTGAGAAATTGTTACCGTTGCATCCCCTAAAAATAAAATACAATAACATAATAAAAATAACAATAATAATAATAACAGAGCAATTTACTCTGGACCCATTTAATAGCCATATAAAGCAGAAATGAATGAAGCTCATGTTTACTAGAGAGCCTGAAAATTTTGCAAACAACTTGCTAAATTCCTGCATCACAACCAATAGTAGTAGCAACTAGAAGAGATGCTAGGATCAAGATCTGGGATGGTTTGGGATGAAAGGACCATAAATTCTGTCCTGCACAAAACAACTCTTGGACTAAGCAATCCAGCTTTTAACAGAAAGCCCCTCAAGACCAGGCTACATTTGAGGGATCTTGCGGGTTTGCACAGGCCTGAGAAGACAACTGATCCCAAGATATCACAGTGCATGGATAGCAGCCTGGAGGAAGAAGCATGCTCCCTCCCACCCCCAACTGGCCATTCACATCTACCTTCCTGTCTAGAGGGATCTCGATTCCAAGAACCCAGCACCTTGGAAATGCGACAGCACAAAGACACAGCTCCCTGCTCTCTGCCTGCTTTGGCGTTTAGGCCGCAAGCTAGCTCCTTGGCCATGTCACCCCTCCTGAAAAGTGCCTCCATGTGCCACAATGACATCTCAACTGGCTCCTTTGCCAAAACTGTGCGCTAGCCCCTCTGGACTCCTCACCTCCTGGGCGCTCGTGCCGTCCGTCGGTGTGGAGCAGCATTGCAATGGGCATGCCGACGTTCTTGGATCGCCCAGCCACCACCACGTTCTTGCCCAGGGTTGGGATCCCTGCAATAAAGCACACAAAAAAGTCCCTCCTAGGAATGTCGCCATCAATGGGATAAGCAAGACCAACAGCATCTATACAGGGAGTCCTCGACTTACGACCACAACTGAGCCCAATATTTATGTTGCTAAGTGGGAAATCTGTTAAGAGATTTTTGCCCCATTTTACAACATTTCTTGCCACATCTGTTAAATAAGTCCCTGCCATTGTTAAAGCAGTAACAGGCTTCTTAAGTGAGTCTGGCTTTCCCCCTTCAGAGGGTCGGAAAAGGGGGTCACTCCAGGACACTGCAACCAACACAAATATGAGTCAGTTGTCAAGCATCCAGATGTAAATCACATGACCCTGGGGATGCTGCAATGGTCATAATTGTGAAAAACAGTCGTAAGTCCCTTTCAGTGCTGTTGTAACTTTGAACGGTCACTAAGCAAACTGCGGTAAGTTGAGGACTACCTGTACCACTCCACGGTTCTTTATAGCAGTCTGAGTGGCTTTCAGAGTCAGCCATGTTGCCCCCCCTCCCAAAACAATCTGGGTCATTTTACTGGCCTCGGAAGGATGGAAGGCTGAGTCAGCTGTCAGGATATGTGCCCTGCTCCTACCTGTCCTCTTGATGATCTCCCACACGCCCCAAGGTGTGGCGGGCAACATGGAATATTGGTCCAGGCACATGCGGCCTACGTTCACCACATGGAATCCATCCACATCCTTCTCGGGGTTCACAGCATTGCAGACCTTTCGCTCATCAATGTGCTCTGCAAGAAAGGGGAGGCTCTCTGTGTGACGGATTTCACATGTCTGACCACAAAACAGGACATTAGCAAGAAGAGTCTTCCTTAAGAAGAGTGCAAAATGTTGCCGGATGCTAGGAATTAATCTGGAAGAGGGTTACTGCACAACGTGCAACTGACTGGACTTACAAAACTCAGAAGGGACAGGGCACCTCACAGAATTACAGTTCAACTTGGGGCATTCCAAAGGTCAGGAATGTCCGATACAAATTCCCCTCAAAAGCCCAGGATTTGCTCACCTGGTAAAGGAAGTTGAACAAGCAAGCCATCGACATTGGTATCGTGGTTTAGTTTGACAATTAAATCAAGCAGCTCCTCCTCTGTGACAGAGGCCGGTTTCAGGATTGTCTCGCTACTAATTCCTGTAAGAAACAAATGCAATATAAGGAGATGGAAGTTACTTGAAACGCCCTCTCCACATGCCAGTTGGTGTGGCCCAGAATAGAAGAGGCTGGCGACATGCAATTAGGGAACACCTCTCAGCAGCTGCCCGAGATCCTCCTTTAGGACTGCAGTCCTAGCTGCTGCAACCACGTCTACCAGTTGCAGGAACAGCCCAGAACGCAGCTTTGAATGACAAACCCTCCCGCAAGGTCCATCCTCATCTGCCATAAAACACTGAAGGGCCTGAAATTTCCTATCCAGTTGCTAAATTCTGTTTCCCAGTCATAAAGACTTTGGAATCACTACCAAAGTTGGAGACTTTGATTGAGATTTATACTGCATTTGGTTGTTTTATGATCTGGGCTTGAACTGTTCTAAAATTTGCATGTTACATTGACTGACTCTGACGTGAAGCCGCAACACCTGTCTGTGTCCAAGAGGAGGGGGCAGATGAACCCTCAAAAGACAATCCCACCCTTTCTTCCTTTCCCTTTCTCCCACGGAACTGCTTAAGCAAGCGCTGCCTGGCAGAAGCCCAGAGAGAAGGTGGACAGACACCCCAGATTTAGCCTACCCCCCTCCCTACAGCTAAGAAAGAGCCTCAACAGCTAGCTGGGAAAGTCAGCTCAGGCAAACTCACCCACGTCAGCGGCTGCCCGGGTCTTGTTCAGCACGTAGGAGTGGCTGGCAGGATTTTCTCCCACTAGAACCACGCTGAGGTGGGGCCTTTTGTGGCCAGCAGCAACCCACTGTTCCACTTCGTGGCAGGCTTCTTGCCTAATCTGCCGGGCCAGCTTCTGTCCAGAAATGACAACTGCTTCATTCCTGCAAAGGAGGAGCTGTTCAGACTTCCCAGAATCGAGACTCAGTTTCCCTAAGCAGCCCAGGCCATTTGTGCACAATGTCCCCAGTTGACAGACGTGGGGCCAGATAAAATGAATGCCTCCAACGCCACTCCGAAGTAGGTTCTCTGCAGGAGGAGGCCACACACAGCACCTCAGCAGGAAGAAGGCGGCTGCCCAGAGGTTGGTGCAACTTCGGAGCTGAGCCCCAACTGGGGGGCCTGAGCCTGCACGCCCAGAAACCTCCCTCTGACACTGGTGTGAGGTACCCCCTTCCACAGCCTGTGGCACCCTAGGCAGAGACTGCCCAGAGAGAGAGAGAGAGAGAGATCTGAACCAGGGACAGGAGGCTCTAATGTTTGAGGTCTCCTGGTACTGAACTTCCTCTTTGTTTACTATCTTGCTTTCTAGCCTACGATCTTCCTACAGGAGCCTTAAATAGAGGTTTGCTCTCCTTCCGAGGTTTCCCCAAGGAGCCCCCTGTTTAGCCAAGCTGTTACTGGGCAGGTCGGGGGCTTCTGGTGCTGGAAAGTCTTTCAGACGACCCCATTACTCGAGAGGGCAAATTGTCGCGACCAGAGCCTGCTTCTTACTGAGGGCGCTGAGTTGATCTCCTTGCAAAAAGCGTACAAGCCAAGCGACCCCCTCCCCCCCCCCCGGGCAAGGGAGCTACAAAGGCGGCGGGCGGGCTGCGCGCCTCCTGCTTCGGGGGGGGGGGCTTTCGGGACAACGAGCTCCAGACTTGCAAGGAGGCTGTCAACGTTGTCCTGCCTCCATCAGGTTTTCGTGGGGGCGAGAAAAGATAAATGCCCGCTGGGGGGATCCGGGGCTGGGCGCGCAGCTCCGAGCCGGCTCCCTTTGCCCGGGAGGCGGGCTGGAACTGGCACTCATCGGCCGCAGCCAGGCTCTGGGCAGGACTCGGATCCGCTAAGCGCTCCCGCCGGGCAGCCGGGTGCGGGGTTCGCCCTCCCGGCCCGCTTCCTCCGCCGCCTCGCCTGCCCCGCAACTGCCGCCGGGGGAGGGGAGGGGAGGAGGGGGGGGGCGGGCGGTGCAAGCAGCCCGCAAGATTTCATCAGCCGGCAGCGCTGCGAGCGGCCACTAGGGGGCCCGGCGCGCTCCCATCCTCCGCGAGCCCAGCGCGGCTCGGTCGCCCCCGAGGCAGCCGCCGAAGGACCGGGAGCCCCGGGCAGCGCCCTCCGGTACACCGCGCCGGGCTTCGGAGGCTCTCCCGGCGGAGCCCGGATCGCGCCCCCTTCGCTTACCTGGCAGCCGTCAGGTGCAGGCGGCGCGCGGCCCTCGGCAGACGTCTGCAGCCGCAGCCCCCTCCCAGAGCGGCCTGGGCGGAGGCTCGGAGGAGGAAGCGCGGGTACCCCAGAGGCGCCATAGTCGCCGCGCCAGCCGCTCGGAAGGGGAGGAAGAGCGGAGCAATGGCAGAAGGCGGGGGGAGCCCCCTTATAAAAACTCCGTCGGGAGACTCCGCCCCGCCCCCGCGGCCCCATTGGCTGAACGGAGGCGGCTCTTGCGTAGGTGATGACGCCAGCGGGGAACTCGGCGATTGGCGAAGGGAAAAAGTGACGCAGCCGACGGACCGGCGAGGACAAAAGGCGGGTCGAGGAGGTCACCGTGAATTCTGATTGGCGAAGCGGGGCAAGCGCTGGCCTCATTGGCTCGTGGCCCCCCTCAGTTTGAGCCGAGGGATAGACTGCTCTTATACGCGAGGCTCCCGAGAATAGCCTTGCCGGGAAATACCCCGCGGGGATCTTACGTGCGAAGTGATTTCCTGTCTACAATTTGCAAAGGAAATTACCCGAAAGTTTTCTAAGGCTGCCTTTACAAATCGACGCTGACTTTTAGTGTTAACGTTTGTTTCAAAATGTATAAATTGTTTTGCAATTTCCTGTCAATTTTTTCCATGTTAAAATGACTAATACCTAAGCCTTTTTTCTCCTTCTGAAAAAAAGGACAAGATTTGTCCTCCTCGACCTATCAATGCTCCAAGAGTTCCTAAAGATAATAGTATATATAAATTTTAGCCATACCAATCAAGAAAGGAATATTACCGTACTAATAGCAAATGACAGTGGGAAAAACCTTGAAAAATATACTAAATTATTGCACCAAAAACAGTAACTACCTAAGTTTGGCAACATTACTAGATAATCTTTGTTTTAAAAAGGGCTTATTTAAATTTTCACGCATAAATTTGCACGACACCAAGCTGGTGGGAAGAGCAACCATTCCAGAAGATAGCTCAAGATCCAGAAGGAACTGAACAGACGTAAAACACTGGGCACTATCTAACAAATTTACATCTTTAGTTGAAAGTCAAAGTATTGCCTATTGAACTCAATATGGTGGTTAAAGAGCCATATTTTGCTGGATAGTTGTGCTCTGTGTCAAAGATAATCCAGACTTATTTATTTATATCCCACCTTTATTTTTTTTTTCAAATAACACAGTGAACACACCCACCTTTCTCCCATTTTCCTCACAACAACATCCCCGTGAAGTGAGCTGGGTTAAGAGAACAACTGGCTTTATAGAATTTATTTGCCGGCCATCTCATAGCAATTAAAACTGGGGAGCTTCCAGCATTAAATGCTTTTCATGACTAAGGCTAGGGTTAGACTAGAATTTACTGTCTCCTGGTTTCTAGCCTGATGCCTTAATCACTAGATCAAACCAGCTCTAATAATTCCAAATAGTTGCATAGATTGAGTAAACTACACCAGACGTAAGTAGAAGCTGAAGCCTATTAAGAGGCATCTTTAGAGACAAAGATCCCATAAAAACTGCAGTGTAAGCTGTAAAATACACTTAATAGTTAAAAAAAAAGTCATCATCCTCCCTCCTTCCAGGAAGACTAAAACACGATTAAGGACCATGATGGAAGCTTTGTACATTATTCCATAAGTAAGACAGTTTATTGTCACAATGACCTCCTACAAAAACATAGCTGTATGATTTAGTCCTTCCACATAACAAAGTATGTCAGGGCAACAGTATTTGCATGAGTGTTTATAAGCTTAGAAGGGATTAGGAGACATTTATCTTGGAGGTCTCTACTTTATGAGAGTTTGCAGATCACACAAACTGTCTGTCTGTCTACCCCAAACTCTCAAATTATTTCCCTGAGCAGGCAGCCACTCCTGTAGGGGATGACGTCCTTGTGTGAGTGACTAAGAAGAGCTACAGAGAGTGCAACCTCTCTGCTGCAGGAGGGGGGAAGAGATCTACTCACACAATAGTACACTCCTACTTCAAAATATTGAGCCTCAATATGGTGCTTCATCTTTACAGGCCCTGTGTAATGTTCATACCTTAACAGATGCTGTTCATTAATATCAGTCTATATTATATTTGATGTAATCATTAGAAGTCAAAAACAATTTGATGCCACACAATCCATCTACCCATCCTATGTTACACCCGGTTCAGAACCACAAAGTACGTATGGGTCAGAAAGCTTAAGTTACCACTGCTCATAAGGGCTTTTATGTTTGACATCTGTTTAGTTCTCTCAATTAGTGGGAAAGAAAAATAAAGAATACTATTGAAATTAAAATAGTATTACTTCTAAGAGGAATATTTGTAAATGAACTTGATTATTTTTCTAGCTTCCCCACAAATGTACAAAAATAATACCACTCTATTAAGGAAGCATGATTCTTAAAGTTATGGCACCTTTCAAGTTCTTGTACAGTGCTCAGGCTAAGTACAAAATACAGGCAGTCCTTGGTTAATGATGGTAATGGACTGGAATTGGGAATTCCACCACTACATGACTCAGCCATAAAGCATGCCTCCAGAAGCAGTGAATGCTCCAACACTGGAAGTTTTTAAGAAGAGACTGCACAGCCATTTGTCTGAAAAGATATAGGGTTTCTTGTCTGAGCAGGGGGTTGGACTCGATGACCTCCAAGGTCCCTTCCAACTTTATTATTACATATCTCCTCTCATCAGGGCATGCGGCCGCAAGCGGCTGCAGAAGAACTCAGGTAGCAGCACAACATGTGTCAGGGTGTGAGAGGCCTGGCTGCAGTGGTCCTAAGGTAAAACATCCCCTGAAAATAAGATCTTATGCCTCTTTTGGAGGCAAAAAAAATAAAAGACCGAGTCTTATTTTCAGGGAAACACGGTAATATTATTAGCATCCCCCATTATCAGAAATTTCAACAAAATCAGCAGCAATTTATGTTATATTTCAAGTAAATTACCATCTGAGCCATGACAGAGCTTTGAATTAAAAATAAGAGCAAGATAATGTTGCAAATATTTTTTCCTAGTTTTCATTCTTGGCTTTAACACCATGGATAAGGAGACTTTCACTATAACTTCAACTAGTCTTTTTGAAAAAAAATATCCAATACAATTAAATGAGTTAAATGTTCAATCTGACATAAATATTGCTGCGGAAACCAGGCATTGGTGATTGGAAGGGGGGAAAACAAAATACAACCCACTGTTTTTAGGATTTTCCAGTGAGCATCTTCTCATAACTTCTGAAAAGCACAGTTTTCGTGTGCTATCAATCAGTTCTGTGCTTGGGAACAGAAGTGAATATCCGCAGTCCATGCATTGTTTTAATTTCTTCACTTAGAGCCTAGAAGAAGGAGGCATTGTAAACAGCTATGCAAAAGAAAAAAATTATTTCAGGCACAAACTAGCAACATATAAAATATATAAGCTATCCACTCATAGGATAAGAAACAAGTCCGAATACTAAATATAGCAGCTTGTACTTTATTTATAACAGCATTTCCAGGCCACTGTTGAAAACAGAGCTCCTCCCAATTAAAATTAGGACATGCAAAGAGTGTAAAAAAGTAGCAAGAGAGGCATGCATGAGGTCTGGAGGAGTAAATAATTGGAAATGCTTGAAATCCAAAGTTCCCACAGAATTCCCATAGCATGAAGTTCCACCTGCTTACCTGATTGACCATTTGGTGCTGCTGAATTGTTCTCTTTTCCTTAAACTCTTCTGATTCTATATGTATTTCATACATTGCTCCACAACCACCTTGACAAAATGAGTTAATTTTATCACATTTGGGGATTAATGTGCTCCAAATATTTCAGCTGTTTAAACTTCATGTTTTTAATCTTATTAAGACTATTTTAAGTAGAGATCATGTTCCTATCATGGGAAATAAGTATTTCATAACTGAATATAGCAATAGCTCACAAGCAGAAAATCACAAAGTTATTTGTAAATTTTAACTGTTAGGAAGCATATTTTGAATAATATGAAGCTCATTTTAGGTGTCCTTCAGACTAATGTTTATTACAGATCAGCTGGATTCTCAGTTAACACAACACCTTTCTTCAAATCTGACGTTGCAGCAAAACGACCACTCTGAAGGTAAGACGAGAGCTCTGGCCGCAGAATCAGCAGACAAACCCTCCATTTCATATCCACGCCCGGCACGAAGAGCCGCACAGAAAACCCTCAGAATACCACAGAGATATCAGGAGAGACGCCTCTCCTTACCTGAGATATCGACGACCTTGATCGCCACAGCGCGAGGAAACTTCTCCTGAAGGACTCGCGTCATCCGAGTTTCCCCCTCGGTTTGGGAAGCCAAGGATCGCCCTCCGCGGCACAGAAGAAAAGCGACCTGGCGGGAAACGGAAACGATTCCGGTTAGCAGGCTCAGCTGGATCGAAGCCCCGGGGGAGACGCTCCTCCGCGCCCACTTCGGCCCTTCGGCCGCCCTCCGCGGCTCCCTGCCGGCCACCCACCTTCTTCCGGCAAGCAGGGAACCAGGACCCAGCGGCCATGATGCCGCGACGTCAGAGGCGCCGACCGATGACGTCCTCGCGTCCTCGCCGTCAAGAGGCGTGGCTGAGGGGCGCGTAGGTGACGTGACGGCCGAAGGGCGGCGGCGGCGGCGGTCCCTGGACTTGCTCCCTCTCGACGGCGTTCTGTTCTGTTCTGTTCTATTGCAAGGAGTCCAAAATGACCTGAAGGGACAACTTTCAAGCATGTATGTGGCATACTAATAGTCTTTCTACTTTCTGTGTCTTAACTAAGAAATGTTTCAAATTAAATATATGACACATATTACATGTATTTGCAATTTACTCATATTCTTGTATTGTGATGCTCAAATTCATATTTGGTTGCACCATTTTTTCCTACACATGGCATGTCGGAGAGCAGGGGGTTGGACTAGATGACCTCCAAAGTCCCTTCCAACTTTAGTATTATTATTATATTATTATTATTATTAGTAGTAGTAGTAGTAGTAGTAGTAGTAATAGGTAGGAGGAGGTTTGTGCATTAATTTGGTGATAGTCTGGGAGGAATCTCAAGAGGGGGTGACAGGAAGAGATACAGATATAGAACCAGAGATATTCACATATATATTGAAAACAAAGCCATTCATAATGTGTTTTTATGTATTGGTGATAGTAGTTCCCATCCGATTTAATGTCTTGAAGTATTAACATCTATCTCCATATAAATAAATAAATTAAATGAATGGTGATTTTCTAAGTAAATATGTGGCCTGCAGGGATCCTTATGTCAGGTTTAATTTTCTGTTCAAGTTTGTGTTGCCTGTAGATCACATCGTGAGTGGCTGTAAGCTGAGGGCATTACCAGTCCAGTATCTGATTTTAACACAAATGATTCTGTGCTTCAATGGTGAGATGGCCTAGACATTGGTATTTGAACAGAGATCTTTTTAACATTTAGATGTTAACTTTGTTTCACTAATCTAGATGAAATGTTTATATTGTTAGTCCACGTTTTATATGCCCTGCCCTAAATAAATGCTATTGAAGCTTGCCATCACTGATATCGATGATGGATTCTGCGGCCTGTTCACCGAGGACCAGATTTGCCTGACTGCTACTGGCAGATGCAGGTAGAAAAACAAAAACATTTCACCACTTACCATGATGTAATCCCTAATAGGGGTTCTTACTCATGCGGAATCAGATGCACACCTTTCATTTTCCTCCAGTTATGATCTTTTGGTCTCTTCTTGCACTTCACTTCCTGAAGCTCCTCAGTAAATCAGCATGTATCTTGGGATTGCCTCCCAGGGAGAGGCCATGTAGGAGCAATACAGTCTCTTGCCTACTCTAGGCCGTAACCAAGGCCTCAACCAAACTGCCCACCAGACCCTCAGAAAAAGGCCCAAGCTCTCTCTAAAAGGAAACCAAGTCCATCAGTTGCCAGGACTGGCCAATAAAACAGGTCCTGAAGCCTGGGATGTCATGAACCTCCATAAACATATGGGCTCTTTGGCTAGATTCAGAAGATGAATTGTCTGCTCTTGTTTCTGTTTTAGCCAAGGCTAGAATTAGCTAAATAAGTAATAGGTTCACGTGGTTTGATTAACTACTGCTTACTGAAAATCACAATTGGCTCAGATTACAGAGCACACTAAATCACAAGCCTGCAAACTAAATAAACTTATTGTGTCATCCCAGACTGACTAACCATTAGCTTTAAGGAACCAGTTGCCTGCGCTTGGTTCAGAACTGTTTCACAAAATGATTTTGCCTGCACATTAGTGAAGACCACCCTTGCAATATGCCTTTCGGTTGGTGAAAACTGTCTCATAAATACCCTGTCCTAGATACTGATCAAATTCAACTGCATTTAGTATCTTGTACCTCTTGGATTTGTAAATGGATATATTTACAGTGTTAAATTCAAAATGCCTTTTAAAAGACTCTTAAGGGATTGGATTTTTTAAGGGGGATGGGTTGAGTAGAGTCTAAAATACTAAGATGAACGAACCCAAGATGGGACCCAATGCAGCCAGAGTGTCCACCATGGAGTGGTGACTACCAATTTAGCCACGCTGTTGACAGAAGAAGGGCTGGGGATTAAGATAAGGGAAGGAGGGGAAAGCCATTTCTTGTTCAGTTGTGAAGAAAAATAAATGACAGAGCTAAAATAAAAATGGAATGGGATTGCATGAGAGGATAGATCTGTGGGCCATATATCCAGAACAGGACAGCTCTGTATTTGTTGACTGAGAGAAAAACACACAGAATTTGAGTGCAAAAAATAAATATAAAATTTATTAAAACACCCACAATAGTTTAAAGATATCCGGAATAATACATTTCACAAACCAGTTGGCTGTGTAACATAATAAAATACAAATTAAAAAAAAGAAAGTTTCATACTTGCCATTTTTTGCATCCTAGAAATAAATTTGCCAAGACATTGATGGGGGGAGAAAAGTATGAAAGAAAAAAATACAAGGTAATTATACAAAATAAAATTATCAGCATAGACTTACTGTACTAAGGTTATCTACACAAGTCCTATTGCCTTGAGACATTGTAAATCTACCGTTTGTCAACCAACCCCAGATAAAACTTCATTTCAAGTAGCCACAGTCAAATCAACAAAGAAATCTTCAAGTGTGGTCGCAAGTTGGCCTCCGCTGGAGGTCTCGTTTACCCAATATGAATTCAAGGAGACAAGAAATCAAACACCGTGAGTAGTCACAGCCTTCGGTTAACTAAACTGAATTAGTCTGCCAAATCTAAACTGGTCTTTTCCTCATTGTTTTAAATTAAAAAAAAACATTTAAAAGACTGATATAAAATGTGTTTAAAAGACAGATATGAATGAAAAATAAATGCCAAAAGCCAGTTAAATAGATATTTCCAGAAACTGAATAGCAGGGAGTAAATCTCCAAAAGCGGGAGCTAAAATGAGAAAAAGCAACCAAAAATTGTTTGTAAAATAACAATAAATCCCTGATACTGGAGCAGAAGAAAACATAGCCAGTTTGCTTTACTATGCTTGGGCAAGAAGACAAAGAATAAATATTTTTGTAAAAAAAAAAACCAACTCTTTTGACCATGTAATAATAATCTTTCTGCATGCAAAAACTCTCAATGCATTCATTGCTTTTAAAAGGGACAGCTGTTCAATGTAACAGCTACATTTCGCCATTTTGAAAACAATGTTCCAGATATTAAAAGTGTAAAATAGTATCATTTAAAGGTATCTTTTACTGAAGCTGTAATCCAATTGGATATATTGCTAACGAACATTTGCACATCAGGTTAAATTTTGTCATGATCATCCTGCCCTGATCTTGCTTTGATTTTACTAATCAGCCACGCAGGAATCACCAGATGGTAGCTTTGAAATGTCATGTCTTTTTGTTTGTGCATGATAATAAAACCAGGATCCTGTTGAACCTGCCCCACAAACTTTTATAAGAAAAATGTTTTTGCAGAAAAAGATAGAACGTTATGCCAAATTTTTATTTTTAAATAAAACAACTATTTTATTACTGATCATATTTTTTTAAGATATTACTTCTAAAACCATTTTCTTGCGTTGGTCACATTCTGCTATGAGGTACTTCAGGAAGGCCCTGCATATTGTCAAGAATGCACCAGCTCTTAAATGCTTCTAGAATATTCATTCCTCAAGATAGTTCATTAATATTGAAAGTGAGAAATTGCCCAAGAATAGAATGCAAAAGTACAGTTACTAAGATGTCAAGTACAGTGTTGAATTAATAAAATACGTAACCTTATTTCTAATATTTGCAGCCATGCCATTATTTATAACTGAATCACAGGTTGCCACAATACTCTATTTTCTGAGGTATTTTGAATGTATTGTGATAACAGCAAGCTTATATGAGAAAATCTTGGTTCTCTACACTTTAAGCAAATTCTATGAACCAAAGTGAAAAAGAGACTGAAGAAATGAAAAATAAATAGCACCAAAATAGTATTTTGTAAAAGTTTTAGACACATCTACTTACAAATAGTAAATACACAAAGCCATAATAGCAGGTTGAAGCTGACTTATTAGACTAAAGATTAGCCAACCTTGTATGATCAGACCCACATTCACACCACCTGCCCAAACCTAGCCTGCTAACAG
Source organism: Bothrops alternatus (assembly GCA_034064705.1). Classification (NCBI taxonomy): domain Eukaryota; kingdom Metazoa; phylum Chordata; class Lepidosauria; order Squamata; family Viperidae; genus Bothrops; species Bothrops alternatus. Next base: position 924,235 of record JARGCV010000327.1, read on the forward strand.
GCTGGACCCTTGACTGATATTGACCTCCATAAATATGTTCACACTGAGGTGTAAATATGGTCCCACAAGGACTTTTCCTTGGGTAAGGCAAGCAGCATTGGGATGACAGCCCTAAAGTGTTTGCTGTTAACAATGAAAGCAAGCAAGCAAGCCAAGTAAGATGACAACTGCACTGCTTTTACAAATAGCTGTTCTCTTGGAGTGACCTCAAAACTTCAATTAAGCACCCATAGTTTTGCATAATAGTTACCAATATACAGTAATATGGATTGTTGCACCATGCACACTTGCTAAATTGGCACAAGTGTTAACTGTGAGTACAGTTTGCAGTACCTTATTTTCTTTATTTTAAAGAAATGGGTTTTCATTTACCCATTTGTATCAAACAATTTGTGGCTTGATCCCAAAAGCCCTTTCCAGAGATGTTAATTTTGTAAAAAATACACATTCTCAGAACCAGCCCTAAGAGTGCAGAGCTGTCAAACCAGAGAAATCTGTCCTGGATCTACATACATGTACATGAAATCAGATTATGCAGTTGTGTATTTTAGATCCAGAACAGAGGTTTTAGAATCTACAAATATTTAAAATACTCAGCCTTTCTGTTTTTAGTTAATTGTAACTTCTCTGGTTAGATAATAGCACCTAAGCAAGATGGAATCTGTTCCCTCACCTTAAAAAGCAACTTGTTTTTAAAGAACTCATCAAGGTAGCACCTTTCCATTACAAGATTTTAGTTGATTAAAAATATGCCTTTGAATGAGCTACAAAGCACATTCTGGCATTATGCACCATCAGCTGTATTATCTCAGAATATTTTTGTTCCTTTCTCTTTTGCCTTTAGTTGAGTGGGAGCTCAGCCTAGGCAAGCCTCAGCCTTCCTAGCCTTCCCCACTTAGACAGGGGGGGGCAATGGAATCCCTGCATATGGGGAAGGGGGGCATGTTGAGCAAGAAAGACATATGATGCTGCGATGTCTTCTTTTGATGCTTCTTAGCTGCCTAAGAAGAGCAGCAACAAGGAGACACACACCCATTGAAAGTTTGTAACAAGTTTTGCAGACAGCCACTTTTTGTCCAGCAGAAAACTGGTAAAGGAATGTCAAGTGCTCATCTGCCACTTGACCCTTCTACGTTTTGTGCATAAACAATGACTGACGTGCACAACTCCCAATTTGACAAAAGAGATGCAAGTGCCCAAAGCAGAGACTATGTCCTATAGCCAAACAACCTCAAGCTCCTCCCAGAGAAGTCAATGAGAACTAGCCAAGTCTTCAAGTGCAACACAATTCAACATTTCAAGAATTTTTCCAGGGATTATGGATTGTTTTTGTCTATAGCACCAGGGTTAAGCTTGATGGCACTTAATAACCTCTTTCCATCATTACACCTCCTCAAATACATTTCAATTTTATATTTATTTTGCTCTTGATTTATGAATGTTTATCTACGTTTGACACATCAGTTCAAAAGACAATGCTTGGAGCATTTGTTCATGTTTTTAGAGAAGACAATGCAATGACCAGGTGGTGCCTAGCACCTTGACTTCCTGCAGCTTAGGATATTCAGTCACAAGTGCCAACTGGCAGATGTTCATGAAGCTTACTTTAAGAAATTAATAGCATCGTTAGCCCTACAGATCTCATTGTGAGTTGAGTTAGACATCCCAAGAAACTATTTTAAGATCTCAGGACTGGTGTGTGTGTGTGTGTGTGTGTGTGTGTGTGTGTAAGCACACAGCAGCACCCCACTGAGACATCTTTGAGCCTTAAGATGCCATTTACCTCTACCCTTCCTAAATACAAATAAACTGTGTCATGCAATTTTCTGAATTGTACAAATCAGGAGAAAATGACAGAGCCAGTGAAAAGAATTTGTAACTTCTATCCACAAAGCTACAGCAGAGAATCCCGTGCATAGATCTTTCACATGAAGCAAACTTTTTTTCCAACTGAGATATGAGGTAGACTTTATATATAGCATGAAAACAACCTCAGACTGCAGCTAACTTTTTGTATTAAAAACATAAATTTATCTGGGATCAGTCTTGTTTTTACTTAAAACATGTTAAACCAGGCATATGAAAAAGTATAATCAACCATGAAATCCATGGTAACCCTGTTTTCTGTATTTTGTTGTTATTTGTTATTTGTATTGTACATGTTACTTTGTGATTTTTGAACTGCAGTAAATAATGAACATGCCAGATTTTGATGGCATTTACATTCTATAGATTTAATACTGACTTATGACCAGATTTCTTTATATTTCTACCACAGTCATTCAGGCCTTTAAAAGATATGCTATTTCAGTAAAAACTGGTGATTCCAGTTTAACTTGTTTTGGACTTGCACCAGTTTGAAGAAGAACATAATTTGGTCCTTTTGATTATTCGTGAAAATAAAACAAACTGAGGAGCCGATCTTTGCATTAGCATTTCTCCTTTTCTCTGTACAAACTGATCTGGACCAAATAGGGAACTACTAACTCAACATCTCTTGAACCCCAGTTAGTTCCTGGTTTTTGAAGACCCAGAACAAGGAAGCTTCCTTTTGAGAAAGATCCAATGGATGACATTTCCAGCTCAGAAAATTATAACCTCAAGGCTGAACACTTCCAAAGACAGAAGTTTGTATAACTAACATGATTTCAACAAGTCAGATGTATTGGAGCCCCTTCTTTTCCATATATTTTTTTTTTTTTTACAAATTCTTGTTCTCTAAAATAATCTAAGTGAAGCTTTCAGGTCACCCCAGCAACATTTACCAAATGAGACAATAAACCAAGGAATTTACAGAAGCTTAAACAACCCATACAAAATATTGGGGTGGAAGAGATTCTTTTCTAGTTAATAGATCCACCTCACAACTACCAACGACAGACAGGCATGAAGTTGGCCTAACAAGGGAGAGAAATTGTGTCTCGTGACTGGTTGTTCAGATGGGCCTCCTAGATGGAACCATTACGGGCTGCAAGGGCCAGTCCATTTCCTCTGCTTGAAAGCAACCTCTTATCTTTACTTCCCCTTCTGCCAATCTTCTTAATTTAAAACAAAGCGGCTCTTAAATTGCAGTTCCTGCACCTGCACTCCAAAGTGATACAATTCAGAAAGAATGATTAACCAACATTTTTACTTTGGGTTTAACCGAGCCTCTAGTGCAGATGCCCTGAAACCTGGCTGATTGACACCAATGGAAAATTAGTGGCTGGTGTCCATGTAATCCTATGACACTCAGAACGTTTCCTATAAATCTGCCTTGGAATAATTCCTAACAGCTATGATATGCTCATAGATATGCATACAAAATCAATTATAATTCATTGATTCTCCTTGCAAAATATAAGCAATTTTACAGAATACAGTAAACAAAAGAAATTAAGGACGGAAAAGCTTGTTAAATATTTTGTTTCTATTTACATTTCTCCCGCAATAATCTGTTTTAAAACATACTGTTCTTCAAGTTATTGGGTATCTCTTTCTTTTAAATCTTGGTGAAAGTGCTTTTTAAAAAATTTTTTTTTTTTTTTGCTATTTACAGTTTAAAATCAGAACCACATAAAACACACAGGATGCTCTTCAGTGATCCCATGCTCCTGTTGTCAGGCGCGAGGACTGAGAAAGTTTCCTAGTAAACAAATGCTATGTACAGAGTTGGATCTGCAAGCCATCTTTTCTCAAAAGGCACCGGTTAAGTTCAGAAGGTGATCTTTAATAGGTTTGATTCTTCTGCCTTATACACCACTGAGAAACCACTCGTGTTGGCTTATTAAAGCCAGTGGGGATCTACTCTGGTGAAGGAGTGAGATCCCCATTTTTCTACAGAAAGACCCGTAGTAAAAGGTGGCAAGGATTCTTAAAGTTATCGTAAGAGTTGCCACCACCCAATCTGAAGATGGCACAAAAGAAGGTGTGGAAATGTTCTGAAGGTGCCACCTCCAGGACTGAGAGCTCCCATCTCCAATTTCCACGGAGTTCAAAGGATATTTTCCACACAGATTTGGTGGGAGCATTGAAAAACCAAAATAGCTCTGCATGCTTTAGCTCAGAACTTTTCTAGTAAAGGGTGAAATTCAAATGATTTGAAGAAAAGCCGTACAAAGATCCACCTAATCATGACAGGCAATTTAAAACATTTATACTTCTATCATTATGATACAAAACAAATGAAATGCCCAAAGCTATTTTTATGTCATTTAAGCAAAATGATGAAACCAGACTGAACTGAATTCCATTCTAATTGAGGAAGGAGACTCTCCCACCATCACTTTAGCCAGGGAATGTCTAGCTCCAGAGATCTGTAGCCATCTATATGGATCAGGCATCTTATTAAGAGAAGAGTAAGAAGGATAGATCAGTTTTAAACACTGGATTCAACGTTTTCAAAGCACCAGCTATGCTGTACTGAATTAGTTACCACATACATTTACTTCTCCTTTCCTCTCAAAGGTGGCAAAGTAAAATAAATCTTGCAATACGTTTGTTTATATTTTTAGGATAACTATTTGCAAGGGGAACTATTTTAATTTGGTAAGCCTGCACCACTGGAAAAGACAATAAGAACTTGCCCTTTTAATCCGACTGCACCAGAGATGATAAAAAAGAGGTTGTCTATTTGCTCACAGAAGGTATTGTGGAGTGGTTTCTTAAAGATACAGTAGTTTAAGCTGCCATTTTATTATTAGCATTGCTTGTCACTATTATTATAAGCATAACTAGTTTCCCACCCGAGGAAATTAGCATGGTTATATAGTACAGTACTGCAAACTTAAAAGTTAAGTTAAATAGCACTGCTAACAAAAGGAAAAAAGAAATCTTATGTCCTTACTATGTAGTTTCATTCATCTCATAGAATAAAGAGCAAGAAATCAAGATGCCAAAGGTTATTTTACCTAAGTTTGCTTTCCCTTGATCTTTCTTGCCTACCACTTCCATTTCCTTTTTCCCCTTCTCTGCCAGAACTTCATTTTAAAAAGATTTTTTTCCCCTCCAAATTAAACTGGACTCACTGAATAAATGATTTAAAATGGAGCAGTAAAACTACTGCTTGCGGTGTAAATCACGATCTTTTTCTTTTTTACCTGATAATAGAGATTATTATTCAACATGCCTTGAAATTTACAAAAGCAAAATGTATCTGCTGGTAGATCTCAGAGTCCTCTGTTTTCCTTCTTTTTTTTCTGCTCAAGTTCACTATTTATGCTACTGTTCAGGATCTGGTAGAAGACTAATGAGGGTCCAGCTCATCTAACCGAAATCTGAAGCAGAGAAGGCAACGTCAGTTGAACAGTTTTAAACACTGTTCAGACAACTGAGCAGGAAATGGTTGCTTATCTGGAAGGGCACGTGCCTCCTTTCCATATCTTCCCAGCCACTGGGACCTACTGAATCAGTAAGAAACCACCGTGCATCAACCACTGAACCCTATTCAAACAGTCCTTTGATTGAATTGGAAATTCATTGTTTCTGGGTGGTCTCCAAGGGAAGATATTTATCAGTCCCAACAGGTGCAAATTTGTACCTGACTCATTGTGGGGTGTTGTCTTTTTTGTCAATCACATAATCTGCTTCAGAGTTGTAATAATTGCAGTTAAAAATCCAATATACATAAGTATTGGACATGGAATTAAAAAGCCATCCTTTGTAAAAGGACACTATAAATTTCTTTTGCCGTTACTGTGATGTACAGATTTAAAATGCAAAGATATAAATACTAGATTACTGAAAAAGGTTGACAGCAATAAGTTTCTTTAACTCAACTCCCAAGTGAAAGTACAGAAACTTTACACGGCTTGATGTTGTTTCTCTCCAAAGGAAAAAGCACCACAGACCAGCACTGCATTCCAGTGCTGCCAGCATTGAGGTAACGTGGCCCCTGGAGAGCTGTCATCTTCTCATATCCAGCGGTTGTATGGTCCTGTTACCTTGGTATAAGCGTAAGAGGATACAGTGACCGCTGAGTTGGTGGGAATGGCCAAGGCCTGCCTCTTTGGGACTAGGTCTTTCTTCTCCTTATGTTGGGGCTCGATGGCCAAGTTGCCTCCCCACTTCCTCTTCTTGCCAAGGTTTTTGATGTCCTGCTGAAGGCCGAGCCTGGCTGCCTCCTCCTGCCTTGCCCTTGCCCTTTCTGCCAGCTGTTTCATTTTTGCTTCCCAAAGGGCAAGTCCGTGATTGGGCTGGTTCAAGTTCTTGTGCTGGTAGAATACCAGAGAGATGCGTGTGGGGTGACATCGGTTCGGTTTCTTCAGTGGGGTGGTGGCATGCAGCTCTCGCCTTGCACACTCAATGAGGATGGAGCCGTGGGCTGGAGCTACTGCCACCCCACCAATGTTTTCATCCAAAAAGTTGTGTTCACTGTCTGACCAGACCTCTTCCTCTTCTTCGTCCTCCTCTTCCTCCTTGATGTTCTTCTCGGGTGTTTCTTCCATGCTGTCATCCAAACTAAAGGAATCCCAGGGTCTTTCAGCCCCCAGCAATGATGTACTTCCTTCTTCTTTCAAGGAAGCACACGGGGGCTTCTCCCCACAAACACTTGAGGTTGTAGAGGGCAATGAGGCAAAGGAAGTCCATGATCTGCTCTGTAGACCTGTGTTTGATGTCGGAGTTCTCCTCTCATCTACTTTACTAGTATGCCAAAATTCATCTTGAAGCCTGGAGCTTCCCTTGATGGAACTGAAGTTCAATTGCCCAAGACCCCAGGCTTTCTCCTGAAGGTCTGAATTGGCAGAAAACAGTGATGGGCTTTCATCAACTTTGCAAGGGCTCCATGATTTCCCTAGTATATCAGGGCTCGGTGACAGATTCTGCCCCTCCCCTGGAAACAAATTCCACTGCTTCTCCATAAGGTGGGATTGTGATAACCTGCTAACATTTGAATGGGAACCAAACAAATTTGATTTATTCTGGGTTCTTGCATTAAGCATGCTGACACTGTCATTTGGCGTAAACATGTTCCACAAGCTTTCAGCATTACTATTTCTCTCAGGTTGGGACTGATTTCGGTTGACTTTATAAGGGCTCCATTGTTGCTCTGGACCACCATTCTGAGATAACCTGGGTAAATCAGATGGGCTCAGGCTTGGATTTAGGCCATTGAGAGCAGGTGATCGAGAAAGGGACTCTGTGTGTGTCAAGGAATCAATTGGTTCTTGCTTGATTGTTCGGTTGCTAAAACAGTTTGTATTTTGTGCAAATGACAAGGCTTCTGCAGGAACTGAGTGACATCTCTGGGGAACAGCTGGGGCCTTGCCTGCATGTCTGCTGGCTTTCTCATAGGTGCGCTGATGGTGATTTTTGCTCCGTACAGGGGGTGACACATCATCCAATAGTTCAGTATTTCTGTAAGCATGGCTCAAATTATTTTGTAAGTTTTGGACGTCAGGCTTCTTCTCATAGGGGCTGCTTATCCAGGGTGCATTCTTGTTCTCACTGTAATTCAAAAATTGGGAGTGGAACATATGGTTGCTGGAAAATCCATAATACCCGAAAGATGGAAGGGAGAACTTTGAATGCAGCCCATTCATGGAAGGCAGATTAGGTTGTGCATAGTATGAATGATAAGAGTAAACACTGTTCATGCTGTATGGGTCAGAGGGTCTGCAATTGCCAAGCACCGAGTAGCTCTCCACCACTGCATTCCCATTGTACTTCAATGTGTTATAGTGACTCTGAGGTTCCACCTTGATGGAAGATTTGATGGATGGCTGGGGGAATCCACTTTTCAAAACTGTATCTGCAGATGCACAAAAGGAACCGATGTGAATTTGCAGAGTCACTTTGACTTCCTCAGCACAAACACTGAATCTGGGCCGTGGACTTGGCTGAGGAGTTCTGGGAGCATCTTTTAAATTATTAAAAACCATGAGAGACTCTAGTTCAGATCAGCCATCAGGCTTACCCCCAAAGCTAAGAAGCTCTCTGTCAACCTCACCTATTTCACAGAATTGATATGACAATACACGGAGAAGGAAATGAGGTAATAATTTACTATTTTTCTAGGCTGTTCCTGGTGATTAATAACCTGGTAGGTCCTTGGAAGAATTAGAACAAAACAAAAATGAATAAGGGGATGGAGCCCAATTATTTTGCTTGCCATCACCTGATATCAACTGCAAAAGCTGAAGCAGAATGAAATGCATAAAATCATCTAGACTGCAACTTCTTGAGAACCCTGCTTTAGGACAGGTCCTCACATTATACAAGTGATGGTTCAAAAACTCTGCAAGATTCTAACAAAAACCTAAACAGTGTTCTGGAATTCCTGATGACAGGTCATGCTTCTACACAAGCACCCAGAGATGCCATAGTGGATAACAAGATTCTGTAAAGCAAAAGGTAGGAAGAGTATCTCCATAAGTTAACTGAATCAGGATCAGTGTTAAAAAAAAGGGAGGGGTTGTCGTGGCTCTCTTAAATTGCTCCTTCTTCATGCAGTAGGAGCAGAGAGAGACTGCAAAATTTGAGGCCAGTTCTTAGCAATGTTCCTTCCATTCAACCATCCTACATTCTTCAGAAGCAGGGATATAGCCACTGGGAAGAATGCCATGGGAATGACAGGGAATAGGCTACCGTTGCTTACTAAGCCAGTCACCCAAACAAATCTGAGCACCACCCACCATACTGGCACGGAAAGCAAGAGCTACCGGGACAGAAGCCTTGGCTCGGGCCATTCAAGTGTTGGGATGAGAGCCTTGCCTGAGAGTGCTCTGTTGCTAGGGCTCTGCTTTGACCACCTGGACAGCCTGACCTCCAGCAGACCAGGACCAGGCCATTACAAAGCCAATGCTGTCCTTACCTGTATTCTGTTGGAGTGTTGGGAGCTCAAGGATGTCCTGCTTGATTTTTTCAGGTGTAATCAGTTTCTCTTTCTGCATTTTCTTTTTTTCAGCAGCTGCTTTCCGTGCTTCCAGCTGCCTCTGCCTGCAAGACTTTGCTGGTTCAGGAAGCTTTCTCACCTCTCTGGGGAAGGCAGTGAGGACCTGGATGGCCCCACTGCCCATTTTTGCAGCTTGATTCTCCTCACTGCCAAACTCATCTGTGGTGGACATTTTGTACAAGGGAAGAACATGCAGTTGCTCATCCTCAGGAATTTTCCCAGGGGTGCGATTGTCTTCTTTTGTCAAGGTGCACACCTGGAAAGACAAGCTAAACAGTCATCCATGCATGAAGTTCCAACATGCAAAAACACCACAACAGCCTTTCCAAGCCTTTCCATGGGCCGGCCTCAGCTCTTGCTTCTCATGTCCAGCCAGCATTGTGGCAATCATTTTGGCTGGAGCAGCAGGGAAGGTGCAGCTGTGAGGTGTGAAAAGCATCCAGCTGGAGAGGGCTGATCTAAAAAGCTCCTCTGCATAGTCAAAAAATGCCTGACAGCCACATTCTGGACTGGAGAAAGTCGCAAGAGTTGCTTCTCATATGCACACACCCACACCTCCGAGCACCATTAATGCACATCATCATCAGCCCCGTCCTGCTGGGGGAAATGAGGAGGGACCTAAGTTGACAGGCAAATTTCTACAAAGAAATCGCTAGGAAGAAACAGCGATCTGGGCTCCCTCGACTTGGCACTGCTGGAATAATCCCACCCCTACTGCAAATGGGAAAACCACCATTTTGGTCTCCGTTTTTGGGAGAAGATTTCCTTCTTGTTTGCCCACCTTTCTACTGACTCAGATCAAGAGTGGGCTCTCATGGGAAGAGGAGAAGAAGCAAGCTGCATAAAGACCGCTGAGAGGAAGGAAGGAAAAAACAACAACGGATATTTGCCCGAGACTCTGCTGAACCTGCAGGTCCCAGAAAAAGAAGGACGAGCCCCAATCACTCCTGGGGGAGCGCGAGGGGGGAGCCGAGACTGAATAGGACTCTTGTGGGGGCCACAGCAGGGCAGCAGGAGACTCCCCATGGCCTGCAGAAAGCCGGCCCTTCTCATATCCTGGCCCAAGGGATGAGCGACAAGCCCCTCGAGAGTGAAAATGCTAATTGCGGCTGTTCAACAAATAGCTTCTTTTTGCCTGAAACCAGAGATTTCTAGTATACACTGACGGTGTGCAACAACACTGGCCTCCTGGGAGAAACTGATGAGTAGAATATTATCACAGTCACCGAAGTTGAAAGGAAGGAACGTTTTCTCTGATGATGGCATCAATGTGAACTCCTCCTTGCAGCCGCTTTTAAAACTTTTATAACTGCAGATCCAATTGAAATCATTTTATTTTCAGATGGAGAAAATAGAAATGTCTGGGTAGGAAAAAAAAAGTTGTTTGGAACTGGGGAAACCCGGCTTGGTGACACAACTGATGAGAATATATTCAGCAGAGGCTCCCTGAATATAAGCAAGCTATTTGATACAGCAGCTAAAACCATTTAACAAACTTGTGGGTTGCACCGACAGAAGCATTTAATCCAAATCACAAGAAGTGCAATAATTCTTCCCTCGTACTCAGTTCTGTTTAGAGCACACATGGGAATTCTGAGCACCACACTTTAAACTGGTCGTGGAGGAGGTAAATATGACAGCGAATAGGATGGCAGCTGACCTGGAAAACAAAATCTTCAGTTCTTCCTAGAGATCTCTCCATATCTAAAAGGCTTCTCTAACTGATTAACATTTCTGTGACTTTTGCAATTCTGCTGTCAGTTGGTTTGCTCTAACCTTTTTTTGATAGATAAATGGCTCTTACCCTATCAACTTGCACGTTAGGAACTTTGAGAAGTGTAATCTTGTTAATTCCTTGTAGCAAAAGAACTAAAAATATAGTGGCACCTTAATATCTGTAGCCTCAGTGCCTTCAGCTGCATTTCAGCTCTCAATTCTCCAAAGCGCCAGAAGGCAGGAGAAGAAGCAATGGATGGAAACTGAGCAAGGAGAGAAGCAACCTGGAACTAAGGAGAAACTTCCTGACAGTGAGAACAATTAACCAGTGGAACAACCTGCCTCCAGAAGCGGTGAATGCTCCAACACTGGAAGTTTTTAAGAAGAGACTGGACAGCCATTTGTCCGAAATGGTGTAGGGTTTCCTGCCTGAGCAGGGGGTTGGACTAGATGACCTCCAAGGTCCCTTCCAACTTTATCATCATCATCATCATCATGACCAATGTTCAGAATTCTGGGAGACGCCACAAACCTCTTTCTTACATTGTGTGACATACTTAGCATCGCCCCAGCTCAGCTTCCCACCAGAGACTACAGGGTGATGGCGATTGATCTCAGTTCAGTTGCAAAGCTCCCGATCTTTCACTCTCAGAAGGATTCCTTTAGCCTAACTACCAACATTTGAAATTAATTCAAGCTGCGTCTCACTCTTACCATATCTGGTTTAATGGCATTTTCCAAAACTCTCTGAGAATTTTCTTTCTACTGTCTACCACACAGAAAAGTCACTTTTCATTTTTGTTTAAGTAAATTCTGACTACATGGACCGAATTGGTTTTTCAAATGCAAAGGGGAAAATTTATAGCAGCAAAGAGAAATGATGGCAGAAGTATCCATAGATATGTCATCAAATATTTCAAAGGCTTGAACTGGAAGGAGAAGGAGGAGTTTATGAAAGCTTCCACTGTACTTTGTTTTTCCATCTTTAAGGCTCACTGCCTTCCTGTGACAGTCTAACAAGATTTTGGCCCTTCTGGAATATTTCACAGGCAGAACTGAAGACAAATGAAAGCACCCCTTACCACCGTGCACCCGTTGTAAAGGTTGTGCTGGTCCTTGTGTGCATGAGCACAGAAATCCATGCATGCTGTCACTCCAGAAAAAGGTCGCCCCTCTTCCAGCCCAAGTCGGCAATCGATTGCTACATCCTCATTTGCAACCTAATCAAAAGGGAAGAAAAGCAGTTTGTGTTATTGCAGCAGGCTTCACATTAGGGCCTTAATTTGAAAAAAAGATAAAGCAGCTGTGTCTGACTACCTGTTCCCTCAACCAGTTGCCCCCAGTCCTGTGAGAATTGTAGCTTTGGGTGAAGCCCCATGTCATCTGGGAGGCCTGTGATCTGGTCTCTTGATAACGCCAAGACTTCATTTTAAAATGGCCCTAACTGAGCAACGGAAGACCTTCCTCCTATCATCAAGGGCAGATGGTGAATTCACGAGGAAGGGCAGCTCAGAGGTATGGGCTGGGTCACGCCTATCACAATGGCAGGATTCATCAGTCACAAGCACAAACTGCGTTGTGGCTAAGTACAATATGCAAACCCAACCCATATAGGCACGTGGATCAGGAACAGCCTCGCTTTGATTCTCTTTTCAAGCCAGCGAGACTCACTGACACTGGAATACTTGCTGAGCAGCTGGACCCATGCAAGAGGCAGTCAAACTCACCTGCAAGAAAGAGCTCTTCCGGCTTGCTGCAAATAAGCTTTCTTACAGGAAGACAACAGACTGGTAAACAGAGAACTGGCGGCCAAATGTATGTTCTCCTGTTTTTTTTTTAATACAAAGATGTACTGCATTTCCCAAAAGCCAAAGAGAGCAGTTTTGCCCCACTGTAGCAAAAGGGAATAGCAACTCATCTTCCATGTGAAAAGGCAAACTGTGACGGAGCTCTTCCTGCAAGATTTGGGGACTGCAACCCTCTTCCTAAGAGTCACGTGACTTGTAGACAGAATCTTTGCTAGGTAGATGTTTATGAGGGCCCCAATCAAAGCATGGAAAAGTTATCAAGGCACCTGGTTTTGATGAGCCTGGGGTGCCAGTCTCTTATAGAGTGGTGCAACCTCTGTAGCTAAATCCTGGAAGCTTCTTCTGAGAACTTCTTCCTGGAAGGAGAGAAAGTCGTCAAGATTAGCTCCTTAGGGCTTCTAGTGAGCCTGGTGCTGTCAGTAGCAACTCTTTGAAGTTCTTCCTCTCTCTGCCCCATGTTCCTTTGGAAATAAGTCTGCTGCAGGAACCGAACTTGAACTGTTTTTCTGCAAAGCAACTGCCTTTCCTCAGAGCAACACCCCTTCTTTCTTCAGGCAGAGCAAATGAACATGAACATAATCACATCTTCCCAACCCATGATTCGAGGTATATGTTGCACAACTAGGAGCTCTGCATATAACTGTTTCTACGCCCAGCAGGATTCCCATGAATTTGGAAGTCAAAACAACCGAATGAGATTAAGGTTCAGAGACTCCCCTCTTTTCCTTCTCTGAAGCTATTAGTCCTTTCTCAACCAGTTTGGCCTAGTGGTTAGGGCACCAGGCTAGAAACCAAGGAACAGTGAGTAATAAGCCCATTTTAGGCATGAAAAATCAACTGGGTGACTTTAGGCCAGTCACTCCCACAGGGTTGTTGTGGGAAAAATAAGAGGAGGGAGGAGTATTACACATGTTCTCTACCTTGAGTCATTTGTAAAAATAATGAAATACAAAATCTTTTTAAAAAGAGGAGCTGCTTTTTAAAATGATGAGTCAATCCCTCATTATTTCCTATTATATAAAATGCAGTTTGCCCCAACGTCTTCCCAAGGGTACTTTTATTGGTAGGAAAATGGGGTTTTCAAAGCAGTTCACTCTAGGAGAAACCTCTGCCCCAACATTGCCACAGGATGGATGAGCTGAGAATACAGTCTTTAAAAAATACATTCTGCAGCCTTACGTAGCATTAGGGAATGTGGTTTCTTTTTGTCTGAACATGTACATTTCTTCCATGGCTAAGGCTGAAACCTTGGAGGAAAATCCAATGTACGTGGTTCTTCCTTCCAAGTAAATATATTTGAACTAATCAATAAATATATGATTATTTGTATGATTATTGATTCTTGGGAAAGCAAGAAACCAGCCTACGGTATTTCAGGCTGCCTCCCTGGAGGGAAAGCCCCTCCTCAAAACCATCACCCTTCACGGTTACTCTTCCATCTGTTAAAGTGAGAGATTCCAATAAATCCCTCTAAAACAAGAATGACCAGGACACTGACCTCCTTGGGATTGTCTCCCTGTAATCTGAACTTCCTGGGTGTTTTGCTCCGTGCATATTTGCACCCGTTGAAATACATGCTCCAAGAGCAGCCAAAGGAGAAGGAAGCACCACAGGTGTTGGGATCCTTGCCTTGACACGCACAGGTCCGGCTGCAATGAATCCAAAGGGAGTGGGGATCATAGGCTATCAAGTCCATAGAAAGGGGTCCTAGGCTGCCCACCCCAGACAGGAGAACCAAGAGCACAGCCTCATCATCATCAGTTTCCTAAGCAAATGCAGCCGGCTATGTCGCAATTGACACAATGTAGGTAGTGCTCATCATAAACCTTTGGATACTAATAATCATGACATTCTTATGATATCATGATATCCTGGCTTCAGGGCAGGAATGAGTGGCACTAAGTAACACTCGTATTCTTCCTCCAGACAGAGAGAGTTGCTGTTGATGTGTGGGAGAAGTCTTGCCCACAGTCAATAAAGATTCTCAATCATCCAGCTAAATTTATCTGGAAGTTGAATCGTGACAACCGAACTTTTTTTTTGTTTGAAACATTTTGCTGCTTATCTAAATAGCTTTTTCAGTTTGAGCAAGTTAGTTAGGGGGATTCTATATAGGTCCAGTCCCAATTAGGATAGTTAAGTAAGGACTACCTTTATGTGGTTCTGGATAAGGTTGCACTGACCCCCAACAGAAACCTTGCACAATATGGAAGATTTCCTCCGTTTGTGTCCTATTCAAGGACTCACTGGCAATTTTGACCAGGAGACCCTTTACACAGCTTTGCTTCACCCACCAACTTGCATCCATTCTGAGATTGGGAGGCTCTGCATGTAGTCACGCATGTCTTAATTACAGTTAATTCAGAGTCCAAATGGACTACTGCAATGCATTTCTATATGGACTACCGTTGAAGACCATCCAGAAGCTGCATTTAGTAGGAAATCCAGCTGTGCAAGTAGCCACGGGCACCTCTCAAATCTGTGCACTTCTGCTCTCGAGCTGCCCTGGTTCCAGATCCAGTTCAAAGTGTTGGTACCCATAGTTTATAGTTATCCATAAAGCTTTCCCGGCATGGGACCAAGTTATTTGTGGAAGCACCTTTATCCATCCCATCCTATCCAGAAGAGGAGAAGTATGTCACTTGGTGAGATCCAGGAAGAAATCAGAAATTGGTCTTTTACAAGACCCTAAGGACGTGGCTCAGAGTGGCTGCTGTGAATTGCTTTGATTAAGTATTTTGTATGGCATTACTGCCAATGATTGGGGAGGGGCTAGTTTATATCTCACCTGCCAATTGTCTATTTATTATGAATATTTTTTCCCTTTGCTGGTTTTATTGCTGACAGCTGTCCAGACCCGCTTTTTTGAGATGCACTCCAATATATTTACTTATTAAATTTGTATGGCTGCTTATCTGATAAGAACTTACTCTAGGTGGCATACTGCAATAAAAGTATAAAAACAGCAAAATTTGAAACATAGTTTTGTTGCAACAATGTGGAAGCCAAAAGCAAACCATTTTACTTCTCAGTTCAAAGGTATGACAGGAAGGCATCAATACACCAAGGGAAAACAGAGCTGCTAACACCTTGGAGCCAATGAGAGGCTTCCCTTCGCCCTCCTCTCCTGCTTTTAGGGAAGAGTCAGACAAACTTACTCATCATTCAGCCCACATCGCCGAGTGGTAGGGTTTCCAAATTTTGTGAGTGTGTCAGTGAGCTCCTGGTAGAGAGTGTCCCCCAGGGAGCGAGGGATTCCCTCCCAAGCCAAGATCAAGATGATAATGACAGCATTCTGGCAGTGATGGCCTGCACGATGTCTCACCAGGCACAGCAGTTTCTCCTCCACGTTGTGCCTCCTGATGACCTGGAATGCAAGCAAAGTTGTTGGTTGGCCACACAAAGGACTCCCCTTCTATCCCTTCAGCAGGCTGGATTGCCGCCAAGGCAACTTAGCTAGACAAAGCCATGCCACGCCAAAGGTTGGGCTTCCGACAGTGGACTACTGTAGGAAGGCCAAGCTTGCCTGGACACGGCCCTGGTCCCTATTCTGTAGGCCAGGCCAGGCCAGGCTGGCTGGGTGGACAAGCCTCAAGCCAGAGGACTTGAAGGTTAGAACTTCTCCCAGGGCTGCACTCTTGCAAAAGGCAAATGACTGGCTAACCTAACCCTCACCTTCTCTGAGCATGGGGACTCTGAGCTATCAAAGTTGAAAGATACCCCCGTCAACCTTTTTCTTTCTAGTTATTTGAAGCGCTTAGAGGCCACTCCAATTAAAACTTACCATCTTTACACAAATGCAGTTAAAAAGACAGAGCCTCATAAACAAATAACAGTGTTCTTTTTCAACTCTCTAGGACGGCATTTCTCAACCTTGGCCACTTGAAGATGTGTGGACTTCAACTCCCAGAATTCCCCAGCCAGCAGTCTACACATCTTCAAGTGGCCAAGGTTGGGAAAGGCCGCTCTAGGATAGGTTGCATTTTCCTCACTGACCCATTTTGCGATAGGGCAGCCGCGAGAACTCTTTCCTTCCTTCCCGGTATAGATCACCTTTTCAATTCGGATGGCTTCCCCCTTCTCACCATACCTGGTGGAAAAAAGGCACAACATCAACACAACAGACAATGGGGCTACCTGAGCAAGAATCTTTTTAAAAACTTGCTCTAAAAAGAAGAAAAACACGTAAAAATATAAAACAGAAACACTGTATGGAAAAGTTTGCAGAATATGAAATAAAATTGGGAGAAAGTAAAACTACTCTACTGGAAGAAGCATGTCACTTTTACCTTAATACATCAACTTGAATTAAAATAAAATCAACATATGGGAAATGCCAAATGGTACATTCCATGGCCCTCTTTATAAATCATCTGAACAAGGGACTAGAAAATATTTCAAACCATTACATTTTCAGATGACATAGAAATGGTGTGGTGGGGGGCAAATGCCTCAGAGGAGAGGGCTAAACGTCAGGGGACAAGCTGCAATGATGGAGGATCTCACCGGACACCTCTGATTTCATCTAAGCAAGTTCCTCTCCTAGTGCCCCGAGTCAGGGGCTAACAGGTGCATCGGGGGCTAAAGAAAGACACAGTCTTCTGTTAACAGCCTTGAACAAAATGACAAGGAAATGCTGATATCCTGAAGGGCATCTCCCCTCGGAAGGCCCTGTCCGAACGCCCAACATCCCGAGGGGAAGGAGAGCATGCTGGGTATGCTGAGGTCAAGACTCCTAAACAGACCAGAGAGGAAACATGGCCAGATGAACCGATTCTACTTTACTGTAAGGCCACGTTAACAGAATCTGGCAAGTCCGAAAGTACAAATCTCTTGCCATCTCCTTTTGCTGCCTGACTAGTTAGGGTGGATCCTTTGGTCAGCTGTGGGCTCCTCTCCCTTTTATCTTGATCCGTCCCTAGGAAGCATTCCTCTCCCCAATCTCACATTTGTTTACAGGCAAGCCCTTGCTGGCTTTGGGGGGGGGGAGTTCTTGGTTAACAACCACTCATTCAGTGACTGTTTGAAGTTACAATGGCACTGAACAAGACTAGTCTTCAAAGTTATGGCCATCTCAGCCCTGTGGCTTTCCACAAGCAAAGTCAATGGGGGAGGCAGCAGGGAAGATCATAGGGCAGGCAGTCTGTAAGTTGTTTGCACTGTGGCAGCTCTTTCCTCTTGAGAAGACTGGCTGTGGAAAGCACACACCCTTCTTTTATTCGATTTACATGCTGCCCGTCTGACTGTCAAGTGACTCTCACCCTCTTCCGTTCACCCTCCTTGGAATTCAGATTGCTCTCTTCACTTGAAATGAGAGCAAGTGGAGACCAAGTCAGTTTCTTCTCCCTTGAGGTGGGCAATTTCCACCTATGGAAATTCCAATTCCAATATGAGCTCCTAAGCTTACTTGTAAATCCGTTTTGCAAGCAACAGTCTCAGGTGCTAGGTCCACCCCTTCTGAAAGCAACCTGCAACACGAGAGGGCAGCCAGAAGGAAAGAGTGAGAAGGAAGCCCGTGGGAATCTTCCGTGAAAATAAAACTGCCATCTCTGCTACAACCAAAGGCAATTTGCCACTGACTGAATTGGAAAATGGGCCAATTTCACCCAAGACCTCGCATGCAAAATTGATATACCAGTGGAGACTTTTTCTTTTCAAATTCTTCAGGATCCCTATCGTGACTTACCGTTCCTCCATAAGTTCCCTAATGGATGCCACAGTTGGTCCAGATCCCAGATGAGTGTAATATGGGCCCTCATCTTTTTCAACTATTTGTTCTGTTGAAAAAGCCAGAACAAGCAATTAGTTGATTCACTCTTTGTAGCCAAGGAATGGGAGTCACTGACTGAAGACAGGTCCCTCAAGACCCCAGAGCAAACATTAAATGCCTTTTGTAAGTTGAAGATGGGTGCTTTACCTGGCATAAACAGTGAAAGGAGTAGAAGAAACTGTGGGAGAGGAAGGGCTTTCTCTTCCCACACTCATTTACTCTCTCTTATACACACACAGACTGCACTCATCCATCATGCTAAGCCAGACCAGCCATTTAAGTTGTGTGCTAAACAAACACCAGACAAGCCACTTTTTGCTTAATGTGACTTATGGACTCTGCTGGTCAAAAGCTGCAGCATGCACTTTTGGCGGTCTGCCACTTAAAGGCAGAGGAGCCATTCTTATTTGGGGGAACTCTGAAGAATTCTCAGCCATGGTAAGTTTGGGGATTCTTCGGCCTCTCCGGGCTGAACATTTGCCTCAGGAGCTATCAGTATTTGCTTAAATCTGCAATACCTTTCCATTCACACCTACAAAAAACAGACTCTGTGGTTGATGGGCTCATCAGTTTCTCAATTAGTTGAGAATTAGCTGGTATAAATGATAGGCATCTCACCTCCGGCCTTGGATGACCCTTCAGCAGTCTTTCTGGCTTACTACCTAACAGATACAGGACCCCCGTTTTACCGTGTTTCCCCGAAAATAAGACCTGGTCTTATTTTAATTTTTTTTGCTGCCTCCAAAAGAGGCACCAGGTCTTATTTTTCGGGAGTGTCTTTTATACTCACTTTCCGCACTGACAGCCCCGCCCAGCAGGCCCACTTCTTCTGGGTCCGAAAGAGCAGCTTCACTCATTCTGCAGCTTCACTCATTCTGCAGCTTCACTCATTCTGCAGCTTCACTCATTCTGGCCTGCATTTTGCCGTCAGAGGCCTTTCCGGAAGGCCTCTGCAGCCGAGAAACGAGGTACGGATTCAATCCATAGCTCAGCTCTCGGCTGCAGAGGTCTTCGGGAATGCAGGCCGGTGCTCCGTTCTCAGCTGCAGAATGAAGCTGCTCCTTCGGCTGCAGAAGAGGTGGGCCGGCGGGGCAAGTGTCGATCCATGGGAGGCCTGGCTGCAGTGGTAAGTTCCAACCCGCCCTAGCTTGATTTTTAGGTGTGTGCCTCACCCCAAAACTAGGGCTTATTTTTGGGGTAGGGTTTATATTAGGCCCACCCCCAAAAATCAAACTAGGGCTTACTTTCGGGGAAACACGGTAGCAGCAGACGTGCAGGGCCCCAGCACCCAAAGCAGTTCCAAGCCCAACGTCAGCCTAACCTGCGCCTCAGATGACTATTCCCACAGTGGGTCTTCATATGTGGTGAGAAAAAGGAGGAGGGGGGATTCTCCCTTTCTGTGAACAAAGCACGGCAACTGCAGCAATTCACTGAAAGCTGTAGGGACCACCTGCTCCCAGACAGCCAGATTATCCTAAGCATCCCTGCCTGGATTTCAAACATCTGCCTTTGAGAAGAAATGGAATTGCTCTGTTTTTGCTCAGTATACGGTGTAGAGCAGGGTCCCCAACCCCCGCTACTGGGCCACGGCCTGTTCAGAACCAGGCCCTGCAAGCGGCAGGTGAGCACGTGCCCACAACTCCCATTTGCGAGAGCACACATGCCTGCCATCCACACTGAACCATGTCTTCTCCTCCCCCTCCCCCCACTGGTCCACAAAGCCAGAAAGGTTTGGGACCATGGGCGCAGAGGTACCTGGGAAGTATGTGGGTCAGCCCCTCCTCTGGCTTCTGCCCCAGCAATGCAGCCCATATTTAGAAGCAAACAGAAACCACTCTCCCCTACAAGGGGATGCCACACTCACCCACTTGCTCAGACTATAACATTTTCTCCATGCTGGTTTCAGCTTGGATTGCAGGAAAAAAGCATGTTGTGCGCTCTCACTTTTCCTTCACACACACCCCCTCCTCACTCTTCTTCTCTGCTAAGGGAAGCCAATCTCCCTTTCCTTTTTGCAAGGCCCAGATGGGCAGGGTGCGCGTGTCTCTGACTTACCCACACAGTCACAAGTTGGGAACTCGGCTTGAGCTCGCTTGGCAGGGGTGTCCAGCAAACTTTTGGTCGGGGTGTCCAAGTATTTCAAGGGAGATTCCAAAAAGCCACTGAGAGTTGGCATAAACGGCTCTTGATTCTTGGTTGGGGTTCTTTCCAGGGCTGCTGGGTCTGGGTTTTGGTTTTCCTCAGAGTAAAAGCACGTGGTGGAGACCACTGTGATAGCACCAGATGATTCTATTTTTATGTGTTTTGGGGACTGAGCGGCCAAGGGGTTTCCCAAGGACTGACTGGCCCCTGGCAGGAGGGGGGCTTTGAGACCCGTATTGGGAGTGTCTGCCAAAGGTTGTGCACCCTCCTGGGCTGAAGGCTGGACAGCAGCATCCAAACCGCCTGGGGCCTCTGGAGACTGGCTCAGAGAAGAGAGTGGGAGCAGGGGGGAAGGGGGCTGGGTCGGCAGAGGCCCCTCACTGAGAAGCAGTGGGGCTGGAAGAGTTGGATTCTGAAAGGTGAAATTTTCACCAAACTCAGTCTCAAATTCTTTGATAAATTCCTCCAGCTTGTCATCCACGGCAGTAGGATTCTGGGTGAAGAATGGATGAGCTGTTGAGTTGGTTGTCCTGTGGAAGGCTTCCTCGTGCCCATTGCTGCAAGCCACAGCAGAGGAGCAGGGAGCAGAGCCCAGCACAGGGTTGCTGGTTGGGGGCACAACTTCGCAGACAGAATTCTCTGGGAAGTAACGCTGGGTCTCCTCCTGGCCAGGATGGTAGGTTTCCTGAGTGTTGGAAGCTGGGCTTCGATTTTCAAGTAGCTTCTGCAATGGAGACTTCTCTGCAAGGCTGGTGGCCAGTAAAGTGGGAGACAAAAACTTGGTAGGAGTAGAAGAGAGCAGATGTTCGGGTTGAACCTCTTTGCTCGGGCTCTTGAGAGCAGCAGCTGCACGACACCTCTCCAAGCTGATCTGCCTCACGGGCAAGAAGCGGGGCTGAGAATCCTTCTGCCTGCACTTCTTGATTTGGATTTGCTTGCGGAACGGTTTCATGGGGCCATTCTTTTCAGGCTTCTTCTTCCTCTCCTTGACTGGCTTCTCCAGCTGCTTTGGAGGCGGCTGAGCTTGAGCACTGGGAGCCCACCAGTGGGGTGGCAGCTCCTGCGTCCCTCCAGGAGGTCCATTCTGGTCAAGGAAGAGGCTGCGCTTGTGATGAAGGTGGTGCTGCAGGGCCTTCTGGGCTTTCTTGTGGAAACTGCTCTCCTGCAAGAGTTGGGACAACTGTGGGCTGGAAGAGGGGGAGTTGTGACAGTCAGGGTGGGCATTTTCATCCTTGTGGATGAAGTGCTCCTGCTTCGATTTGGCCACTCTTGCTTTGCCTGGGATTCCTCCCGGCTGCTTGAAGACAGATCTGATGCAGCCATTGGAACTGCTCAGCA
Source organism: Bothrops alternatus (assembly GCA_034064705.1). NCBI lineage: Eukaryota > Metazoa > Chordata > Lepidosauria > Squamata > Viperidae > Bothrops > Bothrops alternatus. The sequence continues at coordinate 945,881 of JARGCV010000327.1, forward strand.
GCTGCTCCAGCTCCGCCATGGTGTCACTGACCAGGGAGGATGGGGAAGTGCTGGTGTGCAGGTCCCACCCTCTGGCTTTGGGCTTTGCTTCTTCTCTCTGTGGCTCGGGGAAATCTGCCTTCAAGGGGGTAGAGTTGCAGCTAGGAAAGAGGCCCTCAGATTCTAAGTGGCCATTGCTGTGGTCAAGGCAACAGGGGGCTTTATCCTGAGCACATTTCACTCCCTGTGGCCAGGAGGAGGATGCAGATGCCACTGGAGTTGGGAGCAAGTGGTGGCTCACGTCAGATCTGGAGGGGTGGCTCTGGCACGTTCCAGCACTCGACACAGATAGCACCATGCTGGGGTTGTGTGCTGAGAGGAGGGGAGGCTGCTCTTTGGAGCCAAAGGCCATGGGGCTCCCAGGAGGGGGCAGAGCCTGTGTGGCCGGCTCTGGAAGAACAGTGGAGAGCTGCGTGAGGGCTTCAATTGCAATGGCCGTCTGGAGACTAATGTTCTTCTCTTTTGCAATGTTCAGTGCACTTTGAGAAAGGGGGAGGGCTTCCAGGGGGCACAGAGTCACTTGCTCGCCTGCAGCCGGCCCCTGCTTGGCATTAGCACCCCTGCCCAAGGGCGGCTGGTGAACCTGGCTGAAGGGCTGGGCAACGCAGCTCTCCTCTTCTCCAGTGGCTGATTGGATCTTCTTCTCTAGCCATTCCAAGTAGTCTGGGCACTCGGGACCATCACAGTTGCAGTTGGGTGGTTTCATGCCTTGCTTGGCCAAAGTAAGCGCAGCTTTGAGGGCATTCAGATCCTCAATTCCAGGACAGCTGTTGGGAGGAGGCACTGCCAAGCCCTCCTCCACTGCACTATTCATCTCGGCATTAAATTTTTCATACAGCTGCATGCTTAACGCAGAAGGGGATAGGAGAGGTGCCAACCCATGAGAAGACATGGCAGCCTCTGCTGCTGCTGAGAAAGCCACTAGGTTTTGAGCATCCTCCAAATTGGCATTGCTGGAAGAGTCTCCCTGACCCAGGACGGCCGGTGTGCTCCCCCAGGTGGCCTCCTGCTCGGCCCGCGGGCTGCCGAGCCACATGCCGGGATCCATTAGCACGCCCCTTCCTTCAGCCACCGCTTTCCCTCCGCCATTGGCCAGGCCAGCTGGGAGGGCATCTCTTAACCTTCCTTCTTCGGCATGGCTAAAGGACTCTTTTTCCATGTGGCCTGTTTTGGGTCCATCAACCAAACTGCTGTCCAAACCGGTCTGGAAAGGAAATGACAAAAAAAAGGGGGGGGTGAAAATGGCTGTTTCCTTTTAGTCTTTTCTAGAAAAAAAAACACCAGCAGCATCTTAAAAATGATGATATGGTGTGGCATACATTTATTTAAACATTATGATTTAAATAGAGTTGATTTAAATCAAATCCACCCTGAGTAGTTCACACAGTTTACATCTAATGCATGTATAATTTGGGTGTTCTTTGGGCATTTTACACTTTGGCAAGAAATACCAAATGTGCAGGTATAGATTAGATGAAAGCTGGCTTAATAAAAGTAACTGTGAGAAGGACCTTTGAGTCCTAGTGGACAATCACTTAAATATGAGCCAGCCAAAAAAGCCAACACAGCGCTAGGCTGCATTAACAGAATCACGGTATTACTCCTAAAAACAGTGCCCCCCCTCAGCCAATGCCCCAGGGCACAGACAGTCATTCGGACTGCATGCAGCCACTTCAGCTTGAGGCCCAAAGCTGGCTGCTACCAAAAAAAGAGGAGTCTCCTGTCCCTATGAAGGGAATCCTATTTCAGGCTCTGATCAAAGAGCCATTTTTGGTTTACTCTAAAACAAAGTACACAAGGATGCTGGAAAGCTAGAAAGGCTGATGCCTCTGTTACATACCGTCAGCCGATATTAGTGGCACAAGAAACCTGCTCTGTCCACCAAGGTGCTACAGGGAGACATCTGAAAACAATCCCATCTTGCCAGGGAACCAGCCAAAGACACTCCCTTCCACTCTTCTCCTGACTTCAAAGGGCTTGAGACCATTTCTCCCAAATGGGAGGGGCAAGAAGAGAGGAAACTACTACGAGCAAAACCATTGTGTGGGTGAATGTTTAAAGGGGAAACCCACCAAGGGCTGGAGGACTATTTTATGCAACCATTTCAAACAACATTTCTCAGCTCTGCTACAAGCATCCTTGTTGCTTTCACAATTCTAGCCAAGTTCCTCCCGGCCTTCAGTGCTTAGTCAGTTACATACAGAGAAGCTTTTGACAGGATCCCTTCTAAAAAAAAATTACTGACTCATCTAAGGATGTCCAACTGTGGATCTGGTCACCTGTCGTGGGGCCATAAGCAAACCTGAGAGGGTCACAAACTGCCCCCACTCTGCATGGACCAGCTGCCTCTCAGCCTATCTTTGGAGTGAAGTGGAGGGGGAAGTGCAGGCTGCAGCCCAGCAGGGGTTAGAAAAGGGCCTTTTTTTTTTCTTAAAAAGGAAGGAAGAGGTATCTACTTCTATGTTAACGGTCGCTAGTGTCAGAAGGTGACTGTACTAAAGAAATTTTGTGATGAGGACTTGGAGACACTGTTCATTAATTGCAGATCCTTTTATGCCCCCACGGGTGTTCTCTTCATATTAGTTAGGTTCTATATATCGCTCCATGCTTGCATAAACACTGCATGGCAAACCTCAGCTGACCAAATCCTGTGGACTGAACAGACATATCCAGACTCCCTGCTCATTGTCTTAGGAGATTTCAACAAGGCTAATCTAAGCCAGGAGCTGCCGAGATACACTCAGCATAGAGGCAACAATATTTTAGACCAGTGCGTCTCAACACTAAAAGATGCCTATTGCTGTGAGCCACTCTGATCATTGTATGATTCACCTGGTACCTGCTTATAGGCAGAAACTTAAAACCGTAAAACAGTGGTTAAAACAGTGAAGTTTTGGACGGAGGAGGCAAAGTTAAAGTTATAGGCTTGCCTTGACTGCACAGACTGGAGCGTTTTTAAAATTGCCTCAACAGACGTGGATGAAGTCACTGATAATGTGACATCATACGTTAGTTTTTGTGAGGACATATGTGTGCCGACCAAAAGCTCGCACACATACAGTAACAATAAACTGTGGTTCACAGCTAAGATCAAGCAGTTATGTCGTGCCAAAGAGGAAGCCTGCAGAATGGAGATAGAATGCTGTGCAATCAGGCCAAGAATGTATTAACACAGGAGATCTGGGAAGCAAAGAGAAGCTACCCTGAAAAGCTGAAAATCATCATTGGCTACAACAGACCGCCCCCCCTTACGGAAGAGAATCATCAACTGGCCTGAATTTGTTCCTCTGTAGGTCTGAGAGATGACTGCCAAATATTGCTACCCTCCCCATCTCAAATACACCAACAGTAGCCAAAGCTCCTATACCCGACTCCCTCCTTCTTGGCCCCCACCTCTGGTGATCCCAGAAAAAGATGTGCACGGCATATTTCCTAGACAAATTATTGGAAAAGTGCCAGGCCCATATGGAACAACTCCTTCTTGCCTGAAAACCTGTGCTGAACAACTGGCCCCATCTTCACACACAGCTTTAATAAATCACTGGAAATGTATTATGCCCCATCTTGCTTCAAATGCTCTACTGTCAGAATGGCTGCAGGACTTGGGTTAGGCTAGTCTAAAGAAAAGAAGAAATAGGGGAGACATGACAGCAGCGTTCCAGTATCTGAGGGGCTGTCACAAGGCAGAGGGGGTCACATTATTCACCAGAGCACCAGAGGGAAGGATGAGAAACAAGGGTTGGAAACTGATCAAAGAGAGAAGCAACCTGGAATTAAGGAGAAACTTCCTGATAGTGAGGACAATGATGAACCTGTGGAACAGTTTTCCACCAGAAATCGTGGGTGCTCCATCACTGGAGATTTTTAAAAAGAGGCTAGAGTCTAGACAGTCACTTGTCTGAGATGGTATAGGTTCTCCTGCAGGGGGCTGGACTAGAAGACCTCCAAAGTCCCTTCCAGCTCTATTCTATTCTATTCAGTTCCCAAGAAACCCTTCATCAAGGAGTTGAATGACTACAGACCAAATGTCTTATCTTTTCTAAATTTACTTCTAATCAACCTCAGTGGTGGTCCTTGCCTGGTGTTTGGAGAAAGGAAGAAAAACTCTGTCAATATTCTCCAGGCCATGGGAAAATTTATATACCTGAGTTATGTCCAATATTCTATCTTTTTGTTGCAGGGAAGTTGTTAGAATCCCCCAAAGTTTTGATTATTCCAGTAATTTTTCCAGGTCTATATTATCCTTTTTTCAAACATGGGACATCAAAATTGTACATAATATTCTAGATGCAGACATACTGTATACGTCTAATGGCATCATAGGCTTTGCAACTTTATTTCCAATCCCATTCTTAATTATCCCCCAAACAGAATTCACTTTTTTTTTACAGATGCTACATGCTGACCTGGCACTCATCATGAGCTACACTACAATGTAAGATATTTTTCCTGATTAGTTACAGATGCTTCAAATATCCTCACTCTATATGTGAACAGGTTTTTTGCCCCAATATACATCACAAATGAAATACATCTGCCCTATTGCTGACCATTCCTCCAGTTTTAAAATATTATTCTGGAACTCCTCACAATGACTTTGGTTTTGAACTACTCTGATTTCGTCTGCAACCCTGGCTACCTCTCTAGTTGCCCAAAACAAACCCATTTATGAACATTCGGAAAACGCCAGTCCCAAGACAATTTTTGCAGAATTTCCCACTCTGAGAAAACACAAGTCTTAGCTCTATGGCTGAATCTGAAAGGCCTCAATTCAAATCCACATGGACAAACTCAAAGGGAAATCTTTTAGAAAATCAACTGTCTCAGTTTCAATGGCTCAGATTCAAATGGAAGCAAAACTAACCTGGATTGACAGATCCAAGATGAAGAGGTTCCACCAACTGATCCCCATGCTCATGCTCCTTCTTAGCAAACATGTGCTAAGAAGCCTCCAGGGGCTTCCTGACGACCCCCGGGATTTGGAGACTTGAGGTGCCTTCTGGGAGGAATCCAACTGCTTTTGAAATTCATTGTGAACCAGGAACACGGAAGATCCATCAAAAATTGCAGACTTCTTCAGTAATACTATCCAATCCAAACTCATAATTTGTACACCTCGGTCATATCTAGCCAGTTACCCCAATAGCAATTCTATTTTGTGGAGAATCATGTAATTGCATCTTAAATGAATCACAACAGGGGTTTCCCAAACCTGCTACCATACTATGAGACATAACACAAAGGGTTTCGCATTTGCACATCAATTTACATGTGCTTTGAACCCTCCATGAAAACTCAGTCTGTAGACAAAAGATGGGTTACATCGCAGATCATACTCTGTATTTTTCATGTAATACCAATACCTTCTCTGTACAGAACAGCCTCAAAAAGTTTTGAATCATGCTCTCCAAGTCTGGAGGAGCTGCTGTAGGAATTTGTGCCTCAAAAGGAGGCAACTGTATCTTTAAAATTATTTTCTCCTTTGAGCTGAAGCAAAAGCAGAGGAGGAAGAAACAAATCGCCCTTGTTCTAACGGTGCCTTTAGCAGCAACAAAATTGCGATCTAGTGAGATCTGGCAACCAGAATGAAGCAAGTATTTGTAGCCTTAGAATTACAATTTAATTTTAGCTCCCCCAATACTAAATGCAGCATTATTTGCGAGTACGATTTTTGTATAGCACATAAAGTCACCATTCACATTTCTTGGAATACTCGTGTTATTTTTTTGCATCTGCCTCTTTGTTCGTCCTTAGCTCCGCAGCAGCAGCAGCAGCACCGGAGCCTTTGTGCGTTCAGCTCTCTCCCACCCCGGCAAAAAGCTCCCCCCCGCCTCCCCTCGGCATCACCCTGGGCTCCTCTCCTCCTCCTCCTCCTCCTCTGCAGACAAAGCTCGGCCGAGACGGAAGGCGGATCGCGTGGCGAAGAGCAGCCGGGCCCCGGCTCTTCCCCTCGCCCAAAGGCTCGCAGGCAATTGAGCCAGGCGAACCCGCCTCCTGCCTCCCTCTCAAGAGAGAGCGCGGCGCTCCGTTCTCGCCTTCCGATCAACAAGAACCTGCGAGGAGAATTCAAGCGCAGAAGGCGACACGGTTCCTTCCCAAGATTCAACTTGTGTCGTTTCAACAAAAAAAAGGCCGCTCACACTCACGGGAGCCCCCTGCCCGTCTGGGCAGCGCAAGGGGGTCTCTGAAGTTGCAAGTCCTTCGCGGCCGCCAGTTTTCTGGGAAGGCGCCGCTATGCGGCTGCAGCAGCCGAGCAACTCCGAAACAAAGACTGACAGGGTAACCTTCGCACTCACAAAGTGCCCGTCTGCACACACACACACACACACACACACACACACACACACACGCAACGTTCGCGTCCCGGACTTAAGACTCGGCCGCTTCGGGTCTTCACGCAAACAAAACGTTGCCGGGGAAATGCAAAGCCCCCCCCCTTTGCAGGGCTTCGTTCCCGGCCCTTCCCAAACTGGGCGGCGGGCGGGCGGGCGGGCGGCGGCGGGGCCCGGCCAAGCGCTCTCTCCCCGCGCCGGCCCTCCCGGAGCAGCTCCGGGAGCACAAAGGAGGCGGCGGACGGACATCTTGGGAAGCTGCGGGCAGGGGACGGCGGGGCGGCGCGGGGAAGGGCGCCGAAGGAGGCACTTACGGTTGCAGCCAAGCGCGGCCGGGGAGGCGGGCCCGGAGGAGCCGAGGCGGCGAGGCAGGCGCTGCGGCCCAGGCGAGGGAGGCCGCCCCGGTCTGGTTATTCAGCCGACACAGAGGCCCCCCTCCCCTCTGCGAACAGCTGTGGGGGCCATGCTGCCTCCCGCACAGTGCACGTACATCGCCAGGACGGCTGCGGTACTGCACAGAGCCGGAGCGGGCTGGCCTGCTGCAGGAGGCAGGAAGACGGCTTCCCCCCCTGGAAGGGGAGGGAGCCACACCCCGGCAGGCTCCGAGGAGGAGGAAGGCCTGCGCCTCGCCGCTCCGCTCCGCCGGCTGGGAACTTTGGCCCGGCTGGCGAGGCGGCCCGGGCCCTCCTCCCGCCGCAGCCCAGCGCGCTTCCCTTGCCGCAACTGCTCTCAGAAGCACCGCGGCCCACCCCGAGGCCCGGGCAGCGGCCGTCTGCCTCGCTCGGAGCCATCGGGCAGGCCTCCGCCTCCGCCTCCGCTCGCTGCGAGCCCCCGGCCAGGGCGAGCCAGCCTCAGCCACCACTGCCTCCCGCTTTCGACCTTCTCTTTCTGATGCAACTTGGAAGCCCTCGAGTTGTGGAGTTGCTCCACCCAGACATCTTCCCAGTCAAGCCTCCAATCACAGTCACAGGGCTGAGAGAAGTCATGGCTCTCAGGACTCCAGAATCCTGGCTGGCGGAAAGGATCCCAGCCAGATTGAACGCGGCAGAAGTCTCTGTTCCCTTCTATCGGATCACAACCAAACGTTTTTCTGGCTGGGATGTGTCAGAGTTACCCATCCAACAATTGCAGGTTACTAGACACATATTTCAAAACTCCAGCTGACTGTCTCAGGATGAGTTCCTCACTACCGTAGAAGCAGCATGAATCAGTCATCCAATCTGTACCAGGGCCTCATTATTTCAGGCAGCAGGAAATCACTTTCCAGATTTCCTCACTGCTGAAAAAGGAGTGCAAAGCAGTCCAAAACACAGAATAGTCTAAAGAAGTCCAAAACATTATGTTCTGCTGGTCCACCCTATTTGAGACACTGTAAGGGTGTGCCAATAGTTTCCTAGAACTTATCTCCCCGGATTAGAAACAGTTCCTACTGTTCTGGCAGCTGGAAAAAAAAGAGAGATTTTCCAAAGTTCTTGAGGATATATATTTTCCAATAAGTTAGATTTTATATGGAGTAGGGTAAATTAATTAGTTCGGTGGCCTATGGAAGCTGCAGAACAGTCCCCATTACTTGCTTTTTTAAACAGAAGCCTTGACTTATGACCACAGGAAAATCTGTCCTTAAGCGTGCAGTTGTTAAGTGAGGCATCACATGGCTACATCTGATTTAACAGCCTTTTTTGCCACAGTCATTAAGTGAATCATGATGGACATTAAATGAGACATGTGAGTGTAACTTGCAACCTTCCCTGCCAACATTGACTTTGCTTGTTGAAAACTGGCTGGGAAGGCCATAAATAGCACTCATGTGACAAAAGACTGCAAGTGTCATAAATGCAACCTGGCTGTCAAGCACCTTATTTTGACCACTGCAGGGATGCTGGGATGGTTGCAAGAATGAGGATCGGTCATAAGTCACTTTTTTCAGCATCATCAGAATAGTCACGAAATGATCAAAATTCAAGGGTTACCTGTATCTTCTGCAGGAATGAAATTAAGCATTCAAAAATATAAATGCTGGGAACATGATTAATAGCACAACCCAGTAGCTGGTAGAATGGTTGTGCTAATGAGAAATAATTATTGGGTAGGAGAAAGTTAAATTGTCAAGTTGACATCACAGAAATGACCATGAGCACAGCCCATGTGCTCCTGAATGAATGCAATACTGTACCATTCCTTTTCAGGAGAACTTCCTAAGAAGATGTGATCAAGAAGTGTTTCAGAAAGCAACATGCTTATGTGCTGGGCTAGAACAAGAGGCAAGTTGAAACAAGCCCAGGAATAGCTTCAAAGAACCAGCTCTGGCTTTCTGTAAATCCAGTATCTGCCCTTTGCAAATTCCAGGAAACTTGGAGTGACACACCCACCACCCTCTCTAGTCAACTGACTCCAGACCCCTGAATGGATGTGCACATAATCATCTCTAGCTTTCATATTAATCTCACTGCCAATAGTGGGGGGGAGGGAGGACTGGCACGCTCCATCCAAAGCCACTGCAGGGGCTACTGAAAGAGGGAGATTCACTTAGGTAAGATGGGAGGGGTAAAATATTTTATATATATATATATAGATATAGATAGATATAGATATAGATAGGTCTTTGGTTCTTTGGGTTTTCTCCCACGTAGAATTTGAAGTGTCTTGGCGACATTTCGACGAAGTCACATTCGTCATCTTCAGGCTGGTGCTTTCGGCTTCGTGCTTCTAGCAGCAAGAAGCACGAAGCCAAAAGCACCAGCCTGAAGATGACGAATGTGACTTCGTCGAAATGTCGCCAAGACACTTCAAATTCTACGTGGGAGAAAACCCAAAGAACCAAAGACCTACATACAAACACCCGCGAAAACCTCAGAAAACACACACACACACACACACACACACACACACACATATATATTATATATCCCCACATATATATATATCCCCCCAAAGGCAACTTAGAAAACTTTTTAAATTCCTGTTTTAAAGGTTCAGATTAAATTACATTAAAAACAACAGTTAAAAATACCTAGCATTCAAAATGAAGTTGGAATTCAGTTCCACAGGGCACTTCAGAAAATGCAGGAGAACAAATGCAACAGCTGTCAATAATTTTCTAAAGCAACAGTATTTCTAGCATCCTAGAAAAAGATCCTATGTAACCCTAAAAAAAAAATTTTTTTCAAAATCAAATCTGAAACATAACTCAGCCCTGATATAAAACAAGAATTTCTGAACAAAGTTTTTTATCTTCATTAGGGCAGTAGGATCATCAGTCACAGCATGTGTGTGTGTGTGTGTGTGTGTGTGTGTGTGTGTGTGTGTGTGTGTGTGTGAGAGAGAGAGAGAGAGAGAGAGAGAGAGAGAGAGAGAGAGAGATCCCCACTCTCCAGGCTGCAGCCCATTCGGAACCAGGATGCACCAGCGGCAGGAGAGTGCACATGCACAAGTCCATTGGCATGAATAGCAGGCACTCGTGCACGCATCTGAAGCTCCATTTGTGCAAGCAGCAGGCATGCCTGCCACTCATACAAATGGAGCTTCGCACACGTGTGCGAGGGCCTGCTACTCACACAAATGGATCTCTGCACACGTCTACCACTCACACGGAACCATTGCCTCTTTCCCCCTCACCCATCCGCAATGCCAGGAAGGTTGGGGACCATTGGTTTATATTGTAAATTAGTACAAGACCAGAGGTGGGAATAATGTCAGGGTAAGAACGGCTGGAGAACAAGAGAAGAAGAAGAGAAGCTTCTCTTCCCAGAATATATCTATCATCTGTGTTGCTTTTGTCCCAGACTTCTGAAATATAAACATGCAAAATCTGAAAAGCAGAACAGGACCTGGAGACAGAGTGACACAACGCCACTCTCTCAAATCTCTTGCCTTTTCCAAAATAAAACAGTGTTGTTTCCATCCAAACCCTCAGACTTACAAAATGTTATTTTTAAAGCTTGGTCTATATAATTTTCTGGAAAATCCCTTCGTGAAAAATTTGGAAAAAACTGGCTTCAGATCTTCTTCCAAAGGACTTGAATCCGTAGCCTTGAAAGAATTCCCTCCTTCTTCCTGTGGTTGTAATCAGGAGCAACCTTGGAACTGTGACTGAACCAAGTTGGTTAATAGCTCACTTATTTTATTTTTCTTTTAAAGGAGAAGTGCCAATACTGGATTATGAGTGGGAGGGAGGGAGAGAGGGAGGTGAGAGCTGGCTCAGCAGGTTCCAAGTCTATTAAGAGCCAAACAGCCACCTCCCCAAAAGAAAACAAAAGACAATTAAATACCACAATAGGCTGGGCTGCACCAGCCGGTTTTGATACTACATGGAGACAAGAATGCAGAAAGAAATAGCACAGCAGACAAATTTAGGTCTGTGAACAGGTGAACCACTTTGGCATAATCTATTGGGAAAAGGGGCAGCTGTGGCAGGAAGTCAAGGTGGTGATGGGAGCAGTGTGTGTGTGTGTGTGTGTGTGTGTATCTGTGTATGTATATTCACATATTGTATAGACATGTATACACATATTATATATATGTGTCAAGTGTTTATTTTTTAGATTGCACCCTGTAAACCCAAATATGGGAGGAAGGAATCATTCTTTCCTTTTGCTTGTTTCAGCTCAACCCAGAGCCATCCTGCAAGCACAAATATATATATGTTGTTTAAAATTGTTGACAAAGAAATAAGGGATTTCTGATATAGCTATTTCGAGTTTCTTAACTCTCTTCAGTCAGAACTCACCCTTCCGGGATTCGAACCTGGGCAGTCTGCATGCTAAGCAGATGTATATTATATATATATATATATTATATAATATAAATTGATATATATATATATATATATATATATATATATATAATTATATCAAATTTCTATGCCCATCTCAAGTGACTAAACAGTTTACAAATAAAAATCATGAAAAGCAACGTAATTAAAAACACAACTGTAATTCCAGGCTCAGTTATGGGTGTAATGCTCTCTACATGGGGCTCCCCTTGAGGTGCATCCGGAAGCTCCAACTTGCCCAGAATGCGGCCGCGCGGGTAGTGATGGGAGCGTCGTGGCGCTCCCACGTAACACCGCTCCTGCGTGAGTTGCACTGGTTGCCGGTGGTCTTTCGGGTGCGGTTCAAGGTGTTAGTGACCACCTTTAAAGCGCTCCATGGCATCGGACCCGGATACTTACAGGACCGTCTACTGCCAGCAAATACCTCCCGCCGTCCGGTACGCTCCCACAGAGAGGGCCTCCTCAGGGAGCCGTCGGCCAGACAGTGCCGGCTGGCGACCCCCAGGGGGAGAGCCTTCTCTGTGGGAGCTCCCACGTTATGGAACGAGCTCCCCCCCCGAACTCCGTATAATAACAGATTTACGCACCTTCCGTCGGGAACTAAAAACATTTCTTTTCCGACAGGCCGGCCTGGCATAGAAGCTTCGGTTCCAATAGGGTCAAAATGTTTTAAGGGGACTGAGTATTTTTTAAGATTTTAAATTTTGTATGTTTTGGGTTTTAGGATTTTGGCCAAATGATTTAATTTATTTTAAATTATTTTAAATTTTGTATATTTATATGTTTTTTAAATTTTAGGCTGTACACCGCCCCGAGTCCTTCGGGAGAGGGGCGGTATAGAAATTTAATAAAATAAATAAAAAATAAATAAATAAATTGAAAACTACCTGTATGTAATTACAAAATTTTCCTACAACCCTGCCAATGCAATGGCAATATATGATGAAAATGTATATATTTTCATGTATATATATTTTACTGGAGTGAAATATCATATACAAATAATTTTGATTATGCATTCTTTTATGCTTGTAGATTTTTGACTTGTAAGAATTGCACAAGTTCTCCCAGATGAGAGGGGGGGAAACAACCAGGCAATCACCATTGTTCTACATCTAGAAACAAATAAAGTTATAACGAGTAGCCAGCATCGGTTTGTTAAAAACAGATCATGCCAAACCAATCTTATTTCATTCTTTGACAAAACGACTAAAATAGTAGACCAATGAAATGCTGTGGACATAGTATACTTAGACTTCAGTAAAGCATTTGATAAAGTAGACCACAACCTACTTTTTGGTAAGCTAGAAAAATGTGGAATAGACAGCATCACCACCAGACGGGATTTGTAACTAGCTGACAAACCGCACTCGAATCATCCTTAATGGTACTATGTCTACATGGAGGGAAGTAAGCAGTGGGGTACCACAAGGCTCTGTCTTAGGCCCAGGACTCTTCAGTATCTTCATAAATTACACTGGTCTACAAGAAGAAAGCCTCAAAAATGAAAGTAACTAAATTTTACCAGAATTGGGTCACTAATAAAGGAAACTTAAGTCCTGAGTATTTCCAAAATACAGCTTCAGGTCAAAATTGCATCAAAATAATTCAAAATTACGAGGGGGATATGCGATTATGCTCTATAACTTTTCTACAAAATGTGATACTGTGTAGCAATGAGAATGGTGCCACATCAATCATTATAAATTTATCTTTTTATTGATACCAATAACATAACTTTCCATTCATTTATTGGTTTTTCATGTAACATTTTCATGCTTTTTCACTCTGCAAGAGGTTCCACTGTTGTAATCTGGAGCCCAGTAGCTCTGCCTTACTTTTAGGCAATTCCAAATCATTGACCAGGTCATTTATTTCACTCTGTGAAATCAGATGTGGTTCATATGGTGAGCTGAAGTTTGGGTCCGCTGACATAGACAGCTCCAGATCAGCTGCACTTTGCTCATCGTCTTTATCATTATCTGAGTCTAGAGAGTAGGATTCTGGTGATCTGGAATTGGCAAGTCTTCACCATGGGGAACAGGATGCAGTGCGGATGGCGTGTTTGGATATTCCACAGTCCACTTCTTCTTTCTTGAGATCCCTCTTACAACTGGGGGAACCATGCAAAAATAGCAGTGGCTACTATGGTTGGTCCCATTGGGACGGTAAAGGGCATGGACTTTTTCTTCTTGTTTAGCCACTGATGCAGATAAGTTGCACATGTAATGCAACAATAATGAGGGGCCCAACTCTTCTCCTGATCCCTTATTTTGCATCTAAGATATAGGTGGTATGCCTTTTTTACCACTGCTGTCATATTGCACTTTTGAGATGCAAATGTAACCTCAACACAACTGTAGCAGAAGATATCTGCATCGTTTACACAGTTTCGAGGCATTTTGGCTTCTGAGGAAAAATATCACGCAACTGTTCCTTGGAAATGTTAGGCAATGACACTTTCACAAGCCATCAGATGTAGCTATATGATGCATAGATCTGACCAAGACAAATGTGCCTTGCAATAAAAGAGCAAAAAATTACAGTTAGGTAATAATCTTTAGTCTCAAAGTGAAGATAAATTTATACACTTCCATGTGGTACCATTTTCATTGTTCTACCGTACTTTGTTGAGAAGTTACGAGGCATCATGATTATTAGACACCTCTCTCGCTTGTAGGCAAATATACTCCCCTGTTTATAAGTCTTTATTGTGAAATATCTTGAAAACTTTAGCCAATCAGCACTTATACCACCTGTTTTCTAATTCATCTAATCAAACTGTAAGAATTAACACATTTTATCTCAAAAGTCGATAATTTCCAAAATTTGTAGACCAGTGTTACCTAAAAGGGGAACTCATCAAATCTGCAGATGACACTAAGCTGGCAGGACTAGCCAACACCCCAGAAGATCCAAAAATATCTTGACAGATTTGAACAATAGGCCCTATCCAACAACATGAAATTTAATGTGGAGAAAAGCAAGATTTTACATCTGGGCAGGAAAAAACAAAAGTTTAAGTACAGGTTGAGACCTGCTCAAAAACAGTAACTGTGAGGGGGACCTTGGGGTCCCACTGGGTGATCACTTGAATATCAGCCAGCAGTGGGTGGCAGCAGCCAAAAAAGCTAATACAATCCTGGCTTATATAAACAGAGGCATAGAATCAAAACCACATGAAGTATTAGCACCACTTTATAAAACCTTAGTGAAGACCACACCTGGAATACAGCACCAATTTTGGTCACTGCATTACAAAAAAGATGTTGAGACTTTGGGAAAGGTGCAAAGAAGGGCAACTAAGATGATCAAAGGCCTCGAGACTAAAACATATGAAGAATGGTTACAGGAGTTCGGTTTGGCCAGTCTAGAGAAAAGAAGGATGAGGGGTGACATGATAGCAGTATTCCAATATCTGAGGGGCTGCCACAAAGAAGAGGGGGACCCCTGCTCCGGACTGTTAATGCTGGCAGAGTATGGCAATCAATTCTCACTTGCCCTTCCTGGCCACTACCTGAGCCCAGAGAGAATCCTCAGCAAGAGTAGTACTTTGCCGCTAACAAACACCAAATGCCTCTAGAGTCAATGAGAGTTGGGAGGCATAAAATGTAATTAATAATCACATACACAATTTTGCAGTTGAACAAGTACCCTGCTTCCCATTAAGATAAAAAGAGAAGGGCACAATGCCTGTTCGTGCTGGACTCCAGGAATGAGGCTGAAAAGTGGGACGGGACGGGCATTGACTGACCGCACATGGCATCTTCTGGGATTCAAGGCGGCTGGCTGCAGCTGCTGCCACTGTTCCCGCAGCGCTTCCTTATTGCAAGACAGATCTCAACTGCCACAGAGACCTCTGGCCGGATGCCCCCTGGCTGGGTCCCCTGTGATCAGCAGGGGCTCCTCTCAATCCCTTATCCGATCTGCCCTCTTCTCCAGCACAGCCCTAAGGCCAAAAAGGTTCTCTCAGGTCAGCAAAGATAAGGCTAATAATGCCCCTAGAACGCCAACAGAGGGTTGAAAGGAGGAAAAAGAACTCTCCAGCACAGGAAGTTTTTACAATCCTCTTCTCGTCTGGGGTCTCCCAGCTCAGAATAATTCCTCGGGAAAAGGCTGTCTTTGAGCACAGGGGTCCTGGCGCTGGTGGGTGAGTGGAGGTGATGAACCTGAAGGAGATTCTGCCACTCCCTTCCCTTCCAGCAAACGCTCTCCCTGCATCTGGTCCCAAGAGTGGTTTCCCCGTGGTTCTCTTTTTTAAATATTAAATTTCATCACCTAGTACAGTGAGATAATTTTGCTATTGTACAACAGAATATCACTTATGCTAATAAACTATTATAGAATAACATAGAAAAGGACTAGATGCTTTTTAATAAATCTCAGGCTATAAATTATTAGAAGTATCTTAATTGGTGCCCACATGCCAAGCTGTTAGAAAGTCAGCTTTATCAAGCAGGTTTCCCCCCACTGCAGTTTCTCTATTGGGGCACTTTGCCAACATTGTTGCATCAAACATGGGCTGTAAAGTCTCTAACAGCATTAACAAAAATATAATGCCTTATGCAGCGAAGTTTCGTTTGCATTCTCAAATTCCCAAGGGGGGGAAAGGAAGGCTCGGAATTCTATAACTGACCTCTGTGGCAGCAGCCATTTTTGCAGAGGAGCCCATAAATTCTCTCAACACGGTAGTTAGAGATCCCAGCATCAGGGAAGAAAAAGACTAGAGAGATCTATTGTCATCACAGTTCATCACATTTAATTTATCTCATTCTCTTTTTTCCAGGTACAACATAAAAAACAGCCAGAGAAACTATACAGTGTTGAAAAAAATACAGTGCCATCCATTCCAGCACAATTAACGAAAATAATACTCCACTCAGCAAAAAGACACAACAACACTGTCCTTCCTCCCCATGTAGCAATTCACATTTTTGACAGTCAGCCTCGCCTCTGTCCCTCTGTTCCAAACATCCTATTCCAAAACAACATAACTTGTAAATAGCCCCTTTCCCTGCAAGATCACAGATCATTTGTGGACCATAAGGCAACTGTAATTGGCAAGGGTCTGGACGCCCAAAGCTGAAAACTGCAGGCTTTAAAGAGTTTCTCCAAATGAATCAAAGACCACGATGCCTTATGTAGCCACCACAGAGGCCGCAGGAGGACCAGCGGATAGAAAAGTGTTGCTCGGCTTCCCGCTTCCTAGCCTGGGACCATGCTGGAGTCTGCTGAGTCAGAGAGGAAAAGGCAGGCATGCAGGGCCAGCAGTGTTTGTAAACCTAGCAAGCCACGTGCAGGCGGGCGGGCGGGCGGGTGGGCAGGCAGGCGGGCAGCAGAAGCTAGTCAAGAGTGCCAGCCCCGCTAGGAGGCCACAGTCCTAGACTGGTGGGAGATGAGGAGCGCTCCTTCCACAGCCCACTGCTCTAAAATTAGTCACAGCCACCTCCAGGATCTTTCTGTAGAGGCAGCCAGAAAAACTAGTGTGACACGCGCCAACAGCCAAAGACTGACCTAAGAAAACCGGCATAGTTGCCTCAAGACAGCTCCATTCCTTCATTTGCATCATTGGCTGGAATACAGTGAGTGAGTTCACTAGAGCATCGTGTCTTTTATGCCAAAACAGTAAATTACAGCTCTTTCATGTAGCACAGCTTTAGGTATTTTTTTCCTCAAGGAAGGAGAGCTCAGCTGGACATCAAAAATGTACTCAGCAAATGCAACCCATCTCCTCCTCCAAGTACAGGCAAGGCCAAGAGAGCTGCATGGAAAGCATGGAGAATGTCAAGCACGTTTGAAAGGGAAAAAAGGAAGTTCAGAGCTAGGCAATATATACCTTAATATGAGACAGTAAAAGTTACAGCTATATCACTTTAAATTTCAGCCAGCAGGTTTTTGTTTTCTTTAATTCTTGAAAAAAGAATTCTTAAGTTTCCAGTCTGGACTGGACTGCACCAAGTCTGGACCTCCCAGCGGTGGATGGATGGGTGCCCAGCCACCACCTCCTGCCGCCTGCCCCACCCGCTGCCAGTGCCAAACGGCCCAAACACTACGGCCACCAAACAGTCCCAACCCTGAATAGCCCTGGAGTTCAGCACAGCAGCAGGGGTGTGTGTGTGTGTGTGTGTGTGTGTGATAATGGGAAGCCCCCAGCCCCTGCCACCACTCTGCCCACCTGCCTGGCTCTGCCCCCACTGCTGATCTGCGCTCTGCCCACCCGCTAGTTTGCTCGCCCGCCCACTTGGCTGCCTCTTCCTCCAGCTGTCGCGGCAAGTGGCCCCCACAGCGGGCTGGCTGTGTAGAATTGTCCTGCGGGGACTTCACAGCAGTGAGTTAGCAGAGGCAGTAGTGGCGAGCTGGCAGCAGTGAGCCAATGATGCTGAGCTGGCTGTGCCAAGTTGCCCTAGCCCCATAAAACAAGGCTAACAAAAGGGAATAAAAGTTTAACCTGACTTGGATTTGCTGAGAAGAAATGAAGGAAACAGAGATGCCTTATTTGTATAATTAATGCTCCATGAAAATCAACACAAACACCTCCCAAAGAGTTTCTCACTTCCACTACAGAGAGGTTAGGTCTAGAGGTGACTCCCAGGCCAGACCAAGGGCCATCTAGGAAGCATGTGCACTCGCCTTCACGTAGCACACAAATAAATACCTTTGTCCTTCATGAAGAAACCCAACAGGTGGCTCTTCCCATGCATAAAGCGTGTCTGTAATGCAGATAGTTTTAAGCTGCAAAGTTGGACCTCCAGAAGAATTTCTGCCACAGGGCCCAGCCATTAATCCCAGCAGACCCGTCTCTGCATTTCCTTCTCTCCCAAAATCATCAGGGCATGCAATTACTTCTTTCTGTTCCTTTACTTCCATTTTGCCTTGCCTCAGTTACCTGCCTGCAGGTGTTCATAGCAGAAGGTCCGAAGCCATGTGGGGCAAGCACTTTTTTTACACATGTATCCCAGCTAATGACAGTCCTCCAGGGGAAAGCTTAGGAAAGGCCAGTTCCTCACAGCGTGGGCAATGTGGATGAGATTGTTTTTCTTTAAGGAAGGGTATGTGACAAATTATAGCAGCAAATGTGTTATCCTTTAGAAATATTCTGAGATTGCTGATTTCAGTGTCTGAATTATAATGAGCCCCTAAAAATGTAGGATGAGCAATATTACCAATAGCACACCAGTTTTATCAAAAAATAACTTTCTCCTTTTTACTCAAAATATTAATATTAATTTTTAACTGCACTATGACTCAGTGACGCAGACCCTCAATATCCAACTCTGCTGAGAGACTACTTATCAATGGCAACCTTGCAGCTGACTTGCCCTTCCTGTATTCTGTCTCCTGGCAACTGTACATAACAACTGAAATCAATCTGTTAGTTGGTTATACAGCTTCTGTGTTAGACTTTTGCAACGAAAAAGAAACGTGTATAAACCTGTAAGGCTGAACATGGTGTGGTTTGGGGACTCTAATGCCACAGGACATAGACTGAGAGCTGGGCAAAGAATAGGACACAACCTTCCAATCAAGCCCATTTAAAATCTAGGTATTTAACTGCAATCTTTAATTAACATCTTTTCAGGTCTCCTGCTGCCAAGAAAGAAAGGAAGTGCATTAAATCACAAATCTTACAATTAAAGTCAGAAAACTGATGCCTCAATAGGAAGGTTCAAGCACAGGGGGGCACGTTCGCCCTCCCCACCATGGCTTATAGTCCAGTAACCGACATGAAGCATTTGGGGCTTCTGAAGAACATTATCACTGTTGCACTACAGTATTTGTATGCTTTAGCCACATTTATTAAATTGGTAACATGGTTGTTAAGTGAATCTGGATTCTTCATTGACTTTGCTTGTCAGAAGGTCACAAAAGCTGATCACATTAAGATACTGCAACCGTCATATTTATGAACCAGCTGGCAAGCATCTGAATTTTGATCATATGACCATGGGGATGCTGCAATGGTCGTAAGTATGAAAAACTCTTATGTCACTTTTTTCAGTGCTCTTGTAACTTTAAACAATCACTAAATGAACCGTTGTAAGTCAAGGACTACCCATAGTCCATTTTTTTATTCAGGACCTTAAAGTAGCATATAGAATACCTACTAGCTCCTTCTGTTTTTCCCCATAGCAACAACCCTGTGAGAGACGTTGGGGCTCAGAATAACTTCCCCAAAGACCCCCAGTGACGCAGGAACTAAAAGCTGGATCTTCCCGTTCTTCCAATTCCAACTTGTTGACAGTTACACCACACCAGTTCCTAGTACTGTACATTTCAACTAATTCTGAAGGGGCACAGTCAAACATCCTGGCATGAAAACTTAAGGCACAAATACAAAACAAGCAAGACTAACATATATATTAAACCCAAGTATTCTCCCTTGTTCAGCAATTTTATAAGGCTACAAATCAGAGGCTGACTCCCAGCATCACATATGGGTGAATCTCCAGACATATCAAGCAGAAAACTTGGGGGGGGGGAGAGGCTGGGAAACTGGAGAGGCTCTTGGCTTCCCTTCAAATAGAAGCTGGCTTAAGTTGGGTTCTGTTCTGAGCAGGGGACAGAGTTCCCCTGCAGCTCTAGGATTCCATGATTCTGTATTTTCAAAATATATCTTGGTTTCCCTTCCAAAGAATAGCATCTTTCTTAAATAAAGTAAGCTGAAAACACAGAACAATAATTAATTAAAATTAATAAAGGGATATTGAAACTGTGGACAAATTGTTTTATTTAAAAAAATGTAAAAGTTACAATAGGGTGAACCAATAACAGAGGTCTTCATAGTGGTTCACTTGGGGTCATGTTAACAATGGGTTCAAAAGAGAGATCCTGAAAGTGAATTTTCTACAGCAAAAAAAAATGACTGGGGGAGGAGAATTACATGCTTTCAAATCAAGGAATAATTCTGCTTAATATGGGTCCCAATTATTTTAATATTCATTCCTAGCTTTGCTAACCTGTCTACCAGCACATTCTAAGTAGAGTGTGAGACTAAGTGAACATTAGGTTTCATAATTTTCAAACAATGAGAGGGAAACAACTTTGGCTTTGATGCCCAAATAGCCTTAGAGTAGTCATAGTGTATCCATCCCACAACCCTGCTGGCATCGCAAGAGATTGACTGCATACAGAGTAGGCAATACACCCCCCCCCTTCATCAGAACTTCCCCCTCCCCTGCCTTTTGCATATCAGCCTCCCTCCTTCGGTGGCTGAGCGCTGATATCATGGGATCTGGATGTTCCCTCCACCCCACTAAGTAACATGGCTGCCTACCCTTAAAGAAACATCCACCAGTTCTGCCAACCCTTAAAGAAACATCCACCAGTTCTGCCAACCCTTAAAGAAACATCCACCAGTTCTGCGCACAGTCACTTGAGGGTCACGATTGATGATGGGCGGCTGATGCATCCCTGCTTTTTGCACCAGCTCTAGTCCTTAGTAGGGTCTGTTGTTCTTGCCCATGGTGAAATTCTCTTCCCAGAGCGGAGTCCCCTCCCCCTCAGAGCTTCCTTAAAAACCTCCAACCACCATAAGCTGCAATGCTGAGTTAAGAGTTTCATCATCACGAACTGCCTACTCCTCCTAGGGATTTTCCCATGGAGCTGCTCCCAGATCTGAGATACAAATCGGTTCCCTACGCCCGGGTGGCAGGCTAATTGCTGCTTACTGAGGTCACCTCGGCACAGGAAGAAAGTCACATTTGGCTGTGAAGGAGTAAATGGCCAAACTATGTGAAGCATCTCCTTCTGCGCAGCTCCCGAAATTAAGAAACTCCAGGTGCTTTTGCGCCATCCCTGGACCCGGACGGTAGTTAAGCCGCCTGGCAGAGAAGTTAGGGCAGCCGCTGAGTGACATCAGGCTGAGGTCATCGCTGCTGCCTGAAGGGAGGGGGGCTCGGACCCCTCCGCTAATTTCCCCAGCAAGACAGGAACGGGGGGGGAGGGGGGCCAAGGACCGAACAGGCGAGTGCCCGGCCCCTCCTGAGCCTGGAGGAGAGATCAGGGCGGGCCTTTTCCAGGTTTAGGATCGCTCGGGAAGGAAACTTACACAGAGGCGGAAGAAAGCCCCAAACAGGCCGCCTTCGGAACAATTTCTTAAGGAGTGTTTTGTCTTTATATGGAGTCGGGCACGCTCCCTCCGTCCCACCCACCCCCCCTTTTCACCCAGGCTTTTGTCTCGGGAGAGAAAAGGGGGGACCGCGGCTCCTCCGCCGCTCCTGGCGCTCCTGCCGCTGCGCCAATTCCCCTTTTGTGCAGCCGCGAAGAGGGGGGGGGGTCCCTGAAAGTGTCGAAGCTGACTTTTCAGCGCGGAGGAAGCCCCGGCCAGGCGGCTCGGCGCCTCGGAAGGGCCCGCCAGGCGCGGTTTAAAGGTCCCCCCTCCGCTCAGATCCGCCTCCCTGGAAGCGGAGGAGAAGCCCGCCTGGCGAGGCCGAGAAGGGGCCGCTTACCTTGCCAGCGCCGGTCCTCGTCGGCCCCTTCCGCGCTGCCAACCAGCCAGGGGCCTCCCGCCGCCGCCGCCGCCGCCGCCTCTGCCCGCGCTCCGCCGCGTCCGCCCCAGCACTGCTCAGCGCCGGCCAGGCTCCGCCGCTACCGCGCAGCCATCTTGCCTCCTTCCCCTGGAAGCGGCGCTGCGGACGCCCTGGTGCGAGCGGGGGCTTCTCTGCCGCCAGACGCCCGAGTCATTCTCGCCCGGCCGAGCTCCCCGCCGCTTCCCCCTCCCCGAGAAGCCAGCGGGGTGGACGTGACATGCATGCCCAGCCCGCCGCCTTCGCCCGCCCGCCCGATGGAGGGGAGGGGAGGGGAGG
The DNA here is from genome assembly GCA_034064705.1 of Bothrops alternatus. Lineage (NCBI taxonomy): Eukaryota > Metazoa > Chordata > Lepidosauria > Squamata > Viperidae > Bothrops > Bothrops alternatus. The sequence goes on from JARGCV010000327.1 coordinate 967,828, forward strand.
GGAGGCGACGCCAGCCCAGCCCAGCCCAGCCGCGGGGCAGCCGACGCGGAGCAGCAGGGCAGGCCTCCGTAGCCGCCCTCCCGTCCCCTCCGCTCGGAAGGCTCAGCTGCCGGAGGCAGGCCTGGGTCGCCGTCGCGGTCGCCGCCGCCCGCGCCTCCCCTGGCCCGACCCGCCGGAGGCTCCCCCGGCAGAGAGGAGAGCCTCGCCGCGGCTCCATCCGCGAAGGGGGCTGGGATTCCGGGAGAAGAGAAAGACCCCCCCCGCCCAGCCACACGGGCCAGGGGGGGCTGGGGCTCCCCCCCCCAGGCAGTCCAGGGTTTTTACTGTCTTCCGCAGGGTCAGAAGGAATGCGAGGCTGGCCGTGTGAAAGCGTTAGTTACTGGTTCTTTTCACTCGTGGTGGTGGTGGTTTTAATGCACGCTTCAGTCCATCATCCATTAATGCTCCAGGTTCAAACATACACAACATAGATTCCTTCACAGGAGAGTGTCGGCGATTATTGATGGTGTGAAAACACCAATGGAACCAATAGGTGCAAAGTCATTCTATCTGCCGAAGCTGACCACAGAGAATGCTGCCTGCTTTGTAGGATGCACATAAAAGTGAGCAGAAAGACAATCATTTTGTTTTAATCTGTGAATCCGCTCACTAAGAACTCGTCAGCAATGGCTTTTGGCTTAGTCTGATGGATGAAGATAGCCAACTGGGATTTATTGTACAAACAATGATTAATAACCCATCATGACCCAGTGCCATCTGTGAATCCGCTCTTAGCCCTACAGACCACACTTTTGCAGGCAGGAGCTGCAGAACTCATTTGGTTTGTCCAAAAGCACAAAGTGTGTCCCAAAGGCAGCCAGAGGGATTTCAATAGCGGGACAGATGGCTCTGAACTAGGAAGTCATTAGAGGACAGCATATTTCTCATTCCCAGATTAGGTCCCTCAGTCAGGTAGGAGAAAGGGATGGCTGTGTGACTGCCCATAACTGACCTTTTCCTATTCTGTGGAGATTTACTGACAGCACAATTACTTCCTAGACTGAAACCAATTGCCCGGACCAATCTTAGCCACTTGGGGGGTCAGCAGATGCCTTATGGACTGTTTGCAGAGCTCATCTGTACATGAATTGGATTGAACACAACCCGGAAGAAATTGTTGCCACAGCCTCTAGTGTACGGATGGGAAACTGGTGATGTTCGTGCCTTCCTCCTCCCTGAGGGCTGTGTGAATGGAGTGGCACCTGGTGAATAGACTTTTCACTCATATCTGTGTGCACACACAGGTACATAGTCACTAGCAGGAAGAGGAGTGTCTCTAATGTCACATTTCCAGTATTAAGATACTTGAGGGGAAAGTCATAACTCTTCCTCGTCTCTGTCTGTTGGAACCATGACATTAAACCAAGTCTCTTAAAACTTAAATTTTATTTTGGGGTGCTGGGCCCCAACTACCTACCCATCCTTTGGGAGAATGGTAAAGACTCGGCGAAGATTTGAGGATGGAGGAAAAGAGTGGAGCTGTTGCTGGCCACAATGGAACTCCAGCTGTTGGAGCGCTAGCAGCTGCTCCAGCCACCGAGTGGACGTCACTGGCAGGGGCTCGGCCAAAGTCCTGGTTGATGAAACCATCAACTCCAGTGAGGGTATGGATGATACAATATGCATTATCAAGCTCTCCTCAGCTAAAGAGTCAAGAAGAAAAGAATACCAGTTCCCAGGGAACAATCACAGAGTTGTGCTGACCTAGAAAGAAAAATGGCATGGGACATATTCCTTGCTGATGTCGTTAGGAGACATGCATATATAACCTCTTGGGCTATGTTTATACAATATTTTTTAGAAAAGAGCTAAGCTGGATGTATGGAAACCAATTGTGTTTATATGACATTACAAACCAAAGCATCTGTTAAAATCTATAGTATCACATCACAAAATCAGAAAGGAGATGCATGACAGGCTCATCTAACAATGCCAACAAACTGCAGTAACCTCTTCTGAAAGAAATGACTTTAGAGCTGTTGGGACTGCTGTCATGTGTCCATTGTGAGATGCCCCTACACATGTCCATTGTGAGAAGTCCTAAAGAACTTTAGAGGTACCAGAAGACAGTGTCTGTACGCCTTCAAGTCAATGCTGTCTCTTGGTGACTGCCTGGACTTGCAGTTTTGTTGGAAAGGGTTTTTTGGAAACGTCCCAAAGATGCTTTTTCATGAGGCAACTGGACTGGGGTGTGGGCAGCGTTCCAGTATTTGGGGGGCTGCCGCAAAGAAGAGTTCAACCTATTCTCCAAAGCACCTGAGGGCAGGACAAAAAGCAACGGATGGAAACTCATCAAGGAGAGAAGCAACCTAGAACTAAGGATTGTTAAGCAAATCACTGCAGTTGTTAAGTGAATCATGCAGTTGTTAAGCACATCTGGCTTCCCCCATTGACTTTGCTTATCAGAAGCCAGCTGGGAAGGTTACAAATGGTGATTGGTATGACTTCCACGGCCATGAAACACGCCAGCTGCCCAGCATCCAAGTTTTGATCATGTAATCATGGGACGGCTGTAATGGTCGTAAATGTGAAAACTGATCACAAGTCACTTCTTGAATGGTCACTAAACAAATGGTTGTAAGTCAAAGACTACCTGGATTAATTTGAAGAAGAAAAATGTACTTTGCTCTTGGCTGCACCTGCCTGTCTGTCCGCCGCTCTTCAGAGCCTTTGGGGAAATGGTCCAGCGAAGCAATTAATTTGAGCCCTGGCAAGTTGGACAGGAAACGGAGAGCTTGGAACAGATCAGACCACCAACGGGGTTGAGGCCTCCATTGCCAGACAGACCAGCCTGGGACAGGACCAGTCCTGAGGGACAGCTCACTCCGGGGTTCCCTCAGCCTGGCTGGAGAGATTTCTCACTTGCTGCAGAGTCAGGCTTGCATACCGCTGAGTTACAGCCACAAGGTGGGAGGTGACTTTTGGAATTTCACACCAGGCAGAAATTAGAGCTGTGTGGCTCCCGTGACGGAGGAGGAGAGGGGAAAAGACAGAGGCAGCATCTTCCATCACAAGTCAGCTTGTAAAGACAAGGGCTGACTGGCTCAAAGAGCCATTGCTGCTGCTGCCTCTTCTATGTGGGTGGATTTGGCAATTGACAGCGGAGGCGGTGATCTACCGGTAAGTGTATTTCTGATGACGACAAAGAAGATGGCATGCTTAGTCAGTGCAGGGTGATGTGTTGGCAAGACATTGAAATCATGTGCTTTTTCTCAGGCTCTGTTAGACAAACTGGGCTGTCTTTCCTTCTTTCCAATCTCAAAATGGTTGAAGTGAAATTGGAAAGCGAGCCCACTCCCAGGTGTTGCTTGAGTGACTCATGCTGGAGGAGGCAGCGTAGGCAGGGGCTCTTCTCAGAGCACGTACACCTTCCGCTCTGCTTTTGCTATGCCTGCCAAGGTGCGGGAAGGAGGGCCCCCTAGCCTGGGCAGCTGCCCCTCCCAGCCCCTGCAGCCCAGAGCTGCAACTATGCCTGAAGCAGACGGGGCGCTGAGGCACACTTGACAGGTGGGGGGTGGCCCTCTTTCGCCCCCCCCAGGCAGCAAGGCAGGACTCCCAACAGGTGCCTCCTCCAAATAGGAGGCGTGACGCTGTTGCAAGGCCTCGTGCTTTGACTCTCCTCAGAAGTCAAACGGCGTGAGTCAGACCTTCTGATTTGCAGCTGCTTTCCTCCAGCAACACGAACACAACATGCAGAGGCTGGAAAATTAGTCACAGTCTGGCAGGGAGAGCATCCCCCATGGCTGGCCAAGGAGAAGAGACCACCTGGGGTATTTATTCTCCCTGAGGAACAGGAACTCTTTCAGCCTCGCCTGGATGGAAACTTTTTCTCCTTGGCTCCACATCCATTTTTGTATCCAAAACAGTCGAGAGGATGGGTTGCATGGAAGAAGAGATCAAACTCTGCCAGTGCTTTTCCAACTCTCAAATAAAAAGTCATGTCTCCATCATTGGGAGATTTTATTGACCTGCCCCTCAGAAGAGAGCACTGGGGCTGGGGTCCCACCTCCACAGGCCTCACTGTTTTTATCATGCGAAAGCAGCATCTCACTGCCATTCCACCTTCTGGGGGGGGGGAGCGAAACTTTACAATATGTGGGGAAAAGGGACCAAGCTTGCCACAACCCTACTTGCATTTTCTGGCCCTATCCCACTTCTATTCTGCTACTCAGTTGGCTGCTGGGGAGGGGAGGAGGAGAGAATTCCTGATGGGACGCCCACTTGCTCATAGATTTGTATCTCGGTGACCATCTCCCTTTATTTCAGAAAGGTATCCTTTAATTATTTATTTTCTTGGTTTTGCTGTTGAATTTTACTTTACAAACCAAAATTATAAATGTAAAAAATATTTTTTTCTTATGAACCTATTTCAGATTTGCCTGTGTCAGGTTTGTCCTCTTTGTTTTCCATGGCAGAGTCCCATCCATAATCATCCCCTTCAGAAATTTTTTTCCTTGGCTTCAGCTCCGTTATGGATTTCCTGAGGCTGAGGCAGGAGCAGCCCCCCCCACAAAAGAAATCATCTGCAGGATCGGGAGATACTGAAATCAAGCCATTATAAGCTCTAATCTGGATCGCTTGTTTCAGCAGAATATTTACTGTAAACACAACTGTGTTTTTGTAACTCATGGATTGTGATGTTATGTGATCTCCTCGGCATCAAAGTAGGAACTCTGACTTTAGGTAGGAATCGCACAAAGTAAAACCTTGGATCTAATCCCAGGCTGAAGAACCTGGGATCACATCAACCAAGGCGATCAACCACAGTAAGGTAACTACACCAACAATCCAATTGTTGGGTTTGTAATCATATAACAATCAAATATAGTCTAATTGGTCTACAAAATAAATAAATAGATGCACAGCCTGACATCACTTTATTAGAAAACTTCTTTCTTTCACAAAGAAATTTTGTTTGTTTTTTTACAATTTCCTTTTTCTACCATTTGACACTGGTCCGATCTTTACCTGAAACTACTAAGAGAAGCCACAAATGACTTTTGCCTCAAGAAGTCTTGATGGGAGTTTGAGAGCCTCCAAGGATCTGGCACATTTGCCCATGGAAAGAGACAGACCCAGAGTTAGCTGGCTTACATCATCTTAAGTGCGGAAGATGAACAATTCTTAAATGTAGCTGACTTAAAAACTGCAAAAGAAGTTTGGCTGAAGTTGAGAAGTGTGCACGTGAATGTGTCAGCATGCAGTATAGTGCAATTATCGAGGCAATTGTACAGAGCCCGGCTGCTGCCACAAGATAGCGTAGAAGAGCATTTGTTCCACATGCAGAAACTGCTTGTTGAATTAGAACAGCGAGGAATGCAGATTCCTGAATCTCAGAAGGTGCTGTTGGTACTAGTCTTGATGAAATGTGGGCCATCATTTCAAGGAACAGAGGGAGCAAAACAGCAGACCAACTGTCCACAGAGATCGGATTACATCTCAGCAGATAATTACCAAGAAGAGCAGGAGAAAAAGAAATGCTTCATTTGTGGGGTTGAAACTCATTTCAAGAAAGACTGTTTACAAGGAAGAACAGCAGCAAATGGACAAGCTGCTGTTACAAAAGTTAGCTACTGTAATAGCAGAGACAAATGTTAACAGACAGTGGGGCTAGTCAAATAATTGTTAATGATTCTAAGTTGTTTTCCAGATTGGATTCAACTGGAGGAGATGCAGTGGCCTTAGCAAATGGCCAGAAGGTGAAAGTCATGGGGAAAGACAGTGTGCTGATTCCATGTCTGGAGGAAAGGTTTAATAATGTATTATGTGTACCTGAAATGGAGCATAATTTACTGTGTCTCCAGTCTTGACAAACAAGGGTTTGAGACAACATCTGTAGATGGGAAATGTCTCATAAAAAGAAATGGAAATATACGTGCACAGGGTATAAAACAAGATAATCTTTATGTGTTGCAGGCACAAAAGATTCAATGTGCCCAAACATTTGGTAATGTGACACATGATTCATGCATTCATCTCTTGCACAGAAAGCTTGGCCATGCGAGCTTCAGGGTGTTTAGGATATGGCAATATTCAAGTACCACCAGTTGCCTAGTAAGGTATCCAAAACTTGATGACAAAAAAAAAAGTGGTAAAGTACAGGAAGTCCTTGACTTACAACAGTTTGCTTAGTGACTGTTCGAAGTTATAACGGCACTGAAAAAGTGACTTATGACCATTTTTCACACTTATGACCATTGCAGTATCATCACTGCACTAATTGGCAAAGGAACAAAGCCAGAATAAGGTTGAAGAAAATTGGGGTCTTGACCTATTAGAGGGGATTTCATAATATCAATTAGAGGGTTAAAGGGAGGTAAGGGGAATTTTGGTCATTAGGTTTGAAATACTTGGAAATCAGTTGAAAATAAGGATTTTGTTTAGTATTTAAAAATTAGACCTAAAAGGGAAAATAAAATTGTTATATGTTTAATTTATTGATTAACCCAGGTAATATAATGGTTTTGATTTATTAAAGGGGATAATGTATTATTAAGTAGATGATTTAATATGGTGGGAAATAGTTAACTTTTAGGAAATAAAACAAGATTATATTCAAATAGATAAAATGTGTATTCTGGATATTATGCTTTGTTATGAAGTGAGATAAGGGAAATCTTGGATACCCAAAGTCTGAAAATTATAAATATCAAAGGTTAAATTGGAATATTGATGAGAAACTAAAAATTAGTAAAAATTAACAACAGGATATGGATTGTTTATGAAGATTGAATGTAATCAAGATATGTATAAGCCAAAAGTTTAATGATAAATGTAATGATGATGTTTTTACTGAGTTGATATAATTAGAACTGTACTAGCTTGAATATAAATGTAAATGTTAAGGGAAAAAGAGAAGAAATATCTGATGTTGTAACCTGAGATTTGCACTAAAAGATTTTGTTATTGAACTATTGACTACCCAATTACCACGTTGCTGTCCAAATACTCAAATGTAAAGTTGGAAAATTAATAAAATATTATTAAAAACTCCCGAAAAAAGATAGCTGCCCTATAATGCTTTTCTTTAGGATTTCAGTAATAGCAAAGCAGATGATGTATCCAGTGGGCCCCATGAGCTAGTAGGGAATGTAACAATCCCATCCCATTCTGGAATTGTTGGGTTTCCAGTGGTGTTACCGATGTTTAAGAGCCCATCTGTTACAGGGGTGACAAAAGTAGCTGTCCAGTAGGCTAGGAATATGCTGGGTTATATCTTGCCAGGACCCCCATCCCCATGAGACAATTCAAGATGGCGTCCAAAGAGCTCCAACAGAAAACCGTCACATGCTGAACTGGGTGCAAAAGACTCCTAGTTTAGGCTGCATCTTTTTCAACTTGTGAACTGTGATCCTTGGCTGATCCTCTTGAAACTTGGGTCTCTGACCCTTCCCGGCACAGGGGAAAAGAAGCAGGGCTCTTGAGGCACCACACTCTTGAGGTACCTCGTCACACCATCCAGAGGAGCAGGACTCGTGGGGTAGGAATGAAATTAAAGGGCACAAGATGGTCACGATGCAACTCCATGTCAGATGGATGCCAAATCTGCAGAAATTCAGCAGCCAGAGGGAGGGAAGCTGACCAGGCAAAGCCGGTCCACGATTGTGGCTTGACTAGTGTGGGCAGGACTCAGCAGGACCAGTAGCTGTGCCAAGTTCAGTTCCACCAAACACGTTGCCCACCTTTCTTGGAGAGCCCCAGGGAGTCTACAGAATGCACCTGAGGCCCTCTGCTGGGTTGGGACTATCCCCCAAGCTCCTTCTTGCTAATACTGGGTGGAAGCCAACTGGGGCCAGACCTTTGCCAGACTTTCTGACCTGCCTGGAGTTTGTATCTGCTTGGAGACAGACCACTCCCGTTGCTTCCTTAGTATTAAGCAAGCAGCTCTTAGTTGTAGAATGCAGAATCCAACTCCCCTTAGTTGGAGATTGTTGAAGAGATGGAAGGCAAAGAATCAGAACAAAAGAGTTTTCATAAAAGTTTTCACCTGTGAAAAAAAGGAAGACCCTTTAAAAAGGACCAAGGGAAACCAGAACTGGCAGGGCTTTAATTATGGCTTGTAGTGGGGTTAGTTCTCTTAGCCATAGTTCTGTTCATATCAAACAGGGAACGGGGGCATTAATGGCCTGTGGACATCCAGGTGGGAAGCAGGAATAGCTTCAAAATGGGGGATTTCCAAAAGCAACACCTCCATTTCTCACTATTTTTTCACCATGTTGGGGATGAAATAAGTGCACTGGTGCTGGTGCTCCCACTACAAGATGGCCACTTCTGACAAGCTGAACTGCAGGGTTATTTAAAAAAAAAAAGATTTGCCACATGTCTAGCATGGAGACAGCAAGCTTTAAAGCACATTTAAACAGGCCATCTCACTCTGTTCAAGGTGTCCGACTGCCCACTATTCTGTTTGGTTTAATGAATAAAGTGCACTGATAAAAAAAACAATGAATTAGTCCCCTTTTCATGCTCTACCAATTCTTTCTTATTTTATAGAAGTAACCAACACTGGGGAAGTCTTACCTGGCCTACAAGCTTGCTTTGTTCATTTGGATCATTCTCAAAATCCTTTGTGACATCTAGAATCAAGACAGGCACATCCCTTAAAGCTTCAGAATGGATCCTATGGGAATAAAAATATATTCACTTATGAAAATCCCTTTGATTTAACTGATGCCCGTGTGGATTGCTGAGTGTCTGTTCATGTCCTAAGCCAAGTCCTGTTTGCTTGTAATGTGATCACACTGCTGGGAGTAAAATGCAGCTCTTGGCCAAGAACACTGGGCCCACTCTGTGGCTTAGCTAGATGCAGGCTTCCCTGCACAATCTCTTGGATCTGGGGTGGAAAAGTTTTTCCCCTTGCAGCTGGCACAAGCAGGACTTTGGTGACCTTCCAGACCCCACTTCCACGCTCTTTTCACACGGTCTCTTCTTTTTCACGCTGCCTTGGTCCTTCTCCTCCAACCTTCCTCCCCTGCCCCATCTGCAATCCTCTCCCATGGCACTATCCCTTCCCCCACCGCCCCCATGAACATCCTTCCCAGAAAGCAGGCCAGGGTCATGTCAACCATGGTGGGGAACAGCCCCTGTAGGGACCCACACAGTAGCCTTCTTCACAAGCCAGTTTTCATGCTGGACATGAAGCTGCTCCAGGTAAGGTAGCTGGAGCTCCTTCTCTTCAGGCCTGGATCGCCAGCGCAGCCTCTCAAAGCAGACCTAGAAAGGAGAAAACAACCTCACTAACCAGCCCAAGATGCCCAGAAGCTCTGGAGACTTTTGCCCAACAAAGCACTGGAGGCTTCCTGCCAGGATACTGAGCTCTTTTCCCCACTGTGTGGGTTTTGGCACAAAGCGACAACCTAGAGCTGCTTCTAAGAAAAGGAACAGGAGATATCCCTTCTACAAGGCACCCTAACCGGAGTGCTGAGTTTCTCACAAGACTGGCTGTTGCTCCCAAAAGCAGCCATCTGCCAGGCCCAATTTGCTAAACACCTAACTGGTGTGTGTGTGTGTCTGGGGGCATGCATTGCTGGTTTCACAGTCCAGCAATTATTCTACCAGATTTTGAGTTAGAGAAGAAATGTGGGAATTGGAGCAAGCTGAGTTTTCTTTTATGCCTGGCACAGAATATGGGTTGAAGGCAGCTGAAATAGACGTCAGCTAGGAAGAAGAGCTCAAATAGGAGATACATCATTAGGAAAGAACACTGAAGACTAGTAAAGCGCGCTAATGGGAAAAGAGAGAGCTTGGAACATAACACAAAATAGTTACCAATTGCCCTTTTGTTACCTCTGGAGGGGCCCGGAGATAAAGAAAGCCATGGAGGGCAAGTTGGTCCCCAAAGGTTTGCAGGAGGAAGGTGTGCCAATCCTGGTAAATGATCCACTCAATCTCAGTCATGTGGCCAATCTCAAAGAGATTTTTTGCAAAGATGTACCTGAGGAAGAAGAGGAGAAACAAGCCAGTTGACACCACCTTGAAGCTAGAAGTAGTCAAGGATTCAGATATCTAACTTTATGCACATTTCCTAACCTTGTGCTTTTCAGTTGCCTTGTACTACAATTCCCATGCTTTGGGCCACAGTAAATGGGAATAATGGGAACAAGATCCTCAAATATCTTTAAGAGGCTGGCAGGCTCCTAGGAGAGAAGTGGGGAAGGGTTGGGAATCTCCATCTGGAGGATCATTTTCTTGCACATGAGTTATCTTTCTGCTGAGATCATTTCTGCATCCCCTCCCCCAAAGCTCAGAGGGTATCAGCTTCCAACCCATTATTACAGAACCATTCCAGTGTTCATGTGCAGGCTCCTTCTTGGCCAATTCCTAGAAAAATTTCCAGAATATTTTTCCTAATAAATTGAAGCTGCTTTTCTGTCAGCAATATCTTAAACACCAAGGGTCCCCAACCTTTCCGGTTTTGAGGACTGGCCGGGGGGGGGGAGAAGAAATGGTTCAGCGTGAGCAGGTGCTCATGCGCGCAGCTCCATTTATGTGAGCAGTAGGCACTTGTGCATGTGCTTCCCCCCACTTGTGCAAATGGAACTGTGCACGCAAATAAATAAAATAAAAGCAATAATAAGCTGGGTGTTTTATCAGGTAAGGTATTATAAATTAAGTTTGTGAGTCCTTATAGAACAGGCTTGTCAAACACGTGTCCCGCGGGCCGGATGCGGCCTGCACAGGCCACATCCACCCCGGCCTCGCAGGGGCAAAATAAATCACGATAATCACAATATGGCCTGTGATGCGATTGTGTTTGACACCCCCGTTATAGAAGGTGCAGTATAGCAGGACATGAGCTATAGCTAACCCATATCTTGATTGCAAAAACCGCTGGACCAGTAGAGAATTGGTCCAAAATTGTGTCCTCTACCTGTCGCTGTAGACAGACCTCTCGAACACCAGCACCGGTTCCTGCGTCTTTGGGGTCTGGGCAGCCAGGGGTTCCAGCTGTGCCTTGAGCCGACTCAGACAGGAGTAGGTCTGGAAGAGGTAGGACCATCGGGAAGGCTCCCGATAGATCATCTGAAGCAGGTTCCCGAAGTCTCCAGGAGGAGGAGGAGGAGGAGGAGAGGCCTGTGGCGGGACACAGAGGAGGAAGAGTTGCCCCTCCTGCTCTGGCAGGAGAGCCCTCGGGCAGAGGAAGGCAGGCCCGGGCGAAAAACTAAACACAACTTCAACAGGGTTTCATTTTAAAAGGGGGGGGGGTCAATGTAAGCACTTTCCACGTCGTTTGGGGGAGGGGAGCCCCATACCGCCCGGCTGCCCTTCGGGCTCCCTTGTCAAGGCAGGGCAGAAGCTCTCCGCCTCCCCCGAGCCGCCAGAGGAGCCCGGAGTCCCCATCCTCTCCTTCGCTCCCCCGCCTTCCTGGAGCGGCGCAGGCGGCCGGGCTCCCTTCCCTCCTCCGGGCAGGCTCTGCGCAAGCACCCGCGGGCCGAACCGGCGCGACCTCCCGGCGGCGGCTCGACACATGCTCGGCGGGAGACCTGAAGGGCGCCGGAAGCTCGCCGGGCCGGGCGCAGGCTAAGAGGGCTGGCAGCCGCGGGCGGCATCTCCGGGAGCCGCCTCCAGCCTACCTGAGGGGCGGCAGGGGCGGCGGCTCGGACCTCCTGCCACTTGGCTACCGGCTCGGGCGTCAGGCGCCACTCGGGGAAGGCTCTGCGCAGCAACCCCACGAAGGTCGACTTGCCCGCGGCTGTGGAGAGGAGAAGTGGCGTCAGGGCCGCCCAGCCACGAGACAGCCCGCCCCGCCGCCCCGCCGCCTCACCGATGTTGCCCTCAACCGACAGCCTCTTGGCGACCGTCCGCGCCGCGCCCGCCATGGCGCCACCGGACAAGGAGAGGCTGCACCGACTCTGCTTCCTCCCCACCACGCCGGAGGGTTAGGACGACCCTCAGTTCCGCCCGGAAGTGCGGCCCTCCGCCCGCTCCTTCCCCCGGCTGCAGCTCTCCGTGCTCCGGGGTTCCGCTTTCCGACGAGGGGCCGTCCCCCGCACGGAACGGATCCCCGGAAGTCTCGCGGGAAGAGCGAGTGGGCTCCAGGCGGCGCGGAGCCCCGTTCCCTGCCGGGCGTCGCCCTGCTTCCTGTATTCCCAATAGCCTCATAGCGTGTGACGAAGGATGGGTGAGGAGGGCGTAGACCAGGGGTGGGCAACCTTGGCTCTTTTGTGAGCCATGGACTTCAACTCCCAGAATTCCTGAGCCAGCATAGCTAGCGCAAGATTACACCTAATGTACTTAACAATATATCTTCCGGAAAAACAAAATAGGTGAGTCCTTGTTGGGTTACAGAGCTGCATATAAAAGAAGCCAGGATTAGCAATTGTTTTTAATGAATCCTCCCCAAAACAAAATAAACAATTAAGAATTCTAAAGTACAGATAGTTTATTTTCAATCTGTCATTGATTCACTGTCCTGAACAAGCCATAACTCATGAAAGGTATATTTCGAATTAAATATTTTAGCAAGTGTTTAAGGATAGACAATTTTTGGAATAGCAGTCTTATCTTATGCAAGGTAAAGAAAGTGTTCAAATAAAAAATACAACTCAAAAGTTCTAAATTCCCAAAGAAGGGATTTATATTCAGCCCTGAGTCTGATTTCAGAAAAAAAGGGCCTTCCAAAGCTTGTATTTAATGACCATTTGGCTTCTTGTAGTCCTGAGACTTGTTGTTCCATCGCGTGTATCTGCAGACTCATGGAACTTGGGTGCCTTGAAAGCTACACAGGATCCAGAATTTCTCCCAGGGAGCCTTCTGGCCACAGAGCAGAATCCATCAGACAGACCTGGGGGTCAAAATGCAATTCTCAGCTGTAGCCCTATTTCTCCTGGGCTGGACGTGGCCTCCTGATTAGCAGAGGCTGACCCACTCGCTTCGGGGTTTGGGAGTGCTTTTTTGCTTCAAGTTAAAAACCAAAAAGTAAAAAAGTATATCCAAGAATGAAATGATGGTCTGAGTTCTGATGAATTAGAAATGCTGAATTGAGGCAGCTGGATTCTACAAAGTGACTCTTAAAAATACAATGTTTAAAAATATGTATTTCTTGAAAACAAAACAGGATATATTATAAAGTTTTCAACTCAATAGGAAGTATTTACAAGTATAATGAATTTAAAACAATCCAGATATTTCACCAAGCCAGTAACAGACTTTTAAAAATTAAGGGCTTGACCAGAAGAACAAATCAAGAGTCCATAAATACAGTGTTCTATTAAAAATTAATGTGGGCTTTATTGATATATCATCCTACTCCCTTTAATTAAGCAGGCCCAGTTAATAAACTATGTTCAAAGTCTTTCTGTGCTATCAGGAGACTGGTATCATTTTCTAGGGCTGAGAATTCTCAGGAGAAAACAAGGTCATCGTAAGTATTCAGCTATTCAGATGTGCGTAGGAATGTTGAGAGATGAGGTGGGAGTTACATTTATTTGCTACAGTCTGTGGCTCACAATTCCACAAAACTATAGCTTCCAACATACCACACCAGTTAGTCATGCCAACTGGAGCTGTTGGGGCTTGTATCCTGACAATCACAGGGTACCCAGTCCCTCTCTCTTTTTCTTCAATAGATAAGATCATTTCATGATGTTCCTTTCAGGGCATCAGGAGCTTCCAAATGCAAGTGACCATGCAAAGACATTTCAAAAGTCAATCTCAGCTGGCTGGGTTATTCACTGTCCATTGTTTTCTCTTCTCTTCTCTGGGGAAGTATACAGGAAGTTGCAACAGATATACAGAGGGAAGACTAGCAGTCTACTGTCCAAATTCATCACTACCTGTTCCTAAAAAGCAAGTAAACAAATAGATATCAGATTTAACATAAAAATGCTTTCAGAAACCCCGCAGAAAGGTTTAGAGAAAACGCTAGAAATTCTGAAGTAATTTTCTAACCTTCTCATGTAACTTCAGAAGCAATTTTCAATCAAGCATCCATCAGCTGAATCCGTACAAAGGGAGAAAACCATTATTTCTCTAAATATTTTCTCTAGTTGCATTTTTCTAGACTTTCAAGGATTTTTAACCTTTCCAGCACCATCAAATCAAACAGCAACAACTGAAGTGGCCCAGTTCATTTCTGTTCATCTCTTCTGCTTCTTATGAGAATCTTACTCTTTCTTCTCTGACACTTGTTAGCTAAAATGAACCAAAAGTTTTGCACATACAAACCTGATCTTTTTCGAGGGTTAGTATCTGATATCCTGCGGTTCTGCTACAAATAAGCTTTCCACTGCTATGAAAAGAAGCCAGTCGCAGCCTAAGGAGAGAAGAGAAATTATGCTAAGCAAGCTCCCTCTGGAATCCAGATGTGCGGTTTCAAAATTTGATAAATGAAATAAAATCAATGGAGAAAGGAGGTGGTTGTTGTTAAGAGAGGGTGAAAGAATTGTTGGATACGACATGGGCCGGAAATAAATTTTGTTTATATATATATATATGTTTGTGTGTGTGTGTGTGTGTGTGTGTGCATGTGCATATGAATATAATTATATTTATAATTTATATTTATAATTTATTCTTTGTTGTTACCTTCCCACTGACGTACCTATTTATCTACTCGCATTTGCATGCTTTTTTTTTAAAGAACAATTGCCTTTATTACTTGAAGGGATTTTCAATCAGCCTTAATTTCTTATATTTTTAACCCAATTGAGAAAGCTTAGGATTACTTTGGCAAATTTGTCTCCCCTCCCACAAGGAAAGAGTACAAAAAAGGGTGGGGAGACAGTGGGTGAAGTTGGAGGACACTTATTGGGGTAGTTGAAGCAACACTGACTGTCCCGATGGCAGATAGGTGATGTTACGGGACCGCGAGAGCTGATAAGCAATATCTTCAGCTGCTTCAAGCTTCTGCAATTCTATAAGGCCATCACCTACTGAAGCCAATGAATCGGCAATTAACTCAGCTGCTTTTGAATCTCCCTCAGCTGAAATTATAGCTGCTTTCTTCTGCTGCTCAGCCTTTTCCACTATGAATCTGGCCCTTTCAGCTTCTTGTTGGGCAACTTGCTTCATTTCTACTGCTTCTGTGAATTCTTTTCCAAATGTCAGGTGTGTCAAGGAAACATCATCTAAAATGAGTCCAAATGTTGCTGCTCTTTCTGTGAGGTCTTCACTCACTTGTCTGGAAACCAGCTCTCTTTGTGTGATTAGCTCCCCAGCATCAAAGCGAGCCACCACAGATTTGAGGATCTCAGTTGTGATGGAAGGCAATACTCGTTCATCATAATCTTCGCCAATAGTGGTGAAAATGCGGGGGAGTTGAGTCATCACTGGCCTGAACAAGATTCGGAGTGTGATATTCACATTCTGTAGATCTTTGCTTCCAGTGATTACAGGCACATTGCGAGGGCGGGAACGGCAGTCAAAGATTATTGGCTTTTGAACCCAAGGAATGAGAAAATGGGTTCCTTCTCCCACCACTATGTCTTGAACACCTTGGAATCGATCAAATATGACAGCCCGATGGCCTGCATCCACATTATACAGAGCGGAGTTGACAACTCCACCAACTATTGCCAGTCCCAAGCCGAGTTTACCCACAGTCTCAAAAATTTTGGAAGCCATTGTCAATATAAGTCCTGCTTCTGTTTTCTGGCAGAATAACACCTCCTAACGAAGAGTTGACCTCCACACGAAGACTCCCGCATTTGCATGCTTTTGAACTGCTAAGTTGACAGGAGCTGAGGCAAGAACATGAGCTCACCACATTGCATGGCACTCAGGTCTCAAACCTGGGCTGTTGACTTTCATTTGACAAGCTCTACCCAGGCCCTGAATGGATTTCCGGAAGTGGCATCCACACAGAGAACCAGTTGTTCACATATCTGAATCCCACCACTGCATCCACAGCCCTTGTTTGGTAAAATGCATGACACATCTCTGTGCTTGGGAAGAAGACTTTTATGGGTAATGGTGACAGGCTGATGTCTGTCATTATCCTTAAGACAAACTTCTGTAAATCTGCAGAGATTTGAATGTTATGAATCTGGCAAGTACCTTCAGTATTTCCCCCCCCTCTTACCTATTGTTGTTTCACTGATTCCAACGAACAAATGATACTGACCCGCCTCCCTCCAGTGACTGCTGGTGAACTCCGAAGTCTACAAGAAGAGCGACTGTTGATGTGATTCTTTCACCTTCCAGCAATGGAGAACCAGCCAAAAAAGAGAGGGAACCCACCTGAAAGCGATATTTCTCCGGGGTTGCAAACTGACAGAGCCACTGCAGGGTTGATTTAGTGTGTTGCGTTTGAAGATAATGTAACGATTGGTGTATGTGACCAGCAGATCAAAGCCAAAATTAAAGCCTGTCCATCGCCAGCAATACTTGCAAGAAAGAAAAAAAGATAATTGAAGAAATAGTTGTATTCTAAAAGAGTGGCTTTAAATTCTGAACTTAAGTAGCTTGCAGAGGACCTCCACTTGACACCTTGTATATTTTGCATCAACTCAGGAAATTCAAGATTGGCGGTTTAAAAAAGCTACATGAGCATTGTTATCATTTTTATATTTTCCAATAAGAAAGTGTTTAACCTTGTAAAATAATTTAGCTAAGAAAACACTGTTTTGGGGAAACAAACAGCTTACAAAAACTGTAAACAAATTATACATTTTTAAAAGGACATGGAAAAATATTTGTGCTTACATCACCATCTTTGGCAAGTTTTCTGCCACACCGCATACTGTTTGCTTCTAGTTCCTCTTTATTAATCTCTTGAGGCCTTGAACAAAATAACTTTCTATAAAATGCCATTCTATCAACGGAAAGCACGAGAAAAGTATTCTAACTGGTTGCACACAGATCTTAACACCTGAATAAATTCACTTAGAGTTTCTTAATACACTAAAACCTTTTTAAATATATAAATTTTATTATTAAAGTTTTAAAAAGAGGATAAAAATTAACAAAAAACTAATACAGAATAAAGAAAAACACAAAAATGCAGAGAGAAAGGGTAAAAAAAAGAAATACGCAACTTTTGATTTCCTTTGCAGCAAACAGAAGCATAATTAGATATATGTATCTCTTACCCTATATAATACAGAGTAGTGTAAAGTTATATCTTACTCTATGATTACCAAAAACGCTCACTTTTCCTATTATCTATTTTTTTTCTGATCATCAAAGTCGTAAATGCATTTTTTTCATACAAAAAACGAAAACAAAACCCTGTAACTCAGGGAGGGGTCTCCAATCCTCAGTCTACAGCCCAGTTCTGAGCTGCAGCCCGTTCAGAACTGGGCTGAGGAAGTGGTGGGCAAGCGTGTGTGCACAAAGCTGCATTTGTGAAAGCAGTGCACTCGAAACCATCTCCTCTTGCCCCACGCTGCGCTGCTGCTGCTGCTGCTGCTGTGGGGCCACAGAGCTGGAAAGGTCGGGGATCACTGCTGTAACTGTTTCCGGACTGCCACAAATATACAGAGAAAGAGGCATTATACATACCCAATGTCATTGTCTTGTTCTGCTCTAAGCATGGCAAACCACTGCTGTTTGTAAACAGAGAACAGCCAGTCTAAAATTTAGAAAGACCAAAGTGGGCCTTTTATAAACGAGGCAAGAAAGTTAAGCAGCACTTAATATTTTTACAAGGCTTTTATGCTGTCCCAATCAAAACTGACTCTGAAAAGTTTATTTACCCCATGTATGCAAAAGTTAACAAAACAGAGTCTAAAAATAAATACTGTAGCAACAAATTCAAATCACTTTATTGTGGTGGTTAACCAGCAGACCCTGCAGCAACAAGTTCAGAGAAGGAAGTGAGGGGCAAGAAGAGAAAAGGCTATGACCTCCTTTGTTCTTTTTCCACACAGTGGGATGTAAGAGAAGTAGAGAAATAGCTTAAACCTAGCTTTATGTACCTGAAACTGGATTCAATGATTCACCAATTTTACTACCAAAGGCATGTTCACAAATTTTTATATGCTATATGTGGGGACTCTTTCAAAGATCCATAAACTCAATTCTGATTTCACTTTCTCAAGCCTAAGGCATGATAGAGAAAGAAAACAAGCTATTCCATTCTTACCTGCAGGGACCAGGCTGTCTCGTTCAACAATTCTTGCTGATGTCAGATCACTGATTATATACTGCAGCCTCAGGTATTTGAACACTGGTATAAATGCATGTCCTTGTTCAGTTTCCAAGAATGAGATGCCTTCCTCAAAATCTGAAAAATTAAAGCAGATTCTTAAGAGTTCAAATATATTTTTACTATTAAGCAAAAAGCAGCACTGCAGTCTGTAAGCAATCCCAACAGAGAAATCAATTCAGATAAGGTTTCACAGGATTATATCCCGATTTGCTTTTAAAAGTAAAAACGGCTCAGAGGGTAAACTAGTGGAAGGTGGATTTTTCCCCCAAAAGATTGTGGTTTACAGGTTTCCCATCCCGCACAAAAGAAATGCATGTTGGACCAATAGGGAACAACCCATAATGAAGAGATAGCTAAAGATACTGTATATCCTGCTCCAAAGATTTCCAGCATCCCAACTATTCACAAAGCATTTCATAAAGACCTTTCCTGCGCTTGGAAAACCAGGCATCTGCTTCACTTAAAAGCTGTTTCAATGATCCGTTCCAAGAAGGCACCAGCTGAAGGAACATCCACTACATAAAATAAAGAAACAGCTGTAAGGTTCACTTGAGGGATACACTAAGTAACTAAAGCTTGAGGAGCATGGTGGCTCACAAGGTGATGATGCTGGGCTGACTGTTGGCAAGCTTGCGTTCGAGACCTGGTTGCTGCTGAGGAACAGGGCGAGTCCCCGTCACACTCTCTAGCTCGTGCCGGCCAGCAGTTTGAAAGCGAGCAATTGCAAATAGATAAATGGGTACCACCTTAGTCGGCAACTTAACAGGGACATGAAAGGAGCCCCCAACTGGGTGTCCCCAGGCAACAGTGATGTCATCATTCAAACCTTACAATCATTAAGCACAATCCCAACATGTAGTAGTAACTAAAGCTTTACACAAACACGTATATACACTGTGTTTCTACAAAAAATTGTTTATAGATAGCGACTTGCATTTGGGAATAAAAACATCACAGTGCCACTTTAACTGATTTTTGATGAAGTGATGAAATGAGAGTTTGTTCTTCTGTTAGAATGCAACTAAAGGGATTACTGGCTACATCCTTCTAAGGAAAGCAAGTAAGAAAGAAAACAGAAGAGAAGAAAGAGGCAGCTGACAGTTTTTATGGAGTAAAAAAAGGAAAGAAGATAACCAGAAAAATAGTTATTCTGTATGCACAGAACTTTTTTTATACTTCTTTAAGTATTCTGTACTATCTTGTAATCCAGTGTTATTCTTAGATCAATTTTAATGGGTCATTAATAAATTAGTACTCTAAATAATCAAACAAAGACTATGACTACCTATCAAAGATACTAAACCACAGGTGTCAAACTCGCCGCATCACGTGACGTGTCACGATGTATTGCGACTTTTTTCGCATTGCTGAAGCTGGGGTGGGCAAGGCCTCCGTATGATGCAAGCGGCCTGTGGGCCGGCAGTTTGACACTCCTGTACTAAACTATCAGGAAAGAACAGGCAGGATAGGTCACATCAGTCTATAAGAATACTGTCAATTTCGAAGAAATGGCAGTGCGGTTATTTCTGCATCATCAAAACAAAACTTGGATCAAACTGATGTTATTAAATGTTGGTACCTTCTTTAGAGCAGTATATATGTCCATCTCCACTTGCATGACAAACAGGTTAGAGGAACTAATCAGCTGTTTCATGAGATTTATGCTGAAACAAACAACATGACCTCTGAATTGCAAAGGGCATGAATTGTGTTCAGTTCAACAGATTATCTGAATTCCATTTTATTATGCTAAACGTGTTCCCATAGTATCCGGATTAATCCCGAAAACTCAATACCTGAGTTCTTTGAGGAGTTCCACACTCTGGTGGGTCATCAGGTTATTCAAGAGCCACTCAAGACACCTAGATTTAAAATAAGGTAAATGCAATGTATGTTTCTAATAAGCTGCTGAGCACTTTCCCCCAGATGTTATAGTAAAATAGGGAGCCCACAGCCATCACACTCCCAAAGCCCATCCAATCAACGATGACTGTCTTCAGACCATAATGGACTACACGCTGCTTCCATTCTATTTTTAACTTTTCACTTCCTATACATGCTTCCAATGTTCTGTCAGAATGAGAGAATGTGAAAATCCCATTAGCAGCTCCTGATAGACAAAAAGCCCAAATACTCAGGAGAAACAACCAGTTCTTCAAGCAGATGATCCTTTCACATAGAAGGATCAACAAGAAACAAATTGTTGAACACCTCATGTCTATTTCCTCTTCTGCTGCTTTCTTTCTTCAGCAGAAAAACAGACTGGTTGTCTTTATATTTTTCTTTATCTGGAATGCTAGTATTGATTTTGGATGTCTGTCCTATTCGAATTACGATCTCTTTCATTTATTATTTAACTGTGGCTGACCTATTATATTTGATTAAAAGCTACCTCTGAGAACAAGGAGTGAATCTCCCCCTTTTTCTTCCAGGTTATTTACTGTAGAGACAAAAAGAAACTTGGAAATTGGGAAAAGGAATTCATAAGAATTTCAGTTCTGTCTCCAAGATTCTAAGTGTTTGTGTCTTACGCTGAACACATAGCTCTAGATTCTACTAATACCTAATATTACTCCATGTCAGCCAGAGAATATTAATTATTGCACAAGCTGAAAATATTATGCTGCTAAAATTAAACACATTTTTATATTTGAAGGGAGAAATAAGCAGCAAGGTTTCTGCTGAAAAACATCACGAGATGCTTCTCAAAGCCACATCACATTAGAAAATCAAGGGGGAATCATACTAATTTTCTTCTTCAACAAAATCTTTCTTAGTGCCAATACTTACTTTTTTTTCAAAGAATCTAATCCATATGTTCCCGCAGAATTATAGTAACTACACACAGTTTTTGCATTAATTGTTTCCTTCATTGTCTCACCACATTGCTGTATTAAGCCATCCTGTAAACATATAATGATGCAAAATAAATCCTTACTCCCAGGCCTAATGCTACAGATGATGCCCTCACCTCAAGCTAACTGGCAAAAATGCAAACAATGATTATCTAGAGATATTTTGGCTTCTTCTGGACAGATAGGCATGCTATCAGCCTCAACCATAATTACACAAAATAATACTCTATTTGTAATAGGAGAAAACCTGATACCCTGATGCTTAATTTTGAAGCTCAGAGGCATCCTAACCTTTTTGAACACATTTTCAAAGACCACATAAGAAGTCCCTGTGTAAGTGTTCTAGCTTGCAGCATCACTTATGTGCTCCCATCTAGAAAGGGGAAGAGGGGCAAGAGATAGCGAGAACACGTCTTTCCCAGCTCTGTCAATACTGCTAAGCATGTGCTTGAAAAAATGCCCCTAGGATGACGGAAGTAATGTGGCAATGACCATGTGCTTGTCCCTGGAATACAGATGAAGATGGGACTGAAAGCGCTGTGCTTTGCCAAGCAAAGATTTGTAAAAGCATAGAGCCATTTCCACTTACCAGCTGTAACATGCTGCCAGCTGCCAGGAGGGCAATCACTCTACTAGGGTTTATTAACACTTCATCCCGGTAAAGTGAGCCAAAGGCAACCTGTAAGGCTAAAGAAACCACATCCTAAGGCTCCTCATACATATAAGACAGGTTATACATTTATTTTTTTCCAATTCAGTATGATTATTAAGGGTGATGTTGAAAAAATGTTATTTCTCAAATTATTTTATATATAGTGACAAGATGCCTAGAATATTAAAAAGTGGTAGATCAGATGCCATTTAAAAAAATATAAAACCCTAAGCACGACAAATGGTTAATTTAAGTACAGAAGTCACCACATTTGGGGTCTAACATAAGCACCTTTCACACTAGAAAACTCCCATTCACCAGCTGACATAATGGGACACTGCACAAAACTTCAGAAGCTGATCAAAAAGTAGGCACTTCAAAATAAAGTGCTACATTTTGTATTTTCATTTAAAAATGCTGACAGTTTCAATCAGATTGAAAAATGTGCATTCATACGGTAACAGATAAATGACAAAAAAGCATTGTTGCAATGCAAGTCCTACTCTCTATATTGTGAAGTCACTCACATGTAACCAAGGATCCGAATTTGTAACACATTGCATTCCATCTTTTGTTGAAAGAAGCAAGCTTCTGAAAGCAGCCATGACAAGGGCCTAGTTCATAACAGCATTAATAATGCAGGCATGTGTGGTTCAAGATACTAATAATCAATGCTTCAGGGAGAAGTATGCTTCACAATATCTAAACAATAATGGCAGTTTTATGATTTTCATAATTTGCTGTTCGTTTATAATAAAAACCATGAAAGAAGTACTGAATAGTTTAGATGTGTGTAGTTGGTTAATACTGTCCCCAAAATGAGAAATCTGTTTTTCTGATGAATTATTTAGAAAAATGAGTTTTGCTAAAATATATTTTGCAAAAATGAGATAAAATACTGGAAAGTCCTTCCAAAGATCATTTATAACTGGCCAGCTTTGTTCTAGAACACTTAATCCAAGAAATCAATTTCAA
Source organism: Bothrops alternatus (assembly GCA_034064705.1). NCBI lineage: Eukaryota > Metazoa > Chordata > Lepidosauria > Squamata > Viperidae > Bothrops > Bothrops alternatus. Next base: position 990,440 of record JARGCV010000327.1, read on the forward strand.
TTTGAATCTTTTATGTTACAAAAAGTCCAGTGAGGATTCCTTGCTTACCTTCTATGTCAATATTCTGATCAGGAATTTCCAATTCTATTGTGTCCATTCCTGACTCCCTCCAAGACCCACTGAACATACTTGAAAAGTAGCCAGACTACAAACAGAAAAGTCATGTTTTTAATAATTTTACAATTCTTGGAATTAAAGATTTTATATGATAAGAAGGTATAACACAATATTATTTTCATAGCAAGAGGAACTAAGAATTAAATTTGAATTAAATTTTCTATTTGTCACTCCTAATTTGAAGATATGTTTCTTAATATTTCAATCTTACTCATATTCTGAACCAATTGATTCAACCCCCTCCATCTCCATGCGCTGATTTTAATATTTCGATCTGAACAGAATAAATGGGTTTTCATTGCATCTAAAATAGGAAATGATGGAACAATTGCTCCAGGAAGTGAAACTAAGATCAAGCTCTAGTCTCAAATTTGGTTAGTAAACTAGTATTAAACCATCCTTTATCAACTTGGCTGTTAACAGGGCACTGCATCTTACTTAATCTGGAACTGAAACTAGCATGCAAAGCAAAGAGGGAAGGGGCCAGCCAAACCTGTGTTATAATTTATTTATACAAGTGGACAGACTGCATCCTAGAAAGATAAGTGATCAGGATTGTAATACTGTTGAATAGAAGTTCACATCAGAGCTGGAGGGGACCCATTATGAGCTGCTATCACTCACTGATGTTTAGCCTGAGAGATTAAAAAAATAAAATCTATTTGTACAATATTGTTCTTGTTCCATTTCCTCGAGCCTGACAAATCTGTGTTATTCATAAATTGTGTTAATATATTATTAGTTCTCTGCTACTCTGATATGTGTATTAAGATCTACCCCAAAAATAAACCCTGGTGCTTATTTTGACGACCAAAAAAATATAAGACTGGGTCTTACTTTTGGGGAAACACGGTAGTACCTGTGTTTTCAGGACCACATTAGTACCTGTGTTTTCAGGACCACATTCAAGGCAGCAGTGCTGAATTTGAGTATTAAACAAAAAAGGTCTGAAGCCTGCTTCCTAATGATACTGGAGATCCAAGAAACAAAAAGGCAGTTTTTACCTGACAGAGATATATCTTGTGCAAGTTCCATTCTTCCCCCAGGGCACATATTTTAACATCACTCTTTTCACCATTCAGAAACAGAGTCTGATAAATATACTTCGAAGTGCTTTTTAGTTTTTTCCTGAGATAGAAAAAAACTCCATTAAGTATTGAATGTATATGATATAAATAGCAATAGAAGAAAACACTTCAGGGTTGCACTGTGCAGTCCTTGAGGCCCTCTCAGCTTGGCTGTTTGCTTGCAGATGTTTCATTACCCAATTGCTCAACATCATCAGTGTGAGGGAGGGAGGGGGGGTTCCTGCCCGTTGATATACAGTAGAAGAGGTCTGGGGAGCCCCTTTCCTGAGGTTTTATTCCAAGGCGGAAGAAAGGGAGGTAGTTGTTGGCCCTTTCAGAAAATTGGACTTCAGCAGGGCCAGTTTGGCTTCCTTATTAAAAGGCAACCAGGCGAGAAGCCAGGGGAAGCCAGGGAGGTCCAGTCCCGGGTTAGGTGTGAATCACAGCTGGGAGACTTCGGGCCAGTGGCTCTCTGCCACTTCACGGGGTTGTCGTGGGGAAAGAGGAGGAGGAGGAAGAAAGACTCCGAGGTCTGCCCACCGCCTTGAGTGATTGGCGAAGCTAACCAAGGCGGGAGGAAAAGCACCTGCGCCCACTAAGCAAAGGCAGCACCTCCTGGGAAGGGGTGGGAAACCCGAGGGAGGCCCCAAAGCGGGACGGGACGGTCACCGCCCTCCCTCCCTCCCTCCCTCCCTCCGCCGAAGAGCAGCGCCCCGCCGGCCTCCGGGCGGCCCACCGGTCCCCTCCCCACGAAACCGCCGCTGCCCCGGGCCACAGGGGCGACAGCCCTCCAGGCCCGGGCCTTCCCGGAGCCGCGGCCGTACCTCCTGGGGGTGCTGAGCAGCCGCTCCTCGCCCTCGCTCTCGCCGCCGCTCTCGCTCTCGCTCAGGCCCTCGCCGCGCTTCCGCTTGGAGAAGGCCCCGTCGCCCCTCGGCCCCGTCGCCCCCTCAGCCGCCCCGGCTCTGGGCCCCCACACGCGGCTGCTCCACGAGCCCATCGTCGCCCGTCCGGCCGCCGCCGCCGCCGCCGCCGCCGCCTCCTTCTCATGGGGACGCGCGCCGGGCTACGGGTAGAAAGCCGCCAAGGCGGCCGCCGCGCATGCGCCCCGCTTCGGACTGGAGGGAAGAGACGGACGCGACCGCTTCCCACGCATGCGTCAGCGTCTGGCCGCGCGTCCGGGCCAACGGGAGACCGCGCGTCCTAGAGCGACGCAACCCGGACGTTCGGCGGCATCACTTCCGGCGCGAGAGCTGCGCGGCCATGGCGAGGGAGGCGGCCGCCCACCGCGCTGGTGCCTTGAAGCAGCAGAACAAGCCGCACAAGGCCGGCAGGCACCGCGTGAGCAGCGCGCGAAGGCAGGGAGGTGAGCGCGCCGAGGGGCCCCTTTTTCCCGGGGAGTCTTTTTCGCAAGGTCGCTGCGGAAGCAGGGAGTCCCGCTGGTCGGTGCGCCGCTCGAAAAAAAAGCCTCCAGTCCAGGAGCAGTCTATCCCAGCCGGCCCCTCTCCGAGGGCCGGAGCGGCCTCTGCCCTTTCGGCCGACCCAGTTCAGCGTCTCTCACTCGTCTGAATGACTTCAGGGTTGAGGCATTCTGGGAGTTTCAAGGCCAAAGTGGGCCGAGATGGAGAAACGCCCGTCTAGTCCCCGGGTCTCCACTCTTGGCAGCTCCCAGCACCCCCCTGTCAGCGTGGCTGGCTGAGGAACTCGGGGTTGAAGTCCACAAGGCTTAAAAGTTGCCAGGTTAAATTCCTGGTCTATGGAAAGCAGCTTCTGCAGCTTTGTCTGCTTCGTCAGAGGAGGAACAGGCAGGAAGCCAGCAGATCTGCCCTTTTCCCCTCTTCCTTCCCCAGGTCGGGTCCCGGTCAAGACCCTCACTCGGCAGGTGCAACGCAGCTGGTCAAAGCAGGACCGCAGGCACCGGGCTTGGCAGCTCCGCCGGCAACACCAGCAGGCTGTGAGTCAGCAGCAGAAAGCAGAGCAGGGAAGCTGAGTCTGGGCAGCTTGGTTGGAGAGTGGAGGAACCTCACCTATCTTTGCTTTCTCTGTCTGCAGGTGTTGGAAGAAAAGCGGAATTTGGGGCGCAGGGATGGGCCACCACACCTGGTGGTGCTGGTGCCGCTGCATGCCCACACTGATCCCCATGCCGCCTTGAACCTTTTCCAGAGTAACCAGGATTCAGTTGTGTTCCCAGCAAAGGGGGGGCCGCCTAGTTTTGCCCTGCTGTGCCCCCAGTCCAAGCTGCGCTGGCGTTTCGTAGTAGCTGATGCAGGTGCGGGCCTACAAAATAGTTCTATGGTCTTTCCTGCATTTTCCTGGAGTATTTCAAGAGAGTTGTAACTTCCATAATTCCTATTCTCCAGGAAGCCCTCATGCTGTGCTGGATCTTGCCAAAGTAGCTGATACTCTCCTTTTCGTGCTGGATGCTGCAGATGGTTGGGATGCTGTTGGCGACCGTTGTCTTTCCTGCATCTTTGCTCAGGGTCTCCCCAGCTATGGTGAGTATAGTGCCCAATGCAGCCTGTTTTTCCATCCACCTAGTAAGATGGGAGATGGTTGGCAGGCTACAATCCTTGCTGTAAAGCTGCCTTGTCTCATTGCAGGACTTGGAAGCTTAGCTCTCTATAACTAAGCCAGCTGTGTGAAATATCTGTTCCATGACAGTAAATTTGGGTCTTTGGTTGAATGAGTTTGCTTCCCTTGATGCTCTGTAATTATTACTACTACTTCGTTGTTACTCTTTTCTTGTTATATTATGCAGGTAATTCTCAAGTTATAACCACAATTAGGACCGGAATTTCTGTTGCTAAGCAAAGTGGTTGTTAAATGAGCAGTGCCCAACTTTACAATCTTTTTTCTGAGTTACTACAGTTGTGAAGTGAATAATATGGTTGTTATTGGAATTAAGCTTCCCCATTGTCTTTGTTTTTCGGAAACCAGCTGGGAAAGTTGCAAATGGTGATCACTTGACCCCAGGATGCTGCAGCCACTGGAAATACATGCTGGTTGCCAAGTGCCGAAATGTTGATTATGTGGCTGCAGGGTCGTCTGCAAGCGCGACGACCAGTCATAAGTCATTTTTTTCAGTGACATAATTTTGAATAGTTACTGAATGATTGTTTGTAAGTGGAGGACTACCTGTATTTGATGCTACAGTATGAGCCACCAAGAATTAATTCGGTAATTGAGGGTGTTGTCACAGTTGCAAGACAACTCCACAAAGAGCTGGGCAGGGTTCTCCCTTGGCTTAATACCTTACGGTCAGAAGTTCTGTTCCTTGCATAGAATTCAGGAATCTGTTGGGTAGGTGGAGTTCTCTGTTCTGTGGGTAATAGAAGAAAAATAGTATAATAATAGAATAAAAGAGCTGTTGTGGCGCAGTGGTTGGAATGCACTATCACAGGCTAACTCACTGCTCAATCTCAGGAGTTCAATTCTGACTGGCTCAAGCTTTCCATCCCTCTGAGGTCGGTAAAATGAGAGCCCAGATGATTGGGGGAAATATGCCCACTCTGTAAACCACTTAGAGAGAGCTGTGAAGCGGTATATAAGTCTAAGTACTGTTGCTAGTGCTAATAGCAGCCTCGGTGATGATCCAGAGGAAAGGCAGATTTCTCCGGCTGTCTGTATTTAAGGAAGCCTTTCTTTATTTTTGTTCCTTGCAGGTCTTGCTGTTCAGGGTCTGGCTGAGCTGATGCCAAAGAAGCAAACTGATTACAGGAAAAAGCTGAGCAAGGTTATTGAGAAGCGATTTCCTGGGGCCAAACTTTTTTCTCTGGACACGGAGCAGGAATCTGCACTGCTGCTGCAGCACCTGGCCAGCCAGAAACAGCAGCACTTGGCATTCCGAGACCGGCGGGCTCACCTGCTGGCTGATGCTGCCAAATTTGTGCCCAGCTCTGACAGTGCCTTGGTGGGGACCTTAAAGGTGTCTGGCTACGTGAGGGGACGAAGCTTGAATGTCAACAGCCTGGTGCATATTGTTGGGCATGGAGACTTCCAGATGAATCAAGTGGATGCTCCCCCAGACCCCTTTGCCCTGAACCTCAAGTGCCCAGGAGGACAACTGGCAAGTAGGAAGAAACAGGTGGGGCCTGTCCCTGTGCAGGTGTGGCTGAGGTGCTCTTCCCCCAAAGGGGGCGTGGTCTGAGCTGCTCTCTTGTGACTCTTGCAGGGTGACCTTAGCAGCAGCAGCAGCGCCACTGAGATGGAGGAAGAGGTGAAGGTCCTGAGCAAGGCTGATCCGGCCAAGCAGGAGCCTCTGCAGTCGGAAGTGGTTCCAGATCCAATGGAAGGAGAGCAGACCTGGCCCTCGGAGGAGGAGCTGAGGGAGGCAGACGGTCAGTAAGAGATGACTTTGTACAGGCCGTGACTTGGTTTGTGTGCCCTCTGCCCGCAGTCTCCAACTTGGCAACTTTAAGACTTGTGGACTTCGGTTGCGAGAATTCCCCAGCCAGCCAGTGCTGGGAGTTGAAGTCCACAAGTCCTAAAGTTGCCAAGTTTGGAGAGCCCTGTCCTAAGCCATGTTTTCTTAAATGGGTTCTGCAGTTTATACTCTGTACTGTTAGCCTTAGCTTTTAATTAAATGGTTGAATTCACACAGGCTATGGAACTATAAGAAACCAGATTATACTTAACTCTGATGTGTAGATGCTGCCTAGCCTCCCTCAACAGGGCCAGCCTTCTTTAACCACGATTCCATTGAGGGAGTTGAGGCACTGTATACCTGTCTCTCAATCATTTCTTCAAGGGCTCAGTCATTATTATTACTGGCTTATTGTATTATAAAATACACAATATATTTCGGTATAGTGGTATTTATATAGTATTGGCAAGAGGCATTAATACTTTGATGATTCAGATAAAGCTTTAAGGATAACCAAAAGAAATCTTTGAAGGGCTTAATTTTTTTCAAGTGTTCTTTTGGGCGGCTTGGTTTACTCTCTCAAAAAAAAGAAACATTCTCAGTTTTTCAGATTCTTGATCCGTACATAAGCTGCGCTCTGCCGGATCAGACTCCTGGCCTAGCCACCCCACCATCTGCTGTCCTTGGCCAGCCCAGAGAGGCCCAAGGAAACCTACGGGTCTCCGAGCGGGTGGCTTTCATGGAGAGTCCTCTGCTTTTGTTATCTTAAAGAGAGCACATAAACGATCCCTGCTCTGTGCTGAAGTGGGACGTGCCCTGATAATCATGGCTTTACGCTGACGGGAGGAATGCTGTAGTTTTCTTTTCTTTTTACCCTGGGAGATTCTCCGGCAGTAACTCTTTCCCAACTATGCACAGAATCTCTTAAGCAGAGCAAGAAGGCGGTCAAGAGGGTCCCCAAAGGCACATCTGCCTATCAGGCTGCCTGGATCCTGGACAAGGATGAATGGAGGAATGGCAGTGAGGAGGATGAAAAGGGGGATGAGGAGATTATGGAAGAAGCCATGGCCCAGGTAACGGAGTTGGCCTTTTTATGGTCGCCTGGGGAAGAGTCTGCAGGCCCACTGGCGGCTGGGGCTTTGAAGGTGGAATTAGCACAGGGCAAGCACTGAGGACCCCGGGGGGGGGAGGGCCTCCTGACGCTCTCTCACGCAGTGCTCCCCCCGGGTTGCTTTTGCTCTGGCAGGATGGGAGCAGCAGTGCAGAGGAAATTGCTTCTGAGGAGGAGGAGGAGGAGGACTGTGAAACCATGACGTTGCCTGAGACTGAGCAGGCCGAGGAGAAAATGGAGGAAGAAGAAGCAATGCTGGAGAAATACCGACAGGAGCGAGAAGAAGAAATGTTTCCAGATGAGGTGGACACCCCCCGGGATGTGCCAGCCCGGGTCCGGTGAGAGCCTCAGCAGATGGCCAGGGCCATGGGAGGTGTTGGCACAGTTCTAGTGGGATTAGGGGATGCTGAGGCAAGGTCACCCCTTTGCCTGCCTTGGGAGGCTGCTTTCAGCTGGAGGCTCTGCTGGGTTACAGGAGATGGGAGAGGGCAGCAGGCAGAGGGGTTGAAGAAAAGGCAAACGAATGATCCCGCTGGCTCCCTCAGGTTCCAGAAGTTCAGGGGACTAAAGAGCTTCCGAACATCTCCCTGGGATCCCAAGGAGAACCTCCCCAGGGACTATGCCCGGATCTTCCAGTTCCAGGACTTTTCACGGACAAGGAAACACATCTTCCGGCAGTTGGAAAAGGAGGAAACAGATGGAGCTCAGGTTGGCCCTTTCTCCAGTCTCACTCAACAATTGTTGGTTTTACATTTTTAATCTTTAAAAAAATGATAGTTGTACTTTTACAAGTATTATTTTTTCATACTGTGAGTTATGCTTTACTTCAGGAGTGTCCAACCTTAGCAACTTTAAGACTCGTGGATTTCAACTCCCAGGATTCCTCAGCCACACTTGACACCTCTGCTTTTATTGTTGATCAGTTGCTCAGATCTCTGTGGAATATCCAAGTTCTAACACGAGAGCCTTGTCTGACTCCTTAGAGTTCAGTCTTCAGAGTTGCACTTCCATGTAACCTGCCCGTGTGCTCCTTCTACAGGTCGGCTGGTACGTTACAATCCACCTTTCCAACGTCCCAATTTCTGCTATGGAGAGTTTCCAGCAGAAGCAGGAGCCTCTGGTGCTGTTCACATTGCTTCCTTATGAGCAGAAGGTGAGTCACAAGAAGAGAGGTGGTCATATTTTGTCTTTGGGACAAGGCTTCATTGGGACTGGCTCAAAGCCCAGAAGAAACAACTTTTCTCTCAGGGGTCTGAATCAGTCTGAAACCAGCTGAGGATCCCTTGGTGGTCTGAGGCTTCTTGGGCCTCTCCGCCTCTGATTCCTCTCCTCCTCTTATGGTCTCCAGATGTCTGTGCTGAACCTTGTGGTGAGACGCCATCCAGGATACAGTGAGCCAGTAAAGTCCAAAGAAGATGTGATAATCCATTGTGGATTCCGCCGATTCCTGGCCTCCCCTCTCTACTCTCGGCACACCTCAGGTGGGGGAACTCCCTTTCTAGCATTGGTGATGTTACGTAGTTGGGTCATGAAACATCTGCATGAGAACAACCGAGCTCAGGGAACAGTAAAGACCCCTCATGTCGACCCTGAGCTACAAATGTTCTATCAGTCAAGCTAAACTAAACCTGCAACCCCCTCATCCCACCCCCTTTCAGCGGATAAACACAAGCTGGAGAAGTTTTTCCATGCTGACACTGCTGTGGTGGCCACAATCTACGCCCCCATTACTTTCCCGCCTGCTTCGGTGCTGCTGTTCAAACAAGAGAGTGACGGTGAGTTGGGAATTGGGTCCATATGGGCTCTCATGCGCTGGTATCCTCTGGTGAGCTGCTACTGCCACCCCTTCTGCTGGCCTTTCTAGAGTTTGCCTTCTTTTCCAGCAGGCTCCCTTTACCTGATACCTACAAATGGGTTGGATTGCCTTGCCCTTCATTCTAGAGCTTGAAAAGAGGGGGGGGGTGTTCAGATTGTCTGCAGGGTGCCAGGAAGGGAAATGTTACTGTGCAGCAGTTGGGAAAAACGGTGTCTTCCTCTGTGACACATTGTCCTGTCCTGGCTTATACGCCGTCTCTCTGGGGCCTAGAAAAGAGATGTCCCAGAGCAGATCCTTTTTTCCAAGAGTGGCGGTGTGGGGTAGAGACAGTTGATGTGGGGCTTTCTCCCCAGCAAAGCTTGCCAAGGATCTTACTCATTGGCTTGGGCTTATTTTATTGGTGATGCCACTCTGGTTCTTTCAGGTTTGTATTAAAAGTTGCAGGTAGTGGTAATAAACTTGTTGCTGAACTACAGTTCCCAACAGTCCCAGCCCACTATGCTGAATACATTGTGGTCCATCTGTGCCGAACAGTTATACCATTTGGGAGCTGAAAATGTGGCCTTGGCTTTAAGCCTCGGTACTTTTTCTGCTCCTTTGCTGATCTTAGAGTCGTATGGGCCGGATTCTGAGGCAATGCAAATGCTGGCTATCAACTGCCCAGCCTGAAGTTGGGCCCTGGACCCCTCTGCCCCTGAAGCCACAGGATTCTCACGGGTGTTTTTTTGCAGGAGCACAGAATCTCTTGGCTACGGGCTCCCTGCTCAGCGTAGATCCTAACCGGCTAGTCATCAAACGGGCGGTGCTCAGTGGCCACCCGTTCAAGATTTTCAGCAAGCTGGCGGTTGTGCGCTACATGTTCTTCAACAGAGGTATTGCATCTAAAGTTGGCAGAGGGAGCAATTGCAGTAGCTTCATGGAGAGAAATGGACCCATTCAGAACATGGGCAGTGCTTGGCTGGCCTGTCTGTCTGTTGCTCTGCTAGAGCAGCTTCCCACATGCAGTGTTGTAGGAATCCACTCCCTCCCCAACACACACGGGTCTGTGCTGGGTATCCTTACTTTATATTAAACTTATGCAACCCTTGCTTGTCTATGACTGTCATCTCAGGGGTTGCTTTGAACCCTGCTGGACTCCTAGCTCTTCCTTCTCCCTCTCCTGCAGAGGATGTCCTGTGGTTCAAACCAGTGGAGCTCCGGACCAAGTGGGGCCGCCGCGGCCATATCAAGGAACCTCTGGGTAAATGGGTGAAATTCTTTGGGGTGTTGGTGGCCCAGCAGATCTCCCTTCCTCACTCTCTCTCTCCTCTTGGCTGCCAGGAACCCACGGCCACATGAAGTGCCAGTTTGACGGGCAGCTGAAGTCCCAGGACACGGTGCTGATGACCTTGTACAAGCGGGTCTTTCCCAGGTGGACATTCGACCCCTGCGTGCCAGAGCCCACAAGGTGGAGGGACGGCATCCAGCCTCGCCTAGAGGGAGAGGAGAAAATGGACTAGCTGCTCTAGCTAAGCAACTATTTATGCAAGGGGAAAATACTATTTCCTACAAAAATAAATCTCTGGGGTACTTAGTATTTCTTTTTGATGGTCCAACATCTGGAGAAATCTGGTACCTGTGAAGCAGCCAATTGTCCTTTGTTTGATTTGCCTTAATATGCTTCACTTTTCATGGAGCCACTGGAGTAATTGCCTTGCAGATGGGTTTATGCAGGAGGAAGTTTAGCTGTGGATAGCAGGGCTTCCTTCTCTAGTAATGAGAGACATGTTGAGACAACCACACTTGTAAAGGAGTATTCAGTGGGATTTGAGGAGCCAAAATTTTAAAATGTTTTATTGTATTGCTCATTTTATACTGCATATTGTCCACCTGTTTCAAAGCAGGGACTAAGATTCTTTTTAAATTTAGAAATAGAGAGCAGACACAATGTTAGCATGATATGGTTGGCATTTTTAAGAGCATTGTTACAAAAGGTTCAACTACTTGTCATCTACGGTGGGGTGGGGAACTATGGCCTTTTTGTGACTTGTGGACTTCAACTCCCAGGATTCCTGAGCCAGCCGTCTTGGCCTAGGAATTCTGGGAGTTGAAGTCCAAAGTCATAAAAAGGGCCATAGTTCTCCACCTTTGTCCTATGGGGACAGCCAGGCACATGGCTTCAATGTCAAGATGGGGAAGAAATCTGGAAGCTCTTAGTCTTCGCCGCCGCACAGAAGGAGCAGAACTTTCCTGTAGTCCCCTGTGGTGTCTCCCTAGAAGGGAAAAACAAAGAATCGTTCAGTTTTATTTTATTAAAAGGATGCAAATTCTAGCAAATCAGGGCTCACGGCCCCTACTTTAGCCATTATCTCTGAATTAACAGGTATGCAGAATAAAGTTCACCATGTGTCTAATGTGAACCACTGCTGCCTTTCCTGAAAGCAAGGGTGCCCACAAGGTATAGTCGGAAGATCGTGCCACAATGACGCAACCCAAATTCCACGACATACCCTTGTGACTGCCCTCTTGATGTTTTTCATCGCAACCTACAGATGACTTTGGCTGGGAGTGCCCCAGTAACATTGGAACAGTTTGTTGGGCACACCTCTCATCCTCTGCAAGACCAATGTGATACTATGCAGAAATTGCATAAGATCACACACCGCAGCTCACCTTAATGAAAGAGTAGAGGGATTTTCCGTACATGCGCTTGAACTCTGCCTTAATGTCAATCATATCGATCTCACAGCGAGAGACCATCAGGCGAATCAGAGTGTCGTCATCGGTCCCCAACCCCTGGTTTCGGGTTGGAAAAAAAAGACACGCCAAGTCAAGGCTGGACTTCAGCCAGCAAAATATTTTGTCCCTTTTAAAACAAGCCACCTGCTAATGGTGGAGTCCTTGGCATTCTGAGCATGGTGGTTTTCTTGCAGACATTTCATTACCAAACTAGGTAATATCAAGCTAGGTAAGCTAGCACTGATGAAGATTCTCAGTCCTCTAGGTATAGTTACCTGGAAGTTGAGCCATGGCAACTGAACTTTTTTTCTTTTTGCTTTGAAATGTTTTGCTAATTATCTAAGTCGCTTCTTCAAGTTGAAAAAGCTATTTGAATAAGTAGCCACTCATTTCAAATCAAAAAGAAAAAAAATTGGTTGCCATGGCTCAACTTCAAGATAGCCCTGAGGATGTTAACTAGTTTCGTCATGAAACTTTTGCTAAAAGCCACCATGCTCAGAGAGCATCAAGGACCTCACAGTTCAACCCTGAACTATAAATATTCTGTCAGCAGCTGCTAATTGTGCTAAATCAAGCTGCTGGTCAGTGTTTCTCAACTTGTAAAATATATGGACTTCAACTCCTACAATTCCCCAGCCAGCGTTCTGGGACTTGAAGTCCACACATCTTAAAAGTCACTGAGGTTGAGAGGCACTGATAGAGTGCCTCTTGTTCATGCTGGAACTTTGCAGAATCCCCAGGACACCATTATCCAACCTGTTCTGGAGAGGCCAGGGATTAAACACCAGCCTTTTTCACGCAATGCCTGTGCCCGGATCATGCAATGACAGGAAATCAATCCCTTAATAAGGCAGTCCTATTACAGAGCTCCTATTCGGTTTGCAGCTGTTTTTATGCATTATGTTTACCTTCATAGACTTGTACAGCCGTTCAGCAAAGTAGGCAGGTCTATTTCTCATGCATTTTACTGAGAAGAGAGGAGAATAAAGAAAGGCAGTTAGGCTTCTGGTTCTGCGCAGTTTAGCGCAACAGCCGAGGGATTGCAGGGCTCCGTGCCCTACGGCTGATTTCTTTCTGCTTGGGAACCCTAAATGGGCCAAAAACCGCCCTGGAGAGGTGGCAAGGAAAGAGGGAAGCCCTGTTGATCCTGGGGAGATGGCGGTCAATCCGGACATCTGGGGAAAGCGCTCCAAAAGCCGACAGAAGCAAGGCTAGTGTCATTCATGAATCTAGCCCAAGCTACATGCAGCCAACGCCGAAAAGCACTAAACTAAGTGTGATTGTAAACAGCGTGACTGAACTGAGTAAGAATATTGATTTTCTCTCTTCTACCTGACTGATTTCCTGAGAAAAAAAGAAAAACCCCAGAAGTAAAAATCTTCTGAAAGTGAGGGGGGGGGTATCTTTGTTCCACCCTCCTCTAAACGGAAGAATTAAGTTTACAGGGAAAAAATTGAAAGATGGACTGGTGCTGACATCTAGTGGTGGATGAAAATACTGCCCTAAAAGCAGTAAGAAGCAGAAAGAAGCGTGACCTTCAAGGTGTTGATTAAACAAAGAGCAGCTGGACTATCTACAAAGTGAGAACTACAAAACTTAGAAAAAATTGACCTGCCTGGATTATAAATATTTTTTTTAATTGCGACTTTAAAGTGATTGGCAGAGAAAGGACTTTTGGTCATTATGGAGCATCAGAGATCTGCAGAAAGAACATATCAAGAAAAAATAAATACCAGGAGGAAACGTTTGTTCTGTTACAACAAATGCAAATGATATTAACTTCAAACTATGAGGAAATTAAAAATGAATTCCCATTGTTGGGCAGAGTTTCCCTCTCTCCATGTTGCGGACACCCTGGATGCAAGGTAGCCCCCTGCAAAGTAACTGTCACCAGCTAGAGAGAAATAAAAGCTGATGTTGAGTCCTCACCTATTGCCAGCAAGGCATCTTCAAGGTCTCCTGACATCTCGGATTTAATACTCTCTGTAATATCTTTGTTAGCAATGTTCTTGTATTCATCAAATACTAAATAAATAAAGATTTTTATTAGCAAACAAAAGAAAAGCAGTTCCAAAACCTCCCAAACCTGGAGACTCAGCTATGTCTATGAGGTCCTCTGTTCTGTTATTTCTATATTCAAATTTCCAATATTCCCCATTTCCTGATTATACTGTATATTTTTTTCTAAAAAAATAAAAGAGAAAACAGCAGATGTCCTGAATGAACTGAAATAAGAAAAGACCTAGGCAAGTAATGGGGAAATCACACCATCAGGCCTTGAGCCACAGAACATTAGAATAACAGAGTTGGAAGCGATCTTGGAGATCTTCTAGTCCAATCCCCAGATTGAGCAGGGATCCTATACCATTTCAGACAAATGGCTGTGCCATCTCTTCTTGAAAACTTCCAGTGATGGAGCACCCACAATTTCTGAAGGCCAGCCATTCCACTGGTTAATTGTTCTCACTGTCAGAAAGTGTCTTCTTAGTTCCAGGTTAGATTTCTCTTTGATAATCTTCCACCCATTGTCCTGCCCATTGTCCTGCTTTGGAGAATAGGTTGAGACCCACTCCTCTCCTCTGTGACAGCCCCTCAAGAATTGGAAGACAGCTATCATGACATCCCTAGTTCTTCTCTTTGTTAGACTAGACATGCCCAGTTCCCTCAACCTTTCATCATATGGTTTAGTCTCCATCTTTGTTGCTCTTTTCTGCACACTTTCCACGATCTCGGCCTCTTTTTTGTATCGTGGTGACTAGAATTAAACGAAAGAGTTAAACAGCAGGACTTAGTTGCTGCAACTCTCATTCCCAGCCTACAACTAACCGATCATCATGTTGCTTGTTAGTATAGCTTAGAGTTGGAGAGTAGATCCCATTTTAGCGTTCATTCTAGAATACGCTTGATTCCCAGGGCGCTTCTTTTTTTACAAGAATACGCTGCCACCCTCATTGTTTACCTCTTAACAGATGGCTCCTGCTTCTGGAGCACAAGATGGTAATGAACTGGCCCTCACTGGTGCCCCATTTGTTCTCTCCTGCTTCATACAGGCACTAGAGGAAACAGACACAAAGAGCAGATTTTGCAAGACGGTGAAAGAACAGGCAAGGGGTGGGTGGGGGTCTGATCTGCAGCAATCCAGGCCCCATAGTAGCTTCCTTCATGTTTTCACAGACAGTAGGAGAGATGAGCAACTTCACACAGATAAAGAAACGGAACTCTCCACCTCTGAGCTGTAAGGCACGCAATTGTAAAGCTGGGACGACGTGACTGGGGATGTAAAACTAATCATTTTGGGCCCTGGGGATGCAATGTTGTGCACAATAATTGTTTTAAGCTTACCAGGTCTTAATGCAACTGATATAATGGTCTGCATGTGACACACAATGGGGTGGGGATAAGGAGACATTTATTGTGTCACCCCCAAATTGCCATTTGGCTGCTAAATTTTGGTGGTCTTCAACAGGCCCTGCAATGTCCATCTGTGCTCACTTACCTTTGTTCTGGAGGATTTAACGAGGCAAAGAGTGGGAATTAAGTTATACCCAGTTTAAAAGAAAAGCAGTTTGGAAATAAAGCAGCAAACTGCCTATTCATTGCTGCAAATGGGGCACTCACCTGGGCATCCTCCTTGACCAGCCCCTGGTCGACATGCTTACTTTCATCCCTGTTGCCCTGGGGAGAAAAGGCAGGGGGGAAGCAAGTGAAGCTCAACAGCAATTTTTTGTACACAAGTTTTGAAGCACTATACAGAACTGCAAAGAAAGGTCAAGATAACACAGAATGTTCTCAAACAAGCCATGATTCATTTTCACATCTGCAAAAATGCTTGCTCAACAAAGACAAACCACGATTTAGGGTGCGGTGTGAATGCATCCACTATGTGAAGTGTGATCTGAGGCATGACAAGAAGAGCCAAATACTTACAGTCGACAGGGATACCAGGACTCTCCGGAACTTGGAGGAAGTATCTGAAACAATGTCTTTCTCAAGGGTGGTTCCATACTCTGCGAAAAGGCCAAAAGATATATTTCAAAAAAGCACCACAGTCCCATTCAGACAATTGGTGGAGTTGAGGAAAGCTTCACAACTATGGCAACTTATTGAAAAACAACCACTCACTTGCAGGGGTATCTGCAGGACATGATCAAAAAAGTCAGGATGGTGTCTGCAGATGTAGAGGGTTGTGAGAATAACCTTGAGGAACAGGAGGTGTGAGCACCAGTAAATCAGTTTAACTGTAAACCTGATATTTCATGCCTGATGTTTCCAGAGAGAGGCCCAAGACAAGAGACTGTGCAGTCCTGAACTTTAGGGGGGAGAGAGGAAAAGATTCAGAACCTCCCAGAGTATATTCGGTAGGTTAGAAGGTTACAGCTTTAGCCTGGCAAGATTATGTCCGTTGGGTGAAAGCAAATAAAGAAATGGATTCAATTGGATCTCACTGGGTCATCTTTGGACTCAGATCTGACAGAAATCCTATAATAAATATAATTTTAATATTCACAACATTGGTTGCCTTAAGTTTGATTTGCCTTAAATCGCTGACAGCAATGGTGCAATCAATCAGAGCTCTGCCTATTTTTTATGTGCACCATCAGGGGCACCATCTTGATTTTTCATGTGCACCATCACAGAGGCCATCTTGACTTTTTTGACCAGGGCCTGCAGACAGTTATGACCATGGGGAATTTCACTAGACTCCAAGATTGGTTCTGCACAAATTCTGGGGAATGTATCTAAAAGCATTCTCTGTGGTAGGTCTGTGGGTTAAGGGTAGGTCTGCATATCCCCAAACATAGCGTGCAAATGGCATTCAGGGCTTCCAGCTGCTGTTAGAGCACAGCTGGCCATTCCAGAAAGCTCCGTGAATTGGCTGCAGGCGAGTGAGGAAGGCTATGGGACAGAATACTCACGATGGTGGTAGGTGTCATTAATCCTCCGGATTTCCTCATTGGTACGAGATGCCAGGATTTCTATCAGGCAGCCCTCATCTGTCCCAGCTCCCTGAAGGACAGACAAGAGTGCTTCAACAGAGTGCCAAGGCTGGGCAAATGCCAACCAAAGCAAGGTTTTTCTAGGAACATCTCCAGGCGTCAAAATAATTTTGACCAACCTGAAGGTGGAAACCAAAGTTCATAGATCTCAAGCTGAGGGACCGTGTGGAATTTTATAGTGTGAAAATGCTATATGCTGCAAAATGATGGAAAACTGAGTCTATCGTATTTCCTGCTCTCATAGATGCACACTGTCATAGGTGCCCCCTGCTCAAATGTCAACATGTGTCAATATTTGTACAAAAAGGGTGGAGCTTCAATCATGTAGCTGCAGAGATCACCTTGACTCTTTGACCTCCCCCAAGACCTAGCTGGATCCATGTTGCAAGTCAGCATCTAGAGATGAGTAAGACATCTCCATGCTACCCACTTCCTGGAACCTTGAAGCAAATTGTCCAAAGAGTATATTCCAGATGACCTTTTGAGATACAGGTCTTGGTCTGATATAAAACAGCCTCATGGACAATTCCACACAAATCTCTGCTTCTTTGTTGTAATTAAAATGTTTGCAAACCTTCATTGCTCTTTTCAGCTCCTCTACATCATACAGGGTGATGGGGGTCATCAGCCCAATAACAACTTTCTCAAAATTCTTACTCAACTCAGACTTCAGGTCACCAATCAAATCCTGTTGGGGAAAGAAAATGATTAGATAACGTCACAATGTCTAGTGTCATTTTTTGTTTCAAGTGCACCACCCAAAATTAAATCTTAGTTCTACCGGTAATTCTCTTCTAAAATTGGTATATTTCCTTCAAGGCAGAAGTCAAAGCTGTATGACAGCTGGCTTTTCAATTTTAAGGACATAAACCAGATCAATGTTTTTTGTGACCACAGAATCTCACATTTGACCCGATCTTTGGAAACTTTAGCAGTGATCAATGAATTTGGCTTGAAATTTCTCAGGGCCATTTTTTTTTTTTACTTCTCTGCTTCTTCCCTGTCTCCTACTTTGTTCCATATAGAGTTCTTGTGAACTCTCAAGTCCCTTCTTTCTGCTATGTATGTATGTATGTATGTATGTATGTATGTATGTATGTATGTATGTATGTATGTATGTATGTATGTGTTGTGAGTGTCCCTAGACCAGCTTGGGAAGTATCAGAGGATGAGGATCAGCAGCCAGGCCCCTCTGGGTGTTTTCCCCTCCCGGCAGCCGAGGAAGAGCAGCCAGGCCCCTCTGGGTATTTTCCCCTCCCGGCAGCTGAGACAGACAGGGAGGAGATTTACAGGCAGTCTGGGTCAGATTCGCAAAGTGAGGGGTCAGATTTGGATCAAGAAGATAGATGGCTTGATCCGAGATTCCGAAGGTTTGATAAGCGAAGGTGTCAGTTAAGTGGAAAAAGGAAGTAATGGGGGGAAGTGACGTATCGGAAACTATATTAGAAGGGGAAAGAAAGACTACGCCTTTGTCACGAGCAACGTTAATCAAGGAGTAGCCTGATATCGGGAGCAGTGCGTTTGAATTCAGTCTTCTGATGTTTTGGAAATCTACGGAAGAATAATGAAGTCTTGGACAATGCGATAAAGAAAGAGTGAGTTAATTGGAAGGTGTGGGAAGAGCATGTTTTAATCTAAATGTAAATAAATGAGACTTGGCCGTTCCTGCCAGCAAAATGCCAGCAGCGTGCTTTGAAGTGAATCCTTTTGAAATGTGTTAAATAAACCTCTTAAAGACATATTTATGTGGATTTTAATGAGCTGAGAGGGGCAAGACAGAACAGTATGTATGTATGTATGTCTGAAGATGACGAATGGGACTTTGTCGAAATGTCGCCAAGACACTTCAAATTTTACGCGGGAGAAAACCCGAATTACCAGAGACCTACATACAAACACCCGCGAAAACCTCAGAAAACACACACACACACACACACGTAGGTCTTTGGTTCTTCGGGTTTTCTCCCACGTAGAATTTGAAGTGTCTTGGCGATGTTTCGACGAAGTCTCATTCGTCATCTTCAGGCTGGTGCTTTCGGCTTCGTGCTTCTAGGAGCAATGTGTGACTGTAGCTGTTTCTTCCTTTTAACTGCCAGTGGGGGTTTGAACTGATTGGCTGGGAGCTCGGCTGTGTTCTGATTGGGTGGAGGTGTGTTCTGATTGGTTAGGGGGTTGGCTGTGCTCTGATTGGATGGGGGGTTGGCTGTGCTCTGATTGGCTGGGGGAGTGTTCTGTTTGGGTGGGGGCTTTGTTGTGCTCAGGTTAGTCTGAGTTGCAGGGGGATTAGAGACTAACTGAGATAGAGTTAGAAAAACGCCCACACAGCATGAACAAACGAGATGATACCTCCCACCTACCAGCCATTTGGAAACCCGCCCTTATTGACAGACGAGTCCATAGCATGGGGAATGACACCAGACCTACATTCACAAAAACCACACAGGATGTCACCACCACACATCCAGGCAAAAAGCAAACCCAAACCCACACTGATGAGGAGGCACGACCACAAACCAGAAGCCAGACCACAGCTGCATCATTAGCCACCTTAAACCCCACCAATCCATACACGAAGCAAACTGACACCCACCATGAAGATGAGGCACGACCACGAACGCAAAGCCAAACAGCTATACAGTTCACCATCTCTAATCCCCTTGTAACACTGACTAACCTGAGCACAACAAAGCCCCCACCCAAACAGAACACTCCCCCAACCAATCAGAGCACAGCCAACCCCCCATCCAATCAGAGCACAGCCAAGCCCCTAACCAATCAGAACACACCTCCACCCAATCAGAACACAGCCGAGCTCCCAGCCAATCAGTTCAAACCCCCACTGGCAGTTAAAAGGAAGAAACAGCTAAAATCTCACATTGCTCCTAGAAGCAGAAGCCGAAAGCACCAGCCTGAAGATGACGAATGAGACTTCGTCGAAACGTCGCCAAGACACTTCAAATTCTACGTGGGAGAAAACCCGAAGAACCAAAGACCTACACACACACACACATGTATATATATACACACACACACACACACACACACACACACACATACACACACGTGTATGTGTTTATGTATATATATATATATATCTACATATGTGTATGTGTTTATGTATATATATATATATATCTACATATGTGTATGTGTTTATGTATATATATATATATCTACACAGCATATGTATATGTGTATATACTTTTTTTTCTGGAAAAATGACAATAAATCTTATCTTATCTTATCTTACATTACATTGCCATCTTACATTACCTTGCCATCTACCTTATTATTTAGGAAATCTAATGTGGCTCTTCTCAAATTTTTTCACTATTCATTCCACAGCTGATGTTAACAGTTTTATGCAGTCTTCAGCCCCCTCAAATTTGCAGTCTACATGTGAATCCAGTCCCAGAGTTCACATTCAGTGCTACCTACCCGACCAATACTGGATTTGTAGGCAATCTTAATCTCCTGCCGTTGGGACAAGCTCCTGTTGACCAAAATGTCAATGATGGCATCTTCATCAGTACCTGGGACAAGAGACTGAAGATTCAGAGAAGGGCAAGAAAGATGACCAAGCAATTGAAACTAGAATCCATGGAGCAGAATATGGGGAGAAGCTGGTAGGTGAGATCAAGTAGATGTTTGGCAAACAGGAAAGTCCAGTTAATCAGGACCTCCAGAGCAAGGCCACAGGAAACACAAATCAGAGGAGAGAATACTAGAGTTTGGACCTAACTCAGAAGAAGGCTATTTTTCATGGTCTCTTTGATGCACCTCTGTGCGATTTCTTTTCTGAAGGCTCTCTGCACAAAGTGAGCTTAGCCTTTCCACCTCCAGCTGGGCAGGGTTTACAATTCCCAGCAGGACCTCTACGGAGACTCTTCATCATCCAAAGCTGCTTCTTCAACTGAAGAACCTTCCTGGATGAGAAGCAAAACGTTTTCAAAGAAAAAAAATCAAGTCCAATTGTTCTTTTGAAAAAAGCACCTTTGGGAATTCGCAGCAGGCATAAAAGCTTCTGGTTGAAAGTTTTGGGAGCTCCAGTCCAAAGAGGATCTTTTGGCCTGATCAAAGGGGACTTTGAGGCAGAAACACTACAACCGCAGAGCAATAAATCAAGAATAAAGCGGATGACTCACCCAAGCCTTTCATAGCTTTACGGAGATTCTGGGCATCGGCCTCAGCGTTGAAGTTGGAGGTCCCTTTGACGGTGCCTCTGTTTCCTGCCTAAAGCCGCAGAATGTCAAAAATCAAACCCCAGGAGAGTTGGAAAAACAGAGGAAGCAAGAAAAAAATCCAGGTGTACAAGGAATCTTTGACTTATGACCACAATAGAGCCCAAAGCTTCTGTCGCTTAAGCAAGAGAGTTGTTAAGTGCATTTTGTCCCATTTTGTCACCTTTTGGCCACTTTTTTAAGTGAATCACTGTGGTTGTTTAATGAACCACGCTGTCACTAAGTGAATCTGCTCAGTTTCACCAGAGACATCATAAGGATGTTTATCCCCTCGGAAAGTCCAGGACTGGCACACCCCCCTTGATCTCTCCCTCAGAGGAAGGCTCTTCTGAGGATACAGGCAAGATCAGAAGAAACGGAGATTAATTGGGGAATTAATTTGGCAACAGCCACTGAGCCAAATGCCCCTCAGTCCCAAAGTAAGGAATGTGTATCTGCGTGCCTCCACATCAATCCTGACTCCTGGACAAGAGTTCAGAAGTGGTTCTGCCTTTCTTCTTTCTAGGGACGAGGAGAAGAGCTTGGCCCAAATTCACACACTTGCTGCACAAATCACGATCTCCTGGTTTCTATCCTGGGGCCTTTAATCCCCCCCCCCAAACTGGTTCTCTCCTTTGAGTCAGCCTTGACTCCCGATGGCCTCAGGAATGAGTCCCTGCAATTTCCTTGGCAGATTCTCCCTCCTCAGGCCTTCTTCTGCCTGGACCTGAAAGGGAGGGATTGGCCCAAGGTCCCCCCCCCCCGTCTCTTACAGTCTTGCTGCTTCTTCTCCAGAGCTTGAGTCACTGCATCAAACTGGCTCTCAAGGAAGTCCTTAGCAGCTGTCATCCTACGCCAGAAACTGATGGTGAATTTTTAGAGGAGGTCAAGACCTGGGTGTAGCTCTGGGCTGCAACAGAAGCTTTGGAGAAAATCTTCTGCCACAGCCTCACTAGGGGAGCAGGCCAGGTTGAACCAGTCCAGCTGACACAAAGCAGTTTCAAATGAAACTGTCTACACAATGAAAGTAGCAAAGGGAAGGAAAGTTAACTGGGTTTTCCACCTACTGCTAAACCAAGGTTTAACTATGGCTTGCTGAATACACAATTGGCTACCTTGGCATTAGAAACAAAGCCGTAAGCCACCATTCATGGCGCACAATGGCTAGGGTCACCCTATTCACTGAACCCAAAATAAAGGAACCGAATTTAGATTGACCGGGACCAGAAAAGGTTTTATCTTCAGCGGCAATTATAGCATGCAGCAGAATACAACTACACATCACAACAGATCACAGGCCAACTGCCACCTTCGCTGCCACACCAAGCCCTCTAGTAGCTGTTCCCAAAGATAACATTTACCCCAATTAATCCATCTGATGAATTGCCCTGAGCCAACAGCTCAGGACACTGGACCTTTGATCAGATCCAGGGTACGCCAGGCGTCAGGCGCCAGGCGCCGCCTGGGACCTCAAGCAAGCAAAACCACGTACCATGGCAATAAACTTCTGCAGTTCTCTAGCAACCAGTCAGCCCTGCAGATGGTCCCTGCAATAAAAAAAGAGAATGAATTCTGATAAGGCTCAGCAAACACAGGAAGAAAGGAACGGTTATTAACCTCTGTGGCACTTTTTGCTATTAAAGAGGAATATTAAACAATATCTGATGCTTGGAAAGATTATGGGTGGGCATGAATATCTGCAGCAGGGAAACATGTACCAAACGGGTATACCTGGGCCCTGAAGACTTTCAATGTGGGTCCCTCAAATCCCCTTTCCCCAAAATTGCATAAAATTGCCATTTTTAAAAGAGGAACTAATCGTAGTAAGTGTATGAAAACAATTTCATTCAATTTTAATTGAACGTCAGCTTTACCAAAGATAGGTTGGGTGAAAAAATCAGCACGCCCTTGCCTGGAGACGAAAACATATAAAGAATGTTTGCAAGAATTGGGTATGACTAGTCTAGAGAAATATTTTATTGATTTTTTTTACAGTAACAATCTTTAGTGCTTAGTAAGCAGCATGATATCTGGGTTCATATATTTAAAAACAATCAATAATAATTAATTTCTATAATTCCATAATATATTAATTAATAATTTGTTTCTTTGATCTTCCCTTCTTCCAATAATATTCTCCTTTGTCAGCATTAGACAGATATAATTCTTGTTCCGTGATTTTCGGGGTGCCCCTTCTTCTTTGTCACCTCTCCAGGGCGACATCAGACCCATTTAGGGTCTTCTGGCAGGGCGAAACCAGCCACAGGGTGCAGAGCCCCAGAGTCCCTCGGCTGCGTCACTGCGAGGTGGAACCGGAAGTGAGAAAAGAAGGACTTGGGTGACATGATAGCAGTCTTCCAGCATTTGGGGGGCTGCCATAGAGAGGAGGGGGTCAACTTATTTTCCAAAGCACCAGAGGGCAGGACAAGAAACAATGGATGGAAACTAATCAAGGAGAGAAGCAACCTTGAGGATTAAGAAGAAATTCCTAACAGTGAGAACAATTAACCAGTGGAACAGCTTGCCTCCAGAAGTTGTGGGTGCTTCATCACTGGAGGTGATGGACAGCCATTTGTCTGAAATGGTATAGGTTCTCCTGCTTGAGCAGGGGGTTGGACTAGAAGACCTCCAAGGTCCCTTCCAGCTCTGTTCTGATTGATTGATTGAAGTTGTCCCACAGCAAATTGGCCATGGCAAGTTGGCCATGGCCAATTGACTGTGCCAAGTTGGCCGCATTGAGTTGACCTAGAAAGGGGCTTTCTGTAGATACAGAGGTGATGTTGCCTGGGCAAAAGGACTAAAACAATGTTTAAGTCCAGAACGTTGGAAGCAGTTCAGGTAGGCACCTCCCAAAGCCAAATGAGTACATGGAGGAGGAAGGGGTTAAGCAGAATCAAACTGGTAACAGTCTATTACAATAATCCATTTCAATAAAGATAGTTTTAGCCTTTGTTTTTTTTTCCTGGTCTGTCCTATCTAGTGAGCTGCTAACCATATGACTACAAATTTTGGTTACATAGCTTCTTGCAAATAAATTCAACCTCTGGCCTAACTATGTCCTTGGTGTAGCCTTCCCTATAGGCTGGCACTCTCCAGATACTGGGGATGCTTTTCCACAATTCCCTAGCCAATATAGCTGGCTAGGGAATCCTTGGAATAGCAATCCCAACACAGCTTGGGGAGAACTGCAAAGGCATCCCTAATGTGGGCTGGGCCAAAACCAGAGGAGTTTCCCAAGAAGTAGAAATTTCCACATCTGTTCCAGGTCGGATGAGTCATTACTGTATAAAGCTGGCAGACTTAATCTGCCTGGCATCCATTTTATGAGCAGGCCCATTCTCCCTCTAATGTACCTCAACTCCAATTTCTACCCAGGAGACAATCTTTACATAGGCAGAAAATCAATTATATGTCAAGCCACATAGTTATTAATGCCCTGAAGCTTCAATAAGTAACTGAAAGCAAACAAAAGGATTAAAACACGGAAGGTACTAATAAAACCCCCCAAAGGCTGGATGCAAATCAAATAATTTACTTTGGCTTCCTGCCTTGCATTGTAATCCAGCCTCTGCCCACTGGATAATCCTGTCGGTTAGTCTTATTTCCATCTGCTTTGCAACCGCTCAACGAGGAGTGATGGAAAATTATGGAGCCACGTTTCTGGTTCTGCTGGTTCCACTCTGGGTCTCGCTTGGAAAAAACAGGCCAGCAACTCTAAACAGTTGCTTAGAGAAGAACACATCTGATTGCTTTAAAAGGATTGCTCTCATTTTTTCAGGTGTGCAAGCAACCTCTTGTGCAGGGTGTGTAGTCAACTGCCTTCAGTAACTGGTCTGACCCTTTTCAAGCCATCATACTACCGACAGCCCAACATTGGACTGTCAGCAGAATCAGAAGTCCCGGGTCCCCCTGCACCGCAAAGCAGCTGCCTCTCCTGGTTACAGTCAAAATCTCTAGCACAGCAGCTAGGCAGAACTTGGCATTCCTGCTGGCACTGAAGTGAAGACTCTTTAGGACGTTCTCCTGCTTGCTCTAACTTAGCTTCTCTGAATGTCTGTGGAGATTCTCGGTCATCGAGGTCACGGTTGTCCCAAAGGTGCTTTTTCAAAAGGCAACTGGCTTTGTTTTTTCTTGAAGACGTTTCACTTCTCATCCAAGAAGCTTCTACAGTTCCAGGTTGGATCTCTCTTCAATTAGCTTCCATTCCTTTCTTCTTATTCTGCCCTCAGATGATTTAGAGAATAAGTCAACCCCCTCTTCTCTGTGACAGCCCCTCAAGTACTGAAAGACAGCCATCATGTCCCCCCTAATTCTTCTCTTTGTTAGGCTAATCACTTCCAGTTCCCTTAGCTGCTCAGCCCAGGATTTAGCCAGCAGCTGCCTTATCATCTTTGTTGCTCTTTCTGGGCCTCAACATCTTTTTTTGTATCATGGTCACCAAAACTGTATTCCAAGTGTGGCCTCACCAGTGCAGTAGCAAGTTGTGTTCATCCCTTTTCATCCCAATTCCCAATGCAATTTTTGTCACAAACATGGTTTGTGGAATAAGCCACTACATTACAGAACTTGCGATAAACAGGGGGGCGCACACTTTTTTTTAATGTACCTTTAAAACTATCTACCTGTTGAGTGAGAAAGTGCTTGAAGAGCATAGTCAGCTGCCCATCCAAGATGAGCCCGGATTCCTCTACTCTTATTTATGGAAATCAGCGGAGAAAAAGGGACCAAGTGGTGCCCACCACATCTAGATCAGAAATATAATCCTGCCAGAGAGGTTTGCAGCTTCCGCTTTTCCCTTCAAACTCAAAAGCTGTTGATAAGTTGGCTGCATCAGCTCAGCCCTCAGTGCCTCTCCGTACTGGGGGTCAGATTGTGGCCCACCCTACACATTCCGTGGCTGCTACTCCACAGTGGGTTTCTCCTAAAGCAGGAAGTACTTGAGCCCCAACCCCTGGTACTGGGCCTTGGACTGTTTAGAACTGGGCTTCGCAAATGGTGGGTGAGTGCGCGTGCCTGCTGCTCACATGGAACCATTTCCTCTACACACACACACACACACACACACACACACACACACACACACACACACACACACACACACACACAATCTGCAAAGCCAGAAAGGTTGGGGACCACTGCCTTAAAAAGAAGCTCAGAGGCAGACAGCCTCTGCTCCCAACGGTGCTGCTTGCAGACAGAGCTTCTGCTCAGACCACTCAGCTGCACTAGGCACCCCCAAGTAGAACGGCTGTGTTCCCTGTCCCCAAATACACCATACGGGTAGTCCTCAACTGAAGGCCACAACTAAGCCCAGCATTTACGTTGTTAAGTGAGACCTTTGTTAAGTGAGTTTTGCCCCATTTTATGACCTTTCTTTTTCTTGCCACATTTGTTAAGTGGATCACTGCAGTTGTTAAATAACACGGTTGTTAAGGGACTTTGGCCTCCCCATTGATTTTGCTTGTCAGAAGGCTGCAAAAAGGGACCACATGACCTTGGGACACGGCAACGGTCATAACTAGGAACCAGTTGCTAAGCCTCTGAATTTTGATCACACGATTAAGGTGATGCGGCAAAGGTCGTAACTGTGAAAAATGGTCATAAGTCTCCTGTGTCTTTGTAACTTTGAACGGTCACTAAAGGAACAGTTGTAAGTCGAGACTACGGTTGACAGAAGAGCCGAGCGCTGCCATGCTGAGCTGCAAACTATCCTAAACTTGAACGTCCTGCTTCTGCTCCTTTCGGCCCCTTCCTCATCCGGGATTCCGCCTGAATCGCGCCAGCAAGATCGGAGGGGGGGAAAGCGGGGGGGGGGAAGAGGGGGCGCTCCCTCCCCCCCCGAGCCTCCCCCCCCATCCTTGCAGATTGATTGATGGGTCGCTTTCCCTTAAAGGCGCTTTGCAACTTTTCAACGCGCGGCGGAGAGCGAGCCCAGCCCAGCCCAGCGCTCCGTTCCGTTCCGGCGGTTGGTTAAATGCAGGCAGGGCAGCTGGCGAAAGAAGGTCGCCGACGCAAAGCAGACCCCCTCGGCCGCTCTCCGGCCTCCCGGGGGCCCGCCCGGCGCCAGTCCGTGTGCCGTGCAGCGGCCGGTCCGAGGCAGGCGAGCCCGCCACCCTCGGGCACCGCCTCGGGCTCCCCACGCCCCGCTTGCGCCCCGTTGCTCGGCACCGGCCCGCGAGGAAGACCCCGCCGCCCGAAGGTTGCCCGCAGCCGCCCCGGTCCCCGGCAGGAGCCCCCCGCCCCGTCGAGGGAAGCGCGGCGCCCGATCCGGCCCCGGCCACTTGGCCTCGCCCGCCCGCCTACCTGCTCGTCCTCGCCCTGGAAGCCGCTCGGCCCGGCTCCGCTTCCTTTTTAGGGACGGCGAGGCCCGCCCTGGAGGGAGCGGCCACGGGCGAAGGCCTGCCCTCGCGGCGGGGGCGCCCAGCGGCTGCCGGGAGTCGCGCGGGTCGGGTTGCAAGGCGGCCGGGAAAGCAGCCGGGGCGCCGAGAGCCTCCCGGCCAAGCCCCCGAGGACAGCGGGCTCTCTCGCGCGTTCTCTCGGTCCATCTCTCCATCTCTCTCTCTCTCTCTCTCTCACACACACACACACACACACACACAACCTTTCTGTCTTTATTTCTCCGTCTGTCTTTTGGTCTGTCTTTGCAGGTGTAGTCACTGACCCCTTTGTGTAGTGTGAGCATGTAGGGTAAGTTGGCTGCATCTCTTTTCCCTCCTCCCGGTGGACTTGACAGCCTAGATTGGGGCTTCTCCCCGTCTGCCATTTTGACCCCTGTGGATTGCAGTCCCTGGAGTTCCCCAGCCAGCAACCGCTGGAGCCCGGCTTGGACTAGAGCACCTCCAAGATCTTCTCCAACTTCGTTATTCTACATTCTATTGTTGAAGAAGGACGATCAACTTAACATATCCAGAAACACTGAAAAGCAACCGGCTAAGAATACATTGGAAAATATTATTCCTTCTGCTTTTATCCTGCAATGAGTTACTCTCCAAGAGAAGAAGAGATGTCACAAAATGCCAATGCTAAACGGGATCAATTGTCATGTCATCCTATATGTCCTCTTCAAATACACAGATAGATGCTTTCCACAGTTGCAAGGATTCTGAAAAACGATGTATTTTTGTGATTAATATTTCTATTATTGCCTGCCTGCCACCCTCTACAACACAAATGGACAATGCCAGATCATTTTAGTGCTGGTGGCTATACTTTTGAATGCCAGAAGATGGCAGTAAGATCACATACAAGCTTAAGGAGAAGTTTTACAGTACTTAAATGCTGAAAAAATACACTTGATTGATGCTAATTGTCTTCACCCTTGGGACTCATGCAATCATACAAACAGAATATTTTCCTTGATATTTGTTTGCATTTCTTTGTTACACACATAAGGTCTGTGAACCATTTTCTCAATATCTAAATAGTAAATGTTCAGGGAGAGCAGAAATATTTGGAGTCAGGGTAAAACTATTGAAAACAACACATGAGAGAGCTCTACTTCTGTGTTGGGTCTAGCTAGGACAACTTGCTATAAATATAAGCTGACTCACCCCGCTGACTTGCCAACTGGAACTGCAAAACTTCAGATGGACACTAGATGGTAGCAGATAATTTGTTCTTTCATTCTCTCATTCATCCATTCCTTCAATTTAGGGGTCGCTCAACTACAAAAACTCTGGGTAGCCTGAAACAATAAAAGCAAAAATAAAAATAAAAATCAATAATGGGAACCATGTCAGCATGGAGCTACTTAACTGGATAAAAAGTTACAGTGACCCATCCCAAGGACTGGGAGAACAGCCAAGTCTTTGATGCCTTTTTGAAGAGCATGGGGGAGGGGAGCCATATGGATCTCTACGGGAGATGGAGGTTTGCTTTCTAGATCCCCAAAATGACAGTTTAATCAAAGGGAACTGGAGTAGACCCATTCTGGTGGATTTACAAAAGAGGCAGAAATGACCTGAGACAGCCAGTCCCTGTATGAGAGCTGACTGAGCAATTCTGGCAGCTGAAGTCCACAACTTTTAAAGTTGCTTAGGTTGGACAACCCTGGTTCAGAGGCACCCAGCACCATGAATTTCACCCGAAAATCAACTGGCAGCATCTCTGAGGGGGGGTGGATTGACCCCTCTGGGCCTACTCAGGTCTTGCTTCTACTTGCAGGACAACATCCTCATTCACAATTAGCCCTGCATGTGAGCAGAATCCTTAGATGCTGACCTGGCCCCAAAGCTGCCGGGGTGCTTGGTCCCGAGAGGGAACTCAGAGAGGGAAGGGCTGGTGGTCTGACCCTGGCTAGCAAAATGTTGCTTCCTCCTTCTGGGTCCCAGCTTCCTGATCTCTTGCTCTCCAAACCTCAGATCCCTGGGCACCTCACAGAAGATGGCCAGAGAGCCACTGGTTGTGTTTGTGCGACTTCATCTGGATGGAACAACGCACCAAACCATTGACTAAGCCCTGAATTTACACAAGAGTGAGACACAAACAAGTTGACAGGCTTTTAACCAATTGTTCTGCTACTGTAGTATAATGGTGAACATTTTGGATCAGGACTGGGGGATCCCCAAGTTCTGGTCTCCAGGAGTTGTGGTTTCCAGAACCTGTGGAACTTCTGGCCTTCAGAAGTTGTGGGTGCTCCATCACTGGAGGTTTTAAGAAGAAATTGGACAGCCAGTTCTCTAGAATGGTATAGCGTCTCCTGCTTGATCAGGGGGGTTGGACTAGAAGACCTCTAAGGTCCCTTCCAACTAAGCAATTCTGTAATTCTGGTCCTAGAAACTCCCTGGATCTCTCTCTCTCCCTCCCTCCCTCTCATGAACTTCATAGGGTTGCTGTACCCAAAAGGCAACATTTAAATTCAAATAAATGAATAGACACAACTTGTTAACAACTTGTAAAACACAATTAGCTGGGTTCATGCAATTCTAATCCCAAACTAAACCAAACATGGATACAGTCAGTACACTGGGTTAAAATATCATTAGCTAGCTTCTGCCTCAGTGTGTCATACAGAATCAATCTGCTGGGTTAATTAATGTTGGGTTGTTGTGCAAGCACAAATTCCACCAGCATTTGCAGGAGACGTTTATCCTTCACAGAAAAGTGACTGTTGTTCCACTTTGGCGGGATGCGAGTCTGAGACCCTGGTTTGTATTAACAAGCTTTTTCTTATCTTCAGATAATCTTCAGCCTGTTTATCTCTTCAATTTAGGGATGTTAAAAGCTATTCCTAAATTTCTGTCTGAAATAATCTGAAGATTTATCTTTTCAGTTTAGGAATGTTAAAACCTATCTAATCAATCCATATAACCATTCTACATTCCAACATTATTTTAAGAGAGAAAATACACCAAATTAAAATACAAAATAACAATTAGTTAATAAATTACAAAGTCCATGTCATTTGCCCCTCAGAGGAGACCAGTAAGCCTAAATAGATATAAGCCAGGAATCCATGATTGGCCTCTGAATTTCCCAGAATGCCTCTGGGTGGCATTATTAGTTGAAAACTCCACCTTCTCTTCTTCCCTGCACGGCTACTCCGATCTAGGGTCCTCTGCGGGTCCATGCTGGCAGGAGAGGATTATGGGAACTGAAGTCCAAAACGCTTGGTAAGCGCTCAATGGGAGAACCTGAAGTAGGGTTGGGATAAGCTTGCATGAAACTGCCTTTCTTAGAATTAGCCCTGTATGGTGGTTACTAAATGGCTAGGAAAGGGGGCTAGCAATTCCCGTCGGGAACTAGAAAGGCAGCAATTTATCCTTCGCGGGGCTCAAACGATCAGGGGAACCGAGAGTCGACATTCAAGCTTCGGCTCTCCGAACGCGGCCTGAAATCTCCACCTAAGCACCTTGTGGACTACACGTCCCCTAATCCCCTCCTCCGGGCGCCCGACGGGCCGCGTTGCCAAGCGCCCCGTTTCTACCTGGGATTTGTAGTCCCCTGGCCGGCCGAGGTGGCCGGACCTCAACCGCGGAGGGAAACTACTCTTCCCAGAATGCAAAGCGGAAGAACGACTGGGGTGATTTGGAAAAGGAGGTGGACGGAGCGGGGGGGGGGGGAGAAAAGTAAAACGAGCCCCTTCGCGAAGCTCCGCCCCCTCCCCGCTTCGGGTTTTCAGGGCGCCGGGCGGGCCTGCGGGGGGAGGGGGGGGCTAAGCGGGGCGCGCGCGGCTGGGCGGGCGGGAGGGCGGGCGTCTCCCTCCTCCTCCTCCTCCTCCTCCTCCCCCTCCCCCTCCCGGCTGGCCCTCCTTGCGACAGTTCATTTCCTGGCCGGGCGGGCGGCGAGCGGAGCGGAGCGGAGCGGGCGGCGGCGGCTGCTCGGCATGGTCTTCCCGCTGCCGGCCCCCGGCCGCCTCCAAGCCCGGCGGCCCTCGCTCCTCGGCCGCCGTCGCCTCTTCCTCCTCTTCCGCCTCCGGCCACTACCGTGTAGCGATGCTGCAGGGCCGGCGCGGCGCCCGCAGCGGAAGCCGCGATCGTAACGCTGTGGCCCGGCCAGGTAGCTGCGCCCGCGGGAGGCCGGAGGAGCGAGGCGGGGGCACGGAGGGAGGGAGGGAGGGAGGGAGGGGGGAGGCCGCAGTTGCGGGGGGGAGGGAGGGAGGGAGGGAGGGGGGCTTTCCGCGCCCCCTCCTCCTCCTCCTCCTCCTCCTCGGGGGGGGGCTGAGAAGGCGCCCCGGGGCCTCCTCGCTCTCCCCGCTTCTCGCTCCCTCCCTCCCTCCCTTCGGTGCCCGGCTCCGGGGTGCTCAGGTTGGGCCCTGCGAGCCCGGCGGCCGCTTCCGGCCCTCGCGAGGATCCCCG
Source organism: Bothrops alternatus (assembly GCA_034064705.1). Lineage (NCBI taxonomy): Eukaryota > Metazoa > Chordata > Lepidosauria > Squamata > Viperidae > Bothrops > Bothrops alternatus. Next base: position 1,021,642 of record JARGCV010000327.1, read on the forward strand.
CCTCATACTGACACCCGGCGCTCCGGGGACCGGCCGGCCTATAACCTGGCTCTTCCTCCCCCCCCCGCAGGTCTGAGTTCGAATCGCAGCCGGGCTCTGCCTTCCTGGACGGGGAGACCGGAACCCCCCTCGGCTGCCCTTTGAGGAGGAGGAGGGGGCAGCGGAAGACGCCGCGTCCGCACAACCCTTAATTTCGCCTCCTTCGCCGGGCAGATCTCCTCTCCCTCGGCGGCCGGGCCGGGCCGGGCGGGAGTGGCCCCCCCAGCGGAAGGAGCAGGAGCCAAGGTGGGGGGGCACTTTGGGGACCATGAAGAAATTTTTCGACTCTCGTCGGGAGCAGGGAGGATCCGGAGCCGGTTCGGGGACCCTCGGAGGCAGCGGTAGCGGCAGCACCGGGCCTGGGAGTGGATACGTGGGCCGCGTCTTCAACGTGGGAAGGCATCAGGTGACGGTGGAGGAGGTAGTGGCCGAAGGTAAGCCCGGCCCGCGTCTGTCTAAGCGCCTTCGCTAGTCCCATCTGGGGAAACCGGCTTAATTTCAATTTGGGCATTGATCTCCCACAATCCCAGGGTCGTTTTGTTGCGGGGGGGGCTCCTGCTCCTGCTCCTGAGAGCGGAGATCACCCTTGTTTATTAAAAAAAATATAGCCCTGAGGGCGAAGAGTGATGAATGGCCTAGGCGGCAGGGGTCTCCAACCTAGGCAACTTTAAGACTTGTGGACTTCAACTCCCAGGATTCCTCTGTCAGCTGTCTGAGGAATCCTGGAAGTTGAAGTCCACAAGTCTTAAAGTTGCCAGATTTGGAGACACCCCCCCCCGGAATAAGGGGTCAGCCCAGTCTTGAGTTTCCAATCCACAGGCAGTCCTGAAATAGGCCCTCTGAGAACGTGCTGCCAACCGCCCGCCTAATAACTTGGGAACCCACTCCCCTTCCTCAAGGGTGTTACGTCATGTGCTCGCTCGCGTTTCTTCTTCTGGTGCCGCCGCCGCTGTAAATAAAGGGATAATTAAATGCATTTGGAATTTCCTTTCTGTATGAAGAGTGCCTGCTGCGTCACAAGGTGGCCTGTTTGTCACCAGGGGCTCTGGGCTCCAAAAGCTGTGGTTCTCTTTTAACCATGGCCAGGGCTCCCTAAAGATTGCACGCTCACCCTAGGCTATGCAGCCCCCCTCCCCGGCTTACGTTTGAGCTAAAATGCACTTTTCAGTTACTTTTTAAAAGCTTGAGAGCAAATTCAGACACAACCTTCCAGATTTCTTTGTTCCTTGACATTGTGATGGAACAGCACCATTGGGAGGGGGGAGGGGGAAAAAAGAGTTAAGCCTTATGCAATGCATCGCAAATGCTCAAATACCCAGAGAGAGTGGAAGAGGGGCTTTGGCTTGGCAGAATGCAGTAGAGATGGTTCTGGCTTTAGGGATGGGCCATTCTCTCTCACTCCAGCATATGAGGGAGCAAGCAGGGCATCTTCCACACTGGGTTTTGGAACAAAATCAGCTGGGATTCTGATTCTGAGGCCAAGTTTCTGAGATGCTGCTGGTCATGGTAGATTACCGCAGACATGACACAGAGTACGGAGGGATCGGGCAAGCAGCCAGACCTCCTCATGTCTCTCCCCTTGCTCCAACAATTATGAAACCAGGACAAAATGCTGAGTCCCCAATTTACCCGGCTGATCCTGGAAGGGGTAAATTCTGCTGAGTCAGGGAAGACGTAGTCTGTGCAGCGATCCCAGGAGGAAGCTTTAGGGAGGTAGGGCCCTGCAGGGAAGTTAAGGCCTTCTTTGTGGTTAAAGTAATTGCTGAATGATCCTCATGAGCTGCTTGCCAGTAGATTCCCTGATGGAGAGAATGTGATCCCTTCATTCCTCCCCCCCCCCGAAATTTTCCTGCTCCATCTCAATATAGTGAGCTAGATTGGTCCCTCTAAACTATGGCTTATTTTGATTGGAAAAAATGGTGTTGTTCTCCTTCCCTTCCTCATCCTGGGGGACGCTGAGACCTACCTTATGATTGCTGAAGTGTAGATGGGTCAAAGTGTAGATCAGGGAGGAACAGAGCAGGAACTTAAGCTAAGCTTGGGCTAAAGAGACAGGTTACTTCCTGGGGGAAGGGCTGGCTGGACTCTGGGCTGAGTTGCCAGTGGGCTTGGGTTTCCAGGACCACTTCCTCAAGTCCCTTCTACATCCAAGTTCTAGTGTTCTGTTAATCTTTTTTTAAAAAAAAAAACATTGATTTTTAACATAATCACCTTAATATTTTGTAAACAGCGTGTTGTCTGGGTTAGTATTTACAAACAATAACAATTTCTATATTTCTATAGTCCTTATAATGCCTTTGCTTGATTTTCTCTTCTTCCAATAATATTCTCTTTTGCCAACCTTAAATTAATACATTTCTTATTATTTGAATAAATGACCAATATAGACATTTTTCTCATGTTTCTGCAAATAATAACCACATCAATATAAAGCTTCTTTTCTAATTGATCATCTTGATTGCCTCGTCATAGATCCTGTTTACAAAATTCTTATTTAAATTTGTTTTCCCCACAATATTCAAAACTTTCTTACTTTCTAACAAAATATAATATCCAAAATACACATTTTATCTATTTGAATGTAATCTTGTTCTATTTCCCAAGAGTTATCTATTTCCCACCATATTAAACCATCTACTTAATAATACAATATCCCCTTTAATAAATCAAAACCATTATATATATATTACCTGGGATAGTCAATAAATCAAACATATTCATAATTTTTTTCTTTTAGGTCTAATTTTTAAATATTAAACAGATAAAATCCTTATTTTCAACTAATTTTCAAATATTTTAAATCTAGTGACCAGAATTCCCCTTATCTCAACTTCTCCCTTTAACCCTCTTAATTAATAATATGAAATCCCCTCTAATAAATCAAAACCCCAACTTTCTTCAGCCTTATTCTGGCTTTCTTCCTTTGCCAACTAGGCTTCCATATCAATGCTTTTAGATCATCAAATAGATCTCCCTCTATTGTATATGTTGTTTGAAATAAAGGAGACCATTTAATTGCCATTTTTTGGAAGGTCCCTTCCAACTCTGTTATTTATTTAGAAGTTTTTTATGGCTGCCCATCTTAAACAAAACTGAAATATTACTGATGAAAACCAGATCAGTATTCAGGTCTTCCAAGGATTTTGGTGATTTTCTGATGATGAAAACAGCTGTAAGTCTTAAAGTTGCCAAGTTTGGAGACCTCTGTTTTACATAGTAAGATTGGTTACCCTATAATCTTCTGTGGTCAGAAGGACCATTGAACAAGGCTCCAGAATCTCTCTAATCAAAAGGACAGACAGAGAGGTAGGCATGTTTTGGGGAGGGGGAGACTGCTACTGGAACGGCCTCTTCTCTGCATCCCTTGAAGAATGGGACCTCTTGACAGTGGCATTGGATGGACAGAATCGTGTTGGGCAAGACCAGGAGTTTCCCCGTTGGCAAATTTAAGACTTGTGGACTTCAACTCCCATGCTGGCTGAGGAATTCTGGGAGCTGAAGTCCACAAGTCTTTAAGTTGCCAACATGGAGCTGCCTGAGTAAGACAATCCCGACATAATCCTGGTGCCAAGGACTCTCCTTTTAAACTGGCCCCTTATGGAGTGCAATAAGCAGAGCCAGTTTGGGGAATGGCTCAGGTCCCCTTGTTCCATTCCCTTCTGCAGTGCAGACAGTCCCCTCCCCACAAATACAGACCAGTTGGTCTGATGTGTACCGTAGTGCCTTCTTCTTAGAATAGGATTAAAATCAGTTGAGGAGGATGGCTCTGATTGGAAGAGAAGTACCCCTTCAAAGGAAGAGAGGGGAGCTGACGCCCCCTCCCCCAATCCCCAATTCACTTAACAGCTGTGGCAAGAGAGGTCATTAAATGGGGCAAAACTCACTTAACAAGTTCTCACTGAGCAGCAGACATTTTGGACTCAAATGTGGGCCTAAATCAAGGACTACCTGTACCTTTTTTTAGGACTAGACTTTATAGACTCCAGTGCTCTGGATGAATACTAAATAGTAGCAGAGGATCCCCCTTTGCTATGCAAGGTGGCTAGTCCTGTTGAGTGAAAATGATGGGCTGAATAATGTGGCTCCCTTGATGCATGTTGGAAGAGAGAATTTGGGCTGGAGTCTTCTGTTCAAGGTGAAGGAGGAAACTGTAGAAGAATCTGCAAACGATTCTTTTCCCTTTGGGAGCCGTGATTATTCCTTTCGATTACACAGCAATTATATCAATACCCATTTCCAACTTTTTTTCTTTTTAACCTCTCGATTGAGAACTGCATCTGTGGATCTGATTGGAATAAATTGTAGAAGTGACCCAGAAATACTTTAGTTCTGCTTTTTTTTACATGTGGTTTTATTATTGTTCTATATTTTGTTTTCTGAAACAATCTCATTGATAATCAATAAATTACTTTCCAGTGCCCAGGGGGCATAGGGCAAATGAGGACCATGACATTGTCAAAGAAGGCCAGACCATTTGAAGTACTAAGGGTTACTGCCCTTCCTTCCTTCCTTCCTTCCTTCCTTCCTTCCTTCCTTCCTTCCCTCCCTCCCTCCCTCCCTCCCTCCCTCCCTCCCTCATTTAGTAGTTTGTTGCTGAATTTTGGGTTAACTTGTTCGTATCTTGTTGTTGTTGATGAGTTGATATGTGCAATCAGGATGTTTTGCCTCTGCCTTCTCTCCCCCCCAGTTGTGTTGATCCCTTTTCTCTGAGGCTTCAGGGCAGATGGGACTTTGGATACATTGCTGTAGTGGCTTTTGGGCCAGCAGAGTGGCATTTTTTCCTTTCCAGGCAGGGCAAACTGATAAGTCAGTCATGTGTTTTATGCATTGTAATCTAATCATTTTTCCCTGATGTAGAAACGTGAATTTGTATTGTTGGGAGTGCTTAAACTAGTTTTTATTTTTTTTAATGACTGTATTTTCTGTTGAATGAGCAGCTGAAACTTCGGGCTGACTTCTGCTTTCCTGAGGGTGCTAGTACCGTAGTAAAGTCTCTTAAACCTGCTCTAAAGCAGGGCTGTCAAACTGCCGGCCCATGGGCCAGCTGCATCATGCGTTACTTCAAACTGGGGTTTGTATTTTTAATGTTGTTCGGATTTGTTCAATTGTTTTTATATATATGTTGTAAGCCGCTCCGAGTCTTCGGAGAGGAGCGGCATACAAATCCGAATAAATAAATAAATAAATAAATAAACATATCAGAAGCATTCCAGAGGTGCCACTGCTGTAAAAGTTGTGATGCTGCTGCTCCTGCTCTCGTCTTTGAAGTCACAACAATGGATTAAACCACCCTGCAAAAAGCTTGTTTCTTCCTGGAATAGACAGAGATTATGTTCACATACTGTGAAGGAGGCATAGCTATTATATTGGAATTGTGACTAAATATGGATGCATGAGTGACCAACCTGGTCCTTCTTGTTGAGCTTTAAGGCTGCCATGGAAGAGAAAGTACTCGCTGCGCCTGTGAGCAGGTATGGCTAACAAGCTGCCTTGGTCTAGCCAGCTCAGCACGTGAACGTGTGAATGTGAGACTCTTTTTTGAAGGAAGCTGGGTGTGAAGGCCTACTAATCCTTTTGTGCCCCCCAAAGGGGTGCTTTTTCTAAACAGCAACTGGACTTTTTGGGGGTTTTTTGCTTGAAAACGTGAACTGAAGAAGCTTCTTGGATGAGAACTGAAATGTTTTCAAAGAAAAAACCCAGAAAATCCAGCTGCCTTTTGGAAAAACACCTTTGGGTCAAGCATGAGACCCGGATGGTGGAGTATCTCCGTAGACGTCTCTTGGGGCAAGTATGCTTGCACTCTTGTGTCATGTCATTCATGACTAACACCCACAAGTGACTTGTTCACTGTGCTGATTCGTGGATGTTGCCAGGGAGCACATTCAGTACCAGATTATGGTTTGAATGAGCCACGTGTCTGCAGTGAATGGGGAAGAGCTTCTGATGTGAAAGGTTGAAACAAAACCCTGTATCTGATCTGTCAGTCTAGGTCACGGGTAGGCAACCTTGGCTCTTTTATGACTCGTGGACTTCAACTCCCAGAATTCCTGAGTCATCTGGCTGAGGAATTCTGGGAGTTGAAGTCCATGAGTCATAAAAGAGCCAAGGTTGCCTACCCCTGGTCTAGGTGTTGGGCAGAGACCTTCAGAGCCTGGGAAAATCCAGCTCTCGGCATTCACCCAGGCTGAACTTCTGAAAGCGGACAGGTGATGTTTTGCTTTCACCTTTTCCTTCGACGAGAGGAGTGGGAGCACAGCCAAGCCTGATGAAAAGCTGGGTTGGAGACCCCGGAAAGATATAGCAGCTTAGGGACTGGTGGACTGATAATATGAAAGAGAGTTTTGCTGTTTAAAATCATTTCATCTACAGTACTTTTGTTCCATTTTGTCCCGCTGTTTGTACGCATTTACATGTTCCCGACTGAAAGAAGAGCAACTGAGATACCTCCTTCAAAAATCACCATTCTTCTATTCTTCAAATTCCTGTTTAATTTTTTTAACACAATAAGGACCTGGATTCTTACTGCAGCAATTACTCTAGTTTGGAAAGGGATGTATGTAAACAACCTGCTTGGCTAAGCTGCAGAGGGAACGAAAGCCAGCAAAGAGTTGGCTACGTCCCCCTCCTATGGCAGCGTCGGAAGGGACTTCTGGGAGAATTATTGCTGGGGGCAGAATTTATACTGACAAGCTTTCTCCAGGAGTTGAAGTGGGATTAAAGCAGAAATGGGTATTTTATGGCCCCTGGGCCACATCTGTCCCTTTGGCTGTCCTGGTCTGGCCCATCAGTCGTAAATTAGAAATCAAAAGTAAATAAGTGTACAGTATGCATGCAATTGAGCAGAATTAAGCTGGTTTATTCATTCGGCCCTCCACAACAATCCCAGTTTCTCATGTGGCCCCTTGGAAAATTTAATTTTCCAGGACACTTTCAGTTGGCATCTCTAATCAATGGGAGAGCCCGATTCACTTAACATACAGTTACTAACTTAACAACTGCAGCCATTCACTTAACAGCTGTGACAAAAGAGGTCGTTAAATGGGGCAAAACTCACTTAACAACTCTCTTGCTTTGCAGTGAAAATGTGGGGCTCAATTACGGTCGTAGGTTGGGGAAATTGTACTTGTACTGAAACAAACTGAAACCCTGGGCTTCCGGTTCCCTCCAGCACACCCTTTGCGTGGTAGAATGTGATAAAACAGTGCATGGTGGGAACACTAATTGTGGCTTGGCTCGAGGGACTGCGGTCTCTTTAGTGGAATTGAGCAGTTGAACCAAAGTGGTACCATCCAGTTAAGCCCTGGGGACCATTTTGGAAGTCCAGGCTCTCTCGGTGTGTGTGTGAGTGTGTGTGTGTGTTCTTATGCTATATTTACATCTACGTTGAAAGGGTAGGATTAATAATTGCAACTCATGAGTCACCATCATTAAACTGACTCTATAGGGCAGGGGTGTGAAACTGGGGGCCTGCGGGCCGGACACGTCACACCCACCCCATTGCCGGCAATGGGGGAAAAGTTCATGTCTGCTATAGGGGAAATGTTGTCTTTGTGGCTTTGATCCTCTCTTCTAATTCCGTGCATCTCTGCCTAATGCAAATTAATGGAGCGAGAAAACACCACGTGGAGCAACTCTGACTTGCATTATAGCCTGTTCCTATTAATATGTTCTTGTCTTTGATTTTTCTGATTGAAACCTGTCCCTTTGAGTAGTGGTGCTTCCTTGTGGGCTTGCATCTCTAGAAAAAGGATGTCTGTTTGGAGGAGGATGAACCAGCCCCAGGCCCGTAAGGAGGGGAGTTGGTCAGTGGCTCTGAGGCAGGGGCTGCCAGCCCAGGTGAGGGGGAGTGGTTGATGGGAGAAAAATTGGGTGAGCAGCTGTCTGAGAGTGATGAAAAAGAGGAGCTGCCTTCTGCACCTGATCTGAGGACATGTCAGGAAGAGAAAAAGCAGGAGCAGCGAAGATCAGCCCGACTACTTGTGAGGAGGCAGCCTCATCCTTCTCGGTGGGCTGCACCAGAGACTGGCTATTTAGCACAGCAGACAGATGGAGATGATGTGGGGAACAACATGTTCATTTCCTAGCTGCGTGTTTCCTGATTGTTGTGATTCCTGCCTTGCTTTGGATCATGCCTTGTGGATTCTGCACTTCTCTTGTCTCGTGAACCCTCTTGTGTTTTAATTTTGCCTGATGGATTTATCTTGCTCGAGAAACTTTCAAGTGCCTGGTGGACTCATTGGCTATTGCTCTGTGGACTAGCATTGGTCTGCTTTTGGCTGGACTTAATTGGGACAATTCTGGGGTTTTGGTGAAGGGAATCGCTGGGGAATATTAATAAACCCACTAAATCACCATTACATGTTTGTGTCAGTTAGTGGCACAGCACAATAGAAGCTGTAGAACAGCGGTTCTCAACCTTTTTCAGGCTGTGACCCTGACCTGCGCCGCACATGTGCGGCGCAGCGACCCCCACCGCGCATGTGTGGCGGCCCACACCGCGCATGCGTGGCGGCCCGTATCGCGCATGCGTGGCACGGCGGCCTGAATCGTGCATGCGCAGCGGCCCGCATCGCGCATGCGCGGCGCGGTGGCCCGCATCGCGCATGCACGGCCTGGCGGCCAGCATCGCGCATGCGCGGTGGCCAGCATCGCGCATGCGTGGCACGGTGGCCCACATTTCACATGCATAGCAGCCCTGCGCCGGCCGAGGGGAAAAGGGGAAAAAAATGGCAGACTGCATTGTTTGGCGACCCCCGTGAAATGGTCGTTCGACCCCAAATGGGGTTGCGACCCACAGGTTGAGAACCGCTGCTGTAGAAGCTCTTCACGTGTGGGAAAAGCATGTACAAATTTCATTCTTTTTCTCGCCATTTTGGAAACAGAAGTGTTTAAAAATTGGTTTAAACTGCTTGAATTCATAGTATTCATTTTCACATTTATTTGATTTAAAACACATGTGCACATGTACTTCTGTATTTGAATTTTGCTGTTGCAAATGGCACGTAAGGTAGTTGTATACAATCAGTGAAAAGTTTTAGCCTGAAAAAATGACAAAGGGAAGGGAATGGAGAAGAAAGCAGGGGGAAAAGATAACTCAGGCACCTGTTCTCAAACTAAAAGGGAATTCCTGTGGACTAATCAACTGGATCCTGTTCCAGGATGGATGGAAGAAGAGCCCGAGAAACGGGGTCTTCCAGCAGGGTTGACAATTTGACTCTGCTTCCAGAATTCTTGTTTTCTATGGATTGTGAAATACAAAAGATGCTCTAATTAACTGGGCAATAGCCTTTCTTATTTAAGCAAAATACTGCAATTACAGTAATCTAATTTTAACCTTGGGAAACTATAGAGAGCATCATCAAGAGGCACTTTGCCTCTTCCAAAATGTTAATCATCCAAAGCAGTATTTTTCAACATTGACGGCTTGAAGATGTGTGGACTTCAACTCCCAGAATCCCCCAGCCAGCTTGCTGGCTGGGGAATTCTGGGAGTTGAAGTCCACACATCTTCAAGCCGTCAACGCTGAAAAACACAGATCTCTAAGACGAAGGATGCGTCTTGCTTCAGAAATACACTTTTACCATTTACAAATTTACTAGATGAATTGAGTTGATTTTATTCCTGAGGACGTCTGATTCCGGTTTGGATCAGTAATTCCCAGACCGTTTAGAAGTTGCTACTGTGCAGTAAGGAATTGAATACCTATGACCTCTTAAGTCCAGAAAGGAAGCCTTTTGTCTGCAGGCAGCATGGCTGCCTCTGTCTTGGGATAAGAAGACTTGGGGAGGAGATGGGGGGTGGTGGTGGAAGAGTAGACATAAACAATCAGAGGCCTTATCTGTGAGTAACTTATTTCATAGGCAGTGACCCAGCCAGGGGGCAAGAAACTGAGAGGAAGCATTTCTTATCATTCAAAGAGACTCCACTTTAATGAGCTTATAAAAAACTGGGGGAGGGAAATTCTTACCCTTTCCAAGATTTTGTACTTTGCAAGTCCAGCGTTAAAAAGGTCTGTGGGTTCCTTGGTGTTCACTGAACTTGGTGGCTTTCTTGCAGACCTTCCATTACCCAAACTTGGTAACATCATCAATGGTCACAGGGAGTGGGGCTTCCTCTCGTTTTTATATACTTGTGCAGAAATCTTTCTGAATTCTGGGTTACGTTTCTTCTTTGACCGTGCCCAGCTTGGCAGGGCTGGATGTCTTCTCCTGGCAGATCATGGAGCCACACCCAGTGCACGGGCATGGGATAATTACTCGCCCATTACAGACTGTCTTGAACCTCTCTGGGCGACCAGGAAGCACTTGCAGGATGTGGGAATGATAGAGGAACAATTCTGTAGGGCAGGGGTGGTTTTTACAGTTAGTATACAAGATTTGCTTACCCCCATTTTTAATTCATTTATTTTGGAAAATTTATATAGCCAGCCTACATGCTCACAGCAATTCTAGGCGGCTTACAGAAAATAAAAACACAATGTAGAAGAAATAGAAACAATAAAAAATAAAATAATAACCCTCCCACCCCAGTGACAACACACGCTCATATCAGCCATTTAATAGGCTTCTTCCCTCCCTGGGTTCCCCAGGCCTGCTGGCAAAACCAGGTCTTCTAATCCCAGAAAGCTAGGTCTTCTAGGCATCTAAACGGATTGCTCCGCTATTCCCACACCAATTCAGGTCGTTCCTCACTCTGGGCCAGGTGCGTAGTTCATCCTTTAGGTTATCCTAGCTGAACTGGATTCTCGCTTGCATTTGCAGGTGGCTTCGCTATCGTATTTCTGGTAAAGACCAGCAATGGGATGAAATGTGCTCTCAAACGAATGTACGTGAACAACGAATACGATTTACAAGTCTGCAAATGGGAAATCCAGATCATGGTAGGTGTGTGCAGCCCTTGTGATCCCGCTTTATATGTTTGCATGTTTACATCGGACGATAAGGATTTTTAGCAGCGGGGGAAAACAGCGATTATTGAGCGAGGTCGTGCAATGCTAGTTGATCTTTTACACCTTGAAGGAACGACTTGTTTAAACTCAGCAACTTGGAATCAGGGCATGGAGTTCAGATGTAAAGCTAAGGGTCAAGGAACAACCAGCAAACAGGCTGGTTAAAGGAAAAAAACCCCAAGGATTTTCTTTGTTCAATTAAGAAACTAGTGGTTTTGCATGTAGGTTTGTTTATGGCTGTGGCTTACCATAAAAGGGTGCCTTTTTGTTCCTCCCCAGAGGGATCTCGTGGGGCACAAGAACATTGTTGGCTACATTGACTCCACAATAAACTCAGTGAGCAGCGGAGATGTATGGGAAGTCCTAATCTTGATGGATTTTTGCCGAGGTATGTAAACATTCATGGGAACCATATTTGCAAGCTATCTACTGTTCCTTGAATTCTGCAAAGTTCTTACTTATCCAAAAAGATAATCAGACTGCCAACAGTGGGTGGAACCTGGTTTTGAAAGACAGCTGTGAATTTCTAACCCCAAATCTTCAGCTCTGAGACACCCCCCCCCAAACAGTTTTGGCTTCTTGCCAGCTAATAAAGTAGCTACTGCTTTCTTTTACTTTGCATGGAAGGGGTGGGGTGGGGTCCTTTCAGGGGAAGTTTTCCCAGTTTCTTAGAGATCAATATAGAAAAAACATCCAAGTCCTTTGTATTTATATACAGTAGAATTTGGAGGGGAGAATTGTGGCTTCCAGGTTAACTTGAGGCAACATTTGGGACCCATTTGCCTCTTGCCTCTGGGAATCATCAGTTGGTTAGCTTAGAAGAGAAATGGGGAAAGATCCAGGAATTAGCCTCATGCTCATATCACTCCAGCTCTCCGTGAGCTGCACTGGCTACCAATTGGTCTCCGAACACAATTCAAAGTGTTGGTTATGATCTATAAAGCCCTTTATGGCAATGGGCCAGGTTACTTGCGGAACCGTCTTCCGCCTCATGAATCCCAGCGACCGGTTAGGGCGCATAGGGTCGGCCTCCTACGGGTCCCGTCCGTTAGACAATGCCATCTGGTGGGGCCCAGGGCAAGGGCCTTCTCCGTTGCTGCCCCAGCCCTCTGGAACCAGCTTCCCACAGAGGTTCGCACTGCTCCCTCCCTCCTAGTTTTCCGGAAACTGTTGAAGACTCATTTATGCCGACAGGCTTGGGGAGTGTGAGCTGCACTCTGCCCCGGGGCCTAGGAAGGTGCCTCCATCAGTGATTGTGTACCGATTGTGACTGTATGTTGTATGAATGTGTTTTGGATAGGATGGTTGGTTTTTATTGTAATTTAATTTTTTATTGTATTATTGTTGTAAGCCGCCCTGGGTCTCAGGAGAAGGGCGGCATAGAAATCCAATAAAAGTTAAAAGTTAGTGAAGTCACCTGGACTTTTGACAGCAGCTTTATTTATCTCTGCATCAGCTTCCATCAATACCAGCTTTCCTTCTTTAGAAGTCTGAATTGATGGAGGAGGAACAGAGAATCAATCATTCCTCTTAAAGGCTTTACCTCTCTCTTTGCCAGAAATAGCAATATACATTCTTCTCGCCATGTATCCAAGGGCCTTTATTTTGCATGCCAAAGATGTGCAGTTGGGCCTCTTGTCTTCTCTCAGCCTGGCTCAGAAACAGCCTACAGGCAGCCTCTAGAACAGTGTTTCTCAACCGTGACAATTTTAAGGCATGTGGACTTCAACTCCTAGAATTCCACAGCCAGCAATGCTAGCTGTGGAATTCTGGGAGTTGAAGTCCACATGCCTTAAAATTGTCAAGGTTGAGAAACACTGCTCTAGAAAGAAGGAGCTCTGAGCAGGGTGGGCATTTCAGCTTGTCCCTTTTCCCCCCCAATCCCTTGGTGTCCTGATGTCTTGGCAGAGTTAGTGGCCAGCTTTGCACAACATGCCAGCTTAGGCTAAAAAGAGACTGGACAGCTGAAGGTGTGCAATCCCCACTGTTCTGTTTGGTGACTTTGTTCAAGCCAGACCCCCACAATGTCTTGCTTCATGGGAATCATTTTGTTAACCTGGATTAAAAGGTGTGGTATGGATCTACCTGATGGCTTTGGCATCCCTTCTCTTTCTTCCTTTCTCCAGGAGGCCAGGTAGTGAATTTGATGAACCAGCGCTTGCAGATGGGATTCACGGAAAATGAAGTTCTGCAAATCTTTTGTGACACTTGTGAAGCTGTGGCCAGGCTGCACCAGTTCAAATCACCCATCGTCCACAGGGACCTGAAGGTAGCAGCTGAGGGTCTTGTACAAAGGCCTGGGGTGGTTGGATGTGTTTATGAAAAGGCACACTATCTGTTGTTGCCTTTCAACCTGGACAAGCTTTAAGGGTCTCATCCAGCTGGCAAGAGATTACACAAAGAATGCTGGGAGTGGTGGATTAGACCACTTTTTAAAGCATTTAGATAGTCTTTGTTTAGCAACCACAATTGGGACCAGCAACCTGGTCATTAAGCATTAAGTGAAACAAAGTGGTTGCTAAGTGAAACCACATTGGTGTTGATCATCTTCCTTCTGCTTTCCTTTGCTTTACAAAAGCTATCAATGTGTAGACTGGTTGCAAAGCTACTTTTTCATCACAGTGAAATTGCTGACTGCCTCCTTCCCCTGCAGGAAGTAAATTCTGAAATACTTCAGTAAAACCAGAGACAGCTGATCTCCTGCCTTTATTTATTACATTTATGTAGCTGCCCATCTCATACAGAACATGAATAATATTCCATATGAATGACTCTGACAATTAAAAGGGGAGAAAAACAGAATAAAAGCACCAGCAATAATTACAAGGATAGCGCTTGGCCAACAACCTCCATCTGTTCGAGCTCAAGTAGGAAACCACTGGAGTATCACAGAAACTGGTTTGGCTTGAAATGTTTGTCTGTTGAAATACCTGATTCTGGGCAGCATGTGCTCCAGGAGTTATCCATTTTCCAAAAAAAACCACTGCCCACTTGTTTGCCCTGTTGCTTATCACAGCAACTTGCCCGTTTTGTTTCCAGGTGGAGAATGTCCTGTTACACGATCGTGGCCACTATGTCCTCTGTGACTTTGGGAGCGCCACCAATAAATCACAGAATCCTCAGTTGGAAGGAGTAAACGTAGTAGAGGAAGAAATCAAGAAGTGAGTCTGTCTGTTTTCAAGTTTTTTTTTTTTAAAAAAGGACTTTTTGCACTTAAAACATTTTACCTCTACCAGACTCAAAATAATACCACAGTTACTCTTGGGTGTTTCATGGCTGTGTTGATCCACCACATCCATATGAATCCCAAATCCCCAGTTGTGCAAGCTTTGAATATGAGTACCAACTAAAATAGCCCAAAGGTTTAAGATTTTAAGTAAAAAAAAAATAGTAAGAGCTGAGGATTAAGCAGCAAGATTTAGAAATTAAGGGCAAATGTCGACATCAGACATTCCAGAAAAAGCAAATATTTGTACCTTTTGAGGAACTTTGAAAAAAACTACAGCAAATTGAGAATATTTGAATGCTTTGAGAATTAGATGAGAAACTAATGAAGGAGAGATCCAACCTAGAACCAAGGAGAAATTTCCTGATAGTGAGAACAATTAATCACTGGAACGACTTGCCTTCAGTAATTGTGGCTGCTCCATCACTGGAGGTTTTTAAGAAGAGGCTGGACAGCCTTTTGTCCAGAACTGTGTAGGGTCTCCTGTTTGGGCAGAGGATTGAATTAGAAGATCTCCAAGGTCCCTTCCAACTCTTGTTATTTCAGGCTAGGAACTGCCAAGTTTTCTGATGGAACGTTTGAAAGATTACTTTCTGGCCACATGGCAGAAGTTTAAAATAAACAATTATTCCCACTGAATAAGAGATCTTGAGAATGATCCTTTGTGTGGTTGCTCTTTATTGCTGGTGGAGTTTCTAGCATGCACATAAAATGAATATGAAATTGGAATAAAGATGTTGATAGATTCCTAGAATTTTAATGACCGTGCTTATATTGGAGGCCATTATTATATAGTTCAGGTTCAAATAATCCCATACAGTCTGCTTCTTATTTTGGCACCAGTAATTACATAAACCTGACATTTTATCTCAAGACTAGGAGGGAAAACTTACACTATCTATTATGGGTTGTTTTGACTATCCAAAGTGCAGTGGTCCTCTTTTCTGGTAGGAGAAAATGTCACCTTGAAGTCATTTATTTTTGAACCTGCTCAGCCATTTCAGATATTAACTCTAAAGGTTGTTCAAGGAACAGAAAATACTGATTGGCTTTATGTGAGGGAAACACCACGAGGTTGCTAAAAGTGTTACAGCTTACTCTTTGATTGCAAAAACATGAATTCGGGTTTTGTTGCAGGTATACCACGCTCTCATACAGAGCTCCAGAGATGGTCAACCTTTACAGCGGCAAACTGATCACCACAAAAGCTGATATCTGGGTATGTGGCCTTGGGATGGTGGGCCAAGGGTGTCTTGAGGTCCCTAGGACAGAAATTGATCAGAAATCTCCTGATTCTCAGCTCTTAGCTCTTTGGATGATGTGACCAAAGAAGGTCCTCACTTTTGTATTTTTAAATCAGTTGACGATCCTTTGTCCAACTCATGTTGTTAAACTAAAACTCCCAACAGTGTTACTCTGCCTGTCTGGCAAATGTTTAGGATGCTGAGAGCTGTAATTCGGGAATATTTTGAAAATATCTTACCAGGTTCAGTACCATTGTAAAAATTCAGATCAAACTAGTACGATCCTTTTGTTTTGAGAATCGAAAGGTTTATGGATATTCTGAATTGTCCAGATTATGGTTATCCCAAAGATACTTTTTCCAAAAGACAACTGGATTTTGTTGGTTTTTTTCTTTGAAAATGTTTCATTTCTCATCCAAGAAGCTTCTTCAGAACTGAATGAGAAGCAAAATGTTTTCAAAGAAAAAAAATGAAGGAAATCCAGTTGTCTTTTGGAGAAAGCTTCTTTTGAGAATCAGAACAAGGCAAGAGTGGTGAAACTCTGTGTAGTGATGTTGATGAGCAGTGGTTGCTTTTATGAGACTCTGAAGACTGGCTAATCTCCTCCTTTCAGGCCCTGGGATGTTTGCTCTACAAACTCTGCTACTTTACTCTGCCATTTGGGGACAGCCAAGTGGCAATTTGCGATGGCAACTTCACCATTCCTGACAACTCGCGCTACACCCAAGGCATGCACTGCCTAATAAGTGAGTATCCAGTTTGGAAGGGGAGCCTCTTCTTGGTTTTGGGTTTACAAGTTGTTTATTGAAACACACCCTGAAAGATAGCTTGCTCTTGATTTATTTTTTTATGAGGCTGACCTTGTTTTGGTTTATTTCAAAATGGAAGCTTCTGTTTCATCTCTGTGGTTGCACCAGAGGAGCAGGAGAAGCCAGGAGAGGAGGCAACCGCAGGCCTTCAAGTCCTTGGGAGGGGTCTGGTCAACCTGCTTCACTCCCCGTACCAAAGTTGAGGGCTACTGTAGAACAATCCAGTTGAGTATTGATGCGGCCATCTCAACCTTCTCTTTCTTAGGGTATATGCTGGAACCTGATCCTGACAAGAGGCCTGACATTTATCAGGTCTCTTACTTTGCATTCAAGCTGGCTAAGAGGGAATGCCCTGTCCCCAACACTCAGGTGAGTGACACCTCTCTGCTGTGGGGCTGCAGGCCTTTTCCCCAACCATCACAGGACGACGAAGGCAGAGGACGGCCTTCCGAGAGGCCACACATCCCATTAAAAACAACAGCACTCCTTGTCATTAAAAGCCCTTTGCTCTGACATTACGAAAAGGTCCCTCATGTCATAGAACAGAGGTCCCCAACCTTTTGGGCACCAGGGGCCGGTAGCTTTGTGGCATGAAGGTGTGTACCTTAACTTTTAACATCACTTTAACTTAACTTTTTTCTTTACTTTTAACTTTTTAACTTGAACTTTAACACCACTTTTGTGGTGTGAAGGTGTGCAATTAACCCGTGGAATGGCTTGCCTTCAGAAGATGTGGTTGCGCCATCACTGGAGTTCTTAAAGAAGAGACTGGCCAGCCATTTGTCTGAAATAACAAAATAACAGAGTTGGCGGTTTTCTAGCCCAACCCCCTGCTCAAGTGGGAAACTCTACCCTTTCAGACAAATGGCTGTCCAATCTCTTCTTTAAAACTTCCAGTGATGGAGCACCCACAACTTCTGGAGGCAAGTCGTTCCACTGATTAATTGTTCTCACTGTCAGTAAATTCCTCCTTAATTCTAGGTTGCTTCTCTCCTTCATCAGTTGAATGGTCTAGGATCTCCTGCTCGAGCAGAGGATTGGAGTAGAACACCTCCAAGGTCCCTTCAACTTTGTTATTCTGTTTTGTTCTGTTAAGCTTTAACGAGCACAGAATTTTTTAATTTTCAGAATTCTCCAATTCCTGCCAAACTTCCAGAGCCTGTGAAAGCTAGCGAAGCTGCTGCTAAGAAAACCCAGCCCAAAGCTAGGTGAGCTCGCCTTTGGTCTCTCTTGGTGGTTGTGGCCAAAGAGGGTGAGATGGACACTGGTGTGTGCTCATGTGAAACCAAGTATTAATATTAGGGCTCCTTATTGCAGGACAGCCGCTCCCCTGAGTCTCTGCTTGGTCTTCGTTGGGTTGAATGTTTCTGGGAGGTTTTGCTTGTCTCCGTGACCGCTGAAAGATGCTCTTTGTGGTGTATTCATAGACCTGGAAGGGAACCAAAGCAATTTAGAGCAATCTGGCCAAATCTGGACAAAAGTCCTTTTTATAGAAGCATCAACAACAGTTGCATTCAACTCCGGCAGCTGTTTCCGAGTGAATTTTGGATGATTTTGCCTTCCCTTCCCTGCATGTAAAAGTGCCCATCTGAAACAGGAGGTGGCCTTCAAAGTGTGAATGCATTCTGTGGCTTTAAAGCAGGGGGGTCTCCAAACTTGGCAACTTTTTGTGAAACTCAACTCCCAGAATTCCCCAGCCAGCCCAACGGAGGTGAAGTCCACAAATCTTAAAGTTGCCAAGTTTTGAGACTCCTGCTTTAAAGTGTTCCAGGTCTTTTCGATTGGACTGAAAATATATTCTAGGAAAAGCAAACTTCCAGGAATGGACGACTGTATGGGTCCTTCAGAGCCTGATTTTGTGGAACCTCACCTACTTGGCCACTGTTGCCAAAGCCAGCAGCGTAGTTTCCTTCTAGGATTCCACACTTCAGATTTCTGGATTGTGAACGTGTAGGATTCTGCAATTGGCATGAATCAAGAAACCAGCAAAAATTATATATGTATGGCATTGCATCTTTCTTTGGTTTGTGGAATTCCCTTGTAAGTTGTAGAATGTTGTGCTTATTGCGTTCTCGATTTGATCCTGTTGTTCCGGAAAAAGAAGGGAATTAGTTGTCTTAGGGGCAACATCTTCGTTGCCATCTGCAGGACCAGGGGTTTCTCTAAAACACTCGGGCCCACTAAAAGTAACTGACAGTGATGTCTCTCAAAAGCAGCCATTATTCTAACCTTTTATTTTGTGTGTGTGTGGTTGACAGGCTGACAGATCCTATTCCTACAACAGAAACATCCATCACACCACGCCAGAGACCCAAAGCTGGGCAAACTCAGCCAAATCCAGGAATTCTGCCCATCCAACCTGCCTTGACTCCCAGGAAGAGGCCTGCAGTCCAGGCCAGTGTCCAGCCACAAGGTGGGAATCCTTATTTATTCAGCATTTATTACGAAATTTATTTGCTTCCCATCTCGTATCAAATGGCTCTGGGTAGCTTACAGTATAAAGATATTAAAAAAAACATTAAGATCATCAGACATAAAAAGGCAGAGTAGATAAGATCATTAACGCAGGATGGAGAGAGAGAGAGAGAGGGAGAGAGAGAGAGAGAGAGAGAGAGAGAGAGGGAGGGAGGGAGGGAGGGAGGGAGGGAGGGAGGAGGGGAATTAGCTTTTAATTAGCCAACCACCTCCGCTGTGGAACTCCCCCATTGGCTGTCCAAGCCATCTGGCAGAGCCAGCTTTTGAAGCTCTGGCCAGAGGGTGGGGGCCAGTCTCACCTTGGGGGGGGGCAGGAGCTTTCCCCTTGGGGCAGAAAGCTATGGAGAGGCCAGTTTGAGAGGCCCAGAGATTTCTACAGCTAGAGCTGTGCAGAACGCTGGAGAACGAGAGTTACCTGCCAAGGTAGCCCATGTCCCTTATTAAGATGAGCTGTGGGCTCCTGTCTCTAGCCTGTAGGCCTGGTGTAGCTTAGTCAGCTTTTGCATAATTCCTCTGCCCTTGCCTTCCTCGGCGAGAGCGAGCGGACACAAAATGTTTTTCTCCAGATCTGGATACTTTATCTGGTTCTGGATTCTGAGGCCTTAACAGGCATTGCCCCCCCCCCAGGCTTCTGGGAACATCTCTGAACCCGCGTAGGTTAGGAACTCTTTGGTGCTCTCTGGACTGGAGAGGAAGCGAATCCGAGGCCTTTTTTGTGTCCTGTGCTGGGTCTGAGCACTGACTGTAGAAAGCTGGATCCTTTACCACAGATGGACTCTCTCTCTTTCTCCCTCAGCCTGGGCAGAGATTGTGCTCTTGTGTAGCTGTTCCCCTCCCATTTTGTTGTTTTCCTAAAGGCTGTGCTTCAGAGCCCACGGCTGGGTGGGAAGCGGTTGTGTCAATATCACACTGGGTTGGAGGTGGCTCTGAAAAATGGGCAGGGCTCCACCACAAGCAAGGCCGGCACCAAAATAGTTCCGCCTCGTGGGTAGCCAGATGAATGCCTCTATTAGAGCGCCGTGTCGCTGATGCCTCAGTCCTTTCAGCCCTGAAAAGATCTTTAAAACCACCAAGTTACACTAAAACAATAAAGCAGTCTTATACCCAGTGGTCGCTGTAAATATGATAGCCTATAAAAATGAAGAAAATCACGAGGGCGAAAGAGGCTTAGAAATGATACTGACCCCTAATGAGGGCCTGGCCTTTTGCACAGAGGATGGGGAGGACAAACCGTATATGCCAGGTTACCCAGTTGCAGTGCAACCTCCTCCCCCTTGGTATGTTCATCGCAATGTTGCATGGTGTTCCTAAGGGCAGCAGTGGTGGCATCCTGCTACTTGCATCCTGTGGACAAAGGCTTCTGCAGGTGCCCGCCTGAGTTCTCCTGCCAGAACGTCTGGTTGAGAAGTCATCCATGGGGACCTCTGAGTCTCAAAGGGTTCCCAGTCTTATTGAGGGGGGGTTTCTGGCCCCATTTGTTTACATTCCTTCCCTGGGCAGCCCTTCCTAGCCTGGCTTTTGTGCAGTTGCTCCCAAACGGTGCAAGGTGAGTCTAAAGGAACCGCTTCCCCTGTGCCCCGTTTAACCTTTTGCCCATCCTGCTCTCCGCTTGCAGCTCCGGCTCCTTTGGTGGGCGGCCAGCCTGCCCTCCCTGCACCAGTTCCTCAGCCGAACTCTCTGCCTCAACCGACTCAGCCCAAGCCCGCTGGCGGTGCACAGCCGGTGGCTGCCGCTGCCACCGCACAAGCCCAGCTCCCTCCAGCCCAGGCCACGCCGCAGCATCAGCTCTTCCTCAAGCAGCCGCAGCCGCCGGTCTCGGCTCTCTTTTATCAGCAGCCCCCCCAGATGCCACCGCTGCAGGTTCAACAGGTAAGGCTGGCAAGTTCCAGCTTTTTTCCTGGCTTTGGCACGAGGGCTGGAGAGGCAAAGCAGGGCTGGCATGTCTGTTTGCAGAATCAAAGTCAGCAGCCCTGCTTACAGCAGTCCTCACTGAGCAGCCATTTGCCTCAGTTAGCAACTGTTTGCAGTTAAAACAGTGGCAAAGAAATAACTCGGTGACCAGTCCTCCTGTTTCTGACCTTCATAAGTCTGCCAAGCAAAGAAACGCTGAAATAAGATCAGAAGCACAGTTGAGGTTTTGCTTAGCGACTGCTTTGTTTAATGAACACATTGTTGATCACAATTGTGGTGGCTAAAAGAGAACTTAGCTTTATACTGTTAGGAGAGGGTCATCCAAGGCCACAGAGTGTCTTTGTGCAAACACAGGCTCTCTGGGCTAATCCTGGTGCCCCACTGGATTCAGTTCGGCCAGGAAAGCAAATCGCATCTGCTTTAGTCCTCAGAGTCTTCACTTGCATTTGCTCCACCGTCCTTTCGCAAATGAGGAACAGAAGGAAGAACGTGGTAGACCAGAGCAGAATCGGTTCGAAAGACCATTGGATTTGGGACTTAATCCCACTTGCAGCCTCCATGACGGATGGCCACGGGGTGACCCTCTCGCAGCGCTCAGCTTTATGTCTTCCAGAAAATGGCAGGCAGCGATGAAGGCTTTGTTTTCCTCTCCTAGACCCACAAGATGCCACAGGCTGCCCAGACGTCCAGAATGCCTCCATTCCCGGTGATCCACCAAGGAACAGCGACTGCCACCCAGCCGCCGCCGCCGTCACAACTGTTGGCTCAGCAAGCCACCATCCAACCCAAGATTGTTGCCGGGCAGCAGAAGCCCCCTGCGCAGCTCTTGCCCCAACCGCAGATGCCGCCTTCAGTTGCACCAGCAGCCCCCAACCAGGAGCATCCGGTAAGGAACAGGTAGACAGGTAGGTTTGGATGCCATGCACCATGAGACCAACCCGATGGGCTAACTGGTGCTAAGGGTCTCCGCCATAAAGAAGAAAGGCAAATTAAGAACTCTAACCAAGTTTGGCATGCTGTCTGAGTGCAGCCACCAGATCTTTGACGAGGCATAGTCCAAAGGTAGCCAGCAAGTGCTTAGTAGCTTGAACCGGAACTAGATCCTGCTGGTGAAGGGGCTCCCAGCCAACCTTCTTTCAGGTCAACCCGGTGCTGTTCTGGAAGGTGCCACGCGAACCGGTCTGCCAGGTCCAGGGGCAAAAGGCTACTCCAGCTGGTGAAACCTGTGGAACCCTTGGGCAAAAGGCACTAATAAATGTGCTTTTAGTAGCACTGTGTTCAACATGTAGCAGCTGTGACTTGTTTTTGTGGAGGGCAGAGGGAGTGGCCTTGAAGGGCACTGGGAAGATCTGTTACCAATATAGGTAGTCCTTGACTTATAACTGTTCATATAGCAACCGTTCATTGGCTGGAGAGGATGCTGGTCAATTGACCAGTGTGCAGTAAATGAGGGTTCTTTTTCTTTCTTTTTTGATGTCACCTATGGGAGGACATGCGAGCGTAGAGTCCGGGGTAGATTTCCTACTGAGGCAAATGTAGAAGAGCAGCAAAGTGCCTCTTTGTAGCTAGTTACAAGCACTGCGAGGATTCCCACATGAGGAATACAGACTCCATCAGTGCCAGGTGCTACTGTTGAGTGTGAATCGTTAGAACCAGGCTCAGATTGACCCACAACCACAAGCTTCAGTCGATGAGATTTGTGGGACTAACTCATTTTGATGGGCAACCTGAAGCAAGGGCGGATAAAGATGGATCAAAATAAATATTACAGTTCTGCCATAACTGCAGCTAGACAATTCATGTGTCTGTTTCATAATTGGCATAAGTTCTGGCCTCATAACATTAATGCTTTTAAATAAATTATTTGACCAATCATTGACTGATCAACTGACCCTGCTTTGTGCTAGAAAGCAGGGTGGATGAAGCCTCTCCTGCGTAAGGCAGCATCTCTTCTCTGGCTTGGCTTCCTTTCATCCTGGTGGGCCAAGACAGATTGGAGCGGGTCTTCTCTTTGCTTTGGCCTCTGTTCCTTGGCTGGAGACACAAGAGAGGAAGAAGGCCTTCATTTAGCAGAGCCGGTAGGGGCTGGGATGGGCAGGATTGTTTGCAAAATTCCAAATTACTCAAAAAGAATTTTGAAGGAGTTGATTCCGTATTTGGAATCAAGAACTGAAGTTAGTTCAATTTCAGGGGAGAGCTTTAGCAGACCTCCATGGGCTTTACTCTGCATTACATAGTTGTATAAACGTTCATTTTGTTGGCAGTGCCCTGGTTGGAAATAGGACAGGCTTTGGGGAGCAAACCCCAAGGAAGACGGGAAACTGAAGAACTCTTGACCCTCCAGGACACCAAACCATACATTACACAACAGGCAACTGCAAATTAGCCTAGCACTGGATATGGACCAACCTCATATGGTTGGTTTATGCCTCTCTGTGAACCTTGAAACTTTGATTGTATTTATTCTGGGATGCATGATCTACAAATGCAGCCTGGTGTGTTTCAGTCCAGCGAGAACCTCTTGAAATGTGGCTGATCGTCCCTTCAATTGAGATTGAATTTGAAGTCCTTGGTTTTTGCCCAGATTGTCGCCTTTGTACACAGCAAGGGCTGGCTGGCTTCAGAAGCACGGAGAGGTTTGCTGGAGGTCTCTCTTTGGGGTTCATGTAGCTCAGAGGCGGTCAACTGGAGGGCCCAGCACTACATGGATTCCCCAGGTCCCTTTTCTGCAGTTGGTGTCCCCTCTGACCAGAGTCAGTGAAAAGCGCTGGTGGGTTCCCTTGCCTTTCTTTGCATAATGGGCTGTGAGAAGAACCTCGGGAGACAAGAGGGAGAGACGCAGCCTAGACAACGGTCAGGCCAGAGATAGCTTAGCCCTCCAAAGGAGTGTGGGTAGAGAAAGCATTTCAGCAGGAACCCTCTGTTCTCTGAAGCAAGGGAGGTACATGGGAGGTACATAGAGAACTGCAGAAGCAAAAGCTAAATGATCCACAGTGCTTCTCACCTCCACACTCCACAATTAACAGCAGTTTGACCAGGAGGGAGGCAAGAGGCATATTTTGGATGCCCAGTAGCAGGCACAAATAATCAGATCCATATCTGAAGAGTTCAGTCAGCTGTTATATTGCCCAAGCCTGTACACAGGAATCTCAAACTGGCTCAGACTAGATGAGGTTCAGCGGCATTCAAGAGGGGTCAGACATTGCCTCTTCTACCCATGTGGGGATTCTAGACTAATTCCCTGTTTGACTCCTCCCCTGGCTCACCAGTCTATCTCCAACACCCAGAACCCTCAGGAAATAGAACCAGGTTCTTAGAGGGACTAAGAATTCCCCTGGCAACCTGGGAAAGCTCATGGGATGGGGGGGGATGTACTCTTAGGGTTAGCCGTGCTGAAGCCCCTTAGTTTCCAGGAGCATTTGAGCTCTTGCTGCTTCCTTCTTACTTCCAGAGCACCCTCCCCCCCATCCTAACAAACCTTCCACTTAATGTTTATAATCTGCGTGCTTATCTCCAACGAGTGCTCTTTGCTTAATGAAAACCAGGGCTTTCCCTGCACCAAGAGAAGCAGCTGCCTCTATATAAAAGGCCTGGAGACTTGCCAGGAGTCTCCACTCCCATTCCTGCAGATGCTGGCAAGTAAATGTCATCATCCCTCTACACACACACACACACACACACACACACACACACACACACACACACACCCTCCCTTCCTCCCCTATAGACTTGACTCTTAATTATATTCCACTGTAATCATTCCCATTTGTTCCTTTTTGAAATGTAGCTTTTCTGGTCCTTCCATGTGTTCAAATAAAAATGGCAAACAAATGTGTTCCAGCCAGAGCTGGATGTCTTTGCGCAAAATTTCCCCATTACTTTGCAAAGATCTGAGTTTCTGAAACCATCTGGTTTCAAGAGCTGGTCTGGGGGGAAAGCCCCTCCCTGCTTCCCCCAGATATTCCTGCTAATGAAAGTAAAATGTGCCTGAGTGAAAAGATTTCTTCAGTTATCAGTTTTATTAATTCCATGGGCATCAGGGCAGAAGAACGCAGTCAAGATCAGCTGTGTGTGGTTTCAAGAGCCTGGAATACAATCCCCCAGGATTCATCCAGAAGCAGAAGGGGCAGCTTTAAGTGTATGGGCAGTGCTCAGATTAACACAATTTAAATGAAAGAGAGGGAGGGAGGGAGAGAGGCACAGACTGCACTCTTTGCACTGAATTTAGGGAAAGCAGAGAACGGAAAAGGAGTAAGAAATACCGAGACAAGGAAATAAGGGAATGAGAAAAGGACATTAGTTAAGTTCACGTGAGCAGCATTTTTATACCTCTCCATAAGTTCTGCACACCTTCATGTGCATCCATGTTCCATCTTCCTTCCTTCCTTCCTTCCTTCCTTCCTTCCTTCCTTCCTTCCTTCCTTCCTTCCTTCCTTCCTTCCTTCCTTCCTTCCTTCCTTCCTTCCTTCCTTCCTTCCTTCCTTCCTCTTTCCCTCTCTCCCTGCCTCTCTCCCTCTCTCCCTCTCTCTCATCCCTGTTTCCCCATTTTGTTTTCCTAAAAGCAAGCACCTCCAAGACAACAAAAGATACCAACCATTCCTCCATCGGCTATCCAGGGGCAGAAGGTGGGGTCTCTCACACCACCATCCTCCCCCAAGACTCAGCGAGGTGGACACCGGAGGATTTTAAGTGATGTGACCCACAGCACCGTCTTTGGGGTCCCAGCCAGTAAATCAACACTGCTGCTACAGGCAGCAGCTGCAGAAGCCAGCCTCAATAAGTCCAAGTAAGTCTGGGGTTACCGTCTCTTTTTGGGGAGCGTGTGTGAGTGGGATGACACTGCAAGTAATGTAATGGGAAGTTTAAGGACTTTATAGTAGACGTAAGACCAGGGGAGAACAAGGGAAGTGACAGCAGATAATCCAGTCCAGATTTTCTCATATTCCCCTCAGAAGAAGTCATCTTGCTATACTTTTCCAGCTATCTTCAATCTGAAAGGTTGGGGACTCCTGCTGTAAGGAGAGGACCACTCCAGAGGCAGATACTTTGTTTGTTTGCTTGTTGGCTTTGGTGTTCTCTTGACTTTTCTGTTGCTGCATTTCCAAGGACTGCAGGCAGCTTTCAAAGAGCAGCATTAGAACTCAGCCATCAGGTAGTGCAAATGATGCCAAGTCCAGGGCTGGAACAGGGCAGTTAACAAACTATGAGGAAGAGCCCATGGCTGTGACAATAGAGCACCAAGGGTTCGCCTCTCTACACATTTGGCTGTAAAAGCCATGGAGAGTTTTTGTGTCGATTTCAAGTTCTTGAATTCATGTGTCTCACCAGGATGTTGTAAAAATAAAAGGAAACAGCGAGAGGGGGAAGCCATTATGAACTTTATCGTGAGTTCATGAGAGAGCAAACAGGATAAAAATGAAACTGTCTTCCACTTTGCAAACAATAATCCTGGAGAAAGACGGATTGCTCCAAGCAGGCGTGGATGTGTGCAGCCTGTGGTTTCTTTGCCTTGCTTTGGGTCAAAGCCTCCTTTTGGCTTGCAGTACAAATAACTTGAGTGTTCCTCCCATTGAGGGAGGGAGTGAAGGAGGGAGGGGGCTCTTAGGACTTCACCAGGCAATGAGAATCTGATTATACAAAAAGAGTTGAAGCAATCACCCTGGTGTTACCCCCAATGGACTTGTTCTTATACCAGCTAAAAGACCCAGGATGTCTTTATTATTATTATTTATTATTATTTATTTGGGTTTGTATGCCGCTCCTCTCCGGGGATTCGGAGCGGCTAACAACATATATATAACAATGAATTACAATAAAAAAACCCAAACAAAGATATCTAAAAAATCAATAAAAACACACATTCAATACAACAATCAACCATTATGTCTCCCTTTCTTCAAAAGATATAATAAAAGAGATTCTCTTCCAGCTGTGCTTCCAATGCTTTGTCAAACAGAGCTGAAGTGTTAAAAGATGTGCAGTTAACACACTCTTTTGTTCTGAGCTGGGAAAACCTAGCGCTCTCTTTGTTTATGTCCCAAATTAAAAATATGTGTCTGACATCACTGCAGATATGGAAGTCAACTTAATTTCTGTTCCTGGATTTCCAGATATACCTCCAGACTTCTGTGGGCAATTTGTATTTATTTTTTACTTTATTTATCCAATTTATTTGCCATTTTGTGGTTCTGAGTAGATTGGGAATATCGTCTTGACAGAGCTTCAGTGGCAGGTCTGCCTTTGTCTGTAACTCTTGCAGTGCTTAGTGGCTTTAGTTAACAGTCAACCATTGACTCAGCCTTCCCAGCTCTTGACTTCTTGGGGTGGCTTTCTTTAGGTCTGCCTCAACTACCCCTTCGGGGTCTCCGAGGACCTCACAGCAAAATGTCTACAACCCACCAGATGTCTCTACTTGGAACCCTTTTGATGATGACAACTTCTCCAAGCTCACCGCAGAGGAGCTGCTGAATAAGGATTTTGCAAAACTAAGTGATGGTTAGTTTGGGATGGGTACAGAAGCTGGACCAAAGCTGGCTATTTAAAGATGATAGGCAAAACAAGACATTTTGGTGGCTCTTAGTAACTGAAAGATTCACAACAGACAAGCTTTGTTTTTACTGCCTCCATTTTTTGTACCTTGCACTCGCCAAAGCAATCCTCTGGGCTGAGATGGAGAAAGAGAAGGAGGGAATGTGTGTGTGTGTCCCTGCTAGACCTCCCCTGCAAAGCCCTGTTTGCTCCTTTAGTAGCTCCTTCTCTGGCAACTGGCTTCCTGAAACTCCTTCCCCTGGCTCAGCAGGAGGCCCTCCTCCCCTTGCATGCAGCAGCCGTGGTTGCCCTTCCTCCCTCCTTTGCTCCACCTTTCCTCGCTGGAACTCTCCCACAGAATTCCTGCTGGTTGTCACTCCCTGATCTCTGTGTAGTTGTACCCCCACCCCCACCCCAAAGGGGCGAGTCGTGCACCTAACCTTTAATGACCGAGCTCTTTGAACTCCAGGTAAGCCTCCTGAGAAGCTTGACAGTTCAACGGAGAACCTGATCCCAGGTTTTCAGCCCGCACCTTCCGCAGCGCAGTCAGACACCTTTGGCTCTTCTCCTCTTGCGCCCATATCAGGTAGGTTGGTTTGGGTTTGTCAGGCTGACTCTGGTCTCAAACACAACTACGAATTGTGTGAGTAGCCATTGGATGAAACAGACGGCAGCAGAAAGGCTGGGGATGTCCCGCCATGCTGGCTAAAAATGACATGTGAGCTGTAGTCCCATCACTGCAGATGTCAAGTTGGGAATGGTGGATTTGTAGAAAGATTATTGAATCTGTGGCTCTCCAGATGTTGTTATACAGCTCCCATCAGCCTAAGCCAACCTAGTTAATCATGATGAATAAAATACTGGGAGGTTTGTTTTGTCAGTGTTAGGAGGTGCACAAGTTTTTCCCATCTTGAACTATACCAAGAAAGTGAAACGTGATGGAATGATCTCCTTTGCAAGAGGGAATCTTACAGATTAAAGATAAACTGTGTACCAACTTTCAAATCCACAGAGAAGAATTGTGAAATACGGTTGGTACACATTCTGCAACGTGACAGCCATCTAGTGCTTCAACAGTGGCTACTACGGTATGAAAACATTTTGGAAACGTTAGCTCAGAGGTGTCCAACCTTGGCAACTTTTAAGAGTTGTGGACTTCAGTTCCCAGAATTCTACAGGCTGAAGTCCACAAGTCTTAAAATTGGTCAGAGTTAGATGCCCCTGTTTTAGCTGGCACAGAAGCTGCTTCTTGGGAGATTGAATGGATGGATTCATTCCTGAATGTCATTTTGCTTCTATATAACTCAGAACTCTGGATTTTTAAAACTCTAAACTGCTGAGGTTATTTTAGGGGTGCCTCTTCTGCTTTCTTCTGAGTCTGGCGCACTTGTTCTAATGCTGTCAATCTAAAAGGAAATCTACACCCTCATTCTGTACCTGTGTGATGCAGCTTTCTTTGGCTTTGTATGTCAACCCTGGGCTTTATTTGTGTACCTAGAAAATCTTGAAATCTTAAGAGAAAATCTAGACAAATACATAGTGACTCCTGTATTAATGATGCAAAATGTTGAGATGGGAAGCGAGTCCCATTATTTTGTTTGTGTCTGGAAATATAGCTTAAGATATCGAGAAAAAAAGCATATTAAAAAGGCATTGAACAAATCCAGTTTTTTCTCTGCTGTCTTCTATTTTGCTTGACTCCTTTTTTCATTCTCAATACCTTCCTTCCTTCCTTCCTTCCTTCCTTCCTTCCTTCCTTCCTTCCTTCCTTCCTTCCTTCCTTCCTTCCTTCCTTCCTTCCTTCCTTCCTTCCTTCCTTCCTTCCTTCCTTC
This sequence comes from Bothrops alternatus, assembly GCA_034064705.1. Lineage (NCBI taxonomy): Eukaryota > Metazoa > Chordata > Lepidosauria > Squamata > Viperidae > Bothrops > Bothrops alternatus. The sequence continues at coordinate 1,050,654 of JARGCV010000327.1, forward strand.
CAGTTGAAAAAACAAAGGATATTCTGGATACCAGCCCTCCACTTCTGGCTGTTCCTGACCCTTTCATTCCTCTTCCACTGTCAGATACACCAGGTAAATTATGACTTGCGTGAACAAGATGACATAGCAAAATGCTTTTAGGCCTGTTAAAATGCAATGCCACTCGACAAGGGGGCAAAAGTAACAGGGCCCTCTTGGTGGCAGAGTTGTGGAAAATCATTCTTCTCAAGGTTCATCCTGTTTCTTCTTTGCTGGTCAGTAGATACTAGACTTTTCACGTATGACTTCTGTTTTTAATTTTATCAATTTCGCTATATATCTGTTTGCATGGCCTTCCATCTATGTTTGACACTGATAAGATTTTTAGGGTTGTTTAAATAGTATTGCAATATTTTAATATAGGCTACTTTATTATTCATTTTTATTATTTACTTATTTAAAACATTTATATAGTCATCTGTCTTACAGAGAACTCTGGGCAGTTACCAATGAACAATTAAAACCATATAAAAAATAAGACAACATAATACCAAATTAAATCCTCTCGCCCTGTGCCCGTGCTGGATCTTCACTGCTTTTCGGAGAGCAGAGTCCTACCAAACATCAAGGGCAAGAGTATTTCATAAGGCAGGAACTGTCACAAAAAGGCAGGTTTCTTAGGTTTTGTACGATGGCAAAATTTAAGGGACGGGATTAGGAGCATCATATCATAAGGTCTTGGGGAAGGCAATGGTAGGTTAATCTCAAAGCCTATTTAAATATCAGCCTATTATTTATTTTATTTATTGTATGGCACATTCATTTAAGATGTCATTAAAAAGGAACGGGGTAGAAGCCGCTGTTGGCTCCGGTGATGATGGCAGTCTTGCCCTCCATCGGGCGGCCAGCCGGCATCCTCAGCGCAACTTTTCTGGCCACCGAAGAGAAGCACCGCGCGATGAAAAGCAACCCTCCCCCCAGAGCGGCGGCCAGGAGGATCCCAGCCGCGGCCATTGCCTAGAGCCCCAGGCTGGACTGGATTGGGCGCGAGGCTAGGCCGACCGAGGGATCACTCAGAGCTACGACCCAATGACATCGCGCGGCGGGTGGGGGGGGCAAGGAACCTCCGGGAGTTGGGTAGGTTGGCCGGCTCGGCTCGCTTGGCATTCTGGGAAATATAGTTAGCGGGCGCGAAGTCGGGATTCGATTTTTACCTGTCGCTCACCCTGCTCCGTCCTGATTGGCTTTTTCCTTTTTTTTTTAACATGTAATATTTGTCATTATTAGGCAAATAAATGAGCCCAAATGAATGTCATCTTTAGACAAGTTGCACCGGTGCAAAAAGAAACCGGGTTTATTTGTTAGACTTATATCAACAAAAGAGGAAATTAATTTGCTTAGTTGAAACGTTTATGCTTTTATCAGTGTCTACAGTTATGAATGGTCCTTATAATTTGGTATTCCTTCAGGTTCAACTTCCTTCTGACCTGTTTAAATCTAATTTCCACTAGCTTACATGTTTTCTTCTGTACTATGTGTAGAGGATAACACTATGTATCTGTTTTACAGTTTATGGTATAATAAAATTAGTGTTATAAAATTAAAAAAAAAAAAGGAACGGGGTAAAATTCAAAACATAAAATATAAAATCTGTAACCTTAACAGGAAGATTACAAACTTATATCTAAGTTGCAAATATAATTTTTTACTTCATTTGTCACAGCCAGGAAATGAGTGAAATTTCCTTTATAGGTTCTATTTTGACACTGTCACTGTGTGCTGGATAGTTCGTTTTTCGGCCCCACAGTCACAATGCAGTGATGGTATTTTGCCCCACTGATCGAGGGTGTCAGTGCATCTACCACGGCCAGTGCGAATTTGATTCAATGTTGTGCATATCACACAGGGCTGGTCAAATCCAGATTGCTGTTCTTGACTACCAAAATAAAAAGCAGTTCCCATGCTTCTTGAAGATACCTGAAGTAAGGAGATGTGTATTTGTGCAGTCATGAACCGGTTTTTCAATCTTTTTTGTGGATGTTTAGCTAAATCCTGAGAGGTCCTTGGTGGAAATTATGGATACCTTGACATCTTAATACTGGTGGCTGGTTGAAGGGCCTGCTTAAAATTGCATCAGGCCCATCTCCTGAAATCTTGGAGACCACATAGGTGGCTGAAGAACATTTTCAAAGCTTTCACGTTTCCATGGTTGCTACACAACTCAGCCCTGCCTACCCAAGACTAGCAAAACTGAAGTAAATGATGCAAAATCATAATCATATATGCAAAAATGGGATTATGAATGATTTGTACAAATGCAAAGTCCAGCTGTTCCTTGATGCTGGAAGTAGATATTGTCCTTCCTGCTCATTTTGTTTCTGAACCTCGGGACATTGTATTTGAGGGCATCCTCTTGGGGCCTTAGCTCTCTCCCAAATGTGTTATTTGACTGGATTCTGATGAGATAATTTCCCCTCTTCAGCTGATGTCCAAAGAAAAGGACTCTGCTGCAGTGTGTGTGTACTGGGTTAGCTGCCTCTTTTTTATCTTCTGTAGTTGCAGAGTGAGTAATCTAGCTTGAAGTGTGTGTTTTTATGCAAAGTCTGTTGGTGCACTTGATTCTAAGTGAACCAAATAGTGGAACAGCTGCTGAATGGATTGCAGCTCGCTCGCTCGCTCGCTCCCCCCCCTCCCCTCCAGCATTTGTGTTTATAGATTATTTACACTGAATTTTTTGCTAGGGCATCTTGATAGCATGGGGCAGCTATAAAACAAGGGAGGTGGCTGTGAGTGTATTTGAACAGCCTGTGCCGAAGCAGCTTGTCAGACGCTTTTCTAACAGCACAAAAATATTGGAACAGACCCTACTTCTCCTGCTTTGAAGTCTTGGGTGACCTCAACGGTGGAGATGTATGTGGATTCACTTTCTTCTTAGCTTTATTTTGGCTGTAGCTTTGATCTGTTAGGCTGGTAGAAGTGGTTGAAGCAGTCAGGAATGTGCATTCACACTTCCTGCCGAGCCCCCTCACATAGCAGGAACAAAACTGTTGACAGATGGGTACTTGATAGAGAGGTGAAATTATCTCTAGGAGCTTGTTGAACAAGAACCCCTAGGACAGGGGTAGGCAACCTTGGCTCTTTTAGGACTCGTGGACTTCAACTCCCAGAATTCCTGAGCTGGAATTCTGGGAGTTGAAGTCCACGAGTCCTAAAAGAGCCGAGGTTGCTTACCCCTGCCCTAGGAAGATACATCCTTCCTATAATGAACCTATTCTCCAAAGCACAGGAAGGGAGGACAAGAAACAATGGATGGAAGCTAAGGAGAAGAGAAGCAACCTAGAACTTTTTTTTTTTTTTTTATTAAAAATTTGGGGTATTGTTTTATTTTATGATCATTTTAATTTAATTTATATTAGACTTTAATGCGATTGTTATTATCTATGTTGTAAGCCGCTCTGGGTCCCCTGGAGAAGAGCGGCTTATAAGTCTAATAAATAAATAAATAAATAAATAAATAAACTAAGGAGAAATTTCCTGACAGTGAGAACAATTAACCAGTGAAAGGGCTTGCCTTCAGAAGTGGTGGGTGCTCCATCACTGGAGATTTTAAAGAAGAGATTGGATAGTCATTTGTCAGAAACGGTATATGAAAATTAACTTAAGGCTCAGACCGAGGGTATATAGATGGGTGGCCTAGAATGCTGTAATGACATAGCAGGTTTGTTGATGCTGGTTTGTTGAGTTACTAGAAACCTCTTCATCAAGTGCAATAAGGAAATTCCAAGTCTCAGTTGTCAATCTGATTCCACAAAACCGGGGAAACCAGTTTTTCATCTGTTCTTGCATGAACCCTCTTCATGAGTGCCAATTGAGTATGTCAATCTCAGCGTGACGTCCTAACCCTTCTCTCCTAACCAAATGTTCCCTTTTATTTTCTGGAGGTTCTAAAATGTATGAAATTCAGGTTTGAATAGGATCCAGAAGGGTCAGTTCTTCCCCAGCTTGTGTCTTCTGGAGCCCTTGCAATTACTTTGAAATTTGAAAGGTGTGGCCCCAGTGGGCCCTAAGGGTTGAAGAAAGCTGCTTTGCTACAAGCCCTATATTTCAGACCACTGCAGAAAAGAGAGCTTTTGGGAAGTGGTCCGAACCTTTCAGATTCACTTTCCCTTCATATTATTCAAAGACACAAAGACACACACACACACACACACATGACAACCCTCTGCCTACCAGCAGTCAATGGGACTGAGTTAGGTGACTGAATGCAGCACCAGCATTGGAGCTTTTGATCTTAAAGAGCCTTGCATTCTGGAAAAATGTCTTATGTTCAGATCTTTGATGCTGTGGATTCTTAGGTCAGTTCAAGCTTGCTTTTCTCCATTTTTCACAACCTCAGCAAATCAGCCTGCAGAAATTTGCACACAGCTGCTGGAAGAGTCTTCACAGAACCCAGTTAATTGTAGCCCTTCTGCAACTTGATTTGCATAATTAATTATGCATTTTAGCTGAAGGGGACAAAAGGCAAAGATTTCTTGTCAGCTTGGGGGGTTACAAAGGTCACAAATGGAGAAATCAAGTCATGCATCTTTACTTACTTGTCAGTAGGAAAATAAGGAAAAGCACTCAGGAAGGCTATAATAACTGCACCTGCTTCTATCGCAATTCAGTCACACCCCTTTGGAAGCCATATATCCAGGGAGGGGGGGGGTAGGCAGGACCTTGTAATTCATTGAATCAGAAGCTCTGGAATATCTCCCAGCCCATCTGGGATGTTCACAACTCATTACCTGCAGCCTTGTGTCCTGACTGGGAGGGAAGAAGAAATACAGTCCTTTTGGCTGTATCCCATTGAATGTACAGGCAGTCCTCATTTACCAACCATAACAAACAGTTGCTAAACAAGTGGTTGGTAAGCAAGATGTACCTATAGGATCTCCATTAATGGTGTTGTCTATCATTGGTCTTCTGGATGCTTTTTTCCTGGCCAGGTGTCATAAAAGTATGTCTCTGCAGTTGTGTAGCATGGCCAGTTTACAAAGATTTTTCCCACTAAGCAAGACATACATGTGTGCCTGCTGGAGCTTATGGTGAATTGGCCTCAGTGTTTTGGGGATGCCTTGAAGTTTCTTCTGCTCTTCTCACACCTGGCATTTGAGCCTCGACTTGCCAATGCTGGAGTTTACTGTGGAGCGAGAATTAGAATAGAATTTAGAATTGAGAACAGAATAGAGCTGGAAGGGACCTTGGAGGTCTTCTAGTCCAGCCCCCTGCTCAAACAGGAGACTCTATACAATTCAGACAAGTGGCTGTCCAGTCTCTTCTTGAAAACTTCCAGTGATGGAGCACCACAACTTCCGGAGGCAAGCTGTTCCACTGGTTAATTGTCCTCACTGTCAGGAAGTTTCTCCTTAATTCCAGGTTGCTTCTCTCTTTGATCAGTTTCCATCCATTGTTTCTCATCCTTCCCTCTGGTGCTCTGGTGAATAATGTGACCCCCTCTGCCTTGTGACAGCCCCTCAGATACTAGAATACTTCTATCATGTCTCCCCTATTTCTTTTTTTCCTTAGACTAGCCAAACCCGAATCCTGCAGCCGTTCTTCATATGTTTTAGTCTCCAGGCCTTTGATCATCTTAGTTGCTCTTCTCTGAATTTTTCCCAAACTCTCAATATCTTTTTTTCTGATATAGTGACCAAAATTGGCTACAGTACAGTATTCCAGGTATGGTCTTACTAGGGTTTTATAAAGCGGTACTAATACTTCGTGTGATCTTGATTCTATGCCTCTGTTTATATAACCCAGGATTGTATTAGCTTTTTTGGTTGCTGCTGCACACTGCTGGCTCATATTCAAGTGATCGTCCACTAGGACTCCAAGGTCTCTCTCACAGTTACTGTTTTTGAGCCTTGTTTGGGAGTACAGTGGTATCTCAGAACACGACTGCTTCAAAACTTCGGTACTCGACATATTTTGATGTGAAAATGTTGTCCCAATACTACTGGCTGTTCAGTATTCGACACGCTGTAATGGGAAAAGGGGGACAGCTATGGGGAATGGACAGGAAGCCAGCCATTCTGGGAAGGGCGCTGACATAGGAAAAGGGGCAGACAGAAAGTTCTTCCCGGACGAAAAAAGGGTCCCAAGGTACCGTAAGTCATATGGTTCGTTTGAGACTCATCCTTTTTAGTGCTAGTCACACCTCCCACAACCAATTAACGCTAAGTACTGAGGTACCACTCTATATTTAAGCATATTTTCTCCCATTTTCACTGGCCAATTAAATGCCTTAGTCCCTAAGAGTAAGAGTCCCAAAACATTCAGGAAGATGAACAGTGATAGGCAACATTTTGGGGAGAGTTGAATAGCTGGAAATGCCTTCCTCAAACTTCTCAAAAATGGCGCCTTCCAAAGATCCTGGACCAACTCTCTTAATTCCAAGCCCTCATAACCACAAGCAAGTTCATCTGAAGGCAAATATACGTGTCCCAGGATAATGTTGTAGGTTCCAATCTGGGTCGATCAACGGGGCCAGAGGTTTTGTCTTCTGAGCTTTCGGGTTCGTATTGGAGCCCATCTTCAGGGAACGTCTCTCTAACCTCACCCTAGAGAAGTTCCCTGAAGATGGACTCCAACAGGAGTCTGGAAGCTTGGAAGATGAAACCTCTGGTCCTGTTGACCGACCCAGATTGGATCATACAGCATCCATCTCCCTGGAGGACTCTGGGTTATCAGAATGTCTCCTCTTGTCTTTTTTTTAATATATATATAGAGAAAAATGTTTGCGCTTCCCACTGAGCAGTGGACTTAATCCAGAGGAGATCAACCTTTGGAAACTTAATACAAGATGCCTGCCTTGATGTTTAAATCAATAAAGGAGCTTGCTTGTTTTATTGCAGACCTTTCATTACCCAACTAGGTCACGTTATCAGTGCAAGAAGGTCATGTCTACTAGGTTTACCCAAGTAGGATCATCCTGCTAGCACTGAAGGTCTGACCTAGTTGGTTGTCTGCAAGAAAACCACCAAGCTGAGAGAACACCAAGGACCCCTCATTTCAGCCCTGAACTACAAATACTCTCTTCTGTCAAAATCAATAAATGTTGATAAGTATGACCAAGTCTGGAGGAGGAGGACTTTTCGGAGTTGCTTGTGACCCTTGAGCAGCGTCCCTGAAAATGAACCCGCTCTTGTTACTGTGTTTTTGCTTTACTTCTTTTTGCTTCTTTCCTCTTTCTCGCTCTTTCCTGCTTCCTTACCAGAAAAACTGATTGAAGGCCTGAAATCTCCTGAGCCTCCGCTCCTGCTCCCCAACATCCTGCCTCTGGCCGATCCCTTCGGTAGCACCTCTGATGCTATGAATGGTAAAACCTAGACCCCTCTTCGTTCTTGCCTGTCCCACCCTGCATGTTGACCTGTCTAGATTGCACGCTTTGCACACTTACACACACGTGCAGTGCATCCAAATGATGGCACCCCAGGAGATGTGACCGGCGGGGGTGTGTGTGTGTGTGAACAGAAAAAGCTGGTGGTCATTCCTCCCCAAGGAAATCAGGTAAATCTGACAAATCCAGGAGGCTCAATGTCTATAAAAGCAAAACCACAGGTAGAATGTTGGAAATCAAGCCAATAAACATTTTTCTAAAAGAATTCCTGAGCTGGCTGGCTCAGGAATTCTGGGAGTTGAAGTCCATGAGTCATAAAAGAGCCAAGGTTGCCTAGCCCTGACTTAGGCTGATATACCACTCCACAGTGTTTTACAACCCTCTAAGTGGTTTACAGCCTACGGCCCCCAACCATCTGGGTCCTCATTTTACCAACCTCGGAAGGATGGAAGGCTGAGCCAACCTTGAGCCAGTGAGGATCGAACCCCTGGCAGTGGGCAGAATTAGCCTGCAGTGCTGCCTTCTAACCACTCTGCCACCAGGGCTCCTTTCCAAAATTCTGAAACTGATCCTCTGCGTGAGGGTCCTCCATCCCAGCCTGCTGCTTTCTTTTTCCTCCTGCCTCTGCTAACCCTGGTTTCTGCTCTCCTTCTTTTGTGCCTTCGGAAAGGAGGAGCTGAGCTCACCACTGAGAGTCTCATACCGGGCCTTGAGGCTCCTGTGCCCCAGCTCGTATCCTCCCGGGCAGATTCGGTGGCTTCCAGCAGAGCAGGTTGGTGAGGCGGCCGGGGCTCCGTCCCTGAGGCGGTGATCTGGGAAGGAGTGGAGGCAGCCACCTGCCCTTCCCATCACTGGGATTTTCCCGGGAACAGAAACTGACTCCTTTCTTGACAGCCTTCCGCTTTAACCTTTAGCGCATCCTTAGTTCTGCTGGTAGGACTAATACTGAAGGACTCTTCAGGAGTGCAAAATATTAAGCCACTACTATCCCAGTTCTTACATTCTAGCAGACAAATCTGTTAGAACCTGCCCCAAGTTAAGAGGAATTTCAAAGATTCCTTCCAAAGTCAGTATGGGAGGGGGGGACTCTTAGCTTTGTCTCAATACATTAAAACAGCTTATACCTTTCCTGTATGTGAGGTCCAGGGGTGCCCACAGGAGGGTCAAAAAACTTAAACTGGTAGCCACAGGTATGCAATCAAAGCCCCACCTTTTATATAGTGCTGACTTTAGAAGGAATTTAACTAATCTTTCTATATATAGCACTTTAGCCCCAGTTCAGGTCGTTATTTTTTTAAAAAAACCAAAGGATGGCTCTCCAGAGAGTTGTAAATGAGCCCCCACCACCCAAGGGAAGATGCGTCTCCTGGCTCCTCTTTGTGCTGTGACCTGCTTGCTCTCCTGGTTCCAGATTCAATCACCGCGGAGGAGTCCCTGCTTGACTGCTCTCTGCTTTCTAACCCTGGCACTGACCTCCTGGATGAGTTCGCTCCTTTGGCTGTTTCATCCCAAACTCACAAAGGTAAATTCCTTTTTAGAGTTTCATTTGAACGAAGAGACGAGACAAAAAAACAAAGGTCTGAATAGATCACGATGGAATGCAGGCAGGTGTATGTAAGAATGTTCCTTGGTCGGTGATTTCTGCTCAATGCTTTGATGGTTCTCTGTCCATTGGAATATGGAAATGTGTCTTAACAGTTCTGCTGTAGAAAGCCGTTTTTTACTAAATCAAATTTGTCTGGGGTGGAATAAGGACGCCTGCCTTGGACAGGAAGTTGGCCTAGAAGACTTCTAAGTTGAGTACCAGTTCTATGATTCTGTGCTCTGTGTCCCTAACTATAGTTCTTTACTCTAATAACATTAAGCGCATCTTTCCCTTGAAATATAAAATAAAAGACAAATGAATAGCCAACATTTTACTCACTTTTCGTTGACTGTTTTTGGCTTGGAGTGTTAATGCTGTTCAGCTACTGTGAATTATTTAGTCAAGCAGAGTTAAACAAACTTGTTCTTGTATGAATGCAGTTACTTCATGAGTTTGACGCTGAGCTACGCCTGTGTAAGTTTGCACTGCACCCTCAGTCGGCCTTGTTGAGGCTCCAGTGGTGGCCAAAAGTTCACTTTTCTGTTGTGCAAATCAGTTCACTGAGTCAGTCCATTATGTTTGAATCCAGTTCATCCTCAGTATGTGAGCCTTGAAGGCAGAGCTAAATGTTTGCAAACTGATGTCTCAGCAGTGCTCTTCCAAGAGTCTCAAGAACTGGCCCTGAGGGGGAAGCAGTTGCAGCATCTTGAAAGGGGCACCCAGCCCTTCACAAGTAGCAGCTGTGGTGGGAAACTCCTGTGTTATAAATCCTCACATGCATTTGAGGAGTAGAGTGAGATCAGTTGTACAAAGGAAGTCATCTAATCAGGATGAGAATCCGAGTCTTTTCATCTTTCCATTATCTCAACTCGGCTCCCTATGAAATGTTTTCATCACTAACTCTCTGCTGCAACTTGGCTATTTCCTCTCAGACAAGCTACTTCCGCTGCTGCTTCCCTTCCATATAATTTTCATATATTGATCCACTTCTCTCCTTTCCCTGGCTTTCTAAATCCCCAGTTTGCTTTAATGGTCCCTTGCAGCAAAACACATATGGCAAATGTTGTTTTGGTGGTTTCTAACCAGCTTTCTCTGCTCTTTTTCATCCTTTTAAAATTCAACCCTCCCCCATCATGCTGCAGAAGATACTAACCTGATATCAGGCTTTGATGTCCCTGATGGCTCTGAAAAAGTGGCAGAAGATGAGTTTGACCCCATCCCTGTGTTAATATCCAAAAATTCACAAGGTAAGCAGGCAGATTTCAAGTGAGAAGCCCAAGCAGTGCGTTACGGTCACGTGTTTGCATGCACTGTTCCTGCCCATCCAGAATTCTGTGTTGTGTTCGTTGGTTTCAATTTCTTTAGAGCAGGGGTGTCAAACTGCCGGCCCGCGGGCTGGTTGCATCATGTGGAGGCTGCACCCATCCCAGCTCTGGCAATGCAAAAAAAGTTGCGATATGTCGCAACATGTCACATGATGCAGCGAGTTTGACACCTGTGCTTTAGAGCGTCTGGTTGTACCCGGTTGTTTTCAGATCTCAAACCTGTTTATGGGGCAAAGATAGAATTGAGCATTCCCTAGTCTTCTGTTGGGGTTCTTGGACATAGGGAAACCCTGTGTTGCAACTCTAGTCTACAGCTTTGAAAACAAATCCAGCTGTCCTTCATTCAGATTCATCCGTGCTTGTAAGATGAATAACATTTCCAGGGCCATATATTTTGGTTACTTGAAATAACTGAATGGATCCTTTCATTCTCAAAAGCAATGTTGCCACCAAGTGGTTGAGATTCTCAGATCTAGCCTGCACCAGACCTCTGTGCTAATTTTCTGCTGATCAAAATCCTGACTGCTTGGCTTTGGGGGAGGTCTAGAGTAGGAATCCCCTACCTAGGGGCTTCCAGTAGAACACCGAATGAGTCTTATCAGATGGATTCCCAGTGCAGGATCTTTTGTCGTAAAAGGCAAGAGTGAGATTGTTTCCCTAGGTGACCCATTGGATTTTCCATCATCCTCACTCGGATTCTACATTTGGGTTCTGTTCTTTCCTCTGAGAGGAACAAGTCCAAGCCATCAAGTGACTTGGGGTGGGGTCCTTTTTGCAAAGCCAGTATCAATCCTGCCCTACTTAATTAATGTCTGTGATGATGATTGAGCCAGAAAAAACAGTTAAATTGCTGAAGGGAGGAAGAAGGTGCAGACCCAGCCTCCGGTTCCTCTTCTTGCTTCTGATGTTGAGTTCGGTGGCTGCTTTGATTGATGGCTTGATGTTTGGAAAATCCTCTTTGGTCTCAGTGTTGGAGAACCTCTGCAAAAGTTCTCCCTCCAGACAGCAGTTCTAACAGAGCCAACGTTTGGGTAGATGCCACCTAGACTTGAGGTCCCTTCAGTTTTATCTGGCTCTTCTTTTTGTGTGTGTGGATGTCGTTCTCCTAATTCTTTTTTAACTAAAAAGCTAACTTTCTACACCTGTTGTCTTTTGCCAGATACTAAACTGCTGTCTCTCACACTTTCAGGTGGGCATTCTAGAAACAGCAGTGGAAGCTCTGAATCCAGTCTTCCTAACCTAGCCAGGTCTCTTCTGCTGGTGGATCAGCTCATAGACCTGTAGCAGTCGCTCAGTGACAGGCGGTTTCTGTAACGTACCTAAAATCCTTTCGTTCCTTTTTTCTTCTTCTCCTAACAGAGCTAATCTTTAGTTGTTGGATGGTTTTTTTGCTTTTGTTTTGTTTGAAATAACACCCGGTGGAAGGACCCTGCTCTGAAATTGTACCCTCTGTTAGGATTTATCTGTACTTGTTTCCAGCACAGCCTTGATGCAGCCTGCGACAGTTTCTCGTGCAATTCTCTGCTATCTTTAAGGGAGTGCTACCATGTATTAATCACTTTGCTACGATTTATCCCTTAGTGCCACCAAAACTATCATTGTAAAAAAAAAAACAACCCATGTAATCTATGTATGATCCTTGCTAGAAATACATACAACTAATCTGCCTAAATAATGCTAACTAAAATTGTCTGTCAACTTTTTTTCTTGATTAAAAAAAAAAAAGCGAGACCTGGGAGGCTAAGGGCAGTGAAGAGAAGTAGCATTTGTGCTTCTCCAGTGCAGGGGGAGCGTGCTAGGAAGTCCTATCACGGATTGGGGCCTGGACAGAGGGTCTTCCAAAGACAAAATTCAGTTTGAGGCCTGATGATTTTAGATAAAAGACATTTCAAGCCCTGAAAGACGACAGTTTTGCGCCATAAACTCCTGTTTTGCAATCTGCTTAGGAATGGACTGTGCTTAAAATCAATCAATCAATAAATTAAGATACTAAAGCTGTGGAAGTTATTCTACTCAAAATGGTTAATGTGAACCATAATATTGTGTCAAACAGCATGGCTCAGACCTTTTCTGTTGGATGAACTAACATTAGGAGGGGGGGAAGCCTTTACGACTAGGGTGCTTGGTCTATTGAGGAATTGTATAAATTGTATGCACATGTCAGAGTTTCTTGAAGGTAAGACTTTCTCAGTTTTCGCTATTCTTCTCTGTAATTGCATATCGTATTAACACAGTAATATGAAGCCATCCCCCCCTTGATAGACAGACTGTACTTTTTAAGTTAGATCCTTCTTTCTTTATTGAACTAGCATGAACTCCTTGCCAACCGGTTTTCAGTAAGTGCTTTCCAGCTTAGGTGTATCTGAACAGTTTTATCTTTTATTTTCATGTTGATATGCTCAGTTTCCTCAAACTATTGGATATGGTAAACTTGTTTTATTGGCTTCTGATCTTCAAGTCCAAAATTAATGGTCCCTTCCAAGATATTCTTCTGAAAAGGAGGACGGCTCTTACTCTGTAGTGGAATAATCATTAGCTTAATGCTAACTTTGTGTATGTGCAAATGTATTGTAGTAGTTCAAAAAGTGCAGTTTCCCTGTGTGTGAGTGTATGAATGGCTCAATTTCTAGGTGTATCAGCCCCTCCTACAAGATTTAAAGACCTTCTGATGTAACCCTGAGTATTTTTCTCCAGCTTTCCCAAGAACCCCATACAAATCTCTGCCTTCCAGGAGTTAGCTCAACAAATTCTGTAAATAGAATTTCACTCTCGTGTCAATCCTCTCTTGAATCTTTCTAAAGTCTACTTGCTGATGCTCTTCATTATAAAACAGTTACTGCTTCTGTGTGATGTGTGTGTCCATAGGTCGTTTTGCTGCACTTTCCTGACTTACCTGACAAAAGTATGAAAACGATCGTAGCAAAATTGTCGATAGTTCGTTACATTTTGGGGCAGACTCTTTGATTCTTTGTCTTGACTCTTGATTCCTGAAGTGCAGGCAACTGGAGTTGGATCACACGGACAAGGCTTTAGATAGAACGTTATTGTATAGTCAGATGATACTGAAAATATATGGAAAAAAGAATGGATTTTTTTAAACAAAGTAACCACCTGCTGTATATTAGAAACCAAAACACCCCCCCTCCCCGTGAATTAAAGTACTTTTAAAAAAGAATGTTTTAACATTTTAAGTTTAATTAACTTGTTGAAGAGTTTTGGAAAGAATTTTACAGAAGTACCTGGTTGTGTGAGGATAGTGCTGTTAACTAATCAGTATGAATGGGGGGTGGGTCTTTTCCCATCCACCCAAGAAATGACTCCTCCAGTTAGCTGGATAACTGAAATGATATCGTAAATTAAAGCTTACTAGTCACCATGGAAATGCTTCAGTGACAAACCATGATAAGGTTGACCTGGGAATGGTGGATTGTTGGCTCAGAAGCTGTAAAAAGCTGTTTTTATTTTTCAAAAGGAGATCCAACTCAGAGGGGCTGAGCGTTGGTGGTGGCCTTGCTCTGTCTTAATGTTTCCATTGATGTATTTAGATCAAAGGCACCATTATCTGGTTCTCTTTGCCCAAAATGGGCTGAAAATTTTGGCCATGTTTCATCATTGCCTCTTACTATTCCTTGTGAAAGTAGTATTTATTTGACCAAAAGGACACAACCTGATATTTTTTTACCAAAACAAGGAGCAGATGGAATCTCCCTCTCCTGCCCAAAAGTCATTTGCTTATAGTCTCTGAGCAGAAAAACAAAAGGAAGAGAGACAGTAAAGGTAGAAAACACTTGATTATTAAAAGCTGAAGTTGCATTTCATTATAATAGTCCCTGGAATTTCTTCATATTGCAACCTGGGAAATAGATGCTTACAACGTTTGGCTTGGTTAATTATGTTCCTCATTCATGGGAGGCTGACTAATGGCCATTCCGATCTTTACCATAGGACAAGTTAGGATGGATGTAATTTTTCTGCCCCTCCCGGCAACTGCGATTGATGACCAAGGCAAAGATTTGTCCTGACTCCAATTCCTGGGGTGAGATCTGAAGAATGAATGACAGCGATCCACTGCAGGGATTCCAGTACTAGAATGATCTCATATAGTTCTTATGTAGTAGCTCACTGATCCGTGGTGATAATCACAGCAGCCTGTTCAGGTTGAGCCAAACAGGCCTCCTCTGGATCACCCAGCAACTGAAGATGTGCCCGGCAGGAGTAGATTCCAGGCCCAGTAGATTAGCATTTTGTAAAGATCTCGGGAATGAAGAAGAGGTACCCAATCCCTCAACTGCACTCTGCAGTGTGCTGGACATCACACAAATGTCCCATAAGAAATGGTTCCCTGTTCTGCTATCTGGAATTGGACCCAGTTCTCTTATCCACAGAGCACCAGAGATTAGCTAAAAGGGCCAGAGGTCATCTACTAAATACAGATAGTCCACAATTTACCACCACAACTTCCTAGTTCTCCTGCAAACTTAATCCCATTCTAATTAGAGATAAAAATTGCAGTACTGGGATTGAGTTGTGACTAAGGAGGACAAAGGAAAAATAAAATTAACACATTTCTAATAGGGGCATTTGTGCATTGGTAAGCAGATTTAACATGTGTGCATATGTGTGTGATAATTTTTTTATGCCTTTTTCAAAGCCAAGGAGCTAGACATGATATGCTATATTAATCATGGAGTTCTTGGTGCTTTTTGAGCTTGGTTGTTTTCCTGCTGATGTTTCTTTAGTCAGCTAGATAACATCAGTTTACTAGTTGGGTCATGAAACACCAAGCTGAGAGCACTAACAACCTTGAGCTACAAATAATCTCTTCTATTGATGCTATATTAATTATGGTTTTTTTCCTACAGCATTCTAATACAACTTCTAATACACTAGTCATATGGGGACTGGCCTGCTTACTCTATTTTGGGTACTGATGGCATACATCACACTGAAAGATGAGCTGGTGCATTCAGTGTATCTGCTTCTGAATGGCTAAACCTTTTTAGTTGAAGGACTTTGCAGATTGACTTGCAGATGCCAAAGGGTTTTGAATGCCAGCTCCCTAGGAGTTGCCCTACTCTGAACATCACTTTGCCATGAGGGAGGGACAAGAACCCGAGATCTGCTGGACTCTTCTACGTATTGCTAGAAGTTGGGGCAGAATAGAGTTGCAGGCAGAGGGGTGCTGAGAATTCAGGAACAGCTTAGTCCTGCTCAGTTCAGACTATTTTGATCACAATCAGATCTGAGTTTAGAAGTCATCTGATGCACATGCACACACATACCCACATACCCCAGATTTCCAGGAAACATAATTTTCAACTTCCAAGTTCCAGATGCCTTCTAGATTAGTATTGCTGTTATTAAGACATTTTGTCATTAGTAGTGTACCAATGTTTCCTCAATGTTCCCAAGTCAAGGTACAGAAGCCAGCCAAGTAACCTGGGCTCTAAAGCAAAAAAGATTCCTGGTATTATCGCTAACAATCCACTGGAACTAGTACAAACATTTGCTAGAATATCTCAATTTGTTTTTCACCCATCTGGTACATACTCCAATTGATTGAGTACTGTCAATCGGAGAAATATCAAACAGTTGTGTTTCATTTTTTTCCCTATCTTTGAAAGACCTCCAGAAAAGTTGAGAAAGGCCTCGCTCGAAGCTTCTGGAAGCTGAGAGCAGAACGGCTGGGAAACCTCAGCCCACAAAATGCCCTATCTGGAACTCCAGATGCAAATATGGATGAAGAGAAGAGTGTGGAGATGTGAGTGCTTAATCTTGTGTTTCCGTATGCATATACCCAAGAATATTAGTTCTGAAGAAGATTGTTGGATGAGAAGCGAAGCATTTAAAAAAAACAAGGAAGTCCAGTTGCCTTTTGGAAAAATCGCCAGATCTTCTGCAAAAGGGCTGGGGGGGGGGGTAACAGACATAAGAAATCCCATTTCATAAAAGGAATCCCAGAGAAGAATCACAGGCAAGAAGATTTTGCTCAAGACAACAGAAGATAGCAAGCATCTGGACTGCTCAAGAGATCATTTTGGAAATGGTTCTTGGCTCTATAGATAAAATTTATTGGTTAGTTTGAATTCACAGCGAGGTTGTCTTCAGGTAATACTAGAAAAGAGCCGCAGAAGACAGTCACTCTGACAAATTCTACCCATGTCTTATTTCAGCAGTGTGACCAGACTGGTACTCCAATTTGTGTGGTGGAGAAAGTTGTTCTCTTATGATGCTCAGGCTAAAAATAAATTAAATAAAATTCAACTTTTAAACATTTCTATGGCTTAAATAAAACGAGAGGGGAAACATCAGCTTCTACAATGCTCTTGTTGTACAGCAGAGATGTCCAACCTTGGCAACCTCAAGACTTATGGACTTCAACTCCCAGAATTCCCTAACTGGCTGGGGAATTCTGGGAGTTGAAGTCCACAGGTCTTAAAAGTGGCCAAGGTTGGATACCCCTGTTGTAGAACAATTTAACAGCCTAGGATCTCCCCTTCCAACAGCTATTGCTGCCAAAAATTAATGGCAGAGTTGACTGTTCTGTTGAGTGACATCCCTCCCCCAAACAAGTTAACCTGTTTGAAACAGCAAGGCCTTTTAAGCACTCCAACAATTGGGAGGAAAATCCCAAATTCTGGTTTGCTTATTGGTTGATATGGCACTAGTCCCCTCACAGGCTTAGCCCTTCACTCCCCCAGATTATAACAATAGCCTTGAGCACAAAGAGATTGGCGGTAGATATTTTCAGGGCCATATTAGTGCACACTGCCAAGAACTCTGGTTAGGAGGGCCTGGTTGCAGGAGTGTTTGTGGGTTAAACTGGTGAAAAGTTCCTATGTCTAAAATAATTCTAGGGCCTTAGTTTCTGCTTACAGAATTACAAACAGCTGAAATTTGATTTAAGAATTCGTGTTATTTCAGAGAAATTAAAAAAAGACTTGGAATAGTAAGGATTCATCTAAGAAAGTTAAAATAAAGGCTATCTTATTATATAACACTGCCTGTTCCACTACAAATGACTCTTGAATAGGAGGAAATTCTTGGCTGGTTTTCATATCTGATTTTTCTTGGTGGGATCTGCAGCACAAATAAGCAAATCAAAAATGGAGAAATAGGATGGCTGAGAAATCAACAATCAAGAACTTTAAGCATCATGCCATAGAAATTTCTGCCTTTTATCTGGCATGGCTTTTATTTTATCATGTAACTTAGGTTTTAATGCTCTGTCAATAAAATGCCGATGCTTGTCCTATGAGTCCTATCTTTAATCATGAGAAACAGCTTAATATCCTAACAGTTGATGACCTTGGCTAAGAAGTGTTTTATAAACAGAACTAGAGATCCTGTATTCCAGACCTTTGTTAAATTTATAAAGAGCCCCTCTCTTCACAGTGGGGGTTTTAGAAGTGATGTAGAGCATTCATTTTTGCTTAAAGAACATTGCAAACCTTATGTGGACCAGATGAACATCACTATCAACTTCAGAAGGGTCTGCCAGAAATTAGCCCAGGCCCGTTGGTGAACTGTGATCCTCTGCCTTCCCTAAGTTAGCAGAAATTCCTCTTCCCCCTCCTTCCGAATTTGAGTGGTACCCATAATTATGTCCCATAATTTCTATGGATAGTGGCAAACGTGGGTTCTCTGAAGTTTAGCTTTTATGTGCCTTTTTCCTGCTCTCTTCTCTCGCTAACATTGTAACCTGCTACTCTTTCATGGAAGGTAAGCTCTCTCGTGTTCTAATAACTATGTGTGTGATTCATCTGATCTCTTCCATGTGTGTAGCACGAGCAAATTCTGCTTGTGCCTTCCACTGTTTGGAAGGCGGGCAGATCTGCAGGCTTTGGGCTGGACTGAAGCAGCTCTCTGTTCGTTGTCACCTGTTCCTTGTCACCAGCAAACTAGGGTCGCCACAGACTTGTGTTCCCCCTGAGTTAAGTGGGTTTTTTTTCTCTTTGAGAAAGCTGGCAAGCCCAAAGAGGCAGGTTATTGATTGATCCTCATTCACCCACAGACCAAGACTAGTAGCAGCTTTGAATGGGTAGATTTGATCCTTCCAGAGCTCTCTGGAGCGGAAGGCATTCCAGCTGGCCTTTCCCAAAGGGGCTTGCCAGTACAGTCAGATGATTTCTAAAGCTTCCTCAGAGATTTAAAACTGATGAGATTTAAAACATTTTGCCCCAAAGGAAGCACGATTTGGTTAAAGCAAGCTAGCACACATTTTATTTTGAATCTTCGCTTTATTTCCCCAAGTATTTTTCCTTAAAGTCTGATGCAGGAGAGGTGAACATCATAGGCTATAAGATCAAAAGACAGAAAAGCAAGGGAACCCTGTGAGAAGACAGCAGAAATGCTGTTTGTGTGTGCTTCACCCTGAGCTACTTTCAATTTATCTGGAATGGAGAAGAAATGGACCTCCTTATTTTCCCATTTTCCCCTTCGGGATCATGAGATCTAGAACCTTGCCTTCCTTTAAAGCCCAGCTCGCCCTCTGCTCATGATGTCTGGGATAATCATTTCCTCCCCCTTCTCATCCTCCTCCCAAGTCTTGAGTGAGGCTTGTGTGTCTGTTTTATTAACACCTTCCATCTCTCTCTAGCCCACGTTTTGTGGACTCTTGAAATGTGGAGAAATGCCGAGTTGTGTCTGTTGGTTGTAACTACCTGGCTTCACTTTTGTATGATTTTTATTTTATATGTATTTCTCCCTCCATTTCCCTTCCTACTCACCCCAACATGCGTGCTGCTGATTTTAAATTCCACATTATTACACCTCTGTGGTTTAGTTTTACTTGGAATATCTTAAGATTAGCAAGTAATACTCTTGTTTTACAATTTGTAGGACTGCAGGGGAACCCAGCTGCATATTTCTTGGTCAGCACCGAGCAAGACCGAAGGCCAGGGGCCACCCGTGGCTTGCCGTTGAACAAGCAGCAGCGGAGCCAACCTGGAGGAGAAGCTGACTCCTTGGTGAGGGATGGTCTCTCAAGCAACAGCTCCTCCCACAGTAGCGAAGGAGAAGGGACTGACCACGAGGGAGACATCTTGGACTGCAGTGGATCCAGGCCTCTGTTGATGGACTCGGAAGAGGAAGAAGAGGCTTGTAAAATGAACCCCCAGCTTCAGGAAAGGGGAGGAGGTTCCCAAAAGGACTTGAACCTCCAACCAGCCCAGAATGTGCCAGGGTCGGTTCTGTTCGACGCTTTTCCGCAACAACCTGCAGAAACGTCTGAAAAGGAGACCGATGTTTTTGCCACGGCTCCTTTCCGAAACTCTAAAAGCCACTGTGATGACTTGGACATTTTCACGAAAGCACCGTTTCTCTCCAGAAGCCAAGTGTTTTCTAAGCAGCTGGATGAAGGCGATGTGTTCCTTAAAGCTCCGTTCACAAAAAAGAAAAGCCAGGAGGAGCTGGTGGCTCACAATGTCGTCAAGGAACCTCCTCCCACTGGGGCCTTCCTAGGCTCAGCTGGAGTTGCTCCTCAGCACACACGTGCCCCTACATTCCAGAACCTGGATGTGGGAACCCACGGCTCCCTTCTTCCCCAAGGTCAGTATTCAGGGGCCTCCTTGGTTCAGCCCTCAAGAGCAAGTGATGGTCCAGATGCCCACCCTCCCAAAGGTGCATCTGGAGAAGTCGGTCCCATTTCCAACGATACACTCCAAAGACAGCTGGTCCTCCAGGAAGGCTTCTTGGGATCGAAGACCAGCCCGCCTTTCCACCCACAGTCCTTAGCAAAGTACTCCCGACATTACAGTCCAGAAGGCAGGCAGGGGACCATCGCCCAACCCATAGCAGCTTACAAAGTTGTATCTCAGACCAACAAGCAGGTGATAGCTGGGTCCATTTCTATCGCCTCTCTTTCTTCCAGGACTAAAGAACTACCCACTAGCGACCCATTTACATCTGCCCCCTTTCCCTCCAAACTGGGGAAGTAGAAGCCTTAAATGGTTTCTACTGTGATGACGTCCAGTATGTGGCTTCCGACAGGTATCTTTTTTCCAAGAAATTACAAATGGACCCATGAAACGGAAGGCACTCTACTTCGGCCATCATGCTCAACCCTCTTGCTGTGGCGGGCCCCTCCTGGCTCCCAGGAAGTCCTCTCCTCCAAGCACTAATAGCCAAGGATGGAGACTTTTGATTTGTTCTATATTGTCCTTAAGCTACTAATCCCACAGGGAATCTAATAGATGGGACTGGTTTTACCTCAACTGAAGGTTAACAGAACATCTCAACATCATGTCAAATGTGCACCAGGAAAAAAAATGGCAACCAGATTTTGTTTTGTTTGTCCCACAAAGAAGCTGAGAGGACTCTGCATGTGTTTCTGGTTGACGCTAATACTGTTTACTGGTTCTGGCATAATGATCAATTTGAAACAAGTCTTCTTCTACAATGTGCATTAGTTCTTTTTATCTGAATTGAATTCCTATCCTAAGCCTGTTCTAGGCAAATGTTGGCTAGGATTTAGGCTGTAGTCTTCTTACCTGACACCATAACAGACAACTGAGTAGACTATAGAAAATTTCTGTTATTTTCTGTTCTTTGTATAAGCCTGGGAAGCCTGGTAGTTTAAAAAAGTTTTTGCTGACTTTTTAAGAGGAGTTTTTGTAAGTTTTGTAAAGCTTTCCATCATTTGCTTTTCATTTTTTTGCAAAACCAGTTTTTTTTTCTTTATGAGACCGGTGAGATCATCAAAAAACTGTTAAGGGAAAAATTCCCATTTCCTTGGCTTTGAACTCCACTTTCTCCAGGGCTGAGTTTTCTAGCTTCCTATTTTCAAAGCATGTTTTTCCCTTCTTTTGCCACTGAAGCCCTGAATCTGCAGCCCCCAGATCTGAAAAATCGCTTTAGCTGCCTCCAGCAGTCACGCCTTCCAACTCTGCAGAATGGAGGCAAGCAGTCTTTCCTTTGTTGAACTTTTGAGGAACGTCTGGGTGCACTTTTTCTTAGCTTTTGTGAACCATGAGATAAGCCTTGTTCCACTTTCTCCGTCTCCTCCTCTCTTCTGCCCCTCATCAGTGGATGGGGGAGGAAAGGAAAATCAGATGTCCCTCATCCCTATGTTCACGTGTAGGTCTAACCCCAAAACTGGTGCACTTGGTCTGGGTGTGCTACTTTCCACCATCGAATATGGTGATTCAGACCTTTTTACCTTTCTGTGACTTTGCCCTGTCCTGGTGGAAGAGATGTGACAAGGAGGGCACGTATGGGTCCCCTTTTGTACCAGTTTCTCTCCAATTGATATCCTCCACCTGTTCTAGATTTTAAATTTCAAAATCTCCAGCCAACTTGTCTCACCCCACCTAGGGTGCACGTGTTTGGGAATGGCTGTTCCATACACAGGAGAGCCAATTCACAACTTTGTGTGCAGTTACCTCTCCAGGATGTTCAGAGTCGATCCTCTTCAAGTAGCCTTGTTTTTGTTTTGCGTTGTACAGACGACAAATGAAATGCTTCATCCCGAATGATTTTTTTTTTAAGTCGCTCAGTCACCTGCCCTTCTAACTACAGTCCTGGGATTCCACGCAGGGCAGGTCTTCCTTCTGCAAACTTCTCTTCTTTGACAGCGTTTGAAAGTGGAAATCTGATTCTGTAAAAGACTATTGACTGTTTAAATCCTTGCTAGGACAATCTCAATGTCCAGCCAGAAGAAGCGAGACTCTGATCTATTCTCAAACTGACTCGTGCTGGGGAAGTTCAGTTGCTGGCCACAGGTTGACTTTCAGCTGTGAGCCCTGCTGCAATGTGCCTTTTCTAGAAAAAAATGTTATTGCGTATTTGCTGATTTCGTGAGGCAAGATACTCATATTTTTTACCTCTTGAAGACGTATGAAAGCTCACACTTGTATTTTTCTTCAGATTTGAACCTGTTAGCAATGGGGAGTATATTCACTTGATGTCTCCTTTGGGGGGGGGGAGATGCACTTTCTACCACTCTCCCATGCTGTGTTGTTGCATTTATCTGGTAGGGAAGTGGCATGATCCGAGTCGGAGAAAATAACACTCCAATTTTGTTGAGACTTTTATAAAAGACTAACCTGCATGCACAGTCTTAGCATTTTGGACAAATGACTTTTAGCTTCTGGATCCCCTCGCTTCTCTGGTCTTCTGGGAGAACTTGCACTTTTGAAAATGATCATAGGCGAATAAAACGCATCTTTCAAAGACGAGTATTACAAGAATGATAGCAGAAACTGCTGGAAGGGATGTAGATAATTTAGATGCTAAAAACAAAATGATTCCTAAAGCAATGGTCCCCAACCTTTTGGGCTTTGCAGACTGGCGGGGCGGGGGGAGTGTGCACACTCGCAGCTCCATTTTTGAGTTTTGTGTCCACCGCTCATACAAATGGAGCTTCGCGTGCAGGTGGGAGTGCCTGCTGCTCGTGCAAAGGAAGCTGCGTGCTTGAGTGTGCTGCTGCTGCTGCTTGTGCAGCCCGGTTCCGAACAGGCCATGGCCTGGGGGTTGGGGACTCCTGTCCTAAAGGAGACCCGTTTTTATTCAGTCTTCCCATGTCGACTGCTGGGATCTGCAACTTTTCATGCATTCTGTTTAAACAGACCCATCTAAGCGTGTGCAGAAGCCTTTTCTCACAAGATGTTATGGTTCGTCCTTCCTAGGAAATAGATGCTGGATATGATTTTTGGATGAATGGAAGCATCTCATCTGGTATTACCTGCTGACACATTCCTGGACTCTGAAAAAGGAGGTTGGCTGTAGATTGGCCCAACACCACGATGGGGCTCATAACACTTCCTGGCCAGGACTCCCTCCTTGTGCACCTACCTCATCTCTTAAGCAGGTGCTGGAGTGGTTTTTTTTCTGGTTTTGGTTTGCTTTGTTTTTAAATCCAGTTTTTGCTGCATAATTTATATTATCAATTACAGCTTACAGGAAGAAATTTGATTGTTCAAAAATTTGGATTTCTTTTGGAAGAGGGAGAGATAATTCTCAAAAGCATGGATGCAGACTTTTGCACCTCTGCTTCTGAGTGAGCACTGCCATGCTGTTTTGTGTTCTTCATTTAAGTTAAATATTATGTGTTGTGGTTTGAGAGGGCTCCTAAACACATCAGGAAGACCCACTCTTAAGAAACCAGGGCTCTTAGGAATGTCTCCCAGGCCATAAATTGGAAGATATAATTTAAGGCCAAAATGTCCATTTTGAGAAAATTAGGAAATACAAAGAGGTCATCTGTGTAAGATGACATCATTTGATGAGTCAGAAAATCACAGTCTTTCCAACCTGGTGTTTTCCAGATATGTTGGTCTTTTGGCCAGGAAGGGATTTATTTGAGGAAGACACCTGTGATCTGTGTTCAACTGCAGACAAATTTTCCATAGTCCTTTCATTAGAGATCTATAGAAATTTGGCCTCTTCTTGAAGACAGTGGAAATGTTTTCATTTTATATTGGTGATAAACAGAACCTTCAGATCTAATTCTGATGTTTACATCACTGTTACAATCAGTTAACTCAGCTGCTATTAGTTTTAGTTGGGTGCTTTGAAAATCATTGCAGAAATCACTCCTCAAAGAAAATGCTTTTGAATAGGCTAGTATTATTAATATTAATGTTATTATTGTAGTAGTAGTAATCGTTTAAAAGTTCTACAAAGGTTCACGTGGGACAGTTGGTACTTTAATAGTACAGTAGTTCAGTTTTCTCACCCACGGTGGGCTTTAAGATTTAAAATTGCTGAGGTTGAGAAACTAGAATACAGAATCCAAAACTCTGCAATTTTCCAGCTTACCTAATTAGTCCTTTGGGTGCAGGTATTTCTCTGTTCATATCAGTGTCTTGAGAACACAACACATGTAGACCTTAATAGATTTCTTGTATTTATTTGCATTTTAAAGCATTCCCTTCATATCTGCCCCTGTCCCAGTCTTAATCTTGATGGTGATGGAAAAAGGTAGCATAAATTAAAAAAACAAAAACAAAAAAACCTCTATATTTCCAAGAGCAGGAGAATAAAATTATGAGCCAAATAATGCAAAGTTGAAATACAGAATAATAATCTCCTGCATTGATATAGTAATCACTTGTGTTTGTGTTTGTATGCATGTGTGGGCTACTATCTCTTATTACTTATTTTGTGAGATTTAAATTCATGCCATTGCTGCATAATAATGATGAAAAGGGGGGTCATCTAAATTTGGGGAATATTCTGCTAAATGTTCCTAAAATGTATACGACTCTTGAAAGACCCATGCAAGTCCTGTCATTCCTGAAGGCAATGAAGTTCTGTCATGTGTTCAGCTTTTTAGCCAGGTGCAATATTAAACATGTGAACACGTTTAATCTGTTTGTATTTTTTAAATAGCAGCTGCTGAAGGTTGTGATGGGGAGAGGTGACTGTGGCTTGGGAATGCAAATGAGCTAGATGTACAAGCACATGTACCACACTCCATTGCCTCCACACACACAAACCTCTGATCCTTTTGGAAGGAACTTCTTTTTGCACCAAGGAGACCAGAGAACTGCATTGTGGGAATGGGTTGAAGGACAGGATCGTGACCCGCAAAGCAGGATTGGCAGCTTTCTCCTCCCTGCATACCACAACCCTTTTTTTGCTTATTCATCTATTCTAAGAGGAGCTGGCCTGTGGGGCCAACCAGCTTGGTCTTGAGCCACTTGGCAAAGCAGGGAGGGTGGGGGCCTGGCCCCTTCCCTTTTGTACCCACATCAGAACAGGCTCTCCAAATTTGGCAACTTTAAGACTTGTGGACTTGGACTTCCAGAATTCCTCAGCCAGCCCACAAGTCTTAAAAGTTGCCAAGTTTGGAGAGCCTTGCACTAGAATAACCCAGTTGGAGAAGTTTTGACTTGCATAGGAAACAGAAGCTCTTTGGGAGAGCCCTCTTGGATATTGTTGAGGGCGAATGACAGGCTTTTGACTTACTTCCAGAGGACCAATAATGGTCAGAAAATGTTGGGATGACAATCAGTTATACGATAGTCAGGAATTCTTTCCTTTTGTAATGTAAGCATTTTGTATTCTCTGAAGCGTTCAAATGAAATAAAAGTTGAACACATTGACAAAAGCTCATACCAAGTGTTTGGTCTGTCTTATTTTCCTGCTGTCCTTGGACTGCTGCCCAGGATTACATTACTAGACCTTGTAACAATGGCAGGTTGCTGATCAGAAGATACTGTCCGTATCACTTTACTTCGTGAGCCTGATGGCTGCCTCCTTTGTTCTATGTGGGATCCACTGTCGGACTCTTACTTCAAGCTCTACACAGGACTGGTTTCCATTGGCACAGTGCAGGCATGTATTGTGAGACACTCGTTGATGCAGAAAGTGGACCATATCATAATACGGCCAGGGAAATACCTCTCCAGTTAAACAAAATGTGAGCGATTGCAGTGAAGAAGCAACCCATTCATAGATCCCATAGAATCTTAAGGCTGGAAGAGAGCTTGGAGGCCTTCTCTCCCTACTCAAGCAGGAGACCCAATACTGTAAGGACCTACCTCAGCTAGTCCCTCAGGAAAGCAAGACTTTTGAATCCATTGTGCTGAATCAAAAGAACTTTTATTGAGAGAAAGTGGTTGCAGTAAAGTTGGATGGAATCTGAAAGTCCCACGCAAAGCACAAAGCAATTCTTCCCTTCGTCCGGCTGGGAGGGAGTCTGTCCGTCTCCAAGAAAAATCCCCCTCCCTATTTCCCTTACTTTCTCTCCTTTTCTTCTCACTTTGTCCTCCCCTTTCTGTCCCACTCTTACCTTTATATTTTACGTTACAGCTTAATAAAATGTTTAAAACAGAATTCCATAAATAAATACGGCCCAATTAAGGCAAAGCCAGCCGCAGGAATAGAATCGGGATAGCCTGTCCTGACAAAGGTGAAAAGGGGGAAAGCATCCTCCTCCGCTCGGCTCCTCCACGGCCGGGGAGCCGCTGCAGCCCCCGGGGGGGGAGGGAGGGGCGGGACCCCCACTTTCCCACGGCCCCCAAGCGCGGCTCCTCCAGGGAGCGTCGGACCGAACAGCCCGCATTGCCCTCTTCCGCCGGTAGAGGCCGCTCTGGGCGCGATACCGGGCGCGGAGGGCTCATCAGGCGCCTGCGCAGTCAGCCCTGCAGGGTCCTTCCTCGGAGGGCGGCAAGATGGCGGCCGCGCGGCGTCTGGCTGCGGCGCTGGGGGGCCGGTAGGTGGCGGGAGGGCTGCAGCGTCTGGCGCCTCCCCCGAGTTGGGGCGCCTAGGCCGCCCCCTTCCCAGGGCTGAGGTGGCCTTTCCGGGGGGCCCCCTGCATTAAAGCGCCCCTGATCCTCAGCCGCCCTTGCCCGTCCCTGCCTCCCCCGTCCTTCCCCAGCCCGCTGCCCCGTGGAAACGCCGACGCCTGGATCTTCCTTGGGAGGTCTTGAACTCTACCTCCCCCCCCCATTATCCCCAGCCAGACCGTCCCCCTCCCTTCAGCCGATGTCTTTTGGGAACTTCGGCCTGCCTCACTCGCTGCCCTCTTTCGCGTTCCCCCTTATTTCCTGTTATGGGTGTTGTAGTCCACCCCACAGCAGGGGGTGGGAAAGGGGGTGAGGGGTATCCTTTCATCGTTCAAACCCCTCTCTCCCCGACAGGCTCTATCTAAACTGCTTTGAAGCTGTCAACCATCCCTTTGGGGGAGGCGGAAAATAGGACACCTGCAAAGGTGCTGGTGCTTCTTGTAGGATGGGAGGGGTCTCCAAACGGAGCCACTTTAAGACTTGTGGGCTTCAAATCCCAAAATTCCTCAGCCAGCTGGAGTTGGTCCACAAGTCTTAAAGTGGCCCCGTTTGGAGACCCCCCCCCCAAAGTGCAGGAAGTAGGGAAGAGATGGCACCACTGCCTGGTCCTCTTTGCAGCAGTTTTGTCACTTCTGTTCCCCCCACCCTCTGAGCAGTTCAGGTTTAAACTTGGCTTAGCAAAGATCTGGCTTAGCAAGGTCACCTGCATTGAATTTGCCGAATGGGCTCTAAATCGCTTTTTCTAAGCTCTCTTTTGCAGGTTTGGTCAACTGGGTGCTGTGCCTTAGTGTTAGGGCGGTCTGGAGTATACTGGGCCTTTGTTTGTTCCATTGAATGCATGAGTCTGGGCAGCTCGTTGCAATTAAAAACTAAACAAAGAACCAAAGCAATCTTAAAACATATAAAAGGATATGCAGGTTAATAAGAAAAACCACACACAAAAACAAATCTGCACTCAACTACGGAAGATGTTTTGCTGCACATCCAGATCCCCGTGCCTGGTCTCCTATGCCTGAACGATTAGTTTAAAAACCTGCAATTAGTTTGTCACTGTTTTTGTCTTTGCAGGACAGAATTACAGACTTCATGCTTAATGGTCTCTCACAGGTGTTTAGCAGCCCCTTGCATTACACCCTTCCTCGTTCTCCAAGGGTCTCACAGCTTCTGTGGGGGAAAGGATTTTGAATGGGGCCTGAGAGGGCACTTCAAAGCATGCAGGAATGCAAATGTCATACTTCTGAGCAATGTCTTAAAGACACTGTTGATTTAAGGTGCTGCTGAAGGGAGGAGGTGTGTCCCTAGCTGGGCTCTGAGCCATCTTTTTCTCTTTGGATCTGGATTGTTGCCCAGACCTGACTTCCAAAGCAATGACAGAAAGAAGGGTGGAGCCGAAAGCATTTTTCTTTGAACCATGTTAGTTTCCTGCTGATTGCATTAATAAAAAACCAATAACAGGAGGGGCAAGGAATCACATGAATATCCAGAGAGATGCTCTCCAAAGCGCTAATCTTCTGTGTAGTTTTGTGAAGGAGGAATGCAAAGACTAGCACACCCAAACATGCCAGATGCTTATTTCATTTGTCAGATATATATTTCATTTTGTTTTTCCTAGACAGTCTTGCTGATATCTAGATTGCCTGGTCTGTAATGCAAACATGTTGTGCAGTGTTTCTCAACGCCAATAACTTTAAAATGTGTGGATTTCGGCTCCCAGAATTCCCCAGCCTCATCTTGTCTATACACGAGTCCTTTAATACTCTTGGCTGTTCTTGCAAAGTAAATGACTGGATTCACACATGTAGTGCTAAGCAGAGGGTAATCATAAACATAACCCAAAAATGTCATTATTTTCTTCTGAAAGATTTCTCCTTACCTGTTTTTGCAACTTTAGATGCGAACAAATAGGACCTGCAGCCTGTTCAACATCTGTTTTCATACAGAGAAAGATTGGAAAGGAGAAAGGAGAGCAAAAATTGCTAGAATTTTTATTTTTTTCCAGCCATCAATTCTTTAAGTCCCCAGATTTCCTCACTGTTCAATGGTGTTATTTATTGAAATATTTATTCTTCCTTGCTTCAAGTCAAAATTCAAGCTCTAAATCTGTTGGCTTTCCGCCTTTAATGAGTCAGTCATTATTATATGGTTGAAGAAATTCCATTAAACCAGGCATGTCAAACTCACGATGTCATGTGACGTCACACAACATATCGCAGTTTCGGTGTGACGCATCCGGCCCATGGGCCGGCAGTTTGACATGCCTGCATTAAACTGTCTTAAGAATCAAACTATGACATTCTTAGCTGTATTTTTTTTCTCCATTCAGCTTTTGTCATTTGGGATTAAAGAGCACAAATGTATCGATTAAACAACCCCAATGTTTTGTTACACCACACAAATCTTTCCTGTTTCGTGCAGTGCCACAGATGTCAGGTGGGTGTTTTGCTTGTGCATTTTCAGTTCTGTGGGATGAAAATGCTTATGATACTTACGATTCTTTTCTAAAATGTATTCATGATGAATAATTATGTTTCAGCCCCACATGCCTAATTTCTCACTAAGTTAGAAGAATGTCATCTTTGGGTGATGGGCAGATGTGTTTGTCCTATTCTCAGATTTAAGGCCACTTTTCTTCAGCTTTTATAAATTGGGGAAAAGGCATGAGAATAGAATAAAGGAGTCTAATGTTTACCTTCTTTTCTAGGTTGGATCCACATATTTCACTAAACCAATATGTTTGGGGTTAAATCTGTTCTGTGAACTAACCAGTTACGGTTAAACAAATCACATGAGTTACTAATGTCCGTCCAATTTTACTTAATAGTCAATATGAATAATAGTTGCTACTTTTTTGGTTAGTGGATTATCGATTATTTGAACCCGTCTGAAAAATAACCAGATAAATATCTTAAATCTGCTCATTTCATCAAACCTCAGGGTGGAGAGAATGGGATAGGCCTGTGTGTTTCATTAATCTGGGCTCAGGTAGTGCAGTGTCACCCACCCTGTTAATCTCTTCTCTTTTTAATGGCCCAAATCGTGCAGTATTGTGAAGAGCCCATGAAATGTTAGGTGTGAACAAGAAAATTTTGTGAATTAGGATGAGACCCTTAGTATCTTGCGTGCTTTTGATGACCTTGTGCAATGAAAAGCTTAACGTCTCCTATGCAGACAGAAAATGGTTTGTCTGAGAAACTGCCATGAGCAGCCCAAATGTTTAAGACCCTTCCAACTCTATGGTGCTCTTACTGTTAAGTGTGTCTTGCAGATCCGAATAACTAGGCCATATAATGTGCAATTGCTGGTGACAAAAGCCTCAGAATTTCATTGCTATCCCCTCTTGCTTAGGAGCACCTGGATTTTTCTGACTGCTTCCTGGTGAGCAGTGAAGGTAGCTTACTCTGATCTAGGCAAGGTGAATGACTGTGTTTCAAAATAATTCATTTTATTTTTTCTTAATTTCAGTGAGATCTCTATTTATTCAGACGCAGGAGACTCCAAATCCAAACAGCTTAAAGTTTATTCCAGGGAAACCAGTCCTGGAGTCCAGAACGATGGAATTCCTGTCCCCTGCTTCCACCTACTGCTCTCCGTTAGCAAGGTTTGGAGCGGGGGGGGGGGCACATAGCGTGACGTTGATTTGGAAACCTGTCCCAGTCAGATCCCTGATTAGAGGGGCAAAGAGACCCTGGACTGCAGTTGGAGGCACCAAAATTGGAGGGTAGCCCATGTAATCTATTCCTGTAAAGGGATGGAAATCAGAGAAGGGGAAACATTCCTCTCTTAGGAATTTAATGTAAATCTTATTGATATTAGAGAGAGAGAGAGAAGTGCAGCTTGATTCTCTTTGAAATCTTGGGGGATGGATTATTTTTGGCTTGATTTTTAGTTGATACTTTATGCTCAGGCCTTTTCCATATGACTGAGGACCATGCAGGTGACTTTCTCCTCCCAGCTCTTCCTTGGAGGAAAAAAAATTCATCTCCTAAGGATAGGTGGCTGAGCCAAAGGGAAGGGGGAGGGGTGCCATTCAATGCAGCTGCAGTCTTAATATGTACTTTCTCCTTGTATACAATTATCACAGTCCTGGATGAAAAGGCCATTTGCATAATTATCAGGCATGTGGAAGGTTTATGAATTGGCATGCTTGGCTGTTCATACTTAGCTTATAACTAGTTGCTTGTCAAAGACTGAAGGCCCACAATAAGACCTGTCTCTGTTTACAAAGTTTTTTCAGCTTAGAAGTCATTGCTACTAGCGCAGGTTCTGGATTAAATATAAAGCAGAAAGAGTTGATTTGCTGTGATGTGTTTAAAACTCCATCCATGTTTCTTGGAAAGGTGATGCTAATGAATTTTAAGAAGTTAGGATTTAGGATAATAGCGTTACAGAAACTGCAGTCGTGAAGCAACAAACATGCATGTGTGAACCAATATGAAAAAAATGGGATTTCGATGACCAGTTTGAATGGTGATCATTATTTTTCAAAGTCTTCATTTTCTTTTCCTTTCTGGTTAGACAGCTCTTTCGGATTGAAGGCATTAAAAGCATATTTTTCGGAACAGACTTCATTACTGTCACAAAGGTAAATCTAAAAATACTATACACAAGCCTGATAGTCTAAATTACTAGCTATATAATGGACTTTTTTTCTCAATATGCTACAGAATTAGAACACAGAGATGGTTTATATCAGTGGAATAATATTTGGAATTCTGCACTGTTGGTTTAAATGTCACATTTCAATTCAAAAATAATATTCTTTTCAATGGTGAAATGTGTTGAGAATTTTTAACTATTTTCTATAAAATTTTTTAAAAAGTATGAAAACACCTATGAAAGTGCATTTCCCCTAAAGTAAAACTATATTTCCCATAAAACTGAAATATAAAACAAAATAACAGACCCAGTTATGGTGCTCTGTCCTGCTGTAGGTTTGCCGAAGTCCAAGGCTTAGCATTTTTCTGTGTTGGTCTGCTGGGCATGAATTGGCAGTGGAGACAAACACATTGTGTAACATTTGGTAAATGTTTGTTCTGCTATGGCAGAAGGTAATATCTTCTCTCTCTCTTCCCCCCACTATTTGAGATTGGACTGCATTTTAGGTCCATTTGTAAGTGTTCGAACATTCAAAAGATTAGTTTTCATGTCTTTCTGTTGAATTGATTGACATTAGTCTGACATGTATAGGACAAGGATGAGCGGAGCAATTTGCGATCGAAGAGTGACACATACCTCCTCCCTTTTTTTGGGTTTGTTCAAACCAGCCCCAGACATAATTGATGAAAAATAGCAGTGTCCTTTTGACTATTAAATGGGTAGGCCCCATTTACAAATCATACTTGACGACTGTAGAAACTCTTATGTGCATAGTGACAAGTTCCTAGGGAGTTTGTGTGCCTGAAGACAAACTCCTGGAGAGTTTGCCCTGGTGGTAAGATTTATGTGAGGTTGGTGTGTCCAGGAATAGGAATCCAGTAAAGTTCTTTCTCCATATTTACGATCTATTTTTTAAAATCTTCATAGGAAAATGAGGATGTGGATTGGAACTTAATAAAGCCCGATATCTATGCCACTATTATGGACTTCTATGCTTCAGGCTTGCCCATTGTTACCGAAGAGGCCCCTCGTACAGATACAGGTACAGTGACAAATTCAGATGCTGGCAGCCAGGGCGAGCCACCTCCTTTGGGCTCTGCCAGGGCAAGGCTTCCACTGCTGCAGCCATCTTGCAAAGGTAGACTCTCTAGTAGAGTTGTACACAGAGGCATCTGCCAAAGGGTCAAGATCTGCAAGATGGCCAGTGCATCACTGCAGTCAAAGCCCCCTAACAATTGTGACTAGAGGTTGTAAAATGGGGCAAAATCCACTTAAATTTTCAGCTCAATTGTCATAAGTCAAGGATTATCTGTATTTTCATTACTCTTTGCTAAATGAGATAAACACGATTTATTGTTTCTGTTTTGTATAAACCACTGAAGCCCCATCTGAAGAGGACGATGAAGTTGTATTAATGATAAAGGAGCTGCTGGATACCAGAATCAGGTACCTTTGTCTGTTGTGTGTGCTTGATAGAAGGCAATGTTTATGTTGGCTGGGGAATTCTGGGAGTTGAAGTCCACAAATCATAAAGTTGCCAAGTTCGGAGATCGCTGGTCTAGTACATCACTGATGCCTCTAAGACAGCCTCTCACAGGGTGCTGTACTTGGGACTGCCCTTGAAAGTGTCTTAAAACCTGCAGTTGGTCCTGCAATGCAGCAACATAGGCATACACCAATATGCCCATATACTGTTCTACTGCTGCTTCAGGTGCCAGAAGGCATGTGGGTGCAATTGATCCGTGATATCATTGGTTAAGTCCTTTGGGGAATGCTGCTGAGTTAATGAGAGGGGCCATTTGTTTCTCACAGCAGAATGCTCCAGCCCCGATCCGTGAATGAGGGTCTTCTGATGGGACACAAAAGGGGATGCTTCTGTGTTGTAGCACCTGCCCTCTGGAACAACAAGCCACCAGAAATTCATATGGCCCCGCTCCGACCTTGTTTAAAACCTGGCTCTTCCCCAGGTCTTGGGCTAAAGTGGGCTGTTCGTTTTGCGAAGTTATTTTATTGTTCCCAGACATTTCTCTTTGTAGCATATTTTTTAAACTTTAATATTGTAGTTATGATTGTGTTGGAAGGCTATAAATGTAATAACAAATGTTGCTGTCCTTATATATTCACCCTTATTGCTCAAGTCCCGAATATTTCAGTTAAATTGCTTGGGTTCAGCAAAATTAACATGAAGATCATCTGAAAATTCTTTAAACAGTAGTCACATTCTAGTGCTTCTCTTAACATTCCTACATTAACAGGATTTTAAAATGTGTTAGTTGTGCAAACAGGACGTTCATTATTACTTTCAAGAGCTAGGAAAGCCTCCGATTTCCATTGCGGTGGAATTACTGCATTCTTGAAGGAGTATTATTCATATTAAGCCCTCCTGTGTGTTCATTCTTCAGCTTCTGACAGCTGAGGTGACGCATCAGGTGTTAGCAGGCGATAAAAAGTGGAGGTAAATATGACCTCTGCCAAGTTAATCCATGAATCCATTGCAGACGCAAATGGGTATCAAAAGATCCTGTGTATAAAGTCGAGTTAACAATCTTTGCTTTCATTCCATGCGTTGGAGAGAAGTATGTCCTCTGGGATTTGGCCTCTGCCGTATTTCAATTTTCAGGGGGGGGAAATGAAGTTTGAACAAAGATGGAGTTTTACCTCCCCTGAATAGTCAGACACCCCTGCTGTAAAAGTATTGGAATGAAGTCACAAAGGTGCCTTTCAAAAGGCTATTGGACTTTCTTAGTTTTTTTCCTTGAAAACATTTTGCTTCTCATCCCAGGAGCTTCTTCAGTTGCTCACAGACTAACCTAAAAAGTTACTGTTTCTCAGTTACAGAATTCAAGCTAGTGCATGAATTTTACATATTTCTAACTGGGCCACTAGGATCCTTTTGATCTATGACAGTTCCACAGCCAGAGTAGGGTTGAGTAGGAACAGAAGTAGAACACGTAAACGGAGCCACTGTCTACTCTCCAGACCATCTCAACCCAATTGGCACTGACAGAATGTAGTAAACAATGCAAACATGGCACATTTATGCGGGCTGATTAAATTTGCGCGACTAAATTTTGCCAGATTCTTTTCTCGTAAGGGCTACGTGGCTGAGAGGTTGCTTTGGGGTAAACAGAGCATCCACAGCTTTGGCTCATATGTCTTAGGAAAAAGTTGCTAATGCAAGAGTGGAAGGTGGCATAGCGAGCTGCAGGCTGCTCCAGGAATCAGCAGTGCCCCATGGAAGGTAGAGAGAAGGGTATGTAAAAAGAGAGGAGAAAGGCCCGGGTGTTGGCCAAGAATCTGAGCTTTACTTCGAGACGTAATGCAAACATTTGAGCATTTGCTACTCGTAATACTATTTTGTCCATCGCAGACCTGTGCCTGTGAGTTTCAGTGCCTCTGGCTTAATATTCCTCAGGCCAACAGTTCAGGAGGACGGGGGAGATGTCATCTTTAAGGGATTTGAAGACGGGATCGTGCAGTTGAAACTGCAGGGCTCGTGCACCAGCTGCCCCAGCTCCATTGTCACATTAAAGAACGGAATACAAAACATGCTGCAGTTCTATATTCCAGAGGTGGAAGGTGTGGAGCAGGTAAGCCCCTTTGGGAGGACATGTGCTGTGCTCCACCTGTCTTCTCAATGTTCCCCCAAATCATCAGTGTGGGCAGAAAATTAAAATAGAGATTGACACCTATTTAGGGTTTCCTTCTGGATTTTTAAAAATCAGAATCTAAGAATTTCTTGAACAAATTTGGAGGCTGCCTGCACTGCCAGGCAAGATGAGAACGATGCTATCTTGGGAGACATTGCTGGCCTCCAGTGCAGCAGCACGGATCCCTTGCCTAAGTTGTGTGAACCTGGGCCATGCGGTGGCCTTGCTCTTTCAAATCAGATGGCCGCCCCGCCTCACTCCAGCCCAGAGGATAAAATTACAGTACAGGCAGTCCTCAGCTTACAACCATTTGTTTAGTGATCAAAGTTACTATGGCACTTTAAAAAGTGGCTTGTGACCATTTTTCACACTTACGACCATTGCAGCATCCCCTTGGCCATGTGATCAACATTCAGACGCTTGGCAGCTGGCATGTACTTATGACGGTTGCTGTGTCCCTTTGGGGTCACGTGATCACCTTTTGCGAAGTCAATAAGACGGATTCACTTAATAACCGTGTGACTAATTTAACCACTGCAGCAATTCACTTAACAACTCACTTAACTTCTGTCTCACTTAGCAATGGAAATTTTGGGCTCAATTGTGGTCACAAGTCAAAGACTGCCTGTATTTCAGCTGTTGGTTTCTTGCAAGGAATGGCTTATTACACGTCAGGCATAACTTGTAACGACTCCTTGGACTAGGGTTAGCTTTGTGTCTGCTATTTTTTGCTCTTCCTTCGAGTCAGCCCTGTTGCCCAGCCCTGTTCTGATTTGAAAAGGATTGCAATAAGCAACACATTCCTTTATGTTCCAATGTTGTGCTTATTTTAAAAGGTGTCCTACTTTCTGGGCTTGGTTCTTAACGCTGGGGGGCTCTGATATTCTTGGTGTAACTTCCTTCCTGCCTGTTGCTTCTCAGGTTGTTGATGATAATGAAGAAAAAGAAGTGAAGTCAACCTGAATCATGGAGAGGCCTGGACTGTGGGCAGAAATTATCTGGCTGGTGGGTTTGTCTAAATTGGCCCAAACACAGTTTCTTCATTGGGCCGATTCAGTTTTTGTTTCATTGTATAAGAAAACAAGCGAATAATAAAAATGTGGCCCATCTTTGCTTTCCATGAGCAAAAAGGGGAAAGCATACAGAATAGGCATGTTCCTAACAGTTTCTAAAATACTTCCTCCCTCCCTTGGATTCCATTTTTTCTCAAGTTTATCTCCAATTATCTTCCTGAGTATCAGTCATCTATTTATTTAGCAGGCTTTCTCTCATTGCACTGTAATCACTTTCTGGAGATGATTTGGTCATAGAGCATTGCATTTTTTTAAAAAAAAACTCCCCCCCCGGTACTTAGATTCCAAGAATATTTTTTTTAATTGTGCTCTCATCAGGAGGTTTAATTTTTTTCATTTTTTAAAAATGCCCATGGGTTCAATAAAATACGGTATTACTAATATTTTGCTTTGGAGTCGTGTGTTTTGGATAGGGAGCTGGGGAGACCTGTCAGTTGAATGGAGAATTAAAATACTCCCTGTGAGTAAGAATAGGACACCACCCTACCCAGCTGCAGTGGGGATGCGTATGCAAGAGTGGATGCTTAAGAACCAACTTCAGTAAGGCTTATACAAGAGAAACCTTTTGAGCCCCTTTTGACAATCAGATAAGCTCCAGCACTAATTCCAGTGGATGCTGGTTCCAGAGGCTGCCAGCAGATGGAAGAGCTCTCTGCTGCCATGTGGGTGGATGAGCTTACAAGGCTTAGTCAATATCAGGGAATCCAAGAACCTGACCCTTGAGAGTCGATTTAGAAGTGATTTAAAACCCAGGCAGCCTCTTTCCCGGAGTACTTCCTTCTCATGCCGAGATTTATATTTATGGGCAAGTTAGATGGCAAGAGTTATCGGTTTCAACAACTGCTGACCATTCCAGGAGCCAGCAACCTGGTCATCTTTTTCTAGCTGCCGCCTGCCTGTTCAAGCACTACTTCCAGATCACAAAAGCAAACACTTCCTCCTGTGCAGTGAACTTCCCTGGCATGAAATGCGTTTGCTCTCCTGTCCGCTTCTGTGCGGATTGTTCCAGTTGAGTCAGCTGCCACCCGCATCAGGCCAGCTCACAAAAGCAAACACTTCCTCCTGTGCAGTGAACTTGCTAGGAATCCTGGAAAACTTTCCCCCAATTTTTCGCACATTAACAGAAAGTGATTGGACAGGACAGATTGGAAGAAAGTGGAAGAGATGTTAAATTTTCTGAATTGATCAAGCACTCAAAACTTCACCCATATAAGCTAGGAAGAAATTGAAGCTCCCCTCCTATATTCCACTAAAGCAGGGATCCCCAACTCCCGGGCCGGCCGTGGCCCATTCGGAACTGTGTTGTGCAAACGGCAGGCAAGCAGTGTGCAGCTCGATTTGTGTGACTGCCCGCTGCTCATACAAATGGAGTTGTGTGTGCAAGTTGCACATCTGCTGTTCATACAGAACTATTTCCTCTCCCTCCCCCCCAGCCCGGTCCACAAAGCAGGAAAGATTGGGAACCACTGCACTAGAGTAGGGGGTAAATTCAATAAATACTGTGATCTCTAGCAAAATGTGCATCAAATTGCAGTCTTAAAGAGAGGTATATCGAAAGAGGATTCATAGTTTTGAGGCACGCATGCACGCGCGCACACACACACACACGCACACAAGAGATGGATAAATTGGAGAGGGGCTGCTTAAACATTCAAATAAATAAATAACTCTTATAGCTGCACCAGTTGGTGGGTTCAGACCTCAGAGGTCCTCCTTGCAGGACAGATTGAAGCAGAACTTAGCAAACTATATTTCAAGGTGAGTCGGCTGATGGTGCAATCTCAAAAAATTGGATTAAGGAAATCAAAGTGCAAGTGCACAAATGCGGCCATTGCAATCGCCCCATAATTCAGACTTGGAACCAGAAGCCATCATTTTTAAACCCTGGCACGTGGCCCAGCGATGTCTGATCAAATCATGGCTGAATAATACAGGGCTCAGCAGGGCAGAGAAAGGCGGGCGCGGGCGCAGGGATAGCATCCCCGCACCCCTCTTTTGGGAAAAAAGCGCGAGACGCCCCTTTTTAGCATCCCGAGAAGCCCAACTTGACCTCGCGGGTCTCCCATCCCCGGCGAGGGCTTCGCAGCGGCCTCAGGCCAGGGCAGCTCCTGAGCAGGACGCGCCGGCAGGTAGGCTGCGCCCGCCCAGAGAAGCTCCCTCCTCGCGGACGCGGATCCGGCTGCCACGTCCCCAGCGCCAGCCAGTCCGCACGCCAGCCAATGGCGACGCGGCTTTTACGCATGCTCCCCGCGCCCGCCCTGCCCGGCAGCCGCAGACCCGCCGCCCGGCAGCAGCAGCAGCAGCAGCAGCAGCGACGGCGTTATGTGTGGTGAGTCTCCCGAGCATGTGCAGAGTGCCCTCACGGTGAGGACGGGGAGGGAGCGGCCTCCCCTCGGTCCTCGTGATGGAGCCCCTTCGGCCCAGCGCGCTCCTCCTCCTCTGGGGCACGTGCAGAGTGTTGTTGCTCCTCCGGGTTAGGGCTCCGAGCTTCGCGCGGACACGAGACTCGCGGACCGTGTGAACCCAACCACTGCAGGTCAACCCAGGAGCCATCAACCCCCCTCGTCCGCGGAAGGGTGTCCAGAAATGTGGGAACCGTCCGACGCGTGTCTGCAAGGCTCTGACGAGCCTCTGTGGCTTTCCGGCCGGCGGCCCACTTTGCCCGGGGCTCCCGCGGTGAACTTTAGCGGGGCCCTTTGGGGGAGGGTCTCCCTCGCGGCCGGCGTCGGCCCGTCAGTCCCGGGGGGCGCGGGGGTCCTTTGGCCCTTGCGGGTTTGCTCCGAGCCTCGCGGTGGCAAAGGTTCCTGGTTTGCAGAGCGGCGGCCTTGTGCCGCCCGGGATCCCTGCTCGTCTGAATGCTCGGAAAGGACCCGAGTTTGCTCTCCCTGCGGAGTGAAAGGGAGAGAGCTTTGGCCCGGAGGGTGGAGGAGATGAGATCTCCCGGGAGCCTTCACCTGGGGCGAGCGGCTCGTGGGAATGTAGCCTGGAGGCCCTGGGTCCCTGATACGTGCTGTCTCTTCGTGCGCATGGGGTGTATATTGGAACACACCGTTTAGCATCTCCCCACTTGGTTGTGGTTTCAAAGACCGAAGGCTTCCTGGCCCTCCTTTACCTTTGGTTGGCTTGATGGAGGCTTCTTGGGTTGGAGGCCGGAGTCGTTGGGCCAAGCGGCATACAAGTTTAGTAGATGTGACCCTGGAATATGCGGCTAGCGCCCCCGGGCTCCCTGTTGCAGGCCAGGGCAGGTGTGAGGGAGGGATCGTCTCAGTGGCTGGGGACAAGGTGAGTGGGTGGGCTGCGTACTTGTGTGTGTGTGTGTGTGTCTGTGTAGACGTGCATGGGAGGCAAAACAAGAAATGGGAAAAGAACTGGGTTTTCTCATCTACTCTCTGCGGTCCTCCTTTATTTAGATCCCACATGCATCCACTAACCCCTGTTCCCCCCACTTCATCACCACTTGCTTACGACTTCACAGCTTTGTGATCCTGCTCACTTGGTGTCACTGCAGGCAGTCCTCAACTTATGACCCCAGTTGGGACCAGAATTTCCTTTGCCAAGCAAGACAGTTGCTAACTCAGTCGTGGCCCGTTCCATGAACCTTTTTAGCCACAGTTGTCACCTGAATCTTGTGGTCGTTCGGTAACTGTTTTTCAGAAGCCGGCCAGGAAGCTTGCAGTGCTGATCACAAGGCCCTGGGATGCCCATCATGGTGCATACATGTCGGTTACCAAGCGCTCAAATTGTGTTTGCGTGGCCTTGGGATGTTGCAACCATTGTAAGTGTGAGGACCTGTTGTAAGTCACCTTTTCAGCCTTCTTGTAACTTTGTACGCTTGTTAAATGAATGGTGTAAGTTGAGGATTACCTGTAGGAAGGTCTTTGTTGCAAAAGCCTGGATTCACGCAGCACTAAGCTATAAACCATTTTTTCTCACAATGCATGCCTTTACACATCACTAAGCCAGGTATGCTGAGTTCCTAAGATGGCAGGCAGCCCCTCTCTGCACCCCCCCCCTGTGATGGAAGCTAAGCCAAAACCAGCTTCTGTGTTTAATTGTGTTTGTTTTTCAAATAAGGGGCAAGGGGGAGTGAGTGAGGGTTGAATTAGGATGTGATTTCCTGGGCAACTGGCAACTGTGAGAATGCTAACAATAGAAGAGGCAATTGGTACTATAAATAACTCCGATGAGTAGACTGTCATTGTGTTTTCAAATTCATTGTAGGCCTTGCCTGTTCTGTGGCAGCCTGTACTGTACTTTGTCTCCCAATGCATCCTTTGAAATACATTTGAATAACATTAAAGCAATTTGAATATTTTGGGCTAGATCGAAAATAGAATGGTGGCGAGGTATCAAAAAAGCATATGGATTTATTTTTATTGCTGTTATTTTGCTTCTTTTGGGACAGCATAATGTATTTTGCTGAATTCCATGTAAAGGTCAATGTAAGATGGGTGGCTGTATAAATGTTTCGGATAAATAAATACATTTTAAGTCCTGCTGCTACTGTCAAAATAGAGCTGGGTTGTGGGCTTTGTCTGCTGTGGATAGCATTTTCTAATGCTGATAGTCACTTTATGAGATTATTATCTTGATTTAAATTATTGGAAACGTAAAAGGGGAGTCACTTGTTAATCAAAGCATCGGAGCAGTTTTTCTTAGAATATTAAAGGTGGAATGATTTTTTTTTTAAATCAGTGGTTATTCAACACTCATTGGTGTGAAATAAGAGAGTGGAATTTCAGTTAAAAGCAGGATGAAAAAGACAGAGTTGGTTATTTTCCTAAGGCAGGAAATAAGTTATAAGTAAATAAATGATTGAGCGTGTGCCATGTCACTTTTAGCTCCTAATGGAATACATAGACAGTAATAAAAAAGGGGGGGGTAATGCTAACTGCAGGGGGAGGGCAATTCCTCATCTTGGGGAGAAGGCCCTCTCCTCTGAGCCCCTCCGGAACCCCTTGGACATTTTCAGCAAGGCTCCCCTGCAGATCTTTTTTTTTTTAAATCTAGAAATGCATTTATTAACATTGGTAAACATTTGATCATTGTATTTTGTACACTTATTTGTTCATGTATTGTATGTATAAATTATAGAGTGCACTGTACATCTTTCGCTTTTTACTAAAGATTTCCATGGAGAGGCTTCCCTGCAGATCTGAATGTGTAAGCAGGTTGGGGGACGGGGGTGTCCTTCAGAGAGGAAGGTCTTTGTCGGGCTTACGTTTGCACCTTACAAAGTGCTCAAAAAGAGTGAATGAGCGGTGCAGTTCTTCCTCTTCGGGTGTTCTGAAAATCCTGCCCTTTGCACCTCCAGAGCAGTGGACCTGCTGCCCTGGGCATCATTTGCATCTTCTGGGCAGGTGACCTACAGAGAGGAGGAGTTGGCAGTGTTCAA
Source organism: Bothrops alternatus (assembly GCA_034064705.1). NCBI lineage: Eukaryota > Metazoa > Chordata > Lepidosauria > Squamata > Viperidae > Bothrops > Bothrops alternatus. The sequence continues at coordinate 1,091,870 of JARGCV010000327.1, forward strand.
TGTTTTGCTGATCTTATATTTTCTTTACGCCATTTATATTTTATACTTTGGATTGCTAGAAAATACAGAGCTGTCTGTTGTGTCCCGGCCTTGAGGTGTCAGCTGCTTCGGGGGTGATTTGTAAAATATTTACAGCCAAAAGTCAAAGTAAAAACTGAATTTATATATCTAATACTGCAAATAACTAAATTTAGAATAAACCTGTTCTGAGGAATAATTGGGAAACTCTGTACTGAAAATAGGAGGAAGTAGCAGAAAGAAATGCTATGGAAAATTTGCATAAATAACCTTTGTAGCTTTGTAATTGTATAATATATCACAGTTTCGTAAGTAGCAGTTTGATTCTAGTAAAGTGTAGTTGCCTCAATAGCATTTATTGTTCTGTGAAGGAGGTATATTCAATCACCCTGGCAACCAACTAAAATTATTTATTAACTTTGCATATCTTTCAACAATTCTCTGCAGCTGTTGCCATTATTTTATCCTTCCATTTGAGATCAATCATAATCTGTTGGTAGACCAGCCCATTGTTCTGAAATATCATTAATCTAAAAATGCCAATGCATTGTTTAATTCTCTGATTTCCTCCAAAACTTCGCCTATCATGAAGGAAATCTCTGTCATTATGCTGCATTTTTAATGTGTCAACAAGATGGAAGAGGTTCCAGATTCTTCCTGGGGCAAAAATTATCCTACAGCTGGTTTGTCCACTGGAAGGTTCTCAATTGCACCCAGTTCAGATATCTGCCATAGATGAGAAGATACAGGCTTCTAGCCAGGAGGATGTTGCTGCATTGGAACTTCATTAGGAAATGCATGCAATATGGAGAAAATTGTGGACTATGAGCCAAGGAAGCAGCGACCTTTAGGATCCTTCCTAAATTCTGCCCATCCAGAAAGTCATAGCTGTCCTTAATTCCAAGCCAAAAATGGCCGCGAACTCTTGTCATTGCATCTCCAGGAAGCCAAAGCCCCAAAGCAAGACCCATCCTTGAGCACCAAATGCTGGGAGGATCTGCTTGGATAGAGTTGGAAGAGGAGTTTGCATTTATAATAAGACATTCTTCCCGCATATTAAGGATTGCCTTACTTGATTTCATCCAGTCCAGAATGCTTCAGCTTTGAATGTGTCATGTGAACTGGAGATGGACTATTAGATTGTCCTGTTTTTCCCCCCAAAAAAATTATATTTAAAAGCATTAAAAGTTACTGTTTTGGGGTTCACCTCAACAAAATAAAAAGGTATTACTGATCTGTATAGTTTAAGGAGCCATTACTTAGATCAGGGTCTGCAAAGTTGGCAACTTTAAGACTTGTGGACTTCAACTCCCAGAATTCCTTAGCCAGCTATCCTAGCTGAGGAATTCTGGGAGTTGAAGTCCACAAGTCTTAAAGTTGCCAGGTTTGGAGATCCCTAGCAATAAAAGTACTACTGGCTTAGATGTACTACTAATAAGGCTTAAATGTACTTGCCAATGAGACTAACTACTACCGGTAATATGTTAGACCTGCAAGGAATTACTTTAATGTTGTTCCTGTTCCCATTTTAAATAATCTTTTAGGTATCTTTGCTTACCTGAATTACCATGTTCCCCGGACTAGACGGGAGATCTTGGAGACCCTAATCAAGGGGCTTCAGAGACTCGAGTATCGAGGATATGACTCGGCAGGTAAGCTGTTTGTATGATGGGTGGTCCACTTATACCCTGAACTTCTTTATGTGGTCTGCATATTAGAGTAGTGGCTCCTGGTTCAGATTGTATTAAAAGCAGAAACCAAAATTTGCCAACTCCATTTACACATGGCTTGCTTTGCCTTCGTTACTGCATTTCAAGCTAAAGTGTAGTTTAGATCAGGGGTCCCCAGCCCCTGCCTGGGCTGTGATCCAGTACTGGGCCAGGGTCTGTTCGGAACTGGACCACACAGCCGCACAAGCGATGGGCGAGCGCTCATGTGCAGCTCCCTTTGTGTGAGTGGTGGCCACTTGTGCGCACGTGTGAAGCTCCATTTGTGTGATGGAGCTTCATGCATGCGTGTGAGTGCCTCCGCTCGCACAAAGGGAGCTGCATGCAAGCACTCATGTCTGCCGCTCACATAGAATCATTTCATCTCTGCGGTTCTTGAAAACCAGACACTTTATTTGATCTCCTCCCAGGTAGATCTCCTTCAGAGGTCTATGTTAAGATGTTATGTTGATCTCCATATTGGACCCCAATGCTTAGTTCCACCACTGATATTTCTACAAAGCTGTCTGTCCGTGTATACTCAGATGGCCTTTGACGTGTTCTGGAATGTGAAGAAGCAGTGTGTGTATGTGAGGGAGCCTTTCCTCATCCTTCTGTGTGCCTGGGCAGCACTAATCCTGCCAGGGAAGCGGTGGCTTTGCCTGCCATTCTTCCTTTTCTTCCCTGCTGTGTGGTAGGTGTTGGGATTGATGGCGGCAATGACAAAGATTGGGAGGCCAACGCTGGCAAGATCACGCTCATTAAGAAGAAAGGGAAAGTGAAAGCTTTGGATGAAGAAGTCAACAGTAAGTCTCGTTTTCCTCCTTTTCATTTTGGGGGCTGCATTAAAAAAGGGCCCTGATGGAGCAGATGGGCCAAGGGATAGCGCTGTCCATATAATTCAGTTTATTGATTTGATTTGATTTCTGTAGCCACTCATTCCAGCAGGCGACTCTAGGCGGCGTATATCATAAAACATAAAGACCAATGAAAAACAAAACCATACCAACTGCCAGTAATGTAACTTTTGATAATCCTGAGTAAGAGTTTATTTTCCCTCTGGAGAGCCAAGATCAAGACCCGTAATAGGAAGCGTTTTGCACGAGCACAAGATCCGAGGCTGTGTGTCTCCCGTGGTTCGGGTGATGGGGGAGGACAGCGGCAGCTGTGGGATCCAGCTGTTTTTCTTCTTCCGTGCTGTCTCTCTTTCTTTCTTGGTTTGTTTCTTCTCTTTTTTACTTAACTGCATAATCAGCGTTATACAACCCCCCCCCCCAACAAATACTCCGGAGGTCCTGCTTCGTTGCTGCATTGATGCCTGAAGTTCTGAAATCAGTGAATTTAAGTCTAACTGCTGCCTCTTCCTCTTTCTGTGACCAGTATAAAAAAGCCTTTACGATGAAAAAAATGTTTTTCCCCCCTCTCCATAGAACAGCAGGATTTAGATCTGGACATTGAATTTGATGTGCATCTTGGAATTGCTCATACCCGCTGGGCCACCCATGGCGAGCCTAATCCAGTCAACAGCCACCCGCAGAGATCGGACAAAGACAACGGTAGGCAGGCTGGAACTGGGATCACAAAGTGGCTTTCTTGGGGAGGGGGATTTGTAGGGTGGGTGTGGGGGCTTTTACTGTAGCCTAAACAATTCTCTGGAGCCGGATTCACTTAACAGCTGGGTTACTAACTGATCAACTGCAGTGATTCATTTAACAACTGTGTTAAGAAAGGTCGTAAAATGGGGCAAAACTCACTTAACAAATGGCTCATTTAACAACAGAAATTTGGGGCTCAGTTTGTGGTCGTAACTCGAGGACCACCTGTAATTCTCAGGCCACTTCTCTGCCTTTGGCCGCCTGGTGCTCCCCCCTCCCCCCTCTCAGGGCCTCCCCGCATAAAGGCCTTTTGGAGCGAGGAGCTGTTTCTTTTCCCTGTTCCTTCTTCTGTGGCCTGGGTTCTGATCACAGCCTCGGATGTTTCTTTTTCCGTTCAGAATTTATTGTCATCCACAATGGAATAATCACAAACTACAAAGACCTGAAAAAGTTCTTGGTAAGTTCAAGCTCCTGGGATTGTATTCGGTGTGACCCCTTAAGAACAGGGCCCGTGCTGGGGGTCTTCTCTGCTCCTTGGTGGCTTGTCCCAAATGACCCCAGGGTTCTTCCCAAGTTGGGCAGGGCCTCCTTTCGCACCCCTCCCGGTTGATCTTGACTGAGCCACATCCGTCACGCTGTTCACGCTTGTTGCTTCTCTTTCCTGACCCAGGTGCGAAACTAGCCCTCCTTTTCCTTTTTCATGTCTTTTCAGGAGAGCAAAGGCTATGACTTTGAATCGGAAACGGATACAGAAACCATCGCAAAGCTTGTCAAGTACATGTATGACAACCGCGAGAGCGACGACATAAGTTTCACCACCTTGGTGGAGAGGGTCATCAAACAGCTGGTACTTTCCTACTTTTACACCAATCACTGGACAGTCTAGGTGAAATCTAGTTTGCTAAACCGTTGATACGGATTAATAATAGAGGGTCGGGTTCTGTTGAGCCCACCGTCAAGGAAGAGTGTGAGAATAGTTAGCCGGCGGAACAGCCTGCCTCCAGAAGTTGTGAGTGCTCCATCATGGGAGGTTTTTAAGAAGAGGCTGGACTGGAAGGGTGTGAGGTCTCCTGTCTTGGGTAGGGAGTCGGACTAGAAGACCTCCAAGGTCCCTTTCAGCCCTGTGGCTCTGTCTTCTCTGCCTCTCCACTTCTCTGATGGCTGCTTTCGTCTTCAGCCTCAGATGCAAGAAGAATCTCACTCCCAGGGAAGATCCAGCCGGGGGCAAATCTGGTTTGCAGCTGTGGCCACCAAAGTGCCCCCACTTTGGCTGAGTTATTCTCAGACTCTTAAGGATCATATTATTAAATAATAAAATAAATTAAATAAATAATAATAATAATACGGGCAATCCTTGACCTGGCACCGTAATTGAGCCTGGAAATATGGTGGCAAGTCGTCGCAGTCATAAATTGAGGCATCAGGCGAGCAGTTCTGATTTTTTTTGAGACTTTTAGCCACGGCCATTCAGTGAACACCATAATAACAGAGCTGGAAGGGACCTTGGAGGTCTTCTAGTCCACCCCCCTGCTCCAGCAGGAGGCCCCATACCGTTCCCGACTGCCCAATGGAGTGGGTGCTGCACTCATTAAGCGAAACAATTAAAAGGAGCGAAACATACTTCGGTGCACATCTGTGCTTGTTTAGAAGGAAGGCAAGTCTGAGTCTCTACTGACTATTTGGTTTTCCTAAAACGACTTCTTTGAAATCAGAAGGGGCCTGGCCGTGCTTCTTCCGTGTTCAGTGCCGTGGAATTGGGGCCGTCTCTGTCCGTGGAGCTGAACGGAAGGACATTCAAGGCCTGCTTTCCTTTCCTTTCCTCTCCCCATGCAGGAGGGGGCCTTCGCTCTGGTCTTCAAAAGCGTCCACTATCCAGGCCAGGCGGTTGGCACGAGGTGAGCACCGACCGGTCTGTTGTTCCTTTCTCCCATCTTGACAGTTTGCACAGAGTTGATAAGATTTAGCCATGGCTAGTGGTGCACCTGAGCCTGCCACACTATAACCAGGGCTGAGTAGTTGCTCAGGATGTAAACTATGAGTAAGTCTCCCCAATGGCTGCTGCTACCCATCTCAACCGAGGGTCCCTTTTTTGTTTTCCAGGAGAGGAAGCCCTCTGCTCATCGGGGTTCGGAGCGAGCACAAGCTTTCCACTGACCACATCCCCATCTTGTACCGGACAGGTATGTCGCCCTGAGGGGATGCTCTGTAGCAGCTCATCTGAACCGCTGCGTGAAATAACTTCGCAACTAGCACAGTGGGACGTTGGGGGTGGAAGTCAGGGCAAAACTGATTTCCCTTCTTGACCTCTGGAAGCCACGATGGGCCGGCCACCTTCCCCTGAGTCTGCTTGAGACGTCCTCCTGAAGGGAACTTGACAGGGGCAGTTCCGAGAGGAATTCCCTGAGGTCCCTGAGGCCTACACCTGAGGCCAAAATTTCCATTACTAAGCAAGACAATTCTTAAGTGAGTTTTCTTCCATTTTACTACCTTTCTTGCCACAGTTGATAAGTGGATCACTGCAATTGTTCAGATAGTAACACAGTTGTTGAGTGATTCTGGCTTCCCCATTGACTTTGCTTGTCAGAAGGTCGCAAAAGGAGATCATGTCACACACACACACACACACACACACACACACAACACCAATACACGCCAGTTGCCAAATGTTCAAATTTTGATTGTGTGACTATGGGGTTGCTGCAGTGGTTGTAAGTGTGAAAAACGGGCATACGTTACTTTTTTCTGTGCCATTATAACCTGAACCGTCACTAACTGAATTGTTGCAAGTTGAGGACTGCCTGTGTTCGTATTTTCACTAATGAAAAATGCTGCCAGGTCAGCGGCTGAAATGAAGATGGCAAAAATATTGTTTTGTTTGTAAAATACGGTACTTTTTTCTTCCATTTTTCAATCACCAGAGACATTTGCATCCGTGTAGGAAGAGAATTTGACATTTTTGGCCTGGAGTAGTTGTACTAATTCCATCCACCACTGCCTACAGTGTTTTCTGTTTGATTTCCTAACTTAAAACCCCCTTTCCCGGTTTGCACGCTGGGTGGGGACCCCAGTTCCTACCACTATGGGCCAGTGTATTCCTAGCAGCTGTCGTCTCAGGGACACCCAGCTGGGGAAGATGCTCAGGGTTTGGATGCTAAATTGACCTGGCTGAGATTCCTGTTGCTCTTGATGAGTTTCTGAAGTTGCTTTTCGTGTCACCCTTGCAGCCACCCAGTCTGTAGATCATTCATTTGATGGAGTGTCCAAAAAACTGGAAGAAGGTGCTGGAGACCAAACTTTTAATCTACCAGTCCTCTTGTACTTCAGAGAATAAATCAAAACACGGACAACCTTTTTAATTAGTGGTTTACTGCTTTCCACTTGAGACAGGGAAAGACAGGCCCTGCACCGCATATTCGGTTTCCGCCTCTTTGGCTGTTCTCAGGAATGGGGACCGTCAGTGGCGCTTCCGGGGGCCAAGGAACAGGGGCGCCCCTTTTCACCTTGTACGTTTGCTGGAAAGCAGGAGGAACCCCGTTAAAGAGGTTTCGTGTGTGGGGGAAATTTGCATGCCGTTCTTGTGATGGGGTTTTCCACTTCCCAGATTCATTTCTGGTCCTTCTTTGCCCTGATCTCATTTCCCTCCTGTCTCCTGTTGTTTGTTACTGGTGGGAGGGGGCTGGATCGGCCTCTGGAACTGACCTCCTGGCTTAGGAAGCTGCTTTCAACACAGATTTCATGCTGTCCTCCAGATTGCATTAATGCACTTGATGCTCTTTGTAACTGTCGGCTGGCTAATCGTGATCAAAATGGAAAAGGTTTCAGCAGTTTTGGTGGAAATTCATTGAGGTGAAGGACAAAGGTATTCTGTCTTTAAGGAACAGCAGCAGCTCCCACTTAAAAAAAATTCATTGGCTTCCTCAAATATTTAGATATTTTCTCTGATTTGGGGAGGCTGTACCAGTGTCGGGAAGGGTAACCCGGATAACCCCTTGAGTTTCTCCCTTAAGCCCTGCCTGGAGAAGGGCGGGCCGCTTGTCTCCCCCCTCCCCTGCTCTCCTGCCCCCTCCCCAAGAACCACAGGCGATCTGAGAGCAGGCCACTCCCCTCTCACTCATGGCCTCCTAAAAGACAGGCCCTCCAGATAGGGTGTCACACAAATCACATTAAATGCCTGAATATGCTTGCCATGTTCTTCTAAGCACTTCCTTGCTCGTTTGAGGCAGGGCCTTTGAACGCTCCCAAGTACAGCAACAACATTCACTCTGGGGGAAAAAATAAAGCCTGTTGGGATTGGCCCAGAGGCCTGACTTTTGATATATTCTCTCTCTATGGGAGTGTGGCTTTCCCCCCCCCCCTCTCTCTTAGCACGAACTATCCATTCTGCCCATCCTCTCTAGCAATCCCAAAGGTGCTTTTTCCAAGAATTGAAGAAGCTTTTTGTATGAGAAGCCAAACATTTTCAAAGAAAAAAAAACCCCAAAAAAGTCCAGTTGCCTTTTGAAAAGCCCGTTTGGGACAACTGTGACCTTGATGCATTCATGGGCAATTCCCATCAGACATGGGACTTTAGGACTCTCCCTGAGCAAAATTCCAGTTTGGGAACCCCAAAGGATCTGCTGTTGTTTTTTGCTGACAAGGATAACTGGCCCTTTGCTTTTTAAAAAATGTCCCCTGTAAAAACTCTTTTAATTGAGCTTGGCTGACAACCTGACTTTGATTAAGATAGACTGGGGTGTCCCAACCAGCTGAGCGGTCCTTTTGATGTGATTGTCCCATGGGGGAGCGGGGAGGTTTTGGAAAAGTCAGAATGGCCTCTGTCGGCCGGGTGATCAAAGCCAACCCATGATGGGGCTTCAATGGTGCCGTTGCAGCCTCCGCATTGACTTTTTTTGACACCCCCCTCACCCCACTTCATCCCTCCCTGGGGCACTTCCTAACCGAGACAGGGCGGGCATTACAGAGTTGCCTCCTGCACCTGTCCTTCTGACGTCTTAAGGAGGCTCTTCCTGTTGGGGAAGCCTTCCTGCCTCGGAGGGCTGAGAAGGGGAAGCTTCATGTTGGAGCTGCAGTTGGGTGAGAAGGGCCCCACGGCCACCACGGGGGTTCATGGGTCTGATGAGGGTCTCTGGTGTTGCAGGTAAAGACAAGAAGGGCACCTGCAGCCTCTCTCGCATGGACAGCACCACCTGCCTCTTTCCCGTGGAGGAGAAGGCCGTGGAGTACTACTTTGCCTCGGATGCCAGGTCTGTGGCACATGCAGAGGGCGCCGGAGAGGGTTCCCAGAGGAGGGAGGGGCTGGCAGCCTGGACCCTCCCTTCCCGGAGGGAGGCTACATCCTCAGCCATTGAAGAGATATGCTAGTCTTTTCAAGCACAGGAAGTCCTTGACCTATGGCCATAATGGAGCCCCAACATTTCCGTTTCTAAGTTGTTAAGTGAATTTTGCCCTATTTTATGACCTTCCTTGCCACAGTTGTTCAGTGAATCACTGCAGTTAAGTTATTAACACCGTTGTTAAGTGAATATGGCCTCTCCCATTGACTTTGCTTGTCAGAAGGTTGCAAAGGGGGATCCCGGGACCCCAAAGGGACGCTGCGACCGCCATAAGCACTTGCCAGTTGTCAAGCAGCTGGATTTTGATCAGGTGACCACGGGGAGACTATAATGGTTTTAAGTGTGAAAAACGGTCACCAGTCAGTTTTTTTCAGTGCCGCTGTCACTTCTAAAGGTCACTAAATGGTTGTAAGTCGAGGACTATCTGTAGTGAAAGTTTCAGGGGCAGCTTTCCAACTTGGGGGCTGCAACCTGGTCCCCTCCCCCTCTAGTACCAGAGCACGATCCACTTCCAGGAAGGGAAGGGCTGATTTGTTCCTGCTTTTCCATTTGGGGAGGGGAGGAGTGCAGGAATGCCGAGGGAGACCAGCCCCTCTGATTTCCCCACAGGACACGGCTAGTATTGTTTGACAACAAATTGGCTGGACGTCAGTAGCATCGTTTGATCTGGGGTCACGTGTGGAAACTGGAGAGATTTATCCCGCAAAGGCCTTTCTTTCTTATTTTAGCATATTTTGGAGAGAAAAAACATGCTGCAGATAATAGCTCATTTCATGGCTAAATTCATTCATTCATTCATTCATTCATTCATTCATTCATTCATTCATTCATTCATTCATTCATTCATAAGATTTGTATGGCCTCCCATCATAAAACAACTCTGAGCAGTAACATATCTCATTTGGAAGAGTCTCAGGCAGATAAATCCCTAATACTGGGGTCTCCAATCCCCGGGTTGTGGACCAGTATTGGGCCACGACCTGTCGGGAACCAGGCCCTGCAAGCAGCAGGCAAACAGGCGTGCAGCTCCATTCGCACAAATGGAGCTTTGTGCACATGCATGAGTGCCTGCTGTTCACACAAATGGAGCTGCGACTGTGGAACTCTCCCCCATCCCTTGCCGGTCCGCAAAGCCGGAAAGGTTGGGGAACTCTGCCTTAGAGGAGAGACGGAAGAAGTAGGAAATGAAGCTGGAAAGTCCCTTTCGGTGAAATAACAAAGTTTACGTGAACATTGAAGACTTACATTAATGGTTCTCCTTCATAAATCACCCTACTTCCACGTGAATTTTACGTTAAGCATTTGAGTATCACTTTGGTAGGCATGGTTGATATGAGGAGTACAAATAATGGTATAAATTCTCTAGATCTCACTTGGTTTTAGCATCTTTTTTTTAAAAAAATCCTTTTTTTCTGATACGCGTCCCATTCTAAACTGGTTTGTGGGTTCCTTTAAGAGTTGTTAACCCATTCTCAACCATTCTCTCACAGCGCTGTGATTGAACACACCAACAGGGTGATTTTTCTAGAAGATGATGATGTGGCAGCCGTAGTGGAGGGCCGCCTCTCCATACATCGGATCAAGCGAACTGCTGGAGATCACCCTGGCCGGGCAGTTCAAACCTTGCAGATGGAGCTACAGCAGATCATGAAGGGTATGGATTGAGGGCTTGGTCTTCCCAAATGTTTTGTTTGCCAGGCTGCTTCTGATGAGTTCACAGTTCTTTCCTGGGTAAAGCTACCATCTTGCTCTACTGTGACCTGTCGGCTAGAAGGTTCCTTCAGCTGCTCTCAGATAGGGCCCATTTGGCCCTGGTATGTAGACCTATTCAGGGTGAGTTTTTCATAACTGTTCAGCTGGAATTCAGATGCTTCCGTGAACTCTTCCTAATTGTCCAATCATGGGTCCTCCTCTCCAGTGTTAATTTTGCATTTTCAGAATAGCAAAATGGGGTTTTTTTTGTTATTGTTGTGTGATGGACGTAGAATTGGACTGAGGGTGGCTTGCATTTCAGAATGAGAATGACAATGTTGCCTCTATTTAATGAATTTCCTTTTGTTCTTTCCAGGCAACTTCAGTTCATTCATGCAAAAGGAAATATTTGAGCAACCAGAATCTGTTGTGAACACCATGAGGGGAAGAGTCAACTTTGATGACTACACAGGTAAAAGCTTCCAAATTGTCTTCTGCTCAGAAAATCAGATTTTTACACAAAACCCTGTCTTTCCAAAAATGGTTTAAGTGGTTTAAGATAGATTTCATTCACAGAGAAGATCTGTAGGTGTTCTTCTAAGACTGGAACATGGTGATAACTCTGCTTCTTGGCTTGTGAGCAAGTTCTTCTCTTCCACTATGGTGGATCTTGACCAGTAAACTTGCTGGGAGCCAACTTGTCCCGTGATCAATACTTCAGGCTGTTGTGCTGTTTATCTCTGGAGGTTGCTTTTGCAGGCCTTGGAGCATATTTTGTTACTGACCAATTCTCTTTGGGGCGAGGGGTGAAGCCTTTGTAAGAATTGCTAAAGAAATCCTGCAGGATCCTTTGCCCTGAAGCCGTCCTGCTTTTCTCTGGGCCATTTTCCTCAAGGCTTTGCATTGTTATTTACGGCAGTGAATCTTGGGGGCCTGAAAGACCACATCAAGGAGATTCAGCGATGCCGGCGTCTGATCCTCATTGCTTGTGGGACAAGCTACCATGCAGGCGTTGCTGTGAGTAGCTGAACTCAAATAGCATTTCAAAGTTTTTGAACTATTAGCAATGCCCTGGGCCAGGAAAATGTCAGTCATGCTATTGAGACTCCAGTTTTTTTCCGATGGTACGCAGGGGGTCCCAAAAAATCAAAATGACACCCACAATCATGTAGCTGAAGCCTTGTGTCCTTTTTATGTGTTTCACTGGTGTTTTGCTACTGCCAAGCACCTCATTCCGAGGCTTTGAACAGTTAGACCCCTTGAACTATTGAAACAGGAAGAACTTCTGTGAGATCGTTAATTTACCAGCCTGTGGGTGGAATAAATAATATGCAGAAAAATATGCTTTAGTTTAATCTTATGTTCTGCTTCTTCCTTCCCCTCCCTGTCCTCTCCCTCCTTGCTCCCCCAGACTCGCCAAGTGCTGGAAGAACTGACTGAACTGCCTGTCATGGTGGAGCTGGCCAGCGACTTCCTGGACAGGAATACTCCCGTCTTCCGCGACGACGTCTGCTTTTTCATTAGTCAGTCAGGTGGGACGGCCAAGGGAGGCTTCTGCGAGCAGGAGGTCGGCTGAGAAAAGAATGCAGAGTTCACCCGGGGTTTTAGCAACACACCTATCTTGTAGATTGGTTGTTTTTTTTCACCTCCATAAAGTTGGATCCCTGCCTATATCCAACTTTACGGTGGCTAAAGTCTCTATTAGCACTTCACTCCAAGGGAGCAAAGTATATTTTTTATTCAAGGTAGAAGAATTGTATGAATATATTCGACCCTCCAGTAATGGCAGATCATAACTAATGCGTTCTCTTAGCCATGTGGTCCAGGGCTGAGGGAATCAAGAACACCTGAAGAAGGTAACGTTCCTCAAGACGAGGAGCAGCATCGCAATTGAAATTCTGCTGCTGCTGTTCGGGCACGCAGGGCTTCCAAGACGAAGCCGGACCCTCCTCTTGCGGATCTGAACCTTCCCTCTGCAGAACGCCCCGATCTGGAGTGCAGTTCTTGAGTCTTAATGTGGGAGAAGTTGCTCTTTGCATTTCCCAGTGAACAGACTTGGATATTAAAACAGAGGGATGTTTGGGTTGGGGGGGCCTGCACCATATGCCTTCTTAGCAAAATGATTGTATGAGGAGGAGGAGGAAGAGGGTTTAAGCAAGTTTAGCAATCGGAGTGGGGATCCCCCCCAAAAAACGTGCTTCTTGGGTAACCACCCAGCACAACAGAAATGACCAAAATCATCTGCAACCACCCAGCAGGTGGGGGGGGGAGATAAAAACCAAACAGCCCACCCCCTGCCAATTCTCAACAGAAATGCTCACGAGAACGAAAACCTTCGTGCTGGGAGGTTACCCATGAAGTACCTTTGTTTTTGGGAGGGGGATCCCCACTTCAGTTGCTAAGCTTGCTTAAATCCTCTTCCTCCACCTCCTCCTCACTGGAGCCCCCCTTTGTCTGAAACGGTGCAGCGGGAAGATCCCTGCCGGGCTGGGGATGATGGGGATCTGCTCTCTGCAGAGTAGGGGCAGGACTCCAGCTGATCGGTGCTTCTTCTGGGCTCAGACGCGCCAGGATCAGCGCCCAGCTCCACTTGATTGGCGCTTGTTCTGGGCTGTCAGGGCTCAGCAGAAGTGCCAGGATCAGCACCGAGCTCCAGCTAGAGCCCGGTCCTGATCCTGGCGCTTCTGCTGAGCCCTAACAGCCCCAAAGAAGCCGGGTAAGAACCTGTCGCTTGGAAGAGTCGATGCAGAGCTTAATTTGGCTGTATCTGAGGTGTGTCCCCTGTTCATAATGAATGCAGGAATAAGGCCCCTGCACTAACAGATCTTCGGCACTTGGTGGGAGCCCCTTCTTGATTGACCATGTCCATCTCTCTTGTCAGGGGAGACGGCCGACACGTTGATGGCTCTTCGGTACTGCAAGGAGAGGGGAGCCCTCACGGTGGGCATCACCAACACCGTTGGGAGCTCCATTTCACGGGAGACGGACTGCGGGGTGCACATCAACGCTGGGCCAGAGATTGGGGTGGCCAGTACAAAGGTGAGGATCCTATGCATAAAGTGAGCTCAGACAAGCAGGTTTGCACAAGGTGCAGCATCTTAATAGGCCTTACTCTTGGTACCCGTGCTGACGACCCCTGGCCCCTTCTGCTGCTCTTAAGGACAGGAGTGGGGTCCCGAGAATTAATTATCCTCCACCTGCATTCTGAAAGGGCATCTTTTTTATGTGTAGTCAGAAAAGGCAGGACAGGTGAGAACAGTAACTCATAGTTTGTGGCTGAACCAAAATGTACAGCTGTCTTTTCCTCCGAACTCAAGCTGTGTTCCATCCTCAATGAGAGATCCAGCCCAGAACTCAGGAGGGTAAATCTATTTTGGATTACTATGCATTTGTGACTCCCAGCTCAAAAAGGGGATTGGAATTTGGTGGAGACAGATTGATTTCTGGGTTCTTGAAAAAGAAGGAGAAGGTTGGGGGCAGCTGCCTTGCCCCAGAGAGAGGGGCCCATGGCTTCTCCACTCCCCACGGATGCTCCAGCAGAAGGGCTCCCCTGGCAGTGGTGCCCCACTCAGAACCCCGGAGAAGGGGGCTCGGCGGAGGATGGAGGACATCCAGAACCCCAGCAGACTAAAGCAGTTGAACAAAGCAAAACTCCAGCCAGAGGGCTGAACCTTTTCCTGACCTCTCATTATCGGGAGAAGAGCATAGCTTTCTCAGCCTGTGCCTTGCCTGATCTCTGAGGAGCCGAGCAAAGCCAGTTCAATCCTGTTTAGCTTGAGGCAGGAGGCTCCGTAATCTGCAAGGGGCCGTAATCCAGGCCTGGTCAACCCATGTCCAGCCTTCCCTCCTTAGCGTTCTTTGGGGAAGGTTCTTGTCCCGATGGCATTTGGGGGCACTCTGGGCTTGGGGGCAGCTTTGGGCGGTCAGCTTTCCAACTCCAGCTGGCCAGGGCCCAGAAGGGCTAGGTGTGGTTCATTGAATTGTTTCCCCAGCTGAGCTTGCATTTCTGGAGAATGGAATCACTATTCGAGAGAAGAAATGGAAATTAACCTGAACCAGCAGTAGGCAACCTTGGCTCTTTTATGACTTGCATAGCTGGCTCAGGAATTCTGGGAGTTGAAGTCCGCAAGTCATAAAAGAGCCAGGGTTGCCTACCCCTGACCCAAACAATTCTTAGAAAAGCTGACAATGTCGTAGTCCACGATTTATGGCCTCGAGTGAGCCCAAAATTTCTGCTGCGAAGCGAGACAGTTGTGAAGTGAATTTTGCTCCATTTTACGACCTTCCCTGCCAGGGTTAAGTGAACCACTGCAGTTGACGTGATTGTTAGGTGAATCTGGCTTCCTTACAGTCCCTCCGTTCCCGACGATGAGGGAGGGGAGAAGACGGCTGGCCTTCCAGGCATTTCTTGAACTGGCTTTAAGGGACCCTTAAAGGCTTCTGCTGAACAGGCTGCCTTATTCTCCCCTCTTCTCCAGGCCTACACAAGCCAGTTTGTCTCCTTAGTAATGTTTGCGCTCATGATGTGCGACGACAGAATTTCTATGCAAGAACGGAGGAAAGAAATAATGCGAGGCCTCAAGCTGTTGCCAGGTAGGTACACGTGACCAACCGTGATTCCACTGGTGAGCCACCCAGAGTTTAATTATGCGAGATGCTGCACACATTTAAATAAATAAATGCAAATGGGAGTTTTGTGGCAGCACTTTTGACTCGTGTGTCCTCCACACAGGAAGGAAGGTGTGTGTGAAGGGAGGTGAACTGCCTTTGGGGCAGGGAGAACATAAAAGATAGAATAATAAGAGTTGGAAGGGACCTCAAGAGTTCTTCTAGTCCCCCCCCCACCTGCTCAAGCAGGAGACCCTATGCCGTTTCCAGAAAGGCAATCTGTGCCCCTCGCTTTAAAAACCACGCTTGCAACCCCAGGGCTTCAGATTCTGCCCGTAATGGGCCCTTTGCCGTACTCAGCATCTTTATAAAGAGGGGTCCTTTTCAGCCTGAGCAGTCAGTAGCCGGGGCGAGTTGTGTGCTTTTGAAGCGTTGCCTCTTCTTGTTGCTTTTGATAGACTTGATTAAAGAAGTGCTGAGCATGGACGATGAGATCCAGAAACTGGCCACAGAGCTCTTCCACCAGAAGTCCATCCTCATTATGGGGCGGGGCTATCACTACGCAACCTGCCTGGAAGGCGCCCTGGTGAGCATCCTCTTGAACCCACATCTTCGTGAACACGGCTCACTGGCAGCTGCAGTTGCACCAGTTGGAGAGAAAAATGTTCCTAGTCCCTTGGGGCAGATAAAGCAGGGGTGGTAGTGAAAGAGAAGCCTGCCAGACATGGTCATTCGTAATCATGGAGGGGTACCAAAGACCAGAATGTGGACAGGCTTTGAAAGCGAAAGATCTAAACCCGGATTTCTCAACTTTGGCCACTTGAAGATGGTCAAAGCATAAGGCTCTGTAGCTGATGGGATGCTTTCTTTTCTAGCAGAACTTAAGATGTAGGGACCACACTGGAGCTCTGCTCCCCACCTGAGTTTATCTTCAGTCTCCTCTAGCGCTTTGCAGATACACAGAGGAATTTCTGGGCAGGTGTTTCTGCCCACCTGGGAATCAAGATTTTTTGCATTGGTTGTAAGTGCCATATTTGTACCATTTGACTTTTTTTTTGGGACACCCCCCATTGCCTTCTAGTCATCCCTGCTTCTGGAATGATAAACCCATCCCAGTGTGTTTCAAGATATCCCTCATTTCAAATAGGTCTTGTGCAGGACAAACTTTATTCAGAAGCTTCCTCTGAGTGGGCTGGTTCACAAAATGTTACAAATGGGGCACAGTCCGGAAAGTGGCATCTCCTTGGTATTCTATTCTATTCTATTCTATTCTATTCTATTCTATTCTATTCTATTCTATTCTATTCTATTCTATTCTATTCTATTCTATTCCTTATTCTATTCTATTCTATTCCTTATTCTATTCTATTCTATTCTATTCCTTATTCTATTCTGTTCTATTCTCTATATTCCATTCTATTCTATATTCCATCCCATATTCTATTCTATTCTATTCTATTCTATTCTATTCTATTCTATTCTATTCTATTCTATTCTATTCTATTCTATTCCTTATTCTATTCTATTCTATTCTATTCCTTATTCTATTCTATTCTATTCTATTCTCTATATTCCATTCTATTCTATATTCCATCCCATATTCTATTCTATTCTATTCTATTCTATTTCTACTCTATTCTATTCTATTATTCTATTCTATTTCTACTCTATATTATTCTATTTCTACTCTATATTATTCTATTCTATTCTATTCTATTCCATTCCATTCCATTCCATTCCATTCCATTCCATTCTTATTCCACTCCACTCTACCTGAGAACAAAGCAAAGGGTTTGTTCTGGCTGGTCCTCTTTGGAAGCCTTACCACAATGTTCTTCCTTCACTGTTTCTTCCTTTTCTCAGAAGGAAGGAAGCCAAGGGAAGGTTGTTCTGGGCCCGTCTTTTTTTCAAGGAATTCACCCAGAGGTTTCACAGTGACTTTCTCTTGACAAATAGTAGATGTCTTGAAAGATCGAGAACAGGGGAAACTTTGGTTCTCGACCGAGGCAGCTGAGATTAACGAAGGCGTCCTTCTGCTTAGAAAATCAAAGAGATCACCTACATGCACTCGGAAGGCATCCTGGCTGGGGAACTGAAGCACGGCCCCCTCGCCTTGGTGGATAAGCTGATGCCCGTGATTATGATCATCATGAGGGACAACACCTACAACAAATGCCAGAATGCGCTGCAGCAGGTGATGGCACGGCAGGTGAGCAAAGTGGTGTCTTCCCCCCCCCCCGGGAATATTGAATGCGGTAATGAGCCCTGCTGACTGTATTTTAGTCAGTTTCAGCAGGGAAGCTGCCTGCTTTCTAATGAAAAAAATAGCAGACTGTTAACAAAACAAAGCAGATGCTCCCCTCATAAAGATGAAGGACCTCGTTTCAGCTGGAGGAGGCCCACATGGGAGCTTCTTGGTGGATGTCAGAACTGCCATCTTCTGCCTGAGTTTCGCATCCGCCAGCTGCTAGTCTGCCATGAACTGGGGGGTAGGGAGCTGAATGGGAGGGGGGAGGCTGACTGCTCATCATACCTTCCAGAGACACCAAGTCAAGGTGTCCATTGGGAATGGAATGGAATGGCTAGCAACTCACCAACCAGCCCACCATTGAAGACAGTTCCCCAAACCATTCAAATTTAATTGGCCCATAAGGGACCAGCGAAGAGGAGATACTGTCCTTGAGAGGGCTGGGCATCAAAGAAAGGCAAGATGGCAAGCACAACCATATAGTTTGACTTTTTTGAGTCCAATCCTCACGGATGGCCCCCATGTGTGTCTTTGAGGCTAGATCGAGTCAGTAGAGACTTCTCTATTCACTCTTTTTATTTAATTTTTATAGGGGCGGCCTGTCGTGATTTGTGGTAAGGAAGATACTGAGACCATCAAAAATAACAAGCGAACCATCAAAGTTCCTCATTCGGTGGACTGTCTGCAGGGCATCCTGAGTGTGATTCCTTTACAGCTGCTGGCTTTCCATCTGGCTGTGCTCAGAGGCTACGATGTAAGTTACAGCTCTTCGGAAGCCGCTCCCGCTCTCCTCTTCCCAGTTAACCCCAGAAGCTCAATAACTCACTTCAGGCTATGATGCCAGGGGGTTAAGTGGACACAGCAAATTCCTGGGGATCAGCTAGGCCAGGGGTAGGCCACCACCTGGCTCAGGAATTCTGGGAGTTGAAGTCCATGAGTCATACAAGAGCCAAGGTTGCCTACCCCTGAGCTAGGCTAAATGTGAGAGCAGGCGTTCGTGGCTTCCGAGCAAAGCCAGAGCTGAGGAACCATCAAGCATCCTTAATTTTTACTGTGACAAAGATTTTAATAGTTTTTATATCATCTTCATTCTTCCAGGTTGACTTTCCAAGAAACTTGGCCAAATCTGTTACAGTTGAATGAGATGCTTGCCCAAGGCTGACAAGAGATTCCTTCCCCTTCACTTTTGGTACCGAAAAACGCTGATTTTAAACCTTCTCCTGTGATCAATTCTTACTTCCAATCCAGAAAAATCTTTATACTATAATTGTTGCATTTGTGATAGTTACCGTAGGATTTGAATCCATAAGCTCCTAGTAGCATTGTTCAGTGCAGCGAAGTCAAGAGTACTGTTCCCCCCCCCATTTTTTTCTTTTAAATTGTTTGTTGTTATATAAAATTGCCTCATTTCCTAGTTATCTCTAGGACATTCAGAGGGGATGAGCTCCTGCAGGGTTGGAAATGAAATTGCAAATGACAGATAAGGACTTGCCTTCTTTCCCAAAAGTGCTCCATTGCCACCATTGGGAGAGTCCGGGTGGACTTTTTTTTGGCTCCAAGGTTTCTGCTAGCCAGTGCATTCCCCCCCCCCAGTAGTCCATATTTGTGCAGTCTGTGCCACCCCAGGCATCCATTCCCTGAGCATTTTTCCAACCCACTCCTGGTGGGTGGATTGTCTATCAGTCCTTGATTGCAAAGGCTGCATTTTGGAGTTTGGTATTACACCCCCAGACCTGCAAAAGGGTGTGAAAGTACCTCCCCCCCCCATCGATAAACAGAGATCTGCATAGCTGGTCCTTCTGAGGTGAAGGCCCTGTGTCAATCTTTAATGGGAATCAAGCCAAATGACGGCAGGTTGACTTAACCTTTGACATTTTTAAGTGAGGAGCAGAGAAATCCCTTTTCTCCAAACAAGGTCAATTTCCATTTTCCAAGGAATTTATTTTTCAATGCATCAAAGAGAAATGCCAGCATTTGAAGGTGCAATGAGAAAAAAAGTCTGTCTTGAGCTACTGGTGTGGCTGAAGGCGAACCAGCACCTGTCCGGGCAGCCCTTCAGTCCTCCTCCTGCTTCCCGTGATCCGTGAAGGTGCGTGGTGGTGGGCTCCAGGGGCAACAGTAGAGTCGGAATAGGCGTCCTCCAGTGAACATGGATACCAAGGACGAACAAGGGAGTTGTGTTTTCCATCTGGACATATTTTAGGTCTGCTCTGTGTAGCATTCCTGTTCCTGATAAAAAGAGGGGAAACACCTCTGGATTTTGAGTTGAAGCCACTGAGGGGGGGCCTCAGCGAAATGCCATCTCAAGGCCCCGTGCTTCTCCAGTTATCAGAAACAGGCAGCTTTTCTTTCAGTTCAGAGTGTTGGCTTTGAACAGTCTTTTAAACTAGATCAGCCCTCTCTTCTTGTGGATATTATGCTGATATTTCTGCGGTGGGCAAGAGAGCTAAAATGATTCTTAAACGACCCCAGTGGGAATAATACAGCAGGGAAGGCATACGACATAAGGAGAGGACCAAAGATAAATGGATGCCTCAGGAAACATCGTATAGCTCTGAAATCTCTAGAGGATGTGAACATAATAAAAAACCAAAATATGCCGCCCTTCAACTTCCTTCTCATTAGTCAATGGGACAGACATTGGCACCAAAAAGGCTTTCATTGATGTATTTCTAGAATGGAGAAAAGGCAAATTGCACAGAAAGTTAACAGAAATTTAAACTGTCAGAATATAGAGGTAATCTGAATCTAGGCCTGTTCTCGCACCCTTTATCCTAATAGGATGTCGCAGGGAGACGCTGATCATCCTTCTTTCCTCACTGTGCACTTGGTGGGGGGGGGGGGAAGATGACCAGCAGCATCCATTAGGTAGAAGCTAATTTAAGGACTGCTTGCTAAGTGCGTAGGAGTCTACAGCACGCATATTCATTCTAAAATGATGCTTTCCACTCATGAAAGAAATGGTAGTTTGTAGCGAACACTGGAAAGTTCAGAAATTTTATTATAAAAAGAAGTTCCTTGGCCAACGTTGGCATTTGTGTAATGTCCAGATGCTCGGTCTCCATTCTTCTCAGGGGCTGCTGGTTCCCATCTGAGCTGCCATAGCATAGTCAGAAGCCTTAGGAGGGCTGCAGGGGGCTCTTCACTCAGCTTGGTCTCTGCTATTCTTAAGTCTGAGAATGCACTGAACAGGAAAAAGAGGCCCCACCTATTGGAAGCCAACATTGGAACCAGGCCGCTCAAGTGGCAGGCGAGTGTGTGCACAGCTCCATTTGCACAAGCTGCAGGGCACTATTGTGCATGTGAAGCTCGTGTGTGCACCCTTTCCTCTCCCCCCCCCCACGCCAAAACCGGAAAGGTTGGGGGCCACTTTCCAGGGCACCTGGCCTTGTGTCCTGTGCCTCCTGGGGTCAGTTCAGTGCTGGCTTGGGCTGAGGGAAGTTGGCCTATGTGTGTGTGTGACAATGGAAAGAGGTGGGCACCGGTTCACTTTCTTTTTCTGAATGTATTCAGCTTGTCTTGGTTGATGGGACCATAGTTCGTTTTGTGTGTAACGTTTATCATTTCAGTCGTTCTCCTGATTTTGTTTTTGTACCTTGCTCTTTGAATAAAGACAAGTGCATACTCTTCCTTATTTGAGCATCCTTGGATGATTGGGGTTCCTTCAGGGACATGTGTCACCCACAATGACTCAGATTTGGGCTTAGGTGGGCTTAGGTAAAAATTGTAAAAGGGGAAAGGCCTGCATGGTTAGGCCTGCCTTCATCCTGACCCTGATTTTGAAATCATGGGTTGGACTCGTTTTATGAATTCCCTGCAAAGAGTATATTATTTTGGCTGGGTTTTGTTCCCAACTGAGGCACGGAACAGCCCTGACTCTGTTATCAAAGCCCCACCCCGTTTTTACACATCTAAAAAAGAGACCAAAGCTGTATTCACACTATTGCAGCCACGATCTTCTGCACTTTCTTCCCAAGCTTTTGCTATAAAAAAATATTATTTTTGCAGATATTTGCAACTTTGAGGCGTCTTCGTATTCCACCCGGTCAACTTTCGACGAACTCTGCAAATGGCCAGTCACCTCCCAAATTGGCCCAGTTGGGCTGAATCTGCAGAACCCCCTCAAGGCAGGCAAAACCACCCATGCCCCACATTCTTGGCTAACTTGCCAAGTATTCACCATCTATTTCTGGCCTCTTAATGTGGTTCATCTCTCGGGGAGGGGGTTTCCCTCAAACACTGTCTCCTGGGCCAGTAGAGGTTCATTGTCAGTAGAGTCTGGTCTAAGCAACTCTAATGGTCTAAGCAAGATAACTTTGGCTAAACACAAGACACCATGCTGGAATGTGGCTGATGGAGCAGCCTGTGTGGTCCCAGCAACTGTGATATTCAAGTCGTTCTGGTAGAACATTGGGAAAATCTCCATATGTGCTTGACAAGGATCTAACAGTGTGTGTGTGTGTGTGTGTGTGTGTTCAAGCAGAGGTTGCTGCACAGCTGTTTTTGGGAAAGACTTCGATATGAATGTGGATTTCTACACTGATCAGTAAGTTGGACATATAAACCCTTAAATGATGTGATATTTTAGAATTAAAATTGCACGCATAAACATCCACTGAGCCAATGGGGCCCATAAAGCTATTAAATCACTGGTGTAAATCATTCAGCTGCTGTCACTGGATGAGGATTCCTCCACAAATACAAGACCAAATATTTTGGGGGGAGCAGGAAAGGGAGGGACTGCCTCATCCATCACTTCCTTTTTTCTACAAATTGAACATAAAAACCAAAGATCAGATTTTTTTTTAATAACATCAGAACTGACAGAATAATGACTGCATTTAATTAAAAAAATGACTCATGCAAACTAGCCAAAGACCCAGAATAATTTGTTTATGCTGGCTGAAGAATCATGAATTGCCTGATTTCCATCCGTTGCACCGGCTGCCCCATTTGCGGTTTCCATCTGGTCTCCCCACAGGGCCCGGTTGGTGGCCCTGCCTGGTCTCCTGCGTTTGGCCCACTGAGCAGGGTGCAGAACAGCAGGGTTGGGAGGGATCTTCCAAGTTTTCTAGTCCAACATCCTGCTCGAGCAGGAGTCTCTAGACCACTCTGACTCCTCGAATTCATAATCCCATGGATGACATATTAGTTCACGGTTGTCATCTGCTGATCTGTAAAACTTTTCAAAGAATACAATATGTCCAAAACTTTTATGAGAGAAAAAAAACATGCAGTGCTATTCAATTGAATCCAATCCTCCTCCATTCTGCAAGGAATTCTTTAGAATGGCTAATTTTGCATTATTTAACATAATGAGGCCCAAGGACTTCCTAGTAAGAGAAAATACCTACATAGTACTGTATGTCCATACATAGTACAAACCCCAGTTCAACCTCACCGTCACGTAACATTAAGTGTCACCGTCCCAAGTTGAGCCCTTCCAGTCTTGGCTTCTCAGTTCCAGGTGCTGGAATGTTTTGAGCCGATCCCGTTGGCTCTTATGTCACCCGGGAACATTAAGAAATGGAAAGAGAAGCCGTCTTAGCAATTGTGGGCCTGTGTATCCTGAGCCCTGGGAAAGAGCGATCTCGGCAACGCTGGCCCAACACGCCCGTTGCTCTATTGATATGGTGACATCTTGGAAGCCTCCATTTAGACTTAGAAGGTTCCTCCTACTCAAGCCTTGCTTGGATTCAGGCCTTGCAAACAGCTCATTCTGCTCAGATCCATAGCACCTTGTAGAAGTGTTGAGCACAATCTGTAACAGCAGCTGCCTGAATTTTGGGGGGGTCCCTGAGATGGGGAATGAGGACATTTGGATCGCTTCTGCAGGATGTCCTGTGCAAAGCCATCGCCAAGGGGTGGAGATGCACCAGATGCCCTCCCCGGCATGCAAAGCCCTATGGCTTTTTCCAGTTCTGGCTTGTGCTGCTATGGGTCAGTCTCTCCTAATGTGGGGGTGGAAGGGTGGGGAATGGAGGGTGGGCGTTTCTCCTGCAATGTGACTTCAACCAAATCAATGGGAGTTCAGGGCAAGGAATGGGCAGGTTCCCCACAGAAGCCCCCAATTGCTGTCCAGCAGCTTTCTTGCTGGTTGAGTGGAAGATGGCCGGTGATCACCATTAATGCTTTGTAAAGGAGGTGCTTGTCATTTAGAGACAATATTTATACATTAATAAAAGCAATACAAACATAAAGAGAAAAAAATAAACAAGCACAGCTTGATACAATAATATGCCATGAAATATCATTGGCTTTATAATAATTTACTACAATGTGAAAAAAACCAAGATCTTTTATCCATACAGAATAGGAAATGCTTCCATTTAAAATATGGTAAGCACACAATAATAATATATACACCACAGATTTGGAATTTTGCTTTTCACTTGTGCACAGAACTTTTGCATATTTGTATTTGTGTATCTTTGTCTGGATTTACATTTTTTTATTATTTCGTATCCTTTCCCTGTTACCCTGGGAATTCATATTCTTTTGAGTCTAGAATTGAGAAGACAAAAGCTTTTAATAAAACCAGATGCTATTTAAAATTGAACTCCCTCTCAAGTTGTCCCCATGCAGTTAGCAATAAAAAATGCTGGGCTTGTTTTTCAAACCATTTTGGCACATTTTGAGGCACTGTTAATTATAATGAGTAAAACCTACTTTTATATGACATGACTACAGCAATAATATTTCTGAGCACAGTCTGAAGAGAGGATATCCATAGGGGCAAAGTCAAGATAAAGGCCATGCAATGGAAGACCCAACCTTTTTATAACACCTAAAAAGGTAAAGCTTTGATCACAGAGTTTGTGACCACCAACTTGACTTTATTTTATCTCCGCTGGGTATATCGCTCTGCTGTTGAGTTGTCTTCCTGACAAATCACAACAAAACCCCGGAACTGCTTTTCTGGAGTTCCCATCCATCTCTGCTGGATACCCAGCAAGCTCCATCTGGAAGAAACTTAAGGAGCTACTCAAGTGGATTGTGCCCAACCATTGCTAACAGGCCAACCCGGGTGTTACGGCTTCCCTAAGAGGTAAACCCTAGTGATCAAATTGATCACAAGCTGCAGTCCAATGAAAGGATATTTCTCAAGAGGGATCTCACATGGCAGAAACCAAAGGGATGCATGTGTAGGCTTGTGTGTTGAGGGAGATCTTCACTGTTCTGCCTGCAGACACAGCAGTTATCTGTTCTGGAAGAAAGATCTATGGGAAAAGGCAATTGAATCTTTCTGTAGGGCTGAAGAAGCAGCTCTGGGTAGGTGTCCCCCCAAAAGGAGAACTTTTCCCCCCCCAGGACATTGGTTTTTTATGCTTAATGTCCACCATGTCCTTTTGATGTTTTGTTCTTTGAGGAGGGAATAAGCAGAGACCATCGCTTGTTTTATAGTTTTACAGTTTGTTGTTAGTAGATCACTGAAAAAAATCTCTCTGTCTCTGCTGGCATGAAAATAGATTGGGTTGAAAGCTTCAGCTTCAGCCTTAGAAAAGGTCCTATTGAGTTTAATCATTGTAATGTGCAGTCAAAAGCCAGGTAGGAAGTCCCAAAAAGACTCCATGAGTGGTCCATTCTTTTTTTAAAAACTGACTTTCACATGTCACTTTGCAGATATGGGTGTGTGCTTTGCACACAACAGAACCTTCTGCATTTCATTACAGGGCAGTTGGGCATGTTATCCCTTTGAGCAAAACTGTGCCCTGGCAAAGGTACAAATTGATGTTCCTCTTCTTTTTGGGCTTACTGCTGACATTAGGCACACGTGTCACCTAACAACCAGGCTTTCCAAGAAAAATCTTCCAGCTGTAGAGCCCACACAAATATGACGGGGAGATACACGGTCCATGCAGGTTCCTATTAATTCCTCTGCAGACTCCTTGCAAGAAGGGTCAGAAAAGTCAAGATGGCAGCCATGACTGCACAAGTAAAGCCCATCCCTTATTTAAGCACACGGATGGATGCAAGACACATCAGGCAGAGAAGGGGTACTTTAATCCTGTAATTCTAGCCATCATCTTTTGGTTTTTTTGACCCCACCCACAACACCCACATTGCTCTGCCTGAAGAGCAATCTAACATGGTGGCAGTTCAGGAGCTCAAGTCAACCAAAGTAAAATACTGTCAGGTAGCCTTGAGTTATACTTAAATGAAGGATGCTTAAGCCAAGGGATGAAAAGTTGCACCACTGAAGCCATAAAAGTGCAAAATGCTTAATTTTAGCTTTTGGAAGTAATCTGATGAGCACAGAGGAAGATGTTTACTTAACTTGTCCTTCCGGAAAGCATCCACTAGTTAAAGTGGCATAAAAATTCAAACATTTGGTGTGCATGAACTCGGAAAGTTGCTGCTCCTTATTACATCCTCGGCTCCCAAGGGTGGGTCTTGGGTGTTTTCCTGCCGGTGATGTTGAGCAGGACCAGTGGCCTTAAACTGGTTCACCCCCTGCCCCAATTTATAATGCACAAAGAAGAACAAAATGCGATCAAGGCATTTTGGAGTACCTGGATAGTTTGCCTCCCTTGGCCAAATGCAGAAGGGCCATGAAAACAGCCCCATTCCATCCCATTTGAACCTGGGCTAATCTGATGAGTGAACCCAGCCAGGGCAACATCATCAGACCCTCCCCAGCTTCTGCTGGCCTCTTTCTATTTCCTGGGATCCTTCTATTTCCGAGAAAATATAACTCAGACTGAGATCTAGAACACCTCCAGAAAAATTATTTCTGCCCCAGCTCTCATTCTAGACATCCATCACACAATCCACATAACCATGTCAACATACTGGTATATGAACCTGCTGGAAAAAAAAAATCTTTGTTAACACCTCCAAAAAGGCAATTGTTTCCAGCACTATCAACTCTCTGCATTCTTTCATTTTCCCTTCTGGATTGCTATTTTTACGGCAACAGAAAACAAGCGAACAAAAAATGAAAAAAAAAACAGTGGTCAATGTAGAAATGGAAACAGAGCTGTCTTACCCCCCTACTCCCAACCCCCCTGCATAGGAATCTGTTTTAGAGCAGAGCAATTGCATAATATAAATTGTACCTGGAAGTCTCTGACAATCGGCGTCTAACCATAGTTATTCAGAAAAAAGAAAAAAAACACTCAGCGTATATAATTGTAATGTTAATCCAGTTCTGTCTGTATCTCACCCTGGTTGACTCTGGTGTCCTGCTGTCAATCTGGGCTGGTTATTTTTCTAAGCTGGCCAGCAGGAAACTTCACCCAGAATTTGACCCATTTGGTCACCTATGTTAAGAAGAATCTGAGGAGGAGAGCGTGTTTGGCTATTTCCAGCTGTTTTGTGTCCTCCTATAAAATCAACTGCTTCTTGACGCTTTCAGGTATTTAGACATTGCACAGGATGTCTGCCAATGTCTCCTCAGAGGATGGTGGAACTCTTCCCACCCTAGTCTGGCTCTCCAGCATCCTCGACCGCCTGTCGTTAGCTGAAAAGCTATGTGGTTTCATTTTTGTTTTGCAAAGTGGAAGGCCCCGGAGTCTTTCTGCTCTCCATCCATTACCGTAACCTGTATTTCACTGTAACAGTTCTCATTCTTGCAACAACACACCCAGTCCAGACCCATGAAAAATGATCATCCCTCTGGCGGAAAATTCCAGCAGCATCGGCCCAGTTGATAGGAAGGGCATTGTGTTGGACTGCAGTGGATTCTGTGATCACAGGCAGGCTCTTCTCCAGATATTCCCACCTCTAATTCATGGGGAAAGCCATTTTCCAGGGACTACTGGCTTTGCCCAATGATGCCATTTTCTCCCATCTTTATCCCACAGTCTTCCTTCCTTCCTTCCTTCCTTCCTTCCTTCCTTCCTTCCTTCCTTCCTTCCTTCCTTCCTTCCTTCCTTCTTCCTTCCTTTCCTTCGAATTGCAGAGATTCTTTTGGAACTGAAAACAGGTGATTTGAGATTTCCAGTAAAGTTGAGGCATCAGGGTTTTTTCCCTTTCTTAAAAAAAAGTAACACTAAAAGCAGTTTCTTCTTTTCATTGCCCAGAACGCAAAGGCCACGTCTGTGAACGGAGTTGCAACAGTACAGTTGAGAATGGCTTGAGAAATGCTTCTGGGAGAGAGCGGCTTGGACCTTAGATGGAAGGGCGGGGAGGGGGACGGGAAGGAGGCGGAGCCCGGTTGGGGGGAGGAGCATGAGGAGGGGGCGGAAGCAGCGTGGAGGGTGGGGAAGGGGTGGGGGGCGTGGGTGAGCTGGGGGCTGGTGGGGTATAGATGGAGGCAAGGGAGGGAGGGTTGTAAGCAGGGGCAGGGGGAGGGGGGGAGGGGAGGTAGGTGTTGTTGAGCGGGTACTTGGGTGGTGCCTGGAAGGTCTTCACTCGGGTGAAGGTAATGCAGCGTCCCTGAAAGACAAGCAAAAAAAAAAAAAAAATGAGACCTTCCAGGAGGACAAGGCAAACACAGGACACACTGCCAATTCTGAATGCCTTGGGGAGAGGAGAGCAAAACTGCAAAACTCACATAACAACTATCTTGCTTAACAAGAAAAATGTTGGGCTCCATGGTGACCGTAAGCCGAGGTCATCCTGTGCTTGTGACGCAGAGCGGTGCCCTAGAGTTGGAGCTTGCTCCGCAAGAGCCTTTGGCCGGGGCTGGCTCTCCGAGGCCCTTCGCGTCCTGAGCCGGGAAAATAATCCTGGGATCTCATGTCTGTCTTTGCCTTCAGCAAAACTAAACACGATGGTTCGCCAGCTGCGTCTCCACCGCCCAGACCCACCTCTCCTCTTTGGCCCCGGAGGGCAGCTCAAGCAGAATTAGTCCAGTTGGATTTCTTAATGTCCAGATATTTTAATCATGAAGAAATGAAAGCCCAGCCAGAAACAGAAATGCCTGACTTTGTTTTGCCTACATGCCTGCTCAGCAGGGACAGAAAAAACACTGGTTAATCTGACTGGAGCTCCTGACGTCCCCTGCAAAATCAAGTAAAATGTTTGCAGAACACAAAGAGCTCTCCAAATGTTGGGTCACCAGAGCAGATGGGATACAAAGCAGAATTTGGACCCGGAATTTAGGAAAAAAGACAGGGTGGGCTTCTTGGGGATGGAGGGGATTAGAAAGCAGACAGGAGACTCTGAGAGCTCCAGCACAAGGCTGTGTTTCACAAACATCAACTATTTGCACCCCGAGGGGAATGGGTCTGTGCCACACGCTCAACTTTTAAAATCCAGGGGCCCCATTCCTGCCTAAGCATGAACCACATTTGGGGAAATGCTTGGCACTGGGAGGACCACATATTGTTTGTGTGGAGGGAGGGAGGGGGCTCCCTGCAAAGATATTGACAAGCTGCAAATATACGGGCTGTAGATGCATAAATAAATGCATATACTGACATGGAAATGTCCCGTGTGTCCTATTTAATTTGCATTTCCAAAATGCACAGAAGGAAGGTGAACTAAATCTGAATGGCAATTTGGAGGTTTTGAATTGATCTCGTACGCATTTGGTAATGTAGCTAAGTGAGACCGTTGGTAAGTGAGCTTTGCCCCATTTTATGACCTTTGTGGCCACTGTGAAATGAATCACTGTGGTTGTTGAGCTAGTAACACAGTTGTGAAGTACATCCGGCTTCCCCGTTGACTTTACTTGTCAGTCGCAAAAGTTGATCATGTGACCCTGGGACGCTGTGACCGTCGTAAATAGGAGCCATTTGCCAAGCATTCGCATTCTGATCACGTGACCGCGGGGATGTGAAAAATGGTCCTAAGTCACTTTTTTCAGTGACTTCACTAAATGAATGGTTGTAAGTCGAGGACTACCTGCATTTATTGCTACCTAGATGTTAAAGAACTGTATTTTATATGGAAAATAATAAATATTCATATATAGCAAAGAATATCGGCTCTTGATAATGTAATTCCTTCCATACCTTAAATTGCATGCAAGTTTGTGCAGTTAGCAGTTTCCCTTTTTAATGCACAGACTGGAGGGAAGGGAGAGATAAATAATTTTCAGACAGCATTAAGAGCTCCTGAAGCTTTAAGTTTGAACACATCTGATAGCTGGCTAACAAACGCCTTAAAAAGCCACCGTTTATCATGCAAAAGGAAAACACAGCTGCAGAATTCCACAAGTACAACCCATTAATTAAGGCCCCCATTCCCAATTCTATTAATAATCTTGTTTTTTTGGAGGGGGGGGAAACAGCCCTTGTGCCTCTTTTAAGGTAGGGAAGTGGGCATTTGGGCTGTCCTCTTGAAAGTAAAAATAACCTCATTAATCCCGAGAAAATTGCAAACCTCGGCCCTTGAAAATGTGAGCCGACAGTAAGCCACCATGTGACCACAGTCCTTTGCTCTGATTACAAGCAGCTGTGCTTGGTGGCAACCTTCCTCAAGGAAATTCATTTCACAATTTTGTTCAGCCCTATCCTTGAAAATCAGCTACAGAAATGTGATTTGCCTTTTGCCTCACCGGCACTATCAAAAATGAGCAATCCTGCCTCAATGATGCGAGGCTGGGAACCATGGGCTGAGGAACATTTCCCCAGGCATCTTTGCCACTGTAAACTGGGCAGGCCAGGGGATTCTGCAGGGAGGTGGGTCCACAAAGTTAAGTTGTGGGGCACAACCACCTGATGGAAGCTCTGCCCTTTATTCTTGCCAGGTAGTTGTGGCTGCCATCCTGACTTCTTTGCCCCCTTCCAGAGATCCCTTGGCCAAGGCTATCTCCTTCCCTTGGCGGCACAAAGCAGCCTTCCTGAGCGATTCTGGAAAATGAAATTCTACCCCAGTTGGCAAGAATTCGTGTGCAATACAACCGCGTCTGACTGGGACCAGTTTTCAAAATAATATTTTCTGCAGATTTTTTTGGCCTCTACACCAGGGGTGTCGCATAAGTTTTTGTGAACTCATAGACTAACAGGGTTGTTCTCCAACTACGCCTAAAAAATTGATCTTGGTTTCTTATTTTTTCAGATCTGTTCTTGATTTCCACTTAAATTGGTATGTATGCTATGCATATTTCATCAAAGATTTACATTCTGCTTGCAAATTTTGCCTGATGTTCAAAGTTCTTGCAGATTTTGTCTAAGTGCAGTTTTTGAATGTTGTTTCCATTCGTCTGTGTTCTCTTGTTCAGATTTGGCTAACTGAACTGCTTTCAAAATTTGAGGCAGTGAAGATGCTAAGCAATAGTTATATTTCAGATTACAAAATGGGTTGAACATGGAAGTTAATTTTTGCCCTTTAATCTGAAACATGGAGTTTTGTTTCCTGCTTTCTATCAGAGCACTTGAAATTTGTGAGGCAGCAAGAAAATACTTGTTAACTAAGAAGCAAAAATCCCAAAAAACGAATGCCTGGCAGGAATGCAATAGAGCAGCATTTGCATCTCTTTAGCCTTCATTCTTACATCATTCCTTTGTTATAAAACTGGTCCAGAGGGATCTTTATCAGCTTTTCAATGGAACAAAATTTAAAGGAACAAGAAACCTCCCACATGCAGATTCAGCTAATCAGTAGCCCTGGGACTTAGCTGCTTGCATTTGGAGGATGTGTCTGGCAAACAATATAGAATACACAATAACAAGAGTTGGAAGGGACCTTGGAGGTCTTCTAGTCCAATCTCCTGCTTAAGCAGGAGACCCAAAGAAGTTGTGTGCAGTGAGTGAAGGAGAAGGGGGATTACCTTGTCTCCTGGCTGTGGTCGCATGACGGACACTCGATCGTAACCTTTCCTCAGAAGAACCCAGAGGGCATCCAGCTTTCCCTGTAAAACAAGGAAATGGTATCATATATCTGCTACAAGACTGGCACAAAATAAATCAGCTTGCAAAAGAGGCAGAAGCCCCAGTGCACAAAAACACATCCATCTTTTTCATTAATGTGATAACATTAGAAATCAAAACACCACCTTGACTCACGCATGAAAGAAAACACACACCATCCATGTACTAAAAACAATTGGGCTACTTGCTGAATCTTCCTCAGACTTTTTGTTGAGAAACAGATCTGCATCTGATTTTATGTACCCCAACATAGTCATTGATGATGTTGGGAAGGAATGCTAAGAATTGGAGCCTAAGATTTCTAAGGGGGCACCAGTTGGAAAAGGGTCTCTGAGCCATTTTGACTCCCCCTGTTCCTCCAGAGGGATTCATGGGCAATGGACAAATTCTGTTTTCTCACAAGGATCTGTTTTATGTATTCCGTCCAGCAAGGAGTGGTATCATAGTCCCAAGTTCACTCTATACTCTTGCAAACATTGATTGACTGATTTCTAGTATTTATACTCTGCTCCGTCTTTTGGGCAGAAAACAAGAAAATAAAACATTCAGTACAAAAGAAAAACATTGTGAGGAAGCAATAATGGAGGGGAGCTAGGGAGAGGAGAGCTCCCAGGGTCCTTCCCCAAACACCTCCTCACCTCCCCACAAACAGAGAGAAACAAGTTGGTAGTCAATCTTCATAAGGTTCACTTCTCTGACAGTCACTCAAGCTAAGAAACAGTCACTCCATGGGGCAGGGGATGTTTGTAAAGCACATTCAGTGCGGGGAAACAAGTAGATAACTACGATGAGCCCACTGGGATGTACAGAAAGCCATGTCGTAAACCTCATTCCAGTGGGGGGCTATGGCTCTTTTGCATAGCTCCCTTGCAGCAGGATACACTATTGTGGTGACTGTAAACATGAAGAGAGCTCAGGCCTGTCTGAAGAGCATGTATCATTTTTTCTGTGCTACAACAGCCAGCCCAAAGGATGCACAACACACCAGAGAGAGCAGACGTCAGATTCCTACTCCATCCTGCAAGTCCCATAGTGATTGTGGGTTTGTCATTCTATCTCTCAGCTGAAGAAGGAGAGGCTATGTCAGTCCTCTAAGAGTCTTCAAACAAACGTGGATAAATAAATAAGCATGTCGCACAATGGCAATATTCCAGATTTCTTAACTATAAAGGAGAAAACAATAATGGAAAGTCATTTCGATAGGGAAAAAAAATGGGCTCCTTGCTGTTTCTTATTTTAACATGCTTATAGAGGCTGCTCTTCATCAAAATACCATCTGCAAGGCTTAATTTAAACCAGGTCCTGTTCTCCAGAATGTGATTTTGGTACCAAATTTCTCTTTGTTGCTAGTACAAATTTTAATGCCTAGTAGCCTACAAGAAAATGTGCAAAGTCTTCAAAAAATAGTTCATAGAAGAGAAGAGACACAAAACAAAACCTATGCATTGGAAGGATCTTATGGGTTATCTAATCCAACCCCTTTCTTGTGATAGGGATCCCCGAAATAATCCAAAACAAGAAGCCATCTACTGATGTAGACCAGAGGTTCTCAACCAGAGTTCAAAACAAGCCACAGCTGATGGGTGCAGGGTCATGCTGGAGTTCAACCAAGATGTAAGATAAAGGCGGCTTCTTTTCTCCCACTTCATGGTCCAACATCTCAACAAGTTTATTGCTGTCTGGGCTACTCCAGGTCTTTGGGTAGGGAAAGCTCAGAAGCTTGTTGGATCCAGGGAAAGAGGACCGTTGAAGGTTGCAGACTCTCCCAATTGAAGGATGCACTCTCCCAGTGTCCAAGCAGAAAAGCCTTGGACGACAGCATCCTCCAAATGGAAGGAAAGGGGACATGCCTTCACTTGGCCTAGAATGGCCAACAGAAGCTGGTTGATCATCCACGTCATTTGACAATCCATCAGCAAAAAGACTGGTGAAACACATCAGCTTGTTGGCTTTTTAGGGAGAAGACCATGAGGAACTCCAAAGCTGATGCCCTAGATCTGCCCTTGGCATGGTCTGGGGAGAAGAAGGGGGATGTGGCAGAAAAACGAAAGCAAAACATGGCAGTACAGTGGGATGTGTGAACCCAGGACATGTAAATAATTTGAATTTAGCTTGGAAGCTAATATGTGGACATGTGCAACTCTATTGCAGGAAAAATAGGAAAACCTGCTGGTCCTGGAATTCAGCTACCAAAATATCAAGTTTATTTTTCTTTCTTGTTTCAAGGAATAAGATTCTAGTCTTCTACAACACTGGAATCTTGAGATCCCAATAAGCGGCTGGATCGAGTTTCTAGTGAACTTTTGTGACCTTTACAATTCCTTGTTTCTTCCAAGGTCTGGCAGAAGCAGAATTAATTATGCAAAGCCAAGCAAAAACCAAAATCAAAAGAAAAGGAATGAAAAAAAAATATTGGGGCTAGAAATGCCTAATTTATGCATGCCACAAAATCCAGCTTTTCTTGGCCCAAAGGCTGATATTTTTAGGACAATCTTGATCGTAATGCAGTATAAGCAGTGCCGCTGGTTCACTGCTGGGTGAATATAAAAGGAAATATAAATATAAAATATAATAAAAGGAAAAAATAAATAATATAAATATATATAAAATAAAATAAAAGGGAAAAATGACATATATTAGGCAGATACTACAGGCCCCACAATCAAGCAGAAGACATAGATGAGCTCTTTGCTAATCAATTAACAATTTTATGTAGGAAATATACCACAGTAGTCATGGGAGACTTTAACTACTGTGATATCAACTGGGAGACAAACTTTGCAGCGAGTGGGAGATCAAATAGATTCCTGACCAACTTTGTTGACAGCTTTGTCATCCAAAAGGTAGAGGAGGGAACTAGAGGAAAAGCTATAGTAGACCTAATTCTTACTAATAGAGAAGAAGTGCTAGAGGGAGTTGAAACTGCCAGATCTTTAGGCGAGAGTGGCCACGTCATATTTGAAATTCAATATAATGCAAACACAAGCAATAGAATATAATTCAACCAGTGTCTTAAACTTTAAAAGAGCTGACTTTAAGAAACTCAGAGAGGGCCTAAGAAAAATTCCATGGATAAAAATCCTAAAAGGGGAGAACAACTTAGGTAACGTGGGAAACACTGAAAAATACAATCATAAAAGCTCAGTCCAACACAATACCACTAAAAAAAGAAAAACAAGAAATCCAAGAAGAAATACTTTGTTTGGTTACTTCTCTCCCTGTGACCCCTCCAAGGACGAGAGAGCAATTAAGGTACAGTAACTGGATAAGCAAGGATGAAGTCATGGATGCTTCTTTTAGACATCATTTGTGTGGTGATATCTCAATATGCATGAAAACTTTATTATCATCATAATAAACCCAACAGCTGTGCTAGTTTAATTTATTGATTAGCCCACAGGCCATATCAGAATACAGAGTCCCAAACATATAATATTAATAAAATCCTATAAAAATAATTTAAAATGAAATTGGAGTAAAATACAATAATTTAATATATAGATAAGTAAAATAAGATAAAATTATATTTCAATACCACCCCTACAATCTACCTCAATCAGTCCCACATAAGCTGATCTTATCCAAACCATTTTACTCAAGTACTGTGCTGTGTTAAGTGTTGTTTTCAGATTCTGGCCACACATATGTTGTTTTAATATGGGGTTCCCAATGGGTCATTTGTTTAATATATGAACCAAGATACCTGTCTCTCACCCTCTTATACAAACAACAATCAAACATGTGAGCCAAGTCTTCTACACTATGCAAATGCGGATACGTCTAGCATATGGAATAGAATGAACCTCCCATATCTCACCATTGTATCAAGCTGTTTGAATTTCGCTTGCATAATAAACCCAACAGCAAAGAGACATACCTTGATAGGAGAATACCACTTGTGTGGTGAGGAGGACCTGCGTATGCTGCTTCCAAGATTCCTTGGCTCTGGGAACTCATACTCTTGTTCTGGCATCTTGACTCGTGCATTCTTGGCCTTCTCCAGCTTTGCCCCTTCTTCAGTTGATCCCTTTTCTCCCCAACGAACCTAAAAGGGAAACATTTCCATCAATTTGATCTCAAGCTCTTCTCTAATGACTCCATCCAGAGCTGTCTAAGGAGAAGTGGAGGTTGGTAACTTCATGTGGGATTTTGCTTCAGAGATTCTTTGATCTCATCAAGTCCACAAATGCAATGACTAAATTTGAAGACTTTGGAGCAACATACCAGTGAAAAACCTTGAGTTTACAATCATTCTTGGACCTCACATGCTGGCCGTAAAATTCCTGGAAGGCCACTAGATAGCCTTATCAGGGAACTCAACCAGGTCAACAGTTGATTCAGAGTTACCCCCCTTCCTTTCCTGATGTACATAAATTAGCCAGAAAGTTTTACATACTTAATTACTAGCTTTATCAGTTAGAAACAGAAGAGTGAAAGCTGTGATACATTAGTAATGAACCCCTCTCTGAGAAGGCCATCTTCAATCGGGGTTGGAAATATCTGCATTTATTATTTATTATTATTTATTATTTATTAATTTGATTTGTATGCCGCTCCTTTTTTTTTAAACCCAAGTATACTCCTTTTTTTTAAAACCCAAGTTTTTTATTAATTTTACAATATTGCATTTACATATTTGAAAAGTAGCGTGGCGGTTGAGCATCGTGATTCCACTACATTTAAATATCATCAGTACAAATCTCAAAGTATTTCAACAACAAAATTCCCTCTCTTTCCTCCATAAGATCTACTATCATATTCATATCAATACAGTTCTTATTCTATCAATCAAACAAAAAATACCTTTCTAATATTCATTATTATTATACTCCTATATAAAGGTTGTTTGAACGATCCTTAAGGGGGATGAACTTTGTATTCATTAAACCCCGTGCTGTTCAAATATACTTGGTTCAAGTGGACTGTGTGATCTCCATTCATAAATTGGGCTGTGGGGAATTTTCCTCTTCAGAGACCACCCTACCTCCATCCGCTTAATGCCTCCAACTCCACGCCCACCATAATAGGAAGCATCCACCGTTGGCCACTTCTTCTTGGGAAGTCCATCATCATCTTCCTCCTGAAAGAGAGAGAAGATATAGGAATCAACAATGAACTATCAGAACTTCTAATCCTCGGACAGAAAGAAGTTGTTGTGAAGAAGATAAGATAAAGATAAACCTTTATTGTCATTTTTTACTATGAGCGCACTAACTCACATTAAAACCTTAGTTAGCTGACTAGCAAAAAGTTCATCTATTTCCTCTGTTCGGTTGGGTGGCCTATAGTCTACACCTAAGGCAATGTCATTCCCCCCCCTTTTATATTGACCCAAATGCATTCAAGACAGTTTTCATCATTGAACTGAGCTATGCAAGTGGTGGGATAGCGCACATGTGCACCCGTGCATCTCAACTTGTGTGAGCAGCAGGTTGGCGCACACCCGCCTGCACATTGAGCTGCACCCGTGTAGGCATGTGCACCAGCTCTCAGCTTGCGCGAATTGAGCCATGTGCACGCTCTCAGGGCCCGGTTCGAAATAGGCCACAGCCCAGTACTGCGCTAAGGCCCAGGAATTGGGGACCCCTGCTCTGTTGGCGATGACGGTCCAAATCTTTTTCTGCCTTTACGCCTTAATTAAAACCCAGCTGAGTTCTACCTCTTTATTCTCTCCCCTTCTGCCTAGACACTTTTGTAAGGGTGTTTTGTTTTTTTTTGGCCTGAAATCTGGGAGGAAGGCCATCTTTTTGCCTTTGCTGCTGCCTCTCTTTCCCCTCCTTCTTCACTTTGTCACTGCCCAGGCCAGCTTTCTCACACACAACAGGAAATACCAAACCCTGAATGTGCTCTTGGCAAGAGTGTGAAAAGCCTCCCGGTTATTTCGGAATTAAAGCCCCCCCCCACACAGAAAATGCCTGGCCATCGTGGCACTAAAGGAAAGTGGCCATCAATCCAGCCACAGGTCAGGCTGCCCTCTTTGCGTGCCCCGTTTTCTACTTCATAGGGGAAATATTTGGAAGAACAAAGCCAGCAGAATTTCATCACCACGATGGAGACGTACAAAAGCATTTTGCTTCAGAGGTTTGGCTGCCTCCTCGGGAGACGTTTCTGACCGTAGCCTGCATAGATGCAGTTTGTCCAGTGGGAAAGAATATCCAGGCTTATTATTTTGTTTACTTATTTTGCTGAATGGCTGGCCTTCAGAAGTTGTGGGTGCTCCGTCACCTGAGGCATTTAAGAGACTGGACAGCCGTTTGACTGGAATGATATAGGGCCTCCTGCTCGAGCAGCGGGTTGGACTAGAAGATCTCTGAGGTTCCTCCTAACTCTGTTATTCCATTTCCAAATGACCTTCTAGGAACCTATTACCTAATGGTTTATCTTGGCGTTGTTTTAAAAGCCAAAAATAGATTTTGTCGCTGAAGTTAAAAGAGGTACCAGAATACCCTTTCCATCTTCCTGGTGCCCAGATGTGCTGACCAACAAAAATAGTGAGGGATAACGGGAGTTGTAGGCCAAAACATCTGGAAGACCCCACAATGAGAAAGGAAGTTAGGGTTTGTCTTGGCAAGGGTTCAAAATGACCCATGTGTTTATTGACAGGTGCTAGCAGACAAAACATCCGTTTGAAGGGCCTTTCTCAACTTGCTACCAACATCTCTTTGCCATTTTTTCCCCCTGCTATATCCCTCTGTGGCGCCTCCGTTCCATCCCCAGTCCATTAGTTAGGTTGGATTAAGGGCTGATACTGGTGATCATTAGCAATCCCCTTTCAACAAACATATATCTGGAAAATATGAATAAACGCTGATAAAAGTGCACCTCCAGCTGGTTCACGATCTGAAATGATTTGCATCATCTGAAAGCAGGCCTGGCCAGAATCCCTTAGCACTTGTGCAGGGTTAACCCCAGATGAAAGAGCCCTTGCTATATCGTATCTTTGAAAGCAGAAGGGAGGGCAGGATTACAACCAATGGTTTGCTGTAAAACTAC
Organism: Bothrops alternatus; assembly: GCA_034064705.1. Lineage (NCBI taxonomy): Eukaryota > Metazoa > Chordata > Lepidosauria > Squamata > Viperidae > Bothrops > Bothrops alternatus. Next base: position 1,129,826 of record JARGCV010000327.1, read on the forward strand.
AAGGAGGGAGATTCAGGCTAGACATCTGCAAAACCTTCCTGAGTGCAGCAGCTGTTTGCTTGTGGAACAGGCTGCTGGATACAGTGATCAGACCTCCTTCACTAGAGGACCCCAAGAAGGTCATCTATCCAAGATGCTCTATTGCAGAGGACTCCAAACTGGACCACTTTAAAACTTATAGACTTCAACTCTTCAATCTTCCCTTTTGGTTCTGTTAGGGGAGTCCTAAGGGCCTGTTGCTGAAGATGGCCAGCTGGCTTCCCTTTCTCCTCTCCAACATCAGTTCTTGGTCATACTAACAGGAAGCATTGTGCAAACCCCCTTAACACCATCCATCACAGCGGAAACCAAATCTCCTCTGCTCCTTAGTACTATTAAAGATGAGTTTGGGGACAAAGCCCAAGGAAGGGGAGGAATAAGGTTTTCCATTCCTACTTTTCCATCTTCCATTAACAATTCACCATGCCTTTCTCCTGCATAGCAGGGGCAGATGCTGTAGGCTCCCTGCCAACAGTTTCTCCCTTCTGGGTGAGAGGAGTGAGCAGTAGCAGTAACAGCAGCAGCCCCCAGAAAGAGTTCCTTTCAAACTGCAAAGGTAGAAGCAGATGTGGGAGGAGAAGCAGATGTCCTTGATGGAGCTCATAAATCATCTTTGCCAAATTAGAGCTCTGTTTTGGATTGATCCTGGCCTGCCAAAACTTTGCTGAGTACCTCTGTCTTGTAGATAAATGGATGGAGTGATATCAGATCTAAACGCTCTCTGTGTGTTTGGGTGTGTGGGTGTGGGTGTTCTTGACTTGGCTGTAGAACCAAGTGAGAAAGCCTGTGGTCTCCAGATGTCAACAAAGACTCATGAATGATGGCAAGATTGGGCTGTTGGTTTGCTCCGACTGAAACCCGTAGAAAGAAAATTAATTTAGCCTTGATCTCAAAGCTGCAATGTCAAATTATAAGGCAACGAACACACTTCATCCTGGAAAATCCACCATATAAACAAAGCATAATATGTACTTAAAACCCAACATGCAACCACAATGTAGGGTAGAAGCCATAATGATGACGCCATGATAGAAGGGGAGATCATCAAATTTGCAGACAAAATCAAGCTAGGGAGAATTGCTAACATTTTGGAAACTAGGTTCATGATCCAGAAAGATCGACAGACTGTCCAACAAGAAATAATTCAGTGGTGAGAAAAATAGGCAGGAAAAACCAAAAGCACAGGTATCGAATAGGTAATACCTAGCTCAACAGCAGTAACTGTGAGAGGGACCTAGCAGTCCCTCCCAGTGGAGAACCACTTAAGTAGGAGACAGCCATGTGCTGCAGCTACCAAAAAAGCCAATGCAGTCCTAGGCAGCATCAACAGAGAGATAGCAACAAAACCTTGAGAAGTGATAGTACCGCTTTATACTGTACTACTGAAGCCACACTTGAAATACTACATCCAATTTTGGTCACCACATTATGAAATAAAATACCAAGGTCCTAAAATGGGAGCAGAGAAGAGCAACAAAGATAAGGGGTCTAAATTGTACAATGAATGCTTAAGAGAACTAGGTATGTTTAGCCTAATGAAGAGAAGAATTAGGGGTGACATGATAACTATCTTCCGTTATAGTACTTGAGGGATTGTCACAAAGAAGAGGGAATTGACTTGTTCTCCAAAGCACCAGAGAGAAGGACAAGAACTAATGGGTGGAAGCTCATTAAGCTCATTTCTCACTAAGGAGAAATTTTCTGACAGTGGAAACAATTATCACTGGAACAACTGGCCTCCAGGAGTTGTGAGTGCTCCTTCCCTAGAGGTTTTCAAGAAATAACTGGACAACCATTTGTCAAGAATGAAATAAGATATCTGACCCTATGATTCTATGATTGTGGAGGTCATCGTTGTGGCTACCCCCTTTTGCAGCCAGCACACCCAGCAAAGCAGTGGTGCTCCAGTTCTAATCAATTCGCTTTCCAAACTGAAGAGAAACCTTTGGGTTAATACTTGGTTTCCCTAGAACAGTTAAAACTTCTTGCTTGAAGAGTTCCAGGATGATGTGTGTCATCACACCACAGCTTAGTTTATTGCCCTGTTTCTCAACCTCACCAGCTTTAAGACCTGCGGACTTGAACTCCTGACTCATTATTACATGTATCTCCTGCCTGTAAACCAGGGGTTCTCAACCTTGGCAACTTTAAGACTTGTGGACTTCAACTCCCAGAATTCCTCAGCCAGCAAAGCTGGCTGAGGAATTCTGGGAGTTGAAGTCCACAAGTCTTAAAGTTGCCAAGGTTGAGAACCTCTGCTGTAAACAAACCATTTCTGAAGCACATTAAAACAAAGACTTAACAGTGACAGTCCACCCAGAAAGCTTCCCTTTTATTAACTTCAGACTGCCACTGGGGAAAATGATGAATGGCATTTGTAATGCAGCTACTCCGAGCAGCTATTCTATGTTTACATGCTGGAGTAAATGAATAAATAAGCTTGAGGAGCGTGTAATTGGACCAGGGAACCAGCAACTCTGCACTGGAAGTCTCAGGTGACCTCCGTGTACTGTGACCGCAATGACGCTCTCTGGCCTTGGCCCTTGGCTCCTCATGGTCTAGAAGTATCTGGGATGTGTGGGACAGGCAGTCCTCAACTTATGACCACAACGAAATCCAAAATTCCTGTTGCTAAGTTAGACTGCTAAGTGAGTTTGCCCCATTTTTCAACCTTTCTTGCCATAGTTGTTAAGTGAATCACTGCATTTTTCACTTAGTAGCATGGTTGTTAAATGAATCTGGCTTCCCCATTGAGTTTGCTTGTCAGAAGGTCGCAAAAGGGGGGAGGGTGTCACATGACCCCATGACACTGCAACTGTCATAAATATGAGCCAGTGGCCAAGCATCCAAACTTTGATTGTGTGTCCATGGGGATGTTGCAAATGTTGTAAGTGTAAAAATGGTCACGTCACTCTTTTTGTAACTTCGGTCACTAAATGAATGGTTGTAAGTTGAGGACTGCCTGTATTGACCAGCCTGATGCATTAAGAGTGCCAGACTCCCGTTCTGTGGCTGCCGCCACCATCTTGAGCTTTCTGAGCTCTTCCTGCCAAGGCTCCCAGTGCGGACTTGCTTTCCGAACGGCTTCCCTTCCAGCGATGGGTCATCCCAACCATCCCTATTTGCCATTTTCTGTTCATGCTAGCAGGGTTTCAGCGGCAGCCCAGAGAGGGAGAATTACCTGGCCTTCTGCTGATCCCTTTCCAGGGACCTTGAAAACCGAACTGCACAAACCAAATGCTTTATGAAAATACAGATTCCACAACAGCATTGAACAACATTAAAGCACTTACCTCGCTGTCTTCCATCGGAGGTGGTGGGGGCTCTTTAATAATCTGAAACGGATGGAAATGGATACAGAATATTACCTAATGTTAACTTTCAGGACCCATCCTCAGAAGACCATTTCTAAACATTTTCTGTTTAAAACCACAGCCTTCACCTACAGATCTGGCAGGTCACCTTCTGAGGAGCTGGCGAAAAATCTGAACCCAGCATGTCATTATTTAACCCTCCCCAACCCTGACAGAAAGAACTTCATAGAAAATGTTGCATCTTCTCAGACTCAGCTTTCTTCCCTACCCTCTCATTTATGTCAGGGGTGTCCAACCTTGACAACTTTAGAATTAGAATTAGAATAGAATAGAGCTGGAAGGGACCTTGGAGGTCTTCTAGTCCAGCCCTTTGCTCAAGCAGGAGAATAGTGATGGAGTGTCCACAATTTCTGGAGGCCAGCCGTTCAACTGCTTAATTTCCTCAGAAAGTTTCTCCTTAATTCCTGTGGATTTCAGGTACTGACTAAATATTGACGCCTTACCTCCAAGGAAAGCATTAACACATACATCAGATCCATGCACACTAGCCTCCTTCAACATGAGAACCAAGAAGTTCTCACTGACATCAGTGGTGTCACAATAGGAAAGATGCATAAGCACCCTCACGGGTTGACAGTCACTGGCTTCAATTTGATTTTGCAATCAACTCCACCCCTTTTAATGGATGTGCAATGATAAGATGCAGTTACAAAGGGGTGGGGAGTTGATCACTTACTAATGTGAATGGTCTCTGTGGAGAACTCCACATACGCACATACGCTTCCTAATAGGATTGAGAAATGATGCCAAACTGGCTGGAAAGGGATTGTCAAAGGATTGTTAACTTCATTATTATTTCCTCCAGACTGATGGGAAAATGTGCAAGCTGTATCTTGAAAGGTTCTTTGGAGGATTCAGCCCAGGGCCTGATTCCCCTCCCCAGCTTCATTCCATAGTCATCAAGCAGATCCACTGGCTTCTTCCTATTTTTCCTGTCTTAAAGGCTGGAATGCAAAGCAGAGATTTTCAAGATTCTTCTTTCCACATGATTTCCTATGAGATGTTTTCTCTCTGGAATACGGCCTTTGTTAATTTCACTCTCTTTCCATAAAGCTTTTTAGAACTGGGGACGTGGCTCTGACTTGCATTTAAACTGTTGTGAGAAGATTTGCTGAATTTGGCCTTCAGGATAAATATAACTGCTAAAAAAGTCCAAGAATAGAGGTCTGGTAGAAACTGCAGTTATTTGAAAACAAGTTGCATTGCACAGTCAGGCTGCAAAACTGCATTTTGGCCTTGCAGGATGCTACTACTGGACACAAGTAAGGCCTTTGGTTTGTATTGCAATTGTGGGGCACCGTTTTTTGTCTGCCTCTCTTGCTCCCCATCCAGACGTCTATGATTCCAGCTCCATTGTTGCTTTCTAAATAGAGATCTGTATGTTTTTCTTGGATCCACTTCATTATGATATGATGAAGGGAAGGGAAGGGAAGGGAAGGAAATTCAGAATAGAACAGAATGAGATTAATCAAGATTAGACTAGACTGCAAAATGGAATGGAATGGAATAGAGTGCAGAAGAATAGAATAGAATAGAATAGAATAGAATAGAATAGAATAGAATAGAATAGAATAGAATAGAGCTGGAAGGGACCTTGGAGGTCTTCTAGTCCAGCCCCCTGCTCAGGCAGGAGAACCTATACCATCTCAGACAAGTTAAGGCTCTTCTTAAAAACTCCAGGGATGGAATCCTAAATCCCATACATTCCCAGAAATCTCACTTCTGAAGGAATACCCACAGTACCCATATTTTTAGATGACCTCATCTGACAAACCAGGGCTTCTGCCTCCTTACAAACTATTCATCATAAGCAACCTTGTGGGTTTCTCTGGGAGTGATTTTCTCCCCTTTTGACGCAGAAGACCAGCCAAAGTGAGAATAGATTCCAGGGACTTACCACAGTGCAGCAAAGTGGCCAGAACCACCAGAGAAGCGCCAGAGCCAACAGAATGAAGAGGATCAGCAAGATAATTGCCAGAATGGTCCCATCAGACTGTAAAGGAAGTATCACAATTAAGTAGGGTGGAACAAGGCTTAGATATTCTGTTCAATCTGTCAGTCCTTGTCCAAAGTTTGGGTCAACTGCAATGCTCACTTGAATCAGCCATTAATTGTTCCTATCTCTGGTCAAGTCGGGATATATTATTTTAATTTGAAGAAGAGAGGGTGTGTATCCACAGATCTCCTTCCCAACCCAGAAAACCATGGCTTGCGCTAATCCAGCAATCACTGGATGGAATATAAATTTTAATAGATCTGAATATACCAGACTGAAAACCATTTCAGCAGATTCACCGCCTCTTCCAGAGGTTTTCCTGTCATTAAAATGCCCTGAAAATGGATTATTTCACTTAGCTTCCAACTGTAATCTCAAGTACAGACTATGCATTTCCCCAAACCAGCTAATATTTCTGAATCATTCCTCACTGATGTCATCAGGCTTTGGGGATCAGCTAGCAAGCAAAATTGGGCCTGGCAAGACTTAGAGACTTTGGTTTTCTAGGACCAGACTTTTAAAATAACAAAAATGACCCATGGATAAGTTACATCTGTTGTAAAATAGTACTCTGGAGCTTGGCTGATCCTGGCACGCCAGAGGATGGGTTGGTTGATGACAGGAAGGCTCCTGTGTACATGCGTGTTGATTATTCAGCACTCAGGAGCTGGAAGCGGAATCGAGCGGTTGCACCACCAGAATTTAGCACCACATGGATGTGGTCTTGGGTGCCCAACTCTCACTTCTCCTGTTTCATGGCTGAGAAAAACCCATCTACAGCACCAAAGCATTTGGAGGGCCCCACCTTGAAAGAACCCACATTAAAGAATGGTTAGAAAATGCCAACCGATCAGAATGGAAGTTTGCTGCCTGTCCTGATGGAACGACTCTCTAGAATTTCAACCTGAGATCTTCTGACTTGCCAACGGAAGATCCTTCTAACTGGAGAGTGAATTGGATTGTCGATATACAAAGGTTAATAGGGTAACAGAGTTGGAAGGGACTTTGGGGGTCTTCTAGTCCAACCCCCTGCTCAAGCAGGAGACTATATATGCCATTCCAGACAAGTGGCTGTCCAGTCTCTTCTTAAAAGCCTCCAGAGATGGAGCCCCCACAACTTCTGGAGGCAAGCCATTCCACGGGTTATTTTTTCTTACTGTTGGGAAATTTCCCCTTAATTATAGGTTGCTTCTCTGTTTGATTAGTTTCCATCTATTGTTTCTTGTCCTGCCTTTTGGTGCTTTGGAGAATAGGTTGACCCCCTCTTCTTTGGGGCAGCCCCTCAAAAATCGGAACACTGCTATCATGTCACCCCTGGTCCTTCTTTTCAACATACTAGACAAACCCAGTTCCTGAAACTGTTCACGTTTTAGCCTCCAGACCCCTAATTTTCTTCTCTGTACTCTTTCCAGAGTCTCAGTGTCTTTTTTATAATAGGGTGACGAGTGCTTTCGTGCTGGAGATAAATTCCTTGTGTGTCTAATCACACTTGGCCAAATAAAGTATGCAATTCAATTCAACCCAATTCTATTCAAACAGTAGCACCTGACCCAGAGAGATTAATGAGAGAGCCTACGTTTGTGTGCCAAAAGTGCCATAGTCAACCCACAGCGTTCCAGGGAGTATGGGCAATATTAATCTCAGAGGGGCCACCACTGAGTTGGTTTATATGAACCCACAGACCTTGTGCATGGAACATGCATGCTTGATTGGACCCTGGGCAAGTTGTCCTCAATGATCCCATGTGCTCAGGCATATGAGTTTGTCCTGTGCTCTTAATTATTCTTTGAGTGATTTCATTTCCAAGAGGAAAATGAGTTTAATACAATTACAGAAAAGAAGGCCATTTAAGTTCAGTCTTCACCATCTCTTCAGTGTATGTTTACATCTTTAGGTATTTGTTGTTCTAAGCACATAGCTTTCTACAGCAGAAAAGAATCTCTCTTTTTTTTTCTTGTTTAATGTTCTTTTCTCTAGGCTAAAATGTATGTCATTTCTTTTCTTGTCATTGATTTATCCCCCCTGTAGGTCTCCTCAAATTGTTTCCATGCTAGGAATGTTCTCCTTGAACCCCTTTGGTGCCCAAACTAAACAAAGAGGAGAGTCCAAATGATGCCCCAGTCCAATTCTTCGCAAACTTCTCCACACTCAGAGCCAGAAGAGATACAAAGTCGGTGGGGTTCTCAAATCACAAATTCAGAACGTAGCTCAGGAAAGGAGCCAGATAATTGTTTTCAATTAAAGGCATACCCAACAGCAGTAGGACACATGAACTCTAGCTTTAAAAAAAATAGTTTGTTAATGAATAACTTTAATCTTGTTGCCATTTAATGCAATGTTTCAAAGCATTTTCTACTGACTACTTAGTTTGTGTAGTTATTTTTAGAACATTCTTTGGAATTGTCAGAAACAACCCCACTGTGATACTGAACCACATTTCTTATGAAGCAAAGTTGCTCAGGTTGCCAGATGTTTTAAAGTGCACAATTGAAAAAGATCAATTTCGGATCACTCCGAAATCACCGATGTTCCTGCTCAGGGAACGCTTGCTCTTGCTTTCTCTCTGTCGGGGGGCTCCAACCTCGGCAACTTTGGTACTTGTGGACTTCAAATCCAGAATTCTGGGAGCTGAAGTCCATAAGTCGTAAAGTTGCCAAGGCTGGAGACCCCTGCAGTCTCTACTGCTACCTTCAGCATTTTCCAATCATCATTTCTGCCAAAAATCACAGCAGTGAAGACAGGCTTTCTACCACTTCAGTGTGGCTGGGGGATGCTGTGAAGACATCGGAAGTCATTAGAGGAGAAATGGCTCCAAAGCAATTTTGCCAGAATGGTAGCAAGATGAGCGCATAAATTTCCTCGTGTTTCCAAATTAGAATCTGCAAAGATCCTCTCCCTCAGTTTTTGAGGTCTTCTTCTCCAAGCCCTGCCCAAGGCAGAACACCTTATCCAGTCTGTTCTTGAAAATCTCCAGTGATGGGGCATCCACCACTTTGGGAGGAAAGCTGTTCCATTGGTTAATTGCCTTCACTGTCAAGGAAATTTCTCCTTAATTGACTGGATCACTTTTTAACAAATTTCCACCCATTGCTCTTTGTCCTGCCCTCTGGTGTTTTGGAGAATAGGTTGATCCCCTCATCTCTGAGACCACCCTTCAAGTACTGGCAGACAGCTGTCATGTCCCCCTCCAATCCTTCTGTTTGTTAGAGCCAGATACCTAGTTCTCTTACGATTGTGTGGTTTAGCCTGCGGACCTCTTGTCAGCTTTATTGCTCTTCTCTGCACTCTTTCTCTTTCTCCCTTGCTCTGATGAATGAATGCCATTTGTTTATTTTGTTCATTCACAATATTGAATCCTGCCTCTCTTGCATCTCCTGCTGCTGCACCAATTCCGAAGCTAGAAAATTAGCCAACATTGGCTGCAATGACAAGGTAGGAGAGGACCAGGCTGAGAAGGGAGGGGAGGGGTCAAACACATCATCAGTCATGAGTCTCTTGGCACCACAGGAGATCTACATCCAGTCCACCTTGAATTCCCTTGACTCTTATCTATCGCTAACTCACTTTGACTGTTAGTAATTCAGATTCTTGTAGATAGGAATAGCATACAATAAACATATTTTCATTTGAACTGGCTGGACTCCCAATTTCTTGTGCTCGATAGACTGCTAAGTATGGGTTGGTGCAACAGCAATCTAGGAAGACCAACAGGCGCATGCAGGCAGCTGAGGCCAGCTTCTGCATACAACAGCCCTTGGCTGCTGTTCGGCTGGCTCTGGTTGCTACCAAGATGTGCACAAACTAACTGCAGAGGTGCAGGTGGGTTGGTCCTAAAGGCAAAGAGGATTTATGTCTATCCTTTCCAACACAATGGAAAGTTGAAAAGGAATAATGTGAAAGGATCTGGACTTTCTCAGTCTGCCTCTCAGTGGAATAACTCTGGAGACTTCACAGAACAGGATTAAAAATTCATTACGATGGAAGAAAACCAGTTAAAGAAAGACAGGTTGGATATTCCAGAAAAAAATGATTCCAATGTATGCCATTCTTTCTCTCTCTCTGTGTGTGCACCTATAGGTTGGCAGATACAGACTGACAGATAGAGAGAGAGATAGCTAAATAGATACACACTGAAAGACAAAGAGAAGGATGCATGCATTAGCAAACAATAGAATTTCCAAACAGAGAACCAGCCATCGACTAGTGAACAATCAATGAATCAGGTTGAACCTATGTTGAGTGTCTCCTACTGCCTCTTCTATTCTGACCCACAACTGCAGGGATGAGCTGTCCAGCTTTTTTCACAGCTCTTATTTGGCTTTGGCTGCTGGAGGCCCCACTCCAAAAAGGGAGAAGAGCCAGAAGAAAGAAGCGGATGAAGCCAGGACTCAAAGCCAGAGCAAATTTCATTTTAGTAAAGGCGATGGCACTCCCATTAATTAAGTACAATCACTATGGTGATTCTCTGTGGCTGAAATATTTGCTCCGCTTTTATTAAGATTGCTGCTCATTGGCCTCCTTCAGGAATCACACTGGCTCTCTGAGCCTTTTAAATCCACACCCTGGCTGTAAGGGAACCAAAGGCAACACCCACAAATTCGCAGCGTGGCAGGACTCTTTCTGTCTCTGTCTCGAGGTCTAGGAGACGGGTTCCCTTCCATCGTTCTGTGCAGATTTAAATGGATTTTTCTCTTTTATTTTGCGTAGGCGCAGAGCTAGGGAATACCTCAGACCACTTTCTCTTGGGGGAGGGATAGCCTTGTTTTGCCATCAAACTAATGGTAGTTTGCCTAACCATGCTGAATATTAGAAAGAGAGATTTCTAGGCCTCAGGAAACATTGGGGTGACAAACAAGGTCAGTAACTCAGTTGTTAAATTTTATTACTGCAAACCCTCTTGAAATAGGCTGACTTGACTATTATCCTACAAAAGCATAACTCCCATTATCCCCACAGCTGGGGAATTGCAACAAGGAACCTAAGCACATCTGAACATCTCCATGGAAGGAAGGCAGTGGTGGTCCTCTGCCCACCTCTTTCCCCCTGTAATAAATCAAGGAGGTGGTGCCCTTGGGATGAGTTTTCATCAGGTTTCTGTCCAGGCGTTGCCAAAGCAATGATCAACACAGCTGCCTGTCTCCAGGTTCCCCTGTAAAAGCTTTGACACTTTTCCCTCCAACCTGGAATCAGAGTTTCCACCAGCAGCTGGAACAGCTGTGAAGATCATTACACCACTGACAGATTGCCTGGGGGGTCTCTGGGCACAGAGAGAAATGGTGGAGAGTTAAGGAGGCTCCTGTTCCATTCCTTGCAAGCTCCCCTCATCCCCAGCAGGCAGTTGGAAGAGAGAAGCAAGAGGAGGATAGGATATGAAGCAAAGGAAGTGAAACCAGCATGGAGAGACAAGGGTGCACTTTTAGACTAGTGGCAGACAAACCATAGTTTATTGGGATGCTTTAAGCACTCTTTATCTTAAGACTTACCCCTGTTGTCCCACTGGGCTGCTTCAGAGGCAACAAAAGGAGCTTCCTGTTTCCTAAACTTTCACAGGGACAAAGAATTTGAAAGTACTGACTCCCTTGTTTTACATGCTGGTTGTCTGAACTCACAGAATTTGAGATTCCTTTTAACAATAGTTAATCTATCATGGGAACTGAAGTTTGAGTTCACCTCTTCTAGGGAGAGGAGGAAGAGAAGAACTTCTGATGCTAATCAGTGGGTCTCCTACCCTTTTGGACTAATGCACACATATGGAACTCCAGCAATATATCATGGGCACCTTCACAAAATGATTGCCAGTTGCAAAACACCAATAGATCATCCAACTTAAGTTTCTTCACAGAAGTCTCCCTACAGCTTCTGTTTTCCACTTCCAAGGAAAGGCTCATTTTTTTAATGTTCTGAGAACATTTGTGGGCCCATTTGGGACCCTGAAATATTCTGGAAAATAACGATGGTACTGGAAATATGGACTATGCAGCCCTCCAGCTTCTTTTTAACATCAAAATATCTCTTTAAAATGAGTTGAGTGGGGCAGGGAACTCGAGAAATGCCATAGGGAAATGTTTCTCAACTTTGGCATGCTGGGAAAATCTGGGAGTTGGTCCACATATTTTCAAGCTCCCAAGGTTTGAGGCACTGGCACAGGAGAAAGTTGTGGGTTATTAGGACCATGAGGGTGCTGGACCTCAAGTCTGCCAAATATCCAACAACAGATAATTCTGTTGTAATTAAATAGGTTTCCAGGTTCCAGAAGAGGCCAACTACATGACGATTGCATGTCCGTCAATGGAGTTCAGGTCCTGGCACATGACATCAGTTTATGGATGTGATTCATCGCCCATCCTCAGAGGACGGAGTCCAACCTTGATACTTCAAGGCTTTTTGGGTGAGGCAGTTATGGATCTTCAGTCTCCAGTATGGATTCACATGTAAGAAGACCTTAGGATGAAATGGCTTCAGGGGTTCTATTTCAAAACACATATTCTTAATTTCCTGCAGCAGGTTATAGAGCATTTATCCTTGGATGTTGGATATTCTGTTCATATGTAAACAGTTCGGGGCCTAAATAAACAGAAACGCCAGCAGAAGCCAAAAGATTTTCAGAACTTTGCCAGTTGCCTTTGGCTCTCAGTGTCTTCTGGCACCATCTGATGAAGGAGATTGGGGAAAAAAGAAACCCATAGAAGTCCCTGAATCCCTAAAGGTTGGACAGCCTGGGGAACTATCAACTTTCCGCTCTCTTTTCTGTGTCGCTTGAAGCCAAAGAACTCCAGGAGAGGAGATGCAGCTGATTTGAAAGCCCACATTAGGGAACATGCTGTGAAATCGCTCAGTTTCCAGCTAGTAATGAAGCCCAGGCCTGCTCGAATCAGACAGGTGGGATGGCTCAGAGCAAAATCCCTGGCCAATTGTGAGGCTGCTGGGGCTTAGCGTCATTTCTCACCCTTGGCAGAGACATCTGGCTTTGGGAGACGACTGTTTTGTGGGAGGTGCCCTGAAACAGGACCCAGCCAGGCTTCTGTGACATATTTCAGTTTCCAGCTTTCCATTATGGTTTAAAGTCAACAATTAATTAGTGGAATGGCTTGCCTTTGGGATGTGTGGGTGCTCCATCACTGGAGGTTTTTAAGAAGAGACTGGACAGCCACTTGTCCAGAATGGTATAGGGCAGGGGGTGTCCAACCTTGGCAACTTTAAGACCTGTAGATTTCAATTCCCAGAATTCCCCAGGCAGCAATTGTGGGAGTTGAAGTGCACAAGTTTTAATACTGCCAAAGTTGGACACCCCTGTATAGGATTGGACTAGAGGACCCCAAGATCTCTTCCAGCTCTGTTATACTGTTATTGTGTTTCGGCAAGGCAGAGAGAGGAGGAGAATAGAGTTTGCTTCTTTGTTGAAAATAGAGCCCGATATCTTAAAACAAATAGAGACATATGGACTTTCAGGAATAGAGTAGAGTAGAGTAGAGTAGAGTAGAGTAGAGTAGAGTAGAGTAGAGTAGAGTAGAGTAGAGTAGAGTAGAGTAGAGTAGAGTAGAGTAGAGTAGAGTAGAGTAGAGTAGAGTAGAGTAGAGTAGAGTAGAGTAGAATAGCACTAAACAATATCATCTGATGGAAGGGCATTCAAGGAGATTTGCGTGGACTCTCATGATCATGATGCTGAAGAAAATACCATCTTGAGGTGTGGACTTAGCTCTTGTGGGGCAGTGACCTTAAATGCCCTGTGAAAAACATGGCCACTTATTCAGAGTTAGACTCCCTCGCCTGATGCCTTCTGGTGGGTTGACACTATGGCTCATCCATTCTCAATCAATACAGTGGCTAAGAATGAGAAGAATCTGTTTTCTCCTTTAAGGAAAACAATTGTCAGGCGTGAACAACCAGAATCACATGTGCAGACTTTGAGCTAACTATTTTATTACTTTCTACCTATAATACAGGAATCTCCCCAGTCTAGCAGCCTTCTCCTGGGAACAATTAGATCAGGCTCCAAATAATCTAGATAGGGTTGGGCATAGTCCTTTGCACAGTGACTCCAAGCTTAGCTCCATGCTTGATCCCTCCTGCTGGCCAGGCTGGATGCTTCCCAACAATAATGCTCTGATTCCCATGTTACTAACATTGGCACCCCTTAAAAATCACAATGACATCAAAGTATTGGCACATTCATCCTGATGTCATTGAGCACAGAACATAATTTTGTACTTTACGTTAGTTCATGTAATATGAGTGGCACACATTTCATTATTGCATTAGATGTTCAATAACTTCAGGATACTCATGTCTCCTCTTGCCTACCCCACAGCCATCTGCAGATATCAAAGACAAATTCAGAGACATAAATATCCCTCTTATAAAAATAAAAAAACTAATTTTGGGAAATGTCAGCTTTGTTATTCAACTCCCCCCCATGTTCTTCTGATGAATTATAGCCCTTGCTAGCTCATCTACAAAGCTCAAAGCAGTGCCTATTATTTCACTTTTCTAAGGAATAGTGAAGTAGTTTAAGAAACATAGTTATAGTTGGCTCATTTCTCTTAATATTCACAAGAATTCAGTCTTAGAAACAAGTCAGATCCTATAGCAGGTCAAACTTCAGAGGATCTAAGCAACAGCTGCTATGTCAAGTGGAAAATGCTGTGATTCAAATTCAGCATCTGTTTTTTGTCACTGGGAGTATAAAACTTTGGCTCCATCGAAGTTGAGATCCTTTTATTATGTGTGTTTTGTTGACAATTTTTCAACTATTTAATTTTTCAGCTATTCAACTATTCCCTCATATAACACATTTAGTTGGTTAGTTTCTTCAATCTATGAACTCATCTTTTATTCAGATTTTCTCTAATTTGCTTTCTTAAATTGCAAAATTCAGAGGACCAAAAATATGAAACAATATCTGTGCTCTGGTTTGATACATACATCAATGCAAACTAAATTAATTTGGCTCCCAACTCATCCTTCTGTAACCACTTCATAAGTGAATAAAGATTCCGTCCAAGGTATAATATAAATATATAAACCCTACAAATATATTCTACACGCATGTTCAGGTAATATATAAATGCGGGTACTCCTCGACTATAATTTCTATTGCTAAGCAAGATAGTTGTTAAATGAGTTTTGACCCATTTTACAATCTTTCTCACCACTATTGTTAAGTTTGTTAACTTTAGTTGTTAAATAGTAACACGGGGTTGTTAAGTGACTCTGGCTTTCCCATTGACTTTGCTTGTCAGAAGGTGGCAAAATGGGATCACATCACCCCGGGACACTGCAACCAGCATAAGTACTTGTCAGTCGCCAAGCATCTGAATTTTGGTCACAGGGCCATGGGGCTGCTGCAACGGTTGTAAGTGTGAAAAATAGTTATGCCACTTTTTTCAGTGCCGTTGTGCCTTTGAGCGGTCATTAAACAAATGGTTGTAATTCAAGGACTATCTGCATTCTATTTGTATAATTAAATAGAAATGCGGTACTAGTGACACAGTTACTATTCCACAACCAACAGGATAAAAACGCAATAGTTTAGAGCAGTGGTTCTCAACCTTTTTCAGGTTGAGACCCCACTTGTCCCGCCCATGTGTGGTGTGACCCCGGCGCGTGCGTGCACGCGCGCGCCCGCACCGGGCTGATCCACGCATGCGCGGCGCGCGCGTGATGGAAAAAAAACAAAAAACAAAATGGCGGACCGCGACGGGCCGATCCGCTCATGCGCGGTGCGTGCGCGACGAAAAAAACAAAAAACAAAATGGCGGACCGCGATGGGCCGATCTGCACATGCACGGTGCACGCGCGACAGCCCGAAACGCGCATGCGCGGCGCGCGCACGACGAAAAAAACAAAAAAAAAACAAAAAAACAAAACAAAATGGCAGACCGCGGTGTCTGGCGATCCCCGCGAAACGGTCGTTCGACCCCAAATGGGGTCGTGACCCATAGGTTGAGAACCGCTGGTTTAGAGGAGATTAGCATTCTCTTTCGTTGCATGCCTGTGTTCAAGATGTTCTGAGTGCCTTTACTCTCTTTGTTGCAGAAATTCTGGTACCCCTGCAGGGATGTTATTAAAACTCAGTTCAAAAGAGGGGGAACCTGCCTTTTATGAAGCACTGAAATTGCAAAGGAGAAACAGCTTCTTTTTAAAGAATCATTAATCACCTGCTTTTCAAAGGAAGCCAGACCTGAAATCCTAGTATTGGTGGCCTCTAAATGACCCTCCAGTTCAAATTCACAGGGATTTTTCAACAGACATTTAAGCAAAAAGGGTGGATTTCTAAGCAAACTTACACAGTGCGTGCTGGAGATGATGACGGAGCTGGAGATGAAACTGAGGCCGTCGTTCATGCTCACTTGAAGAGCAGCTTCCCTAAAACAAGGAAAGAGGGGGAGAAATGACTTGTTGGGGAAAGACTCAAAAGAAGTCCACCTCTTTTGAAAATGCAGCAGCATCTGGGCTGCTGCAGATTCTTTGTATTGTAGAGAGACCGCCAAGTAGGTGGTCCTCAGATGACTTGGGCTTTAGCTGTGAAGAATGGAAGTCCACCATCATATCTGCAGGGCCACCAAGCTGGAGGAGGCTACTCGATTTGCTGAATGACCAGAATAGCAACAGAACGTGCCCTCCATGGCAGGCAGGAGCCAGCCTTCTAGATGGAGGGCACGGGTGCTGCAATCAAAGACCATTTCTGTAAGGGCAGTGGCAGGATTCAGCCAGTTCACACCACTTCGGCAGAACTGGTAGCTAATTTTTTTTAAAAAATATTTTATTAATTTTTAACATTTTTTTACCTTAATATTTGGTAAACAAGGGCAGATCAGAAAGTACAGTAGCAAAAGAAAATTCACCAGTGAAAGTTACAACGAAAAGAGCTATTGTGTAAAAACTCTGTATTTTCATAAACCTACATGCCAACTTCTTGTAAGACAGGTGCCGGGCAGAGTAAGTAGGTGTCCTCCACTACAAAGGGTTTCTCATCTAGAAAGAGAAGCAGAGAAAGTGGTTTCAGGTGAAGCAAATTTGGAAAGAACAATTAGCGTGTGGGAAGTTTTATATCCACATATATTTTATTCTTTATACTGTTTCCATCTTTCCTCGAAACATTAACAGAATCCACAATGGTCTAAGAATCAGCGTCTCCACTAGATAATTGAGAGTCAAGTGGAAACTAAGTTAATCAAATAAAAATCACAAAGGAAGGAAAAGCTTTTACCCAAACCTCCTCAAAACCCCAAATAAGTTACCCAGACCTAATCCACGTATCAAAGGATAAGGTCTGTAAACACAAGCAGAGTTAATTAAATTAGGTCTTCCAGCAGAACGCCATGTTCACAAGAATAAACATACTTATACACACATACCTCAAGTGTCATCCTAGAATCGGCACGCAGACAATTCCACATCCAGGAGAAACTCCCCTATTTGCCCAAAATTTCCATCGCTAAACAAGTTAGTTGTCAAGTGAATTATCTCCATTTTACAACCTTGCTTGCCACAATTATTAAATGAATCATGACAGTTGTTAAGTTAGGAACACGGTTGTTAAGTGAATCTGGCTTCCCCATTGACTTTGCTTGTCAGAAGGTCACAAAAGACGATCTCATGACCCTGGGACACTGCAACCGTCATAAATATGAACCAGTTGCCAAGCATCCAAGTTTTGATCACGTGACCATGGGGATGCTGCTGCAATGGTCGTAAGTGTAAAAAATGGTCCTAAGTCACTTTTTCAGTGCTGTTGTAACTTTCAATGGTCACTCAACAAATGGTTGTAATACAAGGACTATCTATAGAAGAAATAAGCCCCCCCCAGACAGATTCTCTCCTCCGACAGTTCTCCCTCCCCCCAAGTGCCGGAGGTCCTTCACGCCAGCTTCTCTTGCAAGCTCCCCTGTGCACGGTTTGAGACTTGAAGACTGCCTTGCCGTGAAGGACAGTGCTGGGTGGAACTCTGAACCCAGGCCTTTCAATGCTTTCTGCACTTCTTTTGATGCAGTCTGTTGCTTTTCCTTCCAGGGCTGTCACACAACTGCACCATCCATCTTCAGGTTGCCCTGTAATTAAACCTACAAGCTGTGCAAGGCCTGATAGGATTTAACTTGACCACTTTGGCTTGGCTGCTCAGCAGAAACCATGTCGGGGGTTGGAACTGAAGGCCATTCCTTAGATTTGGCCAGACAGCCAATGCTGCAAGTCTTCCCTTGTCCAACCCAAGAGGCAACGTTTTGGTTCCTTCCAATCCTGAGCAGTGCAAAATGGGTCAGCATCGTGCCTCTCCTGAAATGCTCATTCATGAGAGCATTGAATGAGCCTGTGTAACTCCTGGTTAGGCCTCGGGACAATATCTAGCCCTACCGGCTGAGAGATTCTCTTTAATTAATTCTGGGATTAATGAGGTCCTAATGTTTGTGAAATCATTCAGCTTTAGCCTATCTGGTTTTAAACACAGAAGTTCCAGGTTGTCATTCTAGAGTATTCATTCTTCGCTTATTTTATAGCATTTAAATTCAGGGCTCTTCAAACATATGCACAGGGCTTTCATTATGCAGCTCGGACGCCATCTTGATTTTTATGACCTTTCTTTCTGTGGTCACCTCTGCTTGAGAGAGACTCGACAGCCATGTCCGGCTCTGATCCAGCTCTTCACTTTTTCTCCTCCATCTCTGTCCAGGTTTTTTCTTCTCCTGCTTCCAGACTATCCCCTCAATCCATACGTAAAGATTTCCCCCAAAAATTTTTAAGTGGAGCTTCACGCACTCGGGCGAGTTTTCCACCGCTCATGCAAATGGAGCTGCAGATCTCCTATTCTACCTTGGTGCATAAGAGTAATTCTCAGCACAACTTTATAAGTAAGCTACGGTTTCATTTTCAGATAAAGCAATCTTTCCATTCTGAAGTTACCCACGTCTGGGGTATAAGTAAACTAAAACACATCTTAACTTTTGCACAGTTTCTTTGGACTGATTATCCAGATGCATTTCTGTCTTGTTTTATGGGAGAAGGCAATTTGGCAACTTTTAAGCAACCTGAGAATGAGCATTCAAAACACACATCTGTAACCATCGCAACCGCCCAACATGAGTGTTATAATTCTGACACTGCAGATTGGGGGAGGGAAGCTGACAGAGAGGGACTTGCATATCATCGCTGGTCAGAGTTATGTGAGCCTGAAAGCACAAGGCTGCCACTAAATGTGTGCATTTCACAATGGAAGGCAGTTGGAAAGGAAACCTCAACTGCACTCAGCAACTCTTTTAGAATCTGCTAAAATTCAAAAAATAGCAAAGGTCTGCACAAGAGCCAGCTTTTTTTCTTCCAAAATAAATAAATGAAGCAGCATCCCTTTCTTAAAGTTCCAAAATATCTGAAACTGCTTGCAGCAATTCTGCTCCAGGAAGGAAAGCTTCTCCCTGATTGAAAAATAATCGGATGAAATGCCTATCGTGGAACATCACAGATTGGGATTCTAGAGTTTTGAGGTTATTAATTTCATAGTTTCTGCTGGTAAAATTTTGCTTTTGGAGTCAGAGAGTCTTCTTAGGAGAGAATGTTACGAGCTCTGTGCTATTTGGAGTCCAGCTACCAAATTTTATGGAAAGGATCAGCTTTTTTGGACAGCAGCTCACCTCATTGGATGTCACCAAAGAGGAACAAAGCTGTCCTCCTACAGCAGTGGTTCTCAACCTTTTTCAGGTTGAGACCCCACTTGCCCCGCTCATGCGCGCCATGACCCCGAAAAGAAAAAAAAATGGTGGACCGTGACGGGCGGATCCATGCATGCGCGGCATGCGCATGTGACGGGACGATCCGCGCATGCGCGGCGCGCGCACGCCGAAAAAAATAAAAATAAAAATAAATAAAAAATTCAAAAAAAACCAACAAAATGGCGGACCGCGACGGGCGGATCTGCGCATGCACGGTGCGCATACGTGAAGGAAGTCTGCCTCCTAAGGAGAACACTGTGTATCCTTTCTCCTTGGGAGACTGATGAATTTGCAAAATTGAACAAAAATGTCTTCTTTGCAGGAAGAATGGAAGGATGAAAATATGGATCTGTACCACCAATGCTTATACTATAGCTTGACATGTGCAGGGTATGTGCAAAAACATCAGGAATTCTTCTCTTGCTTATCTAAGCCAAAGGAATATTTCCACCTTCTCCTTTCTCTCTTTATGAATCCTTAAGAACTGGGTGTCCTCACATTCACAGAATCTTTTTCCTTAAATGAAAAAATAGACTAAGTAATAGACAAGCAGAACTAGTGAAAAAGATGAACAAGAAGCCAATGAAATAAATTTCTTGCCATTCCTGTTTTTCCACTTAAGCGCTCCAAAACTGTATTTTTTAAAATTGAATCTTGTAAAATATTCCGGGCCTCATCTACCAAGGAGGGAAGTTTTCAAACAAAACAATTGAAACAACTTTAATAGTTAAGTGCCAGGTTTCAACGCTCTCTTTCTTTTGTTTCCATTGTGGATCTGTAAAGCAAGAAGGAGTAAAAAAAAGTCGCTTCTTTGCAATATTAGAAAATATTGCAAATATGTCTTTTAGAGTTGGGCAGCTATCTGGCCTTCATGAAATCCCCGGTGAATAGATTATACTTTTTTCCCTTTAGGCCTATCAAAATTATTTTAGATTAGGTTCTTCTTAAAATTTCTTCCACTTTGGCACATCTGGTTGTGAGAGGCTGGATCTGTAGGCCTTCTGAACACCTAGCAGGCAAAGGCGTTGCACTACATTTCCCATCATCCTCAGCCTGCATGGACATGGAGATTAATACCAGTAGGTACAATCTGCCTGGGAAGCATGAAATCATAGCTAGACAAAAATAGTTCCTGGTGTGTTTTTCCCAGCCTTGAGACTCTCTGGCTAGTCTCATTCATCACTGGTCTCATTTATCACTGTCGTGACTCAAACTCTCATGTTTCCACTTTCTGAGAATATTTCATAAGAGGCTGTTGTCTCCCCTGCGTTCCATCCGATCTTCTTTTGTTGTCTGGAGCTGCTGTCGGGACCTTGGTTAAGCTAAGGTGGTGATGGTGGGGTTAATATTTTGCTCAGTTAAACGGTTTTGCTTCATCATTTCATTCCTGGCACAAACAAAGCATTAGTTTGTATAAGTTTCCTCTGACTTCTTCCTGGAAATCGTTGGTTGCAAAACAAATGTTGAAACTGGGATTCCAGATAGGAAGAAATGGGCCCATCTGGAATGTTATGGGCATGTTAGGAACACAGACCAACAGCTGTCTTGAGCATGCAAAGAGGAACTAGGCTTATCACTAGACACCTTTTCAAAAAAAAAAAAAGTCACGTAAGGGAAGCTGGAAAAAAAGAAAAATAACTACCCCAAGAAGTCAAATGGAAGACAGTGATGGCACCAGCCCTCAGAAAATTTTGAAGACCTCATTAGCTGCCTCAGGGCCCATTTTGCAGAAGCAAACTGATGAGACTCCCAAACAAGAAAGGGAATCCAGAGCAATCTTGGCCTTGATGCTGAATCACAGAGCAAGTGCATCCACAGTCATGAAGGGGTCGAAAAAGTCAAGATGGCTCCAGAACCATGCATTACGCATGTAAAAAAGGACTGGGACTTTGCTTGCATCATTATGATTGCCATCGTGACTTTTTGGGCCTCTTTTGTCTAGACATCCACAAACGTGGCTAAAAATTCCTCCCAAAGGTGGCCAATGGACCCTTCCAGACCATGGTCTCCTTGGCCAGCTCGCTCCAAAGGGCCAACACACCCACCTCACATCCATTGATGCCTCAATGTGCCACCAGATCCCACCACTCCAATTAAAATACAATATTTTTAAGAAAGGACAAAAACAAGCCATAGGACAACAAGTTGATATGAGCCCTCCCTGCTTTAAAAGAAGGAAGATTCCCGACTGTTTCAAAACAAAAGACTGAATTGCATCTCCTTCTATTTCCACAAAAGTCTTTAAAAAATTCTTGGAAAGAGATGAGATCGGAAGGTAGGGCTTCACTTGGCCATCTGCCAGTTCAGATTTTTAATTAAATATCATCTTTTTTTAAAAAAATCTGGCAGTATAGGAAGGGTCTGTATCTCTCTCCTTTGTCTTAGGCCAGGGGTCTCCAAAATTGGCTGAGGAATTCTGGGAGCTGAAGTCCATCAGTCTTAAAGTTGCCAAGTTTGGAAACCGCTACTTTAGTCTAAATGCTCAGAGTTCTGACTATCTAACCTGGTTCCAATCCTGCTTCTCCCTTCTCCTTCACTTGCACACAACCTTAGGGAACATTTTGTCTTCCTTGGCCAAAGACACCCTGGGCTCTTCAAAGGCCTGCTGGATGCTGCACATCTTAAAAAAGATGAGAGAACCAAGCAACTATTTCAGTGGAAATGAAATAAAATTAACTAAATATAGTGCATATTACCAAGCAAGCTCTGCTCAACTTTGATTGACTTCAAGAAAATCAAAGCAGAGTCAGACTTGGCTAGTACTTGTGTTCCTTCCTTCCTTCCTTCCTTCCTTCCTTCCTTCCTTCCTTCCTTCCTTCCTTCCTTCCTTCCTTCCTTCCTTCACCTTTCCTTCTCCTTTCCTTCCTTCCTTCCTTCCTTCCTTCCTTCCTTCCTTCCTTCCTTCCTTCCTTCCTTCCTTCCTTCCATCCTTCTTGATCTATTTTTAGCTTTACACCCCTGTCTTTATTTTATACAACTTAGAGGAGTTTATATAATGCTCTTCTCTCTTATTTTCCCTACCACAACATCCCTGTGAAGTGGTTTGCACTGAGATAGTTACCGACTCAAAGTCACCCATTGGCTTTGATGCTTAAGGGAAAACTAGGATGATGGGAAACCACTAGTAATCCCACAATGGGAAGTTTTTAAAAAATCCTGGAAGAAGGCGACAACAATCACTGCTGTTGTCAAGAAGAACAGAGGAAGGTGTCCACACGACTGAGTTTAGCTCAGCTTGAGGGAATTTTCCTTCAAGCCTCCATTAATGGCAGTGTTTTAGCCAGGAGTGCCCACGGGGGATGGCCAAGAGCCAAGATGGAGGGCGTGATGCTGCAAAGCCCCGCCCTTTTGTATGTGCAAGCCAAGTTGATGGATGCACAAAGGGGTGGGGCTTTGACTGCATGTCGTGGCTGCTGCGCTTAGCTATTCTTGGATGATCCCGAACAAGCCAAGCCAAGCTGAATTGGGCAAGATTAGGACTTTGAAAGTTGACAACCAGGAAATTGCAGAGCTGTAGGCTAGTTTGGCAAGTGAAAGGGAAAAGAAATCCAGAAAGCAAAAATAAAAAAACCAGTAACTTCCAGGCGGGTGCCAGGACAACTTACAGGAAGTGCTCAGGAAGGCCTCCAGGGCCTTGCATTGAAGGAGACTTTGGACTTTTTTGCACCTTCCCAATTTAGATAAACTGCTTATCTAAAGACACCATGGCATTATGCTGGCAAGATTTGGGAGGCTCTCTGAAGGATGAATTCTTGGAGAAGCCATAGGATACGGCTGGGTCATTGGTCTGCCTCCAGGAAAGACTCAAATCATGAAGGTGACTCAAGAAAATGGAGAGGAGTCTCCACAGCTCAAGATGGTGCTCCACCACAAACTATCTGGACCCTGCAAGAGATCCCTGAAGCATCAGGTGAACAGCAACCTCAGGAGACACAACATCCAGGTGAGGACTCGGTGGGCAACCATTTAGTATCATAACTTTCTGAGGAACCCCAGCAACCTCAGTGATATAGCAATGATACAATGTGGGTGGAAAAGGGATGTGATTTTTAAAACTCTGATATGAATCCTCCTTTAAAGGTTTGTTGTAGCTTCTCAGTGTTTCTGACCCTCACATCATGGTCAAAATGCCTTAAGATAGAACCACAAATATTCCCTGATTTACAAAGGCAGAATGACTGAGGACTGGACGGCGTTAACTGAGACAGTCCTGATTTTTGTTAGTCCCGGACGACGAGAGACTCTATAAACCCTTTTCTACCTAAATAAACCTCCAAAAGCCAGCCAGCCAGAGATATTTGCAAGGGGTTAAAAAAAAGTTAAGATGATTTCTGTGCCCCCACGATGAAAGCTTTTCAGTTCTGCCTGCAGATCCCCCTGTGGCCATCCAGATCCAACAGAACTTTTTCTGTTTGCACCTGAAGAAAATGAAAGCAAGACACTTCTTTCCTGGGTCTCTCTTCTTTGAATTGTCTTCTTTTCTTTCTTTCACATAGTTGATTTGGTGCAGGAGGTAGGAGGACAGGGCTTTGAATAGCTGAATTTTCTCTGCGTCCTTGCCCAGCAGCTTTGGGTCCAGGAGAATTTCCAGTGGCCTCCAAAGAATACCTTGGAAATCTTCACACTCTCCAGAAATGTTTGCTTATTCTGGCCCTGAAATGTTTCTGACTCTCATTATAGAGAGGGGGAGGGGGAAGAGAGAAAGAGAGAGAGGGAGAGAGGGGGGGAGAGAATAATACTTCCCAAAAAGAGTCCCTTTTTTAAAAAAATGGAACCCATTTTGCGGGGAGGAAAGAACGCCAAGAGAAAAAGCAACTGGTGCCTTCCCTCCATCAAGAAGCCAGACCAAATCGCCTGCTGGAAAGCGCAGCAAATGAGGAATGAGTGTTTGGCTCATGCTGTAATCAAAACCATGCCCCAAATCATGCTGAAACAGCCCAGTTTGCATAGCAGCAACATCATATGCACTCCGGATGCCAAAGTTACTGACGATGCTGCTTGCTGGGTAGGCAGGCAAGGAGACAGAGAAGGGGAGAGAGAGAGAGAGAGAGAGAGAGAGAGAGAGAGAGAGAGAGAGAGAGAGAGAGAGAGGACTCTCTTATGGATTTTGCTTCTTCTATGGACAGCAAGAGATGTCAGGAGAAAAAATGACATTTCTGGATCCTCTCTTAATGTTTTCCTTTTATTTTTAATTCAAAAATATTCCTGTTGGGCTCTTGGGCTCTTTGATTTACCTAGAGTTGCAGTTTTTTCCTTTGTTTTTTCTTTGTGGCCTTTTTGTGGCTTCTCTATCCATTTCCACACTTCAGCAAAACAGTTCCTTTTCCCCCACAAGGATGGCAGTTTCATGGGCAAATGTCACCACCGGAAAAACTTCCTTTGGGATCTGGTTTTCCCTGAGTGTTACTCAAGGTTCAAACTTGGCTTGAGACTGAAGCTTTTCCCCGGGGGTTTCATGGGCATTCCAGTGGTTTTTTTGTTCAGCTATTTCCAAGTAGCATGTGAAGTTCTTTACATTGGCTATTATAGTTTTTGCATGTTACATGAGCTGCAACCTGTAAAATGGAGTCAGGTGCTGAACCACATGGCAGTCTATGCCACATGTGTCCCCTACGTGCCTTCCCACCACTCACTTTTAGTGCTTGGTCCCCCCCCCAGGAGAACCTCTAAGTTCTTTGCATTCTTTTGTCCCATCCAGATCTAGAACCAGACAGGATATGAGCACAGACAGAGAACAGCATCAGAAAATTGTGGAGATTGACAACTAATTGATGCTCAGATTCTTCTCATAGGCATCATTTGCAAGCAGGTTGATGTCCTCGTTGCTGGACTCCTGCAACATCCTCTGTGATGTGTTATCTTTGGAGCATGCTGGAAGCTGTAAAACATGGTGATGACCATGGAGGGACTGGTAAAGGAATGGAAAGGAGAGAAGATTTAAGCCATCAAGAGATGAAGGACTCTGCTACTTCTTAAGGTGTGTCATGGATGCCCCTGGGATCAACGAGAAGGCAAAGTTTGTGTGTTTCAAGAGAAGAGATGGAGAAGAGAGGGTCGGGCAGGAATTTCTGGCAGAAGAACACAGCTGTACATCCCAAAAAGCCAGAGACTGACATTCATGCAGTTATGCCATGATTTAAAATCAGCTGGACATTTCAGACTCGTAAAAACTTTACATCTAGTGAAAAGGAGTTTTGGTGGCCATCAACAAAAAAGGACATTGAAAATTATGTGGCCAGCTGTCCAGTCTATGCTGCAGAGAAGAGAATGCAAGGAAAGACCCCAGGCTTGTTGCAACTAGCACCTTGGAAGGAAATCTCTATGGACTTTATTGTGGAATTACTGGAAAGTGGGGGGGAACGCAATCACCTGGGTCGTAACGGACTTATTCTCTAAACAAGTACATTTTATTCCATGCCAAAAAATCCCCAATGCAAAAACACTTGCAAAGCTCTTTGTCCAACATAACTATCAACTTCATGGAGCCCCACAATGAATCATATCAGACAGAGGAGTACAGTTCACATCAGAATTTTGGAAAGCATTCTTAAAACTGTTGGGGACCACTCAGGGGCTGTCATCTAGTCATCATCTGTAGACGAATGGTGGGACTGAACAGTTGAACTCAGTATTGGAGCAGTTCTTAAGATGTTTTATTAATTACCAGCAGGACAACTGGACCGACCTGCTTCCGTTCGCAGAGGTAGCCTATAACAATGCAGTCCATTCTAGCACGGGTTACACTCCTTTCCAAGTTGCAAATGGGCAAAGTTTTAACCCGATGCCTGAACTCCCAGCCTGCGATCTCACCATTCCTTTCCTAAAGGAACGGATGGCAGAGTTGCAAAATACCTGGCCGGTAGTGAGGAAGGCATTAGACGAAGCTAGAGGAGCTTATACGATCCAAGCGGATAAAAAACGGAGTGAACCAAAACCATTTACTGTAGGAGAGAAAGTGTATCTGTCAACAAAATACTTAAAATCCTTACAGCCCTCAAAAAAGCTAGGACCAAAATTTGTAGCACCCTTTTCCCATTAAAAGAATAATTAATCCTGTCACAGTAGAATTAGGACTTCCAAAGACACTCAGACAGGTTCACCCAATTTTCCACTGTAGTCTTTTAAAACATGAACTGCAGTCCCCCTTAAGGCCAGCCGAAACTCCTCCCCCTCTTCCAATCATGGTACAAGGCGAACAACATTTTGAAATTAAAGAAATCCTAGACTCCAGAAAAACATCGTGGCTCTACCCAATACCTGGTAACGTGGAATCCAGCCCAATAGTAGCAAAGGCAAAAAGATACAGAAAAAAATCTCTCCATGTCTTTGTTCCCAACTGCAACAAGGGAGAAGGCAGCTAAGCTTAACACCAACACTTCCATCATCAGCATTGGTTAACAGATGAGCTCCAGAGGTGACTGTAGGGTGCAAACAAAAAAGTCAAGATGGCGTCTCCAAGAGTGAGACTGGAGCTAGGTTCTTATGTGTGTCTCATGGGGCACACCACCACATTGCCTTTTTTGACCATCTCCTGGGGATAACTCTGGATTCCTACCAACCTTCTTCTCTGTGTCAAGGACACTTGAATGAAGTAGGATGGCAAAGCTGAGCCACAGCACTCCTTCCTTCTGCAAGGATTTTCAGTCAATGCCACAAACGCCACACAAATGAACAATGCAACACAACCATTATTAGGACTGGAATCATCATCATCACCATCACCCTCATGTTGGTGGTGGTATCAGTTTTGTTTTTATTGTCCTGAAGAAATCAGTAAAAGTAAATAAAATCATTAGACATGCAGGGTTTATTGGTTGATAGGACCGCACGGTAACTTACTGAGCGTGACCGTCTCATTGATTCTGAAGCTGCAGAGGACTCGATCCACATTACGGGCGTGTCGGAAGCCATTTCCTGTCACCACAACTTGGAAGGACTCTGAAAGTAAAGGAAACCACAGCTTATGCCCACTTATTTGACAAGGACATTAGAGGTTTTTTTTAAAACTTGATTAAGTGCCATCAAGTCATTTTTAGTCCAAGGAGCAATATAAGTATTCTTTATGAGTTCAAAATAATTACTATTTATTAAAATTATAATTAAATGATAGTGCCAGGAACCCTGCTCAGGCATTTTATTTGTTGATGGTTTTATTTTACTTTTTGACTTGACTCCGAGCTTTCTATCAACCAGGAAAATTAAGATACCAATAAAAAGGGACTTTATGTAGCTCAGGATTGAACTGTCAACTCCTTGGTGCTCTCTGAGCTTGGTGGTTCTTTTGCAGATTTTTTTTTTGAACATGAAGATGCTACCAAGTCTGGTAATGAAACGTCTGTAAGCAAACCACCAAGCTCAGAGGGCACCAAAATCTCCACAATTAGGCTAACTGTCAATTTTTTTGGCAGTCATCTTAATTAAGGTCCCGAGGATATGGCAGAGTATATTTTGGCCCAAAGAGATGTTAGAACAAGACAAATAATTAGCAGAGGAAAACTCGAATAAGGCATGACAGAAAGAAAAGTCCTCACAAATGCTCCTGAAATGTGTAACAGAATCATTTCTGAAAATGATGAACCCATAGCTGTAAATGACGTTTTATACAGCCCACCTTGTGCAGGTGTCTTTTTCTAGCATCACGGAAGGTATTTGAGAGTGGAATTTGAGCAGTAATCAACAACGGAAAGAAAAAAAATGATGAAGGTCTTATGATACAATCTTATCTCATCATCCTAAAAAGACAATTAAAACGTTTGGAGGACATTCATAGAAAATTTAATATTTTGTAAAACCTCGCTCCAATATCATGCATGTTAAGGCATATCACTGGGAAAATTGGTCTGCAGACAAGAATTTTGTTTACTACCCTTAAAAAAAATCAAACATTTTTGGGAAATTGGGAGAAACAACTACACAATGTAGAGCTTGTGTATGTGTCTCTCTGTGTGTGTTTTAGTGCCATTTCAATCATTTGGCCCAACACTAATTTCGATTTAACTTTTGGCCCTGTGTGCTAAATGGTTGAAGTTGAAGTCCTTACACCTTAAAGTTGCTGGGACTGAGAAACACAGATCCAGAGCCGCCTTTTCTGTCCAAAGGAGCATCTGTCTTTCAATCAGGGGTAAAAGCGCAGCAAAGAGGAAGCGCAAAAGCCTCTAAGTGCCCCTAGTGATCAGTAGGATAAAAGGGATCAGAGCCACTCCTTTTGATCTGCTGCTGCAAGGGAAAAACGCCTCCAAGAAAGTCGGAAGCAACTAACCTGACCAAGAGTTTTCTAAACAGCCTCTGCCCTGCAGTCAGCAAGTTTTGTCTGTGCAACAGTGCTTAAAACTGAAGGAATCACTGGGGAGCAGGCAAGGATGACTGTCGATGCTTTGAAGCCAAGTGACCCCACTTTCTGCTGAATCAACAGTATCTCTGGTGCTCAACAGCCACCGCCCACTCGCTCTCGCTCTGGCCAAATCCATGCCTTGGGGCGGGAGGGGGGGCGTCTCCTGCACCATAGCTGCACAAAGCATACAAATTGACTCAGGAATCTAGGCTCCGCTCCAAGACTCAGTTGCTTTCATCCCAAAGGGTGGGTTGGCTGCACAGCCAGCCTAAGCAACTCCTTGGTTTCAAACTGGTGAGCTCATTCAGGGAAGGGTGTAGCCAGGTAGAAGATCCACCCCACCCCGCCATCCTTTGCAGAGAAGAGGAAGAATTCTCGTCTGGTTATTTCAGATTTCATAAATAAATAGGGGTTATCGAGGCAGCTGATTAGTGAAACGGGAGTGAAGGCATCAAGGGCATCTTGATCAATGGGAGGTTTAGGGACATTCTTGCCTTTCTGTGCACGACAATGAAGAAAGACCTTCCGCTTCATTCTCCTTTCTTCAGTGACTTTCTTTCACTGGACCACCCTATCTCCAGAGTCAACAGCCTCTCTGGCTTCCCAGCTGAGCCCCAAGGAGGACATCTGAAGAGGACTTCAGTCAGATGCAGAAAATCACAGGAAGGTTCAATTAAACTGATTTATTGCTATAGTCTATGCACAACAATCTTAACTAATGGCGAGCACCTGGGTAGAGTTAGATAAGGGTCAACAGAATTCGGGGGGGGGGGTGGACTTAGTTTGCTTGCGGCTACTTAGGGATTTTAGGTTGATTCCTCTTTTCACTCCATCCCCCCCCAGCTATTGCCACTCTTCCCACAAGTTCTCAGTGGGGCTCCTTCAGTTCAGGCCAGGAGCACCACCAAGGGGATGTCCCGCCTAGGAGGAACGGTCAAAGAATTTCTTTTTCCTGAAAAAAAGTTTAGAGAACTCATCCACCCAATTTCTCTGACCCAAAAATCAGTGGAGAAAAAGTCACTTGTGCCCAGCTTCAAAACCTGCAATACTTGTCAAAGCAAGAAGGAAGAGAAAAAGGCCCCAAGTGTAGCATCTCCAAAACTCAATATCCCGGGGATTAAATGTTCCTCAGAAGGCCCATTTTTGCCTTGATGTTCTGGAAATGGTTTAACAGATTTCCCAAAGAAAATGTTCTGGAGCAGAAAGTATTTTGTGGTATTTTTCCAGACACAGAGCCGTGGTGGGAGGATGGGGAGGGGTGGGTGGGACTTTCCAACCTGTTTTGGGGTAAAAGTGAAAATGAGTGCAGAAAGAAAGAAAGAAAGAAATGCAATTTGTACTGCTGAAAATCAGCATTTTTGTTACTGAAGTTTGGCTGCATGAGTATAGGTCCATAATCACAAGTATGTGGAGTTGGAAAGGACCTATAGGGGAACAGCAAGCTGAGCTGGAAGGCAGAATTAAATGTGTCATGAGTTTGGAGTCATTGTGTTGCTACCAGACAGCCAGGTCCAGCCCTCCCACCGTGAATTCCATTGACCCTTATCCAGTGCCAATTTACTTTTGACCATTAGGTGACTAGATGATTATGTATAGGTAGTAATAATAGTCTCTTTTTTGCTTTGAATACAACAAATGCTCCTGGTTATTTGCATCTGACAAGACCACAACGATCATTCTAGTCCAACCCCCTGCAATATATAAGGCAACTAATTACGGTAAATTGTCCCAAAAGGTGCCTATCTAGTGCCTTGTCCAAATCCTGCAGTGCAATAACAGATCTGTGAACTATTCTTTGCCTCGAGGTTTTTTTTACATTATTTGCAGTAAATTAAAAAGAATTCCTTTTTGACATCCAGCAGCAGATCTATAAATGCAGCAAAGTTTGCATTTAAACTTAAACTGAACAGCTGAAATAATTATCATATAATTATAATAATTAGCCTATAATAGTAGCTTAACTGTTGTAAGATGCTCACACAGACTGACCTCAAACAACGGCATGACAAAGTAGCAACAATGGTGCATTGAAATACCTGCAAGAAGTACCAATTGCCTGCAAGCAGGAACTGGTGGGACCACTAAATAGATAAAGTAATAGAAAATAAAGAAGCTAAAGTGCTCTAGGTCTTTAGAATTCATACAGACAGCACTTATCACATAATACCCCACGCTTAAGCTCAGTTGATAAGAAAGACAAAAAAAAGTCTGGATATAGGATGTTGCAGTACCTGGAGATAGCAGAACAGAAGAGAAAAAACTGGAGAAAATCACGAAATACAAAGACCTGTAAATAGAAGTAGAACATCTGTGATAAAAGAAAGCAATTGTCACAGGCGCCTTGGGTGCAATCCCAAAACAACCGGAGCACCACTTGAACACCATTGGTGTTGACAAAATCATCATCAGTCAATTACAAAAGGCAGCTTTATTTGAAACAGCTTACATCCTGCAACAATGCTGCACCTTCAACACCATCAAACAATAACATCTGCCCATCCCAGATCCTTGGGAAGGACTCAGCAGGTGGACAAAAATGCCAAATCCAGCCTAAACATGGATATGGCTGATTGTCCTTCCAGTCATAATAACAGCAGCAGCAGCAACAACAAGGCAGCTAGGGATTACCAGCTTTTTATAAACTCAGGTCAATTTTCTAGCTTTTAACTGTAAAGTTTTGGCCTCTACACATCTGGGAAGAAGACCTGAAATTCAAGTAAAAGAACTAAATAAATCCGAGGGGCCTGAACTCTCTGATATTTTAAAAAATATATTGCGACCAGATTATTTAAAGGCACTTTCCCTTTTTGGCATCCTCTAGATTAGAGACTCCCAGGGTTCACACAAGCAGAGACCACCAGCTGGAGACGGAACTTATTTCCCCAGATGTTCTCCCTGTTTGGCAGATGTTTTCCTTGCTGTTTTATTGGCTCCCACTACAAATGCCATCTGATGAATTTTGGGGAGGTGGCTTCTCCTATTCAGAGCCGATTCTTTTAACCAGAGAAGGCCAAACAGCCCCATTCTGACTGCTATTTTCCGCCACTGTGGAGTTTTCTGTATGGTTGTGGAGACCCAATTTCACAATCAAACATGGTCCTGCTGAGAACCGAAGATCGAAACCCTGCATGGGCATTGGAGCTTCAAAGATGCCTGTTTCTGAGTTCTTGAGGGTACAACAACAGCTCTCATCTGCTCTTTTGGCATGTTTTTAGTAAATGGGGACTTTAAGATTTCTATTAATCCAAGCTATCTACCCAGTTCTACATTGAAAGTATCAGCTAGTTTCCATCCAGGTCCCTCCTCCCAAACTAGGAAATATCTGAAAGGCCACTAAAACATCTGAAGATAAAATAAAAACTGAGAACAATTGAATTCATAACTTTGTTCGTTAAGACATGGGCCAACCATTTGGATGAGAACAAATTTAAAAAAACAGATGTCAATTCCAGTTTGTGGCATAAAACCCCTGTAGATGAGCGATCCTATGAATTGTGCTTTTTAAATTTTGTAATGCAGTTCTGGAGTCAAGTACTGGATGCCAAAACATTGGAGAAAGTGTTAAATTGTGAACTTTAATGCAATTTTGTCCCTGTTAATTGCAGATCTAGGCTAAAATTGGATGGCTCAGACTGATGGTTACACACACACACACACACACACACACACACACACACACACACACAAAATCAGCATGGACTAAACAAAGACAGCTTATCCATTGGAAGAACATAAAATGGGTGGGTCAGCATTCTTCATCACATAGCTGTGTCTGCAGACTTTGAAAAGCCTGGGGAATGAACTGTTTCTCATCTAACATGTAAACTTACTCCCATTTATATCCAAAATAATTAGTAAACAATTGGCGGAGCCCATGAACTCTGAATAACTCCGTGATTCTGCAGGGCCTCATGGCTCTCCTTCTCCTTCCCAGTGAGCTGTTAGATGTTTAAGTAAGCCAACAGGGACCCCTGAAGGGGCAAAAGTCAGCCGACTGGGGTGGATGCCAAGGTCTGTTTGCCAGCTGCTGTCCATGGAGCCTAACTCTTTCCAAAATAAAGCAGGTTCTTTTTTCCCAGGGAATCTATGCCATTGCCAGAAAGACAAGATCTGAAGGTAGGAAAAAGAGAAAATAAGCAATCCAGTTTTTTTGCAGGAGAAGCTGGAATAAGCTTGAAGTTCTGAGATGGCTAGAAGATCTCTTCAATGGTGAGTCTAACATGGATTTATCCCTGTACATCTTTGTTCCTAGGAACTCTGCTTTGAAATAAAATTCAGTCTGGTAGTTGGCTCATTTCCAGCTTGCTCCTGTTCCTGGATCTGAAGCCTGTCTAGGAAACAGAGAAGTTCGCCTCCATTGCAAATGTGGAACTTCTCAAAGGACACATACTGAGCAGGTTGATGGGACGAATGCTGCAACCATCATAAATATGAGTCAGTTGTCAGGTGTCTGGATTTTGATTACATGATCATGGGGATGTTGCAATGGTTGTGTGAAAACTTGTCATGTCACTCTTTTCAATGCTGTTGTAACTTTGAACAATCACTAAACGAACTGTTGTAAGTCAAGGAC
This sequence comes from Bothrops alternatus, assembly GCA_034064705.1. Lineage (NCBI taxonomy): Eukaryota > Metazoa > Chordata > Lepidosauria > Squamata > Viperidae > Bothrops > Bothrops alternatus. The sequence goes on from JARGCV010000327.1 coordinate 1,162,839, forward strand.
CACTTGTACAAATATAATGCTTATCAATAAATAAGAACCACAAGACATGCTTTTTCCCCCCCTCCAAGAGCTCTTGAAGTTCTGTCACACCAACAAAACCTTCTGTGTCCGTGCAGAAGTCCCACCTCAGAGGAGAATCGGCAGACTCCAGCTATCGCAGTCTCTCTCCCTAGCAATCTCTGGGCCTGGGAGTGGCTTTCCAAGCAAGGCTATTTAGTCTTACGTATTCCAAGCAAGATCCCTGAATCCAGTTTATTCCTCTTGCTCCCAATCTTTTGGATGTGGAATTGGTGCCCCAATCCCCAATCCTGATATTTCTCCAGGCAGGGAAGCTAAAGTTTGAAAAGGGACAAAGCCAAGATGGAGGACGATGGGATCTGCACTTTTTTGGTTGTTCAGAATTTCAAATGTTAGCCAAGACACAGCAGAGAAGAGATTTGGGCTGGAGCCAAAGTGGGGAAGGCAAAAACCTCTGTTAATTGGCCTCCCAATATCTTATAAATGAAGTTTGAGATGTCAGAGCCTGTCTGCCTTAAATGAAAATCAACTCTAAAAATAGATCAAATCAAGTTGTTGTTTTTTTAATGCAAGCAGACAACCAACAGATGGAATTTTCTGGTGTTTTTGTGCCAAGGAAAATTTCCCCCAGAGTGCCAGAAGACAGCTGACTGCCTTCCCTCGAGACCCCCTTCCCCAAAGCAAGAAAAGCTGAAAACATCCCATTGTAAACTCACCGCCTGCACAAATACTGGAAGGCTTTGCAGCAAGGATTTCAATGCAAGATTTCTTCAGAATCTAGAAGGCACAAGAAAGAATAATATGTCTTAGGAACCTCGGGTGCATCCAGACGGAGAACTTTTGGAACTTTTGTTTGGAAAAGCAGGTTGTAAACTTCCAGAAAGAGGCATCCCTCGCTTTGAGACAGTAACCTTTGAGTGAGTCACAGCATGGAGACTTCCGTTGCGATTATCCGGAGTAGCCAGCTAATTTTATTTACATGGCCCACATATCCCCAAAATCTCATTCCAGCTGATTCTTTTCAAGAAAAAGAATGGGAAACTTCATTTTGGACTGGGAGAAAAGTTAAGGGTAAAAAGTTCTAAAGTCCTGTTTGGCTTCTGCAGGAAGGCAGAAGGTGCCATGGAGGCCCCTATGCCTTTTTTCTGATGTTTGGCGGATCTGAAATGACACACATACATATACCTCTTTGCTAGGGTGGACCTAAGAATCAGGGACAACCCGCAATGGCATCAAAATAATGGCACCACGACATGATTGAGTTCCCTACATAGAACATGAAGGACACAAGGATGCCATTTGGTCATTGGCATGATAAAAATGGCCCCCATGGTTGCAGATGGAAGCTACCAGTGGGGCTTACCCTAGACGCCATGTGTCCCAGCATCTTTTATCTGAAACATGAAAGAAGCACCACAGCATTGCACTATAAGCTCCGCCCTTTGGAGCATGACATACACACACACAGTAAGATGGGGTTTTCTTCAATGCCCCGGCACTGCCTGGTTCAGTCTTTTATGTTCCTTTAAGGACATTGCTGGCCCCCGCCTGCATCTGCTTGATCTACACATTTAGAATCAAATGACAAATGATGTAATTGTAATATTACAATTATTTATTTACGTTTATGTATGTCCCACCTTTATTATTTTTAAAAAAATAATTTGCTTTTAACATACAAAAGGGAGTTTTAGGGGTGACTCTCACAGAGACAAGAACAGAGAATCTGCACATAAAAAAACCAGGGGACACCTCTATTACACTGTTGTGACCACACTGCTGTGCAAAACTCATTTAAGAAATGTCTCATTTATCAACATAAATTTTGGGCTCGATTGTGATTGTACGTTGAGGACTGCATGGATGTGACGGTCCTGCAGTAGAAGCTCTGGAGAAAGAATCAGGCCAGGGGCCTCCACATGTGGGATCAAAAAACTGTCAAGATGGTAGTTTTGATTGAGCAGTCATGGATGCCATCTTGACTCTTTTCACCTCCTCTCTGCAGATGCCCCTGAATCATGCCCTTCTCTTATTAGCTTCCAAAAGACCATACACTGAGACCTGGCATCCGCTCTTTAGATCTAGCAAACATAGAAGGGAATATCTGTAACTCAGGTTTGAACTGTGCAGTCCTAGGTGCTCTCTGAGCTTGGTGGATTTCTTGTAGATGTTTCATTACCAAACTAAGTAACATCATCAATGCTAGCAATAACAAAAATATTGTGGGAAAGTGGCAAGACTCGCTAAGACAGTACTGTACTTCCCCGTTTTGGGTGATTTGGTTTCAAAAACGAAGTGAGATGCAGGCCTTCGTAATGACATATAACTCCCCCAGCCCTCTGAATAAAAGCCACTAATGTTCTTTGCTTTTGCTAAATAATTCCTGAGCATTTCAAAGCTATCATTCAGCCCAAATCTCTCTTTCAATCAGCCAAGCCATTCAGTTCAGTGGCTGCTACTGGTCTCTTCCTTAGGAAGCCCTCAGATGTTCCAGCACTGATAAATATACTGTTTCTGGCAACAACAATGCTAATTTTACTAAGTCATGAAATGAGTACAGTGGTAAGCAAGACTTACAGAATCTATGATTCCCTGGAGAGCTTCAAAGCCATCATTCACAGGGAAGACGTGATCCTTGCTGTCAGCAATTCGGGCCAACTGGTTTTGGAGAAAAAAATAGGTGGAAAAGTGAATCAGCCAACAAGGATGTAAGGAGAAGCTGGACACTGCCAAGAGGCAGATGACCATTGCGCAAGAGGTAGAGACAGCCGTTTGTCAAGCTTTGTTGCCGTTCATGCGTGCGTGGATTTTATTTCTTCTGTGCTCATTTTTTTTCTCAGAATTTGCACTCATCACCACAATAGGATTCTAGTTTTTCCAAATACCATAGCGGGATGAAGGGGAATTAGCAAACCCCCTTGAAGCAGAGAACTTCAATATAATAGGATAGTGTTTTGCAGCCTCAACAACTTTCAGATGTGTGGACTTCAGGTCTCAGAATTCTGCCGGGGGAATTCTGAGAGATGAAGTCCACATCTCTTAAGCTGCTGAGGCTGAGAAAAACTATGATAGAATCCTGGCTGAACCTGGATCATAGTTTAAATTATTACAGGAGAACGGATCCATGGAGTCTTTAGAGGCATCTTCCAGGCTCTTTGGCAGCTGCCTAAAACCAACATTCTTTCCAATCTAATTCTCAAAGTTTTCTTTAGCAAGATTTATTGAAATATAAGGAATGGGGTTGTACGAACTCCAACAGCTAAACTGTTTCCCATTGGATCAATTTCATTTTCATTTTTGTTATTCCAGCCATTCTGTGATGTCTGTAGAGATGTCAGAACTTTTTCACAGGAAACCGTGAAACTGGTTGTATATCCATCTTCTGAATCTTTATCAGCCTGAACTCAACCATTACAGCGAAAACACAGGCATTTTTGACATTTTGGAGCTATATTCTGCAGATACTCCTGGACTTCTAGCTCCCTCAAAAGCAATTTCAAATGAGACTGAAAGCTGTTGCACTCAACCAAGCTTTGTCCAAATGCAAAATGATTGAAAATTACCTGAGTTTCATTGAAGTCCTTTACACCAACACAGTACACTGTGGCTCCCAGCTCACGGGACCGGTTGGCCTGGAAAGAGAGGTCAAAGCATGGATTGCAGCCCACCCAGCATAAAGAAACAGTTGTTCTCGGACGGGGCTTCCTAGCTCCCATTCTATCTCCTGGCCCATCTCACCCACCTACCTGCCAGCTCACCGGGAAGAAAAAAACATGTTCAACAGGTTAGGATGGCCTTTCTGTTTGGGATGCAACCCATAATTATGATTTAAAGAAAGAGTCTTCGACTGAGGGAAGTAGAGGAGAATGCAGTTGCTTCTTCTTTATGTAAGCCTTCCTGGCCCTCCTTATACAGTACAGGCAGTCCTCGACTTACAACCATTTGTTTAGTGACTGTTTGAAGTTACAACTGCACTGGAAAAAAGGGGCTTATGACCATTTTCACACGTATGACTGCTGCAACATCCTCATGGTCATGTGATCAAAATTCAGACACTCGGCAACGGTTGTGGTTTCCCAAAGTCATGTGGTCCCCTTTTGCGACCTCTGACAAGCAGAGTCAAAGGGGAAGCCAGGTTCTTGTAACAATTAATGTTACTAATCTCTGCAATGATTCACTTAGCAGCTGTGGTAACAAAATGGGGCAAAACTCACTTAAGAACTGTTTCACTTAGAAACAAAAATTTTGAGCTCAGTTGTGGTCATAAGTCAAAGACTATCTGTCCATTGGATTAAAACTTCCCCAGTTTGCATTTCCAAAGATCTGGAGACACCAGCTTGGAGAAGGCCTCTGCCATGACAAGCTGCCACTCATGATACATTGGTTTTCTCTCCAATGCCTTTCGCACCACTCTGGATGCTCCAAGCACGGACCTTGGGCTTTAATGCCAGCAGGAATTATGTGACAGCAAGGGCCAATCAGGGGTCAGTTGGCCCCATGTCTTTATTAGGAATTAAATTTAAAAAACTGTCAGGAGCTTCTTCTCTTGAATGGAAATGATGGGGAGACAGGAGAGAGGGACTTCAGTCTGCATTTTCTGCACAACAATAATTACGATTTTTAGAAGAGGGCTGAAATGATGCATCTCACAATGTAAGCCTTGTCCCACATAAGGATGCTCAATTCCCAAGCATCCTAAAAGAATACATGCCGGATAAATCCAGCCAATTCCATTCAAATGCTTCAGACAGAGAGGACAGGCCATGATAGTTTTCTGCAATCTAATGCTCTCCAGATGTGTTGCAGACTAAGAATTCCTGAAAGCATCTGGAAGGCCTTGAATTGAGGAAGGCCAAGTTATGCATGGATGGATCTCTCTACCCCTGTGCTGTTGAGAAACCTTATTTTTTTAGAACACAGCCAAGTTAATGTGCTCTCCCCATCTTGCAGCCCAGATTAGTCCCTTTTGTAGAACTGTGGTGACAGCCCTGAAGATTCGTGTTACTGAAAAAATTACCATATCCTCTGGTTCATCCTCCTAAAGATGTTGTAATGTGTCTGCTGAATCCTGAAGTATTTAATTTTTGCAGTCAAAGATGACAGTTGAGGGAAGAGAGCAGCAACATTTTCCTTGGGAAAGTCCCTAGGCTAACGATGGGAAAGAAATCCATTGGGTTTATATTTCATTATGTGCTTTCTTAATGCGTGCTTCCCAGAACTGTGTGGAAACAAAATGAATGCTCACGAAGACTTGGGGGAAAAAAATAATGAAGCAGAATCTGGTTGATGGGAGATAAGATGGGAAGAAAAAAAATACAGCAACATTGAAATAAATAGATTTGTCCCCTCCAACCCTTATAAAGTGGGGATGCAAAGATGGAGGTGCAGTGCAGTTATCGGAGAGGTTTAATACAATAATGTATTAAAAAACATGAAGTGTCATGCAAACCTCTTGTCACTTCCCAAGAGAAAAGCCAATTCATCTGCATTTTTAAACTTTATTTAAACATTTATATTCTGCCCTTCTAATGCATCTCCCTGTAAAATGAGTTTGTGAACTGTCAGACTGTGGCTCCAAGCCTGTCTGGGCAAAGTTCTCTTGTTTGCAACAGTCTCCAAAAATAAAGCTGAATCCAGGCGAATGAAAATGACATGCCAGTTGTGAGCCTCTGAGATAGACAGACAAAACACTGTCTGCAAACATGTGCCATCAACCTCACTGGATCTCTCTCCCTCTCCCTCCCTCCCTCCCTCCCTCCTTCTCTCTGCAAATCCAAGATAAATTAACATGTTGACCCTAAGAATTCATTCCTTTCCTTTCCTGAGAAACCCCAAGAGGTGGAAAGGTCTGGGCTTTATCTGCAAAGGAGAAGATCTGTCAGTCTCCTCTCCCACAAAAGTGCTTAGACCAAGAAAGAGGTTATGGACATTGTTTGATTGAGCTTTCCGTAGGAGTTGAGATTTTAAAACCAACCTGTTTTTGGATTCCCAATCCCTGGGAAGAGCAACTTTTTTGGTGCATCATTCCATTCATTACAGGCTTTCAAAGCAAAGCTCCTACCTCTTGTTCAGAATAGAAGAAAAGGTCCTCATGAAGTTCTCCATCTGTCAAGGCAATAATGACACTGGCGGTCCTGTAACCTGATGAGGGAAGCCATTCCAGAAGTAAAATTAATAGTCAAGGACAATGGAACAACCAGCTGCCATCTTGCTTCACTCAGAATAGTGATGCTGCTTATCTGGTGCTGTTTGCAAACTGTCATAGACATTTCCTTCATGTTTTACTTACACATAGACAGTCAGGTTTGCGCAAACTCAAGTTTATACAAACAACTAAATATTTAATATGGTGGTTAAATACAGTGGTTAGAAACTGAGTTCTAACCTTGAGCACAGATGTTGGCTGCAGGACTTTGGGCCAGTCCCCCTCTCAGCCTTGGGAAGAAGCACCAATGCCAAACCACTTCTAAAAATGTTGCCAAGAAAACTGCAGGGACTCATCCATGTGGTCAATGTCAAGGCCGGCTCAAAGAAGAGAGCCAGTTTGGTGGAGGCACCAGACTGGAAACTGGGATTCTTGGGGTTGCCAAGAGTCCAGAATGATTTGAAGATGTGCCAACACACGCCCACATGCACATTTCATAGGAAAGCAGATGTAATTCTGTAGTGAATATATTAGCATGTTTTCCAAAGCATTCAGCTTATCTAACCTATATGTTTGCTTTTGGGATATAAACATAAATGATTTTTAAAGCATAAGCAGAGGTGCATGAGTGATCATCTTAAGAAAAGAAAAAGGAAAAAACAAAGAAAGTCCAGTTGCGTCCTAAAAAAAAGCAGCTTTGGGACAACCCTGACCTGGATGACTGTGAATCTCCATTTATCCATCTTGTTGGATAATTGTTGGATTCAACTCGTCTACCTTGGCACACCCACAACAGCTCCACAACTTAGCTGTGATCAAATCTTGAACGAATCCTGAACTTTCTTTTCCTGCGTGCTTAAATGGATGCAATCTGGTTAAAGAACTGTAAATTCACATCAAGCTGAACTCTGCCTCACCTTTTATTAAAAATTACAGATGGGATGTACGAGAAACAATTAAAGGCCACCATTTTCCCCAGAGTTGTACATTTATTCATTTTCCATGTAGGCTGACAGCAAGAGGGAAGCCTTGGGATCGCTTTAGGCCCATCATGGAGAAGAGACAACATATTATCATCCCAATTACAGCATGCCAACTGCAGAGAAGGCAGAATTACTGCCCAAAGGTGTTCTTATCACCCCAAGATTGTTATTGTGATCTGAGTGTGGTCTGGGCTTGTCTGTGGTCTGGCTTTCAAATGATCCCACCACAGTGAAGAAGTAATTAAAGTTAATTTGGCTGCTGCTGTCAACCTGAGTCATGCATTTATACTCATGTTAACTTACTGCTGTTATGAAAGTGAAGATAATCTCAAGAATTCTGTCTGGCTTTTATACCCAAGGCAGGATTAGAACTCCGGTTCTCCTGCTTCTAGCCTGGTGCCTTCTCTACTAGACCATAAAGGCAAATATTGAAAAGCAACTGCTTAGATTAATCTAGCAAACAGGATTTTTAAAAAATGGAAGAGGATTTAAAAGCAGCAAGCATAGAAATGAGGGGGATGGGTTATGCACCACTGCTTAACGTGCTTCCATTTCAAAGTAGATTTTTGTTTTTTAGAAAAGTCAGAATTGCAGATCAATCATCTTCATGTGTGGGCAATGTCTAGTTTGCCCATGGTGGATCTAACCAGGGTTTGTCTTAATAGCAGCATTTTGAATTGCAAGAAGATACCAAAAACTATGTTTTCACACTGCAGATGGGTGATGCCACAGAACCACCAATCAAACTTAGATACTCTGAGGTCTGCCCAGGGTTTTCTGAGTAGGAATGTGGAAGAAATACAAAAAAGAAATGAACAGAGTTGTATTTCAACGGCTTCAACTGTTATGGAACCCAACCCAGTAGAGCTTACTTCCGAATAAAAACAGAACAGAATAATTTGGTCTCAAACTTCCATTCAAAAACAGTTAGAAATCCAATAAAATTGAGGCTTCCAAAACACTATTATTAACATTTAATGTAGAACTTTATTGCGTTGCCCTTTGCAATGGCTAAGATGCTCTGATAACATTTCCGGACAACCAGTTTACTTTAGCAAAGATTCCTGGCAACCTTAACGAAAAGTTTTAATACTTGCACATTCAGAGGTTTTATTACTTCCTGTTTTCTCCACTGGGAAGAATTAATGCTGGATATCCTGCAATTTATTTTCTTAGTGTCAATTTTGTTAATTACTCATGCCTTTCATGTACGTGTGTCTGTATGTCTATGTGTTCATTTAATATCAGAATACCATATTTGCCTGAAAGTAAGACCTATCCCGAAAATAAGCCCTACCTTGATTTTTGGGGGCAGGCCTAATATAAGACCCACCCCCAAAATAAGCCCTAGTTTTGGGGCAAGACACACAGCTAAAAATCAAGCTAGGGCGGGATGGTGGGGTTGGAGCTTCCCATTGCAGCCAGGCCTCCCATGGATCGACACTTGCCTCGCTGGAAGGAGCAGCTTCATTCTGCAGCTGAGAATGGAGCTCCGGCCTGCATTTCTCAGTCAGAGGCCTTTCCGGAAGGCCTCTGCAGCCAAGAGCGGAGCTACAGATTCAATCCGAAAAGGCCTCTGGCTGCGAAATGCAGGCCGGAGCTCCATTCTCAGCTGCAGAATGAAGCTGCTCCTTCGGCCGCAGAAGAAGGGGGCCGGCTGGGCAGGGCTGCTGGTGCCGCCACTGCAAAGTGAGTGGAAAACACACACACACCGAAAATAAGACCAGGTGCCTCTTTTGGAGGCCAACAAAACACTAAGACCGGGTCTTATTTTCGGGGAAACAGGGTAGCACTACAGGTAGTCCTTGATTTATGACCGGAATTGAGCCCAACATTGCTGTTGCTAAGTGAGTTTTGCCTCATTTTACAATGTTTCTTGCCACAGTTGTTTAGTGAATCACTACAGTTTTTAAGTTAGCAACACTGTTGTTAAGTGAATCAGGCTTCCCCATTGACTTGGCCTGTCAGAAGATCCCAAAAGGTGATCACATGACCCTGGGACACTGCAACCGTCCTAAGTACATGCCAGCTGCCAAGTGTCCAAATATTGATGTCCCACGTGACCATAGGGATGCTGCAAAAGTCATAAATATGAAAAACAGTCATAAGTCACTTTTTCTGTGCTGTTGTAACTTTGAATGGTCACTAAATGAATGGGTGTAAGTCAAGGACTACCCGTATTGTGTACCAAGAGGGAAATAGATTGATTTAGAATAATGACAAATATCAGGGAAGGTCAACTGCAAAATAAGGAAGGAAGACGCTCTTAACAAATGAGCAAAAGTAATAATGACCACTTTATTGAACGTATTCTTACCTTGATCATTTTCATGATAAATTTGCTCACTGGCCTAAAACAGAACCAAAGAAAATGATTAGGATGCAATGCATGGATAAAGTATAGCTTCAATTGCCTGGGGCAAGAATATGGGGCCACACTGTGAAGCAGACAAGTTGGGGACAGGATGGGCGGTTGCTATCCAGCCACAGAGCAAAGCAAAAGTCAAGTGGGACATTGTGACCCTGAGACTGGAGCCCCATCCCATGTTTATGTGCTTCCTGTGTGGAAAGCATATCAAAAACTGGCTGGAGCTTTGATGGGATGGTAGCAACCGTCATCTTGCTGCCTTTCACACCTGCTTCCCCGTAGATGCTCCAACCCAGACTGCCCTCTGCATGTGGCACCCATCATAAAACAAAGACTCAATTTCTTTGCTCTTATTTACCCTTTTAAATCCTTCGTGCATGTAGGTGTCTCCTCCAGGCAAGACCTTCTGAAGATCATCTAAGCCTCGACGGATTTTTTCTCTGGAACAGCAGAAGACACCAGCTTTGGTTAGAGAGAAAGTATTTGCTACAGGCAAGATAGGCATGCCAAAGAAGTCACAGCTCTGAACTCTCCCACTGTCTATTTGAAATAAAACATTTTGCAATGCTGTGGTGAGAGAGAAATGTTGAGGAAAACTGTTATTATCTCCAGGCAAGACAATGTATGGAGACAGCCAGAATGGCAAGATGGCTGATAACTATTTTGCTCTCTAGGCATGGGAAAAGTTCTCTTTCTTAGGACTCCCATCTTTTTTTCTTTATTCTTTCCTGCACAGTGCCTGGCAACCTGCAAGCTCCATTTCCGGAGTCCTAAGAAAGTCTAAGGGTAGGAAAAGGGGAAGACAGCTGGATTGTTTCCCCTGAACTTCATCCTTCACCAATATCTGCAGAAACATGTATGGGAAAAGTCTGATTTGGGGCCATCTATTGCAGTTCCCAACAAGTAAAGAGGTGTCAGATTTGCCAACATGTGCCTTTCTCCCTCCTTCTTCCCTCTTCTTCTCTTACGTTTCTAATGCTACTGCACTAAAGGGTGGAAACCTGACTTGTGGGGAACAAGGTATGCTGTAAGAGACAAATGCAAGGTATTATATTTAGGGAGGAAAAATGTAGAACATTTCTCTCTCTCTCTCTCTCTCTCTCTCTCTCTCTCTCTCTCTCTCTCTCTCTCTCTCTCTCTCTCTCTCTCTCTCTCTCTCTCCTTCTCTTCTCTTCTCTCTCTCCCTCTCTGCCCTTCTCCCTAATAAGGTGCCTCTGAACAGGAGGACGCATGGTTTGGAAGCACCAAATCAAGGGAGAACTTGGCTGTAGTCATTGACAGCAGCACGAGGCAACTGCTAGACAGGCTAACATAGTTTTTCTGGACACAATGACAGGAGGAAGGCTTGTGAAAGCACGAGAAGCTGTTCATGTGGAAAATGAGCACAGTTTGGACCCCTTCCTACAATGATGCCCTTCAAAATAGATATCTTCTATCTCTAGTAGTTGTCGCTGTTCTTAAGAACAGCAAAGTACTCATTTTGGCTGAATATAAACATAGTCACTAATAAATCAAAAAATTCTCTCTGGGTAAAACAGGACAGTTGTACAACTTTTCAAAAAAGCAACAGTCTTTGCCCCATAACCTGTTTTCAACATTAGACTGAAAATGTTTGATTCCCTCCTCAAGGCCCTCCAAATCCGTTCTAGGGATCATTTGGGGGGCTTGAAAGATGTGGTCCTTAAGAGATAAGGTGCCCAAGCATATTTAATATGATGCTCATGCTTGCTACCCAGGTTATAACATCAACATTTTTGTGCAGAGTAACAGCTAGGATGGCGGGTCCTAGGACAATAATGCCCCCCCTCCTTCTTACCTGTCTTCTGTCAGGTCCATCAGGGTTGAACCTTGAGTGGAGAAGACAATAAAAGACATTCTCAACTGGGGGCTGCAGAAAGAAAGACAGCAAAATGAGGACCTTCCTTCCTTCCTTCCTTCCTTCCTTCCTTCCTTCCTTCCTTCCTTCCTTCCTTCCTTCCTTCCTTCCTTCCTTCTTTGCTTCTCTCAGCAAAAGATGGCAATATTCCTCTATCCAGTTGAATGTATGAACTGCCTCTACTGGGTATTCACAAAAGGTGGGGGAAAAAGTCAAGATGGCAGCTGTGACTATGAAAATGAAGCCTCCTCTCTTTTTATGTGCATTCCATGCGTGGCTGCCTCTGCAGATTGTATAAAGTTCCTGGAATAGGGCGGCATAGAAATCCAATTAATAAATAATAAATAAATAAAATTTTTGGTGCTGCTTGTAGAAAGAGATACTTTTCTTACATCATTCTGAAGGCACGCTTCTACAAATGTAAATTAATCTCAGGGTCATTTTTTGGATGCTCTGCGCTGAGCAGAGCCAGGGATTTATTTACAGTACTTAATAAGGGCTTTTATTGCATTTCAATGAAAAGAAAAAAAAATCAAGATTTACAAAAGTAGTTTGCAACTTTGAACAAATCTTGAATAATTCTCAACCCCTCATCAAATCCCAACTTTCCTATCTTAGATCCTTTAGAAGAACTTGTGACAATTTAGTTAAAGTATACATGATTGCTTACTAAGACTAGAACCCGACCTTAAGACTCAGAACTGTGGCAATTTTCTTCCTCTAAAAAAACTAGACCTCCTTGAAAACAATAAATCAGCTTCTGATCAGTTCCAGGAGTTTCTGCCCATAAAAACAGGCAGGAAAACAAACTATTTGGAATTCTTTGAAACTTGTGTTCCCTTCCTTCCATTAAGAGGAAATCCAGTTCAAGGCAACAACAAAAATAACAAAACAAAGTTGGTGTTTTTCTCAATTATTTCAAAATTGTTTAGTACATTTCTTTCAGCTACAATGTTGCTGCAAATCAAAGGAACAACAAGGTTTTAAGAGGGCAAACTTGACTCAAGACAAGGAAAAGAATAGAATAGAATAGAATAGAATAGAATAGAATAGAATAGAATAGAAGAGAAGAGAAGAGAAGAGAAGAGAAGAGAAGAGAAGAGAAGAGAAGAGAAGAGAAGAGAAGAGAAGAGAAGAGAAGAGAAGAGAAGAGAAGAGAAGATTCTTTATTGCCCAGATGTGATTGGACACACAAGGAATTTGTCTCTGGTGCAGAAGCTCTCAATGTGCATGCAAAGCAACAGAGTAATAATAATCATAATATGATACCAATAAGAGGGAGTAGTAGAGAAGATGAGAAGGATAATAATAGTAATACTACAGCCATACAAGATGGGTAAATATACTTAGACATAAAACAATACCATCAGTATTAAATGTTCAGCAGAATAACGGCCTGAGGGGAAAATACTGTCTCTGTGTCTAGTTGCTTTGGCATGCAATATCTTATAGTGCCATCCAAAGGGGAGGAGTTAAAACAGTTTATGTCCAGTATGGGTGGAGTCTGTAGATATTTTCCGAGCCTTCTTTCTGACCCGTGCAATCTGCAGGTCTTCAATGGAAGGCAGGCTGCTTGCAATTATTTTTTCTGCAATCCTAACTATCCACTGAAGTCTGTCCCTATCCTGTTTGGCTGCTGTACCAAACCAGACAATTATATAGAAGTGCAAATGACAGATTCAATAATTCCTCTGTAGAACTGTATCAGCAGTGCCTGGGGCAGTCTGAACTTTCTGAGTTGACGCAGGAAGAACATTCTTTGTTGTGCCTTTTTAATGATGGTTCTAATGTTAGGTGTCCATTTCAAATCCAAAGAGATTACAGTACAGGACCCAGAAACCTGAAGGATTCTACTGCTGATACTGAAAAGAACATCTGCTCGATTTTCTTCTAGTTTACATCATGATGAGACATGAAGGCTACAATCAACAAACTTGAGTATGTTTCCTCTAGTGAATCCTATGGCTAGAGCAGGCCCCACTGAAAACTCTGGCCTTTACTTTGGAGTAAACATGCAGAGACTGAAGGCAGATGTTCAGCCCACTGCAACCCATATCTTATGCTGTCAGCTGACCATAACTTCTTACCTTATAAATTTGTGAGCCAGATGTTCCACAAAATAATAGATTTCGCTCCAGTGGTGTAGGACACTTCCTGATCTGGAAAAGAGATCATGCCAGAGAATATTGACTTCATTATAGAAATATTTGGGTTGCTGTTTTTTTAAGGATGGTTTTATGGAGACATTTGCTTTGGGAATGGACCCTATTGATTGATATAATATCAGTAATTTTTGAAACCATGAGATCGGCTCGTGAGTGGTGTAATAGTGCTCTTTTGGGGAAGTAGCTAGAAAAAACACAATTTTTGTTGTCTTTTTAAAAGTATACAAGTCTCTGTGTGTGCATTGTTTACCTACTCCTTCTTCATGTGAAAACTGCAAAGACTTGGTCATTATTGCAGTAAAGGCAAATACAAGGCAAAATATATCTTGACATGGCCAGTGAGTAAAGTAGAATCATCAAGGACCTGTGCGGGTGTTGAAGGAAGAGGATTGCAGAGGATGGAAAGGAAGTGGGATACCTTTAGTCATAGGGTGGGGGGAAATCCAAAAAGGCCAGAGGGTGGTGATCGCAGTCAAGCCCCACCCGTTTTGAAGGCATGTTGACATGGCTCATAGGTACAAAGGGGCAATGTTGTGTTTGTTTGTTTGTTTTTGTTGTTTGGCATTGTCCCTGGACATGTAGTCCTCAACTTATGACCACAATTGGGATCAGAATTTCTGTTGCTAGGCATTTAAGTGAGTGATGCCCAATTTTACAAACTTTTTTCCATTGGTTGTTAAGTGAACCACAATTTTTAATTGAATTCGGCTTTCCCCATATATCTTTCCGGACAAATGGTTGTCCAGTCTCTTTTTGAAAGCCTCCAGTGAAGGAGCACTCACAGCTTCTGAAGGTAAGCTATTCCATTACTTAAATGTCTCCTTAGTTCTAGGTTGTTTCTCTCCTTGGTTAGTTTCCAACCATTGTTTCTTGTCCTGTCCTCTGATGCTTTGGAAAATAGGTTGACCCCCTTGTCTTTGTGGCAGCCTTTCAAATATTGGAAGACTGCTATCATGTCTCCCCTAGTCCTTCTTTTTATTAGACTAGACTTTTCTTGAAAACCCCCAGCTCTTTTTTTTGCTGCATTCACACCGTCCATCTTTAGACACCATTGTTCATATGTGTTAGCCTCCAGATCCCTGATGATGATGATGATAAGGATTCCTTGGGCCTCATTAAAACAAGAGTCCTTGAGCTGCTTCTCATAGAATCCTAAGGCTGGAAGGGATCTTGGAGGTCCTCCAATGACTAGCCCAACCCCTGCCCAAGGCAGGAGACTTTATTCCATTCCAAACAAATGGCTGTCTGGCCTTTTCTTGAAAACCCCTCGCTCTCTTCTTGCTGCATTCACACTGTCCATCTTTAGATGTTTTGAAATGCCATCTGAAGCGGTTATTTCAAGCTGCATTTGATGCCACAAAACAAAGCCTGCCAATTATAGAAGAACCCAACAAGCCTTTTCTTGCTCAAAAGTATTTCTTTAAATTTGATTATTCAGCATAAAACTCAAGATAATTCACTATGACATGTAAAAAAAAATTGGGTGTTTAGAAGTGATAGATTGTTTCACCTTCCATTAATCCAAATAGGTCACCATTCTCAATTGTCTTCTTTCTTTTAATCTAATAACAGGAGTCAATGTAGCCAGATTTCTGTTTTCTGACTCATCCATTGAATATACTTGGCATATAAAGCTCTGCTAACCCAAATTGTGTTTGAAAGATCTCTGCAGAGAAATTAAACTGAAGTTCATCACATGTAGAAAAAATAGTTGTAGGATTAAACCAGAGTTTGCTTTCCTGCTTTGCAGAGTTTACTCAAAGTCCAAACCAGTTTGGAAATAAATCCCCTTTTAGATTTGCAAGGCAGGTCATTCTGATGCATCCACATCCAGGAAGGGATTTGCTGGGGAAAACAATAATTCCAGCAGAATTCACTCTTTTTTCTTTCCTGTCCACAAGCATCCAGAGAAAAAATCAGGAGCGGCAAATTAAGAGAATTATGTAATCTGCAAAACTGATGCAAAGACATTGTGATGTGTGCAACATGAGAAGAAAAGATTGGACAGCCACTTGTCTGAAATGATATAGGATCTGCACTAACCCACGCTACCTCTTAATACAGATCACAGAAAAAGACGGATAGCAAATTATTTTGAGTCATATAAATAAGCAAGAATGATAAGCCACATCTGCAAACGGATGAGACTAGAGCAATTTAAACTTTTCTCAATTTCTAATTTCATACTCATTTTTTTCAAAATATACATGTTTAGTTTTTGCAAAAAAGTTTGCCCTAAATGCTTTGTGCATTAAGGTGCAGATTTCTTCAAATAAAAACTACCTTTTTTTGCAATTTTATATCTGTATACATTTTTTTACCAAGAATTACAATAAATCACATTAGCTTTATGAATATGTGCATTTTAGTAATAAACATGTCTTTGTTCGCTCCTTGGAAATAGCGGTCCTCAAACCCCAGAAACTCAGGGTACTACAACCCCTTCCTCATATCCTGGCTTGTGAGCGAGATGTCCCCCAGGGGAAGCTCAAAAGCAGCCAAGATGGCCGTGGCGATGATGCAAGTGAAGATGCCATTTTGACTTTTTTGACCAACCCCAGTAGCTGCCCTTCCTTTGAGATCTCTTGTAGTAGACTGGCCAAAAAAGCTTCCACATTTTGCTCCCTTTGCAGATGAGGACGAAAGCTTGATTGATTTTCCACGGTTTTAAGCAAGAGGCCGGAAGCAGAAGGGAAGGACACGGCCTGCCTCGGACCCAGCGATCAGAGGGGCCGCGGATGAACTCAGGGGCTGAGCCTGGTCTCCCCGGATGAAGGATTTGTGTTCTGGTGGTTTCTGAGTTACACACCACTTCTTGAATTTGCCACATAACTACATCTTGAAGCTTTTTTTCTCCGCTTGGAACAAGGATCCAAACATCTAAAATTACAGCTCTTTTTTCCATGAGATCTTCCCACACAAAGCCTTGCATAGAAAAATGCCCCCCCCCCAGGTTGCATACCGGCAAAGAAATGGTGGGGGGGGAGTCATTCTGAGGAAGATGTTTTCCTTTCTGAATACTGTGCACAGATTGAGCGAAGAACTCAAAAAACCCAAAGATTTTTGCCAGAAAGAAATGGAGGGGGGAAAAAAGATTGCCACAGCTAAAGGGATTAAACATTTAAAAATGATCTGGGAATTGAGAGTTTGTGTAAGCTAATGTTGCATTTTGAAGCAAATGGTTTATCTTTTCCTTGCTTTTGATTGCTGTGTTGGCCTTTCCATCAGCTGCCTTAATCGCTCTTTAAGTGAAACCAATGAACTATTGGTTTTATTGATGACTGGGCTATCTGTGGCTTCACATGTGGTGTGTGAATTCCATGCCTATGTATGAGAAGGGTCTTGAATGCAAAATGTTGAGCACCCTCTTTGCCTGGGAACCAACATGCAGATGGAATGTTAGTGTCAACGCTGCTAACATTGGATGTTCTTGCTTTGACAACATATGGAGATGCAGCCCTTTTTCCTTATGTTTTACTCTTAGAGTTAGAATTAGATGATGCTGGGGGGGGAGGAGAAATGTGCATGGGAGTTTAGTTAGACATAACAATACTGTATAAGGGTGAGAACCAAGGTTTTTTGAAATGAGATGATAAGAAATGGCAGAGAATGTGATTTATGACGGTTAATTAGAGGAGGGAATTGTGCTTGGATACTACGGTATGTGCTCAGGAGAGGGAATTCAGATTTTGGCTTGGCCTATGTACGTGCAGATGCTATGCTACTTGAATAAAAATTCTTTAAGGTAAACAATGCCTCAGAGTTCTTTGAAGAGTTTCATCTGTCTGGAACAATGACAGTTAATATTTATGTTAACGTTTGTGGGGGTGAACACAGGAACATTATATGAGCAACAGTTTTGTCAGCTTTCATTGCGCTGCAAGGAGGAATATGGTTCCAGGACACCTTGTGGAAAAGAAATGGGGAAGGGCCGTTTTCAAGCTCAGGGTTCAAGGCTCCATTCAAAGGAGGAGAGAGTAGGAATGTACAATGAGCCCACCTTTTCTCTGTCCAGTCAATCAGAGAATCAACAAAGTTCTGCTGGGTCTCAGATGTGAACCATCCCACTCTACTTCCTTTTTTTTTTTACTGGGTTCTTTACATGCTACTCAACCCTTTAGAACTTACTGCCTTGACATTGAAAACAATGATCTGATCTGGATTAAGACCACAGTGCCCAGCATCCGGGAATCCAAGCTTTCCCAGATTCCCTAGTTACAAGAATCTATTTTCCCCTTTCCACATATCCACCTTAAACCACCAACACCCCACTTCAAGTCTCCTCATGCTATCAAAGCCTAGGGCAAGGAGGAAAGTAAGTAAAATTTGCATTAGGAGGCTCCAAAAAGACAACATGGCGGTTGCATCCACACAACTAAACCTTTTCCTGTTTCACATGCTCTGGGAGGCATGTAAAAAAAGGGAGGAATTTTGATTGTACAACTGGGATCTCCATCTTGATTTTTAGGACCCTCCCCATGGACCCTCCCTGGCTGAGGGAAAAGATTACCATCCACCATCCAATGCATAGCAGATTCAGCCACCAATGCCTTATACCTCCACTAATTAAATATTTAAATATTGGACATCTTTATAGACCTGATTATCCCATGTTCATTCAGTTCTTCAAGGTTTGCCCAATACACTGAATCATAAACTAAAACAGACCAGGAACCCACCAGGCTAAGTCTGCCATCGGCTGGTATGTGGCTCCGTGTGTCACTCAAATCCAGCCACTCCTCAATATATGATTGTTTGGGAGTGCCAACAGAGAAGATGCAGGCCTGACAACCAACTAACCAATCATCCATCCATCCATCCATCCATCCATCCATCCATCCATCCATCCATCCATCCATCCATCCATCCATCCATATATTTCAGCTTCTTCTGATCTTCTTAGGTGTTCCATACAGGTGGCTTTGCAAGTCCTGGAAATACCTGCATTTCTCCTCCACAGGTATCAATCTTGCCTGCCCCAAATTCTTCTCCCTTTGGTTCTTCCTCCCTTCCATCTCTCTCCTCAATTATTTTCTCTTGGAAGCAGACTTAGTGCTGCAGAATACACAGATGCTCCTTTAATTAAGCTAGCCTTTTCTGAGCCCAGGAAGCTCAGAGTGGTTTTATGACCGCTTTATCCAGGTGGGTTTGGCTTCTTCCCCTTCCCCCTCACAGACCTGCTGGCAGAGAGTAGGAGATGCAGCCTCGCACATCTGGAGGGCGCCAGGTTGAGAAAGCCTTCCCAGAAGCAAAGCCACGAAACTTGTCACTCGGAAGGAAATTTTGGACTGAAATGAAAACACAAAGATCTGCAGGCAACACTTCCCTCCAGTTGCAGGAAACAAGAATCGCTTTCCCTGCTGTTGCTGCTGTCCTGGAGAACAAAGGCCTCTTTTTTCTTTACATAATTCAGGCTCTCCCTTCCAGGTCATTGGGTATCAGTTTGCACAACCAATTTCCCCCAACCAGTTAAAAATCTAGTCTCTTGTATTTAGTTTTTTGGGGGGGGGTGTTGGATGTTAGGAAAGCTTAGCCTATGTGTACCCAATTTTTGAAGTTACTTTACAATTCAATGCATTGCATGAACTCAGAAAGAAAGGTGAATTTCCTGTTAGATAGTTGTCGAACCAAAATTGTGTTTTCAGATTGTGGAAAGGCACTGGGGAAGATAGAAACCCCTCACAGCCCATCTTTCAAAATAGCCTCTGATGATTTCTATTGGTACTGCTCAAGCATGTTTGGGAGGTAAGATCAAAAAAGTCAAGATGGCAGCCATGATGATGTCATCAAAGCTCAGCCTGTCGTACACATCAAACGTACACCGTCCTAGGGAGAGAACTGTTGTCTCCTGAAGTTGTTGATGATAGTAGACACAGAAATAGTTAACCATGGTTGATGTACAGTATTTATTGCAAACCTGACTATTCCCTTGAATAAAGGATGCATGCCAAAGGGGACCCCCTGGTCTCTCCCAAGGCCTTCCAGGAGCCTTGGAAAGCTGAAAGGAACTCATTCCACAAGATCTCCCTGACCCAATCTGGATGCAGAAGGTTACTTGGGAAGGGGTAGCCCAGCCCATCTTTCCTTCACAACCCCAGTTCACACAAGCCTTTCTAGCTCTCCTCCCCTCTGAAAATGCAGGACGAGCTGAAACCTGCTACCGTAGTAGAGGCTCATGAACACAACTGACCCTCCATCCTACCCACCCCAAAGCAGGAAGGTATTCATATGGGGTCAAAAAGTCAAGATGGTCTCTCCGTGGGAAGGTCACATCTGTCACCTCCATGTTTTTTTTTTTTTTGTCTTGCCTCCCCTTGTGGATTCTCTGATCTGAAGGGCAGCAGTTGGGGATAAAGGACCCTGCCCCATTCACTGTTTATATTTGTCCTACTTTCCTTTGTGGGGGGGGGAATAGCATATAAATGGGATTTAACAAGCCACTTTCACAGACTCTCCCAGAGTTTCCCTTTGAGGACTCTGTGTGCTACAGGCAAGACTCTTTGCAAAGTGGTAGCTCTCCATGATAGTTTTTGACATGAAATGGAAGGGGAAAAAACCCAGCCCTTTGGAAGAAAGATAATTAAATCCACCCACCAAATCATCTTTTCACAGCCTTGGGGCTAAGCAAAACGTGGCTCTTTGGAAACCCAGCCTCTACAAAAACTTTTTTGTTTTGTTTTGTTTTGACATGTCTGGCACCGTTAAGGCTCTCTGACAGCTTCGTTCTTCAATGCATCTGGCCAATAGTTAAGGAATACAGCCCCAAACCTCTTACACAGACACAATGCACCATGTCAGTGGCAGGACAAATAGCACGAGCAAGCATTTTATTCCCTCCCTGGATACAACTCCTGCAACTGCAGAAAAAGCAGCAGAAAGAGACGAAAGAGGGAATGTGCATTTCATTAACGGAGAACAAAGGAACAGCGAGTGGCTCAGACTCAAGGGGGAAAATAGGCTAAAAATAAAATTAAAAAGACACATCACCACAACGCATTTTCTGCCTCGGAGCAAGTTTCGAACTGATTCGGCCGTTCCGAGATCTTAAACGGCCGTTCCGCGGGAACGGCATCCCACCAGGGAAGCCCAGCCAGGGATTTTACGAAGCCTTCGGAAACGGGCGCTTGGCACGTCTGAACCAAACAGGCCAAAGCTGACAGCCGCTCTCCGCTGCCCTTTCTTTCCCCAAGAAAGCGCCGCTGCGAGCGAGAGAGAGCCGGGGAAGGAGCCAGACCTCTCCCTTCGCGGCGCCCGCCAGGCGTCTTTTTTGCCCAGCCAAACTGGGCACCCAAAGCAAAGGTAAAAAAAAAATTAAAAAATAACAATAATAACAATAACCGCTGCTGTCTTTTGACAAACTGCACAGCCGCCGCCGCGACGCCGCCCGGCCACTTACTTGTCCAAGATGAAGTAGAGGTCGAAGCCCCCGTAGCAGGCGGCGCCCCCCTCCTCTCGCTGCGCCCCTCGCCCGTCGCAGGGGACCATCAGGGCGGCCAGGAAGAGCCACCGCAAGCCTGCCCCAGCCATGCCCGGACCCAGGCAGCCCGAGGCGGAGAAGGTCCCGGGGCTCCGCTCCTCCCCGGCTCCTCCGGCTTCTCCGGCGGTCCAATCCCGGAGGTTTGGCCTTCTCTCTGTATTTCCTTGGGGGGGGGGAGGTCGGTCCAGCCTTCCCTTAAGGCTGCTCCCGTCTGCAGGGGCGCCTCCGCCTGGCGCTTCCAGCGCAGCGCCCCCCGAGCCCGCCGCTGCCGGCCAGGCGACTGGCGACGTCCGGACGGTCTTTTCCCCCCCCCCCCGTTGCTTTGCCCCAGATTTGAGGGAAGCCTCACCTCCCCCCCCCACCCGCCCCCTCCCCCGCGAAGGCAGGAGCGCGGCTTGGCCTGCGAGCGGAGGTCCCAGGATGCCTCCTTGTGGCCGAGCGCCGGCCGCGCTCCGAGGATGCGCGCGGAGGTTCTTCGGAGGGACTAGAGCTGGAAGGGACCTTGGAGGTCTTCTAGTCCAGCCTCCCCCGACCCCCCCCCCCCGCTCAAGCAGGAGAACGAAAAAGGCCAACCCCCTCTTAGTCTGCTTCTGCTTCGAATAAACGGACTGTCTGTGCGCTGTGAAAAACCTGCATTTGTAAGCCATTTTAGGCGATGTTTGTGGTACATTTTATATGAACTAGGTTTTGGGGTTTTTTTGTTTTTTGTTTTTACAAAATCTGATATTCGTTCAGTTCATTCAGTTGTTCTCCTTGTGCTGATACAAAACATGACAAGTTCCCGGTTCCCGTTATTAAAACTCCAGGGAGGAAACAGCCTCAAAAGATATTTTATCTTGCAATATGTGAACAAAATAGGGCCAAGAGTTAATTTGGGTGAGATAATGAAGAGCAGGATTCTCTCTCGGCGGCCCCTTCTAGAAAAAGTGGCAAGCCCTTCAGAGTCCGAGCTGGCTTTTCATCCCAGGCCATGATTGGCTTCATTCTGATTTACTGAGTAAACCACGCTGGGTTAGGTTGGTGTGGCACCTTAAGATTGTGATTTATTCATTGTAATGGCCAGTTGCTGCTTATTACACTACATCTCAATTTTCAGGATAACAGTCCAAGCAGTTCCAAGCACTGTAAACAATTGCACAATAAATAGAATTTTGAAAGCCTCCGAAACGACCTGGTTCCTATAGGGCAGCTGTGATCTTTGGCACGGTCTCTGTATACAGTGAGCTCATTAATTACACAAGCCGTGTTTTGACTTAGCATGATGTCTGAGCCTAATGAGTTCATATATGCTCCCTATATAGGTGTCCACGGGGGAGGCTACTCTCTTCCTGAAGACTCTGAGTGGTTTAGAACAGACCACTACAAAAATCAAATTAAAATCACGACACACTCATGGGAAGGAGGCTGAAATGGGGCCTCAGAGCAAGAACAGGAGAGCTCTGTGGCCTTCATTGCCTTCAACCAGCGCTCAGGGCATGAAAAATACACCATACTAAGAGACTGAGCTCTTAGTTCGGAAATGCAAATAGAATTTAATGGGTAGAATGCAGATTTGGTTTCCCATGATTGGAAAATAGTGCTACAAGGATGCTCCTGGTTCAAAAGAAATCCAAGCAACAGAAAAGTCACTCTGTATGGAAGTAGTAGTAATTTCTTCTTGAAAATCCAATGAATGAAATTGGCAGTGATTCAGGAAACATCTGGGTTAAATTAAGTTGGGGGGGAACAATGTTGTGTACTGTTGCCCACCCAACCAAGGAGAAGATATGGATGATGCTTCCCAGAGCAAACTGCAGATCTTCCAAAGAGGCATGAAGTCATCGGGATGGAAGACTTTAATTACCCCAACATCTTTTGGGAGACAGCTCTGCCAAGCATGGTCCTTCCAGGAAATTCCTGACTTGCCCTGCTGATAACTTTCTCCGTCAGAGAACGGAGGGAGGCACAAGAGGATTAGCTTTCCTTGGCTGGCTATTAACCAGTTAACTATTAACCAGTAGGAGTTAGAAGGAATGGAAAGAGCAAGAACATGGGGCAAAAAATGATCATAGGGTGCTGGAATTCTTGATTTTGAGGGAAACCAAATCTGGGTGTGACCAACACAAAACCTGGACTTCAGAGAAGCAAATTTTAACAGAGATGAATTGCAAGTAGGACCCTATGGCTGAAAAGGGTAATGGGGAAAGTTGCTCAAGATGAGAAGAGGCAGACAACCAAAGGCTGGAAAGTTGGAGAGCATAAAATGGGTGTAATCAGAGTGAGACAAATCAAGAACTGACACAGTCTTGTGAGTTCAATGCGTGTTTTTAATTAGCCACCCTCTCACTTTTCTGCCCTGGGAGCAGAGAAGGAAATAATGCAACTAAAATCCCAAATTGGAAGACACCCGTATCACAAGCTGAGGATTGCTGAGACGACAGTTAGTCAATCACAGTTTTGTGACAGTAGCAGAAGCGGAAGATGAAGAGGATGTTCAGTCGGACGCAGGTACGTTTTACAAAGAAGAAGCTGGGCTCTGGAAAGAAAGACATTGGGACAACTCGGACAGGTTCACACACTCCACAGGACTAGCTAAAGGAGAGCCAGGTGGACGGGAGTTCAGCCTGGTTCTGACTTAACCAGTCATCAAGCCCAGATATGCCTAATACACTTTGACCAACGATGCTTTGGGAACGTAGCCTGGCTTTTTAAAATCTGGGTGTGTGTTTCAGTGTGTTGTGTGAACCCAGTCCAGTCATGAGAATGACACTGACATCACTTCTACAAAGAGAATGGTGCCATTTGGAACATTCTGTAAGTCATCCTAAGGCTACATCCAGGTGCTGCTGCACCCCTCCTTCTCAGTTGTCTTCCTTTTTCGTTTCCTTTCTTCCTCCCTTCTTTTTTTCTTTGCTGTATTCACTTTGTATAAGTTCTATTTTATCTGGTCACTGACCAAAATAAATATCTTCCCTTCCCTTCCCTTCCCTTCTCTTCCCTTCCCTTTCCCTTTCCTTCTTTCATTTTTTTCCTTTCTGCCCCCACGTGTATAAAATTCTGCAAACACTCCCTGGTTTATTCAAAGAAACCCAAAGCCAATACTTACGTTTAGCTTCAGAAGCAAGATAGCTGGGGATCCCCCGGCAAAAGGTTTGCACCTGCTTCCCGTAGACGGATAGGTCTGGAATTCTCTTAGGGGAAACGGTGAAGGAGACCTCCTTTGGGGCAGGTCCATTTCGAGGGTCCTTCTAAAAGAGGAGGGAACAGGAGGGCTGCATTCAAAGATGGAGGCCATGATCAGCACGCAACAAAGTGAGAAGAGGGACCAGGGAGGCTGGGATTTCATGCCATTCTTTAGACTTCAGCTCAAGCAAATCCTTCCTTAACTATCTGTGCCACAGGAAAAATTCTCTCTTATCAATATACAGAATAACAGAGTTGGAAGGGACCTTGGGGGTCTTCTAGTCCATCCCCCTGCTCAATTTGAAACAAGTAGCTGTCCAGTCTCTTCTTGAAAACCTCCAGTGGTGGAGCCCCCACAAACCGTTCCATGGTTTGCCACAGCCAACTCGCCACAGGCCAGTTGTTGGCACAGGCAACTCACCAAAGTTACGCTAATATCAAAGAAATGGTGGAATAGAACAGTTAAAGAAAGGGTGCAAAAGGAGGGACAAATGAAATGTGAATGGCAAAAATTAAAATATTTCTAAAATTGTTTTAAAGACGTAAATAGAATTTTTGAATTGTCCCAGGATACGTTGGCCCTGGCGAGTTGTCCCGTTCTGCCACATACATTGCAAAACTCACATTAAAAAAGGCCGGGACATCAATCAGCAAAACCATCCTGATTTTTTTTTTACTCTCCCTCCCTGTGGACATCTTTGTGCTTGCTTATGAATCAAAGCGATGGGCAGAGGCCGATGTTCGCCTGGCATCAAGTTGATTTTTTCAGTTTTAAAACGGAAGGCTTTGGGACGGGGTATTGTTGGCAGGCATCAAGAGAAGGGGGTGTGTAAGGTGTCCTTGGTGCTTCGTGGTCCCCTTTTGCTGAGCCCAGATGGACCTACTTCTCAGATCCTCCTATCTTTACCTGCTTTTCCCGGATGGCTTTGGGAAGAGTAGTTATGTCTGGCACAATCTGTTTATTCATTCTGACGATGTAGCAGACTTTCTTGGACAATATTCGGGTTGCCATGAAACCCTATCAAAGCAAAACGAGAAGGCGAAAAATGACAACTATGCCAAAGAATCTGAAGCTGAGAAAGAAAAATCTAGTTTCCTGAGCCTTCCCATTAGATCATAAGATCTCAGTTAGGTCCACTTTGCATTGTTTTTACTGGAAGTGAGGAGAAATTAAGCTACAGGACTTACAAACTGCAGCAAATTGTGCCTGGCCTTGACAAGGTGCACCATTTGTGGAAACAATGCTATTTCTTCACCCCATAACTGAGAGTCCCTGAAGAGGCTACTGGTGGGACTTGAAATGAAGCAAGGGAGAGGCAGTTTGGTGTAGAGCTTAAAGGTTAGAAACCAGCAAATGGTGAACTCTAGTCCCACCTTAGCCACGAAGCTAATGGGTGACTTTGGGCCAATCCCTCTCTCAGTCTAAACCACTTCACAAGCTTATTTGGAAAATAGGAAGTAAGAACACAAGGTGTATTCACTGCCTTGAATTCAACAACAACAACAAAAATAAATGAAAGGGGGGAGAACTAATTAAGGCAGTCTGTTGCGTCTTTAAAAGCAGGGGCCTTTCTGCAGGCCCCCAGCTTTGAAGGGAAGTCATTGAAGCAAAGCTTTGCAGAGGCTTACAGCTCATGCTGGAGAAGGAAGAGGGCAGGAGAGAGTCATCTCAAGGGGATTCCTTGGACTGAATGGAACAGTGGAAAGCCCAGGAAGTGGCAGATGCTGGAGAACATTGCGCAGTGGGGAAAAACTCTCAACTACATCCTGACTTCAGTACATGTAACAACTTCACACCATCCAGGGCAAATTCTCTCTTGGATGCTAGTTGAAGTCAAAAGATAAAAGTGTTTCTTACAGTAGGGTAATCCATGACGGAGCTCCAAGAATCCCAGCCATTGTTGTTGTCTATGTTCACCACCTGCCTTTTGTGATCAATGTTCACAGATTGATGTGAAGTCCCTCCAACATTTCCCTGGTTGTTTTCAATGATGTTCTTGGGGAGGAAAGATTAAAGAACAATAGTTGAAAACCTATTCTTATATTCCTGAAAAATAAAATATAGGATGGGATGTGCTCCAATTGATACCAGAAAGAGATGGCTAGAAGTCTGCTAAAAATTTTTTTCAGACTTTAGAAGAATATTGCTTAGCGCCTCCAGAACTGTGGTTTATCCTTTTTCTCATTCCCAATTGGGTGAATTAATTCACAGATTGTGGAAAAGCACGTCTTTGAAAGCATTATTTTTATTTCTTTTAATCATTTTTATCCTGTTTTCAGCTTAGAAAAAGTCAAAGTGGCTTTGCCAAGTATGGCAATAATGGGAAAAACACAAACATCAGCCACTTCAGCCAGAACTTTGAATGTCTAACTGCAACGATTAAAACAGTGTTTCTCAACCTTGACAATTTTAAGGCATGAGGACTTCAACTCCCAGAATTCCACAGCTAGCAGTGCTGGCTGTGGAATTCTGGGAGTTGAAGTCCACATGCCTTAAAATTGTCAAGGTTGAGAAACACTGAATTAAAAGGACACACAAGATCATTTTATCCTTCAGTTCAGTTAGATACTGTTTTTAACTTCATAAAAAACAAAAGTAAAAATCGAATTACTTTCATTAGAAAGAAAACACATTTGTTTGCAATAATACTATACACTGGTACTTACATTGTTGGTCAAAACTGGGGCTAGAAAAACTCCTAGAAACAGCACACTCAGGATCTGGAGTGGATTTCAAAAACAGTTTGGCAATTAGAGAGAGAGAGAGAGAGAGAGAGAGAGAGAGAGAGAGAGAGAGAGAGAGAGAGAGAGAGAGAGAACATTTAGAAATGGAAGCAATAAATTTCAAATTTAAAAAATCATGCTCACTTTACACCCTGATTTAATGGTCCTGTAAAACGACTGTGCCAAATCCCTCCAGAAATACCAAGCATTGGCAGCTTGGAGTTCAGGAATTTATGTAGATATGCCTGCTTTATTATCTAAACAAGGTTGTGCACCATTAGAGATTCCGCTAGCATTTTCAAACGAAAAAGATCAATGGCTATGCTTTCCTGTTCACAATCTCATGGGTCACTTCTTGGCTCTCCCAAGACAACTCATGTGTCATTTTCAGGAGACGCATTCTGGACCACCTGATATTTAGCATAAGAACATCATGTGCAAAGGTGTGCAAGGGACAGTAATGAGCATGGAAGAGGTACGCTTTGTGGGCTGATTATGGCCTCTAATCCATGCTTTTCAACTCATTTATCCTGATTCCTACTAGGAGATACTTGGAACTATCCTTCCCTCCCTTTGTGAAAAAATTAACCATCTCTCTTCATGAATTAAGAATCCTCTGAAGAACCAACTTTCCCCTCCTTGTTTTTCTACCTGTAAATTGGATACAGTTTTGACTACAGATTGTGTGAGATGGACTTTGCTATTACCCTAGAAGATTTCAAGATCAGCAGCATCGTACAGAATAACAGGTTATTGGAGGTCTTCTAGCCCAGTCTTCTAGACTTGTAGACAGTCACTTGTAGAGACTAGACAGTCACCTGTCTGAAAGGGTATAGGGTCTCTTGCCTGAGCAGGGGGCTGGACTAGGAGACCTTCAAGGTCCCTTCCAGCTCTGCTCTGTTCTGTTCTGTTCTGCTCTGTTCCAACCCCCTGCTTGTCCAGTCTCTTCTTAAAAACCTCCAGTGATGGAGCACCCACAACTTCTGAAGGCAAGTTGTGCCATTGGTTAATTGTTCTCATAGGAAATTTCTCCTTAGTTCTAGGTTGGATCTCTCTGTGATAAGTTTCCACCTGTTACCTCTTATCCTGCCCTCAGATGCTTTGGAGAATAAGTTAACCCCTTTTCTCTCTGTGATAGCCTCTCAAACATTGAAATACTGCTTTCATGTTACCCATGTAAATGGTAAGGCACCCGAAAATGAAAAATGTCTATACTTACAACCAGCTTCATTTTGTCACTACAAGAAATGCAAGACTAACAAAGCTGGACCCTTGCACTTTATATATCAGATTTCCCAGGATTGAGATATGCCTCAGTATCTCCATGCAAGGCTGTGCCCTTTGGCTGGCATAGGATACGCCAAGGGTGACACCTTACAGATAAGCTGAACCAGATAAACTTATCTTCAACATACATGGGCAGGGTCTGTCATTTTAAAAATGTTTAATTAAATCTAAATATCATCCCAGAAAATAAATACATTTTTTAAAAAAATAGGAATGGACATAAAAATGAATTTATTCCTAATGGTGTTTGAAAACAGAACCAGCATCAATAGGTAGAAGAAAGACATAGAAGAAAAGGAATGTTTTAATTTACTTACTGGTCAAATTTAAAATAAGAGGATACTTTTCCTGTATTATTTTTATATGGGTTATTAAGTATTGACTGAAATCTGGATCTGTAGTGAAAAAAAAATCAGAACTCACTCTTTTTATGTATTTGTTCTATGTATCTTTTGTTACTTTTTAAAATTTTCCCTTTTTTCACCTGCCATCTCCCTCTTTTGTGTTATTTTATATTTTACTGGGATTTTTTTTTTGAAATTCAATAAATCATTTGAGAAAAAAGAAGAAATTGAATTTGACATTCTCTTGCGGGTTGGGGAATTCTGGGAGATGAAGTCCACACATCTTAAGAAGCACTGTATTACACAATGGGATAGCTGCCATAACCTGGAGTTATGGGGGCTCCATCACTGCAGGTTTTCAAGGAAAATTTGGATAGCCATTTGACTGGGGTGGCTGGAGGATTCGATGCTTTCTAAGAGATTTTCCAGGTTCTATGGTTCTAAAATCAACCATTCTACCTTACTTATACATCCATTCAAAACATAGCTGAAAGTCTATTTTTAAGGGGGGAAAACAGTTCTAAAGAAGATGTGTTTTGTATGAAAGGTAAGTCAGGGGGTATTCTGAATGGCCCTTTAAAACTAGGTTTGGCAACCTGCAGCCAATTAGCCAGATGCTGCCCAAATATATTTGACCAATTCTTGCTTAGCCTTTGCTGTTGGTTTGGGAGGAAATCACTCTTTCCCAGTCAAAGAGTACGTGCATGTGAGTGTCAGATTGCCAGGCTTGTTCATAATGCTACTTTTTGATTTGTTTTAATCATGGTTTGTCAGCTATGCTATAATAGGCTTATCTCACACTAAGTCAGAAAACATGGCTTACAAGCTACATTTTATTTGTTTGTTAAATTTGTATGCCACCCATCTCATTATCAAGTGACTCTAGGTATGTGTTGTATAAATTACCATTGGCTGGGTCTGCCCCTGTGGGAAGTCAGCCCCCCCCCCGCCCACAGAGAAGGAAATATTTTGGGGAATATTAAAAAAGGCAGAATACTATATTTCCCCAAAGGATCTTAAAGGCAGAAAAGCAGCTCTAGTTTCCCTTATTAGCCCCAGGCAGAGGCCAGCTCTGTAGAAATGCAGATTTGATAGTCCCGTTCAGAAAGACTGAGGCCCCATTCAGGAGCAAATACTGCCTGCAAAAGCCCATTCAAGACAGGATCTTTCGGTCGCCAAATACTAGTTTTCGAGCGCGCGAACGTGTTGTTTTCACTCTCCGAGTTTTGCTCAGTTTACCAGTTTATTTTCCATAAATCAGCCACGTGGAAAGTATCATATTTATGGATATCACTTTGAAGTCATAAACTTTCTCGGAGAAAAAAGGAGATGTAAACCTAACAAATGAATGGGTCAAGCACTAAAAGGTCCCTTCGTATGCCTTCCCGGAATTGAAAAAGCCTGTACAAGTTTTGTACAGCGGGGCTAACTCCCACATAAATGTAGACGGGTAGGATTTAGTTGCAATCCTTCAGTTCTTCCTGATGCTATCAAGAGGAGGAAATTTTGCATGCGGTGTGTATGGGAAAGCTGCTGATTACTCTGGAAAGGATTTAAAATTAGAGCTGACAGAACCTCAAGAACAAAATAAAGAATTAGGAAAAGCTTGTTCCCACTGCACCAGTATCTGAAATCAAAATAATGAAGACTTTCCAGAATATTACAGAATAACAAAGTTGGAAGGACCTTGGAGGTCATCTAGTCCAACCCCCTGCTCAGGCAGGAAATCCTATACCATTTCAAACAAATGGTTGTCAATCTCTTCTTTAAAACTTACAGTGTTTTTCCGGTGGCTGCCTTGGCGACGATAGAGCCCCCTTTGGAGGCTCCGAACTCCGGGACTTGAAAAGCCGCAAAAACAGCGCAAAACAGCTGTTTTTCGCGGCGGAAAAAAACCCTCCTCGGTCGGAGAAGGGGTCAAGAGCTGTGAGTGGGGGTCGAGAGCCTCTGAAAACTCCCTGGAAAAACATTCGGGAGGAAAGAAAGAGGACTCCCCGGGCGCTCACGATAGCTCCAGTCTGGAGCTGCATCTGTCAGCTGACAGAACCAGACGCCAAGACAAACCCCCGAGTGAGGAAAACTTTCTAAAGAGATACAGAGACAGACGGACTGAACGCAAGAGCTTAAAAAAGCAAGTATTTCTTATATTTTACCTCTGATTAACTACCGTCGCAATAAACAAAATGTATCCAAGATGGCGACTACTTTCACCTTAAAGAGAAAGTAGCCGGAAGAAAGAAAGTGAAAAGGGAGACTGCAATGTAAGAGTGAACACTAGAGGGCAGACTAGGCGCAAACCTTAAAAACTCTACAAAATATACCTAAAAAAGACTACAAGAGCAATATAAGAGTAAGGATTAGTCTTCTGCATAAAAAAAAAGCTTGGCTAACAGTAGACTGAACTCAGGATGGCCAATAAGCAGTCCAAACTAATACCCTCAAAGATGGCAGCACCCTCCCCAGGCCAGCTCCTTAAAATACCAGGGAACAACCCACCTGCACCCCCATCTTCCTCCATACCTACAGAATCCCAGGCCCCCCTGTCTACCCAGGCCTCTCCAGAAATGCATATGATGAAAGATTTAAAAGATACAATGTTAGCAAAGTATGAAAAAATAGAGAGAAAGCTGGAGGCAGTGGAAAAGAGGATGGAGGAAATGGATAAGAAGATAGAGGGAACGGATAAGAAGATGGAGGGAATGGATAAGAAGATGGAGAGACAAGGCAAAGAATTAGAACAGAAGTTGAAGGAACAAAGCAGAGAATTGGAGAGGAAGTTGGAAGAACAAAGCAAAGCTGTCACTGAAGACTTAGACCAAATCAAGGAAACAATGCAAATGTACAATAAGAAAATGAGAGAAGATATTGAGAAAAATTTTAAGAGGGTCTGGGAGGGGGTTGAAGAAAGGATGGAAGAGGTGGAGAGTCAAGTTGAGGGACAACTGGCTGAGATGAAAAGTGAGGTGCAAGACCACTCAACTATGATGCAATATTGGCAGATGATGACAGCAATCAGGGTCAGGGGACTAGGAGAATCAACAAATGAAAAGCAAGAAGATTTGAAAAGAATTTTTGTAAAAGCCTTGGAACAATTTCTAGGAGAGGAGGCTAAAAATATCTCTTGGCAAATCGACAGAATCCACAGAGTTAACTCATGGATCGCAAGAAAAAAAAATCTACCAAGAGATGTGGTTATCTATTTTGTAACAAAGGGATTCCGAGATCTTATTTTTACAACATCCTATAACAAGAGATTGTATGTAGAGGGGCAAGAGGTGGTGATATTGAAGGAGATCCCTCCCAAGATGTTAAGAGAAAGAAAAGACTACAAGTTCTTGGTCACTGAACTGAAAACACGCGCTCTACAATATCGATGGGAAGCCCCAACTGGAATGTCATTACTCTATAACGGTAAAAGATACCATCTGAACTCAGTCCGGAAGGCAAAAGAATTTTTTGAAAAGGAACTGAAGGCGGGGAGACCCCTGCCCACAACACTGGAAAATGTAGATTGGCCACATGAAAGAGGAATGGACTTAAAACAACGATCAAAATCCCCGGAGACACAGACCGCTGCAGCAGCAGGAGAAGATAAAGGAGCTTCTCGGGAAGTGACTACACAGAGTATGGATATCAATAAAACCATGGAAGCAGGAAAGACTAAAGATCAAAGGCAAACGAGGGCTACTACTAAATGTATAGAACAGAAAGAGAAGATCCCACAAGGCAATACAAACACCAATCTGGAAACCATGGGAGCGAGACCAAAGAAGAAAGCAGGGGAAAAAAGGGAAGTGGTCTGGCAAGAGTTTCCCGAAGCCGATCATGACAAGTAAATATTTGACTTGGAACGTTAACGGGTTAAACTCCCCACAGAAAAGGAAGAAAATATTTCATTACCTGAATCAAGGTAAAAATGATATAATTTGCTTACAAGAAACACATATCAGAACTACGGACCAGAAATATTTAACCAACAACAAGCTAGGCACACAATTTGTTGCAGCGGCAGCGGTAAAGAAGAATGGCATAGTCATCTATGTGAAAAAGCATATAAGAGCTAAATTAATAGAGTCAGACTCTCAAGGTAGATATTTAGCAATTGAAATCTTAAAAGATAACAAGAAAGTTCTTTTGATAGGCATATATACACCAAATCAACAACAAGGAAAATTTTACAAATTGGTACATAAAAAGTTAATACAATTCGACTACAGATCCTGTATTATAATGGGAGACTGGAATGGTGTCATAGAGGTCGGCCTGGATAAAAAGAAGAGAACACCAAATCCGCAAAAACACTCCAAGTTGCCTAAATCCTTCTTTGATATAAAGGATGACTTTGACCTGATCGACATTTGGAGAGAAAGACATGGCAAAGAGCAAGAATTTACCTTTTTTTCAGACAGACATCAATCATTCTCTAGAATTGACTTTATATTAACAACCAGTGACTTGCTCGTTAGCCTAGAGAAGGTGAAAATCTTACCCAAAGTACTAACAGACCATAACCCGGTGTGGATGGAATTAAGACAAGGACAGAAACCTAGGAGATCCTGGAGAATTAATGAAAACCTGTTTAAATACGATATAAATGTGGATGAATGCAAAAATGTTATGAAGGAATTCTTTAGCATAAATATGAATAAGGAGACACCTATAGAAATGATATGGGATGCTAGCAAGGTATACATGCATGGGATTCTCATGGACATGAACAAAAGGCACCGTTGCAAACAAGAACAAAAAAGAAAGGAGTTAGAAGATGAGATAAGTAAGAAAGAGCAACTATTAATAGAAAGACTGGAGGACAAAGATACCAAAGAGGGAATCAAGATTTTAAGGAAACAATTTGACTTGTTGATGGCAGAACAAGTGGCAAGGAATATACAATATGCCATCTGGCTTGAAGTTGTGCATGATGATACCAATTATGAGCTATACCTTCCTCCCTTAATCTATCTAGTGATTTCAGTTCTAGGCTATTCCCATCTTTATTCAAAAGTTTATCATAGGGCTCCACGTCTTGAATTTGTTGTATACCTACACTCTGTATTGCATGTCTGGGAACAGTCCATAAAGGAATTTTACCATTTAACTTATAATAATACTTTTTCCAGACACGCATCACAGAGTTTCTTAATATATGCTCTTTAAAGCCCCTATCCAAGGGGGCTTTAAGATGTTAAGATGGGTTTTTCTTTAAAGGATGAAAAACTAATTATACAAATTAGAGACCAAAGAGCGATGCATATTAAAAGAATATATGATGCTTTAATTGAAATTGATTCTGGAAAGGAACTAGTTAAAGATTGTATGATTAAGTGGGAAGGGAATTTTGGACATTCAATTATGATGGAAACTTGGAAAAGAATATGGGTGAAAAATGTTAAATTTACACAAGCTCAGCATTTAAGAGAGAATTTTTATAAAATGTTTTATAGATGGCATTTAGACCCAAAAAAATTATCGCTTATGTACCCAAATCTGAAACCCAAATGTTGGAGATGCGAATCTATGGACGCTACTTATTTTCACATTTGGTGGACATGTAAAAAAATTAAGGCTTTTTGGATAAAAATATGGTGGATTCTTCAAAATATTTTGAAAAAGCGTATTGAGTTTGTACCACAGTTATTTTTGTTGGGTATAACAAAGGACTGTTCCACCATAGAGACTAAGTTGATCTTGAACTTGACTACGGCTGCAAGACTGTTGGTGGGTCAATATTGGAAGTCATCTGAAATACCATCTATTGAAGAATGGACATTAAAAGTTACCCATCTGGTGGAGATGGCTAAGATATCGGCGGATTTGAAGAACCACTCAAATGAAACATTTTTGATGGACTGGAAAAAATGGATTGATTATATGCAAAAGAAATATCAATTGAAAGAATTAGATATGATATATAGATAAATAGTTACTAAATAGTAGATTAGCAGGGTTTCTTGCATTTTTACTCTGTATTCACTCCGGGAAGCCTGGGGGGGAGGGGGGAGGGAGATAATAAGTAATAGATTATGTTTCTCAACTGTAGTTGGGGATATTAAGGGAATAGATTTTTTCTCTTTTTTTTAGGGCGCTCGGGAAAACTCTAGACACCGCATTGGATGGTGAGGAAGGTGGATTGAAGGTTAGGGGTTAGGATGTAGGAGGATGTGGGGGGGGGTTCCGAGCAGCTATTTGTATTGTTTGTTAAATTTGTTATTTGTTTGTTATCAGTTGAGTTATTATATTTCTGTGTTAAAATTTGTCAAAAGTTTATAAAATTTAATAAAAATAATTAATAAAAAAAAAGGAATATACAATATGCAAAGCATAAGACATTCTATAATTCCAATAAACCTGGTCGGTGGCTGGCTTATATATTAAGGAAAAAGCAAAAATCCCGCATAATTGAAAAGATAGTGTATAAAGGAAAGGAAGAGTTTCAACAAGAAACGATCAAGAAAGCTTTTATGGAATTCTACTCCAAGTTATACGCTGAAGAGAAGACACAAGATAATGAGATAGAAAAGTTTCTGCAAAATGAAAAGTTATTGATAATCACCGATGAACAAAGAGATAGACTGAATGCATTGATCACACAAGAAGAAATACTCTCAGTGATTAAAGAATTGAAAATGGGAAAATCGCCTGGGACTGATGGGTTAACAGTGACCTACTACAAGTATCTTCGAGAGGAGATGGTAGAACCCCTTAGAGAACTATTTGTCAACATACAAGAAGGTGGTCAAGTTCCACCGTCGTGGAAAAGAACCTACATATCTCTAATCCCTAAAGAGGGGAAAGACAACGCTCAACCAGAAAACTACAGACCCATCTCGCTATTGAATACGGATTACAAAATCTTTGCAAAAATCTTGGCTAACAGATTAATGACAGTGTTAAAAAAATAATAATAATTCACCCGGACCAAACTGGATTTATACAAGGGCGACAGATGAAAACTAATGTAAGACAACTTCTTAATATAATAGAGTATTTGGAAAGACATATCCAGGTGCCCGCTACTCTCATGTTTGTAGATGCAGAAAAAGCTTTTGATAGACTGAATTGGCCGTTTCTGAAAAAACTCATTGGGGGGATGAAAATGGGAGAACAGTTTATTAATTCCATATTGGCAATTTATCAGAAACAAACAGGCCAGATCATCGTGAATGGGGACTTAACAGACTCATTTAATATAGAGAAAGGTACTAGACAGGGATGTCCGCTATCCCCCTTGCTGTTTGTTTTAACGCTGGAGGTTTTACTGAACAAGATACGAGCGGCAGAGGATAAAAAAGGTATACGGATTAGACAACATGACTACAGACTATGTGCCTTCGCGGATGACTTGCTGGTGACACTGACTCAACCAGCACAATCAGCTAAGAGATTGATGGAGATAATTAAGGACTATGGTAGGGTATCAGGCTTCAAAGTAAATATATCTAAGACGAAGATGCTAGTTAAAAATTTAGATAACAACTCAAAACAGGACTTAGAAAGAATAACGGGCTGTGAAATAATTAAGAAAGTTAAATACTTAGGAGTTGAGATTGAAGCTGCAAATGGGAAATTATATAAAAATAATTATGAGGTGTTGTGGAACAAGATACAAACAGATCTGGACAAGTGGAAAACATTACAACTGGGCAGGATAGCGGCAGTAAAAATGAATGTATTGCCAAAATTTTTATTTCTCTTTCAAATGCTACCTATACTCAAAAAGGATGTGGACCTAGATGAATGGCAGAAGGGCATTAACAGATTTATTTGGGATGGCAAGAAACCGAGGGTTAAATTAAAAATCATCCAGGATACAAGGAGAAGAGGTGGTTTAAAAATGCCCAATTTGAAGTTATATTATTATGCTGCGGTGCTGGTGGCGTTGAGTGACTGGATCAACATAACAAATGACAGAATACTGAATGTTGAAGGACATGGTTTAATATATGGCTGGCACGCATACCTAGTGTATGACAAGAAGGTGGACAAGAGCTTCAAGGAGCACCCACTGAGAATCCCGCTGTTGCGGGTCTGGAAGAAGTACTTACTACACGAAAAGATTCCCATCTGGACGATCCCCAGACACGCAAAGGGGGACATAAATATATTACAAGGTCAAGATGTGGTGCCCTATAGTAAACTCGTAATGGAAGAAGGAAATGTGTTATCGTTAAAGCCATCAAATATGCTAGCAGATGAAGGAATAGTGTGTACCTGGCTTTCATATTTACAACTGCAGTCTAGATGGCAAAAAGACCTGAAGAAGGGTTTATCACTAACAGATGAGAGTTTAATTGAACAGGTTAGAGAAAAAGGGCCCATGCATATTAAAAGAGTGTACAGTGTATTGATAGAAATTGATTCTGAAACTGTACTAGTCAAGGATTGTATGGTAAAGTGGGAACAAAATTTTGGACAACCTATCACGATGGAAACGTGGGAGAGAATCTGGGTAAGAAATGTAAAATTTACGCAAGCACAGCATTTAAGAGAGAACTTTTATAAAATGTTTTATAGGTGGCATCTAGATCCGAAAAAATTATCATATATCTACCCAGACATCCAATCTAAATGTTGGAGATGTGATAGTATGGAGGCTACATATTTTCATGTATGGTGGACATGTAGAAAAATTAAAGCCTTCTGGAGAAAAATATGGTGGACACTCCAAACCATTTTGAAAAAGCGTATTGAATTTCTACCTCAGTTGTTTTTGTTAGGGATCATAAAAGACTGTACTACCACAGAGACTAACTTAATTCTGAACTTGATCACAGCAGCGAGACTGTTGGTGGGACAATACTGGAAGAAGCCAGAAATACCACCTATAGAAGAATGGACTTTGAAAGTAATAAATTTGGCAGAAATGGCTAAAATATCGGCATATTTGAAGGATCGGTCAAATGAAAAATATATGTTGGACTGGAAACATTGGATAGACTACATACAAGAGAAACACCAATCAAAGAAAATGTATCTGGCTTATAGTTAAATCTTGATATACGGAGTGAAGAATGTTTACAAATTTAAATTGATTGTACTAAGTTGAATAGCAGTTAACTTGAATTTTTTCCTGGTTTGCATGTACAAATATATATCTATTAATAAAAAATGTTAAAAAAAAAAGACAGGATCTTTCAAAATCCCTTGGAGCAAGTTATTCTTGATATATGGCAGTGTAATTCTTTTTTTTTTTTTCATTTTTTTTGGTTGTCCAATTTTGGGGGAACCAAGTAAAAGAGATTGCATTTCCTTGAGTCAGGGACATCAGTGCAAAACTGGATGGGGGCACATAAAAAGTCTTTAACCTATTAAATATTACAGAATTTGCTTTTAATTATTTAAACATTCATATTTTAGCTCAGAGAGAGACTTGTAGTGGTTCCATCTTTTCACATTTGGGTTCCAAATAAATGAAGCCTTCGAATTGACACTGAAGGGTTGGATAGCTTCTGCCTTCTTTTATCAATGGTAAAGGAAACAAGCAGTCAAGAAATGCCTTACAGACAAGAACATGGAAAACCATGAAGGCCTTGGAAAAGATAGTCAGATGCCAGGATGTGAATGTTGGTGTTGGGAAAGATTCCTGGATGGACATCCAAGAAAACAAACCGATGGATCATTGAACAAATCAATCCAGAGTTCTCACCCCAGACACAGATGACCAGGCTCACATTATCCTACACTGGACACATTATGTGAAGATCCAGCTCTGTAGAGAAGTCTCTAATGCTGGAAACAGTGGAAGGAAGGAAAAAGGATGGCCAGCAGGAAGGGGCATGGACTCGGCTACCATGGTGATGGGGCACCATTGGAAGAGCTGAAGGACCAGCTTGGGAAGAGGTAATCATGGAGAAAGTCGATCTATGTGGTCAACAATGACTTGAAGAACATAACCAATCATATGAGCAAAACTATCCCAGGTTCATCACATATCTTCCCATATTTTTAACCATATGTCACATAAAAGCCTAAGGAAGGCATTCACACAACCTTAGTTAGTATTAGCTCTGGTTAGGTTTCATGTAGTTTAGGTTTCAGTGCTTTATGTAAATTATTGGAATGGGTCAATATTGTATCTAATGAAGTTTGTTGTGTGAGAAGAACCAAAGAGCAACCTGCACACATATGCAGAGAAGAAGGGTCAATGAGGCCAAAAGAGGCCATGGGGGTGGTGTAGTAGGCTTGTTAGCAATAAGGAGCAGAACCTGGGGATTCTTTGGGGGCCTCACCCGGTTCCTGGCAGCCTGTCTAGAACATTGATCCATCCTTGTCCCTCTTTAGGGATACCCCAGAAGTCTTTACATTTTTTACCTACTCTTGACCCCATTTATGCTGCTAAGCAAAATTTAAACCAGAAGGACAGGTTGAGCACTTTTCTGATATTAAAAATATATCCAAATATTCTGGGAGAGGTTAACTGATATTTGCAAATTGACAAATGTGAAATTATGCACCCATGACTAATGTGCTCAGCAGTATCAGGGCTTGGATATCTGCTCAGCCCAAAATTCAAATAAAGCTATCTAACAGGGTGTGTTCCACAAGTACCAAGGCAAATTTCTGTGCAATGTCCCCCACACCTACAGTCCAGATATAAATGTTCAATGTTTCTGGAATTTTATTCTATTTACATCTCAAACTCTTTCTCTTAGCTGGAAGAAAAATGAACAGGCTTGTGAGTATATTTGACACATTCTTCTTAAGAAAAGCTAGAAAATATTTAGAGACCAATGTGGATTGTCTAGGTAAGGAGGACTACTCTTAAGGAAATGAGAGAGATGTTCACCATGTGTTGGTTAGCTTGGGGAGAGCAGTGAAGGCACGTTTTGCCAGAACATGCCCTGCAATCCATTGGGAGAGCTTAGCCTTAGCACAAGACTAGCTGTTCTCAGCTATAGGAGGCATTTTGATGGGCAACAGTTAGATAATGTTCAAATGGCCTTTGGACATTCCAGCATTAGTATTGGCCTAAAACATTTTGTTTTCTGAAATACCAAGTGACCTATAAGTCTCCTACGAACTGGTCTGGTGGACAAGCTAGAGCACAGAATGTAGAATAATATGGTTGGAAGGGGCCTTGAAGATCTTCTAGTCCTACTCCCTGCTAATCTTTTGCTGAAGTCCCATTATTATACTTCGCACTGACACTTGTGTAGGAAAGTATTTGGCTATAGATATGCAGTTTTGAGGAACTCAATTGTGCAGTGGAACATGCTTTCAATTAGAGCTCAGGTTGGCTTACCTGCTTACACACAGGAAGCTCTGCATTCAATCCTTGCTATCTTGAGGCAGTTCCTGTGTAGAAAGCCACAGGGCCAGGAGACATCAGCAATGTGGACCAAAAGAAGGAGAAGCGTACCCCATACGCGCTGGTAGCCAACGTTGGAAAAGTGTGGTCTCCCAAAGTAACTGAGTTCTGTGGAAGAATGCAAGTCAGGCTAGCTTAAAGTTAGATTTTTCAGACATTCCTGCATGGAGATTCATCGTTCAGATGGAGCTGCTCTCCTTCTGAGCACTACCTTATTTCTTTCCTTTCCAGGCAGCAACGTTCATTTTGCTGGGATTCTTCTGGAATGCAGCCTCTGCTTCCTTCCAGGTAATCACCTCTGCTTTACTATGAACAAAAAATTCATAGGTGGAACCAAGATAAAATCTGTAAAATCATGCAGATATTCAGCACATACCCAAATATGACACTTTAAAACAGGACGGGTATACAAGCCAGATCTATTTCTTTACAGCAGTACACCTAGAACTGAAACTTGGGGAATAAATAAGATTTATTACCCATCATATGAGCTAAGTAGCTGTGTATGTTACCCATTAATACCTTAGTTTTACTTAGTATATGCTTGGTTGTTTGGTTGACGGTATGATATTTTGGTCAACGGCCACCAGTCAGTCCCATCTTATCTAAACCAAGAACCACCCGTCTCTTGGATTCTGCATTTCACTGAAAAGTAAACTCTCTCATGTTCAGGTTTACAGCATCCCTAGCCCGAATGGTGATTACATCCAGCAGACAGTCACTATAGACAATGAGAAGGAAATAGCCAACATCCATGTCCATGAGGGAGCCTGCTCTTCTGATACAATTTGTGACTATAAGCATGTAAGTATGAATCTGGTCCTTTCCACACTCACCTTGTCAGTGCAAGAACACAGCTAGGATTGTTCTGCTATGTGGTTCCGTTTCTAATAAAATACATCCATTTGTTTTCACTCACCATCCTGCCTCAAGCTGAGGCCCTCAAGGATCAGAATTCTGGGATATGCAGGCACAAGCTGTGTGGAGGGACCCAAGCTGTAAAAGGGATAGGCAGAATTTTAGTTGAACGCCTTTTCCCCCTAGCTTTTCTTTTATCGGTTTGTTTATTGATGCATCTATTTAAAATAAGGGGACGCAGGGGCGCGGGGGAGTTGAAGTCCACAAGTCATAAAAGGGCCAGGTTTGAAGAGCCCTGGGTTAGAGTGAGCATAGAGCTCAGGCCTCAAGCAGCCTTCTCTGGCACAGCATCCTCCAGTTTTGTTGAGCTGGTCAGACCATAAGTTGACTTTTTTTGACTCAGTTAGTCTGAAGTGGCCCATCAGGTCCACAGGTTTTGGCCATAGACCAGGCATCACAAAAGGCCCAGGTACTTCTTTTGTGTAACAAAATAGAACTTTCTGAGATTGTTAAAACAACAACAACAAAAAGATAGCAATTGGTAATTGGAATGATGGACATTAAAACTGAAGCTTCCAGATGAATCTGGTTGCTTGGCAGATGCTCTCTTTATTCATTATTAGTACTGTAGATAAGAAAGAGGGCATGAATTTTCCATAAATACTAATTTATGAAAATAAGTAGAATGTTGAAAAAGATATAAGGTACATGTTTTGTACAAAATTGATGAGGTTTAAATGTCCTCATCAAGATTTGGCTTGTGGGATGTGTATGTGTGTCATAAACAGTCCCTCCATGTCCCTAATTTAAATTTTAATATCCAATGATTTTTAATGGAACGTATCTGTTATCTGTCTCCCTCTGGGATAACAGGGATACATCGCCATGCGGATCTTTTCCCGAAGTGCTTGCTTCATAATGAAGATGGAAAAAGGCTACATTCCAGAAATTAAAGAAATTGGGCGGTTGGCTTATGAGAAACAGGTAAATGTTGGGTTCCTTACTGGGAGAGATTGTGGAAGGCTGGAAAAGGGACAGAAGAGAGAATGGACAATCAAGACACAGAAAGGGAGTCAGCTGGCCACCCAACTCAGCCCAATTTTCTCTGATATGTGTCTCTGACCAGTGTAACCACTTTAGTTTTGTTCCATTCATCTGATGATGGGTACTGTGATAATGATAGAAGCTCAAATGTTACAGTTAAGTTGGAGAGCCATGCAGCTGCCCTTTGAACATTGTTTTCAACCAACTTCTCATTTCAGATGATGCGTCAAATGTTGTCAGGAAGAAACATATGGGTGAAATATGAACCTGCACATTCTTTCTTTGGAGACATCAAAGAGTGGTTTGTTTTTGGTAAAGCCATTGAGCACCTCTGCAAGAACGTACCTGTTTATAAAGTTGAAAGAGTTGAGCGTGAGTATCCTAGAAGGAACCCAACATGGCTTCCTTTTTAACTGAACAATTCAATGAACTTCATATATTGAAGATACAATAGAAAGGCAAATTAAATCCCACTAAATTCTGCTATGTAAGGGCATCTGGTATCATTTTTGAAAATAAAACTGTGAGACTGCCAGGATCAATTTTAAGACCCATTAGAGCATAATATTTATTATTTTAAAGTCCCTTGGAGGTTAGAATAGAATAGAGCTGGAAAGGACCTTGGAGGTCTTCTAGTCCAGCCCCCTGCTCAAGCAGGAGAACCTATATCATCTTAGACAAGTGACTGTCTACCCTCTTCTTAAAAATCTTCAGTAATGGAGCATCCACGATTTCTGAAGGCAAGCTGTTCCACTAGTTAATTGTCCTCCCTGTTAGGAAGTTTCTCCTTAATTCCAGGTTGTTTCTCTCCTTGATTAGTTTCCATTCATCGTTTCTTGTCCTGCCCTCTGGTGCTTTGGAGAATAACATGACCTCCTCGTCTTTGTGGCAGCCCCTCAAACACTGGAATACTGCTATCATGTCACCCCTATTTCTTCTTTTCTGTAGACTAGCCAAACCCAAGCCCTGCAGCCGTTCTTTGTATGTTTTAGTCTCTAGGCCTTTGACCATCTTAGTTGCTTTTCTCTGAATTTTTTCCAAGGTCTCAACATCTTTTTTGTGATACGGTGACCAAAATTGGCTGCAGTATTCCAGATGTGGTCTTACTAGGGTTTTATAAAGCAGTACTAATACCTTGTGTGATCAGTAAAGTGCCTGTAAGACTTTAATAGTGTGCTCACTTTTCTGGGAGCAAGACCTTCTGGATTAAATGGTGTTTATATTAATGTAAAATTGTCCTGTACATATCTCTGTCTTATTCTTAAGGAAGCATTCTGTTTTGGTTTGGAGAGAGGTTGTTCAGATCAGCAAAATATGTCAATGAACCTAAGGAAGCTATAACGTAAATGGTAGGGACACACTAGATGGTCCTGCAAAAAGATTAAAAGATATTTCCTAAAGATCAGAGATGTTTCCACTTCCCATAGTTGCTGAATTACAGTTCACATATCTGGATCAAATATACGGTAAATGCATAGAAAGAGTCTCTCTCTCTCTCTCTCTCTCTCTCTCTCTCTCTCTCTCTCTCTCTCTCTCTCTCTCTCTCTCTCTCTCTCTCTCTCTCTCTCTCTCTCTCTCTCTCTCTCTCTCTCTCTCTCTCTCTCTCTCTCTCTCTCTCTCTCCTATTGATTTCTCTTTCTTGTTTCCCATCTAGATGGTGGTGTACAAGCCAGTACTTGTGTCAATGCTGGCATCTTAAATATTTTGGGTATTAACATTTGTGGAAGTAATAACTGGTAGTAGCCTTGGAATCTCTGAAGATGTCCTGCAACAATTTGAATCCAACAAACAAGCTTCTTCCACCTCTGAAGATATTCCTAGTTGTTCAAGCACCTTAAAACTTTTGTGCTTTCCTTAAATTTTGAGTTGCAACCCAACCTACAAATCTCTAATAAAGTGCAATTTTCAATCGTCCTTGGTTCCTTATTTTTTTTTAAAAAAATACTTCCTTTGGATATGAAACATGCAAAACCTCTTCCTCTTAATCAGGAATAAAAAGCCAGTTCAAATTGAATTCACCACTAGATGGCCAAGGATTCTAACAGTGGCCTAGGAGTTGAATTCTTCTGTGGTTGAGAATAAATAAGTTGTCACTTTAGCTTTCTACAATTGTTTTCTATGCAGCATAGCTCAGAGTTTGAAGGGAAAATAAAAATGCAGGTAGTCCTCAACTTACAACAATTCATTCAGTGACATTTGAAATTATAACCGCACTAAAAAGCGATTTATGGTAAGCTCATGCTTCCCACTGCTGCAGCATCTCCAAGGTCACATGATCAAACTTCGGACGCTCGGCAACTGCCCACTGGCTGGCTGGGGAATTCGGAAAGTTGAAGTTCACAAGTCTGAAAGTTGCCAAGTTTAGAGACCTTTGTCCTCGTGGATCAAAATGAAATGACTCTCAGTGGATAAGAACAAACAAATATTATGGCTAAAACCTACTTTGCTTTTCCTTTTGCTCATAACATTTTGTGTTATATTTTGCTATTGCTAACATTACTAATTACACAAGGGTCACCATTTTGCTCAGAGATGCCTCAATTAATCACCCCATTTTTTCCCCTTTCAGTTCTAGTGGTGATCAGGAGAGGAATCTGCAGTTAGAGCTTGGGTTGTGTTCATAAAATCATACGTCTGGAAGGGGCTCTTGTCTATCTAGTCTAGTCTAGTCTTCTAGTCCAGGGGTCCCTAACCCCCCAATCCATGGACCAGTACCGGGCCGCGGCATGCCAGCAACCCGGCTGCACAAACAAGCCACGCCCCCTCTGCGAGATGCAGGCAGCAGACAAAACCAGGCACCCCCTCTGGTCCATGGAAAAACCTCTCTCCACGGAACCGGTCCCTGGTGCCCGAAAGGTTGGGGACCTCTGTTCTAGTCTAACCCCCTGCCCAAGGCAGGAGTCCTTATACGATCCTAGTAAAATGGCTGTCCAATCTTTTCTTGAAAACTTCCAGCAACAGACCACCAATAACTCCGAGAGGGAGGCAATGAACAACTGTTCTCACTGTCACAAAATTCCTTCCTATTTCAGTTAGGTTCAACTGAACCTAACAGGCTCCTTCGTGCTCTCTGAGCTTGGTGGTTTTCCTGCAGACATGTCCTTACCAGACTAGGTAACATCACCA
This sequence comes from Bothrops alternatus, assembly GCA_034064705.1. Classification (NCBI taxonomy): domain Eukaryota; kingdom Metazoa; phylum Chordata; class Lepidosauria; order Squamata; family Viperidae; genus Bothrops; species Bothrops alternatus. The sequence goes on from JARGCV010000327.1 coordinate 1,207,724, forward strand.
GTGCTGAGCAATGGAGCATCTGCAAGAAAACCACCAAGCTCAGATAGCACAAAACACCCCATAGTACAAGTCTGAGCTACAGATAGTCTCTTCTATAAGTTAAACGGTGGCACGTGACCCTGGACAATGGGACAGAGGTTTTGTAATCCTTTTCTTCTATGCCCCTTTAACTGCACCCTGAAAGACAGCTTTGCCCCCTCTAAGCAATTCCTGCCCATTGAGGAAAATGTTTACTATTAAACAAAGCAGCTAAATATATTTTACTGCCCTACTTGACTTCCCAATAGGGATCAGGTACAGTTTTCCTACATGGAAACATTGGTGACTGTCACGTTTGCCCAGGGAATGTTCGGAGGTGTTTGACACAAACCCGTTCTTCGCATGATGTCCCCGGGGCATTACTTGGAGAGCTAGTCCAGAGCACTCTGCTGGAGATAAGGCCGGGCTTCTTGCACCCAGGGGTTGCTGATGAGACAGGAGAGCGGTTGTTCCATGCACTCCTGAGATAAGCGGCTTTCGGCACCTTCTTGAGCAATTGTGTCTGCCAGGCTAGCTTGGGAAAAGGACTGACGCGCAAGCCTCTTGCACGCTCATTCACTTTGGCCAGCAAGGCTGGGAGAATGTGCCGAGATGCATGGGTAGGACAGCATTGGCAGAACGGTGCTTAGTTTCTCTGTGGATAGGATCTAATGGTGTTTATTGCACAGAAGCTCTAGTAGCAATGTTTCTCAACCTTGGCAACTTTAAGATGGGTCAATGTCTACGGAGATTCTCAACTATCCAGTCATGGTTGCCCCAAAGGTGCTGTTCAAAAGGCAGCTGAACCTTTTTCGGTTTTTCCTTGAAAATGTTTTGCTTCTCATCCAAGAAGCTTCTTCAGTTCTGGCTGAATGGTGGGGAAGGGAAGGATTTATATTCTTTGTGGTCATCTGGTTGTTACCTCTCAAGCTCTGTAAGGGTCTTTGAGGCCACTCAAGGGTTTATCTGTACTTTCAAGGACACCTGAATCAGAATGCCAGTGAGTGTGGAGCCTTCCTGGTACTATTGAAAGGACTGTGTTATTAGACAGAAGATAGGTGGTATCATGTCCCTCCTCCTCTGTCGAGAGATGGCCATTCAATTTTAATATAGATGGCGTCTTTGACCCCTCTTTCAAACCAGCTGTCCTCTCCATCCTGAATGTGGACTTTGCTGTCTTCAAAAGAGTGACCTTTGGCTTTCAGATGCAGTTGGACTGCTGAATCTTGTCCTGAGAGATTTGTTCTCCTGTGTTGTGCCATGGGTTTGTGAATGCTGGCTGGGCAATTCTGGGAGTTGAAGTCCACCCACCCATATTAAAGTTGCCAAGGTTGAGAAACACTGCACTAGTGGTTTAGGAGGTATTGTGCAATAAAATGATAGCCAATAGGGAAATTAAGCACCACCATGCCCATGCTTCCACACCCATAAGGAAATGTATGGGTATGTCTATGTCTAAATATTGGGTATATCTAATTTAGAGAAAAGAAGGACTAGGGGAGATTTAAGCCACCTGAGAGAGAGAGAGAGAGAGAGAGAGAGAGAGAGAAGAAGTGGTCTTTGAGAGCACCAACCTTCAGGAGAATTCTCATGCAAAGCACTTGCCAAGGACTTGCTGAAATCCACCTAACCTTTGTCCCTGCAGCCATTATTTATTGATCTACTTATTGACTGTTGTCCTTGTAATATAATGTAGACTATCAAATGTTTTATTTTTGTGCTTGTATGTTTACCAAACACACTTGGGTAATCCTATATATTAAACCGTTTTGATGCTAATATCATCCCCCAATTTCAATGAACTTTCTTCTTCATTGTCTTTGTAAATTTATTTTATTTATTTATTTATTTATTCGGATTTGTATGCCGCTCCTCTCCGAAGACTCGGAGCGGCTTACAACATATATATATATAAACAATTGAACAAATCCGAACAACATTAAAAATACAAACCCCATACATACTCATCAATCACACCACAATCAACGATCATCCCCAGGCCTGCCGGCAGAGGTAGGTTTTTAAATATATTAATTTGTCCTTTTTTTTTCATCTCACGATTTAATACAACATACAGTGACATCTAGCATACAATCACTTTCACGCCTGAGGTCCTTGAATATAGAGAGTGTATTTTTTTTCATACAGCAAAAACTGGGAGCTTGTTATTATCATATTGAGCCAAATGGAAGGGCCCCAGAAGACCTTTCCTAGAAGAACTGTTTTTGTATGGATGCATGATTGTGTTATCCATTTAGTCAGCAAGAGTTGAATTCATTGCAGCTCGAAGGGATTTTACATTTCAAAAACAAATATTTCACGTAAGCCATCTTCCATAAAACTAGACAGAAATTGGATCAAATAATAGAATATAATTCAAAGAGGCCATGGATGGATGCCTCTAAGTAGGAAGGAATCACAATTTTTTTAGTTTGGGGCAGATTGGTAAAAGGATTCAGATTCTTCTTTAATATCACCTTAACTTGGGGCCATATTTCTATTTTTTCTTCTCATAGCTGGGTTTTGTGTTCAGGAATCCCACACAGTGAGAAAGGAGGAAGGAGGAAGAGGCCTTCTTGTGTCCCAAGTCTGTTGACCTACAAGAGAAGTCTCCATTTTGTTTTATTAACCAGAGAAATGCAGAGATTTTTCTTAATCTGATGAGTTGAATTAAAAGATATGCTAAGATGACCTGTTAAGATTCTCCAGCAGCGAGTTTAACTTGGAATATGCTAATTTCAGGCCAGACCATAATTCAACTCCTTTGAGTCAAAGCAAAGTTGAGAGAAGCTCATTGAAGCAGAAAATGCTTCTGGGAAATTCTGACACTTGAGAGTTCTTAGAGCTTCTCCCTGGAATGTTCCTTAAGGATAAGAATGTCAGTCTTGAAATAACATCACAACAGAAGACGGGGAATAAGTTGAACATTTCTGCAAAGATTTTGGCCAGCCATCTTGCTTTTGTCAATGTCATGAGAGAGACTCTTCTCCTTATCGGACACCCAAATGAATACCAAACTTGCAACGAAATAAGGGGTTGACAAATGGGAGAATTCCAGCAATGTCCTGAAAGAATTTCCTCCCTTTTCAGAAGCAACAATTTCTTTGTTCCATTGACCCTGAGAATCTTCCAATAATCTCCAAATAAAAATTAAGCACTATTCAATGACATATTTCTGCTGCATTCAGTCGGCTAATTTATTCCCTTGGGGTTGGACTCTCTGGTGCTGTCTAAATTTAAATTCCGTGCAGATGACCATCCCCAGATCATCCACCAATGTGCAGAGGAGGAAGGAAAAGGCTTTGGGTAGTTCCCATCTTCATCTCCTGACCACGATTGTCAGAATGCATGTTTTCTCACACCAAAGAAAGAATAGAGTTGTTATTACCTACACCAGGGGTAGGCAACCTTGGCTCTTTTATGACTTGTGGACTTCAGCTCCCAGAATTCCTGAGCTAGAATAGAATAGAATAGAATAGAATAGAATAGAATAGAATAGAATAGAATAGAATAGAATAGAATAGAATAGAATAGAATAGAATAGAATAGAATAGAATAGAATAGAATGTTTCGCTTGAATATATACAAATCTAGTGCAATGATTAAGTGTTCACTTTTGAGATATGTATTATATTTGGAATATTTTAATAATGTTTAAAAATACCAGTCTTGAATATTACTAGGCATATTTCAATAGAGAAAAAATGAACTAATGACTGGATAGAAGGACAAATAGATAGATAGATTTGTATATATTTTGACATGAGCAATTTAGACTATCATGCAACTGTTTCATCACAATAGACAAAATTTTATTTTGGACATGGAAACTGCTCTCTAAAGTAAGAAGCCCTCACACCGTCACAGGCTTTAAATCTTTATCTTCAATCACTTCCTTTTTTCCCCATCTCTTTAGGGAGGTCACAGGTAATAGCAGAAACTTGTAGGAGCAAGACACCGAGTTACCATCTCTTCCACATTTAGCCAAAAATGCAACAAAGAGACAGAATTAAAAAAAAACAATGCAGTCAGCTAGGCCAAAAGTAGTTGGGGCTGGGCAATCAGGTCTTCTGCAAAGAGGAAAAATATTCCTCTCTTTTGGAGCATCTAAATGTGGAATGTTTACAAAATGCTCATTAAGAGAAAAAGGGGTTGTGAGATAGCAGCAGAAATCTGGTGGACAGCTTACACTACAGGAGATAAGAGAGGGAAAGCTACCATAGGAGACAGAGCAGGCCATGTCCAATTACTGAGACCTGGAAAAAGGGGGTGTGGGGAATAAGAATGGGAGAGAGACTGATCACAAGTTCCAAACTTGTCCACCCTCGGTGACACAAGCCGTATATAACCCTCGCGGGGGGATAAAAGAGCCACTTAGACCGCACCCAGCAAACTTGGTAGAGCCGTGTGGCCACTTTGAATGAAGTCATGGAGTCTGTAGCCTTCCAGATTTGGGCCACCGCTTCTCTTCTGGCCTACCTTGCAGATGGGAGCCCCATAACGAGTCTAGAGGTACCCCTTATGGATGAAGAGGTGCCCTTCTTTGATGAACAGGATGCGCTGCTTCAGGATTTGCAGAACGAGCTCATGAAGGCACTTAATCTCTCAGGGATCCCCCTGCAAGAGGCAGCCAAGACGGACCCTCCAGAATACATGTTAGAGCTCTACAAGAGGTTTGCCAGGGACAAGACCTTGATGCCATCAGCCAATATTGTTAGAAGCTTCAAAAATGAAGGTAGGCTCTTGAACTTGCCTCACAACTTTAGGAGGAGCAACCGAGTGGGATGAGTAGCCAATTATCTCACTGGCTTTTCGTTGTTAGATTACAGTTGTAACTAGAGGAAAGGAAGATTATTGTTTTAGCGGAGCAGAGAGGAAGTTTGGGAGAGAAGATAATGGCAAAGAGATTCAGCTGGCCTAGTGCTGAGTTGTCTTACTGCTTAATGGGGCACATCTAATCTCCCAGCTAGTTGACTTTTACACTGCAGGCTAATTGCTGTACAGTATTCCTCAGCTGGGCTGTGCTACATTCAGCCAGATTGTGTGTTTTGTGTAAGTTTTGAACATCTAATGAAATCCTTAAAGATGCTGCCATTGCATACTCTCCGGCATTATCCTACAGAGGTGGAATTCCATGAGCAAGCTGTTTTTCAATGGCGTCATGTTAATCTACAAGCAAGGATTTTCAAAATTTCAAACTCAGTAATTTTTCAGTTTTGTTTTAAACACAGCTGCAGAAGGATTGTGCAGGCACACAGCCTAGAAATTGCTTGTTTTAAGGTCTACCTATCCTAAAGAGAAGGATTCAGAATGAGTGGAAGGTATAAAACAGAAACCGTGCCAAATGGATCTCAAATGTGTTAATTTGCAGAAACTAAAACCTTTCTTTTCTTTGAAACTTTGTAATACAAAACAGTTCTTATAAACACCAGTTTGATAGTCCATGGCTATCTTGTATTATACATATAGGGATATATTTCTGGTTTGCAGAAATCGTTTTTTGCAAATATTTTTAACAGCTCAATGTAAGATTTACTTAAGACAGAGTGCTTGAGTGTACAATTTATTTAGTCATGTGTCAGCGTTAAGATGCCTTACTGCAAAATGCTTCTTCCTAACTACAGATCATGCTGCTGATACTCATTTCCATGGATCATAGTATAAAGGCATATAATTATGATCTTCAAAAAGCCAAGAACTTGGCATATCTTCCAACTGTGTTATAGAGTAGACTTCCATGGACTATGGACCACATTCTCAGCTAGATTTCTGCTGCTCCTTACAATCAGCCTTCTTCATGGTCCCCTGTCTATAGTATCTATGAAGAAGTGTTATGTCTTTTATGTGTTGCATCTACCTGCAAAAAATTAAAACTTCTTCTGGTAAAGGCCATGAAATTAGAAATCCATTGTTCTCAAATGGACCTCATCAAGGTGCAAGAGCCAAAGCTGTATTCTGCTTTATGATGTTCACCCGGTTAGAAGTTCTTTGCAATAGCTCAGCCTGCCATTTTGTCACAAAGCCTTCACTTGATTAATAGATTTTTCTGCCTCTTTTATTGTCAACAGTTAGGACAGGTTTTTGTTCCAGAAGTGATATCTCTTCCACATTTTTCTCCAGTTTAACTTTCCCCTGTGGCCACTTAGCAGTTTAGTTACAGAAAATCAATTTATTTCTCCAAAACTGCAACATCAAGATTTTTATCCTCCTGTTTTTCCATATATACCCCAAGGCAGTGAACGTACCTTCTTTCCTCCTCCTATTTTCTGCACAACACCCCTGTGAGGTGGGTTGGGCTGAGAGAGAGGGACTGATCCAGTCACTCAGCCAGCTTCCATACCAGAACTCCTCAGTCTGCTGGTTTCTGGGGCCAGCCCTGTCTCTCAATGTCAGTTCGAAACTAGATTTAGGTAGGTTAAATGGTGTTGTGCAATAGTGACAGTACTTTACTGGGTACATCCTGTATCAACGTAAAATATAATACAATTTTTTAAAAACATTTTCAGAACAGAGTTCCCGGCCCCTACGCTTTAATGGAATACAGAGGTATCCTCTCCTTTTCAATGTCTCCATCCCTCACCATGAGAAGATAACCATGGCTGAACTGAGGCTCTACACCCTGGCGGAGGACAGACCCCTCTATGAAAACCTCAACAGGAAGATCACCATTGTGGAAGTGCTGGAGGGCGAACACGGAGGAGGAAAAGAGGGAGACGAGAGGAAGCTGCAAGTGCTGGCGTCCAGATTTATTTACAGCACTGACAATGAATGGAAGACATTTGAAGTGACAGAAGCCATCAGGAAGTGGCATCACTCTGACTCCACCACTCACCGGCTAGAAGTGCAGGTGGAATTCCGAGGGGGAGAGAATCCCAACCCAGGAAGACACAGAGGCATAGACATCAATTTGGAGACCAAACACAAGCCGTTGTTAATTGTGTTTTCAGACGATCACAGTCATGCCAAGAAAGAGGAGATCTATGAGCTGAAGGAGATGATGGAGCACGAGCAGGCGGAAGAGTGGCCAGATTTAGATTTGCAAGATTTCTCCAGCAGCCCCAATGATCTGCTCCAGATCAGGTCCAACATCATCTATGACTCAACGTCCAGGATCAGGAGGAACGCCAAGGGAAGCACCTGCAAGAAGACATCTCTTTATGTGGATTTCAAGGAGATTGGCTGGGATTCCTGGATCATTGCACCTGCTGGCTACGATGCCTACCAGTGCAAAGGAGCCTGCAGCTTTCCTCTGGATGGCAGCCAGTCGACCACCCATGCTATGGTCCAGACGTCCGTTCATTTGAATGATCCCCAGAGAGCTTCTCCTGCCTGTTGCGTCCCAACCAAGCTAGATCCCATCTCGTTGCTCTTCTTGGATAAAGGGATAGTCACCTTCAAGCAAAACTATGAGGGCATGTCCGTCTCAGAATGTGGCTGCAGATAGTAGCAGGAGAGGGGGCTCTTGCACGTTGTGTTTGGCTTTGATGGGATTTCATGGTTCCATCTGAACAAGTTTGAGATGCAGTCAATTCATTGAACAAGGAAAGGGGACATTGGAGACAGGCAACAGTTTAGGAACGAATGCTTGGAGCAAAGGGGAGGATGGGGATGGGAGGAGACAATTGGCCTCCTAGACAGCAGCAAGCAGAGGCATCTCCTTAGCTTCAGCTAGAGCTCCCAAGACATCACAGATCTTCCTCTTCAGTTGTTCATCCCAGACATTTTACCACTTAAGCAATCCTGTTCAGTTCTTTCTAATTTCCGGCCGCTACAACTGAGCCAACAGTTGTTAGAAAACATAGCAAAAGTCCCAAAGCTGCCATTTCTTATCACACCTCTGGAAAAAATATGGCTGCTTTACTGAATTACCTCCAAGAACTCTCCAGCATTTTTTGATTTCTGTCTTCACTGCCTAGTATGATAACGCTGCCCATTCCATTCTACTGTCGCTTGGAGAGGAAACCAGTTCTGGAAGGAAGCTGTTGCCCTTCTTAGTGGTGATCTCTTGCCCTAAAAGCCCATCCAGTAGCTTTTCTTTCCAACAGAGGAGCAGTCAAATGCTCCCCTTAGACTTTCCCTGGGAGAAGTTCAAGAAAACCTTTCTAAGCTGTGACATGTGGGGTTCATACTGCTCACTAAGCCATGGTTTTATTAACCATGATTTATTAAATAAACCACAATTCATGTAACACACCAAGCCAAAAGCAAACTGTTGTGTGAATCTAAGTCATAATGTTTTCCTTATTTCCTTGCTTACTCAGAAAAGAAACTTGCCTAGCGGTTGATGTTGCTCAGAAAGTCTCTGCCTTCCATATCTCTTTCTGGAAAGTTCTTTGCTACTCCCTCATCCCTCTCAGGATTGTTCTGCATAGTCAGTTTAGTGAAGCCCTTCAGATAGCATAACCAAGACATCCCTCAAAGTCATTGCCTCTAATCGCTTCGGACACGCCATTTGGATTGAGGTGCACATGATACAAACCCTACTCATTTCTTGCATAAATGTCCTACTTGATCACTATTGCATTGCACCAATGAAACAAATGCAATTCGGAATCTGGCTGCTTGAGGCGGATTGCTCTTTTGATCACAGTTAAAATTGGGGAGGAGGGGAGGATTTTTTTTTTTTTGCGCTGAAATTTCAAGACTCCTTGGACCGAAAGGGGCTGTCAATTCATGAGACAGTTCCTCATGTGTACAGTGGAGGTCACATGTCAAGTTTCCACCACTCCTCTCCGACAAATCATTGCGATAAGAAGGTGTTGGCGTTTAGGAAAAAATAGGCCTGGTGGTGCTTTATTTATACTAAGCTGGAAATTGGTCAGATTCTTTGGAAAGTGTAATTGACGTTGTGTCTCCAGCCCTTTGTGGGCTTACTGTACTAAGCCCCACCACTGCTTTATACTTTTAAGGAAAAGCTATCTCCTCAGAGAGAGAATGGGAGAGAGAGAATGAGAAAGAGAGAGAGAGGGAGAGAGAGAAGCTGGTCTTTGAGAGCACCAACCTTCAGGAGAATTCTCATGCAAAGCACTTGCCAAGGACTTGCTGAAATCCACCTAACCTTTGTCCCTGCAGCCATTATTTATTGATCTATTTATTGACTGTTGTCCTTGTAATATAATGTAGAATATAAAATGTTTTATTTTTGTGCTTGTATGTTTACCAAACACACTTGGGTAATCCTATATATATATTGAACTGTTTTGATGCTAATATCATCCCCCAATTTCAATGAACTTTCCTCTTCATTGTCTTTGTAAATATATTAATTTGTCCTTGTTTTTTCATCTCACAATGTAATGCAAAATACAGTGACATCTAGCATACAATCACTTTCACGCCTGAGGTCCTTGAATATAGAGGGTGTATATTTTTTTCATATAGCAAAAACTGAGAGCTGATGAATTTGCCCCCATATTTCAATTTTGCTGGAAACATCCCATTTTCAAACATATAGTGAATTCTGGCAAGACTTCTGATTGTGTCTTGAGGCCAATTTTGGCCACAATTGCTGCACGAGTCTCCGACAGGCTTTGGAGGGATCCCTCACAATCCTCACCACTACGGTGCGCCTTCGTTCTTCAGGATACGGTAGCTGCTGCGGGAACCCTCAACCTCCCGTCTGCTCCAGATGTTTCTGCTTTTGCCACAGATACTAACTTATATCGTATTTCTCTGTGGAGAAATCTAAGCACTTTAGATGTCAATCAATCAATAATATTTATTCAGTAAATGACCACCTGTTACTTCTTGTCCTGCCCTCAGGTGCTTTGGAGAATAAGTCACCTCCTTTTCTCTGTAGCGAGTAGTGGAAGACAGCTACCCTGTCCCTGCCAATCCTTCTCTTTGATAGACTAGACCTAGCTAGCTCCCTCCACCCTCCATCATGCGGTTTATTCTCCAGTACTCTTGTAAGCTTTGCTGCTCTTCTCTGCACACTCTCCAGGGTGTCAGCATCAGCATCTCAGCATCCGATCAGGACCAGATCAGGGCATAACTACTTGGAGTAGGAGCTAACAAAAAGCTGCCCAGTGTGACTCTGATCCAAAGTAGAGCTGCTGCTTTGACTATAAATATGAGGAAATCACAAATGGAAGCATTTGGCTTTTTGTAACAGAACAGAGTAAAATTTGCACACCTTACAGGTACTGCTAAGGGATGAAGGATGAAGGCAACACTTGGGTAATAATTAGCAATGGAAATTGTATTCCCAACTGTGGTCTTAAGCTGAGGACTACCTGCATATAGTGACTCCAAGGGATCCCAGGAACAGCATCAGGGCTCTCTGTCCAAAAGAGTGCACTGCTGGGAACATCTGAACACTGCACAGAATCTTCAGAGTCCCAGGCCTCTGGTAGAAGATTTGAGATTGAGGAAGACACAGACCATTCAGAGGGGTGAGAAGGGACACACACACACACACACACACACACACACACACACACACACACACACACCTTGGGAATGCATCCCAATTTCAGTCAGAAGAACAGAAGGACAAAATCAGTGATTTTGGAGATGGTTCTAGGGCGGCTTTCGAATCACCTGCCTCTGGGGGTTGGGACGGGGATCCTCACTCCTGTCGTAGGAGATGGTTTTGCCTGATGGCGGTTTATGAATGGGACCTCTCCCAACATGAATTATGGACGGGTGAGGAGAAGAGGTGTCATGCAGCTGTCCCTCCCCAAGGCAGGACTCCTCCTGAGAGCACGCTGGCTGCTTCAAATTGTCACTATCTTTCCATTCTCACTTCCAGCCCAAGTGTCACTGGGCAGTGTGCTGATGAGGTTAAGCAGGGTGCAAGCCAAAGATGGTGTTGAAAAGTGTGTGTTGAGTTAAAGGAAAAAGGTTTAAATGCTGGGGCATCTCTGGATGGCCGAGCATGGTCAGAGGGGCTCAACGGCCATATAGCCTTCCCAGCGTCCATCACTTCCAGGTTTATGTTGTCCTTTGCTGTAGCAACTCCTTATCTTGGCAGAGATTAGAGTATTTTCAATCACTGCTTGCAGAGATTTATTGTAGGAACCCATTTCCTGAACTGTCACCACCCACCGCAAAGCAGAGTTAAAGCCTGCAGAAGAAACGCAATCCTCTTTCTCCCTCAAGTAAATATTGCACCTGGAATCTGAGATGAAAGGCTTGGCTAATCCTTGGCTTAACCTTCACCCTCCCTGCCACGTGTGATTGATCACGGGATTAACTTTCTGGAGAGGATTTGTACATGGATGTGTGTGACATTCTTTCTTGCCACAGCAAGAGGGGCAAAGCATCAGGAGTCTGAAACCACTTTTTGCAACTCACAAATCTGATTAAAAGGCATCAGCTTTCGCTGCAGTTCCCAAAAGCTTTTGCCACTTTATAAAATCTGTAAGTCAGAAAAGGCGCTCCTAGACGCTTTTGGATTTTGGATGACGTAGCCTGACAGTTCTAAAACACTTTGGTCTCAGGATGAAAAACAGTGTGCAGAGAAGAGCAACAAAGTCTGAAGGATAAACTGTATGGTGAACGGTTGCAGGAACTAAATGTGTCCAGCCTATCAAAGAGAAGGATGAGGGGGTGACTCGATGGCTGTCTTCCAGTACCTGAGGGGCTGCCACAGAGAAGAGGGGGTTGACTTATTCTCCAAAGCGCCTGAGGGCAGGAGAAGAAGCAGTGGGTGGAAGCTCATTCAAGAGGCATCCAACCTGGAACGAAGGAGAAATTTCCTGGCAGTGAGGACAGTTAATCAATTGAAGAACGTGCCTTTGTGTGGGTGCTCCATTGTTGGAGGTTTTCAAGAAAAGATTGGACCACCACTTGTCCAGGATGCAATTAGGTCTCCTCTCTTGTGCAGAGGGTTGGACTGGAAGACATCCAAGGTCTCTTCCAAACCTAGGATTCTATGATTCTACCCCATTACGTTCTTACAAGTATTAATAATAATAATAATAATAATAATAATAGTAGTAGTAGTAGTAGTAGTAGCAGTAGTAGTAGTAGTAGTAGTAGTAAAGTTGGAAGGGACCTTGGAGGTCATCGAGTCCAACCCCCTGCTCAGGCAGGAAACCCTATACCATTTTGGACAAATGGCTGTCCAATCTCTTCTTAAAAACTTCCAGTGTTGGAGCATTCACCGCTTCTGGAGGCAGGTTGTTCCACTGGTTAATTGTTCTCACTGTCAGGAAGTTTCTCCTTAGTTCTAGGTTGCTTCTCTCCTTGATTAACTTCCATCCGTTGCTTCTTGTACTACCTTCAGGTGCTTTGGAAAATAGCTTGATTCCTTCTTCTTTGGGGCTGCCCCTGAGATATTGGAACACTGCTATCATGTCCCCCTTCGTTCTTCTCTTCGTTAAACTAGGGTTTAACACCAAAGATCTTTGGCTTACATGGGTTATTTTATTTATTTAGCGTATGCCATCACTGATACACAAATTTAGTTTAAATGTTTACATGGGTTATATCTATTGAGATTTAGTGTATTGGAAATTAATCTTGAGAATTTTTTAAAATATTGATGCATTTAACTTTCTGTATGACCTGAAAAGGTCTTGGTGTCCCCCAGAGTCCCCAGACCACACTTTGATAATAATTTCATTGATCTTTAAAACTATGAAAATGAAAAACTAGCACTGTATAAACTAAGAAAAATATAATCAAGAAAAAATACAAAGTGCAAAATAGATAAAACAGAAAATATATTAAAAAAAAGAAAAGCAAAAATACAGAAAAAAATAACTTTGCCTTTCACCAAGGCAAGTAGAAATACTTTCAATAGCTTAACACCTCCTCTAGCATTTCAATCAAAACTCTCTTCATCCCATAAGCCATTTTTTATCTGTTGGCAAATATTAAAATCTCATCTTTAAGACTGAGCAATGGCCCATTAAACGCTACCAGAAATAACTCTGTACATCCCCCATACTTAATGCCCCATTTTAAATCCTCATTTGATAGAAGAGAATATTTGTAGCTCAAGGTTGAACAATGCGATCCTCAGTGTTATTTGAGCTTAGTTGTGATTTTGGAGATCTTTATTACCCAATTAGGTAACATCATCAGTGCTAATCCTCGTTCATTGGAGGAGTTGGAGTTATTACTCTCTCTTAAATTGCTGAGATTCAGAAACATGGGGAGGATGTGTCTTGTTTTCTCCTTGCTGGTTCCTTGATTAAGTTATTATTTCTTCCCTGATAGTTTCCTGCTTCTCTGGGTGTTGGTTGCTAGAGGAAAACTATTCTATGTTGTTTCCTTCCTGGGCTTTTGATTATATCTTTTGAATGATACGTTTATCTCTGTCTGACTATTGATGGCCGTTGCAGAAATTCCAGAGTATTTTTGGACTGGGCTTGATCTAAAACATTAAGCTTCCCAGTCTATTTCTAATTTGAAGGAAATGTAGAGAAACATGGATGGGAACAAATTCCCGACCAGAGCAAGGAAGGAGAGATACCTGAAAGACAGTTGGGAATTTAATTTAATTCATCATTGCACTCTCTCCTGCGTGTGTGTCAATTTCACTAAGAAGGGGCTAATGTAGCCCCTTGCATGTGTACACACAATTTTGCCCCCTCCCCAGCGGGTGGGCCTGAGAAAGTCGCAGGGCTGAAAATAGCTCAGGAGATTCAACAGTCGCCAGCAGGCAGCAGCTGCAGATTAAAGCCACATTCCCTTCCTCCCGTCCGTCTTATCAGTACATTTTGTCAAGAGGGCCTAAATATCACATCATGTCTTTACACACGATAAGTCAAATTTTCACAAGCTGAACCAGCTGCTGCAGATGATAGAGTGGTGAGTAAAGCAGTACATGCAAGTGCCCCCAAAGAGAGCCACAAAGGTTAGGGCTTCTGCAAGCAGATCAATCAAGGGGTGAAGCAAGGGGATTGCTTGGGAGGAAAGACCTGTCTGAGTGGGGTGCATGAAAGAAGAGAGAAATAGAGAGAAGAGAGAAAAGCCTCGCAGCCGCCCAGGTAAGCCAAATGAATAAGAGAAGTCTACAAAAACCTTGCTGTCCAACTTAGAATCATAACAGGGCTAGAAGGGATCTTGGAGATCTTCTAGTCCACCTCCCTGCCCAAGGCAGATCTTATTCCATCCCGGACAAATCTTTTTCTTAAGACCTCCAGCAATGGAGCATCCACAACTTCTGGAGGCAAACTGTTTCATTGATGAGTCGCTCCCACTGTGAGGTCAGCTCTCCTTACCGGTAGTTCTAAGTTGGAATCCCCAGTGATAGCGTTTTTGATGAATTCACACAGAACATAGAATAACAGGGTTAGAAAGGATCTTGGAGGTCTTCTAGTCCAACCTCCTGCTAAAGCAGGAGCTCCTATCCCAGAGGGATAGGCAACCGTGGCTCTTTTATGCCTCGTGGACTTCAACTCCCAGAATTTCTGAACCAACCATGCTGGACAAATGGTTGTTCAATCTCTTCTTGAAAACCTCCAGTGATAAAACACCCAGAACTTCTGGAGGCAAAGTTGTTCCACTGGTTGATTGTTCTCACCGTTATGAAATTTCTCCTTAGTTCTAGTTTGCTCTTCTCCTTGATTAGTTTCCATCCATCGCTTCTTGTTCTGCCTCCTGGTGTTTTGGAGAATAGCTTGACCCCTCTTCTCTGGAACACTGCTATCCTGCCACCCCTGGTCATTCTCTTCTAATGAAGTATCATTTTGCTTGCCTTATTTTGCAAAGCACAAACGGACACTGAAGGTGTAGTGCTACTGCCATTGTAAAGGGAGACAATTCTCTTGGGCCTTTCCCTGAGAAAGAGCCCCATCCAAAGTCTTGTTGAGCATGTAAAATCTGTAGAAGCGGTGAAAGTAAAATGAAATAACAGGCACGGTCTTCAGTGGACAAAAGCAATGGAGAAAAATGGCATTGGTGGCCATGGCAAGAAGTTATGTTTGAGGATGCACAAAGAAATCATAAATCAAACCTTTATTATGGTCATAGAGCAGTGTATAATTTATTGATTAGATGGATGCTTCACCTTTTCACTCCAAACTATTGTTCATGGTAGAGGGAGGGAGGGGAAAGGGGAGAGAGGGCAGACAGGGAGGGAGGGAGGGAGGGAGGGAGGAATTATAGCTGTTCTTATAAACTAGATAAAAATAAATTGTAAAAAAAACCCATATAGTAGAAAAAAACAGATAATTCAGGAGCGAGTGGGGCCCTCTTTCAGCAGCTTTTCCCATTTCCTAAGCCAGCATCGGCTGTCCAGGCATCAAGTCAGAGGGCATGTTTTCATCCCTCAGCAGATGTTTCCAGATGTCATGTTTGAGGAAGGTCAATGCCCCCTCTAAAAATATAACCATTAGCAGCTCAATTTTCCACTGACTTGACCTTCAAGCCTGCAAGCCCTTCCTTCCGTCAGCTTCAAGCAACCCTCATGCCTTTTCACTGGTGGAGACTCATCCGAAGAGACGAATTCCGCTTTGTGCAAGGAAGCCCCCAACTAAGGAAGTGGAGGAATCGTCCGTTTATGCGAAACTGACCCCACTAGCCCTGGATCAGAGCACTTTACTGCTCAGCCAAGCTGATCGACGTCATAAAAAAAATGTACATAATAAATGTGAATGGTTCTACTGAAGGATATTTTTTGGGAAGTAGCAGCAAAGCAGGGTGTGAGATTTTTTCCTCCCCAGGATTGGGGGGGGAGGGTTCCTCCCAAAAGTTTACACTCAGCCACTGCTCTGCCCAATTATGCAAAGTGACAAGGACTTGATGTGGAATGTTACTTGTCATGTCTTTTAAGTGCCTTTTAAAGAGGACAGGACAGATTGATGGAAGATGTCAGGGGTTGCACCAAGGAATATTTCCTTCCATTCACAGATCACACGGACAGAGAGAAAGTGGTTTATGTCCCAGATTCACCTTCACTGAAATTTAGTAGTTTGCAGAAACTGAGCAAACCTATCCCTGCTCTTTGATAGATATCTAAACATTTGGCTTTATTTGACCTGGTGAAAGGTATTATATGCTATTGGTAGAGAAGTCCTCATTAAATCACTGATCTTGCATCGGCTGCTAGCATTCTCTTATTATTTGTTAAATTTATTTGCCGCCTATCTCACCATGGGGGCTATTGTAGGCAGCAAATAAATTTAACAGATTTAGCTGTGGGTCTACTGTATACTATTCCAGGCTATTCTCTACTCTTATTCAACTTTTTGTGGTTTTGTGGACAAATCTAAATGCTATCACCAAATAGCATCTAGACCAGTGTTTCTCAATCTTGGCATCTTTAAGATATATGGACTTCAACTCCCAGAATTCCCTGCCAGCCACATTCTGGGGAATTATTTATTTATTTATTTATTTATTTATTTATTCAATTTCTATGCCGCCCTATTCCGGAGAACTCAGGGCGGCTCACAACACAGTAGAAATCAACATAAAAATACATATAAATATAAAACCTCTTAATTTTTTTTTTTAAAAAAAACCCAATCATTCAGCACACACACAGACATACACTGGCTTGGGGCAAGATGTTAACTACCCCAGGCCTGCCGGCAGAGGTGTGTTTTGAGTAATTTACGAAAGGCGGAGAGGGTGGGGGCGACACGGATCTCCGTGGGAAGTTGGTTCCAGAGGGCTGGGGCCGCAACAGAGAAGGCTCTTCCCCTAGGCCCTGCCAGGCGACACTGTCTGGCTGACGGGACCTGGAGAAGGCCGACTCTGTGGGCCCTAACTGGCCGCTGGGATTCATGGGGCAGCAGACGGTCCCGTAAGTAACCTGGTCCGATGCCATGTATCCTGGGAATTGAAGTCCACACATCTTAAAGTTGTCACGTTTGAGATTTAGATCTAGTTTTAGACCTGATCCTTAAACACCCCCCCCCCCAAAATTAAGCAGATTAGTCCTAGTTAATACTTTAATGAAACACCACTAGAACATGGCAAGACTTTAGACTGAATTAAAAAAACAATCTCAGAAGAGAGATTTGGCAAACCACTGGTGAAATGACTTCTAGATAATGCCTTGAATTGATGAATATGTGCTGACAATGTGCTAGACATTCAGGATGCTCTTTGGAGTAGATGTGAAATCAGACTTGGCCATTCGATGTCAAATCTTCTGTTCTTGTGTTCAACAGAACCAAATTCCCACAACCAACACTCACACAGAAGGCCGTTGCTAACCCCCTTGAACTGGTTCGATGTTTGTAGATTTCTATTGCCTCTCAAATCATTCTGGAGAAGCATCAGATACATGAGGCTGTTATATCAGGCTGCTATTTTCTAGCACTTATCTTTTGGTTTGATCCTTCTGAGGGGTGTTCAGTTAATGATGAACTTCAGCACTGTTGCCAAGATAAATGCAAAGACACTTCCGTGAACCAAGCTGGAGCTTGACATAGGACTTAGGTTTTCCCTGGCCAGCTTCATTAGAACATAGAGCATAGAATCCTAGGGCTGGAAGGAATTTTGGGAGTCTTCTGGTCTAACCCCCCCCTTCAAGGGCAGGAGACCTTATTCCATCCCAGACAAATGGCTGTCCAATCTTTTCTTGAAGACCTCTAGCGATGGAGTCCCACAACTCCGGTAGGCAAGCTGTTCCATCAATTAATTGTTCTCACTGTCAGGATAAGCAGGGGCAGCTCAAGACAGCTTACTTTCTGGAAAGGGAAAACAGAAGGCACCCCAATTACAACCTAACCAAGAGTTCTAATGCCAAACCAGCAATGTCATTTAGGCATCCAAGAACCACCTGTATAACCATAAATGATCACCAATGGCGGAGCATGTAAAAGCTGAAGTGGATTTTCACTGTTTCTCCCTTGCAAATCTCAGGCCAGTCAGATGCCAAAATAGCTTCCTTATATTTTTCTCTTCTGAGCCCACTCAGTGGTTGGTTCTATCAAGCAGGGTCACAGGGCCAAAAATGTTTGGAAGGGTTATAAAAAGTCTGAACTCTGCACTGCACTGCCAGAAACAGAGATCATATGGAATGCAAAGAACAGAACAGAAAAACATAAAGTTTACTTATTTAAGACACCTTTGTTTTTGTTTTTATCATTCATAAATGGGAATAAAATTTCTTAATTGAAAAAGTATTATACACAGAGCCGCCAAAAGCAACCATCTTGGTGAACCCGCCAGGGGTTCTGTACCGACTTACACAAGTGTAGGTGCAACAGTCCTTTGACAGAAAGGAATCACAGCTGGCTTGCACACTCTGTCCTCTGCTCAATTCTTGTGGGCAACTGATCGGCGGACTTCAACAAGTCTTCCTGGTGTTGGTTCTCCTCGTTGACCTCCCTGGAACGTTTCAGGTTCTGGAGCTCAGATTCCAACTTGGCAGATTTAGCCTTTTCTTCTTCAATCTGTTTATTAAGCCTCACCACTTTGGTCCAGACTTCAAAGTTTTCCTTCTCAAGGCTGCAAAAGGAACAGCAAAGGATATAAAACCAGGATTCAAAGGAGGGAGTCCCTCACTCCTGTATGGAGAGGAGGAAGGAGGCAGAAAAGCTGGGGCCACCACCCGTGCTCCGTTCTCCCTAAAGCTTTAGCTTCACATGGTCAGCAGCAGACAGTTTGACTCATAGAACGTCACCTCCCGGACGTCTTGGACCTAGATGGCATAATGATGCTCAAGTGGAATTGGGCAATGGTAACCCATCCTGACAACCCCGGCAAAATGCACAACAAAACATGGCATTAAAATCTCTAATTTTCAGTGCATCCAGTTTTGCCACCTCTGCAAAACATAATATATTAATCTTACATTCTTGTTTAATATCATGCCCTCACACATTGCACACCCACACACACCAGTGAAATGAATGACATTTCTCTTACATTGCATTAGGTCACTGAATTATCTGGTTCACGCACAATGTCAAAGTGGAATTTTTAAACCATGGTTTGTTGAACCTGCCCACGGTGGCTTGATTTACATATACATTATAATGACTGTGGAGCCACAGGTTCTGCTAAGCTGAAACCAAACCACATGGTGGCTTTGCATGATGTGTGAACCAGTCTTCTCTGAATGCTACATGGGTCCTGTTCATTTCTTCAGAGAAGAAACAACATTGGTGATACTGATGAGTCAGGCTTAGTTTCCCACGTAAACCATGGCTTCCTTCTGTGCTGAAACAAGCAGCAATTCACTAAAATCTCTGTCCAAAGTTGTAACGCGGGTTTGGTTGAACATAGATTATTCCAAACACAGCACCTTGCAAATGAGTTAGACTACAGCTCCTATAATTCCCAGCCAGCATGGCCCACACACACAGCGGGGAAGGATGCAAAAAGTCACTTTTAGAAACAACTTCTTCCCAATCTCTGAAGCAGGGTTTCCCAACCGGAGATGCTTGCAGCCCCTGGGGGTGCGAGATGATATTCCAGGGGGTGCAAAAACTTGGGTTTTCAAAATTATAGTGTATATGCATAATTCGTTGCTGTTATTTCGAACTTTTTGCAAGGGGTGCAAGGATATATCAGAAGAGTTCTAGGGGTGCAGGGCATAGAAAAGATTGGGGGCTGCTGCCCTAAAGAGATGCATGGATGACCAGTTGGCTGGGCTGGGATGACAGACTTGGAAGGGCCCTGAAGTCCAGAACTTGTTCCCTACTGGAATCCAAATTAAGACCCTGCACCAAAATGCCTGCCCTTTTTTCAGCATTGTCATACATTTGAATGGTCATTAAATGAACAGTCATATGTTGAGGACTACCTGTAGAGTTAGTTGGTTGGAGAAAGAAACGGAATCAACCAAGGTTGATTCTAATTACCTTCTAAGTTCCTCCTCATGGGTATTTTTCTGTGCCATCAGCTCCTGTTTCAGCTCCGCAATCATCTTCCTAAGCAGTTCAGGGTCTTCTGGATGTAAGTTGTCTTCCTCAAACGAGAGCTCCGGAATTGTAGTGCCATTTTCTTTAGACCTGGGAGGGTCATTCATTTGTAAACATGGTCCAGACTCCTCTCTTAGTTGGCCTGAAGAACTGTTGTCAGCCTCCCTTGTAGGACCCTGCCCCAAACTGCGGAGACTGCCAGAATCTGAGGCTTGTGTGAAGCCGAATAGTTTAGAAATCCCCTGAGACAAAGTTCTTTTGTGACCTCCTGAGGGAGAATTAGGACTGGGCTGGACCATGGAGGAAGAGGATGAGGATGACCAAAAGTTGCAACCGAAAATGTCTGTTCTGTCCATGTTTTGGTTTCGCCTGTTGGAAGAAAAACTCTCAAAGCATTTCCTGTTTGGAAGTGTCTGAGTCCTCTTTCGCGCAGTCCGTGTCTCCAGAGCATCCCTAGACTGAGGTTCTTCTTTATCTTCTGCAGATAGAGCCAAACCATCACTTAATTCAGAGCTAGAAGCTTCTAGATCATCTTTCTGAAAGTAAAACCAAGAATATGAGAGAATACGGAGCCCTATTAAGACACAACAAAGCAGCCCGGCTGATTTTCATGCCCCAATTGGCACTTATGGAAGAGGCTGTGTTCTTTTAACACCAAAGGGGCATCTAACCACTCCCGCATCTGTCCCTTTAAATCCTTCCATTCCCCACTAGTCAGTTAGAACTGAAGAAGCTTCTTGGATGGGAAGCGAAGCAAGCAAACTAGTCTCAAGTTGCCCCTGGGAGCTGGGAAATCCCATTCAAAATCCACTGTTGATGAAGCCAGTTCAACCGTATCTGTGGCCAGAACTGTGTCAAAAGAGAAGCAAACTTTATCTTAAAATGGCCAACAGCTAAAGGTGACTTTAAGCTGCCTTACGAGGACTCAAGGGCAACACCAAGAGGATGTGGCGTTAAAAACTTTTTTTCCCCAGACATGTCCATGGAAACTTATACCCAACTAGCTTCCTTTGTTATTTTGCACCAGTCAGTTAAAACATATTTATTTAGGTTCATTTGGAAGCAGCACTTCAAGGGCTGTCGCTGTCTTTTCAAGCAGTTCTTATTTTTGCTTGCTACTAGCTTCTTTGAGCGCCACCTGTAGACCAGATGCAGGAACTGGAATCTCAGAAATAAGCATGCCTTCAATAGGGCACAAAATCACGTTTTTGCTTACATGGGCAGAGGCCCTCGCCCAGGTGAACCACAGGATGAAAAAGCCGGGCGGACACTCACAATTTGCAGCAGGCTCCTGTTCCCCTTCCAGGCCATCGATGGCCTTTGTACAGCATCCCAGCCAACGGAGCTGCGTAGCACTGGAGCTTTCTTGGAGCTGCTTTCTGAGGGAGGCGCAGGAGGCCTGGCATCCTTGGCTGCTGGAAAGAGCTTCTCATGGTCACTGATCATGGTCGTCATCACTTTCTGGATCTGGGGCGTCCCTGCAGGAGAAACGAGGAAAGCACAACAGGCATTGCTTTTAGTAGTAGTAGTAATAATAATAGTAATAATAATAATAATAGTAATAATAATAATAATAATAGTAATAGTAATAATAGTAATAATAATAGTAATAGTAATAGTAATAGTAATAATAATAATAATAATAAAGTTGGAAGGGACCTTGGAGGTCATCTAGTCCAACCCCCTGCTCAGGCAGGAAACCCTATACCATTTCAGACAAATGATTGTCCAGTCTCTTCTTAAAAACTTCCAGTGTTGGAGCATTCACCACTTCTGGAGGCAGGTAGTTCCATTGGTTAATTGTTCTCACAGTCAGGAAATTTCTCCTTATTTCTAGGTTGCTTCTCTCCTTGATGAGTTTCCATCCGTTGCTCCTTGTCCTGCCTTCAGGCACCTTGGAGAATAGCTTGACTCCCTCTTCTTTGGGGCAGCCCCTGAGATACTGGAAGGCTGCTATACTGTCCCCCCTCGTCCTTCTCTTCTTTCAACTAGACATACCCAATTCCAGCAGCCTTTCCTTATATGCTTTAGCCTCCAATCCCCTAATCATCTTTGTTGCTCTTCTCTGCACTCTTTCTAGAGTCTCAACATCTTTTTTACATCGTGGTGACCAAAACTGGATGCAGGATTCCAAGTGTGGCCTTACCAAGGCATTGTAGAGTGGTATTAATACTTCGCGTGATCTTGATTCTGTCCCTCTGTTAATGCAGCCCAGCACTGTGTTGGCCTTTTTGGCAGCTCCAGCACACTGCTGGCTCATAAATGGAAGAGGCTCACGGCTTCAGTTCCCCTAGCTAGGCGTCTGAGAGCGGGGAACAACCCCTCTGGCAAATCTGGAGAAACTGGTTATGGAAGGAGATCTCCCAAAGGTGGATTGTGCTACCCAAAGTTTTAGGTTACAGGTAGTCCTTGATTTCCAGTCAGTCCTAGAGGAGATCAACCCCGACTGCTCTTTAGAAGGCCAGATCCTGAAGTTGAAACTCAAGTACTTTGGCCACCTAATGAGAAGGAAGGACTCCCTGGAGAAGAACCTAATGCTGGGAAAGATTGAGGGCTACAGAAAAAGGGGACGACAGAGAATGAGGTGGCTGGATGGAGTTCCAGTTTCACCTCTCATAATAGTCACTGGATCTTCCATCTGGGGTCGGATGAGGTTCACACCAAACACAGTTGCCAGATTCTCCACACTCATCTTGTTGGTGTCAGAACTCTGCTGGACTTCATGCAGGAATCTGTTAGAATTGAAATCAAGAGTCCATGTCATTGCCTGGATGCACATAAATTGCAAGGGAGGAACAAATAAGAAAGGGATAGAAACTGGGGCAAGAAGCAGAAACCTAACCTAAATCAACATCCCATTATGAACCTGTGTTTTGCTCTTTGGTTGAAAACAGCAAAGTTTTTAAAGAAGAACCTACCGGCAGATGTAACTCAGAAGGTTATAGTTGTCCTGGGGCAAATGTGCCAGCTGCTTCACTAGCTGTGGGTGACCCTAGAAGAATATAAGGATGGTTTTTTAATTGTCACATGATATGTACCGATGGGTGCCATGAAATTCCACCAAATATTTGTAATTTGCACATTTTCTCTTGGAGGAATACACATTGGCTCAAACCAGACAAAGAGAGGAGCTACATTGCACTGAGTATTGCCCAGGTTTGCAAAGAGGGATAGTTTGGTGTAGTGCAATGTTTCTTAACCTTGGCAACTTTGAGACCTGTGGACTTCAATTCCCAGAATTCTTCAGCCAGCCATGTATGGAGTTGAAGTCCAGATGGCTCAGAGTTGGCAAGTTTGCGAAACCATGGGGTAGCAACTAAGCAACTAGAAACCAGGAAACTAGTCTCGCCTTGGGCACAAAGTCATCTGGCTGACCTTGTCTGGTCGGTTTTTCTCTCTCAGCCCCAGGAAGAAGGAGGTCAAGGCAGGCCACTTCTGAAAAACCTTGCCAAGAAAACTGCAAAGTCTTGTCCAGGCAGTTGTCAGGAGTCAAAAACTGACTCTAAGACAAAACAGAACAAAAACTCCAAAGCCAAAAAGTTGTACAGGTGGTCCTTGACTTACAGCCATTCATTTAATGACCATTCAAACTTAAAACCACAATGAAAAAAGTGACTTGTGGCCGTTTTTCACACTTATGACCATTGCAGCATCCCCATGATCATGTGATCAAAACTGGGACACTTGGCAACTGACATGTACTTATGACGGTTGCAGTGTCCCAGGATCATGTCGTCCTCTTTTGCAATCTTCTGACCAGCAAAGTCAGTGAGGAAGCCAGTTAACAACCATGTTACTAACTTAAGAAACGGAAGTGGTTCCCTTAACTGGCAAGCGATTCTTTCTGGCAGGAAAGGTCATAAAATGGGGCAAAACTCTCTTAGCAACTGTCTTGCTTAGCCATGGAAATGTTGGGCTAAAATCGTGGCTGTAAGTCAAGGACTAGCAGTATAGGCTGTGGGAAGGGGAGAGAAAAACAAGGCCCCCTGTCTTGAATTTCCATGGTTCTTCATCTCTTTGCCAGGGTTAGCCTCTTCCACCCTGAAATATCTTTGTGTTCTTCAAAGCATCTTGCAGCTCAAGGATGGAAAGAGAAAAACAGCAATCAGCCAGGCTGTTGCTGGAAAGTAGACATTGTTTAAACACTAAAATGCCTGCTTTATTTAAATTACTAGAGTTCAACCTGTGGCCAAGCGGGGAGTGTGCTGGATCAATATAACCCTGACCAGAGCACATAGATCTGTATGTTAGAATGTTTGGCATTTATAGGGTTAAACGCTGTCTCCTTAAGAGATGGCTTATGGGTAATGTAGTTTTAGCTGTTCAGTGAATCCTATGTTAACAAGTCAGTGGGAGGGGCTACTAAGTTCATCACAGGATATCCTGGCTACGTGCCAGCTCGTGTTTAATTGTCTTTGTGCGAAACCAACCATGCCACACGCATGGACATCGTCTGTAACAAGGCTAAAATGAATATAGAGAAATTACTGATTTTACCTACAAAGATGGACAAATGTACAACATCCAGATGAAACTACAAAACGTGAGTTCTGCACATATTCCTGGAATAAATATTTGTTTTTATAACCATCTTCGTTGAGTTATCTGTCTGGTCTTGAATCACAAAGCATCTTAGTTCAGGATCCAGAACATGGACTTTGGCCTGTCTCTGGGACCCCATGGTGGGCGATCCCATGACATTATCAGAGTGGGAGGAACCATTTCAGGAGGATCATCAGTCGCATTTTGAGAAGTCTGTGTGATTTTAATACCTTGCCTTCCTCAGACGTTAGAAGCTGACCACACAAGAGAAAACCCTCGTACTGGCTCCAAGGGATGACTGGCTCAGGCAGTTCTCGTACGTAAAGTTTAAGCAAAGAAGCCACAGTGTGCACATCTGTATCTCTGCAAAAAAATAAAGATAGAATGAGTCAGACATTGCAGGAAGTAATCATTCCATTTCAATCTACAGGTAATCCTCAACTTACGATCACAATTTCTGTGGCTAAGCAAGACATTTGTTGTGAGTTTTGCCCCAGTTTACGACCTTTCTTTTCGCACTTGTTAAGTGAATCACTGCAGTTATTAAATTAGTAACACGGTTGTTAAGTGAATCCAGCTTCCCCATTGACTTTGCTTGTCGGAAGGTTGCAAAAGGGGATCACACTGCAACCGTCATAAGCTTGAGAAATGCGCCACCTACTGGTCAAATGAGGGTCTTTCGCCAGCATCAAATGCATCCCGCAGGCTCTTCACCAAATTGTCTTGGCCAGGGAGTCGGAAAACGCCCTCTTCCGTCAGTCCATTCTTCCTGATGAATTCTGCACACTTCTCCACCAAGATAGGAACCTGATGCTGTCCAAATCTCTGTTCATACATCATGGTGTCCCCCAGCTGTTGTCCAAAGATCACTGAAAGGAGGGAAGGAAGGAAGGAAGGAAGGAAGGAAGGAAGGAAGGAAGGAAGGAAGGAAGGAAGGAGGGAAGGAAGGAAGGAAGGAGTTTTCAAATACTTTTTCAATTCTGCAGACCAAATCCTTATATGAAGCCTTGTTAAAAATTTCAAGGATACTAACAGTGAAATAATAAAAGTATGTTGTAAGCTGCCCAGAGCCACTATATCAGTGAGATGGGCAGCATAAAAATCTAATAAATAACTAAATAAAATAAAAAGTTAAATATCATCAAATTCTGGAATCCTCTAGTCTTGATACTATCCCTCTATTGATGCAGCCTAGGATTGCAGTGGCTTCTGGCAGCTCCATTCCATAGCATACCATTCCAGAAACAGGATAAATTGAGGCAGGCGAACCCACTAAATGTAGAACCCACATAACCTATTAGGGCAGAAAGGAAAACTAAGCACCAGAGAGTTTGAATGTTGTCCCTCTATGCTTGATATTCAGCCCTCTGTCCTTTAATCGCTTGCTGTTGTTCATCTTTCCCACTCTCATCCCATTCTACCTGTTTGGTGACTGCTGATGCCCTCCCTAAATAAACATCCATCTGTATTTATTGCTAGATGAAGCAAGCAGCACACAGGCTGGCCCTGACTATGCTGCCCTGATTAAAGTTTGTAATTTTCCAATCCTCTCCTTGTATCAAGCTTATTTATGAATCAGAGAGTTGCAGAAAATAATTGTCAGGCTTTCCCCCACAAAGCAGGAATGAACCACTGAAGAAGATCAAAGGAAATCTAAGAATTCAGCTAAGTCCCATTTCCTGAAAAAAAGTTAAAAGCCATATCAAGCCCTGTTCCAGGTAGCTACTTTTAACCAGGTCCTGCTATTTTATGCAAAACACATTTCCAAAATCAGCACATCTGACACCTTGAGACAGATATTGTACTGCAAAGATGCCTTGCAATCCCAAACGTTTGCATGAGATCCTAACTTTCAACGTTTCCCTTGACTTCATCCCTTGAAATCTTTGCCCTAAATTCTTGTCCTGGCAATCCAAGGCAATCCATTCTCTGGCCTGTCCAGTTGGTGTGGATATTATGGACACAGACGAGAAGTTATTTGGGTGTGCCCTACATAATTCTGGCTGTACTTACCTCCTAATGGGGAGCCAACCACTCTTCGGAGCAGCTTGACCCATTCTTCCATGTCAGCCTGAGAATTCGCCATGAGCACAAAGGAGTCTGGTCCAGTTCGGGTTTGGTCTGCTGAGAGCCCTGTAAACAGGGGGAAACAGATTACTTTTAAGATATATTTCGCAGCAAGAAAAAATCCGCACAGTACACTTTCTAAAGAAGGGGCCTAAGTGTTTATAAATACAAAAAAATGGTTGAGATATAAAGAAAGAGGAAGATAGAAAGCCAGGACAAGAAGCAATGAATGGAAACTGATCAAGGAGAGATCTAACCTAGAACTAAGGAGAAATTTCCTGACAGTGGGAACAATTAATGGCTTCCCTTCAGAAGTTGTAGGTGTGCTCCATCACTGGGTGTTTTTAAGAAGAGATTGGATAGCCATTTGTCTGGAATGGCATAAGGTTTCCTGCTTTAACCATACTACAAAAAAGATGTTGAGACCTTGGAAACAGTTCAGAGAAGAGCAACTAAGATGATTAAAGGCCTGGAGACTAAAACATATAAAGAACCGCTGCAGGACTCAGGTTTGGCTAGTCTAAAGAAAAGAAGAAATAGGGGTGACACGATAGCAGTTATTCCAGTATTTCTGCTACAAAGAAGAGGGGGTCAAACTATTCTCCAAAGCACCAGAGGGCAGAACAAGAAACCATGGTTGGAAACTGATCAAGGAGAGAAGCAACCTGGAATTAAGGAGAAAGTTCCTAACAGTGAGGACAATTAACCAGTGGAACAGCTTGCATCCAGACATTGTGGGTGCTCCATCATTGGAGGTTTTTAAGAAGAGACTGGACGGTCACTTGTCTGAGATGGTATAGGTTCTCCTGCTTGACTAGAAGACCTCCAAGGTCTCTTCCAGTTCTATTCTATTCTATTCTATTCTATTCTATTCTATTCTATTCTATTCTATTCTATTCTATTCTATTCTATTCTATTCTATTCTATTCTATTCTATTCTATTCTATTCTATTCTATTCTATTCTATTCATTTCTGATTTTATAACCAGCAACAGACTAGTAATTTCTACTTCTATAATTCTGTAGTTTCTCTCTTTCCCATAGCAAGACAAATGATTGAACCACAAAGCACTTGGTCTCTCGCAGCCCTTCAGAATTCTTAGTTATGGCTTAGTAGTTAGTAAACCATGATTTACAGCTATGTCTTGTGCAAGCACTTATAGTTAAACAAACCACAACAAACTGTATTATGCACACAATTATAGTTTGCTAAATTATACACTAAGGACAGAAGTCATTTTTCACTGTTTTGTCATCAAAGAAGAAAGGTTATGTCAGCTGTCCTGCTCAGCACAGTTTCCATATCCATGCAATTAATCACGGTTTATCCAAGCATGTGTTTGCTAGTCCATCTGGACTAGCTCAACATGCAATTCAGTTCCCTGTTACTGACCTGGGATGATTTCAAAGACAAATTTTCCAGCTTCATCGGACCCAGAAGCCACTTCTCTGATGGTGCAGCCCTGAAGTTGTAATGAACCCTAAACCCAAACAGTTGCAAAAGATCAAAAACAGAAGGCTCTCCATTCTTTCATCATACCGTGATCTCTGCTTTTATAAAATAAACATAATTATATTATACACGTAATGTACTGTAAGCATTTCACAATTCACATTCATCTAATAAGCCCAAGAGTATAATGTATTAAACCAATCTTTAAAATGGTTAAATGTTAATATACCACATATACATCTAGCAACAAATACATAGGATCAGATTTGGGGTATCAAAAGGGACCTAGGATCACTTAGTCTGACCCTCTCCAATATACAAGAAATTATTGTTGAAGGAAAAATCTTCATCAGGGTTCAGTCCAAGCCGGGAATAAACAACACGGCGACTGCTTTAGAAAGAAGGTTGCAGTTTATTGAAGAGGAGAGCCAGACAGAAAGATAGCTCTGGAAGAAAAAAAAAGAGACGACATGTAGTAGGGAATGGGTTTATACCCTATTGGGCTTTTGTTTAGAGTTGTTTCCTGTTCCTGTTTGAGGCTTTGTATTTCCTGTGTCATGTACTTTGACCTGAGTCTGAGTGTGCCCCTTTGGCATTGTGGGGTAATCCTATTATGTCCTGTCCTACAGTTTGGGTAGGGTATGTAGATTTTAGGTGTCTTTGTCTTCCTAAGCTTCTAGCTGGAGGGCTCCAACCTTCCTGAACAGATTATTAACATCTGCATTTCTACAGAGCTGGTTTCTGCTTGGGGGAGGGAGACTTGGGGCTATTAAGAAAAACTGGGCATGCTTTTCTGCCTCTTTAAGATCCTTTGAGGAAATATAATATTCTGCCCTTTTAATATTTCCTTCTCTGGGGGGGGGCTGACTTCCCACACTATTTACAGCTGTGTTTTTCAAACTGCAACTTTTAAAATGAGTGGACTTCAATTCCCAGAATTCCAAGTTTGAAAGACACTAATTTACACCATCCAGTAGATGTGGGCTTCCCATCTTCTTAGAACACTCTGGAAATGGAGAACCTGCAGCCTCTCTAGATGGACTATTTCCTGCTGGGGCAGTTCTTACTGGCAGAAAACCCCTTCTTTAGATTCGAATGACATCTAGATTGATAGCTGCAATCTGTGCTCCTTGTTTCTAATCTAGATTCTATGGCCATGGAAAACAAATCAAATCATGGTTACAAATTAAATGCTCATATCTTCAAAACCTCAGTGACTTCCACTGTCTCATTTCACATCTATCCAAACTGATCTGAATTTATAGTTTAGTTTTTAGCAAGTTTTTTCCTTCACAAAACCAGAAATAAATACTTCCAGGAGTGGAGCAGGCTAATTAAAAACAGCAAAGGTAACACAGGGCTGTGTACAAAGGAGAAAATGAAGGAATGGCAGCTGGATAGTTTTGAGGAAAGATGTGTGAATGGATTTGTGATGTCCATTTTCCAGCATATAAAGGGACATCTCATGGAAGAAAATCAAGACAACACCTTGTATCCATGTGAACATCTGGACACTGCCAGCGTTTGGGGTAGACAAGATGCTTCATGCACTAGGAATAAGGCACATGCAAAACTGGGACCACCCTCTCAACTTGTTGGACCATTCCTTGCAGATCTCCTTTTATATCTTTTCAGAGAAGGCTTTCCCCAAGTCAAACAGAACGGCCGCCACCGTTCCAGAATCGCTGGAGCACCCTTCTTTCTTCGTCGCCTCTCCGGGGCAACTTAGACCCATTAAGGGTCCCCTGGCAGGGGGAAATTAGCCGCGAGGGTGCGGAGAATCTCCAAGCCAGCAACTGGTCACTACCGTGCAAAACCGGAAGTCCCAGAATCAGCCCTTTCTATTTAGCCACAAAGGAGCCTGCTGACCCCATGAATCAGGCCGGTCATGGGGCAATCCAGAAAGGTGCCTTGTGACTTGAGAACAGAGGAAACTCAAGTTCTTTGCAAGCTCTTATGCTTTTGATCCTGGATGGACCAGAGCAGGAGGCAAAGCAGCAGCGGTTGAGATACCCTAGCTGTAGAAAACCAGAAACAGGCAGAGTTGGGTGGCAAAGCAAGAGCACGGGTGAACTTCCGAGAAGGGAAATTTACAGACAGGAAGCAGATTGAGGGGGAGGGAGATGGAGAAGAGGATGCTCAAGCAGAGCAGAGAAGAAGTCCTCCAGCACCCTGGGTTAGAAGTGCCAAGAGCAGACTCTGTTCTTCAGCACTTGGTTGCTCTCCTGAGGCAAGAGGTGAACACACATGGGTCAGGGGAGTAAGAAGGGCATCAAGGAAGAGCAGCTTTTGAGAAAGGTTCTGGAAGTGGGATCTTGCCCTCCATCCAGAACAGGTATAGGTCATTAGAGAAGAAAAAGATAAGGATCAGATTAGGATGGTCCTGCTAGATTCCAACTGAATTGACCTAATTATGCAAGCTAGTGGTGGCACAGAAGTTAGAATGCAGCACCATTCAGTTTTCACTGAATGGTTGGGTAAACCAGGTAGGATCTTCACAGAGTGACTCTTTAGAAAGGGGTACAGATCTTGTCTTGCGATTGTGGGAATGCAGAAAGATCAACTAAATGTTTAAAAAAAGATGTTATGGTGCAGAAATAAAAGGCTTTGGCCTTTTTGTTACAAACAGCCTCTGCGCCCGTTTCAAATTAAAGGTTCATTTCCTTATGAGAGGGAACCGTGCCCATCCCCTTCTCTGTTTTCAGAGTCAGAAGCTTTTGGTTATCACAGTGAAAGAACGAGATATTCAAACACTGAAACTTTGTTCGTTACATTTCAGAACTCTACCTCAGAAGCCCAAATGCTTGGCACAGTCTGCAAGAAAAGACCCTGGCAACAGAGCTTTTCTTGATTGATTGTCTAGGGCTAGGCCAAGCCTAGAATCAACCAGTGGCATGGAGAACATCAACTGAGAGTAAATGGCATGATCATGAATCTCAGTTCCAAAAATCTGACTAAATATTGCACCCTGGATGTAGCCCAGAACCTTCTTAAGCCGAAGGAGAAACTCTGAAACTTGATCATAGATAAATCATCCTCTACAAACACTAGACATTTAAGGAGCTCTTTCATAAAGAGATAGGCCAGCTCTTCCTTTGATCAGAAGTTGCCTCCAGAAAATAGAAAACATGGACAACATTGTCGAGACTTCTGAAATGTGATTTCTTCAACTCTCTGGAGTTGGTGCAAGAGCAAAATGCCTTGAAAGCTCTAAGAATTAGAGCAGCCCATCAAATTCTTTTCCCTGCATTCTTTCCTTTCCAACTCCTTACAATCGGTTATTGGCCACCCACAATGCTAAAAAAAACAGCAATTCTTCTCTTGTTCAGATTTCAAACTGAACTGAAGAGAACTAGAACTGAAGTAGGAGGTTGCGATTCAAGGTCCCTCTATACTTTTCCTGGCTTACAGAAGTTGCATTTCTATGCATTTTCAGTGATTCCAAACCCTTTCCCCCCCTCAGCCTTTCCATCTCTCCCATCACCCCAGAAGCATAAATATGCATCAACGTCAAGAGTGCTCCTCCTCCTCCTCCTCCTCCTCCTCCTCCTCCCTAATGTTACCTGGGGCTTCAGATCTTCCTCTTCCTTGTAATAATACAGGTGTTGCCCCTTCAGCACGAAGTATCTCTGCTGCCAGTTCTTGACAATGGATCGCTGCTTCTTCAGCCAGCCGGCTTTCAAGGGGCGCTCCAGAGGATTGGGGGGCTGAAGC
Organism: Bothrops alternatus; assembly: GCA_034064705.1. Classification (NCBI taxonomy): domain Eukaryota; kingdom Metazoa; phylum Chordata; class Lepidosauria; order Squamata; family Viperidae; genus Bothrops; species Bothrops alternatus. The sequence goes on from JARGCV010000327.1 coordinate 1,239,296, forward strand.
CAAGGGCTGGCGCCTTTTGCATCAACAGCCATCATGCTCTGCGAGCGAACTAGGGGGAGAAGTGAAATGTGAGCCCAGAAGAAAGAGCACCACCAGAAGAACAAGCAGAGGACAATCAAAGGAGGACTTCCGGCCCAGAAGCACATGAGGCTTCCTTGATAGGAAAATCTGCCATTGGGTCTCCAGAACCAGAGCCAGAGAGCAAAGCTGATTTTTGCTTTGCTAAGCCCACTGCCCGTGGCAAGGCGATTGCTGGAAAGGAAGCTCTTTCTCAGAGTGGACTTCCTTTTTCCTGCGTGGGCGGCGTGCTTCACAAACAAGAACATACGGCATCTTCTTTTTGTCATTGAATCTGCAGAGGAACCCAGGGGACCCTGGTCTGAGCAAACATGGAGCAAGAAGTACGTGCTGTGTGGGTGGAATACACCGAAAATGCCTGGACGGTTCCTATTGCATTTATAAGCTGTCCTCAAGGAAAAGATAGAATTCTTCACCTATTTTAGATCTTATACGCCGCCTGGTTAGTTTCCAAAGAGCAATATCTTGATGAAAACACACCTTGAAAAAAAACAGAAGTCCTACAAGAGCAAAAATATAAACAGCAAAGAAACAGAAGAGGGAGATGAAAAAATGGGCACATCATCTAAAGTCCACGGGTGGGAACTGCCTACATCGGAAAGTCATTTTAGTCAGGGTGTTCAAGAAAGGGCAGAGCTGGGACCTTCCAACTTATGCAAAACCTCAGTTGCAATAGAGCAGGAGGTTCATGTCTGAACTGTTGGGAGTCTTAGTGTCCTTTGAGATTGGTTTTCATCTTTTGATTACTATGTCAAAGAGCAGCAAAAACCCAAGAAAGCCTCAGTGCTAGAATCAAAGTTGTCCGTTGCTTGCAACAGAGGTCTCCCGTTGATCCCATCTCTTTCCTAAGTTCTTTGAAAATTATTATGGCCTTTCTAGAATGTGAAATTGGCTTGGAAGAACAGCACCTTGGCTACTTCCAAAGTACACGAAACAGTTATTGGCAAGAGAATTCAGGAGTCCCTCATCCCAGCCATCCTTAGAATTAATGGATAACCTTAAAATCTAGTTGTTGCCATTTCTGCAACCTTTCAAAAGTCTGATTAAAGAACTTGATGAGCATCTGACAGTTAGAACAGTTAGAACAACAGTTAGACAGTTAGAACAATTAACCAGTGGAACTCCTTGCCTCCAGAAGCAGTGAATGCTCCAACACTGGAAGTTTTTAAGAAGAGATTGGACAGCCATTTGTCCGAAATGGTATAGGGGATTGGACTAGATGACCTCCAAGGTCCCTTCCAACTTTATTATTATTATTATTATCTTAATTCGATTGTCTAGAGATGGACGTGAAGAATTACAGCTTTTCTCTTGTGCCATTTTATCTACCCCAGGGGTAGGTAACCTTGGCTCTTTTATGACTTGTGGACTTCAACTGACTGGCTGAGGAATTCTGGGAGTTGAAGTCCACAAGTCATAAAAGAGCCAAGGTTGCCTACCCCTAATCTATCCTGTCATCTTGTTTTTATTATTTGTTTTGTAGTGCCCATTTATTCACGCAGAGGCCTTTGCTTTCATCACAGCAACAAAAGCACCTCCTGTCCCCTTTTTCTGAACGTGGGTGCAATGTCTTGACACGCTTAAACAGAAGCAGAGCATGTATGGTGATGTCACAATTCTATTTCCATCAGTCAGACACACCCACACCCACACCCACACCTCTTGACCTCTGACAGAGGTCATGTTGTCCTTTAACTGGCCCAATGCTCTTGCCCATCTGTAGATGTTCAGTTCTACCACATCTGGGCTGACAGACTGGGATAGCCACTGAGGCACTGGAGTTGTGTGTCTGTGCGTCAAAAAGAAGGCAGCCATGACTGCGTGATTGAAGCCCCATCTTGGTTTTTACTTATTTATTTACATCTCACACTTCTTAACTATCCATCTCCTTCAGCAAGGGGCTCTTGGCAGTGTACAATTTAAACAATTTAACAAAAGTAACCACTGAAGAAGCTTCTTGGATGAGAAGTGAAATGTTTTCAGGGAAAAAAGTAAGAAAGTCCAGCTTCCGTTTTGGAAAAGCACCTTCGAAACAACAACTATGACCTGGAGGGCTGAGAATCTCCATTGACCTTCCTTAATAATGCTTAACGTCTTTGCTTAATGTCTATGGACATTCCCAATCGTCCAGGTCTTGGTTATCTCAAAGGTGCTTTTCCAAAGGCAACTGGATTTCCTTACCTTTTTCCTTGAAATTGTTTCCCTTCTCATCCAAGAAGCTTCTTCAGTTCTGGATGAGAAGCAAAATGTTTTGAAGGAAAAAAAGCAAGAATGGCCTGGATGGTTGAGAATCTCCATAGAAAATTAAACAATAAACGTAAGCATTAAGGCACCGAGGTTGATGATAGTTATTAAAAGTTCAAAAGAAGAAAGACTTTAATTTTGCCACCGTGACCCTCCTCTGGCTGCTGCTGGCCACTGTCACCTAGGAACATCTGGAGAGCTGGTTCTTCCACTTTTGACACAAGGGAGGCCTCTACAGTAAACACAGCCACACAATCAGTTTTTATCACACTGGTATGATTTGCCATTTAGGGTTGTCTCTTTTAGCCTTCCAGCTCACTCACTCACACACACACACACACACACACACACACACACACACACACACACACACACACACACACACACACACACACACACACACCAAACCTAAAATTTCCGCTGCTCATTGACTTTTGCTCTCTGCAAAGACTGGCAGACAAACTTGTTGCAAGAGGAAATTAGGTGGAAATGAAACTTCTGGGGAACTTGTGGTGCAGCGGCTGTGTGGAAGAATTCAGCTTTGCCCCAAATGCTGCCATTTCACTCCAGCTGAGTTCAGTTCAGATCCACCCAAATAAATCCCTTCCTGAAACCCTATATAACTCTTCTCAAACAAGAGAAATCCAGGGGGTCTCTAAAGAAATCTAAAATGTCTTCCTGGGTGCTCTCTGTTGGCTGCTGGTGGGTGAGGCAGGAGGAAATGGAGGGTGTGAAATTTTTTTTTTAAAAAAAAAGGTTTTGCCTCTTTCCATTTTGATTTACCTCATTCCTTTGAGGAGTTTAGTGCAAGCAACACACTTCTTGAAAATGGGGATCACCAGACTCAGAGATTGAAAGAAGGCAGCAGCATCCCAGGTCCGTACTGTTGGCAAGTTCTACATGGAAAACTCCATAAAGTCAAGTTATTGGTTTCTCTTTTTTTTAATTCTTTCCTTTATTTTTTATATTTTTATTGCATTTTAAAATGTAACTAAATAAATAAGGTTGCCAAAACAGAGGTGAACCATTTCTTTTTGGATTTCCAAAGTCTTAAAAATCTTAAAAAGTTTAAAAGTCTTTAAAATTTTAAGTCTTAAATTTCAGTCGTATTTGCCTTAAGGATAGGCTTGCTGGTCTTCTGAGCACAAGAGGCCACATCCATATTTTATGGATTTAGGCTCCAGTCAACAGGGGGCAAATGCAGAAGACATGGAGCTGCATCACATATAAAAGAAGCAGCAGAGACTTCTGGCTGTTGTTTTATGCTCCAGAGATAGGATTGGTTTTTCTTTCACTTTCAACATGTGAAAATCTGTAACACTAATTTCAAGTTTTATGATTGGAAGAGGAGTTGAAGAGCCCAAAATAGATTACAATAGTCATGTTGAAAGGGCCTGAACTTGTCAGGGGCTATGTTGCATTTTGATTTCCCTGTCCTGCTGTAGAAAATGCTGCAACAAAGCTCAAATGTCTAACCTGGGTGTTTAAAATCTGAAGCTTTTACAAGAGTTTTGCAAAGCATCTTAGAGGGGATTAATGGATTGTATGCAAAGATATTGTAGGAGGATAACACTCCCCGCCCCGAGAAAGAAATATTTTGGGGAATATTAAAAAGCAGAATATTATACTTCCCCAAAGGAATAATGAAAAATCTTAAGCAAAGACAGCCCCAAGTCTTCCTCCCCCAAGCAGAAACCAAACAGGCCAGCTTTTAGAAATGCAGATTTGATAATCCTATTCAGGAAGGTTGGAAGCTAGAAGCTGATGAAATTGGAAAGACAAAGACCCCTAAAATCTACAAACTCTAAAGACATGACCTTTAGGATATAATAGGATTAACCCACCACCATCAAAATACCAAAAAGACATGCTCAAAAAATCAGGTCAAAGTTCATGCTATAGGAACCGGAAGAACAACTCCAAACACAAAAGCCCAAGAAGGTATAAAAACCCAACACTCCCAGCAATATGTGGTCAGCTGCTCCAGAGTCTCATGTCTTGTGGTCCTGCTCTTCAATAAACTACAACCTTCTTTCTAAAGCAGTCTCCATTTTGTTTATTCCTGGCTTGGACTGGACCCTGATGAAGATTTTCCTTTCAACAATATATTATTTCATCATAAATTTGAAGTGGACTTCTGCAGAAGTGGACTTTTGCAGAAAACCTTTGAAACAGTCCAATGGTCACAGGTGATTTAAACCTGAAAACTAATCACTTTTGATTTAAGGAATCACAATATTCTTTCTACATAGATTTATTCTCCTAGTTCATTGCCTTTCAAAAACCATAGTCTGAAGCTGCACTAATCTACAACTTACAGGTTAGTTTTCTCCTAGAGGAAGCTATCAGAAATATGTAAAAACTCCCGATCACATTAAAGTGGGGGAATTTGCAATGTGTGGAATTCCAACTTTTGCAACAGTACAAAAATCTTTATTTAGAAAAAAGAACAAGGAGAGCAAAAGACCTCAAGTAGTGAAATGAAGATCACATGTATTTCTTCTCTAAATGATGAGGAGAAATGCTGCCCTGGAGGGTTGGAGGGGGAGAGAAAATGAAAATGGGAGGGGAAGTTGGAGGGAAAAGGGAAGGTGTTGGAGAACGGTAAGTCAACAATGCGTGACCATGGAACCCCTAACTTCTCCAGAAGGTTCTTGGAAGCAGAACAGAGCCCTCCCTGCTAGGCTGAGGAGCAGTGAGCTAAACTGTGTCTTGAATCACAAAGTGCTCATGATCAGATCCTGTCCACTGGCAGATACTAAGACCTAGTATAGCAGGGATCCTTGGGGAAAGCAATGGACAAGATCAGAACTCATAGAACCTGTTTCCTGCAGGACCATGTTCTGTGTCCCTTTTCTTGAAGACTCATTGAAATGGCATCAGAAGGCACTGAGGGCCAGAGATTTTGACTTAACTGCTCAAAACAAAGAATGTGCTTGATGTTGACACCCTCAAAAATGGAGATTTTGCTGGCTCAGCGGGAACACTAATTCAACAGAGATGGTATGGCACAAATGATTGATCCACCAGAAACTTCAGCCTCCAAGCAAGATCGCCCTAACTGCAGATTCCCCTCCTGTTTCAATACACCTTCCCTTATTTGACACAGTCTGAAAAGTGGTTGAAAAAAAGAAATGGATGCAGTCAACCTTGCGGGGTGAGGGTGGATGGGGGTTCTTTATTTATTTATTTGTTTGTTTGTTTCGATTTCTATGCCACCCTATTCCGAAAACTCAGGGCGGCTTACAACATAATCAGTAGCATATAGAAATCAAATACATTATAAAACCCCTAAATTAAAACCAATCATCTGAAACAAACTTACAACAAACATACACTGGCTGGGGCAAGGTGTCAACTGCCCCAGGCCTGCTGGCAAAGATGTGTCTTTAACAGTTTGCGAAAGGCGGAGAGGGTGGGGGCAATACGGACCTCTGGGGGGAGTTGATTCCAGAGGGCTGGGGCCGCAACAGAGAAGGCTCTTCCCCTAGGCCCTGCCAGGCGACACTGTCTGGCTGACGGGACCTGGAGAAGGCCGACCCTGTGGGCCCTAACCAGTCGCTGGGTTTCATGCGGCAAGGCAAGACAAGACAATAATGATTTGATGGGCTTGGATGGTGCCACCAAGAGCCCTCTGGCTGTTTTTCTGCCAAATGGGCATCACAGAAGGGTGGGGGTGGGGAAATGGCTTCTTCCAGCTTGTGAGAATGGAACGCTGGAATCCCACAGGTTCTAAATCTGCATGAAGTCAAAAGCCAGAGCAAGACCTTGCAAGAGCAAAACTACCTGCCTGCAATACGGAACTGCAAAAGAACTGAGCTCAACTGGGTGATGCATTTAAATCAGAGCCTAAAATGGCCTATCACTAGATACAACTCTTTCTCTCAAGGGGCAACATTTGCCTATTGCTAGGAGGAGGGCTGGACCTCAGCAGAAGCCTTTCAAAACCCACACCAGCCCTGAGACCCACAAGAGGCAGACTGAGGAAGGAGGAGAGGAGAGCCTTGAGTGGTTCACCTGGGTTTAAATCTCTACACAGCCTGGAAAGGGAGCAATTCCACATTTTCACAGCCTTTACACACTGAACCTGAGGACAAAGTCTAGGGCTACTACAGACTCGTCCTCGACTCATTTTTTAAAATAAGAGAATACCTATTTTGGACACATCCTTCTTCAGATGGAAATCCCAGTGACGAGGAAATTTGAGAGACATCCCAGCTCCAGCTGTAAGGTTTGCATCCACACGGGCCTGTAATGTGTGTCCTTTTCCCTGCTCCAGATTATGAGCACCAGAGAGATGTTTTTCAGTTGACGTTTGAGAAAAGCAAAGTCTCGCTGGTTTGCCAACAACTTCCGCCTACCCAGCGTGGGATCCTCTGTGACATACAGATAGTTCTCTCTTGATTTCTTGTGGTGCAGTTAGTTCCCTCACCTTCCAGATATTAGTCGGACCTCAGTTCATTTCACAGACAGGAAGAACCTGGTGGGGTCGCCTTCATTTTTGGTTAGGTCCTTGGTTGCATTTAGCTCCATGTTCTCTATAGAGTGTTTCTCTGCAAAACCACAGATGTGCCATGCAAGGCATCCGCCCTGGTGGCTGAACACATGGGTGCTGCTGTCTCACCAGCTTTGAGGAAGTGAGCCTTCCGCATGTGAAGCTGGTGGACTAAAGCGGGGGGGGGGGGGAGAGGGAGTGGGGAAAGAACAGTTAGAAAGTCTTTGGAGTGTTTAGTCTGCTCGTCTCAGCCACAAGGTTGGCAATGACTAAAAGGCAGTGATGCTCTAGGTCAGGGGTGTCCAACACTGGCAATTTTAAGATTCTCCAGCCAGCATGGTTGAAGTCTTAAAGTTGCCAAGGTCGGAGACCCCTGACCTACATCAAGTTGCCACCATCTCCATCTTCTGGTCTCACTTGGTCTTTGGGCAGAAGAGCGGACTGTGTGGGCTGTAGACCTTTCACTTCCACTGCAAGGCAACATAAGACCTTGGCATGACGCATTAGTCACAAGTAGGGCAAAAGTGGGAGGGCTGGCAGGCCCCTTAAAGAGTCAAGAGTAGATACGCATTGACCAAGTACCTCCATGGGGAACCTTCCCTACACCACAGACCCAGGGGAGATTATCGGTCTAAAAACATCCCTTCTTCAGAGCAGTGTTCCCAATTCTGCCCACTTGAAGATGTATGGACATCTTCAAGATGTAGTGAGGTGGAAACTACATCCTGTATTCTGTTAAAACACCCCTAATGAAAATTAAAATTTATAATCCCAATTGCTTCTCTCCCAAGATCTCTACTACCCCTTTAAACGATCTTTCTAAATGGATCAAAAATGGTGACAAAATGCTTATTGATAGTTTTAGCCTGCAGGAATCAGCTGGTGCCTTCCTCAGTTTTCTTTTTTGGATAATTTATTAACTGCTATATACGTTTCGTTGGTTAGGTTGGTCTTGGATTGGAAAATAATAAATAAAATTACTTCCTTTTTCCCTTTAACAGTCACTTGTTGCAAGCCTATATAAATCTAATGGAATTTTACAGCACTGTTGCGCACGTTTAGTTTTGTTTACTGTTTACAGTTTGCGCTGCTCACAGCACCTGCTGTCTCGTTGCACCAACATTTTACAAACCTTGGAAATGAGCCATCCGTACTGGTAGAAGCTGAAAGAAATCCGGTTCACACAACTCAGTGTGCCAATCAAGGACGGTGCAGATGTTGTGGTTTGCAAAGGTGATTCACATTGAAATGCTCTTCTGGGAAGTCTCAGCCAGCTGCTTCAACTGACCAAGTTGAAAGCCGCCCTTTTCCCAATATTGCATGTACAAATAATTACTTTAGATACGTTTTATTTAATAACATTACAGTATATAAATAGGGTAAAATGCCTTTGTACAATATTTCACATTTTGACAGTCGGAACAAAACAGCAACGAAAGAAATTAAAACCCACATAACTCAAAGATTAGCCATTGGCAAGGGTGCCTGCTGGGTATGGTCAAAAAAGTCAGGTTGGTGGTCACAACAGCACAATTGAAGCTCCACCTGTTTGCAACGCACATAAAAAATGCAGGTTTTGACTGCACCTGTGTGGCCCCCATCCTGACTTTTTTGAACCCACCCTGCAGACTCTCCTGCTTTATGGGCATTTGCAAAAGAAACAATACAGCCATCAACATCCCTTCCTCAAAAGGACACTGCACAGAGAAATAAGCACAGGGCACGGGAAGAGGGAATGGAAAGGGAAAAACAGAGAAAGAGCCAGTTGCAGTAGGAAACAATTTCTAAATGGAACTAAAGGCTAGGAAGATACACGGTGCTCACGTAGCTAAGCTGGCAGGACTAATATTGCCAGTTTAGGTGCTGTCTACAGGAAGCCAGTGGTGCCCTATACTAACTCTGCCAATATCTGGAGTTGTTTAGCAGGAGATATGGGGAGGGGGGGAGAAGAGAAAGGGGAACCTGGCTAGAGGATGCTGGCTTTTTCATTTACAGCGGGGGTCTCCAAAGTCAGCGACTTTAAGACTTGTGGACTTCAACTCCCAGAATTCCCCAGCTACCATGTGCTGTTGAAGTTGACAAGTTTTAAAATCGTCCAATTTGGAGACTCCTAAGCTACAGGATGTAGAAATTTCTCCAGTGCTCCACAGAATCCTGCTTCTTCTTCATGAGGCATTTGGAGGCCTGGAGGTCTTCAAGCAAGCATCAAACAGAAGCACGTGAGAACATTATCCAACCCCTAAAAAGTGTTTCTCAACCTCAGCAATATTCAAGATCTGGGGGCTTCAGGGTGCTGAGGTTGAGAACCCGTCTTAAAATGCTACACTTTGCCTCCAACAGCTTAGGCTGTTTGACAGGGTGGAATGAAAGAGCTGACCAACAACGGGTGCCCAACTGCTTCACACACATCCATGCCCGCCTACCAAACAATCCACTGTCTACGTCTACAGCATCACCACCAATCCTTATGTCTGGCTTCAGAGACCAACAAACACCATCACATGATGGTTGCTCAAGAAATGGGGGGCCAGGGCTTGGATCCAGGTCCCACAAGGCTTTCTAAAAAGATGCTGCACACCATCCTGTGGCCTCTTCTACCAAGGGGCTCTCTTCCGATGTTCTCTTGATGCTGTCGAATTCCTTGTTAGCTCCCTTGCCTAACAATACTTCCAGCCCCAGAGCAAAATGAGGGTGTTAATGGTTGCACGCAAAGCAGCCTGTGCAAAACAGATAATGTAACCTATGTTCCTTATCAAGGACAAGATTGAGTTCAAAGGGTTCATCTGCACGTATGAACTTACATCTGTTTGGTCTTCTAAGCCCTGCTTTCAGAAGACTTCAGTCAGAGCCTTTTTGAAAGGGTAAACTATGACACTCTCTTCACTTCCTGTACTTATTTTTCTGCTGCATTTTGGTATCAGGCAACACTGTGAGTGGAGGTGGGGAGAGTACCTCTCCATTTATTAGAAAACCCCCCAAATCAAACAAGTTTTTCTGGAGCTGAGTAGATGGATGCCAACCACAGCAGGAGTCCTAGTTCTGCTCAGGGGGATCCCCACTGTAGCTGCCTTCTGGCCAGCATAGTTATTTTCACCTTGATCAATATACACCCAAATTGTGCCCCTACATGTGCCAGCTCACTTCCTTCCTGCCACGTCTTTCCTTATATAGACATCATAACAAGCCTCCGTCTACTTTAAAGCAGATTTCCCCAGCGTTTCCGGCTTTGCAGACTGGGGGGGGGGGGAAGGGGAGGGGGAGGACGGGGATGGTTCCACACAAGTGGCCGTCAAACACATCTGCTGCTCATGCCAGTGAAGTGTGTGCACACACTCACCTGCTGTTCAGGCAAGGGGGATGCGCGTGCTCATCAGCCGTTTCCGTGGCCCGGTTGCAATCCCCTCATGGCTCACTAGTGGGCAGTGGGCCACAGGTTGGGGACCCCTGGATTAGAGCCTCTGCAGGAGCAACAGGATAGAAGACACGCCTACTCTGCTGTTCCTGCAGACACCAGCTTCCGTTAGCTTCCTTTCAGAAGCAAACTCATGCTGTGCTGATTTTCTGGACAGCAAATGGTTTGGCCTCACGATGAGTGACTTTGCCTCCTTTTCCTTGCATGCAGTGACCTATGTAGCTATTCACACACCCTGAAGCACACGGGGCCCTGGCCTTCTCGTTCATGCACACGTGCTGGGAAGGAAGCCAGCAACGGGTGGGGTTGTCTCCTCACCCTCTACAGGTAGGGATGCATAGGGGGAGATCAAGCGGGGAATGAGGCTAAGATCCCAGCCGATCCTCTTTCCAGCTACTCTGGCTCCCTGGAGAGGTGTCCAGGCCCAGAACACTGCCCAGGCCTCCACCACCTCAAGCCCTGCATCTCAAAGGGACGGTTCTTGGTTCTGTCCAGAGAGCAAAGAGGACAGGAGAATTAACCACCTCAGCCATGTCCCTGCACCAATTCTCTTTTAGGTCCTGGGCGTAATGCAATTTTCTCCAGATTGCAACCTCCACAGAGACTAGGGCTAGAGTTCCCAGAATTCTCCACCAATCTCTGGCTGTGATAGTTGAAGGATTCTGGGAGTTGAAATTATCATACGATACAACCATGGTCAAATGATACAACCATGTTTACCACATAGCACAATTCGGGAAGGAACGTCAGTGCACAACCCGACCTCTCTGAGCTATAAAGTAGTATCCCCCCGCCCCGTTGCCTGCTTCCTTTCTCTCCCATCTCTCTGTCCACCTCCCCCCTGGAGAAACAACAAATGAGACCCCCACCCACCCCCAGGAGGAGAAAACCCCCAAGCACAGCTCTGAAGGGAAGGCTGCGTTCTAAAACACTCAACCAAGGCGGTTCCTCTGCTCCCCAATTTCCTCCGAGCGAAGCCCCCTCTCCTGTCTGCTTGGAAACAGACGAACTGCCCCCCCCACCCCCAAGCCATCGACACATCCCCTTTGATGTGGAAGGAAGGAGAAAGCGAGAGAGGCTCGGCTTGGTTATTGTGCTAGACCAGGCAAGGTGGATGGGTGGGCAGGGATCCTATGGTGGTGGGGGGGCGGGGGGGGGTGCTCGCCCTTATTCAGTCACCGCCCGGCGGCCGAGCTGTCTATGCGTCCTCAGAACTGGGAAGCACTCCATTGTCGACCAGGTGAGCCTTTAGCGTATTGAAGATGTTCAGCTGTTGATCGGGCCGCAGCGTCAAGAGCTGCTGGATCAGCTTGCTGGGATTGGGGCCCCTGGATAGAAGAAAACAAGATAGACGGTTTCCACAAGAACAGCGGGAGGCTCGTTCCCCTTGCTTCCCTTTCAGACGAATCCTTATGCAGCTCACTGGGGGTCCCAGTTCTGCTTTTCCTATTTTCGGACGCAGGTTTTGATGACCCAAAGCTGCAAGTAACTCTGATAACAGCCCGAACTCTGCGAAATAGGAGTTGTGTGTGGTGTTTAACTTCACAACCATTACCTGATAAAGCTGGCGATATACACATTGACAAAGGTGGCCATCAAGTACTGGCAGTCAAATCGATCCATGATGCCCCCATGCCCGGGGATGGTGTTGGCAAAGTCCTGCCAATTGAAAGAAAATGTTTTATTGAGCCTTCATGAATTCCAATATTTAATCTATGAGAAAAGTAGAAAAAAACTGAACGTTAGCAGCTTTGGAACTTATATCACTGAAAACTAGAGTTGGAAGGGGTACTTGAGGACATCCAGTCCCCCCCCCACCCACCCCCCACCCCAAGTGCAAGAATGCAAAATAAAGCATCCCTGATCCCGGACTCTTATCTAGCTATACTCCTTACTCAGCTTCACAGGGGGGTAAAGCACAGCAAAACTGAAGTTTCACTTAGCAACTGCTTACTAAGTTGCTGGCCCCGATTGTGGTTGTGAAACAAGGACTCCCAATTAGAAACGAGAAGAACTGTGATTCCTACTCCTTCTTTAAGCTCAAGAAGCTGGCTGGATATCTTGGGTCAGTCCCTCTCTTTGCCCACCCACCTCTAAGGGTTGCTCTTGAGAAAGGAGCAGGGTGGTGATTGTGTACCATAAAGATGAGACATCAATTTAATATATTAATAAAACATCGTCTCTTCCAAGAAACGCAACAGAAGAATTTGATCAGACCTTTTTCTACAAAGGGTTTACAACCGCTGGGACGCTGCTGCTGCTGCTGCCCAGCTGGGACCTACCTTGATTTTGAACGCTCTTTTGAAGCCACTGGCAAAGAAGCCCCCAAAAGGTCCAATGAGGGATGCAAAAGTGGAGAGCGCAATGCTGTGGATCTGGAAGGGATACATCCGGACAGTCTTCTGCAGGAAGGGGAGGGAAATAAGGAAAACGGGCCCAATCAGTGGCAGGCCTCACACCTGCAAGGAAGGAAGGAAGGAAGGCAGACGAGGGACGCCGGCCACCTTGCTCCTCGGGGCTCAGCTTTCAGACCAGTTTATTGGTTCACTAAGATGAGCTCCTGTTTTGCCCACAGGGCCTCATGAACTTCCCACAGGGGTGTCAAGTGTGGGAAAATCGGAAGTTCAGGCAGTTCAAATAAATATATAGGTTTATTGCAAGCTTAAGCTCTCTACAAGAATCTGAGCTACTAAAGGCCAGAGCAAATTGGCAGTAAATAAGAATTGATGGAATTCAAAGTGGGCAGGACTTAGATGTCTTGTGGGCACGAAGGAACTCGAGGCTGATGACGTGCTTGACCCCCCCACCCTTGTGCTCAGTCTGGTCATCTCCTGCAAGATGTGTTTGTATTAATCGCACCCTCAGAGTTTGACCATCGCTATCTGAAGTTAAATTAAAGGCCAAAGGCTTATTTATGAGAGGAACTAAACCAAGAATCTAATATGGTCTGGAACTCAGCCCTAGGTTCTGTGGGATGCCTTAAGTGCCTCTGTTTGCATTTATCCCATAGTTCAATTTTGGCTGATTGGATACTTGGGTTTCAACCATAATGAGATTTGGCACCCTGCACCATCCTGGCCCAATCTTGGAGGTCAACAGTGAGACACTGATGGACTGAATCTTATTTTGGCACCATCACAAGCTAATTTCACTTTCTGGAACACAACCATAGTGGGCAACTCTGAATTATAGCCACAATTCCTTCTTCTACCTGCTAAGGGCATGAGACCAGGGTTAAAGGCAGGGGGGGGGAGAATGGAAATAGTACCAATTTCACCCCTTACTCTACCCCAGAAATACAATATGATGGCCATAATCCCCACACCCATATAGCCTGTGAAAAAGAACACACATTTTAACAATTTTGCAACACTGACAGGGCAAGCGGAGTTCCTACCCAGCCAATCACAGACTGAAGCACCAGTGGGATGTTATATTCGTGCAGCTGGAAAATCTCCGAAGGCTGACAGTCCACAGTGAAGCTGTTGGTGTCGTTGTTGAATTCAACTGGACAGGTAAAACATCTGTATCCGGACATCAAGTATGATAGCTTGGTTGTGATTGATGGAAGAACAGAAGCATCAAAGAGTTAATTTCTGCCATGGTACATAAACACAGATCAAACTCATATACACGGAAGCCAGAAGGGATAATAATTTTTTTAAGGCTTAACTACAAATAGTTTCAGTTAACTATGGTAATTGGGATGGGATTTCCGTCACTAGACTTCACGTGGTTGTAACGCACAGTCACGTGGCTGAATCACTTAGCAACAGCAATGCCAGCAGTCCCTGTTATCAATCATTTCAGTCAGGATTTTTCAAACATTGAAACTGGAATTGAACTGCCTGAGACTTAAATCTGTTATTCTGGAACAATGGAGAAGAAGAAACCTATTTTATGCTTCCTCATTGTTCTCATAAAGGAACATACACAGTTCCTGTAGTCTCTCTTAGTGTTCAAACTGTCCTAATTCAAAAAATGTGTTGTTTGCTCACATCTTTTCCAGTTTGAATAAGCCTTTCCTTGTGAATTTCCTGGTGGATTCTGCACCCTATGGATCCGACCTATCTATTATAGAAGTGTCCAAATTCTTTTTTCCCCCTCTCAACTGCACGGTTCTTATTAAAGTAAAGCAAACACTTACTAAAAGGCCAAACACGACAGTGGCAAAGCATCCTCCGATGAACCCTTCCCAGGTTTTCTTTGGGGACAACTGCAGATTCAAAAAAAAAAAAGAAATGAATCAATCAATAGAAAAAGAGGGAGAAAGAAACCAGGAAGCTCAAGGCCAAAACATGCAGGATTTTCAAAACTGAAACAGAGGAGAAGAACTAGGAGTGTCATGAGAGCAGCCTTCCAGTATTTGAAGGGCTGTCACAGAGAAGCATCTGAAGGCAGGTCAAGAAGTAATGGGTAGAATCTAATCACGGAGAGATCCAACCTAGAACTAAGGAGAAACTTCCTAACTGTTGGAACAATTAATCAGTGGAACTTCTGGCCTTTAGAAGTTGTGGGTGCTCCATCACTGGAGGTTTTTAGGAAGAGATTGGACAATCATTTGTCTGAAAGGGTATAGGATTTCCTGCTTGAGCAGGGGGTTGGACTAGAAGACCTCCAGACTTCACACCCTGTTATTCTGTATTCTGATGCTATCCCATCAGTTGGGAGTGGATCATGGATGACTTTGACCATAACTGAAGCCCAAGGCTGTCTCCTGCAGATGTTCCAAGCACCCCAGATATGAACAGACCTTAATCAGCGGGGTGCGTCCAAAGAAGAATCCAAACATGTACGCCATGATGTCATTGCAGATGACACAGGAAATTGGGACAATAAACCTAAAACAGGATCCAAGGTGGATAAAAGAGAAGGGAGAATTTGCTTCAATAATAGTCAGATAATAAAACTGCCAACTGAGAGGGCTGTTTGCTTGGATGATGCTGGTTGGGAAACTGAAAAACTCTACCCCTCTGGAGGATACCAGGCCAGGGAAGGCGGTTTTAGACAGAGAGAGCATTAGCCCTAAATCAATGGTAGGCAACCCTGGCTCTTTTATGAGTCGTGGACTTCAACTCCCAGAATTCCTCAGCCAGCATGTAAACCTCTCCCCTTCCCCCCAGCATGGCTGGCTCAGGAATTCTGGGAGTTGAAGTCCACAAGTCATAAAAGAGCCAAGGTTGCCTACCCCTGCCCTAAACAGCCAGCGAGGCTCCTTAAAAAGCTTTGCCCCCCTTCCTTCCTTGGAAGAGGCTCCCTATTATCTCCCCAATGCTATTTGTCTTTTACAAAAATATAATAATATTTTATTTTATATAAATAAATATCCTGACCAAACCTTTGCATCTGCTGCGTTGAGCCCCTCCCAGCTGGAGGAAGCTCCTGTGTTGCCAGGTTCCCATGCCCCTAAATTAGGTGGTTTGATAAAAGACCTCCCAGAGCCCCAAAGGGCCATTCCTTCACCCAGAGCTGAACCAAGAAATGCCCATCAGCTTTGACCCCCCCTCCCCGATGGTCAGAGCTGGGCTGCCAAACGGGGGGGGGAAGCAACATTCAAAAGCACTTTGCATACCGAGATCTGATGTGCACCTTTCACACCATGCTCAAGCGAGGGAAAAGCTTTTGGAAAACACTTCAAGGCAAATGTGCTTGTGGCTTAATGCACAACAGCTACCGCTCAAAACCCCAAAGGGGACATTCCCCGATTGTTGGTAAGAGCGCACGCAGCCAGGCGCAGTCGCATAGAGAAGCTCTGGGACTGAACGGGGTCTTTTGCTTTGTGGAGACTGGAAGCACCCTAGAGACCCCGGCCCATTAAACCTCCCCCCCCTCGAGCCAGAGACCATCAAGCCTTCCTCTCCGTAGGACCCATCACGCAGCAGCTACATGCACAAGGTCTCTCTACGGGATGCTGCCGCCAAGCCCATCCTCCCCAGCAAAGGGGAAATAGTACCCCGCCCGCTGCGCTGACTCACCAGATCATTCCTTCAAATAGGTTGTGAATGATGAGGTGCGACTGGGTAACAATTATTAGCAAAGTCACATGGGTCCAGCCAAACTAGAAAGAGAGAACATGCAGTCCAGTTGGAGAGGAAAACATTTCTCAGAGACAAGCCAAAATGCTAAGAATACACACGCCTATATATCTATCTATATATACACATATATATCTGCACATACATATGAGAAAGGGGGAAAAGAGGGGGAGAGAGAGAGATAGTGGGTACTCCCACTGGAGTTTCTTTTTTCCATGCTTTTGTAGTATTTGAGCAAAACCAGAAAGATAGTTAATGTAGTCTTTAACTTACAACTGTTCTTTTAGTGACCATTCAAAGTTACAACAGCACTAAAAAGAGTGACTTACAACTGGTCCTCCTATTTATGACTGTAATAGCATCCCCATGATCACATGATCAAAATTTGGGTGCTTGGCAACTGACATTATATAATGGTTGCAGTATCCCGGGATCATCTGATTGCCATGTGCCATCATCCCAGCTGGCTTCCAACAAAATCAACGGAAGGAGTAGGATTCACTTAACTGGAGTGACACAAAAGCTTATAAAATAAGGCGTGACTCACTTAACCACTGTCCCGGTTAGCAACAGAAATTCTGGTCTCATTTGTATGCCCTTAGTTTGTAAGACAACGGCCAAAGAAATGGAGTCTTCAGGGAGATTGAAAGATTTTTCCTGCCGGTGGGCTGCTGGGTCATTAATTACAATTAATGTGAGAGGCTCCCCAGTTCATCCTCTGGATGACGGACTTTCTTCATTAAGCATCTTTTAAACTTGCCCCAACTAAGGGTCTGATATTTTGGGGGGCAACCCCTCTACAGAGAATGATGTTTCCTTTTTGGACAAATTGTAAGGACAGCTTTTAGCAAAGCAAGTGAGGAGAAGACAGGTGATCGTGCTCCTCATCTCTGAATACAGAGGCCAGCGCTGCTCTTAAGATAATCTTCCCTTCCTTGTCCGATCTTTGGAACAGCAGGTTCCACTTCTGCACGCTTCTCCATTCTTTCTTTCTAAAAGCCATTAAGCAAAATGTACAGTTCAGAGCCCGAGAACAAGGTGCTTATCTCTCTTGCAAAGCTCTACATAAGGTTTGTTGTTGTGTCCGGGTGCCAATTTTGTGTCCATTTCCACCTCTCTCTTCCTCTCAGCTCCCCCCATTCCCAGGTGGGCTATTAACTCTGAAAGCACAGAATCTATTTACATAATCTTACCATGTAGAACTGAAGACGATAATGCTTTTTGACCAGGCTCAACACGAACATGCAAAAACCTGCAGAAGAAAGACAATGGAATTTAGGGGGAGGTAGCTCTCCGCCTGCTCTCTGCTCACCCACAAGGGAATTGACAAGGCCCAATCAGCACTTCTGGTCCCAGTGAAGTTGGAGAGAAGACACAGATACACACCTTACGTGGTAACACCTTACGTGGTAACACACCATTTGCCTCTGAGCCACAATTCGATCTCAGAAACCACAGCCTCCCTGTGGGCGCTTCAAAGAACTTCGAGGCATTGTTTACCTTAAAGAATCTTTATTCGAGTAGCAACACATCGGCAGGTACAGCCAAAATCTGACTTCCCCTCCTCTAAGCACATAGTATCCAAGCACAATTCCCTCCTCTAACCAACAGTCATAAATCACATTCTCGATTAGTTTGAAATGCTGGCTTTCCCTCCAGCTCTTCATCCCGCCATGTCTTATCATCTCTTATTAAAAAAAACCTTGGTTCCCACCCTTATACAGTATTGTTATGTCTAACTAAACTCCCAAGCACATTCCTCCTCCTCCTCCCTCCCAGTATCATCTAATTCTAACTCTAAGAGTAAAACATAAAATAGAGGGAAATGGCTGCATCTCCATATGTTGTCAAAGCAAGAACATTCGATGTTAGCAGCGTTGACACTCCTACATAAACCCAAGCAAGAGATCTCAACGGCTCTGCTCACCTGTCAAATAGAGGGTAAAGGAAATGAAGCGGTGATATTTGCTAAGAATGCGTAAGGGCTCCTCCCTCTGGACCAGAGTGAAAAAATAATCTGTCACCGTCTCGCCATAGAAGAAGTAGTTCACACAGAGCAGGAAGTACCTAAAAAGGACATAGCCAGACAGTTATTGAGCCTCACCAGTGTCTCCACCAAAGGGATGGCACGTAACCTCTGTCTCCACTCTGCTCCAGTTCAGGGAAGGGAGAGGAGGATGCCCCAGGGTGGAAAGGCTTTCCACAGAGACTTCCTTAAGATAAATGGACACAAAACTCCCCTTGAATTTCTCCAGACCACACAGACAAACAACGTTGTCCCCACTTACCAGCTCAGAGTCCTGAACCAGGGCAGCTCATAGGAATGGTACACGTTGTAACCAATGGTGATGATCTCATGGAAGCATTTGATTTGGACACACATCACCTGCAAGACACGGTCTTCCATTTTACACTGTCTCAGGCCGAAGAGCATTTTCATGGCAGTAATAATTTCTTCAGATAGGTGGGTGGGGCCAAACCTTTTAGCCTGATGACAATATTAGTATAATCATGGGAGTTCTAGTCCCATCTTAGGCATGAAAGTAAGCTGGGTGACTTTGGGCCAATCAGTCTCTCTCAACCCAATCCACCTAATGGGGAAAATAGGAGGAAAGTGTGAGGTATGTTCGCCTTGAATTATTTGTAAAAGTAATAAAGGCAGGATACAAATAAATAATAAATAAATAAAAACCATCCAGATTTCTGGGGAGGAAATGGCGAACTGAAGATGACTATGGTTGAATGAAGAGCTAGCGAGCAGACCAGCTCTTTGCAATGTCTCTCTGGACAAGGAGAGGGTTTGAAATTGCCCTCCAGTGCTCCAGACAGCTGCTCCTCGGAAATTGCTTGTTAATTGCTTTTAGAAACCTTTGGATTGACAAATTTGAGAGCATTGGGTAAATGTTCTCCTTACAAAAGAAATTTTAAATACAAGCTGAAGCACTTTAAAAACCTGTTTGGAATAAACAGCAAAGGGGTGATTAGAACTTGGATTCTGGAAAGTTACAAATGGTCCCTCCCACTTTGCTCTCTCTCGGACATGGATTTGGATTGCCTTCTAACCTGGGATTCAAGCCACCCATCCATCTGGAGGATGGAACTTCTCCAAAGCCCTCCAGCTCCCAGAGACACAAGGTTTTCTTTTCAGACACAACAAGAGCTTACAATCATCATCAACACCATGGGTCCCAAGTAGATGATGATGAAGAAGAAGACAATCATGGCCAGAGTCAGGATGCCTCTCACCCACCAGTTCTTCCATCTGCAACAGAGGAGGAGCCAAGCTTGAACTCTGGAGAGCTCTGATTTCAACAGCACAACTAGAGTACAATCTGTCCCTCCTATTCTGTTTTTTCTTTTAACACTTACAAACAATAATAAGCAATACAGTGGAATACTTAATATTAAGCATTAACCTCAAAGCCAGAAGATTTTTTTATATTATAAAATAATTCAATGTATTACATAACTGTCTATCGATGCCACACTTAATTTTAATTATACAGTTCAAGTAGCCCTATGTTTATTGCCATTTTAGAAATTAGATTTAATATTGATATAGAATTTTCCAGCTGTTTTCCAGATGTGTTACAATTACAGCTCCAGGCCTGCCAGCCAGAAGAGCCCAGGCTAGGTTGGGGAAGTTTAATTAGGATTCGAATGAGGGTTACCACAACACTCTTGGGAAAAGGCTGGAAGACACAGAATAAATTCTCCTTGGCTTGGAAGTTCCAGAGACCCAATTTATAAAAACCCAACAACCCAATGTTTTGCAACCTGGTCCATGAACCAACCTGAGATTCTGTAGAGAGGGTAAGAAACTCCATAATGGAAGGCACCTATTTTGAATGTTCTCCACTGAAGGCAGAAATCAGTTTCTCACGTTCTTGTTATGCTTTTAGCAGAGGTGGCAACTAATTCTAGCATTTCCTGCAGAACATGAGGGTCTCCTGAGGGTCCACCCACTGAAGCTCATGAACTAAATGCTGCTGAAGAGTGGAAGGATTGAAGAATCTGAGCTCCTGAGCCCAGCAGGCACACAGCAAGCACATTTTAAATACAAACCGATGTTTAAATTATCTTTATGTCTTCATAAATATTTACAAGGCCACAGATATCCTCATAAATGAAGGACACGCAATCCAGGCTTCTAATCAGAGAAGGCAGAAGAAGATCTACTGGTGATTATCTGGGCATTCTGACTGCCCTTTCCAAAGTTAGATGGAACATGGCTGGATTATACCCAAGCAGTATTTGCTTGGCTTTTCCTTCCCAACCTGGCGCTCCTCCACCTGCCATTCCTGAGAATCCCAACATCTCCACATCTGGAGCAGAAACAGGCTGGGAATCCTGTCTTAGAATGTGGTGCACACATTGTTGAGGAACAAATCTGTATGTATTGGTGCAACAACCAGACAATCCCAGATAGCGAGTAAGGTTCAAATAATCTAAAGCCACCAGTTGCCTGTTTTTCCCTCAATGCAGACCCCACCTGGCTTCACAAACTATATAAAGCATGCTTTGCTTCATGATGGTTACCAAATAAACCACAACTGGTTACATTTACAGCACATGTTAAGCTATGAACCAAACGAAGCCTATTATGTCATCTACATTGGGCTAGTAATAAGGAGACCAGTTTTCTGTCAGTGCCTGGATGAGGCCACTGGGGGAAAGATCCCTCATCCTGATCTTAGCATATGGCAAAGTGTGTTCCTGAGTCAGAACTCAGCTGGGAGAATTTTTGAAACACAATGTGACCTGACAAGAAAAAGAGGTGGATGCTGTTGGCAGGATGGTCCACCAGATAAGGCCAATTCATAGCTGTCCACAAGAGAAAAAAACCCAAACACTCAAGAGCATTTTGACATCCTGGTACCTTGAGGACAGGTGGGACAGTGCTTTGTTGAGGACCTTAGGGGTGTCATCGACCGAAGGGGCCGGGGCGACCTCCGACTTATTCTCGCTATCCGATGCAGTTTCTCCATCCAGCTTGTTCTCCAGCTCTGACTCCTGCAAGGTAAGATCAGTGAGGGAGTTCCAGCAACTCAGCCTGGGCAACAGAAGCAGCTCAAGGTCGCCTGCCATCCAGGCACTCAAGCCTGCTTCAATCCAACTCTGAGCAAAAGAATCCCATAAAAGGAAACACATTCCCTAGAATGCACTCTGTATAGACGTCAAGATCCTAATTCCAGAAGTCAACAACAAAAGTCTAAACTGGAGTTATGTTTTGCATTGTAAAATGAGAAAAATCAAAGGAAAATGATCATCCCTATTTTTAATGAGAAAAATATTTTTTCTAACAGTCCTGCAAATAAATACAGGCAAAATCTATCCTTGTAAAAAAAAATCACACCAGAATAAAACCTCAGGATGTTGCTCATCTTTTATTCCTTGCTCACAGTGATTTTCTTTTCTTGGTCTATTTCAGGATTGCAAACCTCTGGAGGCAGGGAATTCTCAGGCTCCACTGAACAGGCAGCATTGTGGCTTACATAATGTACAACATTTCCTTGAGATTAGTAAGAAGCCTCTTCTTGCAGAACTCAAAAAAAACCAAACGGAAATATCGGAATAAAGTATTTCCTACACATTTTCCCATCAGCATCAAATTTGGGAAGTCATTTCAGGGGAAAATTCTGCTCCAAGCCAGAACTGAATTCTGGCCTGTTTCCAAATGTTGGAACTTGCCTGATCTTACTTAAAGCATCAACACCAGATATACAGCTTTTACAGCCCTAGGTCTTCCCAGAGAGGAATAATAAGCAAGGATCTCTTGGTTCAAGGGCTCTGAGGGATGTGGTCCTGTGGGGACAAGACTATCTGTAAGGAAAAGAATCTGACGAAATTTGGGGAGGGGGGAGGGGGAAATGAGCTCTTTCCTGCCTTGAAATCCAATTTTTCCTTTTCAGCCATTTCAACCTACCAGTAGTATTTAGTGGCCAACCTGTAGCCATTCAATTTTATTCCATCCCCAACCTTCTTTCTGAACTGCGTATATTTCCTCTTCTTGGCTTCCTTGTTTCTAAGCCAAGCATTTTCCATCTGGAATCACAAGAACAATAAGCTGCCCTTTCTGGCACTTACAGGAAGCAGAATCCAAAGCAACAAGAGTCCTTCTGGGACACTGCAGATCACAGACCACACGGTGAACGGAGACTCCCCATGAGCAAAGCACAGAAACCAAGAATGTGGCTGGTGTCTAATGTTGCATATAACCCAGATCCCCTGCTCTAGATAGGTAGGTAATAGGTAGGTAGGCAGACAGACAGACATAAGATAAATAGACAAAGACAGACAGCCAGGCTGACACAGACTGTTGGTTGCAAGTAATCTAGATGCCCTGAGTGGCTGATCTTGTTAAATAAATATATTGATTGCATCCAGATATTGCACGTAATCTAGATGCCTTGAGTTGTTTCTTATTAAATCAATACATAACACAATACAGGACAGAAAGATTATTAGTCGTCCTTGTTTGAATCTCAGATTGAGCAGGAGAGTGAAATGGAGCTGGCTCAGGAATTCTGGGAGTTGAAGTCCACAAGTCATGAAGGGGCCATAGTTCCCCCATGCTGACTCAGGAATTCTGGGAGTTGAAGTCCACAAGTCATGAAGGGGCCATAGTTCCCCCATGCTGGCTCAGGAATTCGGGAGTTGAAGTCCACGAATCATGAAGGGGCCATAGTTCCCCCATGCTGGCTCAGGAATTCTGGGAGTTGAAGTCCACGAATCATAAAAGAGCCAAGGTTGCCTACCCCTGGTCTAGAAGACCTACAAGGCCCCTAACTGTTATTCTGTATTTTGATCAGCTACACATAAAATCCACTGCAGTAATGTCCAAAAAGCCAATAGGGTTTGATAGCCACACAGTAAGCACAACTGCATCCTATGCCTATTTATGTCCTTACAACATGAACAGTGCACCATACTAACACAATTTGCAACTATAAGGAATGCAAGCAACACCTGAAAACTATTGCCTTTTATTCAGATTCATACAATATTTATGTCATGTGACTGCCATTTCAAGACTCTTTTTTTAAAGTCTGGAAACTGCACATTTCTACACAAAGGTAAAGGTTTTTAAAAACAGCAACTAATACTTGCTCTGTGATAATAAGCAACCGTGAATTTTCTGGCCATAAATAAGTTCACTCACACCTAAGATCAATGCAGAAAATGAGGGAATTCTTGCAAAAAAGATTAAACTGTTTTAAAATCAGCCCGGCCAGTGTAAACATTATACTTACATCATAGCCTCGAATTCTCAATATTGTAGTATATAAATAAAGCACACAGCACTTAATTCTCCTCAACAGTAAGCAAAGAGAACATTGGTGAGACCTCACCTAGGTATCATGTGGTATCTGCCTAAAGGATGTGTTACAGAAGTCGGGCTTGACCTACAAAAGAACCATATTTCATTTTAAGTTCAGATAGTTTCACTCTTATTTGGGAGCCTGTTCTTGAGGCTGTGAATCTGAAGTCATCCGTCTGCTTAAGAGAGTCAGAGAACGAAATATGAATAGACCACACATTTATTCTGCAATACCACATAGCTGTATTTTGGGGGAAACAGTCAGTCCTTCAATCAGAAAACATACAGATATCTACTATGACTAAGTGTTCCTTTCCACCTGATACCTAGGTGAGAAGGTAAACTGTTCCATATGCTTCAGGGTATAGTCATGCCAGCCACATGACCATGGAAATGTCTTCAGACAACACTGGCTCTCTCCCCTAGGAAACTAGCACTGCCCCCTAGATTTGGACACCAATAAAAAAGATAGTACTTCTCTGAACCAAATGCTAGAAATTATCTACTCATATAAAAGAATGACAGTTGGAAGGGACCTTGGAGATCTTCTAGTCCAACCCCCTGCTCAGGCAGGAAGCCCTATACTATAGGGTTTCCTGCCTGAGAAGAGGGTTGGACTAGAAGACCTCCAGGGTCCCTTGCAACTCTGTTATTCTATTTTGTTATAGTCTAGCTTGATTCTCTTAATCCTGTTCCTTCTATAGTTGACTAATTTTTACAATGTTCATCCTGAAGAAATGATCAATAAAGCCCAAACAGTCAACAAACCTCTAACGGCCTGACCATCCATTCCACAAAGCCCTGCCATGAAGAGGGGGAAGTGGACAACCAGCATGAATGCATCTGGGACAAGACCAACCAGTGAGGAAAAGGTGGAATCCACAGGAGGAAGGATCCTGATGGGGGCTTCACTGCATGGAGGATCTGAACACTCCATGAACTCTCTTGAACTGAGCTCAGAAGGGAACCAGGCCAGCATCTCCAGCATGAAGGTAACGTGACCCAAATGGGAGATGTACTAAAACAGGGGTAGGCAACCTTGGTTCTTTTATGACTCCTGGACTTCAACTCCCAGAATTCCTGAGCCAGCTTGGTTCAGCTTGGAAACCTCTCCCTTTCCTCTCAGCATGGCTGGCTCAGGAATTCTGGGAGTTGAAGTCCAGGAGTCATAAAAGAGCCAAGGTTGCCCACCCCTGTACTAAAAGAACAGAAACTCTGCTTCACATCACTCAGTATCCAACTTCTGTTGTTTTTCCCCCAAATGAGGTTACCAATAAGGATGCCTTACAAATTACTGGTTGAGAAGACGCTTCTTCTTCTCCTTGGAGGTCGATCTCCATCTGCAGCATAAGGCCCCCTGCCTTGAGCAGGGGGTTGGACTAGAAGACCTCCAAGGTCCCTTCCAGCCCTAGGAATCTACGTTCTGTGTTCAATTCTGAGAGCTGAAGTCCTCGCCTGAAAGCCGGCTGGCTCGGGAACTCTGGAAGTTGCCACCCACACAGTTTAAACTAGCCAGCTCGCGCTCAAACCAGGCCAGATGGGAGGCAGATGCTGCAAGCCACAAAAGCCGCGCGAAAACTTAAACCTGGCCTCGTCCTGCCCGACCAAGCAAGGGTCCGGACAGAGCATCGTGAGGCTGGATGACACGAGTCTAATTCGCCACGGAAAGGAAAGCGGGCCAGCCCCCCTCTGTCTCGGGCTTCGCCAGGCGCAGCTGTCTGAAAGGCTGCAGGGTCTTGGCCTGAGATGGTCTGGGTCTCCTGCTGGAGCAGGGGGCTGGACTAGAAGGCCTCTAAGGTCCCTTCGAGCTCTATTCTGATGGACGGCTGGATGAAGGGCACCCGCCTTAGCAGCGCGCTCGCATCTCCCGGTCAGCCGGTTCTCCCGTACGCGACGCCCCGCTTCGATTCCCCAAGAGCAGCCCACGCAGCGGCTGGGCGGCCGGGGGAGCCCGCTCCGCGGGCAAGGGCTGCCGAGAAAGAGCCCGGAGCATTGTGGCTTTAAGGGCCGGAGCCGCGCCGCTCTTCCGGCTCGGGGACTCCTGGCAGCCGCCTCGCCTCGTCCGAGCTCCCGGGGCCGAGCCCCGCGCCCCGCAAGCCCGGAAAGGGAGGGAGGGAGGCAGGGAGGGAGGCCCGCTCCCCCGCCGACCCGGGAACCCCCCCCCGCCCTTCCGCCGTCAAACGGAACACGCGTCGCCGCGTCCAGACGCTCGTCCCTGGCCGACTCGCCTACCTTGCCCTCGGCGTCGCGCTGCCCCTCCGCCTCCCTGGCCAGCCGCTGCCTGAGCTCGCTCATCCTGGCCCGCCGCTCCGCCTCGGCCCGACGCAGCAGCAGACGCAGCAGCAGCAGCAGCAGCCGAGCCCGGGAATCGGGGCGGGGCTCGGGGGAGGGGCCAATGGCGGCGCGGATCGGCCCAGGGGGCGGGGCTCGCCGTCCGCAGCCTTCGCAGCGCAGGAAGCGGCGGGCGGCTGAGGCGGGCGGGGGGCCGGGCGGGGGGGGGGCTGGCGCTGCCCTGGGCCGGGCGTTGGGGGAGCGCGGCGGAAGCCGGCAGAAGCGGCGCTTCCTCCCACCTGCCCGTTTCCCGCGGTCGCCAAGGCTGCCTCGCCGGACGACTCTCCCGGGGCGCATCTGGCGGGGCGCATCTGGCGCGCACCACCTCCCGCGCTGGCCAGCCGGGTCAAAATCGCTCCGCGCCCCCCGCCCGCCCTTAACTGCGCCTGCAGCCTCCGCGACTTGCAATGCCGGCTTCGTGGTTTTTTTCCTCCGAAGGTCTCCCGGCGCCATCGCCAAATGCTCCGAGACTGCTCTGCGACTCTTCTTGTTTCAAGGCTTTAGTCCTCCTGCAATGCAAGCTCCGCTCCGCTCCCTTTGCTGGCCGAAAGCGGCATCGTCTGCCGGGGGGAGGCTCCGCTCGGCTCGGCTCGGCTCGGCCCTTCGGAGATCGTGGCTGCCGCGCCTGGGGCTGTGAGGTGTGCTTTCCCACGTTCCCCCTTGGCTCGCTTTCCGTTCTGAGCGAAGCGGCTGCGTGCCAGTCTTGGGAAACAATGAAATGCGTGCCTTCGCCCGGTATCTGGAACTATTTTAATCTGGATCTTTTGCTGGAACTGTTACGCTGTGGACTTCGTATACTTGGACTTCAGCAAGGTGTTCGCAAAGTAGACCGCAACCTACTTCTTAGGAAACTAGAAAAAGGTGAGATTGACAGCATCGCCACCAGATGGATTACAAACCGTACTAGACGAGTATTCCTGAATGGTGCTACGTTACTTTTCTGGCCCATTTTAAAATAATGAGCAGGACTTTTTAATATATTTGTCTTTGAGCTTTCTGTGCAGCCATGCAAAAGAGATGAGAAAGAGACTGCTTTTACAATCAGATATTTTAATTGCATAATAAATAAGGTGCTCTTTATCCCAGTTATTGCAACAATCATCCTGCGGTTCATTTCTTTCCACTTCAGAAGAATGGCAGTCAATTTGTCAACTTGTGAACGGGTGCCACCGGACCAGCCGATGGCATAAGCTATGGATGTCATCTGTAAAACATACATACGAAGAAGCAAGATCGTTATTCATTTATCTCTGGATCAGCCCCAGCATGTTTATTTCCTGACCCCGTCCTTCCCCAGCTACCCAGCTACGGAGCTGATACAGCTGCAAAAAGGGCATATTAAAGGCAATAATGAAACAAAATGGCTGGAAAACCTTGGACAGGGGGTGCTTGGCACCATCCAAGATGGAATGGCCACCATTCAGCTATCCAGTGGCACAGTTCGTTCATTTCATCTGAAAGACAAAAGAAACAAGGCCATTAGTCATTCATAATTGTTATGCTATTACCGGTATGTTGTTATTGCTGGAAAACACTCACCTTCTAAAAGGGAAGATGGACTTTGTCCATGGTTAAAGGGATGCCATCCTGCCAGCTGAGTGGACAGTTCTTCAATATCCTCTGTAAGACAAGAAAGAAAGAAAAGGAAGGAAAGAAAGGAAAGGAAAAAGAAAGAGAAAGAAAGAAAGAAAGAAAGAAAGAAAGAGTCCATTAGTCATCTCTGGATCAGCCCTAATAATTTTTATCCAGTGTTATTCTTACCTTCAGTGTCTTCCCAGGAAAATGGCTGCCACTCAGCCAGCAGGAGGCACAATTGGTTTAGAACATCTGTAACACACAAAGAAAGAAGCCAGGCCTCTAGTCCTTCATCTTACTTATCTAATTATTTGTTTAAATCACTTTACCCCTCTTTTGTGTTAAAGCTTTAGTTTAGCATTTGGTGAGAACTCAGGTTGCACGTCTCTGGATGAAGGGATTTAAATAGGCTAGTACTGTTTTGGACCTAGGTCCTCATCACAAAATGTCCAGGGAGAGTCTAAACCCCAATAACTCCCCCAGGCACAAAGTCCTTCTCCCCAGCACACCTGCCCCAGAAGGAAAGGGAAGGAGCATTTTCCTTCTTTTTACAACTTCCTTGGAAGTAGACAGAGGGGTTGAGGGTATCGTGTAGTTTAGTCACTCCATAAGCAGTTACTCCATAAGAGCTTTGAGCGATTTATCCTTGCCTGCGCCCTGCTGATCGGAGGCTTCTTCCAAATAAAAATATTTTGCCATTCAAAAATAGGGACCCTAATGAGTTTGCACCCCCCCTAAAACTTTAAAAGGACCCTGAATTCTCTTCTTCGGCCACAGAGAAATAAGGGCAATTCAGCGGGATATTTTTTTTTCCTGATTTGCCATTCAATATTTCCTTTCACCCCTTTCTTCCATCACTGTCCCTGCTGAACTTTAGATGTGATGAAGAAATAGAATTAAACATCTATTTCTATACAGAAAAATACTTTGAAAATCACATCTTGTTAGCAGATATAAAACTCCACTGAATAAAGTACTTAAGACATGAGTACATCCAATAAAAAGGAGTGACGATTTCCCCAAAATTATGGTCTAGAGATGGCTCACCCCATTGTTTTCCTTCTGGCTTCCTTTCCAACATGGATTTCCTTGGCTTTTCTTTTACTGCCCATCCCCAAACATTCTCCTTTCCACAGCTCTGCCTCTTAGTGCAACTAAGACAGACTTCTAGAGAAACAAGGGATTCCTTCAATGGGTGAGAAGCCCCAATTCCTACCTGCCATGATGGGGAAAATATTATATCTCGAATGATGGTACATACGGATGCTGCCTGCTAACCACTCAGCATCCAGTAAAAAATGGTCAGTAAGGCTGGAATCATTTAAAAGTGTTTACTCCTGTCCCTATGGTAACCCTGGACATTCTGAGATGCCAAGAGACTTTGCAGAGTAGAAGCTGATGATGAAATGTGATGTCACTGCAGAAGACAAGGAGCGCATCAGTGATGGCTTTCAAGAGCTGAACTTGGGGGGAAAGAAATCTTTCAGGTCTTCTCCTGACCACTCACCTTCCCTGGTGGCCAATCTTCACTTTCACAGAAGCAGGAAAAAAAACTTTCATTTGGGCAATAAATGAATTCTTGAGTAAATCTTTTTTGAGTAAAGTAAAATGAACGATTGGAGAAAATGCTGCTGGCTGCTAATTGAGCATCCAGCCATTTGTCTGGAATGGTGTAAGTCAGTGGTGGCGAACCTATGGCACGGGTGCCAGAGGCGGCACTCAGAGCCCTCTGTGGGCATGCGCACCATCACCCCAGTCCTAGGCCTTTAGCTGGGTTTTATAAAACCTTTTTGCTTTAGGCCTCCGCCGCCGTGTGCAAAAAAAAAAGGTTCAATCAATCAGTCAATTTCAACTTCTCACGGAAAAAAAGATCTTGCAAAGTTGAAATTGATTGATTGAACTTTTTAGCCCCACCCAGTCTGCCGTTACCACCGCAGCCACGCCCAGCCAATGGGCCATACACACCCCAATGGGTCACACCCAGCCAATGGGCCACACACACCAGGCACCTGACAATGCATAAGTGGGTTTTGCGTTGCAGTTTGGGCACTCGGTCTCTAAAAGGTTTGCCATCACTGGTGTAAATTTTCCTACTCAAGCACTAAAAGGCCTCCAAGAACCCTTCTAACCCCATTTTCTACATTTAAACTATTTTATATTACCACCAATCCTTACACCGGGTATCACTTCAAAGTCCTCTTATCCAAACAATTTGCCCGTGTGCTGTACTTTTTGTTCGTATTCTGCTGCACTGCAATTTCTATAGAAAGGTTCAGAATCCATTTAATACTTTTGTGAGAATGTGCAGAAGAGACTTTTATCACATAAAGCTTCTAATTTCTAAGTAGACAACCTGTGCCCCATTGGGTTATTATTTCAGATATTTCCTTAACAAAAAAAAATGACTGGGGGGTGGGAGTCATAAAACAGTAAGAACAGGAGCAACTTTTGACTTTCTGCTGGCCGCACCGTTGAGTTTCCTTGTGGGAAGGTTGCAGAGAGAAAATCAGCGGGGAAATTTGTCTTTTTTTTTTTTTTTTAAAACAGTGAGAGCAAAATGAACAAGAACACAAGTCGGCATCACGACATCTCCGCGAACAGCATTTTGGAGTTTTTTCCAAGCTGGATTTCAATTCCCATAATCCCCAGCTGAAGGCCATCCAGCGCAGAAGAAACGTCAACGTCTTTCTCGTCACATCTGGAGGGCGCCCGGTTGCAAAAGGAAGAGGCATCCGCAGCCCCCCCCCCGAGCAAGCCCGGGCAAAGCCCTTCCAGAAACTGGGGGGGGGGAGAAAGCACGTTCTTTCCTTGCATTCTGATTGGTCAGCAGGAACGCCGAAAGCTCCATTTTGATTGGCTCTAAGTTGCGGACAGCCTCTTCCGGGCGGAGCCAAAGCTGACGTCCGCACGCACGCGCGCTAAAGATTCATCCCCCAGTCCTATAAAGAGGTGCGGGAGGCGGGTCGCGCGAAAAGTTTCCTGCTCTCCCCGTCAGGATGTTCGAGGCGCGGCTGATTCAGGGCTCGTTGCTGAAGAAGGTGCTGGAGGCTCTCAAGGACCTCATCACGGAGGCCTGCTGGGACCTGGGCTCGGGCGGCATCAGTCTGCAGAGCATGGACTCCTCGCACGTCTCGCTGGTGCAGCTCACCATGCGCTCCGAGGGCTTCGACACGTACCGCTGCGACCGCAACATCGCCATGGGCGTCAACCTCGTCAGGTAGCGGCCGAGCGAGGGCGCGGTGGGGGAGGGGAGACAAAGAATTGGCCTCATACGCAAAGGCGGGAACCACCATTGCCCGGGAAACCGCCGGTCGCGCCTCTGTGAGGTAAACGCCTCGCGCCATGGCGGGAAGCGTCGGAGGCGGGGCCGTGGAGTGTCAAGCGGGCTTCGCGCGCCCTGATGCTAGTTCTGGAAGAGGATTGGCTGCGCCAGGCCCGCTCCTTCGCCGCGCTCCCGCCCGATTGGTCGCCCTCTCTTTCGGGGCGTGGCTTGCCTTTTAGGCGCGTGATTGTTCAGGTGTTCTGCGGGGCAGCATGGCGGCTTTTGCATTTGCAAAAGGAAAGGGGGAAAGCAAGGGCGGGCGTCCCTCTGGCACTGGGGCGGATGCTTACCTTGTAGAGCCGAATTGCCCGACAGCTCTTTGGGAATCCAAGCTCAAGACGGCATGTGGTGCCTCTTCCCAGGGTTGCCCGGCCTCTGTCATTTTGCATCTGGAGCTCGTACCCTGTTAACAAATCTTAGGTCAAGGCTTCCCTGACGTTCCAGAAAAGGAAAACCTGTTGCAAGTTATTGCAATCCCTGCACACGAAACGTTTCTAGATATCAACTGGGAACTCTTAACAGGTTAATCCTGTCAGCATCTACAACAAAAATTAGAGTGAAAATGCCAAAAAATGAACCTACACTATATCATATTTTTCCAGCATCAGAAAAGCTGATTTATTTGCAAGAATGTATCCTAATAATGCAGAAATGACAATGTGCTTTCTAAATGTCCCCTTAGAAAGTATGTGATCTGACTGCAGTAAGCAAAGATAGGCTTGATCAAAACCAGTTACTGGAATCGGGAAATAAAATTGTGTAAATCTAGGCTGCTGTTTGATTTAAAAGTAATATCTTGCTGGATGGTGGACAACAGGATATTGTTGCACGTATGGTAAACCTTAACACAGAGCACTCAAATCCAGAAAAATGCTGTATAATAATTGGCTGTTGTGTTTCCAAATAAGTAACAATTGCTTGATGGAAAATGTGTGGCTTGTGGGTCGAAGCAGGCGAGAAACTGTTTTCTACCCCCACTTTGGGTACAGAAAGGCTTCTGCTTAGTTTCTGTGAAAGTGAGTATAGACTCAGGAAGTTGACAGGCTTCATTCTCTGGAAGCTTTTACAAATGAATGTTGACCCACGGTTTCTCTTCGCTTTCCCTTGGGACAAAAGTGTACTGAGCCTATCAACTTGCACTGACATGTTCAATTTGTCTCATGCTGTGTATTGTCAAAATAGTACATTATATCAAAACAATGAGATGTGCATTTTCTTTTTTTTCCCTAGTATGTCCAAAGTGCTCAAGTGTGCTGGTAATGATGACATAATCACCCTGAGAGCTGAAGATAATGCTGACACACTGGTTTTGGTATTTGAAACGCCAAGTAAGTTTAACTGAATTATTAAAACTGTCTTGGGAGTGGGTGTTCATTGTGAAACTAGAGGGGGTAAGATAAAATTCTGATTTCTGAGTCCTTTGAGGCTGTCTCTTAGAATATAGAACATCCGAGTGTATCTAGGTAGATTCTACTGGCAGAGCAAGAAAACCCATGGCAAGAGTATTGCAAGCTATCTAACTGCTGCATAACAAATCACTTTGGAAGTATATATGTACAAAAGGCAGCAAATTCACTAGCGTGTGATGTTCTTTTAGAACAAAGTATTTATGGTGATCAAATATAGACATGGGTATTTGGGATTCACACTTTGTTTCTAGAGGCTGCTGCAGGATTTCCCTTACATGTGCAGAAGGGAACCTCTGCAGAGAGCTGCCCAAACAGCTTAAATCCCAAAGGTTCAACCTTCAGTTCTGCAGGCTTTGGCAGTAGCCTACCCCCCCTTGGCAAACAATCCTTTTGCTCTGCAGCTGCTCCATTGAGTTTCACAGGATTACAGGGCATTTGGCAACTGGTTCTAAGTGCAAATAGATTGCCAAGCACCCCGATAATGATCAGGGACTCTGTGGTTTTGTTACTGTCTTTTTATTTAATAGGTATTCAAATAGTTTTGCAGTTTATGGCTAGTAAACAATATTCAATCAGGAAATGATTTTGTTCTTGTAAACAATCATATGGTTATTTTTTTATAGATCAGGAGAAGGTTTCAGACTATGAAATGAAATTAATGGATTTGGATGTAGAACAGCTTGGAATTCCAGTAAGTGAGTTTTTATTTCAAAGGTACTATGAATGAATTCATTAAATATGTTTGCTATCTTTTGACTGAATCTATGGTTGCTGCAACAATTAAAGTGTTACTACGCTTGCTAATGTTCTATTTTGCCATTTTGATACAGATAATTATTGCTTAATGACCCTAATTAAGACCAGAATTTCAGTAATTAGGTGAAACATCATGTGACCGCACCACTTAGCAATAGCAGTTTCCTTACTCCAGAGTACAATCATTAAGCCAGGATCTCATGCTTCTCCTGCCCTGTTGCCTTCTCTTCAATTCTGTCTCCCTGTGGCTCCCAGTTGCTTGCCCAACCTTGGCCCTTTGCAAGGCAACAGGGTGGCCAAAAGGGCAAACGTGGAGGGAGAAGTTGAAGTGTAGCCTTTGGTCCTAAATATATGAGCAGGCTGCTAAGCACCCAGATTTTGATTGTATGCTGGGTTGCTGCCATAATGTAAAGGACTGGACATATGTCAGCGCCTTCATGACCTCACATGGATGCTGAACAAGTTACCATTCAGTAAGGACTGCCTATACATGCAGTTTGAATGTCATCTGTTTTTAATGGAGAGCTTAAAAACTGAAATGTTAAAGGTGTTCTGTGTTGCAGAACTGCGTAATAGTTTGGAAGCAAGGATGTAATTAATATTTAGCCCCCATAAAATTCTTAATTTCTTAATTCTATACTTGAAGCCATTAGAAAATGCAACATTAAAATATAGGTAGCCCTCGATTTATAACCACAATTGAGCCCAAAATTTCTGTTGCTAAGACAGTTAAGTGATTTTTGCCTCGTTTTATGACCTTTCTTGCCACAGTTAAGTGAATCACTGCAGTGAAGTTAGTATCAGTCGTTAAGTGAATGTGGCCTGCCCAATGACTTTGCTCATCAGAAAGTGGCCAAAAGGGATCATGTGGCTGCAACTGTCGTAAATACAGGATGGTTGGCAAGTGCCTGAATTTTGATCACGTGACCATGGAGATTCTGCAGCGTTGTGTGAAAAATCATAAGTTACTTTTCAGTGCCATTGTAACCGAACGGTCATTAAATGGACTGTTGTCAGTCGAGGACTACCTGTAAAGCTGTTGCAAAATACAACCATTTGCTTCTCTTGCAATAACTTTTTAAAATGTTCGTTTGATTTGTATCTATTTGCCCTACTTGGTTTCTGCCCATGAAAAATGATGAAACATTTATGATGGCTTTAGCCTAAACAAGTTTATTTTTAATATATTTTTTGCTTGGACTTAGATTGTAATTGTTGTTTTATATATATGTTGTAAGCCGCTCCGAGTCTTCGGAGAGGAGCGGCATATAAGTCCAAACAAAATAAATAAATAAGTCCTAAAAACAATTCCTAAAGCTTACATGATGATCTTTCAGGAACAAGAATACAGCTGTGTGGTGAAAATGCCCTCTGCTGAATTTGCACGTATTTGCCGTGACCTCAGTCACATTGGAGATGCCGTTGTAATCTCCTGCACAAAAGATGGTGTCAAATTTTCTGCCACGGGAGAACTTGGGAGTGGAAATGTCAAACTGTCACAAACCAGTGATGTTGATAAAGAGGAGGAAGCTGTAAGTAGGCCCCGAGGAAGCTTAAACTGTCTCTTACCATTGCTCTCCTATCTTTTCCCAGTCCTTTAATCTTCATTCATTTTTTTGCAGGTAACAATAGAGATGAATGAGCCTGTCCAGCTGACTTTTGCTTTGAGATATTTGAATTTCTTCACCAAAGCTACACCTTTGTCTCCTACCGTTATACTCAGTATGTCTGCAGATGTTCCCTTAGGTAGGTGGAATATTGCAGGTCTCATTGAGAAATGGTGCCAAAGGCTATTTCATTGATTTGATTGATGGTTTCAGGCTGGCCATTAACCGGTTTCCTTTTCTGTCTCCTGCAGTTGTGGAATACAAGATAGCAGATATGGGACATTTGAAATATTATTTGGCCCCCAAGATTGAAGACCAAGAAGAATCATAAGAAATTAAAGGAGGAAATGTGATTTTTGTGAGGCTGGTAGCCAGTGCCCCTCTCAGTTACTCAGTCTTGGTGCACCAGGTGCACTTAGACCCAATTGTAGATATTTCTGTGTAAATACTTCTCTTTTTATTATGTGAGTACCTACTTTAAAATACTTGTAGAAGCTGTTTTTATTATTCAACTTATAATCGATTTCATATAAAAAAGAATGTGGTATTTAAAAACAAATAATTTCTGTGTATGGAGAACCCATGACCCTTTAGTTGCTATCCCTAATGACCGTGCATGAGAATCAGAATTTTGCAGTATTGCTGAACCATTAATTTTTCACCCTTTTAGTTAAAACAAGGATGCTAATAACTGCAAAAAGCTATGTTTGGAGGAAAAAATGTTTTAACGGCTTACCTTGAAAAGGGAATTTTCAGAAATGAATGCTTTTCAATAAAGAATACTACATTTTTTATTTTGCCTCATGATAGTTTGTTATTACTGTCCAATGTCTTGGCAGGGTGGCTAATGATGATTTTTTTAAAATAAAAAAATAAAAAAAATTGATTTTTTAAATTTAAATAGGATTTTTTTATTTTTATCAAATTTATTTTAATTAAATTCTTTTGGAGTAAAAATCTATTTAAGGATAGTTTTCTATTTAAGATACATTAATAATTTAGTTTATTCAGCATGGAATGGAGCTTAGTTATGTAGCATGAGGCTGTATATTCTGCAATATTTACATTTTTTGTAAACTCGTTCAATGAATCCAAGCCCTGCAAGCTGAGATAATATGTACTGCATTGATGCATTCACACAATTTCACAGTAACCATGAGATAAATCATAAAACAAAGTTCAGGAATATTCCTTTATCCCATTTTGGGAATACTTTAATGAAGTTCCTCTACCTACGGGTAAAATGCAAGCCAGGCAACAAAGAGATGCACGGCCTGGTGGCCCAAATGAAACATCATGAAAAGTGCTGTGATGAGAGAATCATGTTTGAAGAGGCAGGACCTTCAGTTCACCCTGGAAAAAAGGGGTGGACTGAGCACACACCCTGAAGACTTGAGGGAGTGTTGGAAGAACAGCTAGAAATATTTTAGTATGCAACTAAATTGGGAAAGCTAAAAAAAGCATACATTTAAGAAGCTACATTCCCAAAGATGCAATAGTGTTGTGTGCCTGGATAACTACATAGTTCCAGGTTGCTTCTCTCCTCCATTAGTTTCCATCGTTTCTTGTCCTGCTTTCTGGTGCTTTGCAAAAGAGGTGGATGCCCTCAAATGCCGGAACATTGCTATCACGTCCCCCTGCCCCCCCCCTTCCCAAGTCCTGCCACCTTTCTTCGCAGGCTTCGGCCCGAGGCCTTGCGGGTGAGGGGCCTCCCAGGGGAAAGGCCTTCGGGGCTCCTTTGCACCGCTTCACGCGTGGCTCGGCGGCCCACGTGCCAGGCAAAACAGGCGCCGTTCAGGGAAAGACCCGGGGAGCCGGGCTGCTTTATTCGAAGCCAAAATCTGGGCGCAAACCCGGCTCATATCCAAATCTATCCCGCCCAAGGGCGGACTCCCCCCGGCTGCGGGGCTTCGTGCTCTTCGCCGGCGTGCATGCGGGCCGAGCGGTCGCCTTTGCACAAGCAGGCCGCTTTCCCGGCGACTGAGGGGCAACCCGACACCGTCTGTCTCGCCTGCCCGGGCCCAGCGCCCTTCCCCAGCAGGCGGAGGCGGAGGCGGGCCGGCGTCTTTCCGCGAACCGCCCGTGGGTGGCGCAGCCGCTCGGCGACCTGGAAGCGACTCCGGCGAGCGAGGCCGCCCACTTCCTGGGTAGGGAAGGCCGCCATGGCTCTGGCCCGAAGGTAGGCGGGCGAGGCTGGGGACGCGGGGAGCCGCTCCGGCCCGACTTTGGGTGGGCTGGGGGGGGGAGGAGGACGGTCGGGGAGAACCCCGCGGGCGGGGGGAGAACGGCCGGGTCGGCTCTGCCCCCTCAAGCCGCGGAACCTTCGGCTGATTAAACTAAACCGCAGCCGGCTGCCTTCCGTCCCTGGTCTCCATGGCAACGACCTCGAAGCCCTCTTCGTCAGCTTTGAAGGAGGGAGGGGAGGGGGCTTCAACTCCCAGATCTCCCCAGCCGCAGAGAAGGCTGGCCAGGGAATTCTGGGAGTTGAAGTCCATACCTGAGGTTGAAAATATTGGCCTAGCAACCTTGGCTCTTTTATGACTGGTGAACTTCAACTCCCAGAATTCCTGAGCCAGCCACACTGCGGGGAAAGGGAGAGGTTTTCAAGCTGAGACATGCTGGCCCAGGAATTCTGGGAGTTGAAGTCCACGAGTCATGAAGGGGCCAAAGTTTCCCTCATGCTGGCCCAGGAATTCTGGGAGTTGAAGTCCACGAGTCATGAAGGGGCCAAAGTTTCCCTCATGCTTGCCCAGGAATTCTGGGAGTTGAAGTCCACGAATCATAAAGGGGCCAAAGTTTCCCTCATGCTAGCTCAGGAATTCTGGGAGTTGAAGTCCATGAGTCATGAAGGGGCCAAAGTTTCCCTCATGCTTGCCCAGGAATTCTGGGAGTTGAAGTCCACGAGTCATGAAGGGGCCAAAGTTTCCCTCATGCTTGCCCAGGAATTCTGGGAGTTGAAGTCCACGAGTCATAAAGGGGCCAAAGTTTCCCTCATGCTAGCTCAGGAATTCTGGGAGTTGAAGTCCATGAGTCATAAAAGAGCCAAGGTTGCCTACCCCTGCCCTAGCCCAAGGCTCCCATCTCAGAAGCAAGGCTGGATCCTCAAAAGTCACAAAATTGCCAGCCCCCTCTACCTAGTGGTGGGCATTTGGGAGTAAAGGTAGTCCTCGACTTACAACAGTTTATTTAGTGACCATTTGAAATTACAACATCCCTGAAAAAAGGGAGTTATGACCATTTTTCACACTTACATCCATGGTCATGTAATCAAAATTCAGATGCTTGGGAACTGACTCATATTTACGACGGTTGCAGTATCCCGGGGTCAGGACCTTTTGCAGCCTTCTGACAAGCAAAGTCAACAGGGAAGCCAGATTCCCTTAACAACTGTGTTACTAATATAACGTGTGGTGATTCAGTTAACAACTCTGGCAAGAAAGGTCATAAAATGGGGCAAAACTCACTTAACAAATGCCTCTCTTAGCAACAGAAATGTTGGGCTTGGTTGTGGTTGCAAATTGAGGACTCCCTGTATCTCATCCCGTCAGCAGAGAGAGGGATCTTCTAAAAGAAACAGGCGTTTTTTAAAGCTATGAAACTGCAAATATTGTTCTGTCCTTGCCCTCTTTTTATTTCTTCCTCCTGATCTTGTTCTCCCAGAGGCTTGTTTCAGGCAGTCTAGCAAGTGTGGGTCCTTCTAAAGGCATCCCTACCCTACCCTACAGGAAATTACTCTATCGTTTTATTGTTTAAATTTGGAATGAAAATAAAATATTTATGAATATATGTTTACAGTAATAGATGCAGTCATTAGGGAAGTTGCTCATATTTCCTGCCTAGCTTTTCTTCCTCCAAATCGTGTCGCAGAACAGTTCAAGAGCTAGAAGTAGAATAACAGAAGGGATCAATTCCTATTACAACAGAATAGGTAAATTTATATTTTTCCTTCTAGTGAACAATGGGTTTACTTAATAACTGTTGCAAAAAAAAAAGCTCATAAAATCGGGTCAGTCACATGGATGACCCACTTTACAACTGTTAAGAATTATGACCCTAGTGGGCAGCCTCCATTACTGTCGTAGGTTGAGGATTAGGATTATTAGCTCTCCACACCCAGCCTACGAACAAAAGTTTGTTCTCTGTTGTTTCAACGTGTCTCTACATCGCAGCTTCCAGTGATTGAGTGCTTGTTGCTATGGGACTTGCACAGTTTAATTTAAAGGACTCAGAGGTTCTTATCCACTCAGAACTTTTGTGGCTCTGATCCAGGTTGTAGCTGTGAGGATTTGTTGCTTCTGCTGAAGATGCCATCCAGAACGAGTTTGGCTGCTTCGATCCCAAGCAGCAAAGTGAAGTATTCTAAGCTCGCTTGCACGGATGAAGGATACATTGATCTGCAGGTAAAAGGAAGGAAGAAAGGTTATTTTATTATCATCTTTTTATCCTACCTTTATGTTGGATAACTCGAATGCTCCTGCTTCTGTTTTCCCCATAACCACAATCCTGCAGTGGGCTGGGCTTAATAGAAAGGGACTGTCCCAGAGTCACCCAGCTAAGAGGGAACTGGATCTTCTGGTTTTTCACCCAGCATCTTCCCCACTGTACCCCGTGCGTTCTAGACGGGGGATCTGACCTGGGATCTCCTCCTGCAGTGACCCAGAATTAAGGTCTCCTCGGTCCCCAGCCTATTTTCAGACATTACAGGTCTGTAGGGAGGAAACATGAGAGGTCTTTTGTCCGAGAAAGCTCCTGCTGTGCCAGGCTTTCCTGAAAGTGCAGCTTTGTTCAAGGACAGCTGCTCCTCTTCTCAGCCCTCTCTGCACCAACCAGGACAGTGGAGAGAGGACAGGGATGGAGAACCGTTCAGGAGAACTGTTGCCTTGGCAAGACCAGGCCGCTGCTACTTATTGATTTACAGGCACGGACCCTGAAACTGGCCAGGATCACCCCCTCTGGGGGCCTCTGTTCACAGGCCCCACATCTGACATTGCCAAAAAGCCATCGGGGATGAGGCTTGCTGACCCAATCTGTGGTTTATGTGAGGTCCCCCCTCCATTTTCTCTTGCCTTTTCTTGTAGATTTGGTGCAGATTTATGTGGGCAGTGGTTTCAGACCACAGGCAGTCCTTGACTTGCGACAGTTCATTTAGGGCTCATTTGTGGTGATAAGTCGAGGACTACCTGTATAGGGTCAGGAACCCCCAGGATCATTATCTGTAGAGGTGTTTCTCAGCCTTGGCAAGTTTAAGATGGGTGGACTTCCTGAATTCCCCAGACAGCATCGTGCCTGGAGGATTCTGGGAGTTGACCCCTACACCTTAAGGTTATCAGGATTGAGAAACGCTGCTATAGGGAGTAAGGAAGATGGCCCCCTTAGAGATAGGCAAGCTCCGTTATCAGGAGGACGTGATAGGGGTGAAGCCTATTTTAAGTCCACAGACTGCAAGGCAGCATTTGGAAACGTCTCAGCACCTCCCTGAATTCACTGGAGTATAAGAAGGAAAAAGTGCAGCACATTCACACTTGCAGGATTCTGTTGTTCCAGTCAGTCTCACTCTAAGTAGCCTTAACCTTCCTGTGGAGTTGTTCCCGCAGTGGAGGAAGGTGGGAAAATATCAGCTCCAGGGAGAGGGACGTAGAATTTTATATTTCCTCCTCAAACTTTGATGGAAAGCTGTGGTCATAGGGGAGTCCCCCCCACCCCAAATAGTAGTGATGGCGAAGATTATGGGCAGTGGAGGCCTGTAGTGCTGGATTCCACCTGCTGGCAGTGTTTTTCCTGACGGTTTCATCAGTTTGTAGAGATGCCCAGCAGGGGGCAGCCTTGTCACGTGCGGAGAAAATCTTTGAGACAGTTGTAATATTTAGGAACAGCACTAAAAAGATCCCTGTTACCATGCCCCCCAAAAGTATGATAGAGAAGAAAAACCAGAGTGTATGAAAGCGTTAGAGCTCGGGTCGCCAACCTTGGCCACTTTAAGA
The DNA here is from genome assembly GCA_034064705.1 of Bothrops alternatus. NCBI lineage: Eukaryota > Metazoa > Chordata > Lepidosauria > Squamata > Viperidae > Bothrops > Bothrops alternatus. The sequence goes on from JARGCV010000327.1 coordinate 1,279,862, forward strand.
CTTGCGGACTTCAGCTCCCAGAATTCCTCAGCCAGCTTTGCTGGCTGAGGAATTCTGGGAGCTGAAGTCCGCAAGTCTTAAAGTGGCCAAGGTTGGCGACCCGTGCGTTAGAGAGCTTGTTTCCTACCTTAATCACAAATTCTGGAGTCGGAGCATGAAAGACACTGGTGAACTTTAAGCCAGCACGATTGTAAATGTAGATGTACCGAGAATTCAATCAATAAAAACTTGTAATAAATTCCTACAGATGCTCAAGAGGCTAGGATTTGTCAGCCCAGATCCAGGAACAGCTGATGCACCCTGTTTTACTGCCTTCATTCTAACCTGTTCTTCACCCTTTCGGTTTATATCCGTTCACACCCCAGGTGTTTTGCTGCAGGCTGTGTTTGGGAGATGAGCGTCTTCCCAGGTTGAATCTCTCACCTTTGGTTCTCTGCTTTAAATATCCTGGGCTTTTTTGGGGGGGAGGGGGCAGAAACGTTGCTCGATTGCCTTGTGCCATTCCTTTGAATGGGTGGTGAATTCTGAGAATCGAGATTTGTAAAAATCGGGAGGGGATCTGGTCAGGGCCAGTGCTGAAAGTCTTCTTTCAAAAGTTATTTTCTGTTCCCCTTCCAAGGAAAAAGATGTAGAATTCCGTTTTTTTATATTTTGCTTGAAAACGGCTCTTTAAAAAAAAAGAACTTTGTGCCCCCAACTTGGACACTTTTCAGGTGTATGAACTACAGTTCCCAGAACTCCACAGCCAGCACACGCGTTGCTGGGAACGTTAGGATTTGGAACTCGGGGCCGGGAAGGCTGTTCTGCACTGACCCCCTTTTTCTCCTAGTTCAAGAAGAGCCCCCCCAAGGTTCCCTACAAGGCGATCGCACTGGCCACGGTGCTGTTCCTGATCGGGACCCTCCTCATCATTATTGGTGCGCTCCTCCTTGCCGGATACATTAGCCACGGGGTAAGTTGAGAGCAGCGATTCCGCCTTGGGTCTCTCGTGGGCAGGTCTGTGCAGGCGTCCTGCGTGGAAACTAGCTAGCCGGGGGTTTCCATGCATGGGGGGGAGGGTCCTTGAACCTGGGGCTCCCTCAGTCCAGCATCTTCACCATTACCCTGCCCAGGCCCTGGGGCTGAGAAGGAGGAACTGGCCCAAAGTCATCAGGGAGCCTTTGTGGCTGAGGGGGAACTAGAACCAGGGTCTCTTGCTTATGGCCCATCACTGTCACCGTGGGGCCCTTTTAAAGACGGAGACAGTCTCCCATTTGGGGGGGGTAGTGTCTTTCTGCACCCCCCTGGAAGACCCTGGAAATCATTGGTGTTCACCATCTTCACTGCTGGGTTTGAGGCCCTGAGCTGGCTGGTGACCTTCCTCCTCCTCTTCTGTCCTCCAGGGAACCGATCGCGCAGTCCCTGTCCTGATCATCGGAATCCTGGTTTTCCTTCCAGGCTTCTATCACTTGCGAATTGCCTACTTCGCTTCCAAAGGCTACCGGGGCTACTCCTACGACGACATCCCAGATTTTGATGATTAGAAGGCTAAAGAACCTGGAGGTTTGGGCCACCCAGGTCTCAGTCTGGCTCCAGATAGAAGAGACAGAAATCAGCCCATTGAGTAATGCTCTCTTTGGACAATCGACCCAGCAGCTGTTACACCCATTAAGGATTTCTTTTTTAGGCATTTCTTTGGTAGGACTTAGTTTCTGAGAGAATGAAGGAGGTGTTGCGAGACAAGCTTCTGATTTGAGATGGGAAGTTCTCGACAGCTGTGTTCCCACCAAGCAGAAGGAGGAAAAGAAACTCAGGGCTTTAATAGGCATTTCTGCTTCACTTCATTTCTCCCTCTAGAGCAGAACCTCTGCAAAGCTGACATCTGGATCCAGGGATGAAAGGTTGAGCGCTAATTAAATTTGTCTAGGCAAGAAGCCAACTGCAAGAACGCTGACCTCTCCTCGTAAATGGTTGAATTGCCATATCCAATTGGGGGAGCCTTGAATGCTTCTCTGAGCTCCTTTCAGGGGGATTACAGGGGTTACAACCTGGCCCGTCCTAGAGATGAGGCAGAATAATTCTAGCACTTGAAACATGTTGCATTCCAAAAACTCCCAGTCCCTCTTGCGGGTGCAGCCAACAAATGAGAGCCAGGAAGGGTTTCATTTTTCATCCTTGGCATCCTTCACACTGGCATCATTTTTTGTTAGTCAGGAAAAGTGTGCAGTTAGTCCTCTTGAAGCAAGTAATGGAGGATTTCTCCAATCCCAGCTTATCTCTTCAGGATCTTGGTAAAAAAGTGATAGAGAAGAGCATTTTGTGATTAGATTCTGTTCTCACATTTCCAAGATTTTTAACCCATGTCTATGGATCAGGGATCCCTTCCTAGGATCCCCAGATCCCATTCCAGGACTGATAGAATTGCCTCCTCAGAGAGTAAGCTGGAAGTGAGGTGGCAACCTCAGATGGAATTGGGCTGCAACCCTAACCGCTCAGGGCCAGACAAGAATCCGTCGGAAAATAATGTGGGGCACATTCCAGAGACATAAAAATGCAATATGAAAACAGGTCAAATGCAGAGGCAGAAAATTAAATACTTGATTAAAAAGCTCCCCTTTTCCCACAAACGAATACTCTGTTCCATGCTTTTTGAAACAGACATGTTTTAGTAAGACCAAAAGTCTCTATTAATCGGGTGGGCAACTGTGGTCCCTTTAGGACCTATGACTTGGCTGGCTCAGGAATTCTGGGAGCTGAAGTCCACAGGTCCTAAAGGGGCCATTACTGTCCCCTGAGCCCTGGCTAGGTGTCCCCAGGAAAAGATGGAAAGTTTGCAAAGTGCAAACATGCGTGTGTACTTACCCAACACGTGCACACTCGAGCATGCAACCCGGAGCCCTCAAAATGGTAACAAAACCTGTTTGAAGTTGGCACAAGTGTCTACGTCAGCAGCACCAAAGTGAAGCCACACTTATTTTTGCATTTGTTGATGTTGAAGCAACCATCATTTCTTGAAGGGTATTTTTTTGATAGGCTGCCTGGACAAATGGCCTTGTGCTGTGCAAAGATCCTGGACTTCCTTTTGCCACCAATGAGTTATCGGCATTTTTTTTCTCTCTCTCTGGATTCTTTCACAGGATTTACAGCCTGTGGAATGCAAGAGAAAGCTTAAATATGTTGAAAAGCTTAATCTGCAGATGCCGGTTGCCTACTTAATAAAAAAACTTGTGATGTTCAGTCTTTACTTAATGTAGTTTTTCACCCCAAAGTGGCCTCTGTTCTAGGTAAAGCCCGGATAAGGAGCCATTGTCCTAAGAAGTTCTCTGTCTGGTATTTTGGACTTTTCTAGCAAGGCTTTGGACTTTCACCAAATCCACCCAAGATGAAAACCCCAAAATCTGGGTTAACAAAACACAGTTGTTTGTCCCCCTAACGTGCTATGTCTTAACGGACAAGCAACAATAATGGTCCAACTTAACTTGAAAAACTAGTGTGTTAGTGGCATAGTTCACACAATGTGCTAGAATCCTAGTTTTCTGCTTCATACTGAGCCAGATTTTAACCCAGTTTACATTTCTATAAATAAAAAAATTACTGGGATGCTGACAGAATCATGGCAGAAGTAATGGTAGATGGATATAAGCCCTATTCTCATAAAAGGCTGTGCAACCGGCTTGTTGAGGGAGACACAGTCAATTCCTGAAGAAGGAACAAGGCCTCTGTCACCAACAAGGGTGAGGCTGCTGCTTCCATGTCTAGATCAAACTTTAAATTGCCAGAATGATGCAACCTTCTTGAATTTGTTGTTGGCCAGAAATGAGGCATGATTGGTACATGTTTCAACTCCAAGAAAGCCCACCAGTCATAAAGCGACCATAGTTCCCCACCTGGCTGAGGAATTCTGGGAATTGAAGTCCACCGATCATATAGGGACTATAGCTCCCCACCCCTGTTCTAAGGTTACATAAAAAAAAAATCCTGCAAGTCAGAAAACAAATCTCTCCCCTTTCACTTTTACAAAAGCCATGAGGGGTCTCTTACCACAAAACTCTCCAATCGTGACTTTTATAAGATACTCCTGTGGTCAAGTTACCAATTACAATTTGGGGCCAGATCTGAAAATTTCTAGCGTAACCTGGGAAGCATTCTCTATGATAAAGCTTTGATTGTGTACCTCTATAAAAATAGATGTTAAATCACAGCTTTGCATTCTGTGTGAAGTCAGCAAATTGCACGGGACACATAAACCCAGTCAGTGTGATTGTTTTGGTTCACTGTTGGGATACATCCAGCCAGTTGTTGCTGGTTCAATTATCCAAGTCATCTTGACTTTCTTGAGATATCTCTACCTAGCCATTATCAACAGAGGCTGAGTTATAGTTGGTTTCCTTTCCACCTATTTGGGCTAATGAATGAAGCCTCCTGCTGGGGATCTGTTTTCCCCAGTTCCAAGATTGCCCCCAGGCTGATCTCGGTGCCTGTCAGAGAGGCTCCTGCGTTAATGGCCTCATTCTTTGAGCAAAACTCCTTCCCAGAGGCATGGCTGACATAGGGATGATTCAGCCTCCTGTCAGCAATTTTTTTAAGACTAAGATATATGGCATTTTTATTTCAGCAGACATGGAGGTGGGGGAATGATACTTCTGGAAGGCGTAAGGTTGGAGTCTTGGGATCAGGAACTAGAAAACCGAATGTATTGCTAAGCATTTCTTATGTATGCTAAACCAAGGAGGATTGCAGAAACTAGGTATGGCCAGTCTAGTGAAAAGAAGGACTAGGGGAGACATGATAGCAGTATTCCAGTATTTGAGGGGCTGCCACAAAGAAGAGGGGGTCAAATTATTCTCCAAAGCACCCGAGGGCAGGACAAGAAACAATGGATGAAAACTGATCAAAGAGAGAAGCAACCTGGAATTAAGGAGAAACTTCCTGACAGTGAGGACAATTAACTAATGGAACAGCTTTGCTTTCAGAAATCATGGGCGCTCCATCTCTGGAGGTTCTTAAGGGGGGACTGGACAGTCACTTGTCTGAGATGGTATAATCTGTACTTGTACCTTTGGTTTTTTCTGCCCTTTTCTCCACATTAAAATTCATGTTGTTGGATAGGGCCCATTGCTGAACTCTGTCAAGATCTTTTTGGATCTTGAGTTTGTCTTCTGGGCCGTTGGCTATTCCTGCCAGTTTAGTGTCATCTGCAGAGTTGATGAGTTCCCCTTCTTATTCCCTCATCTGTCATCTACGAAGAGCTCTGATGTTATTTCTGGGATCTGTTGGAGCCACCTTCAAAACCTTGTTCAGCTTTGCTTAGGTAGTTAAGGACAGGAGAAACATCCAAGTGGTGCACGACACCCATCTGGTTTCTCTGTGGTTGTCTTGATGATATGGAAAGAAGAAGGGATTCTCTGCCTTCTTTTACATCCAGAAGAATTACTTCTGGGTTTACAAAGAGTGATCGTATCAGGTGGGGTCCTTCTTAAGCAAACCTGATAGATCAACGGGCAGCCCTCAATTCTCTTCTGGTCTCTCAAAGCCACACTCTTGCAGTTCAACAATGTGCACCTCTCCCCCCTAAAAAAAACCCCTACCCTTTTCTTGTGTCCTCTTAAAGCAAGCTTGGCAGGAAATGCCATGTTCCTCTGCAACTGATCTTGAGTGTGCCTCAAATCCCCTGCAGGAGAAAAAAAAAATCAAGCCAACGATGATGCTATAATGCCTGTGAACCTTTGATTGTTCTGTTTGCTCAACCCACCTGGCTGCCTCCGGGGGTCATGGCCCTGTTGATGCAAGGACAACCCGCTCCCAAAACGGCGCCTTAAAAAAGAGCAAATGCTAAATAAGGTCAGCATGAAGTTCTTTAGAGCGTCACACAATGATGCAGAAGCAATGGTCTCTCTGTCGCAGGGCCAACAAAAATTATCCCCCAAAAGGTCATGATGCCAGATGAGAAATAGGATATTGGTGATGCAAAATAATCCAGTTTGGTTCACTCTGTTGCCTCGGGTGTTTTAAGCTGGAAATGCAAGCGCAGCACCGTGGGAGCTGCAAGGCTGAAGGAGATGCAGAACGGGGGCACCATAAAGGGCAACATGTGGCACCTTTCACTCTGCAACGGGAGTCCCAATGTTGTTTTACTTGTGTCATGATGGGCTCTCACTGAGAAAAGGGGGTCAACCTATTCTCCAAAGGAGATGAGGGCAGGAGAAGAAGCAATGCACAGCTGAGAGTAGATTTGAACTTGGCCCTCTTGCTCCTAACGGGGAGGGGGGCTGAGCCCCAGGACCACCACAGGCCCATGTCCTTTTGGTCCTGGAAGCCCCGGGTCACCTGCATTGTACAGGAAGGGGGGGCTGCTCATGGTCATCTCCTGCTGGACATTTGCCACAGACTCTGATGCCATCCAGATGCTTTTGCACTGCCTTCTCCAGGGGAGGCAATGCAACGAGCAACCTTCTGCACTGCAGAGTCCCCACCCTTGCTTTGTGCAGCCACATGCAGGTCTGCATTCAGACTGCCTTCTTTAGCAATGGGCGTTTGCAATTGATGCACGTTTTAAGAGTTGCTCATTAGAAATGCTGCATTAAAATCATTGCATGCCCTGCTGACATGCACAAGCTAAGACCAGCTGTTTTGAAGAAGCCACAAGGGGTCCTCAAGCAAGCCAGCATCCACTTTTGGGCAAATGAGGTCTGCAGGAGGCTTTATGTCCCTTCCAGGATGAGTGACTTTGCTCAAACGCTATTCCTGCATCTGATAGTTTCTGGAATCTTACAAAGCCTTCGTCATCTCTAATGCAATGAAGTAATGTCCCCAGGCTAACCATAACAGTGGACGAGCAGAGGAGGGTAAATCTATATTGTTGTCATTTCCCGCCTAGTTGAAATAAGTCTAAATAAGCCTAAATAAATAAAATTTCCCTTCTCCTTCTTTCCTTCCTTCCTTCATTCTTTTCTTCACTTTTCCTTCTTCTCCTTCTGTTGTTCCTTCACTGGGATGTTTTATATTGTACAATATTTTTTTAAAAATATGTTTATGTTGTGGTATTACAACATGAAATACCCATTCTTTTCAGACATACTTTAAAGTCTGAACAAACTTTCAAATTCGTAGTCCATGTTTAAAAGCAACGGCAATCTGAAGACCAATCTTTACTGTGTGATTATGGCATGCAGATATGCTTTTAATGTATGAAAACAATTTTACAAGATTTTAATAATCAGTAAAATTGAGAAAGACCATTCTTGCAGGAACTGAGTATGACTTTGCTAGGGAAAAAAAGAATTAGCAGTATTTCAGTATTTGAGGGGCTGCCCAAAGAAGAGGGGGTCAAACTATTCTCCACAGCACCAGAGGGCAAGAAAAGAACCAATGGATGGAAACTAATCAAGGAAAGAAGCAACCTGGAATTGAGGAGAAACTTCCTGACAGGGAGGACAATTAACCAGTGGAAGGGCTTGCCTTCAGAAGTTGTGAGTGCTTCATCATTGGGGAGTTTTAAGAAGAGACTGGACAACCACCTATCTAAAATGGTGTAGGGTCTCCTGCTTGAGCAGGGCTTGGACTAGAAGATCTTCAAGGTCCTTTCCAGCTCTGTTCTGATTGATTGATGTAAGCAATCATTAATATTGATTAACTTAAACGAATGAGCTCCAGAATTTTTAAAGAATATTACAGAAATGATCATGAGTATATTTTTATTCTCATCCTTTTTAATCAAATACCTCGGTTTTCATCCCAATGACAACTGCTCATTTTGTCTACACAGGGGCCCAATTGATTGCTAATTCACACTGGGATGATGCTATTCACACATTGAACCTACTAATAATTGCACAGCAAGCTGAGGGTGTGATTTGCATATCGCGTGGTACACAGCTTCAAAATAACCCTTCCATATCGCGTGGTACACAGCTTCAAAATAACCCTTCCAGTAAAAGAATGCAGAAGTGCAACTGAGAGTTGTCAGCATCAAAGAAAACAATTTGCCCTTTGAATTGAAAGAAAAATAAATAGCCTTCATGTATACTGCTAAAACAAGTTGAAATGTTTATATTTGGTTAGTGTGTTTAACACTGACAAACGCATCAACATCTTCCTAACAGTATTTGTGCTTCTATTGATTCATCTATCACAGGGGCTTCCAAACTTGGCAACTTTTAAGACTGATGGACTTCAGTGCTCAGAATTCATGCATGGCTAGCTGAGGAATTCTGGGCGTTGAAGTCCACCAGTCCTAAAGTTGCTAAGTTTGTAGATCCTTGCTCTATCATCTGAGTGCAAAACAATTGGCTCCTTGGACTTGAGAAGTTGACTTGATCCAGAATAGGAACCTTTTCCCCCCAGGAAGTTAAATCTTATACATTGATGAGATCTCTTTTTTCTACAATGAATCCAATGTGTTTCTAACCCCCGCCCCACCGATGCTGGGCCGGGCACTTACAGAAAGCTGCTTAAAAATGCAGTGGGATCCCAAGGCTGTCTCTGGTGTGACCACCTCTTTTGTGCTTTGTTAGTGTTGTATATTAATGATTGCATGACCTATGCGGATGCCATTCGTTTAACAACTGTCTGCTTGGCAACCTAAGTTTTGGGCTCAATCGGGGTCATAAGTCTAGGACACAAGGTCTCGACATCTGGGCTCGGCGTGCAGGACCCTGGGACCCAGGCCATGGGACAGAGTCTGTCTCCTGGCTGTGTAGACAACTGGTTGGATAATGCTTGCAGCTGTTTTAATTCTTATATGGGGCGTTGTATGCATTTTATTGCAATCCACCCACCTAGCGTCGGGGAGAGGCGAGATAATGAATGCAGGTGCAAAAGGCGGTGTATGGAGGAGAGCAGCTGCAAACAGCTGGCACATGCGCACAAAACGGCGATCCAAGCGCCTCGTGCGGTTCGCATCTCTCGCGACTGACGTCAATTCGCGCGATGACCTCATGGCGTGACGTCACCGCGACGCCCAGGCGCCACCGGGCTCCGGCCCAGCTCGCTCTTGCAAGCGCTCGCCTCGGCCTCGGCCAACCGGAGCGCAGCGACGCTCCCTGCGCTCCCCATCGTCCGCAGCCGGCAGGGAACCCATAAGCCACGCCGGTACCAGCTTTTCCGGCAGCGGCCGGTCGGCCGGGACACGTGACTCCGGTGGGTGGGCCTGCAACCCGAGTGGGCGGGGCCGAGAGGAGCAAGCCGCGGCGCGCGCCATCTTCCGAGGGCGGGCCCAGCAGCCGCGCCCCGCCCCCTCCCCTCACGCCGCTGCGGGTCGTGGTTCGCCCGTGCTCCAGATCCGCCGCCGCCGCCGCCGCCGCCGCCGCCCGGTCCTTCGCCTCAGCCCGCCGGCGCCGGCGCCATTTCCAGCCGCTGCTCGTCGCGATGGCAGGTGAAGGGATGGGGAAGAGGGACCCGGCGCCCCCCGGCGGCCCCTCAGGCGCGGACTCCCACTCCCACCATCCCCCGCCGGCGCCCTGTTTGCCTCACGAGGTGTCCTCGCTCCCTCCCTCCCTCCCTCGCTCGGGATCGGTGCTCCGGCCCCTGGAGGCTCGGCCGGGCTCTCCGCCGCCTTCCTCCGCAGTCGGAGCCCGGCTGTCACGCCCCTCTTTCGGAGGGCTGCCCGGGTCTGCCCCTCCCCGCGATGCGGTGCCATCTTGCTGCCCCTCGGGGCCCCCGTCCGTCGCCCGCACCGACGGCCTCGCCCCGCGCTTCTCCTCGGGCTCCCACTCGGAGCCCCCCCGGAGGGACGCGCAGCTTCCAGCCGGCACGCCGAGACCCCCCCGCCGCCGCCGCCTTGCCGGAGGGCCTGGTGCCCGTCCTCCCCCCCCGGGTTGGCCCTGGGGGGCGGGCAGGGGTCTCCTTTGGGACGGGGAAGGGAGGGGTGGGGGGTCCAGGTCAGGAGAGGAAATGCTTTCTGGGGGGGGCGCTCCTTCGTGTCTACCTCCATCTTCCTTTGCCACAAAATGGGTGGCTGAGAGGAGGAATTGGGGCGAGATCCCCTGTGGCGAGGCAGACCGATCTTGCCGGCTCCCGCGACGTTGCTGGGCCTCCTTGGAAAGCGGTGCGAAGATGGTGCGTTTGCTCTGTGGGAAAAGGTGTGCGTTCCCATCTAATTTAGCCAGCCATAGGATAGAAGTCTCTGTCCTGCTTGCAGAGGCAATATCTTTTAGCTATCTTACCTGTGACCTTTTAGATTACATGTGCAGTTTATATCTAAGAGATCTATATGTATCCTATATATATATCTATTTGCAGGATATACAGTATATAATAAATATAAATAGACACACACAGTATATCTAGGATATATAAAGATATATGATAATAAAGATCTGTCTGCTATCTCTCTCTCTCACACACACACATATTCCATGCATCCATCTGGAATGGTGAAAATTCTGGCTTAATAGCCAGGAGGGTATGAGTTCTAGGCCTTCCTTAGGCTAAAAGCCAGCTGGGTGACCTTTGAGCCAGTCACTCTTTCTCATCCCAACCCACCTTATAGGGTTGTCCAGGCAGGGTAAAAATATAATATTGTACTTTTGAAAGCTGAATAATACCCGTTCCATCTATGTGACTTTAGTCATAAAATTATTAAGATCTGATACCTTGCCATACAATGGGATGTGATTTTTATATCCCCCACTCTTCTACATTTCTGATAAGCTGTTGACCTAGATCTGCTTCTGATAGTTTTGTTTCAATGGACAGTAATTTGTCAGATGAGTAGCTGTTTCTTCAAACCCACCCCCATCACAGACCTGACACTAGTACAATATTGGGTTTTAATTACTATAATTCTGTATATCTTTCTATTCTTGCAAATCTTCTTTGTTTCTACTGCATTTATTTAGCACTTCATACATTACCTTTTCAGCTTTTTCTTTTTAAGGAATATTACCCTACAGTAATTCCACTGTTTCAGAAAGCCAGGTTTTCAGAAACATATTTGGGATACTCGTGGGTGTCCCAAACACAGCTCTTTATCAAGAAGCTGATATAATTAGGGTGTTAACTGCAATGTGGATTAATCATTCTAAATTATTGGTCAGAGTTATTTTTCCTCTTCTATTTATTCTCTTTAATTATAGATAACAATTTTACTGCTCAGATGGAAAGGTTCTGTTTTGCAAAAGTTAAATCTTTATGCATAGCTAATAGCTTTAGGTTTTGAATGTGTCAAGTGAGAACCCAAACAAGAATTCTACCTATAGATAGGGCTATAGGTTGTCAGTTTTTAGTAAATCTTTTAGTTGTGTAACTTGCATGTTTGTGATCTTTACCTTAACAAGAATATCAACATACTAACTCCATCTCTGACTTTCTTGATGTTCATTTCCCCGTCACTCTGGTTTTATGATTTGATCTTTAGTTATTTTCACTATATAATCAAATATTCCATCTTGTAACAGTATGATCATTTTTGTACTACGTCCTGATCCTGATAACAAAACCTGGTGTGAACATACATCTCAGTATATGACTACAGTATTACGTTTTGAGATAGAGCTGAATCAGCAGAATGTTCAGCAGAATAACATTGGAAACTTACAAGATAGAAGCAGAGTCATCTTACATAATTTTGTAGTGGTTCTAAAAGAACTATGCTTTGCAATCTGTAATACTGTTGATAGCCTGGAAGAAACAATGACATATTTTAACAATAGAAATATTAGCTATCTTGGAGTAAGTTTATGGGTTGGTTAATCATTTACAAATAAGAATATTTCATGAGAACCTGGAAAAAACCTAGACAACCCATGTCCTGTTGTGTCATTGTTTTGAAGATAATTCCTCAGTGCCTTCAAAAATTTGCAAAATTTCAGATGTTCTGGAAGAGTTAAAAATTCAGGGAGGTTCTCCGCCACTGGAGGCTCAGGAGTCATTCAGAGATATATTTGCCCTGAAAGTATCTCATTTTGAACTGTATACTACAGTCAAACATCAGCAATTGACCATAGGAAATCTTTATGACATTTTGTATTATGTCATGAAATGCAATATGATAATTTTATGCCATAAATGTTTTATATAATTTGCCAAATTTCAAGGGAATCATAGGATCCAGATGTGTTTTGTAAATTTAGCCCATTTGAAGTATCTTAGTTGAAAAAGTTTTGCTTTATGTTGCGCTATTTTGCCCAGTTAAAGTTTATAGTCATGAACGTTTCAGTAGTATACGTTTCAGCAGATGAGAGGTGACACCTTGCTATACCTTTTCATCTGCAACTCTTGCAAGTTACATGTGTATTAAACAAAACATTAGATAATGCCCTATATATTTTGGACTTTTTGTAATACATTACTAAACCCCTAAGGTAGGCCTCATTGAATGTTTTTTGTGCCTGAAATAAAAGGAAATTAACAGGAAATGCTACTCTCTCTCTCTTTGGTTAACTAATCTGCTTCCCTTTCATTTTTATTGAACCTAAGTTGCTGATTTCCACATATCCTTCATGAAATAGTAGCTCAACTGTCATAATTGGAAATGTGCATGATTAAAGATAACCAATGTAATTGGATGGAGCTGCAGGAATAGGACATAGTTTCAATTGAGTCCTTTTGTTGTTGTTGCTTATTTCTGTATCTATACCTCAAAGATAGGATAATTCATGGGTAAAAAGCAATGTATTGTGCTTGCTGTTTGTGAGGCCATGGATATGCAGTAATATTTTTGCGAATTAATGTTTTTCAAATCCTCAAAATAATTATGTGAATTCACTGAAAATTCATTTTGCAGAATTATTAAATAATAATATTAAAGAATAAAGGGATGTATTAGTAACATATTTCAGGAACTGCACAAATCATTAAAAGATGTGCTGATTGGGTTAACCCAAAAAAGAAAGTGTGTTGCCTGAAAAGTGCTTGGATGGGTGAGAAATAAAGTTAATCAAAGAATCAATGATAAATCTGTAAGCTACTCAGAGTCGCTTTGTAGTGGAGATAGGCTGCATAAAAATTTAATGTAATAAATATAAAGCTGCTCAAACAGAATCTATAGGATGTTGTGATGTGAAAATTGGGAACAAAGTAAAACATGAAAACTGAAATTATGTGTTTAGTTTGGCATAAGTGCAACATGTTCTATTTTAAAAATGTTGATACCAGTAGCACTCTAACCACTGCGCCGCCACCAGGACTTTAAAAGAATTACAGAAGTATAGTGTGAGAATTTTTACAGTACTGTTTGTTTCTATACAGATGATTGCTATTCGGTATTAATCAAGGAACTACCAAGGATAACACAACACCCCCACCAACCCTGACAGGGCAACGTACTGTATATAAGCATACCCACTCTCTTCTAGCACTGAAGACGTTACCTGGCAGGGTAACAAAATATCTGCAAGAAAACAATTAAGCTCAGAGAGTACCAAAGACTCCACCATTAACACAGTTGACTAGCAGAGGCTTTTTCTGTTTTTCTGTTTCTGTTTTGTTTTGTTTTAATGGCAACTAATGAAAGGTAACTCAGTGTAAATATGTGGTATCTTAAAATCTTTTTTCGGATTACACTTTAATGTAAACAATGACTTCTGATTATACTACAGATTGATTTTCTTTATAGGGAAAAACATGCAGAAGAAAAATTACTACTTTGCACAATAGTTCTTAAAATGATGTTTTAAATTAATTTATTAAGATTAATAATCTCATAGATAAGTGTCAAAAATAATTTAAACTTGTATTTTACTCATTTATTTAAAATTATGTTAGCCACCCAACTTTTTAATATTTTGTATTCTGTACGTGGCTTTTTTCTGTTAGCCATTTTGAGTAAACTGGGAATTAGAAAGTACAATAGCAAAATTTCAAGTCTTTCTGGAGTAGAATTGAGCTCCTGGTGGTAGCCATGGACACATTTTCCCATCTACAGTAAGAAAGTAGTTTACTGTAGTCTTCCCGAGTTTTTTTTCAGCTTCCCAGGTTAGGGTATTACCCTGAGATTTTCTGGATATTTCCCATCAAAATACTACCCAGGCCTGATCTTAGAGATATTTAAGATCAGCCAAAGCTACCTCGGTGCTGTCATCTGCTGTCTGGGATGAAATATAGGACACTATACAGTACAATGGATTGAGATAATGCTGGTAATGTATAATGCAGTATTACTCATGAAATTCTAGTGCAGCTTAGTTTCATTACCTTACATTACTTAACCTAAGTGAGCCTCAGTTTACCCAGGCTCACTTTGCAGTATATACTGAAAAGTAAGTGTGTGTGTGTTAGAAGACAGTCATTTAAGTCCTGGATTTAAATCCCAGTTGGGTCATCCAAAGAACACACAGGCAAGTTGCTTGGAGCAGAGCAACGTTTATTTGAGAGCATAAAGTGAACTATACCAATCAAAGATTGCAGCAATGTTACAGGTTTTTGGTATATCAGTTGGCTTAATGTTATAGCTGGAGGTGGCAATCACACAGAGGAAGGGATCTTTGGATCACTAATAGGTGCAATGTCTGATGTCCTGAAAGGAATGTTTACCTGGATGGACTGTCACCTGTGGCCAATTTCATCCTCTTTGTGTGCCTTGGTGTAGAACCTAGGGCAGGGATAGGGAACCTTGGCTCTTTTATGACTTGTGGACTTCAATACCCAGAATTCCTGAACCAGCCACGCTGAACCAGCCTGAAAGCTTACACTTTTGATTTATCTGTCTGTAAAATGTTTTTCCAGTAATTTGCATGGTCATTCGGATGCTTTTTGGCAAGTTTGAGACAAGGTATTTGGTAAGCAATGACTGCTTTGCTACTGTATCACCAATCCCATTTTCTGATAGAGTTATGAGTACTGGCTTAGAGTCCAGATTCCTGGATGTTATTTATTTTTGATATTTGTATGCCACCTGATAGAATAATTCTTGTCGGGTTACATCTCATAAAACCATTAAACATGCAATACACATACACACAAAAGATGAGCCACAAAAATTAATCCCCATCAAAAGAGTTGCTTTAGTTATGTTGCCTCTTGCATTCTGAAAGATAGGGAAAATGCTGTCTCAATAACCTTTCAAAATACTAATAGGAAAGGGCTGTTATAATCTCCAGGGACAGATAATTGAAGGGTTATCTCTTATTCTATAAACTAGTTTCCCTCTAGAAATTAGGTTGCCCACCACTGTCTTGGCCTTTTTTTACAAACTCATGAATATATAACTCTTCTGGAGAGCCTATGGTGAGTGATAATGATATCTGGTTTGATTATTTTTATGGTGCTTACTTAATTTTATACTTATATTCTACTTTGTACTGTGGGGAGTTTATTTAAATGACTGTGTTGTTTATAATTGAAGTAAACTAACATGACGGTTATACATGCAATAAATAAACAAAAATTCTGCCTTGAGGCTTTGGCTTCCTTAACATTTCAGGGTGGGGAGGAATCCAGAGCTTATCCTTTTGGTTAGGACATATCAGGTGAGCTAATTCCAACTGGCAGAGAGTCCTTCCTATCCACATGAGGTCTTTTGAATAAACAGTCCTGTTTGTCTTGTTGAGACTCATCCTAAACGGTTTTACCTCATCCAGTACGTCAAAAGCCGCGAGGCACCAGATCAAGACTGACTTCCTGCTCTGACTAGGATGGGCATACATAGCTGGGAATCACCAGCATGCTTCACCCCAAATTGATGACAAGTCCTCCTCTGGTGGTTTCATTTAGATCAGGGTTTCTGAGCCTTGACAATTTTAAGGCATGTGGACTTCAACTCCCAGAATCCCCACAGCCAGCATTGCCTTAAAATTGTCAAGGTTGAGAAACACTGATTGAGATGATTTCTTGGATAATTGGCTGCTGCTGTTTGTCAAGAATGACCATTTATTTCTGATGATTTTTTTTTTTTTCTCAAATCATTTCTATGACTCTGGATTGGTGAAAGCTTAGAAAAAGTTTCATACTCACGACTACCAGTGACTTTTACATTGAGGGAGAAAATGACTTGATCCCCTGCTGATTTTGTACATTTGCCCACTGACGACAAAGAAATGATCAGTCTATAATTGTAATGGTAGGTTTATTTTAACAGTGAGAGACAGAATAACAACAACAACAACAAAAATCCATAAAAACGCATTTAAAAAAAATATAAATTGATTTGCATTTTAATGAGTGAAATGTATTTTTTGTTGTTATTCTGTCTCTCAAAGGGGATCAAATAATTTTTCCCTTCACTATATACATAAAGATCTTCGGAACAACTTAAAGTAAAGCCTTTAAGTAAAACAGTTATTGTTATGTGAATGGATGTTCTTGCTCGTTGTATAAGTAGGCAAGCTGCTGGCAGTTTTGATATAAGGAAACTCCAGCCACAATTAAGAGCCAAAAAAATTTGGAAATTGATGCCTTTGACTTATCTAAATCATTTTGTCATCTGATTTGAAAAATTCAATGGATGTTCTGTTAGAGAATGTAGAATAGAGTTAATTTAAAATTTGTATTTGCAAGTTGTTCAAATGATTGGACCTTCCCCTTCGGGTTTATTGTGTTCCAAGTCTGTTTCCTATTCTGCTGTATTCAGTGGTACTCAGAATTGTATGCTTGGTGCAGCTACCTCATTTTGTTTCATGCTATGGATTGAAAACACTGAATTTGCTTAAGTAAGAATTATCTATGCTTTCTCACAGTTATTTTTTTTCACTAAGAAATTTTGTCATCCCACTTGCAAAATAAGGAAGTAAAGTGGACATAATTGTGCCCTTTACTTTTTGTTTATTCAAGGATGGTGAGCATGCATAATGGTTCTTCTGTGACATTTTAAGAGAGTCTCCTCAGTCCTGCAAGGATTCTTGTTCCCGATAACACCCTCTAATTTTTCCACCTTGCAAATGCCCCAGCATAAAAATAAATATACCCGTAAATAGCCTGTGGCCTTGGACAGATAAGTTAACTATAGGTATGTTGGTTACTATTGCTTAAATTACTGCTAATATTGCTCATCAGCATACTCATCAGATTTAGTTATAGTTTAAAACTCTTTTTGCTCTGATTTTATGAAGTCTGCCAGAAATAGTAACAGCAGCACTTCTTTCATTTCTTCGAGTTTTTCTTGCAATGCCTCCTTTATATTTATTATAAACTATAACCTTTTTGGAATTTGGTTCTGTTCTCAAATATTTTTCAGAGCACTGTTCACAACAACAGAATTCTTTAAGTGTATCCCTAATATTGGTTATGGCACAGGCAAAGAAGTGGATATTTTACTTCGAGATTAGACAAGCTATCTTCTGTCTTTGCATTACTGCTACTCAATCTTTTCACTTAGCAATGTAGCCTAGATTTTTATCTTAGTTTGCATTCTTTGTGGGTGAATATAGACAATATTCTACCCGTCGAAAATAATTACCTTGCTGGTTGTGTTTGATTGTATCTATTTTCTGCAGATTCTGATCATGAAATGAGATGAACAAGATAGCACTTCCTCAGATATAAGAAATTGGGCTTATAGTACATTTAAGCATGTGGCTCATTATGTGATCTGAGCTAATTCATAGGAAGTCTAAGCAGTATCTATTCGTGAAGCAGTCCTCTTTATACCTGGCATCTCAGTCCCCCAAATAATGAGACTTCCTCTCCCCAAATAGTGGAGAAATCGTGCTCTCATTTTTCAACCACTTTGACTATCTGTTTGCTGATTTGTGCTGAGGCTTAATTCACATGTTGGGTAAAATCCAATATCAACCAGGCTTTTCCTCCCTTTTTGGCAGAGCTCTCAACTGTCATGGACAGCTGGTTAGATAAGAGAGGAATGGCCTTTGAGTGAGGCCACCAACTTCCTCAACATAGCAGAAGGAGGCTTCAGAAAGCCCCAAGAGTAACATAGTCTTCGGGACTACTTGTTCTGAAGGATTTAATGTTTATCCTCAACTCAGATAGCTCACTTGATGATGTGGTCCAGTTTAGGTTTGTGTAGTTTTGTAACAGGAGTGCTCTGCAAGCACCTGTGTAAATAGTATTTGGAGCTCAAGGATATGTAAACAGGAAATAACTGTTTGCTTTACTTTTGACTGAGAATGGAATGCTTCCCATCTTTTGTTTCTGTCCAATTTCTGTTCATTTTGTAATGCCAAATGTGGTTATATTGCCTTGCCTGTAATTATGGCATAGTTTTGCAGTAATAATTTCCCATGTAATAAAGCAATTACAGTGAGGCCTTCCTCATCTGTTATTTTGAAATCACCTACATCCACAAACACCTGAGAGTCTTTGAGTAACTGTCATAAAATGAATGAATCTGGGAATAATAATAATAGTAGTAGTACCGTAGTAGTAGTAGTAGTAGTAGTAGTAGTAGTAGTAGTAGTAGTAGTAAAGTTGGAATGGACCTTGAAGGTCATCTAGTCCAACCCCCTGCTCAGGCAGGAAACCCTATACCATTTCGGATAAATGGCTGTCCAGTCTCTTCTTAAAAACTTCCAGTGTTGGAGCATTTACCGCTTCTGGAGGCAGGTAGTTCCACTGATTAATTGTTCTCGCTGTCAGGAAGTTTCTCCTTAGTTCTAGGTTGCTTGTCTTATTCTGCTTAGTAATAATTCTTGTGCAATGGTATATTTAAAACTAAACGTTATATAAATGGAAGTGTGTTCTGGAGATGCTTTTATATGCTGAATTGTCATGGTTCCGACATTGGTAGCAGTTCCAGAGGTTTGTGAGATTTGTTTTATAAATGTTAATATAAAGTCACTACATTACCACACCATGTTTGCAGATATTTGTAATCCAACTGGTGCAAGAATCTTGGGCCCACAGTATGCTGTTATGTTGTTATTCAAAAAATGTCAGTAAGACTTAATAGGGTATTTCATCCAGTTCCAATCCAATTTATCAGGTGGTATCTGTGTCAATATTGTGTTTCCAACATATCAAAGCTGATGTTAATTTTTATGAAGCTTCACATGTCTCCCCCCCAAAAAGCCCACTCTGTTCAGCTCATAACCATTAAACCATAAACTAGAAGATTGTAGGCAGATGGTTAGTTGTGCAGCTGGTCCTGCACTGTTTCTGCAGCAGTGCTGAGGATTGTGGCAGAGCCCGAGGAATCAACCAGCCACTTGGCCTGCCACATGCTGCCACTTGGCCTGCCACGTGCAGAATCAGCCCAACGTTATTTGGGTGCGAGTCAGAACAAAGAGAAGACAGGGATCAGCAAAGAAGACAGCAAATTTCATGCCAGTGCAGTTTTCTGCTGACTCAAGAATGGGTGGAGTTGGGAAAGGACCAGTGAATGTTCTTGGGTGATAATCTGGAGAGAGGATTTTGTGGAACAGCTGGGAAAAACGGGGGGGGGGGAGGGAAGAACTACCTTTCTGAAGACACAAGCAAAAGTGCTCCAAGCGTAACCGCCTCCGCCTCCTTTTAAGATAAACAGTTCTTTCAACATGCACCTGATCATTGCAGCCAGTATTTATAAGGAAGAAATCTGGAATGATGCTTTAATGGTTGGGAGTAATATTGAGGAAACTATTCAAGTTTCATTTGTTATGAAGATAAACTTGATGGTGAAGAGGAGCTAATATAATGGCCTGAGACTTTTAGAGTTATAGGCAGACAGCGATACAGTAAAATGAATAAGTATGGCAGTAAAAAGCAAAATCTTGTTTATTTTTAATGGGACTGCCCTGTGTTGTGTTGCCCATGTTTTGGTCCGTGTTGTTTCCCAGGCCAGTGTTCAAACACGGAGGCTTGAGGTAGATCAAGCCTCCCACTTAAGGTGGGTGGGCAGAAACTCTTTTTGTCTTGTGGGATAAAAACAAGCTCTGTACCAGCCATGCTTTGTATGTGTGTGGCAGAATAAAAATCCGTAATCATGATGCCATTGCTTTGAAATCAACAATTACATTGGCATAGTTTGTAATTTGCATTAATTATGGTATAGACCCTGTGTAATTGCACTCTCAAGAGGGAATATGAAATCCTTAGCGAATTAAAGATATCTTGAGGTACTTGTATGGAGAGACTGAAAAACTATATTTTTCCAGAAAAATTGATTTTGGACACTTGACTGCATACGTTGACATGGTAAATGCATTGATAATATAGCATTAGAGCAGCATTAAGAAAGGGAAGGTTACATTTTTTAAAAAAAAACATATATCTTAAAACCATAACAACATCCTAACCAAGGAACTACCAAGACTTCTTCCACCATTGATTGGCAGGGCAAGCCCCTTACGTATAAGCTGAAACAAACCCCATTCCTTTTCTAGCACTACTGATGATACCTAGTTTGTGAATGAAACGCCTGCAAGAAAACAACCAAGCTCAGAGAGCACCAAGGACCAGTCATAAATCTAAGTCTTACCGGTATATTTTTGTGGCTAAAGGCCCAAGTTTGATTGTTTATTTATTTTGGGGGAGGTGTTAAATGTACCTAATGTTGGTTTGAAAAATTTTAATGGTAGGCTGTTTTATTACTTACACAGTATAAATTCATATTAAAAATAATAACTATTTGGCATGCATAAGAAAATAACATTTCCAGAAAGTGGCGTGTGCATATACTGTGTGCCAGCCATCCTTATTTTAAAAACAGTAATAGAGGTTTTCTGGTCAGCATAATTCCTTTACATAACTTTCCTCTTTCTCTCTCTAATAAAAAAGCATTTTGGGGGGAAATTGAAGTACAGGAAATGTAGGATACCAAACCTAACTTTACTTTAATATCCTCATGCATTTATTTTTTCCCAAACACTTTCACCCACACTTTTGTTCAAAAGTGCTTGCTATAGAAGTGAGGGAAATTTTGAGAATGTAGAGGATTATAAAAGAAAATTTTCCCCAGAATACTGTTTTAAGCTTTCATGTATGTTGGCCTTTCTGTATATATCCGTGTGCATGTTATTTTTTTCCCACCCTGGATTCTCCTCCAAACTTCTCATGAGTGTTTCCATCATATTTTCACTATGATGTTACTTAACTTTTAAAGTGCTATTTCTGTGCTACTTCTGAGTGAACATACATTCAGATCAACATACTTGGCTTCTTGATACCAGCAACACGCAGCAATTGTATATTGCTTAGTTTGGTTCCCATAACCAAGTTGATCAATTGCTGTTTTTCTTTCCAGAGCTGCTAGTGACAAATGTAAGTACTTCCTCCTCTGGTTTTTCCCTACAACACTTCAGGAAGTAGCTTGGGCTGAGAGTGAATATGTGAGCCAAAGTCCCCAGGAAGCCTCTGTGGCTGACAGGGGACATGGACCTGTGCCACTGCAATGCCTTCACCACTGTGCCATGTTGACCTATCACATTAGAATAGTTTTAATGGAAGGCCCTGCCCTTTGTTTTCTTTTCACTTGTATGACTATGTGGTGGTGGTACATTCTGGAGAAGATTGGGGCAAATCACAGAACATAGAACACATATGTTCTGTACAGTTCCTCCTGTTCCAGCTTGCCTCAGTAAAGAAAACTGCCCACTTGTGTTCCTTTTTCAGTGGAGTTTATGTCGGGTGCAAGCGATCAGATCCACAAGAGCAAAGCTGAGCACTTTATTGTGTTCTGCCTATGGTACAGAAATCTACCCAGACTGCTTGCCTTCCCTTGGGAATATATAGATAAGCTTTGTGAAGCTGGGAGCGTGTGTCAGTCCTGGATCTCTTGTGACTGCGCAATGACTTCCATGCTTGATCCCTCCTCACTGTCTGACTGGTCATTTCCCAACAGTTTCATGTTCTTTGATCTGCTTTAAGTTTTCTGCCTTGCTTCTTTGGGCTTGACAGCCAGTACTGTCCTTTTTGGGGTCAAATTCAAGATAACCCAGTCCTATGAAAATCTGAAGCACTGATAATTAACTTGATAGGAATTTTTGTTGTAATCTCTCTACATGGTCTTCTCAAAATGAAGAAACTGGGATTGAAAGGACAATTTGATTTGACCAATATTCCAAGTTTCATTTTTTTCAAGTAACAATTTTGGGAGAAAATAAAAAGACTCTTTGGTTGTGTAGAATTAAATTCTGGCAGTCTTTTTATCCTGCCCAATTATCTGCTTTGCTTGTTCAGAATACTTCAGAGTGTTTTTTGTTTTGTTAATCTGGACATTCTGTGAAAACCTTTCAAACGGAATCTGGTTTGTTGGCTAATCTAAAGCTCTTTTGATACTAATGCCAGTTTTTTTTTTTTACCTCTTTGGTTGCTCTGCTGGCAGCTGCCTCAATTTTATTACATTAATCCCAACTTTTTTTGTCCCCCTTTCCCTCTCATCTCTTCTCATGCAGAAATTGGGAGGATAATGTTCCAGATTATTTTTTTTGCTAACAATTCAGTTAAAAATTTTTTTTCTAAGCATCTGTGGATGGCCAGATGTTTCTATGGTTGCACAAACTTTCTGCTATTTTAGAAACAAGAAATAAAAGTGAGCCTCGTCCACACGAGTTTATATTAGAACTGACGGGTGACAATTCAGTTTAGTGGAGTGATTCTATTGTGAGAATTTAATGGTGTCCCTTACTGTAGGGCTTCACAATTTGCAATCTGTAAGCAGACCAACAATTTGTCATTTTCGTATGAATTTTCAGGCTTTGAGAAGAGTTTTGCCTCTTAGGAGGTGTCTCTCTTCCACTCACACCACTGGGCTCCTAAGCTCCCAAAATTATAAAAAAGAGGCAAAGATTTAGCAGCCTTCCCCCCCCCCCCCCAGAATTCACAGTCATACAACAGAATTCCCCCTGCATCCTGCCAGCCAATTAGAAGCAAGTTATGGCCCCTGGTTTGAGAAGGATGCTCCTTTCCATGTGAACTCAACCTGCGGCTTTGGGAAAAAAAGGTCTCTGTGTATGTGTGAGTGGGTGTGGGGGCACCAAGATTCCAAAAGTTGGCACAGTCCCAAGATATGGGGGGGCTCACTCATTCTCTGTGCCACCATGTGTTTACTTTCTGCCTGGTGTATTGTGTAAACTTAAACAATTGATTTATTCAGTTGTTTCACTAGTGAAAGTCTTTCAAATAGTGTGTGAACTTTGTCATTGTGACTAAGCAGAAACTTGAATCCCTTTTTTTTCTCTTTGCACTCCCATAACAGGCTGCTTTGACTTTGCAAAACAAAACTTATGCAAGTCTGCACTGTATTATAGAAGGAGCATCTGCCTGTTTCTTGCTTTTAAATATGCCTTTACTCAATCTTTCTAGGTAGTTTTTTGAAAGAAGGGAAAGTACATTTTTCATTCGCTTAGGAATTTGTATGAGGCGTGTCCAGGAATTTATTTCTAAGTGCAGGGCTATTCACTGCTTTTTCTGTCAGAAAAGTATCTGAAAGTGCCATAGACTAATTTTCCAGTTTCTGCAATAAACAGATTTATTCTCTGGATTGCCTTTTATAATAAATCATCCTTATTGTGTCTTTTGAATGGAACACTTTTTCTTGCTCTTTTTGGCTTTGTGGTTTGTTCTGACTTCTTATCCTGCTTTTGTTAGCTCCTTTCACTTCCTCTGTCTTTCTGATCGAATTTCAGAACAAGCAATAGATTTTTATTAGTCATTATCCCCCCCCCCACAGAGGGAAACAAGGCATGGGGCTGATTTGGTATGACTTACTGCTTCAGTTGGGAGAAAGGGCAAAGTCTCTGGAACCAAAGGATGAGACATCAATTCTTGATTGAACTGCTGATCTGTCCTAATTTTAAGTTGAAACAATGTGATGTTTTTGGTACAATTGTCATAATTTTAACCCTCAGATTAATTGCAGTCATATTTTGGAGTCTGCTTCTGTTTTGATTGGAAACACTGGATCGGATCAGCTTTAAATAGTGACTTTAGTTTTCTGTTGTATCCATTGTAGGATAAGAGCTACGTATGTTAATCTATCTCAGGGTTAGGCAAACTACGGCCCCCATGAGTCAAATCCTGCCTCCCAACCACTAACTACAGTCTGTGAACTAACTGAGAAAGTAGAAGAGGGCAAACGACAGACAGACCACTGCAAGGCCCAGCCTCAGTCAAGCTGAGGAGTGGGGACAGGGCACTTTGGGCAGTGATGGCCTTGGCTGATGGAGCAGCCAGCCACGGTTGCAGAAGCAGAGGTGGAAGGATGAGCTCTGTCCCTTTACACAAAATGTTTGATGACCTCTGATTTAAAAATTCAGGAGGAATCTATTAACATACTGAAGCTCCTGAAAGTTTTTTGTCTGAAAAGATGCTACCAGATGTCTTCTAATTTTTAGATTTTTATTGATATCTGTTCTATGATAGATATCTTATAGATATGTATCTATTGAAAACAACTTGATGGCATATAATCAGTTGGTATCGCTGAAATAATTTGGGAGGAAATTGTCATTAACTATCTTACGGAAGGAAATCTTAATAATTGAGTGACATTCGTCATGTAAATAATCAGTTATAGGAACCCGGCTCTTGGTGAAGATTGTAAAATGCTTGCAAATGTCTTTTCACTGCATTTCATCTTTTCATTTCTAGGGACCATAAAGAGACAGATGGGGTGCAGGACCTAGTGCTAAGGTATTCCGATACGGCTCTTCTCCGCTGCTTTCCTTCATACTGAAAACTCAACGTCTGCCCGTGTAACTTAGTCGCCAATTAAATTTTCTGAGCATTTTGGAAAACCATGGGGATTGGCAAAAACACTACTTCGAAATCTGTAGAAACTGGAAACCCAGCAGAGGCCAAATATGAGGATGAAGCCAAGCACACTGCTTTTTTCACATTGCCAGTAAGTTAATATTTAGAAATGTTAATTTGCTTTTGGTAGTATTGTGAGGCTGGTGCATTTCATCTGTGTAGTCTTCCTTAGAAGTCATGTTGGGTTAAGCTCTAGTTCTCCAAAAAGGGAGTCATGGAAATACATTTTTACATAGCAGAACTTTGAAATCAGCATAGATAAGTAGTGTGATGTGCTTTTCACTGATGTCACAATCCCTTTCTGACAGGTGCTTCCTCTGAAAGCTTTTGATTGCTGAGTTTTGAAGGAGGACAGTGTTATAAAAGCTGTCTGGGTAAATCTGATCTATTGAAGGATAGAGTTGAGTGTATTTTTGAGCAGGAGGAGTTAAAAGAAACAACCATTCCACTCTTATAAAATTAATTTGACAACTGCTTATGAGTGACTTATTTTGTTCAGAAAGCTGATGCAATAGGGTTGGCTAATTGGGTTGCTCAAGTGACCACAGTCTTATCTATCTGAATGCATTAGATGAGATTAAAAAGATTGCTTCCAACTATTCCTAAGGATATTACAAAGCTTCTTTGAAGGACTGCAATTCATTGAAGGTCATTTGAGTACTGGTTGCCGTACCACAGATTATCCTAGAGATGAAAATGATACAGAAATGCATTACTCAAGTCCTTTAGGGCAGGGGTTCCCAACCAGGGGTGCGAGATGATATTCCAGGGGGTGCGAAAACTTGGGTTTAGAAGTTTTAAAATTATAGTTTATATGCATAATTTGTTATTTTGAACTTTGGTAAAGGGTGCGAGAATATATCAGAAGCATTCTAGGGGTGCGGGGTGTAGAAAAGGTTGGGAGCCACTGCTTTAGGGAATGGAGCAGTTAAAAATGGCAAGGATATAAAGGTGTAAATTTATGCATCGTGTTTAAGAATTAAAAATAAAACTCTTGCATAACATAAAAAGTAAGGTAATCCAATAAAAAATACTGTGCTTTGGGTGAAAGGCTCATGATAAAAAGCATCTATGTTTAGTATAGATATATATCTGCATATTTAGTACTTTATATATAATTTTAAAACTACACATTATATTGAAATTATTCATTTGTCAAATTTAGAATCTACATTATAACTGTAGTTACATACTTCTATATAGCAATTGTTTCTCTAAAATATTTTTTAAAATAACAAACATCTTGATTTTATTAATCCGTATTCAGTTAACTTTGGATGCAACAGACAAAATCTGATTTAATTCTTCACTTCAAATAACAGAGAAGTTTGGACAGTTACTCTCTAATTTTGGGAAATTTGTATTTTCAGATTTTTATTTTTGACTGATATTTCTTACCCCCAATTAGTCAGCTAAGTCAAAAATTTTCTGTACTTTATGTTGTTCTGTGTTTTAGTTTATATTCTCTATAATCATTTTAGAGTATTACTATTAATTAATAATTATAATTATTTTTTCTTAGGTTGTAATAAGTGGAGGAGCAACTTCAAGTGGCGATCAAGATACAGAAGACACAGAACTCATGGCAATCTATACAACAGAAAATGGAATTGCAGAAAAGGTACCTTAAAAATTAGATTAAACTTAACATCTTGATACAAATGAACTGTCCTAATTCATTTGTACGTTTGCTCAGTTTGGCTTTGAACAAAGCCCTATGGAGTTCTTCACCAGTTCAAACTGATTTCTGTTGAATGGAATCCTTAAAGGAGGGCCAAAATTACTATTCTAAGGCTATATGGCTTAGTAAAATTAGATTTGGAGATAATGAAAATTGATGAAGGCACTCCCAATCTTTTCTCAACCAGGGCAAGAAAAAAAATCTATAAGACTGCAGGCTCTGATAAACTACAGAAGGAAGTGAATCAGAGCCTTTTGGCTGATAATAATGAAAAACAAAGCTGACTCATTCAGTCTTGTTTGTTGTAAAATGTTTGTTTGTTATATCTTGGTTTGCTGGGAAAATATTCAGTAATAGTGTCGTCTTATCATATGAAAACTTTATCAAGCAGATGAAGCTAATGCAGTCAAAGACTGCTCCTGCCCTTGGGCCCCAGTAGTCATGAATCACAAAATTGTTGTGGTTTGGTGCTGTAGCAGATTGGATGCCAGCAGTGCCCTTGGTTGGATTCTTCACATTCTGTAATCTCCACCTGATGGGGTTATAAAACCTTCAAAGGTTTTGTCAGTCCACTCCCTTCAGTTCTGGTATTTATGACAGAGATTCTTGTCTTCTGCAAAAGCTTCAAGGCCATGACTCTTGTAATACCTTTAAAGCCAGGGGTCTCACTCTTGGCAGCTTAAAGATGTATGGACATCAACTCCCAGAATTCCCCAGCCAGCAAGGCTGACTGGGGAATTCTGGGAGTTGGCGTCCACACAACTAAAAGCGGCCAAGATTGAGAAACACCGATTTAAGCAGCTGGTGAGGTCTAGCCTAAATCTTCTGAAAAGGTAAATCCAATATTGCCACATTTAGAATGTTGCAAAGTTTGGAATATTTCAGGAAAGTGTAGGAAGCAAACAGAACTTAAAAAATTAAATTTCATGGAAGTCTTCTGGGAAGGGCATTATATTTCCAAAATCTCTCCTGCGCTCCTCCCTCCCCCAACACCTTATTTTTTTAAAGGATAAATATGATCAGTCAGGTAGAATATCTTGTAGAAGAGTTACCACTTTCCACACATGATCACACGGTCTTCAGCCATAGTCCTGATCATCTTAGCTTTGAGAGCAGGGAGGGTTCTAAACAGAACTTCTCAAAGTAGTGACTGAATTCATGCATTGCCATATGGCAGAATAGGTTGGCCATCATTTATTTTTTTAAAAAAAAATAATTTTTTTACAAAGAACAGAAACTAACAAAGTGC
Organism: Bothrops alternatus; assembly: GCA_034064705.1. Lineage (NCBI taxonomy): Eukaryota > Metazoa > Chordata > Lepidosauria > Squamata > Viperidae > Bothrops > Bothrops alternatus. The sequence goes on from JARGCV010000327.1 coordinate 1,307,332, forward strand.
AAAAGAAGCAAAGAAAGAAAGAAAAAAGCAAAAGTGCGGAAGAATAAAAACAAGTAGAAAGGCCATCTCATCCAACTCTCTGCTTGATGGAGGAATGTCTAAAGCATTTTAGCAGATGACTTTTCGATGAAGAGGAACATACCATTTCTTGAGGCAGCCTATTCCACAGTTTGACAGTCCTTACCATGAGGAAATGTCTCCAAATATCTAACCTGAATCTCCTTTACTGTAGTTTGAATGCAATTGCCTATGTTCATGCAATCATTAAGCCCTAAATTGTGATTTTCAAAGTGCGGTGTCTGTGTCCTGGTATCATATTGAGTCAAACCCAAACATAACAGCTATTTCCTGGGCTCAAGTTCCTCCCAGGTAAAGTTGCACCTTGCAGTGTAGGTTTTCTGTAAGCTCTGTTGTACACATCCTCCTAACTCTTTTGAAAACATGGTCTTCAGAGGAGGTGAGAGATCTGAAGTTTGAGTTTAGCTGTTTCCTGTAGGAATCCATTGGCATCAGCTGTTTCCTAGTGGGACCCACTGATACCATGGCACTACTGTGGAAGGGGTTGCGTTCTTATGCCTGAAATGACCTCAGCTACAGTGATAGCTTCAGAAGATGCTCTCTTGTGAAATAAAAATCACTCCTTTGTTTGATTTTCTGTTAATCCATTTCATAAAGAACACAGCATATACATATGAGGAAATTTGAGGAGGAAGCTGCATGTGCTTAAATCATACGGACCGATGGTTTAGAGCTTAAGAAGTCACGTTTCAAAACAAGATACTCTGCAATCAAGTATGGATTAAGTCAGCACTTTTGTTATATAAATCAAAGTTTCAGCAAAATCTGAAACTGCTAAATTAAACAAATCTTTTCCCCCCAAGGGCTACTGCCAATAAAAGGTGTTAAGTGGTGTTCCTATTTTCACAGCCCTTAAATAACAAAATTTTAAACCATTTATATGAAAATGGCACCATAGCCTATGCAAAGCAATGGCCTTTTGAGATTTGCAATGAATATTTATTTTGGTCTTTAAATCTCAACGTGCAACACACAAAGCTTACGCTTTTTCATTTTGTGAGCTTCATATTATTTTCTTTCTCTTTTTTCTCTATCCATCTTCTTTCCCTCTTCAGAAGGGTACTGCATTAGATAAGTAATCAATTGCTTGCATTAGAGATTAATAACTTCATTATTAAAGAGTGAACCACTCTCCACTTTTGGACAAAGAATTGTGTGTCTTCCTGGCTGACCTTTCCTATTCACTGCTTATTTATCTTCAACATTGTTCCTCATATATTTAATTTGACCGCATGTTTATATATTTAATTTGACCTCAAGTTTGACCTTTTGGAAACTATTTGGAAACTATCGAAGTGTATAAAATCGTGCATGGGATAGAAAAGGTGGATAGAGAAAAATTCTTTTCTCTATCACACAATACCAGGACAAGGGGGCACTCCCTAAAGCTTATAGCTAAGAAAGTGAGGACAAATAAAGGGAAATATTTCTTCACCCAGAGGGTCGTTGATTTATGGAATTCACTTCCTGAAGGGGTCGTGACAGCTGTCAGCCTTGACAGCTTCAAAGCAGGTTAGATAGATTCATGGATGCCAAGTGTATCGGTGGTTATTAAAACGGATGTCCATGTGCCGCCTCTATGTTGGTTGAGGCAGGCAGGATTCCCTTGAGTACCATTTGTTGGGGGTCAAGTGAAAGGGAGGGTTTTGCCTTCTCTTTCTGCTCAAGATCCCCATGTACAATTGGTGGGCCACTGTGTGACACAGAATGCTGGACTCGATGGGCTTTGGCCTGATTCAGCATGGCTCCTCTTATGTTCTTATGTTCTTATTACTTTCAGTCTAAAGCCTTAGTAAACCTTGAACTTGAAAAATCCCAGGAACTAATTGCAGAAAAACAATGTCTTGGGTCTTCCTTTATAGAAGTGAAGGGAAGGATACTCTACCAAGTCAGATCGTTTCGGTCAGTATTGGCCATGCCAGCCTGTAACTTTCCACTTAACAACTGTTTCATTTAACAACTGCAGCTGGAACTGATGTCTTAAGTCGGTGTGGTCATGTGAAGTTGCACTTAACTAACTCAGTGTGTAGCAAGTGAGTTACAGCTTCCAACTGCGGTTGCTGAGTGAGGGTTAACTGTACATGTAAAGCAGATCTTGCACAAATTTAATCTTCATCCTTGGTTTTATTATATTTGATTATTGTGTAGTTTTTTGTCATAATTCTTTTGAATATTTATGAGGCCTAAAAACACTTTTCCACTAAGAACCTCAAAAAGAACTCTAAAACTCAGATTTGCCATATAAGTGTTTATCAAACTTTACACCTCATTGTCTTCCCTAAACTTTGAATCTGTTTCCAGCCATGATGTGATTGACATGAGGCACATAGCATTTTTCTTACATCAACAGAATTATAGGTTGTAAATTATGGGAAGTATTTGTGTCCAAAACCCTTAAGAAGGATTCAGACAGATTGGAGGAGGTTCAGAGAATATGGCTGTATGATTACATACTTTAGTAATATTCCACATTATCTGTCTATATGAAGATCAAAGTTGAATGAGTACTAAATGGTCTCTTCCACGCCTAGGGTTATATTTCTAGCAAAGCTATATATATTGAAATAAATGAAACCTCATTAGAAAACAGTAGAGTATTGTCATAAATCATGGAGTCTGGATCTCTTATGCAAGTGTAATCTTTCTTTTTTCCAGAAAATATCCCTTAACCTCTAATCTACCATCTACATTTCTTTGTGTAAACAGTTGGGCATGACAATCTTTTTTTTGGCACAAGATATGTGGTGATTATATCATAGGAACAGAATAATGCTTTGCTTATATGTAAAGGCAGAAGTTGGTTACGTTAAAGAGACGGTGCCCATGTAGTCTGGCTGATTACTAGAAAAATAAAACAGTTGTGTTTTTTTTTTTTTGCTTTGTGAATTGATAGTGCTTTGCAGCAGGCCACAGGACTTCTCAAGCGTATCCCAGTAACATATTAATAGACTGTTGTATTAAATGGTGGCTAATTTAATGGTTGACAGAGTTCTCTGGCAGAAACCCTTGACAGCAGTGGAAGCTCAGACGCACAAAGAACAGACATGATCTACACAATTGAGGATGTTCCGCCCTGGTATCTCTGCATATTCTTGGGGTTACAGGTACAATTTGTTCCAATATATTTTTCATTGAAATGCTAGTGAGCAGTGAAGTCAGAATTTAATTTTAAAGTATTGTGTTTAGAATTACTTAGCAGGGACCTCATGGAAATGACACTTTCACAGGACTTGTGTTTGGCAGGATAATTCAGGCAGCAAAGAACTACAGATAATTTATTCCTGGTTTCCTTCTCTGTTGTTCTGAACAGAAATGTATGGGGTGATGATGTTTCTGGCCATAGTATTTTCTTCTTGAACAAATAATTTCTGCATCACTATATGAAGGCACACCAGGTTATTTCAAAAAACATTTCCAAGAGGGCCTGAATTCTGAAATTATTTAGGAATGTAAACCGTACCCCCTACATTTTTTGTACTTGGGAACTCCACTAGGGTACCCAATTGTGCAGTCTTCACAGTTTTGCAGCCAGAATGCTTGTCTTCTAGCAGGGAGGGGATGTGTCTGGATGCCCTGAAGAGCAACAAGATGGAAGGGAGGCTTTAAGCATGGATACATTCCATTAGAATGTTCTCCTGCCCAGTTCTTGAATAGAATGAAGGGGTCATATGTGAGCATGTTAAATAAATAATCCTCTAACAAATCTTTCCATTTTAGTGGGCTTGTACAGCTCAGCTTCCTACTGATCTTATACTCTGGAAATTAGTGAGAGGTTATGCAGTGATATGCTGGAACTGGCTTATACCAGCCTGCATGGGTGGATGTTAAATTTTCTGTAATTTTGTAAGCCGATTGAGTGCAGAGTGAGCCAAGATGCTTAGTGCAGAGATGGTTGTTCAGCACTTATCAGTACAATCTAGAGGTTGCCTTTGATTAAAGATTTTGGTTTGCCACACTAAGAAAATTGCTGAATGTGAGAATAGGTTCTTCTGGTGAGAAGAATTCAAGATAATAAAATTGGGGCTTTTCACGTTTTGTGCAGTATCAGTATGCAGATTGGAAACTGCTTCATACAAAGGTTAACACTTTTCATTTACCCAATCTAAACTGATTACTTTTGACTATCAAAGAGTTTGTTCAAACTCTGCTGTCTGAGATCATTTTAATAAGTATGAGATGTTGATTCTTCAGCACAGAGTCTGAATCCGTAACTGAGTTGTGGTCTCCTCCCTAACATCTGCTGGACTCTCCCCAATAGAATTTAGTTAGTATTAGGAAACCTGATGGCATATCACTAGTTTTTATTTTGGACTGCCGTTTTCTAATCCTTAACTGAGATCATCAAAGTGTGTTTCTTTATTAAGATAATGGTCATTTTCTAATGGATAAAACTATCCATACAGAATTATTAATTGTCTTGATTTAATCGTAGTGGTATTGCAAACATAGGGAAAACAATTTACACAGGTGCACACACACACACAAAATTAAAAAATAACCCTTTGTTCTTTGCAGCACTACCTGACCTGTTTCAGTGGCACTATAGCAGTGCCCTTCTTGCTAGCAGAGGCCATGTGTGTTGGGTTTGATCAGTGGGCCACCAGCCAGTTGATCGGGACCATATTTTTCTGTGTTGGAATCACAACTTTGTTGCAAACAACATTTGGGTGCAGGTGAGTTACTCTTTGGTGATGCGTTAACTGCATATAACTTTTCCCTTGAACTCTGGGCACTGATGCTGATGAACAGCATTAGGTCTTGATTAAAGGCATAATACTTTGCCCTGGGAGAACCAGCTTCAGGTCATCTTTCAATTGTGAGGCTCCATTCCTAGGGTGGTTGTGAGGTTTGAAATAAGGGAGAGGTCTGTGTAAACGTCCTTTAATTGCTACAGAAAGGATGGATATAAAAATTAAAAATAGGTAATAACATGCTGGCAAAGATGATAGGAGTTGAAGCCTATGTTGTCTGGCAGATTGCGACTAGCTGCGAGGAATGAATGTTCAGAAAGCTCCTTCAGAGTGGTGATGGAAGTATTTAGCTTATGTAAACAAATTTAAAAGAAAAATTGTCTAATTTATATTTCAAAATTTCAACTTGCCAACTAGCATTCCTTCAAAGCATAATAATTCAGTAATAATTAAACAGTTCAGGAAGCAGGCAGATAATGTGCAAAATTAAAAACAGTCCTACTTGAGTCTGATAATAAAATGAAAAACCTTACTTAAATTATACCAAGTGAGTTGAATTAATGCCTAAATTAATTAGCAGCTGCTCCCCAAATTCTCAGCCAGAAAACTTTTCTTATCCCTGGAGCCTGAAATCCTTCCAGCAGAGATTAGAAGGACTGAAGACACTTTTATGCTCCAGGTACCTTTCATTTCCATGTAATGATCAGCCCAAGCATTCTTTCAGCACAGATAATAGGGTCAATACATTACTGTACAGGCGCTTACTTCTGGCAAAAGCCGCCTCGTAGTGAACAGTGGGTGTACTGAACAACAGCTTCAAAAAAAGGTTGGAAAATTGGGTGCAGTCGTATGATGATCCATTTAAAGACCATCATGGCTTACAAGCAAAGTTACTGGCTCAGTTATGGTTGTAAGCCAAGGACTACCTGTATATTATATACTTGATATTAGGAAACTAATGATCAAAGCAAAATCAGTTTTTGATTTTCTCTAATATTAAAACCATAGAATTTTCCATTCAGTTATAATATTCTGTTATTGTAGGGGGGGAAAAACAATGTACACTTTTCACCTTTGTACAAGGGCCAAAGTATGTTAAGTACCTACATCTGTATTATGTTTATTCTAGGCAGGATATTAAAAAATAACATGGAAAAATAACAAAAGGATGAACACAGTCATATTTTACTTTAGGTCTAGCCCCTCCAAGTATGATTTTATTTTGAAGCCTTTCTTTCAAAAAAATATGGAGTATATTTACCTATGAAAGAGAATATCGGGTGGGGAATGGTAACTCAGTAGGATAAAAAAGGCAGGCCGGTTTAAATAAACTAGTGAAGATTATTGAAAGATACCAACCCAAAGAAAACCTCCAGGATTTGTTCAATATCTTTCTAAGTTTCCTGGATTAGAACAGGCAGTCTGAAAAACAGGATCTTGTGAAAGAAACGAAGTGCGTACTTTTGCTTGCCCATAAGTTTTCTGAGTTGGTCCTTTTTATCAACCAAGGTTATGGTACAAAAACCAGAAAGCCAATAAAGATTGTTACGAATTGACCCAATCAGGACCCAGATTGTTGGGGGAGCAACATGCTGACTCTGAAGCACTGAAGCGGTATATAAGTCTAAGTGCTACTATATATAAAGTCTTCATGAAAATGGAAGCCAGAAAAGAGAGCATCCTTTTTGCTTTTTAAATCATTATCAGTTAAGTATTGTTACTGATAACTAGCAGTCTCCTCATACGAAGAGAAGAGAGGTGTGCCAAGGGTTACCAAAGCTCTCCCTAGTTCATCATGCTGTTCCTAAAAAGAGCCAAACAGGTTCTGGTGAACATCTACCTCTCTACTCCTTATTACCAGAAATGTATACAAGAGGACACCTGTTGTAGAAATTAGATGGTTTCTTTTGGAATTGTTTTGTTAAGCAAAGTCTGTTTGGTTTGATAAAGGATCAAGCATATCATTCTGGAATAATTTTGGAAAAGAAAGAACAGTCTGATTTTACAAATATTTTGCAAATATTGACAGCATGCTGTCTGAAGAATTTTGGGGGTTGAACCCACACATCCTAAGCTTGTAAAGCTTGAAACAGGCTGAAATCAATCGTTTAGGGAGTGATCCTGCAAGGAGAGTTTGTTTGCAAAAAGTAGAGCTTTACACTCATCTTTCTTTCTTCGTAGATGTGCTTGTAAGGATCCTGTGATTACGCAATGGTTATTTAGTTATTTGATCATTCTGGATGCACTCCTTCTTTTAAAACCTTTTTACTATTATGAGCCTTTGCAAAGCATTTTAATATGAAAGCCAAAAATGTATGTCTCTCACCCATCTTGTTTGTTAAGTGAGATGATTTTGCCCCTCCAAAAAACAGTTGTAATTATGAAAGAAGATCAGCTGTATCCAAAATAATCAAATAAACAAATGGTAAAATGAACAGAATACATTCAGGCTACAAAACTGAAAAATGTGTGTCAGCTGTAGCCTCATTTTCACTGTAGCCAGACAAAATTTGACTGTAGTATTGATGCTAGACAAAATTATGCTGCCCGACATGGCGATGTATCCTTGGCATTCCAGTGCCACAGATCTTGATCTGTGACCTTATAGGAGCTGCCAATTTCCCCCCCAAAAGGAATGAAAGGACACAGGAAAGAAATTGTACTCTCTGATTTCTGCTGATTGCATGTTTTATTGGCCAATAAACCTTGAATCTAATCTGCCATACTAGAACAGATTGAGTCATGAAGAAAGGAAAAGAGTGGAGTAAAGGATTCTATGTTGTACGCTGTTGGGGTAGTTTCTGTGGATTCTTGTGGAAGGAGGGATCCATGTAAGATGGAGTTTTGTCATTTTAAGACTGTGAATATAAGAAAAGCCAGAGAAGTTAAGGGAAATTTATGGCCAGCATTGCTTTCTGTTTATGCTGTCTGCCTTACCAGAGTTAGCCAGACAACCTTACCATCTGGAAGAATGCAGGAAAAAAGGTAATCCCAAAACTGTCCAGGACTAAGGTATTTAGGATTCCCTAGATTAAGACTAAGAACTAGCTTATGCCCTTGGAGTGATTTATAGTAAACTACTATCACTGTCTGTCCCATTCACTGTTATCATTTAAATCAGGGGTCTCCAGACTGGGCAGCGTTAAGATTTGTGGGCTACAATTCCCAGAATTGTTCAACTCCCAATGCTGGCTGGGGAATTCTGGGAGTTGAAGTCAATAAGTCTTAACATTGCCCAGTTTGGAGTCCCCTGGTTTAGATAAAGAGGGAGGTCTCTGTTTCATTGATGAGATTGTTGTCCTAAAGGCCTTTATGACTTTTCAAAAACCATCAAATTAGTCCACACAGAGCCTGACGTCAACTCTTTTCCTTGTTCTCTTTGTTGGTTTTTGTGATTTGGTCAACCATAGAGTAACTCTTCTAATTTTTCATTGTTTATATTGCTTGGTATTCATATTTATGGGCACTATAATAAATTTAGATGAATTAGATTTGGAAAGATAAATTTAAATAAGTAGTAAAAATAACATTGAACAGGTGACTCTTCTTGCATGCTGTGGCAGTGTTTTAAATGTGGGTGTTTGCCTCTTTCAGGTTACCCTTGTTTCAGGCCAGTGCTTTTGCGTTCTTGGCTCCCGCTAGAGCCATCCTCTCTCTGGACAAGTGGAAGTGTAATAACACAGGTGAGCAACCATCCTTTCCCTCTGTGCCTTTGGTCATTCAGGGCAAAAGCTGAAACGGAGGAAAACTACTTTTTTTAGGCTGACTCTGATTTATAACGGTCTTGAGGTTATAAAGTGCTGGCTCAGGAATTCTGGGAGTTGAAGTCCACGAGTCATAAAATAGCCAAGGTTGCCTACCCCTGGCCAAGGAGGAACAGCAGGAATAGAATGTTTCCAGGGGTTTGGGAATACATATATATATATTTGGAGCCCTCAGAGCTTCCTGAATTTAGCTGAATGTTCACATTGAGTGTCAAGGATTCAGAAATGGAAAATACAGGAGATCTAAATTGCATTCTATAAAATAGGATATATACACTCCAGCCTTTATAAACTAGGAGAAGAAAAGGGAAAAAAAACCCTTAATTTTGCATTATTGCTTCACCCACTGGGTGAGCTGTAAATAAATTGCATCAAGTATAATGAACAATAATTAGGAAGAAAGTTTTATAAACAATTATTTAAGATGGTTTGCTTTTAATCATAATTAGAACTAACTTGCCTAGTTTAAATATCCTGGGCAAGTTTCAGTCTAACTGTTGACAGACCTGCATGAAAGATCCTGAGTGAACACCCTGCAGTTCAGTTGAATCAATGTTGGTTATTACCTATAAAGCCCTTCATGGCATGGGACCAGGATACTTACGGGTCCGTCTTCTGCCATATACTTCCCTTCGACCGGTGAGAGCGCACAGGGTGGGCCTCCTCCGGGTCCCGTCAGCGAAACAATGTTGTCTGGCGGGCCCTAGGGGGAGGGCCTTCTCTGTTGTGGCGCCCACCCTCTGGAAGCAACTACCTCCTGAAGTCCGCGTTTCTCCGACTCTCCCGGCCTTCCGAAAGAATTTAAAAACCTACCTCTGCTGGCAGGCCTGGGGATGATTGTTGATTGTGGTGTGACTGAGGAGTATGTGTGGGGTTTATTTTTAATGTTTTTTTCGGATTTATATTGAATTGTTTATTTGTATGTTGTGAGCCGCTCCGAGTCTGCGGAGAGGAGCGGCATACAAATCTGAAAAAATAAATAAATAAACAAATAAATAATTCCCCTGTCTCTGCTGGATTAGTGCCCACAATCCAGCATGGAAAATGTTGCATTAAACAGTGGCTTCATTATATGCAAATGTAGTCATAAAATAGAATTAGTTCCCAGAATTAAAAGTTAGACCATATATTTTGCTTTCAAACTTTCAAATTTAGTTTTCTATTAATTATTGCCAGATAAGTCTTGCACACATTTAGGTAATTGGAATTTGGCAGATGTTTTTGATGATATAAGAGCAGTTTAGTTGGACTGTTTCCCCAACCTAAGTGCAGAATATAGAAGTAAAAGCCCTTCAGAGGATGACAAGCACTTATTATAAAATAGCAGTGAGGTATTCCAAAAGTAATTGGCTTGCATGAAGAAAAAGTAATCTGTTAATTAGATGTCAGATGGATCAATCCCGATGACTCAAGGCATCATGCCGTAGGTGCTTTGCTTTGAAGTACAGTAACTTGGAATCAGATCAATTTTCTGGTTCCCAAAAATATCAAAGAAAGATTGGGTGAAAAAAATGTGCAGTGATGATGCCGTTAATGTTTGCCTTTTATTCTCCAAGTAATTGGTTTCTGAAAACTCTGTGATGGTTGTCAATTTGCATCATATCATCATACAGCCGGAAGGCACCTTGGGGGTCTTCTAGCCCGAGTTTTTTTCTAGATCTCTGACATGCTGGTCTCGTATCGTATCTTTTGTTTTTTTCCTCTGTAGTATTGTGTTTGATTGGGCCTTTAGTATTTCGTTTTTCAGAATTTTCCAAGCATCCTGAACTGTTTTCCCCTCTAGGATTTCCATCTGTAGAATCCTTTCTAATCTCTCTCTTAATTTGTTGAATTTGGCTCTCTTAAAATCTAAAACACACTAGTCGTACTTCGTTCAGTTCCCCGTGGCAGATTCTAGTATGACATAATCACACTCCTTCAAACTTTCTACAACTTCCACTCCCTTCACCATTTCATCCTTATTAGGATTAAGTGCAGTATCCCTTCTCTGTCTTTTGGGTGAGAAATATATCAGCTGGGCACATCAATTTGCAGCAGCCATGTATAAGTTAAGCTTACTATAGTTGGAAAAGATGCTACCAGATTCCTGATTTATTATTTTTGGGGGACTAACATGGCTCTCCTATAATATCTAACATCAGGCTCCTTTTTCCCCAATTATGAGCAAAAAAATAATAATCCCTTTAAATAAATGTGTTAGCCATTAAACGTATATTAAATTCTGGTTTTTATTTTCCAAAGACAAAACACTGTCAGTAAAGGCAGCTGAACAGGAATTTGATTTTTTTCCCCAAACTAGACATTTCCCAGAGAAATCTTATTTTGCATCTAGAATATCAGCTTTTGAAATACCAGGTTTCAAATATTAAATAAGAGAGAAATGTGTTACTAATTTCCACAGTTATCTTGTTAGGCTGCCAATAGGCAACAGCATGTATAGGCATAATCATATTTTACTTGAGATAGGCCCTAGTATTTTGGCAGTGTTCCATACCCTTTTCCAAATGAGTAGCTGTGAACATGCATGAGTTTCCAAATTTCTAGAAAAAGAGTTAAGGTCAAAAATTCAGATCACGTTCACATATTGTGTCAAGTCATAATGTAGTCCATTTAGTTTTGGCATTTGGTGTATTTGCAACCCCAACTATTAGTACATGATAGTTAAATAATAAATCTGACCGGCTGCAACTTCTTTAATAAATAGTGCTTAGTATGGTGAATAGCCCAAATGCCTAAAATATGTATTTCTTATAATTGCATCAGTAAAGCTTTCTGGATTCAGACATAGATTTCCTCCCCACCATGTAGAAATTCAGGGTACGGTACAAGGTCAAATAATGTGATTATAGATTTTAATAAATCAGGATGGTGACATTGCTCTTTGCCTTCGGAAAAAGCTAGAAACTTTGTGGAAGTTAATTGGGTAAATAGAGAACATTTTGTTAATAAAGGGATCTCTTGTTCTGTCTTAGAAGCCATCCTCTAAGCAGGAGGCGTCAGACAGGAGCTGTTATTACAGTCTAGCCAGCCAAATTAAGAAGCGACATTTTTGTGACATAACACACCCGAATCACATCTGTGCTGTGAAATCATCCTCCGGATCATCCAAGTGAATCTCTGCCTCTTTGTGCTCACTGGGGGTTGCCCATTCTGGGATAAAAACTGGTTGTAGCAGCACAATGCGTGAATGCTATAAATGCTGCCTTCTGGGACCATTTTTACTTACCACGAGAAAGCCTAGAGTGATGGATTAGAAGGAGCCTATCCATTGAGAGAGAAGAAGGTAGCCAACGAGACAAACTCAACTGGTGGGAGGAAAATTAGGCTAGGGAAGGAGTCAGGCACTTAGAGCTGGCTAAGCAAAGGCCCTCATGTTTCTTTCTCCTTAACCTCATGGAATGCAGAGGTCTCCTCTGGCTGAATAGATTTCTCAAACTCATTGATTGGAGTGTTTCTATGAGAACCTGAGTAAGCAGGAAATACCTTCCTGGGGGTGGGGGGGTGTCATCATTTTGAATTTGCGCCTCTTTTGTCCCCTCTGCCGCCCCTCGCAAAATATATTTCCCTGCGTTCATTAGAATTTGGTCAACTAATCTTTTAGTCAAAACCCAGGAGAGAAGGGATTAAAAAGATCAAACAAGACCAGGAAGTGATATTCTACAGTTCACAAAAAATGAGGGCAATTCACAATCTGGCATAAGACAATTCATAAAACATTAAACATGGCACAATGTGGTTTGCTACCAGTCAGTTCGGATTTACTATTCGTGATTGTAATGTGGGAGCAGCAATAAGCTATTTATCTGCATGTAACAGTTAACTATTTTAAAATACTAGAGAAGAGATAGGGGTCTTTTGCTTTACCTGAGAATAAGCAGGACAATAAATGTGTTCCTAACACTATTATAAAAAGTACATTTTATCAGTACGTGCTACAGCTTCAATTACCACCATCTCACAAAGGCATAATTTCAGTTCCATAGGTTTTATATATATATATATATATATATGCAGGTCTTTGGTTCTTCGGGTTTTCTCCCACGTAGAATTTGAAGTGTCTTGGCAACGTTTCGATGAAATCTCATTCAGAAAACATATATATATATATATATATATATTTATATTTGACCTTTGGTGGCTGTGGGGAAGCAGTTAAATTGGCTAGCAGAATGGATTTTTCTATATTTAAAATGTATATACCATGTATATATGATCAGCAGCAGTAGGGGGTCAAGGAGGGGAAGAAGCTTTTTGTGTTTATTAAAGCCATTTATTTTGCCATAATGAGAGGTATTTCTTTTTAACCTTCCAAGCTGTAATGGCTACAAATGGAACATCGGAGCTGCTGCACACAGAACATATCTGGTACCCCAGAATACGAGAGGTAACTTGCATAATGTATTCGGCACCGTGTCCTCTATTGGGCACTTCTCCAGATGGCTGACTCTCTCTGATTTCCTAAAATCTCTTCATGTACGGAGTTTAAACTTGCCTGGCCTTTTCTTTATGATTGCAAAGTTCCCAACTGCATGAGATCCAATCCGTGATTGCTGAGGATATGCTCTTCGTGCTAAGTAGTGATTATTCTCTGTTTCATGGCATGCAAGTGCTTCTCATCAGTAATATGTGCAATAATGGAATAACTGTTAAGAGGCTGCTGGGTCTCACTCTGTGTAGCAGTGCAGTCAAAGGCTTATAGGGAGAATAATCTACACTGCCTTAACTGTGTTTTTGCTCCAGAAAGCCATGCCGAGTTAGAAGCACTGCCTTGCTTTCTGCAGATTATTTATTGGTCTTGCTGCTCTATTTCTCTTTCCCACCTGACTCCCAATATTTTAGGTGTTCTTGGTCCTTATGAATCTAGAACAATTAATAATAATAAAATATAGATCCAGTGCACACCTATGACATGGAACTTTTCACCCATCCCATTGTTTTGGGCTGCCAGTTGTTCCTCAATTTAAAACATCCCCTCTCTCTTCCCCATCTTCAAACCATAGCTCCATCCTGCCAAGAGGCCTGCAGCCAAGGGGGGCTGGCAGTCTCCTGAGACCACTGCGCTGCTCTATGCCAGCTTCTAAAGAGCACGTGTGACCAAATGCATCATACACTCTGCCCCTAGGAGCTAAGAGCATCACCTTCGCGGCATCACCAGCCCCTGCCGGTTTGATCTGAGAACTTGAAAGGTTAGCTTGGAACCCAGGTCTTCCTGTATAACCGTGTGATGTGCTATTAACACAACTGCCGGATTGGTCTAATGACCCCGTTGTGTGTTAAGCTTTGTGCTTAAGCAGTAAGGATGAGGTTAGTAGTCCTTCAGTTGAATCATCTTCTGGTGATAACATAGCATGCACCTCTGAACTTCAGATGTTCTTGAGTCTGGAAAACTTGCTGCTTAAGCACTCTCTTGCATAACACATGCCATTGCCCAGTTCTGCCTAGTCACTTGATTTTTTGACTTGTAGTTCATGACCCGATTCCAAAATCTCTGCAGAAATATAAAACCTTCTCTGTAACAACAACAACAACAACAACAACAAAAAAACTGGAAAGAAGAGGGGGAATCTAATTAAGGCTTCTCTTTTTTCTCTGTGTTCAGATCCAAGGTGCTATTATCATGTCTTCTTTGATAGAAGTGGTGATTGGATTCCTGGGCCTGCCCGGAGCACTCTTGCGATACATTGGCCCTCTGACTATTACACCCACGGTAGCTCTCATTGGGCTCTCTGGGTTTCAGGCTGCAGGGGAGAGAGCAGGCAAACACTGGGGCATAGCCATGCTGTAAGTATGCTTGGTCATCCAGCTGTCAATATTGTACAGGTGTCACTTGATAACCTGAGCAGGAGAATGTCAGTATCACTATGGAAGGTGGCCTTTTGCCCATTAGGCCACTCTCCAAAAACAGTGTATCTTGTAAATAGGTCATCCTTGGTATGATGCCAGTACTCCATTTTTAAATTGCTTTTGGGGAGAAAAATTACACGGCAGTAACAGAAGAGGTAAGGATGCAAATTGAAAGATGGTAAAAGGAAACAACGGCATCCAGGTAACTGCCCCACAGAGGTCCCAGCAAAATGCAGTATTTAAAATCCAGAGAGGAGAACCCGGATCTTGGCTGTTAAAATTATCTTAGGATAACTGTTCCATAAGGGTCAATTACATTTAATAATATCTGTGCTCTCCTCTTTATGGGATTCAAAGGCACCGTGCATTCCAAATGTCACTTGGTGTGCAGTAGGGCTGGCGCTGGTTCAACAATACACACTTTGTGTAGCTCCTCCTGGTAATTGTGCTACCAGTCATACGTAAGAATATGTAATAGCAGAACCTAACCTGGTGATTGTTTGTGCGGCTACAATCCCTTTTGCAGCAGAGGAAAACGCTTATTTATTTATTATTTATTAATTGGATTTCTGTGCCGCCCTATTCCAGGAACTCAGGGCGGCTCACAACATGGATAGAAATCTAACATTAAAATACTTTATAAGAAAAACCTCTTAATTAAAAAATCAATCATCCAAACAAACATGCACACAAACATACACTGGCTAGGGGCAAGATGTTAACTGCCCCAGGCCTGTCGGCAAAGATGTGTCTTTAGCAATTTGTGAAAGGTGGAGAGGGTGGGGGCAATACAGCAATAGCTTAGCTGTAGAACATAGAACACTAGAGTTGAAAGGGACCTTGGAGTTCTTTTAATCCAATCCCCTGCTCAAGCAGGAGACCCCATGCCATAGCAGACAAATGGTTGTCCTTTCTCTTCTGGAAGTCTCCAGTGATGGAGTATCAACCCTTTCTGGTGGCAGGCCTCATTTGCTTGAGGCAAATAGGTTTGAGGCAGCCTTATCTGCCCTCAGGGTTACTGTTATGGAACTCTGTGTGTCTCTGATATAACTATTTTTACTTGAATGATTCCTTTAGCTAAATGCACATTATGAAGTCCTTTCAAGAAAGAAATGACAGAATCAACCTAGATTTGGGAAAGGCTGTTAATGGTGCAGAAGCATTTGGATGAATCAAAATTAGTGATTGGTTAAACATTATAATTAAAATGCATCACTGTAAATGATGGTGAATAGTAGATAAAATACTTTCTTTGTATTGACTACAGAGGTCATACTGAGCCGCCAATATATTTAGTTTACTTGATTTACTGAACCTTTTCAAGAGTCAAAACAAGTAACAAAAACTTGAAACAGATTAAAACACATTATAAACATAGCAGATGAAATAGGGACCCAGCCCTGCTATCCTTTGCCTCAAACCTTGAATAAATTACTCTGCAAAGAAAACACAGTGGAAAAAAATATGTCCTTTGCAGTCCTATCGAGGTGGAGAGGAATTTATTTCACATTTGTTTCATTGATTTTTATCTGTTATATCTGTGGAGATGCTGATGGACTAATCGTAATTCTTCTTCATCTTTTCAGGACTATTTTCTTAGTGCTGTTGTTTTCTCAGTATGCCCGAAATGTCAAATTCCCATTACCCATTTACAAGTCCAAAAAAGGATGGACTGCATATCGCTTGCAGCTTTTTAAAATGTTTCCTGTAAGTACGGTAATCTGTATATTGATTATTATCAGCATAGAAGCTTCTGTGTGTGTATGTGTGTGTGTGTTGTTTTCAAATGCAGAAGAGGAGGTAATTTGTAATTTCATTATAATTATATAACAAAGTTGTTGCTAAGGTAAGCTTTGAGAAAGAATCTAACCCAGAGGTGTCGAACTGTCGGGATATCTGTAATGGGATATCTGTAATTTGGAAACATCATGAGTTTTTCCTTGGCAAGAGTAATAGATAATGTTAAATTCAGTGGATTTTCGATGTGTGGTCCCACTATTACCTCTTTCTTTGAAATCTTTGGTAAGGATTCAGCACATCTGTTGATTAAGCTCTAGCATTTTTTTTTTTAAAAAATTGCTTCTTATTTGCAGTCAGTGATCAGCTGACTTTTTTTTCTGATCAGGGTGCACCATGTGTAATACGACTAGCAATCCCTTAAGTACTTACTTGGAAATTTTCCCAGTTTGGGAAATTGTATGGAAGACCCATTTAAAGTGCAATACTTAACAAAATGCTGCAAGTTTTTCTTTTAATCTGAAAATAATTGTGCTGTGTTAAGTACAAAAACCTCTGTCATCAAAGCATGTCTTCATTTTTATTTTATTTATTTGTATCCCGCCTTTATTACTTTTACAAATAACTCAAGGCAGCAAACATATTCCGCTTTCCCCACAACAAGAACCCTGTGAAGTATAATGGGCTGAGAGAAGAGGAGTGGCCCAAAGTCACCCAGCTGGCTTTCATGAACAGTGTGGGACTGGAACTCACGTCTCCTGCTTTCTAGCCTGGTGTCTTCACCATTAGCCCAAATGGGCTCTCGTTGCTCGCTATCTTATTTTAAGTGCCTTCCTGTCTCCCTTGCAGATCATTCTAGCTATTCTGGTTTCTTGGCTGCTGTGTTTCATCTTTACTGTGACAGACGTCTTTCCACCTGATAACACTAAGTATGGATTCTACGCTCGCACTGATGCCAGGCAAGGGGTTCTCCTAGTAGCTCCATGGTTCAAGATTCCATATCCCTGTAAGTGATGGATTCCTCAGGAGGAGGAATCTCCCTGAATATTTTGCTTTTTGCCTGTGAATCTGAAGATGCCAATTTAGATGAACCGGCCCTGGTCTGATAGTTCATTTTTGTTTTACAAGTATTTGTATAATTGTAAACTCTGAGACTATATAAACGCTGATAAGCTCTGACTTACCCAGTTCCATTCATGAGGAAAGAGCGTAATCAAATATTTTTGAATATATATTTGTTTCGTTTACATCTAAACTTTTCTTTGACTGGATAGTCTCTCACAACTTCCTGACTGAAGATTTGAATCAAGCGCTCCATGGTGCAAGTCAAGCCTTTATTTGTACTACTGTATACTGATTAGTGCCCGTATACAGTATGCCCCTATTTGTTCATAGGAAGTCTTTCTAATCAGAAGGCACCAGTTTATTGTGGAGATTAACTATCTAGGAATAATCACTTCGGTAGCAAAGTACATTTTTGATCCCCAGTATAGTGAATAACTGTAACTACCTTGCCCCTAGATTACAGAAATTACCTGTCCTGTCATGTAGGGAAGTATTTTACATTTTGAAAGTGCTTTGCTTTTAAAAGAATGAGGAAATCTGTATGTAATGATGATGAACCTCCAGCCTAACAGATCATGTTCTAATTGTCTGCAATCCTGATGGCTCACCAGCATCTGTGGCTGGCATCTTCACAAGCATACTATTTGCTGTGCAGCGGACAGGCTACTGAACAGGAATGGATAGTACTCTTGTGTTTGTAACAGAATTTCTCATTGGACTGTGCCAATGGAATTCTGAAAAGCCAACTTCTGATAGGCTTTCTGATTTATCCAGGTTAATTTGTAATTGGTCTGATTGGAAGAAGTTTGAAAGGAACTGCATTTGATTGTTCTGTCTTCGAATCAGCTTACTGTGGTTTCTTTATGGGATTGGTGAATTAAGGGCTGTGATGTAAAGATGGAAAACAAGCTTTGTAAACCTTCAGACCCTATTCCTAAACCAAAAAAAAAAAAAAAAAAAAACCCAAATGATTTGATCACCTATTTGCAGAAATCCATTTTCATCATCAGTTTATGGCATACTTTGTAGTATTGGAACTATAAAATAGAGTATTGATGCCCAGCTAAAAGAACATAAAAGATCCATTTGACTAGGATGTCATGAAATATCAGCAATAGCTAAACACAAGCAGCTATAATATCAGATGCACAATTTTAAATGGAAAGACCTACAAGTTCTAGCAATCATGTCAAATCATCATGCACAAGTACATAGAGAAGCTATTGAGATATATAAAAGTCCCAAGAATTTGACATGAAGCGTATCTGCAGATAAACAAAACCAGGTTTTTAGCTTTACATCACACCAAAATAAATTAATAAACCCCATGTGGAATCTAAAATAGGGTGTTAAACAGACAGATTAATCAAACACAAACTCCTTTGGAATTTCTTCAGACCAGAGCAATTACAAATTCTCCAGGATAAAGAACCAATTATAGTCCACCTTTTCAGAATTTCATTGGCATGGTCTAATGAGAGATTAGTTCGGTTACAAGCATAAGAGTGCTATCAGTTCCTGCTCAGTTGCCTGTGAGCTGCAGAGCAGATTGCCTTGCCTCTGAAGATGACAGCCACAGATGCTGGAAAAATATCAGGATGCCAGATAATTAGACCACAATCAGTTAGCCCAGAAGGTCATCATTGAATTGACCCTACATCAATATAAAATTGAGTGTTTTTGTATTTACAGTTCAGTGGGGATTGCCGACTATTTCAGCTGCTGGTGTGATTGGGATGCTCAGTGCTGTGGTTGCTAGTATTATTGAATCCATTGGTGATTATTACGCCTGTGCAAGGCTATCTTGTGCTCCACCACCACCCATCCATGCAATAAACAGGTGAGCCTCTGGGGGTGGCCGACTGGAATCAACGTATTCTTCTATTTTTTTTTTTCACACCGTGCTGGAGTCAGAGCAGAATTAAATGCTGATTTTCTTTGAAGGTTCCAATATTATTCCAGTGCCAAGATCAAACTCATTTTCTGATTAAAAATAAATTGACATACAGTAAGTGCAAGGACCATTGAAATTGGCAGCATCAGTCAGTGACGTGGACATTCAGAAATCATTGCAAATCTTTTTTCAATCTTTGTTTTAGAATTATTTCAGGCAGTAATTTTGCAGCAGTTACCATATACAAAAGCAATCCTCCTTAAGTCTTTTCTAATTGTTTGTCTATTCATCCCAGCAAGAAAACCTCTGGTTTCAGTTATATATTGGTCTAAAAATCTTTATCTTATGATATGTACTTGAACCCTAAACTTTTCTGTTTTTTTTACAAATCTACCAGGTATGACACAATGACCCTTGATATTTTCCATAATTCCTGTAACTACGGCTCTGAACCGTCACTGCGGGTGACCTGCCTTGTTCCCCACCATCTCCAACATAAACTCTTGGATCCAGGGGAAGAGTTTATGTTACCTGTCTCTAAGAGCTCTCTTTACAAAACACAAACATTTAGAATGCCAAAGTCAGCAAGATACTGGTTTCAATTAAAAAAATATTATGCTCAGTGCTGTTAACTTGCATTATGAATGCACACATATATTACTGTTTGAGCAGTTGATCTCATTACTTTAATAACTGCATCCAATTCTTTACAGAATATTGTAATTCTTTTCCCTTGGGTTTAATTTGTTTTAAAGTGAGATATGTCCAAGATCCCTTCCAACCTTATTATGTTATGTTCTATGTTATTTCTTTATCTCAATATTTTTCTTTCTGGCGCAGGGGCATTTTCATAGAAGGCCTTTCCTGTGTGTTAGATGGAGTGTTTGGCACTGGAAATGGATCCACTTCTTCTAGTCCTAACATTGGAGTTTTGGGAATTACAAAGGTATTTTATATGAATTTAGCAAGCAAATTTCATTGGCTTATCAGTATTCTTGACAATATAAACTGTTCGCATAAGCCCCCAAAGTTGCTTAATCATGGTGCCCTGAATAAATTACAGTTGGCTGAAGTCATGCAACACTCTGTGCACAGTGTGTGGTTTTTAGCCTAAGGGTCCTTCAGATTGAGAACCATTGGCTCAGGCGCACAGTTGAATGAGTGTGATTTTTGTTTTCAGCGTAGACTCGGAATGCAGGTCTGGGCTTGCATACTTTAAAACCCTTCATTGTTGATTAGATTCCTTTGGAATATTAACCTACGGAAAATTTGGTAAAAACAACAAGAAGTGGCTTCATCAATTCTGAGGCATACATTGGAATAAAGGAAGATCGATAAACTGCTTGAGCCCAAGTGACATGAAATGGAATGGTTATTATGAAGGAAAGTAGCTAATTAATACCTTGTTAAATGAAATTTAATTATGTAATGAATTTTCAGAACCCTTGTTCAGATAAAGCAAAAAAAAAAAAAAAAGAGAGAGAGAGCCAGTGACTCTCCAAAAGGCCATTGAGCCAAACCAGATCCCATGTGGCAGACTTGTGTCTTGAACCCTGGCCCTGCCTTGATTCCATATAGGGCCTGTCTAATTCAGAGTACAACAGGTCCCACACGTGGAGAAGTCAAAGTCATCTACCTGACTATATTTTACTCTGCAGTCCTGCAACCTTCCATAATAGGAAGGCTGACTTTTACTTTAAAAAAAGCCATTGAGAAGTAGACTGAATGCAGGTAAGACGGGTTTGTACTTTAAATTGTAGCTCATACAGTTCTAAGTCCATTTTACTCATGATTAGGTCTACTACATTCTAAGTCCATTTTACTCATGATTAGGTAACTACTCCTTCCCCCTCCCTTGATGAGGTTTTGCTTTTGAAGTCCAGGTTCAAAGGTTGCCACCTTCTGGATGCATTTCTTTGAGAGAGAGAAAGCATGGTTTGGACTGATTTCTGTTTCCCTGGCCTAATTTTATATTAAGTGAGAAGCATTCAGAGAAGCATTTGTATTTGATATTGTGTTACTATGTCGACGGGTAGACATATAGCATCATATAGCTAGGTCAAAAATATTAATTGTTGATAGCCCCAAATAAGCAGATCACCCTGTGGCTTAAGCACTGTATTTGTGTAAGAAAGCTGCATTCTATTCTTGTTGTTCTTCCTTGGCTTAATCCAGCCACTAAAAGAGAACTCAGAAAATAATTGGACTCCTTTTTAATTGGTGTCCTATCAATCAAACTCGGAAGGGAATGGAGTTGATTAAGCCATTGTTGCATCAGTACTGTGATACATGTCTCTTTTTGAGTTGCCTTCTTGGCAAACTGAAGACTTGATAAAGCTTGTATATTTTGTAATTCTTGCATGAAGCAGATTGTAGCCCTAAAGAAAAATTTGTTAGTAACATCTGGTTTGCCACATTAATATATTCATAAGAGTAAATAATGCTAAGATTTGATCAAATGTATGCCAATATTTGCTGCACAGTTCTATTTTGCAACTGCATAAGGTGTTTAATTTGTAACCATAGTTTATATAATTTTCTCTTGTATTTTAAAACAAAACAAAATATTTCACACAAGCAGGGCTATATAGTGGAAAATATATTTTTGATACTTCCTGTTCTGAAACAAGGACCCCAAAAGTTTAAAACAAACTTTACTTTTGTATAAACTAATTGGAGTGCTCAGTATCTTTAATAAAATATTTTCCCTGAGGGTTTAGGTGTTCCAGTAGCTTTCTAATAGTGTACAAGTTTTATTCGAGCGTCTGTAGTAAAATTAAGTAGCAAATCTATAAGTTCCATATTTAAAAAAGAATAGCATCTAAAAATAATTTTAAGTTTCAGTATTAACCAATAATCTGCTATGTTTTACATACAATATTATATGACACAATCATTACAGAATGATGTAATGTTTACATTGGGCCAGGAAGCGTCTCAAGCATCTCTCCCCATGGCTACCACAGTGTACCTTATTTTGTTTTTGTTTTTTGTTTTATTTATAATCATTTCCTATGAAAGATTTTCAAGCTCTGTATCAGTGCAAATTCGATGCCAATCGCTGTTGGAATACTGTTTTTTATTTTTCCCACATGAATGTTTTATAGGTTGGAAGTCGACGGGTTATTCAGTACGGGGCTGCTTTCATGCTGCTACTTGGAACAGTTGGCAAATTCAGTGCGCTGTTTGCATCTCTTCCAGATCCAGTGCTTGGAGCTCTGTTTTGTACTCTCTTTGGTAAGTGATTATCACTCCATTTGTTTGTGTGAATTGTGCTTTTAATATCTCCTTTTTAAAGGAATTCTAGACCATCTTAAATTCCTTTTCTCGTTATCTTCTCTTGGTAGGGGATCTTGGCAATTGTTAGATGTGCAGACTTCAGCTCATAATTCCCCAACCAGAAGACAGTTGAAGTCTATAGGTTGTAAAGTTGACAAGGTTGAGAAACTATGGTTTAAAATCAGCCCAGGCTAGCAGAGAGTTCAGTGCCTGTAAGAGCTCATGTGAATTGTGGGCTGAAGCTGCTTTTTCTTTAAGCAGAGTTCTGAATCCTATAAAATAATCCCCAGAGTACTTTTATGTTCTAATACATAATGATTAACATAACCCAAGTACTTTTGATTTTTTTTTTAGTGTAATGCTATACCAGAATTTCTGGCTTTAGCCCATCCATATGTCATTTTGCCGACATATAAAGTGGGTCGTGTTGCGATTTCCATTTTCCAGGGAGCCAGACAATAACTTGCAGACTGTCGTGTGAATATGAATAGTTTGAAAATCCTGTCCTTTTCTTATTTAGGGATGATCACTGCAGTTGGACTTTCAAACCTGCAATTCGTTGATCTGAATTCTTCACGTAACCTTTTCGTTCTTGGATTTTCTCTCTTCTTTGGGCTGGTGCTCCCAAGTTATCTTCGGCAAAACCCACTTTTTACAGGTACAGGTATATTTTTTATACTAGGTCATGTGTTCACCACTTCCAATCTTTCCAGCTGGATTCTGAGAAGCAAAGTCAGTGGGGAAAGTTGGATTCACTGAACAACCTTGTGATTTTCTTAATGACCATGGCGAAAAAGATTGTAAAGTTGGACACGTGATGTCCCTGTAGTAATGTTCTGAAACATGTATTCACACAAGGCATATGGAGAAAGATCTTTCCAATATTTCAGCTTGCACTCCATCACCCTAGCGTGGTGTTTCTCAATCCGGATGGCTTGAAGATGCAGGCTGTGGAATTCTGAGAACTGAAGTCCATGCATCTTCATGGCTGACTGCAGCTGTTCACCAGGGAACTGGGGTGATTAGCTAATTAACTTTTTAAATCCAGATTAAGCCTGGCTCTGTCTGCTTGGTCAGCTTCCCAAACTGAGTGTCCTCTGTAGCTAAGGATTTTGGAGCGCCAAAGATCTGGAAGGCTCCCCAGTTGGCTTAGCTTCAGTCCAGTTTATCAGCCCTAATTCCCTCCCTGTGCACCACATTTAATCAAAAAATAGGTTTTAAACTTGGGCTGTCTTCCAAATTGAAACATTTTCTGTTTTTCATTCCTGTTTGACCTGCAGGAAAAACTGATTTATTCCAGCCCTTCTCAAGTTGTCATCCTCCAAATGCTCGAGACATCTGATACAGCCTACTGGTTTGGGCTATATGAAATTGCCTTTTTTTTTTTTAAATTCCTCACAGAGGCATCTTTCTAATTAATTAGAAAGTTAATTAGCCATCTTCTTAAAAGTCACAGGTAATCAAGTTAATTACCTGACCAATCTGGTTGCCCATGTTCATTCAAGAAGCTTCCAAGAACTCCATGGGCCCTTCCACGCGTTTAATGTTAGCAGGAGCCAGCCTCTGACTTGCCAAGAAACAGTAGGATGCTGGATTTAGGGGGGCTTCTGCCAGTCCCCCAGAATATTTTTAGCAGAAGGGAAATGCTCCCCCACTTCTAGGTCATGTTGACTGATTCTGCTGGTTGGCTGCTGAGTAGACTTTGAGCATCCAAGATGGGCTGAACTCCATCCTTCGCCAAGGGCCACTGGGAGCAACCAAGCTCCCACCTCTCTTGTACTGAGCAGTAGGAGAGAACTCTCCCCTCTTCTAACTTCCCCCAAGTATGAGGTTCCACTTTATCTTCTTCTCCACTGAGACCCCCCCCCTCCTCAGCGTAAATGCATGGAGATACTACTGTTCTTCCTTGCAAGTGAGAAATCAGGTATGCAGGTGCTTCACAATGGACTGGTGGGAACAATGGCTGCTACTAGGCAAGCTGGTGGTCCCAGCCCTGGACATTTCAATAAAGAGAGGTTCAGCAGGAACTTAGCCACACTCTGCAACTTTTGGGCACACGGGGACTGGACGCACATGTGTTTCTATGAAGCTGGTCGTTCTGTGTCTTGGTACTGTCTTAAAGATATCCCAGCTTGCCTTTCTATGTATGTTGCATCTATTCGGGTTCTGACAGATCCCGTTTCCCATCTTCTACTCTTTCAGGAATCAACAGCATTGATCAAGTCCTCAATGTCTTGCTGACTACCGCGATGTTTGTTGGTGGCTGTGTAGCGTTTATTTTAGATAACACCATTCCAGGTTAGTCCTCCAATTTGCTCTCTTCTGTCTGCCCTGCTTCCCCTTCATCCCGAGGATACCAAATGCTCAAGGAGAACATCTCTCTCACCAGCAGTCATTAGCATGGGTCTCAGAGCACCAGGACTATCTGATATTTCATTGAAATAAATGAAGGAATGTCGTGCAGCTAGGGTAATTTCTTTCTTTCTTTCTTTCTTTCTTTCTTTCTTTCTTTCTTTCTTTCTTTCTTTCTTTCTTTCTTTCTTTCTTTCTTTCTTTCTTTCTTTCTTTCTTTCTTTCTTTCTTTCTTTCTTTCTTTCTTTCTTTCTTTCTTTCTTTCTTTCTTTCTTTCTTTCGAAGTGCTTGAACAAGGGAACGTTCTGGTGCTCCTTAGCTTAATTTTGAGGATCTCCTTCTGTGACTTCAAACGTCTCTTTCTAAGGAAGGTTGTTCACATCTTGACACTGTTCTTCTTCTGCCTTCCTTTTTAAAATCAAGGAAGCCCGGAGGAAAGAGGAATCCGGAAGTGGAAGAAGGGAGCAGGCAAGGGCGGCAAATCCCTCGAAGGCCTGGAAAGCTACGACTTACCTTTCGGCATGGAAATTGTCAGGAGGTACAGGTGCTTCAGCTTCCTGCCCATCAGCCCCACCTTCCTGGGCTACAGCTGGAAAGGCTTCAGGAAAAGCAGCAACTGCGGGACTTCAGAGGATGACTCAGAGGCCACTGTATAGCCCTGGCCGGACCTCGGTCTCCCGGCCGTAGTAACAGCCCCCTGGGCAGTTTCTTGCTATTTTACTGTGTTGTATCGTATCATATTGTATTTTTATTTTTATTTTATTTTGTATATTTGCATTTTAAATTCTGGACCTAGAGCTGAGACAGGTGATAAAAAATAGCTTTCCCTATTGTGGACGGTGATAGCAATCTATAATGTCTCTCTACAGTTACATGGTATTTGTGTGGGCGTTCAGAAAAAAAAACAACCTTTGGGGATTAGATGCTTTTCTATTTGACAAAACGGCTTTCCTTTAGAAACAACCCCCAATAAGATGGTTAAATAGCACCTATGTAGCAGCACTCAGATGGCTGAATTTATCCTGTTTACAGGTTCTACATTCCATTTTTATTTTTAAGCCTGCATCATCTTAACCCAAGCCCTGCATAAGTCATTGGTGTTATTTATATAAACTGTTGCAGCGGGGCCTATTACTTTAAATCAGGGCTGGTGTGTGTGTGTGTGTGGGGGGGGGTATTTCCAGAGCTGCTCCCTGACCAGCTAGAAGGTTGCAGGCGACGCTCCTGAAACATTGCAAGCCTCAGAAGAGAGGGACTCTGTGGGCCCCACTCCGTCCCTTCACGTTATATTTTGATAATGGGGGAAGGAAATGTCACCCCTTTTTCGATCTTCCCCTTCTATTGCAGCACAAACATTCAAAATCGGAATAACTGAAATCTTGTTGGCTGGTCTCAGAGCGTGGCTGTCTGTTCAAGACTTTGAAAGTTGGAATTATTTTGCTGTGCCACCCGCTCCCATTTTTAAGCCAAGCAGCGCTCTCAGTGTTTTCCGGTTCTGGCTGCAGTGGATAATGGAGGCTTTGCAGTAACCCTCGTGAAGAGGGTTCCTCCTCCTGGTGCGCCTGGGGGGCCGGGCATTCGAAGGGTGGCTGCCATCAGGCTGGTTTTTTTTATACTGACAGAGTGCCCAGGCAGTAAGGCTGCCCAACACATCAAGTTTGATTCCCTAAAATCGTTTTGGGGTGCAGAGGGGCAGCCCGGTGGTTGTAACGCAAGCGCCTTTGTTCCTTGGGATGGAGTGGCTGCTGCAGAGGGCAGGTGGGGTCACGTTCCCAACTCTTGGGTGCTCTGGAACCCTTTTTTGGCCTTGCTACTGAAATGCCTCACCGTTTTATTAAGAGATTCATTGCCTATGGTACAAGTCGGTTTTATACAATAATAATATTTATTAAGTGCATGAGTTGAAGTAAAACAGTCACTTTGTCTCCAGGCCTCTCCATTTTCACACGTTTTTGCCAGCCCGCAAAGCAAGCAGCAGTTAATATTGCCTTTCCCATGTTCTTTTTCCAAATGGGTCCCTTGCAAGGGGCGGAGAGACACTATGCATGGCGTTGCTGTCTGTCAAATAGTTTTCATGGGTATTGGGGTGCCTCTGTGGGTCCCATTCAGCCTCTTCATGTTGTGTTTTTTCCCCTGAATTGATCTTGGCTCTGATATTGTGCAGTTGTTAAAACCATTGTAAGAATTTATTCCTATTTAATGTTCTCACTATAACAGCTTAGTTTGTAGATACAGGTGAGTTAGCTTTTCTTGCTCTTTCCCCACCAAAGGTAGCCCCCCAATTGTTCCTTTTTTAAGAAAAAGAAAAGAAAAAAAAAGTTGCGGGAAGATTTGTCAGAGAGGCATTGCAGTATTTGATGGCCAGTACGCTCTGACCTGCTGCTCACGAACGTCATTGTGTCGATAGCCAATTCTGCAGATGGTTGGTTGGTTGCCCAAGGATGGCTAGTAGAGAGGAGGCCCAAGCAGCCTCCAAAGGACATAAGGAGCTTGAAGGGTGCAGAACAGAAACAGGTCAGTAGCCATTTCCTGTCATTTCTGTAGTTCCCACCAGGAGCATTTATTTTCTCTGATATTTTCTTTGAGAGCTTTCAGTACTTTGCATGTTTAGAATCAAGACCGCCAGAAAGTAGAACATTTCTCTTAATTATTATTTTTTAAAATCAGAATTTGTGCTCAGTTCTTTGAAAACGACCTCTCTTGGCTTGGAGTAGTATATGACACTAAGTCCTGTGACCTTCTCTGCAGGAAGTCCCCTTGAGTTCATCTGGACCTCTTTCTGAGAAAAGCTTCATAGGTTTGCACCATAAAGCCGCCTTCGTAGGCATATTTACGTAGGAGTTAATGCAACGGAGCGTAGCTCCAAGTTTTGAATTAGTTTAGACAGACCAAGCTGCATGTTTAGTTGCTCCCTTATATTTAGGTGAACCAAAGAAAGAAAGGTGGAAAGAGCAGCTGCCCTGTGTTGGTGGTGGTTGTAATCCTGTAAAATGCCAAAGCCCGTTTATTGTGCAGCCATTACAGAAGGAAAACGTTGTATGGCCAGAATGTAATATATTCTGATTTGGGTCCTAGCGCCTTTTTTTGTCTTCTTCTTTGATGCTTTGCTAAAGCAACCCCCAAATGACCCTGACTATGAAACAGTGCTATCCTTCACCCTTGCACATTTGTTTCCACAAGCTTTCCCAAGAGTAAAAATGCATAGTAAATAAAACAGCTACCGCTGGTGAGACATGTATTTTAAGCCCTGCAGTATCAGAATAACAACTGTGGCCCAATGCAAATCTTAGCTTCGGTGATTCCACTTCAGATGAAATTATGATCTGCCTATTTGTACATTACACAGAAGCAAGGAAGGAGCAACTCCATCAGATTTATTCCTACTATTAAAAACACAAGGTCTTGCTTTTCTGAGACTTCCTCATCCAGAATGTATTGCTGGTATCTTAATCTTAGCTAATTCATTTGTAGTAGCTGCATCAGCAGGACTGCAAGCTGCAGGAAATGCTTGGGACATGCAGCATTTATAGTGATTTAATCTGATTTGCTAAATAATTCGATCATGAAATTTGTGAGGGAAGCCAGGCCCTCCCGAATAGCTGATTTTAACGTAAGAAGGCATTTTGTTTACGCGACAAAAGAGGAGCCAGGAAATGGCCACGTCCATCCGCTGTAGCTTCCCGCGTATAAGATTTGGAAGGGCTCCGTGGCAATATTGAAGGCACCGAGATCTAAATTCCAAGGAGGTTCAGCATTTGTGCAGCTGTAAGAACAACAAGAAAGTGAACGTCGGTCCTCAGAGACTTGGTTTGATTGTTTAAATTTAAGCTCTTTTGGGGAGAATGGGTAGCTGAATTGCAGCGTACGTGGCTGGAAGTGGTTCCGTGGAGGGATGAGGCAGCAGCAGCAGAAGTCTTAGCCAAGGGAGAAAACTTTTTTTCTGCATCTTTTTGTTGGTTGGTTGATAAAAGTTGCATGGATCCGAGCTGCTTATGGGTGGGCTTTAAGTGCTGTGTCCTGAGTAGCACGTCAGTGTCAAGAACAGGAATCCCTAAATCCGTTTGCTTAGGAGAGAGCCTGAGACCCTTGGATATTCCTTGGAGTGAGGGGTGGGGCTGGGGGGTGGTAAGATGCGTCTATGTATTTTAGCTGAAAAAGGTAAAAGCAGGACACTTTTAATTGTGTCTTTGTGTATAGTTATCTGGCTTTCAGCCACCTGAGTGAGAGAGAATGTTGTGTACAGAGAATATGTAAGGAAAGAGAACATTTATTTCATTTAAATTAAAAGAAATATTAAGGAACATTGCTATGTCAGGTTGAAGATGTAAAAACAAATATTCAGAACAAACTAATTTGAAAAACTTTTGTTTTTAAAATAAAATATCATGACTTTTTTTTGTTAAATTAAGTATTTTGAAAAAGATGTTTGAATGTGTTTTATAAAACAATGCCTCTTGAATTTATATTTAATTGTTAATTTTATCCATGAGTAACAAAAATGTTAATCAGAATAATCTGTAACAGGGAAAAAGGTTTTTAAATTTACAGTTTGTTTTCCACCGTTTAATACTGACTTTCAATGTGACAACTTTGTACATGAACATTGCAGTATTTTGTTTCCGTAAACTTAAAAAGGAAAAACAAATAAAACCAACCTCCAACCAGTGACATTTCCACCTAGGATAATAAATATCTGACTTCCTGGGTGGGAGTGATTTGATTGTCATGACAGTGTCATGTGATAAATTTATTTCATTGACAAATTGCTAGCAATTGTGTATACTTTATTTACCCATGTTTATACAGCATCCTTCAAAGAAGATGCAGGCCTTCTTGGCCAGCCCCTCCCGAGAAGAGGATGCTGGCAGTGTAGGCCAGCCCTTGCAACCTATCCTTGGGAGCACAGAGCTGGTCCAGACACAAGGCAAGATGTGTGACCGTCTCAGGTAGCGATTTTTGATCTTGACTACCATTCAGGGTGGAGGTTGGGAGAGATCCTGGCCAAGCAGGAAGAGTCAGAATCCTCCTAATAAGCAGGCCTCATTTGGAGGGAATGGGAGTTGCCGTGATTTTGGCTCAACTCCCACTGAGCCAATGTGGGTTGCATAGGAGCACAGCCCAATGGATTGGACCTCACGTTAATTAATATGGGTCCACGTGCATATTGTTTTGGGGACTTTCCATCGCCAGTATCCAGACGTCTTGTGCCAACTCTGCTGATTAATTAAAAAAAAACGTTAAGCAGATGCAAAGATTAAGCAGTTAGAAACATCTTGCCGGTGACACAGACCACTCTCAAGCTTCTGTCATCTCTGTAATGCTGGTATAAATGTCAGGCTGTTTCCATGTTACAGCTTAAATGTTGGGCAGCTCCAGGTTCTTCAGACCTTGGCCTTTTCTGCTGTTCCTGAGCCCCCCTTTGCTCTCTGTCCAATCCTCTTCCGGTTAGCTGTGGGTGACATTCCTGGGGGGGAGAAACGGGGGCCCATCAGAGCAGAAACGGTTCCTTTAGAGCAGAGTTTCTCAGCCTGGGCAACTTCAGGGTCTGTGGACTTTGATGCCCTGCGTGCCGGCTGGGGAAGCCTGGGGGTCGAAGTCCACGCGTCTTCAAGTCTCTGAGAGACACCGGCCTGGATCATTGGTAGAAACTGACCTCTCTTACCTGCTAAAAAATATTTCATATTAATGCACTCTCTTGAAGCAGCAATCGTGGAAATGGTGGCTAGGCTGTTTGCATCTGCATGCAGGTTTAGTTGATCCTGAACATATTTTCAAATAGCTGTCAGGATCTCATGAGTCGTCAGTTTCTCCCAAGTAACTCCTGCCTCTCCCAGATGTTTTCCCGGGAGGCCCTCTTGGTGTCAAAGAGCTTTCCCCATCATAATGCTAATTCTCAGGAAGCTCCATCAAACTCCAAAACTTCTGGAGTAACTGTATTGTCCCAAAGTCTCCGGGGCCCTTCCAAAAATTCACGGGGGAGAAAATTAAATATATCAAAAGAGTTCCCATCAACATTAGCTTTCATTTAACTGTATTTCAGTAGAATAGTTTCTTGGGCCTCAATCCGTTTTGGAAGTGAAATCCTTGATATTCCATTCCAAGGCCTGCTAAACTAACCCTCCGCCCCCCCCCCCAACTTTTAGCTGTCAAGCGGATAACCATAACTTGCATTCGATGTGCACCTGCATTCCAAAGCAATGCAATTCATCTCGGGGGGGGGGTATGAGACAGGCCAGCACCAAAGGAGCTTCTTGTTTTGTTTGTATTTTTTCCCCCCAGTGGCCTTCTTGACGAACATAACCAGTCCTTAAGACCACCAGAAGGTGGTCTTAGGAGTCATTCTCTGCAGAAAATAGGGGCTTTGTTTTTGTTTTGCACAGTGCCTGTTGCATACCTAGAGAACCTCGCTGGAAAATTTCTTAACTGGTCTGGACAGAGGTTAGCCAACCTGCTGGGGCTTCGTCTTTTGCAGTCTAGTCCCTTTGTCCTTTGCGAGGAGGCCACCACGGGCTAGCCAGCATTTTCCTTCTGCCCATCGGTCTCTGCCGTTGCCATGCTGGGCTGCTTTTAAGTATTGAGAATTCATCTCCAGCAATATCCAAAGCATTCCTGTTTGGTTATGATTTGTGGCTGTGATTAGTCATTCATACCTATTTGATAGCAGAAAATTGGTTACTTTGTGTATCATCCAGCATCTGTTCAAGTAAACCATCTTGCTACTGATTTAAACTAGAGTGCATTTCCTCCCCTCTGTTCATAACAATTTTTGCTGTAACAAACTCTTAACTGTTTTTTAGACAGTGGAAATCTCTCTCTTTTCATGAGTTTTCTGTGAATGACCTTAGCTACACAATCTCATGTTACATACCAAGTTGGGTTTTTTCTTTGAGATGTGTAGTTTGGTTTCTTTTATTGAGATTTTTATGGATTTTGTTCTGTTTTATTTTTTCCTAACAATTGCTTTATTAAACGTTAAAATATTTAAAAATATGTAATATTTGGACCAGATGTTGTGAATAATAGTAGATAAAAGCTATTTTATTCTGTATTTTTAAAAGCTGTTCAGTATAAATAAAAGTTGACATAGATGCAACTTTGTAACTGGATTGTGGTGATAATTTTGCAAATACACAAAACTTGACACTAGATCCAACCAGTTGCCTTATTGTCCCAAAACTGCTGAGAAAAAAATGCCAACAAGCCTTAACATTTTAGACCCAACCACCCAACCACTATTGACAACTCAGAGCTGCAAAAGAGATGTTGGCTGCGTTTGTACTCCTGATCTATAAGAAAAGTAAAAGTTCCCCCTCTGAAAGAAATTTGAAAAGCAGATTGTTTTTTCTTAAGCAAAAGGTAGACAGCTGTTACTGTGTATAAATATAAATATTTTATATAAATACAAAAATATTTTAGTGCAACAGTGCTAAAGCATGGCTATGTGTTGAATAAAACACAGTTGACTGGATTGACATAGTGCATCAAGACAAAACCCGTCAATAACATGATGAAGTGGTCTGGAGTTTGAATCAAGTCTCTGTCTCTGCTGCATCAAATGTGGCAAATGTCATCCTTGAATTGATTGCATGGTTACAACAAAGCCATTTACTTGGCAGTAATATGGAATGGTTTGCCATGTCCTAGACCAGAAGTCTCCAAATTTGGCCCCTCTATGACTTGTGGACTTCAACTCCCAGAATTCCTCAGCCAGCAGGGTGACTGAGGAATTCTGGGAGAAAGTTCATAGATCTTAAAGTGGCCAAGTTCGGAGAGCTCTGCCCTAGACCCAGCAGTCTTTCCTCCAAATAAATTTCATCTCTTTCCAGACAGCCTCTGCCTGCAGCACCTTGGACAGCTACTGTACATCTAGAGACCACAGCAGTTCTGGGGGCGGTTGAAGCTACCTTCCCCACCTAGAAGGCTCTCCCTCCGTAGGTTGGGCCTTTCTTCCCGGAATTCCAAGCTAACTGCCAAAATGATTGTGATTCTGAAACTGCAACCCCATCAAATCTGGAAAATGCTTTTGCGAGAAGGCCTGTCTAACAGAGTTGAATTTCTATCCGCACCTGTGAAATACCTCTGATGCCCCCAGTTCACAGGCTTCGGGTCTCTCCCGGTCTCTGTTATGCAGCAACGATTACATTACTTTGCAATATTGCTAAGGGTTGAGTCTGCTGAACAAGTGGCGCTTAAGAGGACTTCTCTGTTCGTTGCCTTTAGGAACCGCGAGTCACCTTGAATTCGTACTGGAAGTAGATGATGAGTTGAGCCCAGGTTATTCTTGACATGGCATTTTGCAGGTTGTGTGCCAGGCCTGCCCTCTGGTGGCAGGAACCCAGCAAGGCATCAGGCCAACAATGGAGACCCTGATATTGTGTGCCAATTTACCCACAATGGTCCAGCTAAGTAAACCATGCTTGATATGTGAACTCAGTGCTTGGCATTTGATTGCACTGTCTCTGCCAACCAAAGTTGGATTCTGTATAAAAGAACCTTACAAAGAGAGGCAAACAATTCGGTAGAAAAGGGCCAAGTGAAGTGGAATTGAAAACAAAACCGATGAGAACTGAGGGGAAAATGTCAGAAAGGGTCTTTGAGGGGCACGGTGGGTGTGACGTGCTTAAGAGCGGAACTGGAGGGGAAAAACACTATAAAGCTTTTGTTCCCAAGAGAGAAACAATGGAAAGGAAATAATTGATGTTGTGGAGAATGTTGAAAAATGATCACGCTGCAGGTGTAAATGAGATCATTAGAGAAGGTGAAAACAGGAGTGTAGTTTACTTGTGAAACAGCTTGGCCATTTATTTTACAGGTGTGCTACTACTGTTCACCATTCAAAGACAAAGGGAACAAGAACGAGTGCAAAAATTATAGAGGGATTTGTTTGTTAAGCATACCTGGAAGAATTTGGCAGAATTAGGAGCAAACCTGGGAAATGCAGTGCCACTTGGCGTCCGACAGGGGGCACAAGGAACAAGTTTCTCCCCCAACTTAATTTTGAAAGTTTAAGTATGTGAGATTGTCCTTCTGATTTAGAGAAAGCATAGGAAAGCACATAGGAAAGCATAAATACTGGAATTGGCGGTTGCTGTGTGTAAGAGATACATGATGGAATTAAAGCAGTTGAGTAAATGGCATACTAAGCGAATGGTGAATGGTTCAGTTTTGAACAGAGACAAAGAGAAGCTCCCTTTGCTTGTTGAATGTATTTGTAGATAAATATAGAAAGAAGTTTGAACGATGATGTTAAAGATTCACTGATTCAAGGTACTGATGTGTATATCTTGGAGAAGGCTCTGGTGCTGGGAAAGGTGGAAAGAAAAGGAGAGGAGGGCAGCCATCAGCCGGTGGATGGATTCAGTTATTGTGATGATGGAAGCACCTTTGGAGATGCTGAAGGACCAAGACAGGGACAGATTGTCATGGAGAAGGTCAATCTATGTGGTCACTAGGAGCCAATAATGACTTCATGGCACATAATCAAAACGATGAAAGTATACAATATCATCAAGAGAATAAAAGAATGGAAATGGAAATGGGTTGGTCACATAGCAAGAAGAACTGACAGCAGGTGGACCAAGGCAGTCAAAGAATGGATCCCACTTGATAAAAAGCGTCCACGAAAGAGACCCAAAGCAAGATGGATCGACAACATCGGCAAGTATTAGGGGCCCAATTGGCAAAATAAACCTCAGGACCGTTAGTGGTTGGAAACATGTGGGAGAGGTCCTCATCTTTCAGTGAATAGACGATGGCTGAAATGATGATGAAACAAAGAGAAAAGGGATGAGGGATGAATGAAGGCAAACTGAATGCAGACGTGAATGACCACTTCAGGGCTCTACAGGGAGAATGGATGGAGGCCAGACTGGAAAACAAGGGTTGAGAGGAATGGGCAACCGAAGAGGTTGTGGTTGGGTGAAATGGACAAGATTAGGGAAAAAAGAGATGAGATGTTTATACAATGAAAGGACATACATGGACTTTATATGGATGTCATACAAAACACATGGTGTGCAAGCAGAAAATGGTATGGAGAGGTATAGTGAAAGATGTTCGTGTCAACCAGGTATTCGTTTGATCTTGGCTTAATGTGGATCTGAATTTTGCCACAGAGAATTGTAATCCCTCCTTTATGGCTTCACTTCTATCCATGCCCAGTGAATTGTGCTTTATTCAAGAACCCACTTAAGCCGTCAGGTTGCACAAAATGTAATCCCTGTCTTTGGGATCTATCTGCAAGGCAGTTTGTTGGCCAAAGTAGGTGTTGTGTAGCACTATGAGAAAACAGCTAATACTTTTTTAAAAAAAAAAACTTAAAAAACACTTTAGGGGCCTGTTTAGCAAGCTAATCTTTCCAACTTCATGTGCTCAACAAAATTATGCAGTTTTCAACTCTTACTAGCCAAAGAAGGTGAGCCTTCTTTAGGAGTTGATGTGATAGTCTCTTATCCTTCCAAGATCAATTTGCTTCTTTAATTTGTCCTTTTCTTGCAAACCTCTAAATTATGCAAGGCCTGGGGACATTTCCTAAGAAAGTGCTTAGGATTGGCTTTCAGAAGTCACAATAATTTAGCTTGCCCCTTGGAAGCCTGACAATAGAAGAAACTTGCCCAAATAGAGTTATGTGAATATTTAATATTACGATGCCCAGAGGAAGTGCAATTAATTACAATCAGAAAGCAACCCTTAGTGGAAAAAAGCAAAAAAAAAAAAAAAAAGCAAGGGATTTTAGTGGCAGCCAATTAGATACTTGATACCAAAGGCGGACTGCAAGCCTGGGGATGATTTCTGAATGTTTTGCAAAAATGCACGTGTCGGTTTCCAAGATGAGCAAACTTCACATCAAGGCTTGAACCACAGAAGAGAAACAGGAGCACAGAAACCCGGTCCTGCCCCCCCCCCCGTCACCCTTTGCCGGCTGACGAGCCACCCCGGGCAGAAGAGCGGAGCCCGCGAACCCCCGACCCGGCGCCAATCAGCGAGCAGGAGCCGGGGGGGGGGAGCGGGCGCGCGGCCATTGGCGGGCTCGGCGCAGAGGAGGGGCGTGAGGCTGGGGGCCGCCCCGCCGCCTGATCCGACTTGGCCGCCGCCCGCGCCAGACCAGCGCCCAGCCCCGCCGGCCGCATCGCGGATCGCAGCCCGGAGCCGGATCGCCCGCCCGCCCGCCCGGTAAGCGCTCTCTCCGTGCCGGCTGCTCGCCGCTCTCCCGTGCCTGGGCGGGGGGCAGAGCCGGTCCCTGGGGCCCCGGGCGGCCGCCTCCCGCGCCCCTCGCCGCCCGCCTGACCCGCGGCCGCCCCGAGCCTGGCCAGGACGCCCGGCCGCGCCCCAAGAGCCTCCCGGGCGCGGAAAGCGCTCGGTGGCCGCTGCCTGTTGCCGCCGAGGGCGAAGGGCCTAGTGGTTAGAGCCCGGGGGTCCTCCGGCCGCGCCTCCCGGCCGCTCCGCCCAGAAGCCCAGAGAAGCGCTGACTCGGGTCCAGGCCGGGGCTTAGTGAAGTCGTGGGGACTCGCCTCCCCCCCCCGTCTCTCTCCCCCGAGGGGCCCCGGTGCTCGGGCGCGGTTCACACCCAGCGTGGCCCGCGCTTGTCTGGGAGTGGGAGCTCCGCCTTCGCTCAGATGTTTGGTGTTCTTGCAGTGCACTCAAAAACATCTTGGCTTGTTAGAAGGAAAGCTAGCTTAGATGGTGGGCGAGCTCAGCCCGAGAGTGTAGAAGCCGGAACGGGTGATGCGGAGGGCAGGTGGAGGACTCTTTGCCTCTCTCTGCGGATCTGCTGCCCTGGATCTGGATCCGCTGCCCTCGAGGCCAAGAGGAGACCTTCCCCGGTTCTGCTCTTGGCCCAGGTTGCGGAGCTCAGGAGCCGCAAGAGGTGGGGAGGGAGGGAGGGAGGGGAAAAGAGGAAGCTGGGCTGGCAGACACGTGCAGGGTTGCCTTCCGCCCTGCCTGGGCAGCTGGTGTCAGTTGCTGTTGGAGAAACGTTCAATCTGCTGCTGCAAGGACATCTGGAGCATCTGGAGCATCTTGTGTTTTGGCAGGACCTGTGCAGGTGAAATGCGTAAAAAGAGGCCGTTCCTCCTTCCTAAAATTGCACTAGTGAACAATTGTGATTGTTGGTTGTAATGACCGGAGTTGTAGTTGTGAACAAATGGAGTGCAGCACACTAGGCAAGGCACTATTTGATAACTTCGGGCATCCTGTATTTATTTTTCTCCTAGTTTGTTCTATTTCCATTTGATTTTTGACCCAAAGATCTAAGTTTTCTTCTGATGCTATTCTACCTGTTGTTTTTCTTAAGGCTTCATTTTCTGGTTTTGCTTTAAAATAGTTGCTAAAATAATTGGAAACGTTTATTTTGCTAGAGTTTTACCTTGATAATTGTTCTGTTTTGCGGGCAGCTCGTCTGCAACTTAGGGACACCTTGTATTTCACCAAGTTATGTACTACAATTTCACCACTCTTTATATTATTAACTTGCTCCATGTCTGAATATTGAGAGTATCGTCCAGAAGATCAGATCTTCAGCACTGAATATGGGGAATTTCCAACTAAGATGCAGCACATCTACAAGATTCCAGATTGGGGAAGACTTTTATAGTTCTTTAACTGATTTGCAAATTTCTTTCAAAACTCTGAAACCCTCCTGAATTGGGAGAATGGGTGCTGATTCAAACTGCTGCTCTTCTAACACGTGTTTCCTTTTGCTCATTAACTGTGAGATGTTGCAATGTCTTCCTCTTCTAATAATCAGGAAGCTTTGAATCGCTATATAAGGCAATGCCACCCTGCCTACATCTGTTGCAGAAAAAGGAGCAAATAGTTTGCATATGCCCATTGTTTGGCCTAAGCCAGGGGTCTTCAAACTTGGCCCTTTTATGACTTGTGGACTTCAACTCCCAGAATTCCTGGCTGAGGAATTCTGGGAGTTGAAGTCCACAAGTCATAAAAGGGCTGAGTTTGAAGACCCCTGGTCTAAGGGGTATATGAATTGGGTAGAAGAGGGGTCTCCTGGCAACTTTAAGACTTGTGGACTTCAACTCCCAAAATCCCCCACCCAAGTGGATGGGGTGTGGCTGATCAGGCTAGGCTGAGCCATTGCTGATCACGGAAGAAGGGGTGTGCTTTGCATACAACGGAGCCCAGAGGGGGATCCTGGCAGCTCCTGGTGTGGTCAGAAAATTGGTAGATATCTGGATAGTTTGGAATATAATGACAAATCTCTAGGAACCAGAATTTGAGTTGATTTAGCAATAAGGACAATGAAATGGTACCTTCTTTAAATTAGCCTGTTGGAAAAAAACACACTTGAGCAAGAGGTGCCAGAAATACTCTTGATTTAGTCTGAAAGGACTTGTAAACCCTCTTCTGGTTCCAATCCCAAATTCCTGAGTGGAGAGACACCATGTTCGTTCTTGGCGAATGCCTGCGTCTGAGCCCCGCTTCGCACATTGTTTGAGTTGACTCTCCTGAGAAGTTATTTGAAAACAAAGTAGATCTTCTATTCAAGTTTGCTTCCTCCCAACTGCAGATTCTTGGCCTGGGACTAAGTGGAAAGATGGAGTAAACAGAGTTTTATTTTATGATCCTGGGAACTGAGAAGGTTTGAATGTAAAGGGAATTTAATGTTCAGAAGTGTTAATATTTATGCTGATGACAAAAGCAAATTAGCTAAATGATTCTGCGGAAGAATAATTTTTTTAATGATCATAAATTATAATTTCACACAGTGCTAGGGAAGGTTTTGCTCAAGGACAATAAAGGCCATTCTGTAATTGCAAAATATTTATCGAAGAAAGGCAGAACAAAGCAATGATCAAAACACAACAAATGCCTTATTTTTTAGTTATCTTTTTCAAACCACTTTCTTAATTCAGAAAGAGGGGTTGGCAGCAAGCCAGTTCTTCAGATGAACATGCTCTGGTCTGAAAGAGTCTGACAATATTTGACCTGTAATGATATCAGTGAGTGTTTACTGACTAATTATTTGAAAATATTTAACTAGTTATTTGGTCCTTCAGTCCAGAGATCAGCCTGATTTTATCCTGAAATGCTTTGGAGTCAGTAAAGTACTTTTCCAGTTTTATCTTCAGGTTTTTCCTTCTTGCTGTTTCCAAGCTAATTAGCAACAGTGTCTGTAGGAGGGATAAAAAAATGTCAAGATGGCAGCTGTGAACATGTGATCAGAGCCACGCCTACAAGGGGGTGGGGTTTTGTAGCTGCCATCTTGCTTTTTTTCACTCCCCTTGCAAATAAACCAGATCATTTTTGTGTCTACAGAGTGGAAGGAAGAATGGACAGAAATTACTAAAACAAGTATGGAATGGCTGTTGATCTAAATAGTGCCAATAAAACAATTGGTTCCAATTGGTTCCAAGCTAGATACAGTTCCTCACCTGGAAGTTGTATTCAATGTAGCATTTTTCAATCTTTGTAACTTTAAATACCGAGTCTTCAAACTCCTAGAATTCCCAGGTCAGCATGTTGGCTGGAGAATTCTGGGAGTTGAGGTCTACACATCTTAAAGTTTGAAAAATTCTGCATTAAATGGTAGAGAAAAGCCATTTGATTTTATAAAAATGTGGCAGATACACAGATGCCCCCCCAAATCCTAGATCCAGATTTGACCAGCACTGAAATTCTGTAGCATATTTTCCTGCCCTGAGGTCATTTATCTGCAGCTGCTGGTTGGGAACCTAAATAATTATACAGAGAGTCCTCGACTTAACAACAGTTCATTTAGTGACCATTCAGAGTTACAACAGCAATGAAAAAAAATGACTTATGACCATTTTTCACACTTAACAACCATTGCAGCATCCTCATGGCCATGTAATCAAAACTCTGATGCTTGAAGACGTTTCCCTTCTCATCCAAGAAGCTTCTTCAGCTCTGACTGGATGGTGGGCAATGGAAAAATTTATACTCCTTGCAGACAGTTGGTCATTTGCCTTCTTTCAGCGGGTCGTTAAGATAAGCCTTCCAGAGAAGGGGCGTGGCTGCCTCAGGGTCGAAATAGCCTTGCTTGGAGGCTCTGCGACACGGGACCTGTAAAGCCGCCAAAACAGCGCAAAACAGCTGTTTTTCGCGGCGGAAAAAACCCCTCCTCGGTAGGAGAAGGGGCGAAGAGCTGTGAGTGTGGGTTGAGATCCTCTGAAAAAAACCCCGAAAAAACGTTCGGGGGGGAAGAAAGAGGACTCCCCGTGAGCTCACAATAGCTCCAGCCCGGCGCAGCATCTGTCAGCTGACAGACCAAGACGCTGAGACCAGCCACCACTCGAGGAAGACATTTCAAAGAAGCACAGAGATTGACAGACTGAACGCAGGAGCTTAAAAAGCAAGTATTTCTTATATTTTACCTCAGAAACAAAATGCACCCAAGATGGCGACTGCTTTTAATTTAAAGTGATAGCTACCGGAAGAGAAAGGCAAAGGAGAAACTGTAATGCGAAAGAGACCTCTAGAGGGCAGCAGAGACGCATAACTTAAAAAACTTTGCAAAATAAACCTAAGGGTGTATATAAGCTCTCCAGAAATGACGATGAAAGAATTAAAAGATGCAATGTCAACAACTTTTGAAAAAATAAGGAGAAAGATGGACATGATAATAGACATATATGAGAAAAGGTGGGAAGAAAGGATGAGGACGTTGGAGGCAGTGGAACAAAGCAGAGAAGTGGAGAAGATGATGGAAGATCAAAGCAAAGCAGTTATTGAGGACTTGGACCAAACCGGAGAAAAGTACAAATGCACAGTGGGAAAATGAGAGAAGATACTGGGAGAAATTCGAAGAGGGTCTGGGAAGGGGTTGAAGAAAAGATGGAAGAGGTGGAGAGACAAGAAGAGAGACAACTTACTGAAATGAAAAGTGAGGTGCGGTTACAAGAAGATTTGAACAGAATTGTTATAAAAGCATTGGAAAAATATCTAGGAGAGGAGGCTAAAAATTTCTCTTGGCAAACTGACAGAATCCATAGAGTATGGCTTATATGGAACGAAGGGACATTGCAAGCAATAAAGAGAGAC
The DNA here is from genome assembly GCA_034064705.1 of Bothrops alternatus. NCBI lineage: Eukaryota > Metazoa > Chordata > Lepidosauria > Squamata > Viperidae > Bothrops > Bothrops alternatus. The sequence goes on from JARGCV010000327.1 coordinate 1,348,053, forward strand.
TTATTACTTGGAAGGGAAGCTGTGTTATGGAAATCCACCTGGCAGAGGAAGAAACCCAGAATTCGACTGAAAAGAAGAGAAACTTAATATTTTATGCAAGGAATTAAAGGCAAAGAATTATGGACTGATTTAAGGACTTAGTGTAAGAGCAAGAGACATGAGAGGGTGATTAATGGAAGGTATATATTAAATAGACTAAGAATGTACGCTTTGAAGGGAGGGGTGTATCGACATGAAAATTATTAACTTTAATAAGAAGACTTGTTTGTTTGATGTACAATGGATAGATCTGAAAAGAAGTGAAACTTAAAATTTTTAAAATGTAGTTGGCTTATAGTTAAACTTTGATATACGGAGTGAAGAAGGTCTACAAATTTAAAATGATTGTATTAAGTTGAATGGCTTTAACTTGAATTTTTTCTTTGTTTGCATGTACAAATGGATATCTAATAATAAAAAATTAAAAAAAAAAAGATAAGCCTTCCAGGTAGATTCACTAAAAGGATGCAAGTGAACAGCTGTCTGCTCTGGAAACGTTTCCATTTGGGGAGAACCCCTGGCAGATCTGAGCTGTCTGCTTGTGAAGGACAAAGGCTGCCTCCTCACTCAGAGGCTGAGCAGCTGCTGCTTTCCTTGCACGTGACGCGGGGCCTGCATTTCTCACAGGGGTTTTGTGTGTGTCGGGAATAATAGTGCAACTTGGTATTCTCTTTGCAGGCCCTTTGCCCCTTGTTCTTCATTCCTGCCATGACACTGAGTGATGATTTCGCGGTTGCATGCAAATGATTTCCCAGGGATGTCGTGGCCACCAACTTGACGTTTCCTTGGCAAAAATTGGGGTGCCTCAGATGCGTTCTGGAATGGCTTCTGCCTGATTTTCTGCCTGCCTCCTCTAGTCTGGAACGCAGGGGAGGGCCCTGGCCAGATTCAGACCTTTCCCTAGAACTCTGGGGGTCGCTCCCCAATGTACCCAGGGGTGAAGAGGAGCTCATGCAACTCCAAGGGGAAGAGGAAATGATGGGGGGGGGGCATCAGGGGCTTTGTGACACCTTCTCTTGAATGACAGATGACATCATTTGCATCGTTTCCTCAAAGATGCTACAAAGCAGGTGATGCCCTTTGCCCCTCCGCTGATGCCAGGCAGGGGAGCCCAGGGGGTGGCAAGGCCCATATGGCCCTTTCACGTAGTGAGGACTCTGCTCTGGCCTGGCACCCATTCCCCCCTTCCCCCCTTCCCCCCGAATTCTCCAGACAGCATCCTTGGCAGCTTGTGGTCATGAGTCAAGTCATGTTACAACTTTCCTTTGATTTGAGTTCAGCCCATCCAGAGTCTGAATTTTTGCTGCTGCTTTGAATGTTTATAGTGCTCATTGCAGAAGCATCTAGCAAACCCTGGAAGAAATGTCAGATTCTCCCTAAAACATCCAGAAAAGGGCAGAGGTTTCCCAGATTTTTTCTGGGAACTGTTGCTTCTTTCACAGTCTCTTGGGAGAGAGGAGTTGTGTTTTGAAGGATGTAAGAGAAGGCAGAATTTTGTCCAAATCCTGTCTCTTTTTCAGGCAGAAGGGCACTTTTGGCAACTGCTTCGCAGGATCGGGGATTATGGAATTGAAAGCCAACCCATTTGGGGGGGGGGACCAGACTGGACAAGGAAAGCCAGCTTATTGTAATCTGAGAACAAACATCTGGATCAAACAAGATTCTTTGCTTGGGAAAGCAAATTCCCCTATGCAAATGTCTTATGCAGCTGCTGGCTGTTTTTTATTATTTTTGTTCATGGCAAAGTCAGCCAGATGTTTACACCGGATTTGGCATTTTTGTCCATCCATTGACTCCACGACCAACCCAATTTGCTTCTGTATATGGAATTTGGACTGGGAGGACCCCCCTTTTTCACGGGCTTCTGGGCTCCAGACCCTTCATCTGGCTCTGATGCCCCCAGGGGCATCCCCTTCCCCTGGAAGCATCTAGTCAGGCTCCCAAAAGGTCCGGTGGAGCCTCCTGGCCACGACCTGCTCCTTGTTGTGCTAGTTGACCTGCTCCTTGTTGTGCTAGTTATTCGGCAGGAAATGCGGAGTGGAGACAGCTGCCTTTCTGGGGCCTTGTGATATTATTAGTACTTCTGCTCTCTTTGTCTCCTGGCCCCCCTCTGGAAAAACAATGTCTTTGCGGATGCAACGCTGGCCTTATGCTGCCCCGCTTCCTGCTTTAGGGGTTTTGCAAGTACCTAATGAGCCTCTGTCTCGTGGACAACTCTGAATAACAGAGGCCAGACAGAAGAACTGCAAGGAGTTGCACCCAGAATGTTTTGTGTGCTGCAGAACCAGGGAAGTGCATAGGAGAGCGATTCCTCGCTTTAGAACTTTGCCTTTTGAACCTTAAAAATAGGTTTCAAGCTCTTAAAGGCCAGCAGAGGTGTGCTTGAAATTTTAGAAGCCAGATAGAAAAGTCCGAATAAGTCCTCCAATGCTTTTGGACTCAGTCGTTGATGGGCTCATAAGTCTGATGCATTCACAACTTCTGTAGGTAAATCTTCCCAGGTATCATTTTTAATCCACTTCTCCTGAATTTAGTGATTGTTACATTGCATGTTTTCTTTGGCACAGAATTCCTCTGCAGGAGGACTGGAGATTGCATCACATCACTGCAATAGTGCTTTTGTCCAATGCCTCCCTCCCTCACACACACACACACACACACACCTGCCCCTGCGGATCTCCCCTGCCGGGCAATCCAGAATCTGGATCAAGCAGAGCAGATGCAAATTGCCCACTTCCTCAGTTTCCTTTGTAGTCTAATTTTGGATCTGGCTATTGTAGATTCTGGATTTGCCTCTTCTGGGTTTGGATCTACTTGTGGTCCCTGGAAGGTTGCAGACTGCCTTGCTTTCGCTTTTTCTGGACAGGAGGTGAGGTTGCTAGGCAGATGCACCCTGGACCACTCTTAGCCCTGGCAGATGATCTTCTCTGTAGAATTCCAGCTGGCTGGCTGGAGAATTCTGGGAGTTGAAGTCCACTCATCTGAAAGCTGTCAAGGTTGAGAAACACTTGTCTGTAGAGCAAAAGCAGGTCTGGAGAGTTCACATCTTGCCAGTTTTAGGAATAAAAAGCTACTGCTGACGCTCCACTCGTCCCTTGGTTCTTAAATACCGGGCTCTGCTCCTACGCTTTTGGATATTTTGCTGTTGACCAACACACCCCAAACATAATTTGGAGTTTGTCATTGCATTAAGTAACTTCTGGGTGCCGAGATTCTTTGCCCCTATCTAAGTCAGAGATAAACCGGGTCTTTTCTTGTCTTCAAACCCAGGCCTGTGTTCCTCATGCTATTCTCAGGATGGAGTTGGACAGCGAGACCTCTCTGGTCCCTTGTGGGCAAGACAAATACATCTCGAAGTAAGCCATTCCTCGGTTGTCTCTCTGTGCGAGTCTGGGAGGAAAGAGCAGCGGGATCACGTGATCCGCTTTTGCCACCTTCTGACAAGCAAAGTCAACGGGGGAGGCAGATTCGCTTACTAGTTATGTTGCTGATTTAATCATTGTAGTGATTCACTTAACAAAGGTCGTAAAATGGGGCAAAACTCATTTGACAACTGCCTCCCTTAGCAACAGAAATTGGGGGCTGAACTGCGGTTGTAAGTCAAGGACTAGCTGCCTTTCTGTTTGACATCTCCAGGCTCCCTGTCTGCTTCTAACTCCTCCTGCCCCTCCCTCCTTCCAGGAATGAGCTCCTGTTACACTTGAAGACGTACAATCTCTACTACGAGGGCCACAACCTGCAGCTTCGGCATCGAGAGGTAGGAAAAGGACTCCGTCCCCAGATGCACAAAGGGCGAGAAGTCAGGAGCCGAGGAGAGTTTGCTGCATGGGGAAGGCAGGGCAGTTCTGGCCTTAGGCTCCCTGTCCCTTCAGCCAATAATACTAGTACTAATCCTCCTCCTCCTCCTCCTCCTTCTTTTTATTTATTTATTTATTCGGATTTGTATGCCGCTCCTCTCCTCTTCTTCTTCTTCTATAAATTGTGGTCTATACCATAAAGTATGAATGTTTCATCTTTGCTCATAGCATATTTTGGCTGGCACGTTGAGGGTCACACTTCAAAAGGAGGTGGGCCACAGTCATATTGGCGGAGCTGTGGGGAAGCTTGTGGAACCGAGTGGTCATCCCTGAGGGCCCCTTGCTCTCCCTCCCCACAGGAAGAAGGCGAGTTCATCGTGGAGGGCCTGCTGAACATCTCCTGGGGGCTCTGCAGGCCCATCCGCTTGCAGATGCAGGACGACAACCAGCGCCTGCGCCCGCCTCCTTCCTCCTCCTCCTGGCACTCTGGCTGCAACCTGGGCGCCCACGGGTCAGTACACACCCCTACGCGAGAGGCCTCTGTGTGTGTGTGTGATATTAGTCATGGCTTGTGCCCGGAGATAAAGGCTAATGGCAGGTTGCAGGCAAATG